>OU795039.1:25953340-28446660 GCA_917208275.1 Patella pellucida | reverse complement strand
GATTCATGTACATTATGTTTTGATAAACAAGCTAATATGGAGCTTAAACCATGTTGTCATAGGTAAGTAGTCTTACTATATGAGCATGATTTAACAAGATAAAAATGCCTATTATTACTATTACTCCTCTGTCTGAAGGTTAAGAATAGTATTGCTCTTTCTTTACACGCCCACAATTCAGTGTGTTTACACGCCCACAATTTAGTGTGGGATTATTATGTAGTCACACTCTCCGTCAACGATTGGCTTATGAACATTATTTGACGTATTGTTTTCAATTCACACCAAATCTGTTGTGAAGCATCCTGATATTCAGGAATCAGTGAGTTGTTTCACAGTTATGCCTCTTTATCCTAAAATCTTGCGCAAGCCATATGAGTGGGATATGACATTTCACTAAAACAACTCCCATAGGAATTGTTTTGAGTTGATGTGTGACCAAGCTATCCTAAATTGTAACATGCTAAGAGTGAACCTCGCATTTTGATTGGTCAATTAGACACCATCTATTGGACAATAACACCCCTCTGTTTTAGTATTTTCTTTTAAAATCGTAAATAGCATCTTACAATGTCGATAAACACTTCATGTTTTGCATTTAGAGGGGTGTTATTGTCCAATAGACATGTCCTGAGATTTTACATTAGAACCCGCGACGCTACGCGTCTTGGGTCCTAATGATCTCAGGACATGTCTATTGGACAATAACACCCCTCTAAATGCAAAACATGAAGTGTTTATCTCCTAAGTGTTTGTATTCAAATTTACCGATTCCTTGACCCCTCTGCAACGGGCATTTTTGAAATCGGGCCGATTGTGACTGAGACCATGGCTATCTCCGCCATTGATGTTGGATTTTTATGATCTTAATATAAGTTTATTCAATCATACTTACTTATCTTATCCTGATCATATTGTATGTGTCGACAATGCTAAAACAAATCTAGCCCAAATTAAATTAGTTTTCCCCAAGGATCGGTCTTTGGACCAATTCTATTTACTGTCTATACTTTCACCTAGGGCTGGGTTTCGATAGTGATTTTTACTATCGATAATCGGCAATGAAATGTCGGTCGATAATCGATTGTATCGAAAACAAACTTATTTTCACGGTCGTCATCAAGTTCAAAGTTCAAAACCATGCGAATTTGCGAAAGATCGTTTGCTCTTGTCTAAGGAGATTTATTTGAAAAACAATAATAAAACTTGTTATATCACGTATATATACGTAAACTGATGTTGTTTATTATTAAAATACTGCAGCCTTGGTGCCGAATGAAGACATATCGTAAATAATTATGTTAAGGGACCAAAATGAACTTGTTCCGATTCACAACATTACTTGCGTGCGAAAATATCAATATGGCGGACAATTCTGTGTCGTTTCGTGTGCCAATAGAGAACCGTTATTTGTATAATACATAAAGCAATTTTAGCTTTGCCAGGAAAATAAACAAGCGTTTTGTCGTCCATGCGTGCTATTTATTGTACCGAGTACTCTATTACTGAGGCATACGTACAGAAATAGTGAACTGTACAGACGAATTCTAAAGCTTGAAAAGGGATATAACTCTTAACTTTATTTACACATCAGGGTATCTCCGATTTAGTGATATTGATAATAATTTTTTCAAAACTAAAGTAACGTTTCAATGAGAGTGAAGTTATGAAAACGGCTGTTTGATAAGCAGTCACAGTTTTGTTATGTGTTACATTGATACTTGATAGTAATTAAAGTGAGCGGTGTATTATGTTTACCTAAAAGAAAACATTGACATTTCAGACGCAAGAAAAATAGACGAAGAGCGATAATCATTAGTAACCCACCGCTATCGATAGTGCTTTTCTGGGCCGTCCAATCCATATTATCGATTTATATCGATATTTTACCCAGCCCTACCTTCACCTTTAATGCAATCATCTGACAACACTGTTGAAAATTGATCGTGTACGAAAAAACTTTAATGCAAATTCACCTAACACTGTAACATTGGAAGGTTAATTTGTTTGTTAATTTAAAACGATTTTAGATAGAAAACGAAAAGTTCAAAGTACTAAGATCTAATAGTATCGATAAATTTAAGAATCCCCGCCAAACAGAAACAGTAACAGACTTGTAGAATATAAAGATCTTTATATCTCCAACGTTTCGGGTGGAGTACCCTTTATCAAGAATGATTTTATAGAATCCTGCAAAGCCTTATATACAAACAATGGTGATGACGTCACAGGATTTAAAAATTTATTGATGTACAAGTAAAGATTGTTAAGAAAAGGATCGTTTAAAAAACAAGAATCGTTAAATTTAATTATGTACAAAATATAATTAGATAGAAAATAAAAAAATATAATAAAATTATTTATTGTTTGTAAGAAAAGGTTTAAAAAACGAAAAAAATTGATTATTTAATATTTTTAAAAACGAAATAAGAGTATTTAAAGATTGATAATAATTATTGAATGATTTAAAATGGATAGTAGTTAATGGTCTATAAGATGGCTGTGGCAGGAACTGTTTCATTATCTTTTGCGTTGATGGTGCAAGTTGATAATGAAATGAATACGTATCAAGTATCCAGGTCATCGGAACCTCCTGGTCTTCAAACGTACAGAAATGCCATCATTTCATAGCACTCACATGGATTGGTCCACTGAAATAATGCCAGAATGCGCTAATTTTGTTGCATAATTTTTTTTTCTGGGGGAGGTACTTCTAAATGCCAGGAAATCACGTTTTCGGCCTCCAATTTCTGAAAATTTCCAGAAAAATAAGGTGCTCCCTCTATAGAAATTGACAACCTTTCAATTATAAAATAATACACTTGATTATGATCACATAGTGATGCTTCTAAGGCACTGATGAGTAGGTCGGTTTTAATAGCGCCTATACCTGGTCCAAACTTTCTTATATCTCTAATGTGGAGGCTATCGGGCACCACCACAGGTGCGGACCCAAGGTGCGGACACCAGAAGCAAATGCTTCTCCCAAAAAATCTGCCGCCATATAAAATACAAAATTGCCACTCAGATGTATCACCCTAATGGCAAAAAACGTGTTTCCTGCATCGTTATTTCTCAAAATTTTCGGAGGGAGGACCACAGAAGAGGTTGTCGCCCCCATAGGCGAAGGGCCTCTCCTATCACCTCCTTCTGGGTCGGCGTCTTAGCCACCACATGACATTAAGGGGTTTGTTTTGGTCGCCCTTATTCACTTGACACGACCTTTTGGTCTTTGGGAGCGCCGCCTCCAAAAAACATGATTTTCATTCAGGTCGCCCTATCCACGTCGCATTATTGTGTTTCGGACTAGTTCTAGTTTAGAGGATAAGGAGTTTCTTATTTTGGTGTGCTTAACATCAAAATGAGAAATAGCACTGCCGAAATTGACACACGGGAACGACGTTGATTGCAGATCCAAGTGATTGGAAAACGCGTTTGTGACAGTCTAATTTTCAAAATTTTCGGGGGGGGGGGGAGGGGAGGGGCTTCCAGACCCCACCGCACGTACACACTCGCACCGTTCCGCACTCTGTAACTCGGGCCGCACTCTGTAACTCGGGCATTATATTGGTGTCCCCAATACTCTGATTCACCCCCACTTTTACAATCCTTCATACGGCCCTGTCCCAGACCCCCCTTGCTGGGGCTTCGCGTCTTTGGCGCTCGCGGTCGGTGATCAGGTGCCCCCACATGTTGCAGGCCCCAGGGCCCCCACCATGGTTAATCCAGCATTGCTTAAATCGATCCTCCTTAAGAGATCTTCCCTTATTAGGAAAGAGATAGAGATAAATCATCAATCTTATGTTACTAGAAGAGAGAGAGGGAGAGAGTGGGACAGTAAAATCAATGTTTCCTTACTATGAGAGAGAGATAGAGAGAGGGAGAGAAAGAGTTAAATCAATATTCCCTTACTACGAGGGGGGGGGGGGGTAAATCGATTTTTCCTTACTACCAGAGAGAGAGATAATTGCATCAATCTTCCCTTACTACCAGAGAGGGGAGGATGGGGCAGAGAGAGGGAAGGTCACTGTGATATTCACAGTTAAGGCCAATGCAACTGGTCATGACACAAAATAGTGGTTTATAGAAATTGGTGACTTAGCTGCACAAACATTAAACTATACGAATTATTGTTATTATCGCTATTATCACAGGACTGCAGCATTAGACAGGAAGCGCAGTGTGTCGGAACCGGTCTAAGTGTCTTGTTATTCAAGTCTAAATAGTCAAAAAACAAGATGGTGTCTGAAACGGATAAACTTTTCTCCAGAGAGAAGCTAAACTAGGGTAAAATGAAGAGTTATTGGCCGATTCGACTTACATTTGGTATGAGGTCATGGCTAGTCCACCTTAACATGTCCTGGCAATTTCAAGTCTATGCGATCATGTGAAAGGATAGAGGTGCGTTACTGAAATTAAACCCAGAAACTGAGGGATGTCTCTAAAAAATCTCTTGCACCACTATTCAGCCCAACAGTTTTTTCGTAAGGGATTTTCCAGACCCTCTTCATCTATTATTCGTTTCACTTTATTGATTACGTCAGTTTTCTTCCTAGGAAAACCGATCCCGGATAAATGAAGAATTTCTCTGGCGTATCCTCTTCAACTGTTGTGAAAACGGTATTTGAAGTCATTATACTCCCACATTGAAATGTGGTCGTATATTGTTGTCGCCTTGTTCGTCGGTCCGGCGTCCACAATTGCTTGTCAATTGCTTGTGGACGCCCTGGAGGCTAAAGATGATATACGATTGACTTTAAATTTATACAGTGTTTAAGATCATGAAACGAAGAAGCCTATTGATTTTCAGCGATTACCGATAATTACTGTCCGAGTCATGGCCCTTGATCACTTATTGTGTGGACGCTCCAGAGACTAAAGTTAATATCCGATTGACTTTAAATTTATACAAAATGTTAACGATTATAAAACGATGAAGCCTGATGATTTTCAGCGATTTCCAATAATTACTGTCAGAGTTGTGGCCCTTGATTACTTCAAAATATCTCGTGGACGCTCTAGAGACTATAGTTAATATCCAATTGACTTTAAATTTTTACACAGAGTTTAAGGTCAAGAAACAAAGAAGCCTATTGATTTTCAGCGATATCCACATTAACTGACAGAGTTATGTCCCTTGATCACTTCAAAAAATCTTGTTGATGCTCTAGAGGCCTACATTAATAAACGATCAACTTTAAATTCATACAGTGTTTAAGGTCATGAGACGAAGAAGCTTAATTTTTTTCAGCTATTTCCGATAATTACTGTCAGAATTATAGCCCTTGACCACTTCAAAATATCTTGTGGATACTCTAGAGGTTAAAGTTATCATCCGATTGACTTTAGATAAATACACAGAGTTTAAGGTCTTGGGATAAATAAGTATATTGAATTTCAATGAATTTGTATACGCCCACATTGAAATGTGATCGTATATTGCCGTCAGTCCGGCGTCCACAAGCTCTAGAGGCTAAAGATATTACTGTGAGAGTTATGGCCCTTGATGACTTCAAAAATTCTTGTGGATGCTCTAGAGGCCAAAGTTAATTTCTGATTGACTTTAAATTTATACACAGTGTTGAAGGTCGTGAGACGTAGAAGCCTATTCATCGATTTCCAATAATTACTGTCAGGGTTATGGCCCATTTATCACTCTAAAAAATCTTGTGGACACTCTAGAGGCTAAAGTTAATAACCATTTGACTTTAAATTTATACACAGTGTTTAGGGTCATGAGGCAAAAAAGCCTATTGATTTTTAGCAATTTCCGATAATTACTGTCAGAGTTATGGCCCTTGATCACTTAAAAAATTCTTGTGGATGCTCTAGAGGCCAAAGTTAATATACAATTGATTTTAGATTTATACACATTGTTTAAGGTCATGAGACAAAGAAGCTTGTTGATTTTCATCGATTTCCGTTAATTACTGTCAGAGTTATGACCCTTGATCAATTCAAAAAATCTTATGGACGCTCAGGAGGCTAAAGTTAATAACCGATTGACTTTAAATTTATACACAGTGTTTAAAGTCATGAAACGAACATGCTTTTTGATTTATAGCGATTTCCGATAATTACTGTCAGAGTTATGGCCCTTGATCTCTTCAAAAACTCTTGTGGATGCTCTCGAGGACAAAGTTAATATCCGATTGGCTTTAAATTTATACAGTGTTTAAGGTCATGAGACGAAGAAGCCTATTCATTTTCAGCTTTTCAGCAGTGTTATGGCCCTTGATCACTTTTAAAAATTTGTGGACGCTCTAGAGGCTAAAGTTAATATCCGATTTTTGACCACCAAATTTATACATAGTGTTGAAGGTCGTGATACGAACAAGTATATTGAGTTTCAATGAATTTTGATAACTATTCCTTTATCTTAGCAGCTCACATTTGAAACACAACAGGTACATTTGTTCTCCTAAATTAAACCTCTTAGCAGCTCACATTTAAAACACAACAGGTTTATTTTTTTTCCTAAATTCAACATTACTGATTTGAAGACATTCCTAGACATTGAAATAAATGTTTCCATTGAAACATAATAATGATAATAATTAATGATGAAAAAAACCCAATCCAACTTTATAACAATCACATCAAACTTCTAGATATACTATGCTTTACTTTGCATATCGATGAATATAACAATTTCCTTGATGCGTTATATTATTAGTTTATTCTTACGATATCGTTAAAACCTAGTCACTTATCGTTATATGTTTAAATCTTTACAACATGTCTATTTGTAAGTACTATCTGAAATCACATACATATCTCTATTTTCACCATTTATTATGTGAAAATTATCGTACTTATTGTGATATACACATATTTTGCGTATATTCACGATACAGTAACATCTCATGTCTTTGTGAATATACAATTATATTAATCTCATATAATATCGCTAATTCGAGTTTATTCATATCATTAATTCATATTTATTTTCATTTCATGTATTCATATTATATATTCATATCTGTGGTCACTTCACCAATAACGATCTCATAGATCATTAAAAATTAACGTTCATATTTCACACTCGTTAATATAATTTTAACATAGTTAATATATTTATTCTTTATTTTACCGAGTTTCATTTAATACCTTCAACGGCTTAATTATGTACTTTTGAATCAAACTTTCTATAATAATATTTATAGATCATCTACATCTTTATATAACTCATTTTAAAATTCAAATTTTACTCATCTTTATATATTTTGAAAAAAATACATAATTTCATTGATCGTCACCAATGAATATACGCAATAATATATTGTAAACTAGCTGGTTAGCTAGGCCACGTGGTTAACAATATCTCAATGAAATACCAAATTATTATTTAAATAATAGTGAAAGGAAACAAAGATCTTTTTCTGTATCAAATTTCAATCGCCTTTTACGATTCACAATTTAGCTTGCGGATTAGAATTCTTGGCCGCACGTCATCAGGGGTAAGTTCATGTGTTGGGGGTGAAGGCATCTTACAAGATGTTGCAACCATTCTCCATTTTGGCTACTTCTGAATTAAATATGTCTTCAGTGGTCTGGTCACTAAAAATTCCCATCTTGCATATAAGAGTGAGGATTATTTTGAAACCCCATTTGTGTGTTGTATCTAGCGTATGAAATTTTAAATTGACCAGGTTCTCTAATCTACACGACGCCTGGTATAAATTACTTAACATGTAGTCTTCCAGTTCTGACGTTCTGTCTTCTATATGGCCATGTATATTGTGGTTATCTGAATTTCTATTATTCTTAAATGTATTTTCAAGTCTCGACATTTCATTCTTCCAGTTTGGTTCACTATGGAGACGATTGAATTTACATTTTGGATAACCGAATTGTTGTGTAGAAATACTTGAAATATTTTATTTATCAAAAAAATTATGGTTTCTTTGGAGAGGTTTCTTTCTGGATTTACATTTCATATTTTTGTTGATGTGGTATTCCTGTCTTAAAATGTCTGGTATGTTTTCAGATAATTCCCAGGAGGTTGGCTTGCTTCTGTCGTTCCATCTTATTTTGTATATCATGTTTCCCTTTTTCCTCTAAGAAGCTAGGATAGCACTTATATCATCGGTTGTATATGGTTTACTCTTTGTCGGGGCAATCGAAGTATCCTGTTGGTTGGTAGTTAACTTTTTATTTTGTTCTTTATTTCTTTGGGATATTAACACATCATATGCCTTTGTTTGGTTTATTGATTTCCCACGAGTACATGTATTCTGGTTTGGTATTACCTGTTTCGTTTTTTGGTCTTGCTTCAGCGTTGCATCATTAATGTCCATTTCTTCAGGATTTAGGTCTTCTTGGCAATTTTGATACTCTGTGGGAATGTAGTCTGGCCTGTCTTTTGGACTATGATAACGTTTAAGTCTGGCGGCATTAACCAATGATTTGATTTCTTTATCATCGTGGATCCTCTTGAGTTTGTATGTATTGTTGAGTTTACATTCCACAATATAATAGGGACCTACCCAGTGTCTTTGTAGTTTTGGTGAAAGACCTATTTTAGTTTTCGAACAGTACAGCCAAACATAATCACCAGTGATAAAGGTAGGTTCTTTTGCCTTCTTGTCATGCTGGAGGGTGTACTTTTGTTGTGCGTGTTTAATACATTCCTCTGCCTCTTTTCTACATACTTCTAGGTTCTTAAGAAGATTTGGCATATAGTTGCGTACAGAGGATTGGAGAGATTCTTTTGGAGTAAGAGTATGATCTATTGGTGTACGCATCTGTCTTCCAAACAACATAAAAAATGGTGATTGACCTGTTGATTGTGTAGCAGGAGTCATTCTATACGCCTTCATGATTGCCGGGAGGAGCTCAGGCCAATTTGTTTGATTATCATTACAATATGCTTTTAGTCTATCTTTTATGAAACGGTTCATACATTCACATGTGCTATTTGTTTGAGCGTGATAGGGACTTGTATAGTGACGTTTAACTTGCAATAATTCACACATAGCTCTAATGAGATTAGACATAAATTGAGCTCCCCGATCCGATATGAGAGTGCGCGGACAGTCGTAACGTGTGAATATATGCGTATAAAGAACCTTTGCAACCTCTGTAGCAGTTTGTGTCTTTAGAGCGAATGATTCAGGCCAACGACTAAGGGAGTCTACAACTAACAAGCAATACCGAGATCCATCTTCAGTAGAAGGGAATGGGCCCATAAAGTCAATATGCCAGCGACTAAAGACATCTTCAATAGGCATAGGGGTAAAAGGAACTGGATGTGAATGATTGTCATCTTTAACCTTTTGACACGTTTCACATGTTTTAATGTATTTCACTATATCTGTGTAGATCTTTGGCCAATGGTATTTCAAGCGTATGAGAGCTAAAGTTCTCTCTGCTCCTTGATGTGCTCCTATTTTATTATTATGATAAACTTCTAATACATCATGTCTTAATGTCCTTGGAACTGCTATTTGCTTAATCAATTTATCATTACTTGTTACATTCCTGGGATAGAAAAAGTGATATAGAACCTTATTATGTAATTCATATTGGTTTGATTCACTAATAATTCGGTCCCTTTACTTTTTATTTTCTGGTACTGAGCCATTTTCCAAATAACTATAAATGTACGCAAAATCCGGACATAGCTTTTGCAACGTAGGCAAATTAATATTATTTATGATTTGACCGTGATCATTTTGATCAGTGAATAAATTTTCAAGCGCATTAACAGTATTAATGCTGAATGGGGAAGTATCATCTTCGAAGCTGTATTCAAAGGTAACAGCTGTTAAGTTATCATTAACACATTCAGTTGCACTTAAAATTAAAGTATCTGGCTCAGCTGGTTTGAGTGGTGGATTATCATATTCCCGTCTGCTGAGGCAATCTGCAGTAACATTTTTAGAGCCTTCAACGTGTATTATTTTATACATAAATGGTTGTAATTTCATTGACCAGCGGCCTAATCTACCATTGGGGTTTTTAATACTTTCCAACCACTTCAATGCTTTATGGTCCGTGTAAACTGTAAACGTATTTGATGACAAATAAAGTCTATATGACTCAACAGCTTTAAACTTTGTCACAGATGGACCAAACTTGTTCGCCGTGGTTAAGAGAACGTCCACCATAAGATATTGGATGTTCCTTCCCATCTTGTATTTGTGACAACACATATCCTATAGATTTGTCTGAGGCATCCGTATGAATAATAAATGATTCATTCATTCTTGGAATTGCCAGGATAGGTGTGGTAACGAGGGCATTTTTGAGAGTTACAAATGCTTCTTCACACTCTTTTGTCCAACTAAATACCTTATCTTTTCTTAATAACTCATTTAAAGGGCTGTTTTTTTTTTGCATGATTTTTAATAATTCATCTGTAAAAGTTGGCCATACCTAAGAAACTCCTAACTTGTTTTTGTGTACTAGGTCTAGGATGTGTCATAACGGAATCTGTTTTTGTTTTATCTGTTTCAATTCCCTTACAACTAATTACATGACCAAGGTATTTGACTTTTTCAACAGCAAAACTGCATTTGCTTGGTTTAAGTCTTAAATTTGCCTCTCTTAATCTAGAAAATATTTGATCAAGTGCTGCTAAATGTGAATCAAAATCTTTCGTATAACAGCAAATATCATCGACATAAGCAAGGCAAAATTTCCACGAAAGTCCTTTAAAGACCTTGGTTAATAAGGAACTAAAAGTTGACGGACTGTTCATCATGCCAAATGGAAGTCTTTTGAATTCAAAGACTCCTTCATGGGTAATGAATGCACTTTTATGTGCAGTATCTTTGTGTAGAGGAATTTGCCAAAATGAAGATCTAAGATCCATTGTGGTAAATAAAGTTGCTTTTGATTCCGCTATTGTGTCCAAGATTTCATCTAAATTCGGCAAAGGAAAGTGCAATGGCACAGCGACTTTACTAAGACGTCTGTAATCCACCCTAATCTCACTTCTTCAGAGTCCCTCTTTTTGACCAACACTACAGGAGAGTAATATTCTGAATTGGATTCCTGAATTATGTCATTCTTCATCATCTCATGACATTGTCGCTCAATCTCTGTCTTTTTGTTGTGGATAAGCTTTAATAGAAGATTTAATAGGCTTAGCATCACCTGTATCTATGTAATGTGCCATAAGGTGTGTTTTGCCTAACTCTGCATCACTTTTGGCAAAGATATCCGAGTTACTACCCAGAAAAATGAGGAGTTCATTTTTTTCTTTAACATTTAAATTGCATGTATTTAATGTAAATCCTAACTTTTTAGCTTCGTTTATTAATTTATTTTTATCTTGTTTAGAATACTGTTCTATGTTATTAACACATGTGTTAATGTCTAGAGCATAGTCCCTATCATTTTTTATACGCCCACATTAGAAATGTGGTTGTATATTGGCGTCGCCCAATCCATACGTACGTCCGTACGTACGTCCGGACGTCGTCCAAAATTCTCGTAAACGCTCTAGAGGCTAAAGTTTATTTTTAATTGACTTTAAATTCATACACAGTGTTTAAGGTCGTGAGACGAAAAGCCTATTGATTTTCAGCAGTTTCCGATAATTGATGTCAGAGTTATGGCCCTTGATCACTTCAAAAAATCTTGTGAACGCTCTAGAGGCTAAAGTTTATTTCTAATTGACTTTGAATTCATACACAGTGTTTAAGGTCACGAGACGAAGAAGCCTATTGATTTTCAGTCATTTCCGATAATTGCTGTCAGAGTTATTGTCCTTGATCACTTCAAAAAATCTTTTCGTCGCTTTAGAGGCTAAAGTTAATATCGGATTGTCTTTAGATTTTTACACAGTGTTTAAGGTCATGAAACAAAGAAGCCTATTGATTTTCATCGATTTCCGATAACTACTGTCAGAGTTATGGCCCTTGATCACTTGGAAAAATCTTGTGGACGCTCTAGAGGCTAAAGTTAATATCTGATTGACTTTAAATTTATACACAGTGTTTATGGTCATGAAACGCAGAAGCCTCTTGATTTTTTATCGATTTCTGATAATTAATTTCAGAGTTATGGACCTTGATCACTTCAAAAAACCTTGTGGACGCTCTAAAGGCTAAAGTTAATATCCGATTGACTTTAAAATTTATACACAGTGTTGAAGGTCATGAAACGAACAAGCATATTGAGTTTCAATGAATTTTGATAACTTGAACAGCTAAATCCAGAATATTAAATGTTTCGTATCTTAAACGTTAGCATGGAGGAGAACTATCAAAGCCAAACATATTCAAATGATTTTCTGATAATTACATAATGAGTTTTTACTTTTAATCAGACTTTAGTGTATTATAAATGTTTCATTACCGAAAAAAGTAAAATAGGCGACAACTCTTGTTGACTGCACGGACGATTTAGCTGCTGTGGGCTTATGTTTCGTTGCCTGGCAACCTATCTTTTCACTTTCGCTTGATACAATAATATTTTCGTCAACTAAAGATAATTTGGCAATTTTGGTATTAGCATCTATAGTTATTGGATCTGATGTCGGATTTAGCAAACGATACACTGTTGAGTGATCATTTACTTCGCTTACACATTTAGCGCCTATTATATTGTATTCATTTTCTAATTGGCAGTTGGAATTCGAAATAAGAGTAGGCCGCAGCGCCTCTGTCCGGGCCAAATTTCCCCCATAGAACACTGTATGGCGTATGCCCGTCTTCAATAGCTCAGGTTATGGTTGTTAAGACACTAATCTCCAATAGTTTTAAGATCAACAAAATGTCGTCACTAGTGACGTATACTAAATGAAAATATGTTAATTATAAGACAATACGTTAGGGTGTAGAAGTGGCTTAATTAAATACTAAATCATTAAAACAAACTATGCAATAAGACTTTTGTTTGTAAAGATTAAAACAATAAATACATAATTATATAGAAACAATTAGTGTCTGGTGTCAATTTACAATGTTTAATATTCTGTTATAATAAAATGACAAGAACTATTTATGTATGAATATACAGAATACAAGAAAAATATGTCGTCCAAGCATTATGTTCAAATGCTTGGTTATACTATCTTGGCTCTAAAAACTGTCTGGAGATGATCATCTAATTTCATCGTTTTAGGCAACTGTTTATCAATATCAATCAACTCGATATTCTTGGCATAATATGCTTGATTCATGACAATTGTTTCACCACTTTGTGATAATTGGAGACCAACATACTTAAAATTATTTGACTCTTTTTTCCCAATATTAAACTCTTGTCTCAATTTGTCAACAACAACTTTTTAAAACTCATTAGTTCCAGCCCACAGAAAGTCATCCACATGAACCGCTAATAGACCAATTAATTTACCATTTCTATACCAATAAAAAATTGCGGGATCAACACGTGACATTTGACCTCCACAACTAACCAATATTTTCTTCACCTTTTCGTACCATTTGAGAGACGCATCAGCTAAACCATATACGCATTTGTTCAGAAGCCAAACTTTATTCCGACACATGGCTTCTCTTGGCGGACGTAAATATTTTTTTCTAGAAACTTGCTCCCCTTGAATGAATGCAGTTTGTACATCCATTCCGTGAATACGCCATTGCTTTAAGCTGATAACTGATAACACAACATTTAGGGATTCTCTAGCATGTTAGTGAATCTTTCTGTAGCACGTTCAAACAGCCTTCCTCAAATCCACGTGCTACAAGACGAGCTTTTTGACTAGTAACACCATTATTTTATGTTAGTGTGCAGACCCATCGTGTAGAAATAGCCTTTTGACCCGTATCATCACACTCTGTATATACTCTCTGCTTTCTCCAACTTTCTAATTCAGCTGTCTTTGCATCTTTAAAATCCACTTCTGTGAGAAATATATCTTTATTTCCCTCGTTTGGTGGTAGTTTACTACTAATAGCAAATGCAGGAGGACTGCACTACACGCAAAACAAAAACTAAAAATCTACAAGATAAACCTGCGGACAAAGACAGAAAATAGACATTGCAAAAAGTAAACAATTATCAAATCAAGTGAATGGATCCGGGGGCCAGCCGTAAGCGTCCACCGCGCTGTACAGTCCCGGGCCTGTCTTGGCACAGGCTTCACCAAAATGACTCACATAAAAGACGTAACAAAAAAAAAATGCGACCGATCCCACAAGCGGCCGCCTCCCCAATGGCGACAGTCAGCCAACCGACGCCAGGCGCCAGAACGTCAAATAATCTTAACAATAAGGGCGACAATTCGGACAGAAACCCGGAAAACGCTAAAAAATAAATGTAGTGAGCCACTGTTCGAACGTCTATCGAAACACTCTGTCCCTTTAAATCTTCCGGATAGCTGTATTGAATATTAAACCAGTTTTTCTTATCAGTAGAATCTTTACCTGCTCTACCTAAAATAACTGCTTCACGATTTTGTCCATCCACTCTGTTACTGATTGTTTGACCTTTTATAAATTTTGAAATTATCTTCGTTTTGTTTGTTAGTGTCAGCAGATTCTATTCTATCTTCCTCAATCTGCCTATTATTGTTTCTTTTATTCTGATTGTCTATTCTACCATTACATTTCTATTTACTACAAGTTGATCACCTATGTTGTCATCAGGTTGTTGGTGTCTTGTCTTCACTTCTGCCATTATCATTTCTATTTACTGCAAGTTCATCACCTATATTGTCATCAGGTTGTTGATGTCTGTCTTCATTTCTGCCATCACCCCTTTCATCTTCCTCATCAACCATCGTTGGTCTCTGTACAGTAGGCCTACTGGAATCATCATCGACTTGATGCTCTGTTTCATGGTTGGGGCGAGAAAATCCACTGTTTGAGTCTCTACGTAATCTTGATGTATGTACCCGGACATAGGTACCCCCATGGCGGACAAATATCACCAACTGGTTTCGGGGGCTATTCTCGTTTCGAACATGCACCCAGGTGACACATATGGATTATTTGTAGATGAGCTAGGATTTGGGGTGTATATAGCTCATTACTGTAGAAGTATCTGATGAAGAAGGTCGCTGTTCATTAAAAGTCCAATTCCAAATTCATTCCAATATTACTTTATATACAGTTTTTAAAATACATTATTTACAACTTCATATCAACAGGTTTCTAACTCCTAACTCTATCTCCTATCTGATCTGTATATTTTCCTATCTCAATCTATTCATATTCTGTCTCTGTCTGCATTTAAAGAAACTAATTTGCATACAGACATGAGAACAATCATTTCAACCAATCAGATAAAAGATAAATTTAGGGATAAAAATATATTTTAACGAATCAAAATAAAAGAAGTTAAATCAATATGTAATTTCATTGGTTCAATAATTAATAGAATTGGTTAATAACCTGTAAGTCGTATATATAGATTTGACAATTTTGATTGACACTAATGTGACTATTGTTAATTCTATACCTCTTTGTTTGAGGTTTCTCTTAATAAGCCTATTGATTCAAAAACAGCAAAAACCAATCATGCATCTAGACAATTACTTTATACTTTAAATAAGTTTAAATCAAAATATTAACATTAGAAATAAAGAATGATAACCTTAATTTTAGCTATATTGTCTATATTCATGAATAAAAGGTTGAGAAATAAATTCTGTATTCTTAAAATAAAATTTGAAAAAGAACTAAAAATTAGTATCACTATTCGGTGATACAAATACTACACTACTATCCTGGCCAATCACCAAGCCAGGACCTTCCATTTACCATCTCGTAAATAAAAAACTCTGTCACCAGTGTTGAATTTGTCACCAGATGGACGAATTTGCTTCCGAAGAGCTCTTCGCATTTTCTCAGAAGATTCTGCTGCTACAAATGACTCAAGGGCTTTATGGAGAGGGGTGATATAGGCCTTGTCTTGTTCCCCAATCCTTTCAGTTACCTGAATAAATATTGTTTAAAAAAAAAAAAAAAAAAGGGCTTTATGGAGGGCGTTGAGATGATTTCTCATAACATCACTCATCGTGTGGCCTTCTAATGCGGGTGGTTGATCAACAAGTATGGAAGGCAAATTAGGATTTTTTTCTAAAGACAATTTGGTAGGGGCTATAACCATAAACAGTTTGTAACGAATTCTCGGCTGAAACTGCCCAACATAACGCAGTTTCCCAGGGCATTGATAGATCTTCTTTTATCTTCAAAAGCGATTCTGTCAAGGTCAGATTATTACGTTCAAGTACGCCATTGGACCAAGGACTAAACGCTGCTGTGGTCTTTACCGAAAAATTCAAATTTTCAGCCATGTCTAAAAAATATCTATTATTGAACTCCCCGCCATTATCACTAGATTCCCCTTGATGGGGCTCCATACACACTGACCCACACTTGCATAAACTTTTCAATCATAAGGTGGGGCTCTTTACGACGAACAATAGCTGCTGCACTTAAACAACTTAAAACATCAATAATGTGTAAATACCACAAGTTATTGTCCAACTGATGGAGGTCCATAGAAACAACTTCGTTAAAACTTGAGGCTAAAGAAAAACCAACTATGGGCCTATGATTTGGTCTCTTATGGTTTTTACAAATAGAACATTCTGAACAAACTTTTGACAAAATAGATTTTCCATCATAAGTAACAAAACCTGCACTTTTCAACAAATTTAGCAACCTATCGAAAGACGCACGACGAAACTGTTGATGTAATTTGTAAACAGTCTTTTCTTTCTCAGATCGTGACATATCATCGTGAATAATTAATATAATTTGATCATGACTGTCTTTAATAGAATGCTGATTATAACAATTCTTATAATTGTACTTTGGACAAATATCAATACAATAGTGGCCAGTTGAAGTTTGATGTACATCAATATTTTTACTAAACATTAAATTTTTATCAAAATTTAAATCTATAATAGTGTTTGCACGTTTTAGCGATTCTTTATTTAATAATAGAGGGAGGTCTTTATCAATTACTTCACAATCAATGTTTAACAAATTACCCCCAATTACTGCTGGAATATTTACCAATTTAGACGAATACACTATCGCACCGTCCCCAAATTTAAAAGCTGTATGACTGGGATATGTTCGGACTAACTTCTTATGATTGTCACTGAGACTATGAACATAAAATAAGTTTTCACTCGATGTACATCAGCACTATTCGTGAATATTATCAGGAGTAAATACACTGACTTAGATTAATTAGTAATTTTTGGCAGCTATGACCGCCTATAGTAAAGTGTAATTAAGCTGTCGTGAATGACAACAACTCACGTGACCACTTTCCTTCGTTTAAGTGAAACAAAGAATAATACTGTAATTATCTGTATCAATGGATTTATGCTGTAATCTTTAATATTGTTATTGAAATGGCGTTTATTTACTCTTCTCTCTCAGTTCTTCTTGTTGGACCTCAGAAATCAAGCGTGAAATTTACATTACACCTGGGTATCTAACGCGACCAACTTCAGTCGATAAACCAATATTCAATCGTAATCGAGTGAATTTACAGCAACGCCAATGTTAGATTTCGTGACTTACTATGTTGAACCACCAAACACACAAGTAGACAAGCTTTAGTAGCGACGTGTTGATAGCTGTATAATAAGTGACTTGTTTAACACCAGTTACGTCACACTAATCACGTGACCTGTATAAAACTCATCTTTTACAACACAGTGTTTAAGGTCATGAAACGTGGACGGGTGTTCGATCCCTGCATTGGCTGAGAAAGTTCATCTCGATTTTCCGGCGTGGGTTCTCCTTGTCAGTGATGCAGAACGGAGGGCCTGACAAGAATAGATGCCTAGTCGTTCGGATGGAACAAAAACCTGAGGTCTCTTTCACACATTGGTGTGCACGTGATCCGTTGGCAGTTGGAATTCGATATAAGAGTAGGCTGTAGCACACTGTTGTGAGATGTTTAATGTAAATCCGTCGGCTTTTCGGGTAGAAATCATGGAATAAGCTTTATTTTGTAGGTTTTGATGTTTGATAACAAAAAACCAATGTTGACATTTTTTCTGAGTAGGTCTTCATAGTATGTGAGGCCATTATTTGAGGGTAGTCATTTTGTGATAATATTCCAAATTATGTTTATATTTTCACCTTATTTATAATGTTATCGACATATCAACTGTGATTTGGCAATGCATTAACATTGGCAGGGTTTATGACTATATTTCAGATTGTTTTCCATCATTTCATGATGATATTTCCAAGATGGCGATCATTTTTAGCGGGAAAATCGATCGATGTGCTGATTTCGATTAAGTAGTAGTGTTTGGTGTAAAAATACATGTTTTCGGCGTCACAGATTCCATTCCTGACATTTACAACCTTGTAAATCATCAAATATTCATATACTCAGCATATAACCACGATGGCGGGTATTTTTGGCGGGAAAATGAGACGATGTGCAGATTTTGATTAAGTGGTAGTGTTTGGTGTCAATATATATGTTTACGAAGGTGCAGAATTAATTTCTGACATTAACAACCTTTTAAAATGATCACATGTTTACATATTTAGTACAATTCCAATATTGCTGCCACTGGTGGCGGTGAAGTCGGACGATGGGTTGATTTCGATTAAGTAGTTGTCTTTGGTGACAATATATATATGTTTTCGGGGAGGCAGATTCGATTTCTGTCATATACAACTACGTAAAATGGTCGTATGTTCACCAATTTAGCATATTTCCAAGATGGTGGAACGTTTTCTGCACACATTATTATTATTTATTTATCATCGATTTTCCTGGGAAAGCAAAGCCTAATCCTGACATAAACTACTTAATCAATATCCGCTCATCGTTCCGTTTTACGGCCAAAATGGCCGTCATATTGTACATTTTCAAGATAAGTGAACTTATAATCATTTTACACAGTTATTACCGACCTACATGGATTATGTGCCCTTGAAAACATTAATACCAACGACGACTACTTAATAAATATTAGCACATCGTCCTATTTTGCCGCCAAACATGACCGCCATCTTGGAAATATGCTAAATATATGCATGCGATCATTTTACAAGGTTGTACATGCCAGGAATGGAATCTGTGACCTCGAAAACATATATATTGACACCAAACACTACTACTTAATTGAAATCAACACATTGACCGATTTTCCCGACAAAAATGGTCGCCATCTTTGAAATATCATCATGAAATGATTGAAAACAATCTAAAGTATAGTCATGAACCCTGCCAGTATTAATACATTGTCAAATCACAGTTGATATGTCGATAACATTATAAATAAGGTGAAAATAAAAACATAAGTTGGAATATTATCGCAAAATGGCATTGTCAAATGATGGCCCCCATACTATGAAGACCTACTCAGAAAAAATGTCAACATTGGTTTTTTGTAATCAAATATCAAAACCTACAAAATAAAGCTTATTCCATGATTTCTACCCGAAAAGCCGACGGGTGGGAATTATGTTACAAACCCTATCCCACTACTGTATGGCGTATGCCCATCTTCAATTAGCCAATGTTGGGTGCAGAAGAGTAGGACGTTTAACCCCATTTCATTCATTTCAGCGATTTCCGATAATTACTGTCAGAGTTATGGCCCTTGGTCCCTTCAAAACATCTTTAGGACGCTTTAGAGGCTAAAGTTAATATCCGATTAACTTTAGATTGATACAAAGAGTTAGGGTGCCCCGGACTTAAAAAAATCTCGAAAACTATTTACAGTTATGACACTATATTTATATAAACAACAACCCTAGATGACCATTTATTTTAAACTGTCAAGAAAGTGTACCTGCGTGCTATATTTCACAAGATATATCCATTCGAATGTCCGTTAAAATAGACTGCTTTTGTGTTTGGTCGGCGCCATATTTGTTATGGGTTTTGAATGTTGGCGGAGTTATGTCCCCTTGGTTATATCAAATTATTGATTTATTTTTCGGATAAGAATGAACCAACACACTACCATTGGGGTCTATCGTTTAAATAGAAATTTGCTATCTGATGAAATCTGCTCCATGCTTCGATTGAATTTAAGATATTCGATCATGCACAACGTAGCTCAGTTTTGTAACTGCTTTTTACGCGTAATTAATTTTTATACGCCCACATTGAAATGTGGTCGTATATTGGCGTCGCCCGGTCCGTACGTACGTACGTCTGTACGTACGTACGTCTGTCCGTACGTACGTCCGTCCGTCGTCCACAATTTCTTGTGAACGCTCTAGAGGCTAAAGTTGATATTCGTACACAGTGTTTAAGGTCATGAGACGAAGAAGCCTATTGATTTTCAGCGACATCCGATAATTACTGCCAGAGTTATGGCCCTTGATCACTTTAAAATATCTTGTGAACGCTCTAGAGGCTAAAGTTAATATCTGATTGACTTTAAATTGATACACAGTGTTTCAGGTCATGAGATGAGGAAGCCTATTGATTTTTAGCGATATCCGATAATTACCGCCAGAGTTATGGCCTTTGATCCCTTTGAAATATCTTGTGAACGCTCTAGGGGCTAAAGTTAATATCCGATTAACTTTAAATTGATACACAGTGTTTAAAGTCATTAGACGAAGAAGCCTATTGATTTTCAGCAATATCCGAGAATTACCGCAGGAATTATGGCCCTTTAACACGTCAAAAAATCTTGCTCTAAAGGCCAAAGCTAATATCCGATTGACTTTAAATTTATACACAGTGTTTAAGGTCATGAGCAGAAAAAACCTATAGATTTTCAGTGATTTCCGATAATTACTACCAAAGTTATGGCCATTTATCACTTCAAAAAAATCTGGCTGATGCTATAGAGGCCAAAGTTAATATCCGATTGACTTTAAATTTATACACAGTGTTTAAGGTCATGAGCAGAAAAACCCTATAGATTTTCAGTGATTTCCGATAATTACTGCCAAAGTTATAGCCCTTGATCACTTCATAAAAATCTGACTGATGCTATAGAGGCCAAAGTTAATATCCGATTGACTTTTAATTTATACACAGTGTTTAAGGTCACGAGAAGAAGAATCCTATTGATTTTCAGTGATTTCCGATAATTACTGCCAGAGTTATGGCCCTTGATCACTTAAAAAAATCTTGTGGATGCTCTTAAGGCCAAAGTTAATATCAGGTTGACTTTAAATTTATACACAGTGCTTAATTTCATGAGAAGAAGAGCCTATTGATTTTCAGCTATTTACGATAATTACTGTCAGAGTTATGGCCCTTGATCACTTCAAAAATTCTTGTGGACACTATAGAAGCTAAGTTTAAGGTCCTGAGACGAACAATGAATTTTGATAACTTGAACAGCTACATCTATGATATTAAATGTTTCGTATACTAAAGGTTCGCATGGAGGAGAACTTTATCAAAGCCAAACAAATTCTAATGATTTTCTGATAATTACTTTTTATGTATTAAAATGAGTTGTTACTCTTAATCAGATTTTAGTGTATTATAAATGTTTCATTATTGAAAAAATTAAAAATATACGACAACTCTTGTTAACTACCCGGACGATTTAGCTGCTGTGGGCGTATGTTTCGTTGCCTGGCAACCTATCTTAATGTGTGCAGTCCAATTTAAATTTATTTAAGGTTTTGTAGATATATTTGACCAATCTATTTATATTTTCTGTTTACCCATAGACACATAAAATAGGCCTATTTATATTGGTATTTATATGTGAATGTGTCATTTTCAAATTAATATTTGATGTCCCATTTAAGAAATAATGTTCGGAAAGTATGTATATTGACGAAAAGTTTCATGGAGTAATTAGAGTATTAAATAAACAATGATAGACTATTTAAATCAATCTAATTGAAAAAATATACAATAGCTGATCAAGTTATGTACAGATTTGCGATGTATATTGACATTATGGAGGGTCTAGAGCACAAGTGATCTAACAACCAACTAAAACGGTAGGTAGTTAGATCACTTGTGCTCTAGACCCTCCATTTTGAAGTTGGGTTTGAATAAGTAAATACAAAGTAGAAGATACATAATTAAGAACAAATTCAAATTCGGGCGGACGTTCCTTCTTGTAGGATAGCATTTACACAAGAATGAATATGCTGATTATATTAATATGCATTTCCTATAATTTTATAGGGACTGAAAGGATCGATAACATTAACAAAAACACGTCTCATCCTGACCACCGCCCTGAGTCGACATGTATGCCTGTATGTTAAATCTTCTTTCTTAACGGCATGTCGTCTATATTACAACACCCTTAAATCATATACATTTATGATGTACAGTAGAACATCTGTCTTAGCAGATATTTTTTTTATAAAACAGTCAATATGATCTTGTCAGCTATTATACGAAAGAAATACTAGTTTTCCCGAAGATAAATAGGTTAAAAAATTAAGGTAATCAGCGCAGGTGTTCTCACTTTATCAAACAAAGCATATAACTCCCAAAACACGATCTGTTGCGACAATTCACTAACCGATTGATACTCAAAAATACAGTCATTATTTACCAAATAACAGATATATAATTTAGAACTAATCTGTAATAAACATATATTCCAAATTGTTACCCTTGGGACAAAATAAAAAGTTAAGTTTTACTTAAAGTATCTCAAAGGCAATTTTTCAAACACGATATCATAGCAGCTCTACAGTAGTAGGCGTATTTTATAAAATAAATTGCTATCCGAAAATTAACCGATTAGTTCAAAGAAAACAGTTATTAAATAATGAATTGTTAAAATACTCTGAGAAGTGTCGGAATGTCGGTCTGCTGGGACGTCTGGATTGACAAATAGAATGGATTTAAAAACGAAGAAATATAATTGATTTTAATATAATGTAATTGATTTTAATATAGTGTAATTGATTGTGATATAATATAGTTGATTGTAATATATTTGTAATGTAATTATTGTAACCGGGAGAGGGGTTTATATAGGCCTTGCCGGTTACATCTCACTGTGCCCACTTTTGATTAATCCAATTAAGGTCTAATTAGGATTAGTGTATTAAGCGGATTAGGCTTAGGTGTTATGGGTAATTAGATGGATAAAAACAAATATTGAAAGTGACGAAATATTCAGTCTTGTAATTGGTGAGATGAACTCACTGAAATCGTTAAAGTGATGAATTTTATTCAAAAATGACACTTGAATATAATATGAATTATGTTCAGTAAGCCTACACATTACACGGTCTTTATAAGGACACACAGAAGTCAGTCTGTCATATTTCATCATGGCAAACGTTCAAGTAAACATCCAGTACATCCCAAATGCTCAAGGTGGAGAAAACTTAGTCCATGAAGAATATAAATTCCGACTAAGGTGAGATGATCAGAGAGATTCCAACATTCTATAGTTGCTGTGCTTCCCTGTATAGAGCCTGAGCAAAGATCCTCCCAGCACTTCCTTAGACCCGCAACGATATCCAACTTCCAGATTCTTACACCAAGACCAAAACCGGAGACGACTTCCTTCTCCACGCAGCAGCCGACAACAGGGTTCTAGTGTTTTTTCACACAAGAAAACCTTTACCATCTCGCCAATGCAGACACTATATACTGTGATGGAACATTTAGCATGAGTCCTACCTTATTCACCCAGAGCTACACTATACATGCTTTTGTACACTATAAAATGTTCCCTTTGGTGTATGCACTATTACCCGATAAGAAAGAGGCAACATATGTTAAGTTCCTCTGATGTATTAGAGACAAAACATTGGCACTTGTCAATGTTAATCTTAACCCAGGCCATGTGTTTTTACAGATTTCGAAGTTAGTATGCAGAATGTTGTGAGAACTGTGTTGCCGAGGTCAGAACTAAAAGGTTGTTTTTTTCACTTTGGTCAGTGTATTTGGCACAATGCGCAGAAATATTGACTACAAGCAGATTTTTCTCGGGTGCCAGAAATCAATAAAATCGTCAAGCAAGCAGCAGCATTACCATTAATTCCAATACAACAGGTTGAAGATGTATGGCTGCGTGCACTTGATGATGCACCACTCCAAGATGCCAGAGTGTTGCAATTTGCAAATTACGTAAGTGAGTTCTTGGTGGAGGGGCAGCATGGCAGAATAATGTGGAACCATTTCCACACTGAAGGTCCACGCATAACGAACCATGTTGAAGGATGGCATTCCAAGATAACATCCATTATTGCCTCCCCTCACCCAAATATTTTTAAGTTGGTGGCTTTTTTTAAGAATGAACAAGCTTACTCCGAAGTAACCATTCTCCAGTTAGGTTGCCAACGGAAAATTACGGCCTAAGAGAAGAAAGTACAGGCAACTAGAAACCCGACTCATAACTCTGTACAGATCTTCAGAACGGTATAAAGACTGTAAATTTTCATTGTTTATCTTGTTTTTGTGTGATGTATGATATATCCATGTATGTTATACTTTTATTACATATTTTATATATAAAACATCGAAAATTGTTATATTTTCATTAAATTATAAAGTGCTAATGTGATGTAATATGGTATATGCATGTATGCTAATTTTTTTTAAATATATATAAAACATCGAAAAATAAAAAAAAAATACATAAATATTTGGGGTTTTTTTCCATCTAATTACCTAATCCTAATCCGCTTAATACACTAATCCTAATTAGACCTTAATTGGATTAATCAAAAGTGGGCACAGTGAGGACACACCGCCTTGCCTGTACCTCAATCCCCTCAGTTTTTCTGAATAAATATTGTTTATATAAAAAAAAAAGAAATTGTATTTTTTATAACCGGTAAAAAGGGGCATTGAAAGTTTCTTCCGGTTAGGTAGGATCAGGCATGTCAATTAATTTTTGTAAATTTTCTTTTAAAACTGGAATCGATGGTTTCTTACCGGCGACAGTAAAAAAAAATAGACTTACTAGAAACTTTCTGATTTAAAACATACCTACGAAACCGGAGCTGTGCCCCCAGTGCCTCTTTCATTTCCCTATCCGTAAGTTGTAAAAGCCCATTTTCCATACCCTCTTTACTTTTCCAAGGACCCGTCCCGACAATTTCTGTTAGGCGTTCTTTTTTCCTAATCTCACGTTTCCCCTTTTCTATTAATTCATTCTTTTTCGCTAAAAGAACCGCTAGCTTTTATTTTCGATTTCTTCCCGTCTTTGCCTAAATTTAGAAAGTTGATTTTTAGTAATCGTTAGAGCATCCATTAAGATCAAATTACGTTTATCAGGTGAAAGAATTTTTAAGCCATTCATCAGATTTATTCATTTTATATAAAATGGACGCTTCGTTGCCAAAAATATTAGACGGGGGCGCGATCCTCATTAATCTATCGAGATGACTGAACACGGTTTCTGTTAATTTGTTGTGAGGCATGGCTGAACTCGAACACGAAGGATTAAATTCGTCTCAATACTCAAGTAAAATTTTTGCAATGTACTTTCGGCAAAGAGGACTTCCAAAATATGGACCAGGGTAGAATTAAGAGTTAAATCAGTATTAATTTTCGTTAGGTTAGCAAGGACCGAATCATTTTCAATTTTGATTAGAGATTCAAATGGGTGTGATTTACCTTCAACAAAATCTTGAATATTCGGGTTTTCGAAAAAATCATGTAATTTCTGATAAATAGTTTTCATGTCAAGAGCAGTAATTAATTTATTTATCAAGCCCAAAGCCTGGCACTCAATATGAAATAACGGAATTTGAATATCTAAAAATATGCTTTGAGTCAATCTATTTTCTGCTCCGAAATCACTAAGAAAAATTAAAACGGTTACCATGAAATGGCGTTAGCGGTAATTTTAAAATCCCAAGGGACTTGAGATACGACTTAAAAGGCAAATAACAACCCGATTTTTCGTCCCCACCCTGCGCAAAGGCTTTTCAGATGGTCCGAATCAATCGAACACACCCAGGTTCGTTTGGCAAAAATGAACTACCAGTCTTAAACCTTTGGACCGAATACGTTTGAAAATACATTTCCTCAAATTTCTTCAATTCAGACGCACTTTTATCGGCCAAACCAGTTAGTAGATGAATACCACAAAAGAAATGATTTATATTTAGGTGAATTTTTCGCTCTGAATCTGATAAATTTGACCAGTTTTCTACTAATTTAGAACAAATATTGCCTATGTACTGTGAAAATAAAGTGTTGAAACGCTTTTCGGTGCTGGCTCTGTCTGACATTGTATTTCTAATTTCTTTTATTATTGATTCACTAATCTCTCCAGCTATATCATCAAGATCTGCCATTTAAAGTTTCAATAGTAGTTTGCGCAGATCTATCAGCCATATTTCGAAGACCAATAATAATTGGCGTACGAGTCGAGTCAGCGGTTATTGCATATGTACCGAATTTGGAGCCAAATTTTGTAGTTTCGTCCGTATATAAAGTGGTATTTTTCGCTGACTTTAGGGTTTCCGAAACATGTTTTAAAGATACACCGACGCGCTCACATGCTATTCTTTGAACTGTAGTTTTTGTTGGAGTATAATTAGATTTGAGTCCCGCGACAGCCAAACATGCGGTTATAACCGCTTCGACGTTCCTATCTAAAACATTGAGTTTTTTTAGTTGCATGACCAAATTATGGCATTCTGAAGTGTATCTTCGATTTTCGACATCATACAGAATTACTTCTTCCCTACGAGGCTGGGAAATACAGCTCTTTTTATACGCCCGCATTAGAAATGTGGTCGTATATTGGCGTCGCCCAATCCGTACGTACGTCCGTCCGTACGTACGTCTGTCCGTACGTCCGTCCGTCCATCCACAATTTCTTGTGAACGCTCTAGACGCTAAAGTTTATTTCTAATTGACTTTAAATTCATACACAGTGTTTAAGGTCATGAGACGAAGAAGCCTATTGATTTTCAGCGGTTTCCGATAATTGCTGTCAGAGTTATGGCCCTTGATCACTTCAAAAAATCTTATGAGCGCTCTAGAGGCTAAAGTTTATTTCTAATTGACTTTGAATTCGTACACAGTGTTTAAGGTCATGAGACGAAGAAACCTATTGATTTTCAGCGATTTCCGATAATTGCTGTCAGAGTTATGGCCCTTGATCACTTCAAAAAATCTTGTGAACGCTCTAGAGGCGAAAGTTAATATCCGATTGACTTTAAATTCATGCACATTTAAGGTCATGAGACAAAGAAGCCTATTGATTTTCAGCGATTTTCGATAATTGTTGTCATAGTTATTGCCCTTGATCACTTCAAAAAATCTTGTGGTCGCTCTAGAGGCTGAAGTTAATATCTGATTGTCTATAGATTTATACACAGTGTTTAAGGTGATGAAACAAAGAATCCTATTGATTTTAATCGATTTTCGATAATTACTGTCAGAGTTATGGCCCTTGATCACTTCAAAAAATCTTGTGAACGCTCTAGAGGCGAAAGTTAATATCCGATTGACTTTAAATTCATGCACATTTAAGGTCATGAGACAAAGAAGCCTATTGATTTTCAGCGATTTTCGATAATTGTTGTCAGAGTTATTGCCCTTGATCACTTCAAAAAATCTTGTGGACGCTCTAGAGGCTAAAGTTAATATCTGATTGACTTTAAATTTATACACAGTGTTTATGGTCATGAAACGAATAAGCCTCTTGATTTTTTTTATCGATTTCCGATAATTACTGTGAGAGTTATGGCTCTTGATCACTTCAAAAAACCTTGTGGACGCTCTAGAGGCTTAAGTTAATATCCGATTGACTTTAAAATGTATACACGGTGTTGAAGGTCATGAACGAACAAGCATATTGAGTTTCAATGAATTTTGATAACTTGAACAGCTAAATCCAGAATATTAAATGTTTCGTATACTAAATGTTAGCATAGAGGAGAACTTTATCAAAGCCAAACATATTCAAATGATTTTCTGATAATTACATAATGAGTTGTTACTTTTAATCAGATTTTAGTGTATTATAAATGTTTTATTACCAAAAAAAGTAAAATATGCGATAACTCTTGTTGACTGCCCGGACGATTTAGCTGCTGTCGGCGTATGTTTCGTTGCCTGGCAACCTATCTTTTCTATTTGCCAAAACTTTCTTATTGTTAGCCTTCGTGCGAATCAAATTTTTTAGTCGATTTGTTAAACTGAAAATTGTTTTTTTATACCTATTAATCCTACTTGCTGAATTCCTATTTTTCCTATTTAATTTCGTCAAAGTCGCATCGACAGATGTCTTTGTCTCTCTATTAATTAAATGGACCTTGCTGGTATCTGCCGATGGTGTCTTGTCTACGAACCTCGGGAAAAAGGGACTGTCAAGATAATCGTCATATAATTTTAAAGCATTATTAGAATTATATTTATTTTTACCCAGCTTGCTAGTCTTTGTCTTCAGTCTGACCAGCCTACTTCGAATACTTGTGTCAGCAAACGTCGCGATGTCGTCATGTAAACTAGTAATTGTAGACTGGTGCTCCGTATTGGTCGGAAATTTATTAATAATGCCTAGTACTAGCCTATTCGTAATTCTTGCGAAGGGAAGTTGAGTTATTGCACTGAAATTAATCGAAATGCCATAATTTGGTCATGCAACTAAAAAACCTCAATGTTTCAGATAGGAACGTCGAAGCGGTTATAACCGCATGTTTGATCACCCAAACCAATGCTGGAAAGTAATTCATCGTTGGATGTCATGCCTGCTAAAATAACTGAATGGATTGACAACAAATTTTAAAAAAGTCCGTCGGTCTTAACCCTTAACAAATTAAAAAGATTCGTTTCCCTTTAACCCTAAAAGCCAATAGTCTCGAACAGTAAATTATAGTCAACCGAGACTATTGTGCGTTTCGATTAATTTCCGATAGCAAATTTAAAATACGAAACAATTTGTTGATTTTCTAACTTGACAATTAGCGTTTTAGGTATTCCACGAAGATTTTAGGAACCTTTAAACAATTAAAAGATAAATACGACTAAAGCAAGTGTAACGGAGATGTGAAATCGCCGAAACTAAACTAGAACACTCTGTAAATAAATAGCGAATTGAAAAATAAAAACGACAATAATTTTCAGAATTTTGAACGTGGTTTGCGATCAAACAATATCTAAAGACAAACGCGTGATGACAATAATTTTAACTATCCTTTATATATCATCTGATGATGTGACAATACCACGTGCATAACCATATATAGTGACATTCGCTGCGTTGAATTACTCGCACGTGCAGCCCGGCGCTATTTGAAGTGTTTCGTCATCATTCAGAAATTTGTCTTTGAAGAGTGAACAACTCGTCAGGTAAGACAACATTTGTTAGCCGATAAATTTGACTGCACTAGGCACTCTAACAGATCGTAAGGTCTGGAGACGAACAAGTATATTGATTTTCAATGAATTTCAATAACTTGAACAGCTAAATCCATGATATTAAATGTTTCAGATACCAAAAGTTAGAATGGAAGAGAATTTTATCAAAGCCAAACAAATTCTAATAATTTTCTGATAATTACTTAATGAGTTGTTACTCTAAATTCGATTTTAGTGTATTGTAAATGTTTCATTGCCGAAAAAAGTAAAGAAAAAAGTAAAAATATGCGACAACTCTTGTTGACTGCCCGGACGATTTAGCTGCTCCGGGCGTATGATTCATTGTCTTGCAACCTATATTTTAGCTTGTGGTCCCTCTGAAGGTCACAGTTATTATCCGATTGAATATGCTTGATTACACTATTTTGCCTATAACGTCTTATGGTTTGGATTGTTCGTACTTAGTTTTTATTTAATATCACCGTTACACCGTTATACAGTATAAGCATGAAATTTGTGAACATCGGTCCAAAATAGTGGAACAAAATGGCCGCCGCTTGTATGCCAATAGTATAAAAGTATCGTATATCAAAGTTGTGGACCCTTTAGAGGTCACAATTTTAATCGGATTTTGATGAAACTTGAAATGTATGTTTATAACCCAAAGATCTTGGTTCCTTTCGATATTTGTGCTTTTTGGATCGTAACTTCCTGAGTTATTACCCCTGATTGTAGGCAAAATCGCCTTTTTTAGCTTGTGGTCCCTCTGGAGGTCACAATTATTATCCGATTTAAAACAAAAAAATGGATTATATCACCGTTACATCATAATGAAGGTTGAGTTCGAATTTTGGGAAAATCAGACCAAAACTTTCGGACAAAATGGTCGCCTCTTGTCCGCGAATAGTCTACAAATATGGTATATCAAGGTTGTTGACCCTGTAGATGACACAATTTTAATCCGATTTTGATGTAACTTGACATGCATTTTTATAACCCAATGATCTAGGTTCCCTTCGATATTTGCGCATATCGGTTTGTAACTTCATGAATTATGACCCTTGATTGTAGGAAAAATCACCTTCTTATCAGCTTGTTCTCTATCCAACTCTTGTATGTGGGCGTATCCTGCCTTGCAGCTGCTGGTTAGAATGTGTACCCTCAAACGACGAAAAGTATAATGTCATTCGTATGGAATTGTCTAATAAACGTCCCTAATTATCTACAAAAGTATAAATATGCCACAATCCCTTGTCGACCTCGATTTCGCTGTTGTGGGCGTATATGTTTCTTTACCTGGCGACCTATCTTTTTTTTAAATATTTATGTAGTTTTGTAATCAGAGTTCAGCTTTAAACCTACATTATGCAAAAGCTAAATCTGTCGATTGCAGGTCTTTCTTTAGACCTGAAATGTTATCTAAATTATTAATTAGACATTAATTAACTTATCCAAATGATAATCAACTGGCGATGTCATCGCCAGCCTGTGATATTTACTGGATTATGGTCTGATCTGCTGCTCCACGCTCATTTTTGATTAAATTGATAAATTGATAATTGAGACTATGTATTTTATCGTACCCACTTTTGTAATTATGATCGAGGCTAGGCCTAAAATTGATTCTCTGAATTCTCAGCTCAACGTGAAGCAATTCAGTTGAAACTTTCAGGATTTTCTGTTTTCATCATGTAGTTTTTAACTGCCAGCAGTGCCAGCTCTTTATCTAATCTACCGTAATGTATCTTTAAAGATTCACTTTACGACAAAACTCATGGACTGCTTTGAATGACGTAGCTGCCTGCTGCCTGACAATCTCTCTTTATATTGTTGGGATAAGTTTTTAATAAAATTGTATATTTTAGAGGATTTTGTGATGTTTGTTCACTACAATTAGAGATTTGTCCTATATGTCGTATGTTAATTGTGGAAAGAAGAGAAATAAGTGTAACAACTAGCAGTTCAGAAAATCCACCAAGTCCAGAACCAGATAGTTTTGACAGACCAAGTTAACTTCACCAATTCATCTTATGTAAAATATCCAATCAAAACGTTGTTTTTATACGCTACACATTTCCTCACCCATGTCTGTTGGCCCATCCATAAACAATTAGCGATGGTGTCTATAGTTTTGAACGGATTTTATATGATGATCCATTGGGACAGGAGAGGATGTTCAGCGCTCGGCATGTTTTCATGGCAACTTGTCCCTGTTTTTTACGAAAACCTTGTTAACACTCTAGAAGCTACGGGTTTAAACTTATTTTCTTCCAATTTAGTGTGAAGCATTGGAGGACGGACCTTATCAATTTTCAGTGCTCTGCAACTCTTTGTTCCAGAGTTAATCTGTAGTATCTGTAGCATTAAATAAACACAACCACATAATATGGAACACAATTACTATTTTAATTGTTGCGACATTTCGTTAAGGATTCTCGCAACATTTTCAAGCTAATGATAATACAATTAATGTACAGAAGGTTTATATACAAAAACAAGTAACAGACAATTAATCATAATAATTGGGAACCATATACATAAAATATATAACACCCAATTAAAGCCAATAATAGTTCTCTCTTGCTGGGACCGTATACATTGAATATATGGATAGTTTCATTATTAACATTAATCTCTAGATGTTGGAGCCTACCTGCTAGTTCATCAGGTACTTTGTAAACTTTATGTATAATGTTATGGTTTATTATCAGGGCCACACCTATCTTTGTTTCATTATGTGCAGTGTATATAGCCAGTTTCGTTTTCAACATTTTGTATTTGATGGACATTTAATTTTAGAATTTCTTGTATACAAACAAAATCTATTTAATGCAACGAGGGTTCAATCCCAGGTCAGGGCAAGAACTTGAACTTTATCGTTGTAAGTGAGAGGAATATTCGGTCTCCCGTCCGATCAGGCAGGTTTCCCCCGAGTTCTTCGGTTTCTTCCTGAAGTAATGATCGAAATCATTCGCACGATCTGTGCCAAGGGTCAAATTGGAAAAAGGCCTCAGGCCTAATTTGCTACCCTTGTAAAATGACGCGATTATTATTATTATTATTAATATATTGCTAAATCGTTTAATCTTTTGAAGATTCCCTTGTAGAACATTTATGGAGTAAATTAAAGGGCCAATCCCGATAACTTTTTGGGGAATAAAACTGCTTAATTTTGTGTTAAAATCATGTAAAACCCATTATCTAAGGCCAATCAACTAACCCGATTTTTGTGATACGCTTGTAAATAACTTAAACCTGACAGTCTGCATCTGGAAATGGAGACCTTTGTATCATACAGTATCTGGATAAAACCAGACTTTTTTCTATAAAAATAATATGTAGGTAAAGATTACCTTTTGTTATCAAGTACAGTACATGGGTCATTCACTGCATAGACCTCTCAAGAAACGTAAATCGATTATCAGGTCACTAAATGAAAAAAAATGACCCGAAATCTTAAAAGGGTTACGTGTCCGGATAAGCAGTTTTGGCGTTCACGTCCAAACGACTCAATATTTTGAGTTGATATTTTGAGACAAGGTATATACACTATTCCCCTATATTTTGGCGTTTTATTTTCATACATTCTCAGACTTTTATTTTTGAGCCTCTGTATAATACGGGACTGTCCCTTTAACGTATTAATTAGATAATTAACAGGGATAGAAGTCTTCATAGTTTGTTTACTACTATAGTTTAAAATATATATAAATATTAAGTAAATTGTGTGAATTCTAAACTTCTGTTTCGGTAAGCGGGTATTCCGCTCTCGCCCTTTTATCATCTATTTCTGTTTCTGATAAACTATCAAGGCTTCTTTCCCTTTTTGTCACTAGGTCGCACTTAGCGACTATGGAGTTATTTAACATTGAAACATCAGCGTCATAGTTAAGATTTGACTGTGACGTTACGGGGATATCATGGGATGAGTTTTTGATGATACTGTTATCCTCTAAAAAACTTTGACCCACTAAGAGTCCTGTTTTAATAGGGGTGGAAGAGACATAACTACTAGGTGTATCATCAATAGACTTGTTAACACTATTCAAGGCATGGCTATCGGGGCTAAGGATAACATTAGCTGACCTGGTAAGGGTAGGGTTGTCATTGGTGTTTACTGGTTTTATGCCGGAACTTAAAGATATAACTGAATATAAATCCAATAAACCATTTTTTCACCAAATATGTGTAGTTTAATCCTCAAATATGCTGAATATAAAATTTCAATGTGATTTGCCCAGTGGTTTAGACACAATACGAATTTCAATTTTCTCGACACTCACGGAAACAAAATTAACGAGCCTACTAGCCTGGCGTGACGTCATCTCAGGAACACGTCAACAATGTCCGGCATATTATTATGCTGTGATTCATAGAGAGAGCCGGTATTGGCGACGATTCTGCGAGCGTTCAAAGCCATTCAACCGATCGCAGTTACTCTAGTGTCTTTGATTTGTATGATGAGGTGTCCGACGATCTTTTGAACTCGGCGACGGGGCCGATTCAACCATAATTTATGCTCGAACCGCAAACGGTAAACATCAACAGAGGCAGCCGTGATAAATAATTATCACGTAATTTTGTTAGCTTGATAATGTTGAATACAAGCGAGTGAATTGGATTAAATATTTATTCATTTGTGCCTCCCTTCAAACAAATGTTGTGATCTTCGCTCATCTTTATTAAAAAAAAAATGTCATAAATAATGCAACAGGGAGAGTTGTAAAATGACGAAGAAGGGACGACTGGCTGTCATCACTGCCAGTAGAGTAGCCCACGTAAACTGCGCTCCGTCTTTATAAACAGGGGCCTGTTTCACGAAATTTTAACTAAGATAAAATCCGATTTTAGTAATTCGATTGGATAGTATTAGATTGATTTTAGCGCTTAGCCAATCAGATTTGAGTATGTACTAAAATTTGGATTTTATCTTAAGTTAAAATTTCGTGAAACAGGCCCCAGGTATGTTGAAAATGCATTAGGCCTATAATTCATACAATCAAGTCATCGTTTATTTGAGAAACATAAATGAAGCGATTTACAAAATAATAATGTAAGGAATTACGTACATACCCTTTTGTTTACTAATATATTACAGGGGTCTACTTCGCTAAACAACAATGTCAGGAATGTGAATGAATTTCAAACAGTTGTATGGGCTATATTTCAGTGAGCACAACTATAATTTTACAATGTTGGGGAACTAATAAAATAAAAGTACAAATGATGAATAGGCCTACTGGTATTTTGTCTTTAAATTTAAATTATTTGATCTAATTCAAAGTAAGGTGTACAACTAATCAGAATATCAATATCACTCAGTGGAATTTTTATTTTGAATATTATTTCTTTGTAATCAAGAAGAAAAGGATATCCGATTTGTGGCATTGAAGGAGTGGATTTGTATATAAAAAGAGCTATCGTGTGAATAATGCTGGTTGAAGAAAGTCTTTCTTGGTGTGTCAATTCCCTTGGCATTACCTGAACTTGATGGTACTTCCTTCGTATTGAGTATGATTTGAATATAAACCCATCTGTAAAGTCATAGTCTGTAAAATCTGATGCCAACTTCCTTTCTAATTTATGCATAAATTATATTATTATAACTAAAACTGCATTTCTCTTATTCGACTGTAAATTGTTTTTTGTAAATTGTAGACACAGAAATCCCTGAAGAAACTCTATTTTATTGTCAAACATGCTACTACTACTAATTAATATGGTTTTTTTTTCAGACCAATAATACAAAAGCCGTTGTATTTAATTGTATGAAGAACTTTCATTTGATGTGCACAAGGAATTTCTATATCATGGAAGACAGACAATAAAATATAATACCTAAATAGTGTTCATTCATCCCTAAATCCTAACTTTAAAACAATTGTTGCACGAAATGAAAAGCAGGCTGTTATGCGAGTGCCTGAAAGACTTTGAAATTAATTTCTTGGGAAGAATTGGAATACACTTAGCTGTCAACTATACATTATACACTTCCAGTTACACATTTCTATTTTTTGGAAATAATTTCAATAAATATAATGAATGAAATCAATGGATTATTGTGAATTATTTCTATAATTTAACTGAATATTTATTTATATTCAATTCATAAGACATGCAGCTCTTGTCTGTACTGGTACAGACGTATTCAGTAAACTGTAAAATTTACAACTCCCTCTATGATTGCATAAAACCATTTATTGTAACTTTTACACACAGATCACAATTAACAAAAAGATTGAATGAAAATATATCTAACATTGTTTCCGGCATAAATCTGACAATGTTTTTCTGATCAACAAATGTGTGAAACATTTCTTGTCAAAAATTTATACAAATTTCAGGTTCAATGTGAATGCAACTATGGTATATTTTCTTGGGCAAATTTTCGAAATCCCCAAAACATTAGCTTCACACAGTGTCACTTCACCGTCAGGAATCAGGATAGTTCAGAACAGTAATGTCTTTAGATTTTGTGGGTCTCTATTATATTGCCAATACACACAAACGTTCAAATCCACAATTTTTCATATTTCAAATTTATTATTCCCATTTTAAAAAAAGAAAAAATTATTCCATTCTGATATTAACAGTACTTAGTGCCAATCCAAACTTAGTCTTGATATTTAATGCAGTCCTTAATGCTTCCATGAACAGTATATGCAATGCTACCTGAAATGTAAAAATTTGAAATGAAATTCCTAGCCACACAACTGACTACAGGGGGAAACAGGCAATTTTCTCAACAAACATCTGAATCAAAATCCAAATCTCCTGGATAGTGAGCAATTGCCTTCCTCCCTGTAAATTAATTTAACACATGACTTTTTGGGAGCTGGTAGTATTTTATTAAAATTTTACAAATTTTCATAACATGCTCAGAGAATTCTGCCTGCATATTTCGACTTTTTTTTGACAGCTGTTCACTGTTATAGAAATAGGTAGAGATATATAAAAATAAGGGCTAGTAGGCCTATATTATTTTAATTTTGCAAATCTTCACAAAATGTACCGGTAGTGACATTTTCTGCCTGCTTATCATGTTGGTTTTTTTTGATGACTGATCATCTTTTTTTAGTTAGATCTACATGTAGGCCTATATGACAAGGCCTAGTATTATTTTAATTTTACAAGTCTTCATAAAAGAGAATTCTTCAGCATATTGGTTTTTTTTGACAACTTATGGCTTATCATATGACTGTTTTTTGGAAACAGACAGGGCTATAGTAGGCTATATATAATATAATGAGGCCTAGTAGGTCTATTTATTTTACATTTACAAATCTTCACAAAATGCAGTGACATATTCTGCCTGCACATCACTTTTTTTTAACACTGATAACCTTTTTATAGAAATATGTAGGCCTATTATATTACAAGGCCTAGTATTATTTTACTTTTACAAATCTTCATAAAAATCCCCAGAGAATTATGCCTGCATATTGTGACCTTTTTTGACAGCTGATCGATCACTGTTTTTAATTTTAGAAATAGTAAGGTAGGCCTATCACAATTTAGTTTTGACTTGGAATAGATTGAATGAGATAAATTTATTTATTTATTCTAAATAGATCAAAAAGGGCCTTATTTTTCTGTGAACCACTTTCAACCTGGGCAACCGACGATAAAATTTCGAAACAATCTTCTGTAAAATGTTGTGAATATTCAATATAACAGCCGAGCCCGAACTGTTGTTTGGTTGTTTAGGTCCAACGAAGTTTGCCCTGGTAGTGTGCACAAACTTCGCCCACTGTCGTTGGGTGGCCGGATTCTTTGGGAAGTTATGCGTAGACAAACTACGGGTAGTATCGGTGAGGCACTACACTACAGCCGAACAAAACACATCCGTTGACCATCTCAGCATAAAATGGCAGTAGAAAAGGTCGCCATATTGCTGTCCATTCCTTCCTGAGATGACGTCAAAACCGAATGTTTCCGGAGATTGCCGAAGAATTTCGTTATTGTTGGATGGGCCTGATCGGTAGAAGAAAACGTTACAAAAACATACCCTCGTTACATAAAATCGGGTTTTTGTTTTTTTTATATGTTTATTTTTGACTTTGTACGCCCGCTAAACCCCTTAATCGATGACATTCAGTTACATCTTTAAGGTTGACAAGTCATGGCTTAGACTTCCTGGTTTTTCGGAGTTGGTGTATCATCAATAGACTTGTTAACACTATTCAAGGCATGGCTATCGGGACTAAGGATAACATTTGCTGACCTGGTAAGGGTAGGGTTGTCATTGGTGTTTACTGGTTTTATGCCGGAACTTAAGGTTGACAAGTCATGGCTTAGACTTCCTGGTTTTTCGGAGTTGGCATAAGTTTTTGTGGTATTATTATGGGAATGGATAACAGTTTGGACATTAAGGTTTTCTTCCCTAGGGAATTCATTCAAATGATGGTTTATGATATCTTGGTTCTCATATATAGGTTCATTATTATTATTGATATGAGTAGAATCTGAGGCTGTTTCAGAAGATATTAAACCACTATTTGGGCATATTTCTGAAGCAACGGCCGGAGAAATCCCTCTCTGGCCATTGCTGGAATGGCGTCTGTTTCTTAAACTTACGCGGGAATGTGTCTATTCTTACCATTCAATGAAAGCTATCACTTAAGTACAGCAACGTGACAGTCCGTCGTTTAATCTTGGGTCTTCCTTAATATTTTGGACAAAGATTAAAGGTATTAAAAACGTTGAAAGTCTGTTCGTTACCATACAGTAGTGTTTACTTTACGTCAATACCGATAGCCTCGTTTGTCACGCAATTAGTCATGCTGCAATTATCCTACTATGCGCTGGTTAATATAGCATCAAAAAAACGTGCAGCCATGACGTAACGTTATGTAAACACAGTTGCCCTAATTAAACGCTCTGTTTTAAAGGTAATACCTTTGTAACGAAGTCAGTGATTAGCCAGTAATAGGACCACTGACCAGTCATAATTAGTGGCAATAATACCCACTCAGTCCAGCAGGGAGTAGAAGGATTAGCTCTAATCAAACGGAACACTACGAGGAGGATGCTATTTGGGCTGGTTTGGGGGGGGGGGGGGCAAAACAGGGAAATCAGTTAGACTGTCAGGATTAGATGCTTTGGGGTTGGGACCAAGGCTAAATCTTTTATCAGGTTTTGGACATTCGCGCCCAAGATGACTATGAAGGCCACAATTGTAACAGACTTTGCCTCGAATTTGGCCCTCATATTTAATTGATACATGGAACCCCTTTACATATATGTGAGAAGGGGTTGGTCTAAACATTTTTTTTACATACACAATTCTAACCCCGCTTTCCACCATTGGAAAGGGTTTGAAGGTAGAGCGGTCACATTTGACCAACTCACAATAGTTGATCAATTTATTTACTAGGTATTAATTATTGTCCATCTCGAAAGGTAAGCCAAAGACAGCTACCGGAATCGATTCTACATGGTAGTCCCATGTGATGTTGCCTGCAGCTTCCACTGTGAAATTGCAGTTCTTCACAGAAAAGTTCTTGAATGTTTCAAGAGAGATATCCTTAGAAACGATGTCTCTGAGGGTAAGGCAAAATTTACCTTTACCTACATTTTGCAGACATTAAATTGTTGACGTTAAAATCCTTAGCCTGCAAGAAGTATAGGATGTCGAAAGAAGCTATCCCAGTCGAGGAGTTGTCATCATCAGGTATTAGCTCAACTGTATTGTCTCTATTTATATGATTTGTGACACTCATTTCCACATTTGGGTTAATTCTCATCTTTGTAGAATTTATAGAACTCATTGTCAATAAATCACTTTTAACAGCTTGTCTATGGTTATAATTAGTGTGTTGAGATTGTCTTTTAACAGCTTGTCGCCAACTTAGAATTCAAAGTCTTTACTTGCTGAATACGAATATTATAATTATACAGTGCTGTGGTATTATACCATGTCAGGGGTGTGTGGATCGCATCATTTCCAACGTTTAGATGGTCATTATCAGATTCTCAATAACTCTATTACCAACACAGGTTAGAGAGGAGAGCTTTCAAAACACGTCTTGTCGGCTCGATGACTTCTGTAGATATCCCAATGTATAATTACCTTGTATAAGTATTGATAAGTTTCCTTCTGATCTGTGATTTCTATACTAGGTTCTGATTTAGTGGTTTTCCCTAATTATGTTATTATAAGCTTCCCTTTGACCTGCAAATTTACTAGATAAGTGGTTTCCCTAACGGTTTATTGGCTTTTATTGGGTGTTATATATTTTATGTATATGGTTTCATAATGGCTTCCCAAATAATATTATGATTAATTGTCTGTTACTTGTTTTTGTATATAAACCTTCTGACATTAATTTTATCATCATTAGCTTGAAAACTTTGAGAGAATCCTCAACGAAACGTCGCTTTAATTAAAATAGTTATTGTGTTCCATATTATGTGTTTGTGTTTATTACCTATGTCTATTGCTAAATGCCGCTCAAAGAATATCTGTAGCATTGTTACAATATAGTCAACATATAGTGTGAAACATTGGGGTCATTTGCCAGGGCTACCCTCCCCTTATTTGTCACCTTGTTAACGAGATAGTCTACCAACATGTGTGTGAAACATTGGGGTCATGCTTATATTCAGTGCTCTATTAGTAAGTGCAGGAGGACCGCACTACACGCAAAACAAAAATATACAAGATAAACCTGCGGACAAGACAGAAAATAGACATTGCAAAAAATAAACAATTATCAAATCAAGTGAGACTTAAACATCGTTTGTTCAAATATGGGGCGAAATGGGTGAACCCTATCCATGTTCAGAGTTTTATGACCCTCCCCCACCCCAGTATTGCTGAAAACCTTGTTGAGCGCTCCATGACTTTCTGTCCTTGAGTCCCCCCCCCCCTTAATTTAGAACATATTCTCTTAAAATTTTGTGTTAAGCATTGGAATCATGAGGAGATGAACCTGATCGATGTTCGACGTTCCACAACCTTTCCACCCAGTTATCATAATGCGATCAAGTTTGGTATCAAAATATATCTTTCAGGGTTACTGATTCCATTTTCATACACATTTTGTGATAAATGTTACCCTTGAGTCAATATTAGGGGATTTTCAAAATGGTGGTCAGTTTGGGTTGGAAAATTAAAATTTTACACAAGCGTCAAGTTTGGTGTCAAAATATACGTTGTAATGTGGTCGTATGTTGTCGTCTGTCCGGCATTCACATTTGCTTGTGGACAATCTAGAGGCTAAAGTTAATATCCGATTGACTTTAAATTTATACACAGGGTTTAAGGTAGTGAGACAAAAAATCCTATTTTCGATAATTACTGCCAGAGTTATTGCACTGTGGTCGCTCTAGAGCATAGGTTTCCAACCTTTTTGGGGTTGCGACCCCATTCCAGACCCAGTATCAGATCGCGACCCCCCCCCCCCCCCCCCCCGAAGAACTAAGTTACATTTTATTATGAAACATCATAGGTTTAGTCGAAAGTACTTCATAACAAATGATGTTTCTGGACCCCACAATCTGTCACATAATAGAAACCTAGCTCAATGAATTGTTCAGGGTAAGGTCGTCTATGCGACGGGCGACGTAAAATGAATGAACTGACGCTTACGGTCTGGTTAGCTCGCCGCCTGCCAAATGCGAATGTCCCTCCGGCCCAGAACTACCTGAATCGCGCCTGCGATGAAGGGCGCGCGCTTATGCTATAGTAATTAGGATGCTGGTCTAAAACTCTTTAAAGCTCAGTTAACCAATGATAATAAATTATTACCTAAATATTGTTACACCGGAAAGCGTTCTTTTCAAATAATCCATACAAAAACTGCGCCACAATAAGAGCAACTTAAAATACCATAAATTTGCCATGTATTTAACGAACAACCCAGCTTGTTCATGTGGCCACTATGTAGAGGATACGGAACATTATTTTTTACATTGTCCAAAGTTTACCAATGTTAGAATTCAAACAATAAATACAGTACCAAATACAGTGGACTCATGTCACATCCGACATCGTATGGGATCGCTACAATAAATACAGTACCAAATACAGTGGACTCTTGTCACATCCGACATCGTATGGGATCGCTACAATATGTTGGATCACACAGCGTGTCGGAAAACAGAGTCTTCTTCAATGGGCGAACTCGATTGAACGTTCTCAATCCCAAAAATAGTGACAATCAGGCTACAACGCGTCAGGGCAGGATTAACCTTGTGGGGGACCCGGGACATACCAACTGTGCGGGGCCCCATTTCAAATTGTTCATACTGACCGCGGATCGTACCAGTATGTACTCCGCCCATTGAGTGCCTGGGGTGTTTTCCTCCAGAGTTTATTTGTTTAAAAAAATAAAGATTAATTTCAGTGCATCTGAGACACTTTAGGCATCGATTTCATTGACGTTTAGAACTCGTTGACAATTTGAGTATTTTAAACCTTTCTCTCGTGATGTTTTCTTTTATCTTATTTTAGTGAAATTATTTTAGATGACATAAAACATTAAACTCTTTTGTCTGAACTACTACACTATGATTACGTTAATTTCCCGGGACTTGTTGGGCCCCAGCAATCACATCGCGGGATGTGGTCCCCGGAACTGGTTAGGATCTATTGATTAATAGAACCTCTAAATTATGTAATTTAGTTAATTTTAGGACCCAACCGATCTCTGCCCCACAATATCCCTTACTGCCTAGGGCCCCAATCCTCACCCCCTCAGCCCAGGTACTGGTTAGCTCCGCCCTGGATAAAATATAAGCATGAGCCAGAATTGTGGGGGGCTCGGGACATTTGTCCCACTTTGCCTTCCCTAGATCCAGCACTGCAACGCGTGGCCGACTAGATATATAAATATCTCATCCAACCCTGCAGCCGAAACCTGTACGTTGTCGGACTGATAGAACTGAATTACGCGTCAATCGGTCCGTAGGATGACCAAACTTGAGTGCCTGGGGTGTTTTCCTCCAGAGTTTATTTGTTTAAAAAAATAAAGATTAATTTCAGTGCATCTGAGACACTTTAGGCAGCGATTTCATTGACGTTTAGAACTCGTTGACAATTTGAGTATTTTAAACCTTTCTCTCGTGATGTTTTCTTTTATCTTATTTTAGTGAAATTATTTTAGATGACATAAAACATTAAACTCTGTTGTCTGAACTACTACACTATGATTACGTTAATTTCCCGGGACTTGTTGGGCCCCAGCAATCACATCGCGGGATGTGGTCCCCGGAACTGGTTAGGATCTATTGATTAATAGAACCTCTAAATTATGTTATTTAGTTAATTTTAGGACCCAACCGATCTCTGCCCCACAATATCCCTTACTGCCTAGGGCCCCAATCCTTACCCCCTCAGCCCAGGTACTGGTTAGCTCCGCCCTGGATAAAATATTAGCATGAGCCAGAATTGTGGGGGGCTCGGGACATTTGTCCCACTTTGCCTTCCCTAGATCCAGCACTGCAACGCGTGACCGACTAGATATAAAAATATCTCATCCAACCCTGCAGCCGAAACCTGTACGTTGTCGGACTGATAGAACTGAATTACGCGTCAATCGGTGCGTAGGATGACCAAACTTCTGTAGAATTTCCCAGCAAACTTGGCTGCCGAGTGTATATTTATATATCTAATATATGTCCCAAGTCCAACTTGTTCACGTATACTATAACAAGTTACCCATTTCAAGTCTTAACATAATCTGAGTCGAGCCGACGGCATAACAGCAATATATAGGTTAAATCCCGCTGGTAGCACGGGACTCCGTGGTTAGGTGGAAGTAGTCATCTTGACGGACACCTGTATTATACAAGGCAAAACCACAACACACCCACCGGGCGCGTGGAATCACCCAATAACTGCCCAATAACACCCAATAACTCCACAATAACACCCAATAACTCCAAAATAGCACCCAATAACTCCAAAATAGCACCCAATAACTCCAAAATAACAACCAATAACTACAAAATGTTGACTTTGGAGACACAAAGTAACAATTTAGTTGAATTTAAGAACATGGCTCCTTAAGCCGGTTTTCCACTAGGCGATTTTTTTCGCGCGAAGCGAGTTTTTTCGTTGCGAAAGATTTCGAGCAAACGCGAATGTATTTTCCACTAAACTAGCGATTGTTTCAATCTTTCTTTGTTTCATAGCAGAATTGGCGCGAAAAGTTTCCTTCCTGAACTTCCACAGTGGCTGCTGCTTTTAATCTGCGATATATACTCTTGTTAAAAGTAGATTGGTTAACATTTTACTCAATCTTACCTTTAACAAGAGTAAATATATCAGACTTAAAGCAGCAGGCATTGTGGAAGTTCAGGAAGGAAACCTTTGGCGCCATTTTACTGCTACGAGAATGGGGTGGCCTTGACCCCGTGAGTTGTATTTTACCACGTGAGAGTTTACGGAATTATGATTGGATTGCTCCTTTTTTCGCGGCTTGAAAGTAGAAACTGTTCAAACTCACTTTTTCGCCGAGAAAGCCAGCCAAAAGTGTGGCGAAGTCTGAAATTATACTGCGCATGCCTGTACTCGAAATTATCGCCAAGTGGAATATCGGCTTTACGCTCACTCGCCTGAAGGGAGATAACTCGTGTATGTGGTTTTTGTTTTAAAAAATTTGATGTATGATTTCGTTGCAATTCGTTTTAATTGTACATGGGCGTCAAATGTGGACTAACTATGACAACCCCTCCATGGGTATCGTCAGGCGGTTGCAATAACAAAACGTTATTACAGATGTCCCCGCTATAGTTTTTCATGAAATTCAAATTAACTTCCAATAATTTAGCGCAAAAATACGCTACCCGGCGACATAACGATTAGTCTGTAAAGAAATTCTAATAAACTGCCAATTATTCTACGCACAAAGCTATATTTATTTATATTTACAAATTATATCAAATGTCATTTCCGGTCATCGTATAACTTCTTTTGAAATACATAAATAAAACCAATTGAAGTTAGTCCCGCTGACACTTAATTGTCTCTGCTCAAGAGTATTCTCATGTTACCATAGTTTATTATGTTTGTCCGAATGTGTTGGGGTGTGATTTGTCAATATTATAGTCTAGTGAAATTAAAAGTTCCACTATTAAAGCATATTTCCATTCACATTTTTTTCCCTGTCAACGCACGGATAAGAATTTTTTTTTCTATAATAAAGCATATTGCCATTCATATCTTCTGTCCCCGTCAACACACATACAAGAAGTTAATGGCCAAACAAACAGGTTACTTGATTACCTTATGCTCATACATTTAAATTATAATGGGAAATTATTTGTATATTCTCACCCGACGGAATTTTTCTTACTAATCATCCAATGAGAATTAAGCTAATAAATGACTTCCATAAGAATCATCTCAGCTGCAAAAGTATTATAAAAGTTATCGCCCCTTGGACGCTCCCTATACCACTGGTCAATCTAGATCTACTACAGAAAACTGACAAGAAAAAGAACCCCAGTGCTACACGTGCTTTCTGTCTAGAACACTTGGAAGACAACTGGCCCACACCTATGGTGAACAATCTGTAGGGTAAAAAAAGGGCACAGGTAATGAATTATATTCTGAAACTACAACCCACAGGCTTCAAAAAACCGGATAATATGAAATCCTCTATAGAGCCCTTTCCAGGAAAAAGCTCAAAAAGGGAAAAACCGTTACATCATGTGAATTCGCTGGAATAATTTTCCGGTTTTTCAAAATATCCTGCCATGATTGTTTATTTTGATAAAAATGCAGGCTGAACAAATTTCTATTTTCATTTGCGATTGTTTGCAGAGCCGGAATTTCAAAAACTGCTGGGAGAATTTCCATTTCCCGGATAGTTGAAATGAACCGGTTCTGACTGGTCAAGGCCTTCTTGGAAAATTTGACTCCTGTGGGACACGCCGTGGTCACGCTTACTGTGATTCATTTCTCTAAAAGCCTTGCTGACAACCGTTCCAAGGTATGCATTTCATGTTTCCAAAAATATTCCAGTATGTCTAGTACAGAAGGCTAGAAAATTCTCTCCTGAATCAGAACTTTTTATATATCGAATTATGATCCAGAGAACACGCAATCACCTCAAGCTGTTTGTACTTGTTGTAGGAATCTTCTGTTGAAAATAGAAAAAGGAGAAAGGGATCCCCAGGAGCTTTGTGAACCTTTGACTTCTCTAAAATTGTCCTCCCTTCACCACCTAGACGACTGAACCCCCAACCGGAATATATGTATAGTTGTACAATGTGCAAAGTGACCAGGGGGAATCCAGTGAATCTTTGTAGAGGTAATTCGTACACAACCCCCTGTTTCCACTCGGTTGTCCGAGGGACCCAGTAGCATCAACTAGTGCTGAGTGTCTTCCGTCACCAATGTCCATCTTCGTTTGTAGGCAAGAGATACTGGCAACCTGTAGGCAAGGGAATCAAACCCTCGGAGCACTGTTGAGGCCGCCCGCAAAAATCTTGCGTCGACAATTACAGGCGTTCCTCGTGCTAGTGACATCGCGCCAGATTTGATAAAAGAGAAATCTGTTGTGAGCACCGGTTAGACCATAAAAATAGGAACTAGAGGTTCCGATTTGTCCAAGCGTAAGCCTCATCCAGTATATATATAACGGCGAGCAAACATCCAAATAGAATCTGCTTTTCAATGATGCCTGGAAGAATATGTCACCACCGTCTTGAGGAGGAATTTGCCATAGTCTGCGTGGCTACGGTCTCTTTTGTAATGTTGATGCCACAACGCACCTAAATCCGAATGAACAGCCTGGGAGGCTTGCGCGCTCCAAAAACCAAGTCCTCAAATGGGATGCTCCTGAGGTTGTCTTGGCGCTCGAGGAATTCATGTATATGATCAAATGCCGCATGGCATTTACTGGTCCCTGAAACATTCAGCTCAGAATAAGCTAATCTAAAGTCTACGATGGCTTGCTGGTAGTTTTCATCGCATATCATGCCAAAGCATGCTATTCTTAACAGATTGAACTTGCTCGAAAGTATTGAACACTTTCTGACCTGGAGCGCCAGTATTTGCGTCCTCCAACAACGTTTTCGGAATTGAAATGTTGTCCAGCAGTCTTTTGCACTGATTACCGTTGAACTCGACTGTTGTGCAAGGGCGGTTGCCAAATTCCTAGCTGGTCAGACCAATCCTTGGCGGACTAGTTGGTTCCTTCCACTGCACTAAGTATAGTATCCTCGTGATTGTAAAGTCTCTTGGTGATTCCTAGAAGCCGGTTGAGCTTCATTACTGGCAGCAGATCGATGACGAGGGTGTCATCCGGTAGATTCTTCACCATAGGTTCGTGTATACAGCTTTTGTAAGCTGCCACAGATAGATTCTTCGACCTGTGTCTTTTTTTTTGTCACGAATCATACCCAAGGTGCTAAATATAATATATATATACCTAAAAAGTCAATTTTTAAAGATTTTCTCGAGAATAAGTCCTCAAAATGTATAATATTTACCCAATGGGCATTGTAATTTGAATGTTTTCAGCTTTCATATGAATATTCAAGTGTTAATTGATGATGAAACATGTACTTGCGAAAAAAAGTTGGATAAAGTGCTCTTTGTTTACTCTTTATGCTTTTTCTTGAAAAGGGCTCTATAGCGGATTTCATATTTTCCCGTTTTTTGAAGCCCATGGGTTGTAGTTTCAGAAAATATAATTCATTACCCGTGCACTTTTTTTTCACCCTACCGAATTTTCACCATAGGTGTGGGCCGTCTGATGACTGGGACCATGTGTACACGGATGGCTCACGCAATCCTGAGAGAGGCACCAGCTCGTTTTGAATATACCTGCCAAACGGGGAACAGGGAATAAACAGGAAACTGCCCAATAACTGTTTGGTGTACACTACAGAGCTTGTTGCCATTCGTGACGCCATATCATGGATCTCCCATCAAAAGACCGGTAAGTTCGTAATTACAAGCGATTCTCTGAGCAGTGTGATTTCAATCCAAAATGACAACTCGGAATCAAGACCAGAAGACATTTTGGAATGAATGAATGAAATGGGGTTTAATGTAAGACATTTTGGAAATCGGGCAGCTATATCAGAGGGTCATAGAGAAGGGAAGCAAATTAGAGCTAGTGTGGATTCCATCACATGTCAACATTAGAGGAAACGAGGAGGCAGATCGACTCGCCAGCGAGGGTCTCAAGGACACAGCTACACCCCACCTCATAGACTACAGCACCACGGAAATCTACAGTGTGGTCAGAAGACGGGTCAATTCAATCTGGGGATTATATCTCGTTGAACTTGACACATACAGATTCCGGCTGGATGACGAGATCTACACCAAGACAGTGACCTATCACCCTAGACGAGATATATGCAGACTCATATCGCAACTAAGGGTGAAAGAGCGGCTGCAAGACTACATCCTGGTAGACTGCGAGTTTTACAAGGAGGAGGGAAGGGAACTAGTGAGAACAATGGAGACCAACAACATACCATTCAACAGTAAGAACCTACTCTTCCCTAGACCAGATCTCAAACTGCAAATCTCCGAAGAAATCCACATTTGGACTAAGTAGAACAGTGGGAAAAAAAGGGACACGGAACCAATTTTCCATACAACGTAGGATGGTTGAGTAAGGAAGCCCAACCGACACATTTATTTTTATCTTTTTTTTACTTTTTACTAATTTATTTTAATTTATTTGTACAACGTAGGGTGGCTGAGTAAAAAACTCCTCACGAAGGAAGCCCAACCAACCTACAAATGTATTTAAATTTATTTATTTTACTTTATTTCTTCTTTAATTTACTTTAGTTTATTTATTTCAATGTATTACCTTTAATTTATTTAACATAAAAACAAACAAATTTTTCATACAACGTAGGATGGCTGAGTAAAAACGTCCTCACGAAGGAAGCCCAACCATCCTACAAGTTTATTATATTCCCTTTATCTTTTTAATTTATTTTATTTTAATTTATTTATATTAACAATACTAACATATACAAAACTGGCGGAATAGTGGAGTAAGAGGGAGCCATGATCAGACGGGCCCGGCATCTAAACACTATTTCACCAAAAACAGATACCAAACCTATAAAGTGGAGTAAGGGGAGGTCACGATAAGACGGGCCCGGCATCTTAACACTATTTTACTTTATTTCTTCTTTAATTTACTTTATTTACTTTAGTTTATTTATTTCAATTTATTACCTTTAATTTATTTAACATGAAAACTAACAAATTTTTCATACAACGTAGGATCGCTGAGTAAAAACGTCCTCACGAAGGAAGCCCAACCATCCTACAAATTTATTATATTCCCTTTATCTTTTGAATTTATTTTATTTTAATTTATTTATATTAACAATACTAACATATACAAAACTGGCGGTATAGTGGAGTAAGAGGGAGTCATGATCAGACGGGCCCGGCATCTAAACACTATTTCACCAAAAACAGATACCAAACCTATAAAGTGGGATAGTGGAGTAAGGGGAGGTCACCATAAGACGGGCCCGGCATCTAAACACTTTTTAACCAAAAACAGATATCAAACCTATAAAGTGAGATAGTGGAGTAAGGGGAGGTCACGATAAGACGGGCCTGGCACCAAAAAACAAATCCCACAAAGATGACCTCTACCAATCCAGAAGCAGAAGAGATCACCTACCAAACGATATGTTTTTACTAAATAAAGGTAAGAACTTCCTACTAAACCTAATCCATGGCCTAAGGCCAAAATGGAAAGATTGCAAAATCATATTCTAAAAAACAGGAAGCCGCTTCGGCTCTCCTATGTCTTGTCTGCGATATCACTTAAGTGGAAGCAGACGTTAAACACCAAACAGAAGAAGAATGAGAGTGTTGTTGGAATAGATCGAACCTTCAATTTGGGTAAATGTTTCGTTACTGCATTGTCTTATAAAAACCAAGCTGTTATTTATTAATCGAGAAAATGAATCAAAACCCCATAATGCTTGGCCTCATGATGCTCCATTGGGATGGCGAAGCACCAAATTATCACTATTTCTTTTCACATCTTCTTCGTTCCCAGTTAGGTAGTGATGAAATAATATTTGGTACCGACGAAGAAAAATCGATGACTAAATCTTTGTATGAAGTATTCCAAAATTCTAATTTCTTACTTTGTACAAAACGAATTGAGGAAAATTTATATCGACATTTAGAGAAATCGGGAACATCACAAAAAGAACGTTCAATTATTAGAAATTTAATATTTGGTAAGGATGGAATTGTATATTCGAAAAATGACATGGATTTTGAAATGAAAAAAGATCATTTGTCTGTTTATTTTGAAAAATATCCTAGATTTGAACAATATTGGGACAGATATTTAAAACATAAATTGTTATTATATGTTATTAAGCACCTCCCAGATAAACTGATCTCAGACTTATGGACTAATAACAACGCAGAATCAATTAATAATAGACTGAAACAAGAAACCGATTGACATATTCAGGATTTACCTGACCATGTTACAAGATTGGCTAGAGTGTCAACATTTCAAATTTTCAACATACGTCGGGCTTTACACGGGACAGGCAATTGGCAACTCGTAGACCACAAATCGGAGATCCGTCCTGAAACATGGGCTTGTATGGAAGCGGACAAGAAAAATCGCATGTTGAATAAATATTTAATGAAGAAGAAAAATGTAAATATTGTTAATTCAAAAAATGTGGATTTCGGGTGCGTAAGCCCAAAGAAATGTCGGTCAAAAAACCAGGGCAACGTAAACGAAGGCGCGCAGAAAAAAACCTCATCGAATAGCTATGTTAGTTTTAGTAAAATATTTAAATTCAACTAAATTGTTATTTTGTATTTCCAAAGTCAACAATTTAGTGTTATTGTGCAGTTATTGGATGTTATTGGGCAGTTATTTGGTGTTATTAATTTCTTGTCAACAAAAATCACATATACAAGCTATCTCCCATTCAACTAAATTGTTATTTTGTGTTTCCAAAGTCAACATTTTGTAGTTATTGCTTGTTATTTTGGAGTTATTGGGCAGTTATTTGGTGTTATTGGGTGTTATTGGATAATTCGACGCGCCGCACCTCCCCGTCTTAATTTGAAAGGATTGGTTCCTAGTTCTGAAATAAAATATCCTACTCTTCACATTCACACTTTCAATCACACTAGTAACGGTATAGAAATACACCGTGTCATTCACGCATCAATCAAGAACAAATCGGTTACAATTCCACCAAAAATATTCTACATACACACAGCTAGCGGTTACATTAAAGTCACCGTAGGCATGGACAGGTAAATATTCAACAGTGTAATGTTGAAGACATTTTCACTTTAAATTTTGTTCCTTTATTTCGAAGGAAAGATTGAATCTTGTTTCTAAAACTGTCGGAAATATTTAAAGATCCGGGCATAAACTCCCTTAAATGATTGTCAATGTTACACCGTGAGATAGATAACGGTGAGGCCAATATCTGCTCTAGGACAGCTAAATGACTATTTGTTACTTCTAATTCACAACACACATCAAAGACACAGACGATAATACGCGAATTATCAATAAATAAATCGGTGTTCGACATATTTACAGGAACATCGTGAAGGGTCAATAACAATTCATCTTTGATGAATTTGACACAGTTTAATTAGTTCTACTACATGTATAAACAAATTCATTTCTTGAAATAACCGCTTATCCAAATTTACGGGTCCAGCCAATTCATACGCAAGAACGTTGAACCATTTATCTATGGTACATCTATTTAACTCCACACACTTAAGTCTAGGAGGCTTTTCTTTTTGTTTCCCAAAGAAACTATCTGAAATTGAATATTCCCCGGCGATAAATTGCGTAACAACTAAAGTTGTTAGACCGCGGAATAGAAGTCTCGGTTGACTATTTGATATTGAATTCTCAAACACACGAAACTCAGGAACCTCTTTAATTTTTGACAGTTTCTCCTTTAACTCTTGACTGCAATGAGTAGAAAGTTTTGTCATCTTTCCGGAATTTGACGCCGTCGATACTTGTTGACTTTGGGCTTTTAAATTCAACTGACTTACTGAATCTGAATTATTACTGTGACTGTGGAAAAACATCGTAGCTAATACGCACCTTTCCTCAATTAAATAAAGGGAAGAACTTCCCACTAAACCAAATCCATGGCCTAAGGTCAAAAATGGAAAGATTGCAAAATCATATTCTAAAAAAACAGGAAGCAGCTTCGGCTCTCCTATGTCTTGTCTGCGATATCACTTAAAGCTGAACTCCGGTTATAAAACTACAGAAATAATTAAATAAAAAAAAAGGTCACGCCCAAAACAACCGCCATACTTGTTGTAATTTCTTGTATTTTTGATGTTTTATAATGGCGATAAAGGGACGTAACATATATTTTTCTGGACACTTCAATAAAGGGCATTACTAATCCTTTATCGGAGTAACGTCCCTTTATCGTCATTATATTTATAACAACAATGGAATTTGAAAGTGTAAAAATACTTATTTGATGGGGAGGACTACAGTTTTATTGCTGCTTTGAATATATTTTGGAAAGATAATACTAGACTTTATGACGCAGAAAAGTATTTGGTGTTTCTACTCTGTTGTGCAAAACATTTCACGAAATAAGACATAAATGTATGTTGCTGGCAGATTTGTTATTGTTTGAGGTAAGAAAGTTTTTCTGTTATTTATAGAGCAAAGGTACATCGTGATTGACTTTTTTTCGTCTAATTAGTAAAAATAATATAGAATAATGTATACCTGATCAGACATAATAAATTGTGTACCCATAATATTTTCGGTGAGCTAATAGTGGAAAAGCTTCAACACTCAGAGAGCTGGCCATATCTCTTACCGGATGTGGATACTTCGCTTGTCACGGTTTACACTGGAAGTGGGCGGGGCCTGCCTGCTGTGTGTATGTCCGCCCAAAGCAACGGCCATTGTTCAAGAAATTACAACAAGTATGGCGGTTGTTTTGGGCGTGACCTTTTTTTTATTTAATCATTTCTGTAGTTTTATAACCGGAGTTCAGCTTTAAGTGGAAGCAGACGTCAAACACCAAAAAGAAGAAGAAGACCCCAAAAGACTTATCTCCAGAAAGACTACTAGATACATACTACAAAGATCATCTAGTCCAAACGTACATTTAAGGTTGTCTTTATTTTTATTTTTTATACCTCTACAAGGTATAATGTTTTCTTTCTTTATATTTTTTTTTTATTTTACTTTCTTTTCTTTATCTACTATTTTATTTTACCTTATTTTCTTTGTTTATTTTTCTTTATTTTCTTTTGTTTATTTTACTTTTTTTTCTTTGTTTATTTTACTTTATTTACTTTAATTTACTATTCTATTTTACTTTATTTTCTTTAAAGGTATAAGGTTTATTTTCTTTATATTTTGTATTCTTAATCTATCTTATTTTCTTTAATTTACTATTTTAATTTACTATTTTAATTTACTATTTTAATTTACTATTTTAATTTACTATTTAATTTGACTACTTTTTTTTTTCTCTATTCTGTATCTATTTAATCATTTTACTTTTCTTTCTATCATCTACTAACAAAGAAGCTCAGTGTACAAGCCAATCAACTGATTGAACTCGTCACAAGCTCCTTAAAACAGTAACAAGCTAATTTATTTCTATAGCTAATAAGCCTGATAACTGCTAAGTACACTCATACAAGCAATAGGAACCCATAGTTAATAAGTATTGATAACACTGATTGACAAGCGGTTCTTTGTGGAAAGGGGTAACAACAGTTATATCAGCTTGCGTTATTAACTAACGACAATATATCCTTAATCAACACTGTTCAGTTCTCCTTTTGTTTTCAATTATATCTTTCGGCAGTATTAGAACGATGGCGACAGAGGCTAGCTTTTAACGTGTCTTGATCGCTCTTCTTCTTCTTCTTTTGTTGTTTAAAGTCTGCTTCCACTTAAGTGATATCACAGACAAGACATAGGAGAGCCGAAGCTGCTTCCTGATTTTTAGAATATGATTATGCAATCTTTCCATTTTGGCCTTAGGCCATGGATTAGGTTTTAGTGGGAAGTTCTTCCCTTTATTTAATAAAAACACATCGTTGGTAGATGATCTCTTCTGTTTCTGGATTGGTAGATGTCTTCTTTGTGGGATTTGTGTTTTTAGGTGCCAGACCTGTCCTCTCATGGTCTCCCCTTACTTCACTATCCCACTGGTATTTGTTTTGGCAGAATAGTGTTTAGATGCCGAGCCCGTCTGATCATGACTCCCTCTTACTCAACTATCCCGCCAGTTTAGTAGATGTTAGCTTTTAACGTGTCTTGATCGCTCTTCTTCTTCTTCTTTTGTTGTTTAAAGTCTGCTTCCACTTAAGTGATATCACAGACAAGACATAGGAGAGCCGAAGCTGCTTCCTGATTTTTAGAATATGATTATGCAATCTTTCCATTTTGGCCTTAGGCCATGGATTAGGTTTTAGTGGGAAGTTCTTCCCTTTATTTAATAAAAACACATCGTTGGTAGATGATCTCTTCTGTTTCTGGATTGGTAGATGTCTTCTTTGTGGGATTTGTGTTTTTAGGTGCCAGACCTGTCCTCTCATGGTCTCCCCTTACTTCACTATCCCACTGGTATTTGTTTTGGCAGAATAGTGTTTAGATGCCGAGCCCGTCTGATCATGACTCCCTCTTACTCCACTATCCCGCCAGTTTAGTAGATGTTAGTAGTAAATTAAACTAATATAGAATTAAATAAATAAAGAGAGTATAATAAAGTTGTAGTCAAATAAATTAAAGGTAATAAAATAAAGTACATAAAGTAAAGATAAAGTAAAATGAATTAATTAAAATTTATTAGTTAATTAAATTGAAGGTAATAAATAAAAATAAAAAATTAAAAATAAAATAAAGTAAAATAAAGTAAAATAAAAAGTAAAATAAAATAAAAAGTAAAATAAAAAGTAAAATGAATAAATTAAAATAAAGTTGTAGAGTGGTTGGGCTTCCTTCGGGAGGACGTTTTTACTTCCCCACCCTACGTCGTATATAAAAAAAAATATAAGTAGATTCTTAGTGTTGAATGGTATGTTATTGGTCCCGTGTCTCTTCCTTGTAAACCTCGCAGTCTACCAGGACATGGTTGGTGGTACACTCTTCTCCGCACTCACAGACGATGACTTGGTGTTTGTAGTCTCGCAGCCGCTCTTTCACCCTTAGTTTCGATATGAGTCTGCATATATCTCGTCTAGGGTGATTGGTCGCTGTCTTGGTGTAGATCTCGTCATCCAGTCGGAATCTGTATGTGTCAAGTTCAACGAGATTTAATTCCCAGATTGAATTGACCTGTCTTTTGACCATACTGTAGTTTTCCGTCTTGCTGTAGTCTATGAGGCGGGGCGTAGCTGTGTCCTTGAGACCCTCGTTGGCGAGTCGATCTGCCTCCTCGTTTCCTTTAATGTTGACATGTGATGGAATCCACACGAGCTCTAATTTGCTTCCCTTCTCTGGGACCCTCTGATATAGCTGCCTGATTTCCAAAATGACTTCTGGTCTTGATTCCGAGTTGTCATTTTGGATTGAAATCAGACTGCTCAGAGAATCGCTTGGAATGACGAACTTGCCGGTCTTTTGATGGGAGATCCATGAAATAGCGTCACGAATGGCAACAAACTCTGCAGTGTACACCGAACAGTTATTGGGCAGTTTCCTGCTTATTCCCTGTTCCCCGTTTGGCAGGTATATTCCAAACGAGCTGGTGCCCCTTTCAGGATTGCGTGAGCCATCCGTGTACACATGGTCCCAGTCATCAGATGGACAGTTGTCTTCCAAATGTTCTAAAGAGAAAGCACGTGCAGCACTGGGGTTATTTTTCTAGTCGGTTTTCTGTAGTAGATCTAGATTGACCAGTGGTATAGGGAGCGTCCAGGGGGCGACAACTGGGGGGTCGTGTTTATTTATCACGAGCTCCCCCAGTCGTAGTTCCTTGATCGTTTCTCTGATACCCTGGCTGAAGGTTTTCTTTTTGGGATCTCTTACATATTTTGTCTTTTGTAGACTGACAAATATTGGGGATCTTTCACCTAGTTGTGATATCTTGACCCAATACCTTGTCGCCAGTTCTTTTCTTCTTAGGGATAGGGGCAACTCCCCGACTTCTTGTAGTAGTGCCTCTCGCCTAGTCCCGAGCCCTACGCCAGTCGCAATACACAGAGCTTTGTATTGGATGGTGGCAAGCTTGCTTAAGAGTGTTGACGCACAGTTCATGAAGACCAAAGAGCCGTAGTCTAATACAGAACGTATTAGAGCACGATATACCATTATTAGTGTAACTCTATTGGCGCCCCACGTACTGTCCGTTAATTTTCTCATTAAGTTTAGGATTTTGGAGCATCTACTCACAGTCCAGTCGATGTGCGGTTTCCAGGTCAACCGTCGGTCAAAGATTACGCCAAGGAACTTGGTTTGGTCTTTGAACTCGATGGTTTTCCCGTTCATTCTGTTTATCCCTCTATCCCTGCTCACAAGCATGCCGACTGTTTTCTTCTCCGAGACCCCAGTCGTTTGCCCATGTCATGAATTTGTCTAAGGCTTTTTGCATATTCTTTTGTAGTTCACAGAAGCTCGTCCCATTTCTCCATATGGTACTGTCATCGGCAAATTTAGCCAAGTCAGTTTTGGAATTGAGGTAGGACGATTTGTGAATGTCATTGATCATGATGTTGAAGAGAGTGGGACTGATAACAGACCCCTGAGGCGTGCCATTTTCTAATGTTTGCTCGGCACTCAGGAATCTGCCAACATTCACCTGTATCCTTCTATCGCTCAGAAAGCTTTTAATCCACCGCCCGTTATACCGATACGTCCTAACTTGAAGAGCAGCCCGTCTAACCAAACTAGATCGAAAGCCTTGGTCAGATGTACGAACACGGCACATAACAGGTTTCCCGAGAGAAGTGCCTGCGACATGACTTGCTGTAGTCTAACCAAGTGGTCCATTGTTGATCATCCTTTCCTGAACCCACTTTGATTTTCGTCGATCAATCGGTTGCTCTCCATCAACTGTAATCGGATATTAACCATTGTTTCCAAGGTTTTGCATAGTGTGGATGTCAAACTTACTGGTCGATATGACTCTGCCTTGTTCTTCTCTTTCCCAGCTTTCAGTAGAGGTATGACGTTTGCTTTTCGCCATTCTTTGGTACCTCTCCTGACAGCCAGGATGTGTTGAAGAGGTTTAGTAGTATCGTTTTGGCGTTTCTTGGTAGATGTTTGAGCATGGAGTACTTCACTTTGTCCTCACCAGCCGCACTACCCTTCTTGAGGGAAAGAGCCTTATTTAACTCACCCTCAGAGAAGGGTAGGTTGATTGGTTCAGCCACTTCATTAGATTCAATTACTAATGAAGGGTGCTGCGAGTAAAAGATTTCCTTCCTCTTCAGAAACTCTGGTGATTGGTTTTCGTCTCTGCTTGCGTCAGCAAAAGTTTTTGCTAGTAGGTCTACCTTTTCCTTGCCGTTCGTAACGTACTTATCTCCATTTTCAAGGTTTGGTATGTTGAATGATCTGCGTTTCCCGTTCATGGCGTTCAGCTTCTTCCAGACGGCACCCGTTTGCGTGTTTTTATTCAACGCATTACAGAATGTCATCCAGTGCCCACTTTGTGCCTTTTTTATGGTGTCTCTTGCAGCGTATTTCAACTTAAGGTAATTTTGGTCGTTGGCTTCATTGTAGTGGCGTTTCCGTAGGAGGAGGGCCTTCCTTCTGTCGTTGACCGCCTTCTGACATTCCGGTGACCACCATGGTTTTCTAGTCCTTGGTTTTCCACCAGAAGTCTTTGGAATGGAGTCGTTAGCAGCACCTATAATAGAGCTCGTAATGTTGGTAGCGTACACGTCGATGTTGGTATCTATGATATCTTCTTCCTTCCACTCAAGGCAGCCTACACGGAATTTAACCCAATCAGCTTATTTCATAATCCAATTGGGTCTCCCGTTATAGACTTCCCTGGTTGCTTCGGCCTGAATGCAGAATTCTATCAGGAGATGGTCACTGCCAAGTGTTTCATCTTCGTGTACTTGCCAGTCGCAGTGGTTTGCCAGACAAAGCGTACAGAACGTGAGATCTAGGTGCGAAGGTGGGGCATTTCCTCCGACAAAAGTAGGGCTCTCATCGTTCAGCATGCATAGGTTGTTTGCTTCTATTATTGAGCATAGGCTAGTCCCCCGGCAGTCATTCCTCGGCGACCCCCACAGGACGTGTTTTGCGTTGAAATCTCCGCAAAACACTGATTCGCCCTGTGGAAGTTGATCGAAAAGTGACTGGAAGTCTACTGGTTTTTTTCGTGACATCTGGGGGTACATAGACATTCACTATTGTCAAATTCGTATTATTGCTCAATGTGATGGCTATGCCCATTGCTTCTAGAGGTCCGTCTACGTCCAGTGAAACAGAAATATAATTAAGGTTATCACAGATATAGATGGCAATGCCGCCGCCACGTGTCGTACTTCTTTGTCTGTCCCTTCTCTCACAAGTGTATCCGGGTATGTAGATGTCTTTCAAAGTTGGTAGTAGCTTGGTTTCTTGGAGGCATATTACATCTTTGGGGTTGCGTGTGATGTATTTTCTCAGTTCAGCACATCTGGTGGCCAGTCCATTAACATTAAGTTGTAGAACTTTAACCTGGCCCGCCATGATGACTGTCCGGATGGATGCCTCTCAATGTTGGAGTTCTATTGATCTGGTGTCTCGATTTCCATAGAAGGTACCTCTTTGGTGTTCGCCTTTGGTGTTGCGACCGACAAGCAACTAGAAACACCGCCAGTGTTCGCCTTTGGTTTTACCATCGACGAGCAACTGGAAATATCTCCAGTACTGTAGTGGCGGACATGAGATATCCTCCTACGTAATGCGATATTTACCTCTCGATCATTCTTCTCGCCTTCCTCGTCGTCATCTCTATATCTCTTTTTAACTGTGTTGATCGAGTCAATAGACAGAGCAGCTGTGAGATCGTTAACTCAACAAAGGTGGTTAATCCTTTGTTTATATTGCCTTTGATCTGAGCGTAGTTCAATCGCTTGAGCTAATCTCTGATCGCTTGGACACTGATTGCCTAACAAAGTTAGAACTGAAGCCTTTACAACGATAATTTAACCAAGCAAGAATAAAAATAAGAGAAAAAAATAAGAAAAATGATATAGAATAAACAAAAAGTATATATATATATATATATATATATAAAAAACGAATTCCTATAAAGAAATTAAAAAATGAAAAAAAAAATAAACTCAAATAAAGTAGAACTAGAAAAAAAAAGATAGAATACCAAGTAAAATAATCTATAAAAAACGTAAAAAATGAAAAAATAAACTCAAATAAACTAGAACTAGAAAAGAAAGTAAAAAAGGAAAAAAGGAAAAAATAAGCTCAAATAAACTAGAACTAGAAAAAAAAAGATAGAAAACAAAGTAAAATAATCTCGACTGAGCAAAAGGTATATAAATTAAAATAAGTAGAAGATAAAACAGAATAACCAAAAAGAGCTGTCAAAAAATAAAAGAAAAAGAATTAAGCAAAATAAATTAAAAAAAACAAAGTAAACTTATACCTTATTTAGGTATAAGAATTAAATAATAGAAAGACAACCTTGGGACTGAAGATTCTTGTAGAGTCTTTCTTGAGTCTTTGCTAGGCTACTTTATCTCAGGATAAATTTAGACAATAGCTTGGGAGCTCTGGAGCATTAGGTGTTATCAGTACGAGTACTAATTAACGACTGAAATGTTGATCGCTCTCCCTCTATTTTTATTTATGAAGAGCTACTTAGATAGTATCCGACAATGGCCTCATATCCATGATTTAGATACAACCAAGATACGTCTATGGATTAATATCACAGAATTTGATAATTAGATAATTGTTTTTCTCTAGAGTTATACTGTGACAAGACATTTGATTTCTCAGTGTTGGTGTCGGCCATATTGTTATGGTCGGTCGACCATGGCTACGGTGATTCACTATCTTTAAACTCTAATTAAGACCACAAACAAGTTGCTGAAGTTGCTGAAGTATTTAATTGACAATGAGTTACATAAAATCTACAAAAATGTCATTTAACCCTAATGGGGAGATGAGTGTAACCAACCGTATAATTCGTGATAATACTGTTGAATTGATTCCTGACGATGATAACCCCTCCAATGGTATTGCTTCAATAGACATACTATATTTCCTACAAGCGAAAGACTTTAACATCAGCTATATTAAATGTCTCCAAAATGTAGGTAAGGGCAAGTTTTGCCTTACTCTTAAGGATTTACCTTCCAAGGAGTTATTTCTTGAGAATCTCAAGACTTTCTCAGTGAAAAATTGCAACTACACTGTCGAGTCGGCTGGTAACATTACATGGGACTATCCTGTTGATTCTATTCCTGTTGCTGTCTTCGGCCTACCGTTCGAAATGGACAATAAATTTTTGGTTAACAAATTGACGAGCTATTGTGAATTGGTAAAATGTGACAGGTCCTGCTTCAAACCCTTCCCAATGGTTGAAAGCGGTGTCAGAATCGTCTATGTCAAAAAAATGTTTAAACCTATTCCATCTCACATTTATGTAAAAGGGATACATGTATCGATTAAATATGAGGGTCAAACTAGGGGCAAAGTTTGTTACAACTGCGGCCTGCATGGTCATCTTGGCCGTGAATGTACAAAACCAGGGCCCTGTTTCACGAAAACTTAAACTAAAATCCTTAAAATCGATTTTAACTAAAATCAAAATGAGATTTTAAGTTTTATGCGTTTCACGAAGATCGATTGTAACTTAAAATGCAATTTTAATAGATTTTAGTTAAAATCGCTTGCGCCCGCGCAGTGCAGATTTCCGCTGCGGGTACTTACGGTGAAAGCAAATACGCTTCGAAACTGAAAACTGTTGACAGACTGAATTAACGGTTACAGTATCAATGGGGAGAGTTTCATCCGTTGTAGAAATGTTTGCACATGGTCAGAAAGTCGTAGAGAGATGAAATAAATGAGTTTATTGCGTATTATTAGTTTCGAAATGTATTGGTGGGTTGACCTTGGACTTGACATTTGATTTCCTCGCAGGCTTCAATGGAAATAATGTGTATCGATAGTATACATTTCTATGGATAAACTAAAGCGCTTGAATTTCGTAGTTTTATAGTATTTGGAAAAAAAACTATTGAGAATTTTCACAAACAAATTATAAAATTTGTCACTCAAAAGACTAATCTAGGCTGCAATTTTTTTGTCGTAGTTTAAAAGTATATTAATATTGAAATTAAATAAATACGCCAAAAAGCCAATGTTCCGATGCCTAGATTTGAAATGTCATTCTCATAGACACTTTCAATGATACTTTGAAAAGGCAGAAGAGTCTTATCTATCTTACTTAATTAAATGATTTTTTTTCCCAAGATAAAATAGCTTTGGCGCCTATTTTTTTTTAATTTATGTTGTTTTATTGACGCAACTTCATAATAAATTTATGATATTAAAATTTAATTTCAAATAGGCCTATAACATTTTTTAATAAACACATTCTAGATTATTGATTTATCTTTTTACAAATCATCATAACCCCAAAAACATGAGTAAATACTATATATGGCATGTCTTGTATTATAGGCCTTTAGGCCTTCTAATACCAAGAAATTGGCTATATTAAACACAAAGATATTTTCTTCATAGATAAGAGTGCTCTTCTTTCCATGACATTGGATATAAATGTTTTTTTAGTGTGTAGTTTACTGGAGTTTGGGGTGTTTTTTTTTCTTAGAGTTCTAATATGGGGCGCCATCCAAATGCTTAAATTACCTTACAATAAAATAAACGGATGGGCAGTAGCTGTATATCTCATGCTATGAAAAGACATTGAATGAAAATTGTTTTTGTGAATGATTGTATGTTAAAATTATGTGCCAATTATATCTGTATGTCGCAATAGATCAAACAATGTAGATCTAACCAATGTTTGTTAATGTAGTGATTTTAAGTTAGGAGAGGGTGACAGCTATCCTAAGTTACAATCGATTTTAGTTAAAATTGTCCTTAAAATAGTTTTGTGAAACGCCACTATTTTAAGTTAGGATACAATTGTAACTTACAATATTATTTTAGTGGATTTTAGCTACAATGCTTAAAATCGTTTTGTGAAACTCTTCTATCCTAAGTTTTAGTTTACAATGATTTTAAGGAGATTTAAGTTTTTGTGAAACAGGGCCCAGACAAAAGATATAGTCTACCAACCAACCCCCACGCTCCTAATCCAGATAACCAAATGGAATTTCCACCCGTTTCACCCCAAACTAGTCCAAGCAGTGCTATTATACCTGCTGATATAGCAGTTAAACCATGAACCTAATCATGAGAAATTAATTAACAATAGCCATGTCTTAGATAATATCCCTATTTTCGACAATAACCCTGAAGTCAATAATATTATTTCCCCAAATAATAATACCTCAAAAACAAATGTCGAAAATTCTGGTCAAGTCAACCTCGCAATCCCAGGAAGTCTAAATCAGGACTTAGCTACTCTAGACTCCATAAAAACAAAAGTTGATAACAATGACTTTCCTATCACTACCGATAAAGCCAATGTCCCCCTTAGCCCTGATAGCCATGCTATCAATAATGGGGGGATCACGGTGGCTAAGTGGATAAGGCGCTGGTTCGCTAGCCTGGAGGTTGAGTGTTCGATCCCTGCATTGGCCGAGAAAGTTCATCTCGATTTTCCGGCGTGATTTCCCCTTGTCAGTGATGCAGAAGGAGGGCCTGACAAGGACAGCTGCCTAGTCGTTCGGATGGGACGAAAACCCGAGGTCCCGTGTACAAATTGGAGTGCACGTAAAAGATCCATTGGCAGTTGGAATTCGATATAAGAGTAGGCCGTAGCGCCGCTGCCCGGGCAAAATTTCCCTCATTGCACACTGTGGCGTATGCCCGTCTTCAATTAGCCCAGGTACGGTGCTTAAGCGTAGGACGTTAAACCCCATTTCATTCATTCATTCTATCAATAATGTTAATAAATCTATTAGTGTCACATCTAGTGGTCATATCTCTTCCACGCCCATTAACACAGGACCCTCAGTGGGTCAAAGTTACTTAGACGATATCCCTGATACATCGCAGTCAATTCTTAACTATGACGCTGATGTCTCTTTATTAAATAACTCTACACCCACTAAGTGTGACACAGTAAGTAAAAGGGATAGAAGCCTTGATAGTTTATCTGAAACAGAAATAGATGATAAAAGGGCACGAGCGGAATCTCCGCTTACTGAAACAGAAGTTTAGAGATCAAACAAATTAAAACAAATTAAGACATTATACAGTCTTGAAACCTTATTAGTCAACTATCAATTAAGTCTTTTATCCCTATTAATTACCTAATTATTATGTTAATTTACTCCATAAATGTCCTACAAGGAAATCTTCAAAAGATTAAACAACTTTGCAATATATTTAATAAGCTAGACATTGTTTGTATACAAGAAATTCTAAAATTAAATGTCCATCAAACTCAAAATGCTGAAAACGAAACTGGCTATATGTTTTACACGGCACATAATGAAACCAAGATTGGTGTAGCCTTGTTAATAAACCCCAACATTATGCATACAATTTACAATACTCCTGTTGAACTAGCAGGTAGGCTCCAACATCTAGAGATAAATAATGAAACTACTCAAATATTCAATATATATGGCCCCTGCAAGAGAGAACTTAAAACTAACTACTACATGAGACTTCTTGAATATCTCAAAACTATTCACAATCCACAACATTCATATATTATAACAGGTGACTTTAACCTGATTGAGTACAGTAAAGATAACAAGCTTGGCAATATGAATAATCATCCAAAAGAAGCTATCTAGGTGAGATAAAAAAAATCTACTTAATCTCTCTGATGTATACAGTATTATCTCCCCTGATACCCCCCTTTTTACCTATCACAACACACAAGGACACGCCAGCAGATTAGATCGCATTTACATAAGTAACAAATACGTAACTTACATCAAATCAATTAAACACATACCACTCCATTTCACTGACCATAAAGCAGTGGAACTAAATATCAACCTCAACAATCTTAAATGGGGTAAAGGATATTGGAAACTTAACAACTCTATTCTAGATGATAAAAACTACCAAAATCAAATTAAACTATTTTGGTCTAGCTGGCAAACCAAAAAATACCAAATCGCAGACAATATACAATGGTGGGAAAAAGGTAAAGCAGCTATTAAGAATACTACTCAAAATTTCTGTCAAGCCCTATCACTAGAGAACAAACTTGTCCTCAGCAACCTTTATCTACAATTGGAAACACTAGAAAATGAAATCCCTATTAACAATATCTCCATAAAAGAGATTAAATCAAAAATTGAGCTTATAGAACATAATACCAAACAAGGCTATGTTATTCGATCAAAATTGGAAATTCCTAATATTGATGTTTCTACTGATTCCAAAATTTATCAATTATCTGTAGTTAAAAAGGGTGCAAAAACAAATTAAACAACTGATCAACCAGAATAATACAATCTGTGACAATAAACAAGATATTTTAGACCCAATTCACCAATTCTACCAACAACTATATACTTCCCAATATATTAATGATAACTTAATGCAATCCTACATCAAAAATAGTGACATAAACACACTAACAGACACGGAAAGAGATTCAATTTCACATTTTATATCTAGAGATGAAGTTAATAAGGCGTTACAAAAATTTAGAACAAACCGTAGCCCGGGTATAGATGGCATTCCAGGTGATTTCTACATTTAATTCTTTGATACTATAGGAAACGACTTAACAGAAGTAATAAACAACATCTATCTTCAGGGTGAATTATCTAACACTATGAGAACTGGTGTCATAACAATTAATTATAAGAATAAAGGCGACCACCGATTACTTAAAAATTATAGACCTATTAGCCTGCTATGTGTCGACTACAAAATCATAACTAAAATTCTAAGCACACGAATAAATACAGTAATTAACAAACTAATCTCTAATACACAAACAGGAGCTGGACCAAATAAAAGCATTTTCGATAACCTATACTCAATAGATACAATACTAAATTATATAAACACAAGCGAGTCCTGTGCCTATATGGGGTGTTCTCATCCAGCTCAAAATATTGATTAGGGGGATTAAGGGTTTAGGGCTGGGGGATTATGGTCTGTATCTGAAATGTGTTCACCTAATTAGATATGGATTAACCGTTTAATAAGTGTCATGTAAACTGTGTTTAATAAGTCTCATGTGAACTGTTTTATGAGTGATTTTTTACAAAGTAATGAATCAATTTGGTTCAATAACTGGGAACTGTGTTTAATAAGTCTCATGTGGACTGTAGAGGACTGGCACAGCAAATTAAATAAGCTTGTTGGCCATCCCCATCCAAATATCTAAAAACTAGTTACTGTGCTGAAAAGAGAGCAGACACTGACTGAAATAAGAATTTTACAGCACATTGCTAACGGCATTTCCAGGCCAAAGAAGAAAGCCTATCGTCAACTAAAAGAGAGACTTCAAGCATTAAAAGATCAGTTCCAAAATGGTCAAAGAGACATCATGCTTTATGTAGATGCGGTATCCCATCTTGTCCATTTAGACTAAAAAGAATGAAATGTTGATGGACATTGTTAATGTTATTAATATTAATGTTATGAAAAGGTCGTTTACTTGCCCATAATGAAATATATAATTTTAATGTTGATGCTCATTTCATAGTGTTATTTAGTTATTTATTTCTTATATTAAGTTTTTTCATTTACATTAAAAGTATTACAATAAACATGTTTTATATAGCAACTATTGAATAATAGATTATCAAGTGAATTTGTTTTAATGTTAGATTTAACCTAATGAAATAAACAGTGCCCAATGTGAAACAGACTACAGCTAAAACCTGAGTCACGCTAACATGTTTATTTAAGTTTTGAGCTGGGTGAGAATGAACCGCCTATATATTATCACTTGATCAAGAAAAGGCGTTCGACCGTATTGAACACAACTATATCTTAAATCTACTTAAACATATTAATTTCCCAAATTTCATCCTTAACTGGATTACAATATTGTTTAAAAACTTGATTATTAAAGTCCAAGTAAATGGGTCCCTTTCCCAAAATATTAAAATAAACCGATCAATTCGTCAAGGATGTCCACTATTCATGATCCTATACTCATTGTGTATCAACCCCCTTGCTTCATATATAAACAAAAATAAACTCATACAAGGCATCAGGATCCCTAACCACCCTTCAGAGATTAAGCTATTTCAGCACGCAGACGACTGCTCTGCTATAATATCTAGACTTTCTTCATACAGCATTCTCCTTGAACAATTCAATACATTTGGCTCAATATCTGGCTCCAAACTAAACCATGATAAAACTGAAATCCTTTTTGTTGGTAAACCAGCACACTACTCCTATCCTGTAAATATAAATATAAATATTAAAACCGACGCTATAAAATTACTAGGCATTTGGTTTGGCTCAAATAAAATACACAAAAACTGGCTACCCTTGCTCCAAATCACCAAATCAACCATCCAAACATGGGAAAATCTCTCACTTTCATATAAAGAACAAATATGCATCTTAAACACCTATATACTCAGTAAACTATGGTTCGTTGCCAGGAAAGTACCCCCCTCAAACTCAATTATTAAAAACTTAAATAAAATAATCTATAATTTCATCTGGGAAAGTAAATGCGAAACAATTAATCGAAATACATTAAACCTAGAACATAAAAATGGTGGACTTAAAGTGCCAAACATCAGACTTAAAATCCAGGCTATGCAACAGCAACTAATAATAAAAGCAATCAAAGACAACCAAAGTCCTTGGTCTGGTCTTTATATATATTGGCTAGGCTTCACTACGAGAGATACTTTGCCAAAATATGCATCCAATAACTTTACCCACTCAGAAAAAATTCTCCAATCATATTTAGAAATAAAAGAAACGTACAATAGCCTCAAATCTTCCATCAAATATAAATACAATACAAAACTTAAAGACATATACTGGTCTCTAATTAACTTAATACAGACCCAACCCAAAATAAATAAACAATTACCTCATGTTGAATTTTCAAAAGTCTGGACAAACCTCTATCAATGTTCCTCCTTATCTGAAAAAGAAAATGATTTTATGTATAAAACCATCAATAATGCAGTACTAACAAAAGATATTTTGCTACACAGAAATATATATACTACCACCTATAAATGTCACTATTGTAACCGAGCTACTGAATCTTACCATCATTTATTTCTAAATTGCCCCAAATTACAATTCTTTAAATGTTTCATTACTACACATATAAACAACATCCATCTCACCAAAGAATTCAAAATCAACAACAATACAATCCATCTATACAATATTAAATCTAAATACATTCATGATATATACCTTTACCTGTCGATCATATGGGATAACCGAACACACCCTCCAACCATCAATATATCACAAGAGCTTATATACCAATTCTATATAAAAAGAAAACAAAAATAAATACTAGGCCTTGTCCTTTATTCTCCAATCTTTATATACGAACCCTTATATACGTACAATTTATTATGCTACTATAATCGGTATATACAACCATATGCATATTATTATATCTCGTTGCTCCCATATTAGCTCTCACTGCAATTAATAGTAAGTTATTAATATTAAGACTGTAATGTTCAAGTAAAAATAACCAAACTCTTGCTCCAGCACTCTTGGCCTACCCAACCTTAATTTTTATAAGTTTAGCTTACCATTTATACACAAAATCTAGACAAAATGAAATAATCTAAATCACAAAGCTTCAGTTTAATCTGCCTTACTAGATTATCTGGTATAAGGCAATTTATCGTCCTGCGTGAAGCTTCCATATATTTGTCCCCCGCCTTTCGAAGAAAGCAGGGGACTATTAAAATGGGTCCGTCCGTCCGTCCGTCCGTCCGTCCGTCCGTCCGTCCGTCCGTCTGTCTGTCTGTCTGTCTGTCTGTCTGTCTGTCTGTCTGTCTGTCTGTCTGTCTGTCTGTCTGTCTGTCTGTCTGTCTGTCTGTCTGTCTGTCTGTCTGTCCGTCTGTCACACTTTTTGGGACACAATAACTCTCTTTCTAATTGAGCTAGAATATTCAAACTTGGTGTAGGTGTTTATTAGGTCATTACCTTGATGGAGTTCGAAGATGAGCATTTTCCGCTTAGGGTAAGCAGAGATAAGCAATTTGATTGGTTGATGCTTTGGGACACGATAACTTAAGTTGTAATTAAGTGAGAGTGATGAAACTTGGTATATAGTTTTTTTTCATCAATACCTTGACTAAGTTCGATAATGAGCATTTTCTGCTCAGGGTAAGCAGAGCGATAAGCAATTTGATTGGCCGAGACTTTGAAACATAATAACTCTCCTTCTAATTGAGCTAGGATATTCAAACTTGGTGTAGGTGTTTATTAGGTCAATACCGTGATGAAATTCGAAGATGAGCATTTACCGCTTAGGGTAAGCAGAGATAAGCAATTTGATTGGTTGATGCTTTGGGACGCGATAACTTGAGTTGTAATTAATTAGTGATGAAACTTGCTATATAGTTTTATTTCATCAATACCTTCACTGAGTTCAATAATGCGCATTTTCTGCTCAGGGTAAGCAGAGCGATAAGCAATATGATTGGCCAAGACTTTGGAACATAATAACTCTCCTTCAAATTGAGCTAGGATATTCAAACTTGATGTAGGTGTTTATTAGGTCAATACCTTCATGGAGTTCGAAGATCGGCATTTTCTGCTCAGGGTAAGCAGAGATAAGCAATTTGATTGGTTGATGCTTTGGGACGCAATAACTTTAGTTGTAATTAAGTGAGAGTGGTGAAACTTGGTATATAGTTTTATTTCATCGATACCTTGACTAAGTTCAATAATGAACATTTTCTGTTGAGGGTAAGCAGAGCGACAAGCAACTGATAGGTCTAGACTTTGAAACACAAAAATTCTCCTTCTGATTAAGGTAGAATGTTCAAACTAGGTGTAGGCGTACATTAGGTGAATGATGAACAATGTCTGATTCTATCTGGTAGAGATTGATAAAACTTAGTGTATAGTTGATTGCTCAATACTTTTGAAAAAAATAAATGTGCATTAATTAATATGTGTCATCTATATATTTTGGGATTTCGGCGGGGGACATCAGCCTTACTGTTGGCTTGTTCTATGTGACTAAGTAGACCGTGCTATTTACTATACTATAAGTTGTCTCAACATGACATCTTATGTCATCTTTCGTTTTCGTTAAATGACACTATCTCACTCAGTCAATTAAATAAAAGACCTACACACCAACTGACATATAAACTCTTCTACATAAATAATAGAAACCCACTAAAAACATCCAAATAATTGGTTACTACCTAAATTTTACCGCTATTTATTCACTGTTACTAATACTCACCTATCAATATGTCTGCCACCAAGACTTCCCACAATTCTCTATGCTCGTGCTATCTGGTCTACAACGGTATGTCAAACTCTCTTTCAACCAGACGCCTTCCACTATCGACAATAATTATATTTGCTCTATCACCCAATAATACATTCTACAGTAAACATCTCTTGTGTTATAAATTATATTATTTTCTGAACTCGAAATCCTTAGCAAAGAAATATAGTTTTATTTAATTTTGCATGTTTAAAGGTATTGTGTGATACTGATATATGAAATCCTTTACTCGTCCTTTTGAATTCGGAAGATGTCGGCTCTCGTTGATGGAGTAGAAAGGGTGAAATTCGGCGGAGCCTCGTTTTTACTTTATCAACTTGTGTTGATGTTCTTTGATATCAATGGGACTGGTGGGAGACTCTCTGTGTAGATATATATTCTAATACTATGTGTATTATATACCGTCTTACATATTAATTCATATCGACTTTGTATTAAAATTATAAATTGTCAATTACATTGTGAATATCATAAGTTATATAAAAAAAATGTAACAATTGTAAATAAATAAATAATTCTACTATATAAAAAATATAAACTGTCTATTATTTCATTGTAAATACCATTTGGAATGCTGTAATATATTACCATTTGTATATAATATGCCATATTGACTTTGTATATAACAATTGACTATGTAAATTATATATGACTTCTGTAAATAAACTGTAAATTTAAAAAAAAAAAAAAAAAAAAGCCCTGCGACAAAGAGAGAAGAGCAGACGCACGTCGTACTAGTGAGGCTACTAGAAGGCAAGTCCTTCCAAGGAGCCAAACTTACGTCTGTGGGAAAGGAATTGAAGAGTAAGTGGGGTATTATAAACATACCCGATATAAAGATCACCGTCGCCCCTTGGACGCTCCCTATACCACTGGTCAATCTAGATCTACTACAGAAAACCGACAAGAAAAATAACCCCAGTGCTGCACGTGCTTTCTCTCTAGAACATTTGGAAGACAACTTGCCGTCTGATGACTGGAAGCCCAACCATCCTACAAATTTATTATATTCCCTTTATCTTTTGAATTTATTTAATTTGAATTTATTTATATTAACAATACTAACATATACAAAACTTGCGGGATAGTGGAGTGATCAGACGGGCCCGGCATCTAAACACTATTTCACCAAAAACAGATACCAAACCTATAAAGTTGGATAGTGGAGTAAGGGGAGGTCACGATAAGACGGGCCCGGCATCTAAACAACAAATCCCACAAAGATGACCTCTACCAATCCAGAAGCAGAAGAGATCACCTACCAAACGATATATTTTTACTAAAAAAAGGTAAGAACTTCCTACTAAACCTAATCCATAGCCTAAGGCCAAAATGGAAAGATGGCAAATTCATATTCTAAAAAACAGGAAGCAGCTTCGGCTCTCCTATGTCTTGTCTGCGATATCACTTAAGTGGAAGCAGACGTTAAACACCAAACAGAAGAAGAATGGGAGTGTTGTTGGAATAGATCGAACCTTCAATTTGGGTAAATGTTTCGTTACTGCATTGTCTTATAAAAACCAAGCTGTTATTATTCGAGAAAATGAATCAAAACCCCATAATGCTTGGCCTCATGATGCTCCATTGGGATGGCCAAGCACCAAATTATCACTATTTCTTTTCACATCTTCTTCGTTCCCAGTTAGGTAGTGATGAAATAATATTTGGTACCGACGAAGAAAAATCGATGACTAAATCTTTGTATGAAGTATTCCAAAATTCTAATTTCTTACTTTGTACAAAACGAATTGAGGAAAATTTATATCGACATTTAGAGAAATCGGGAACATCACAAAAAGAACGTTCAATTATTAGAAATTTAATTTTTGGTAAGGAAGGAATTGTATATTCGAAAAATGACATGGATTTTGAAATGAAAAAAGATGATTTGTCTGTTCATTTTGAAAAATATCCTAGATTTGAACAATATTGGGACAGATATTTAAAACATAAATTGTTATTATATGTTATTAAAGGGACAATAACACTCTTGCTGGCTTGACAGGTCCAGAAATTTTTTTTAGCCTGATTCTAAATACAAGATGTTTAAGTGTCCCACCTGTTGTGTAAATTATCCATTACAACCTATCTTACTTGTCCAGAGGGTTCGAAAATATGTATAAATCCAAGTTGCATTTGAGAGTGCTTACATAAGGCTTTTCAAACCATGTTACGGCATGTAATTGAATTTTTCCAATTTTTAAAGTTAGGTGTGTTAAGATGAAATTTGTATCATTTTTCAATTGAAATATTGTAAAATAGTACAAATTGTTGACCAGAATAAAGATTGGAACATATTATTAAGTTACAACAAGAGTGGTATTGGGGCTTCAAGTACCTCCCAGATAAACTGATCTCAGACTTATGGACTAATAACAACGCAGAATCAATTAATAATAGACTGAAACAAGAAACCGATTGACATATTCAGGATTTACCTGACCATGTTACAAAATTGGCTAGAGTGTCAACATTTCAAATTCTCAACATACGTCGGGCTTTACACGGGACAGGCAATTGGCAACTCGTAGACCACAAATCGGAGATCCGTCCTGAAACATGGGCTTGTATTGAAGCGGACAAGAAAAATCGCATGTTGAATAAATATTTAATGAAGAAAAAAAAAGTAAATATTGTTAATTCAAAAAATGTTGATTTCGGGTGCGTAAGCCCAAAGAAATGTCGGGCAAAAAACCAGGGCAACGTAAACGAAGGCGCGCAGAAAAAAACCTCATCGAATAGCTATGTTAGTTTTAGTAAAATATTTAAATTCAACTAAATTGTTATTTTGTATTTCCAAAGTCAACAATTTGGTGTTATTTGGCAGTTATCTCCCATTCAACTAAATTGTTATTTTGTGTTTCCAAAGTCAACATTTTGTAGTTATTGGTTTTTATTTTGGAGTTATTGGGCAGTTTTTTGGTGTTATTGGGTGTTATTGGGTAATTCGACGCGCCGCACCTCCCCGTCTTAATTTGAAAGGATTGGTTCCTAGTTCTAAAATAAAATATCCTACTCTTCACATTCACACTTTCAATCACACTAGTAACGGTATAGAAATACACCGTGTCATTCACGCATCAATCAAGAACAAATCGGTTTTAATTCCACCAAAAATATTCTACATACACACAGCTAGCGGTTACATTAAAGTCACTGTAGGCATGGACAGGTAAATATTCAACATTGTAATGTTGAAGACATTTTCACTTTAAATTTTGTTCCTTTATTTCGAAGGAAAGATTGAATCTTGTTTCTAAAACTGTCGGAAATATTTCATGGTCCAGGCTTTGAAGACATTTTCACTTTAAATTTTGTTCCTTTATTTCGAGGGAAAGGTTTGAATCTTGTTACTAAAACTGTCGGAAATATTTAAAGATCCAGGCATAAACTCCCTTAAATGATTGTCAATGTTACACCGTGAGATAGATAACGGTGAGGCCAATATCTGCTCTAGGACAGCTAAATGACTATTTGTTACTTCTGATTTACAACACACATCAAAGACACAGACGATAATACGCGAATTATCAATAAATAAATCTGTGTTCGACATATTTACAGGAACATCGCGAAGGGTCAATAACAATTCATTTTTGATGAATTTGACACAGTTTAATTAGTTCTACTACATGTATAAACAAATTCATTTCTTGAAATAACCGCTTATCCAAATTTACGGGTCCAGCCAATTCATACGCAAGAACGTTGAACCATTTATCTATGGTACATCTATTTAACTCCACACACTTAAGTCAAGGAGGCTTTTCTTTTTGTTTCCCAAAGAAACTATCGGAAATTGAATATTCCCCGGCGATAAATTGCGTAACAACTAAAGTTGATAGACCGCGGAATAGAAGTCTCGGTTGACTATTTGATATTGAATTATCAAACGCACGAAACTCAGGATCCTCTTTAATTTTTGACAGTTTCTCCTTTAACTCTTGACTGCAATGCGTAGAAAGTTTTGTCATCTTTCCGGTATTTGACGCCGTCGATACTTGTTGACTTTGGGCTTTTAAATTCAACTGACTTACTGAATCTGAATTATTACTGTGACTGTGGAAAAACATCGTAGCTAATACGCACCTTTCCTCAATTAAATAAAGGGAAGAACTTCCCACTAAACCAAATCCATGGGCTAAGGTCAAATATGGAAAGATTGCAAAATCATATTCTAAAAAACAGGAAGCAGCTTCGGCTCTCCTATGTCTTGTCTGCGATATCACTTAAGTGGAAGCAGACGTTAAACACCAAAAAGAAGAAGAAGACTCCAAAAGACTTATCTCCAGAAAGACTACTAGATACATGCTACAAAGATCATCTAGTCCAAACGTACATTTAAGGTTGCCTTTATTTTTATTTTTTTATACCTTTACAAGGTATAAGGTTTTCTTTCTTTATATTTTTTATACCTTTACAAGGTATAAGGTTTTCTTTCTTTATATTTTGTTTTATTTTACTTTATTTTCTTTAATTTACTATTTTATTTTACTTTATTTTCTTTGTTTTTTTTCTCTTTATTTTCTTTTGTTTATTTTACTTTTTTTTCTTTGTTTATTTTACTTTATTTACTTTAATTTACTATTCTATTTTACTTTATTTTCTTTAAAGGTATAAGGTTTATTTTCTTTATATTTTGTATTCTTAATCTATCTTATTTTATTTTCTTTAATTTACTATTTTAATTTACTATTTTAATTTACTATTTTAATTTACTATTGTAATTTACTATTGTAATTTACTATTTCAATTTACTATTTTAATTTACTATTTTAATTTACTATTTTAATTTACTATTTTAATTTACTATTTTAATTTACTATTTTAATTTACTACTTTAATTTACTATTTTAATTTACTTTATTTTCTTTAATTTGACTATTTTATTTTTCTCTATTCTGTATCTATTTAATCATTTTACTTTTCTTTCTATCATCTACTAACAAAGAAGCTCAGTGTACAAGCCAATCAACTGATTGAACTCGTCACAAGCTCCTTAAAACAGTAACAAGCTAATTTATTTCTATAGCTAATAAGCCTGATAACTGCTAAGTACACTCATACAAGCAATAGGAACCCATAGTTAATTAGTATTGATAACACTGATTGACAAGCGGTTCTTCGTGGAAAGGGGTAACAACAGTTATATATATATATATATCTTTATTGATCCTCCAAATATGAAGAGTATTACATTGAATATAATAATAATAACAATCACACGACAAAGAAAGAAGTTTAAAAAAAATATATAAAATTAAAAGTTAATTAACTGTTTAACTTATCATACCAGTCTTTTACAAACTAGGAATATAAATAATACTGTTTGTTTCCGAACGTAATCATCGACATTACGAAGGGATAGCACTCTCACGAGGAATTTATTCTCACTTACATCATCGAACGAATATAATTTCAAAACATCCAGTCTTTTTTGCTTGAATAGCACACAGTCGACAATGGCATGGCTTAGATTACATGTAAAAAATAAGCCACAATGTTCGCACAGTAATCTATCTAAGGATTTTGGATCATCGATCCTGGCGTACGCACATACCTTCACAAATACTCGGCAGGCTTTGCTAAGAGAAGGATCACTAGACCACAGACTAAAGATGGGGTGTGGCTCTAAATTCTGATGGATTTCACTGAATAATCTCATGTCATTATCCTGTTTGGTTCGTTCTAACCATTTTCTAGTTTCAGTCAGTTTTACAGAGTCTTTTACTATTTTTTTCCAACGCACTTTCTTCGGGAAGGTTTTAGCTACGATGAAATCCTCGATATAATTTGAGAGATTATAGCGTTGTAAGATTATATTAATATCAGCGATGAAGCTACGTGGTTGTTCACTACAAATGTATATGTATTCTAACATACGATTCACGCAGATCTGATGAGATACGAAATATGCTTTGAGGTTCAGTAGTTGACCTAGAAAGAAAAGTTTCTGTGTTGATATATACGCTTCTAATGGATACCATCCTATTAGGCCTTGGCATATGTCTGTTCTAGTTCTAGTGTTCAAATCCAATATCAGTTTGATTGTGTGTCTCTGTGCTCTTTCAAGCATTGACAATTCACTTGTGGATAGATTATTCCAAATTTGACATCCGTATAGTGATTTGCTGAAAATACACTGTTTTATGATTTTGAAACAAACCGTCGGAGTTAGGCCAAGTGGGCAGACCCCTTTCTTTGAAAGGGCACTTGAAATAGATCTCATTGATCGGCAAGCCGATAGAGTTCGATCCTTCGAATTCAGATCCCCATCCAATAATACCCCTACGTGTTTGACACTACGTGCGTTCGGAAGCGGCTCTCCACACAGGTTAAACGTAAGAGCGGGACATCGGTCTGTGTTATTCTGGCGGGATTGATTGGGTGCAAACTCTAACACTACACTTTTAGTCGATGAGAATTGGAATCTCCAATAAGAACTGTATCTTTCACATATACCAAGGAGGTTTTGTAAACCATACGAAGTTGGACTAGCAACAGCTATATCGTCAGCCTGTGTCGGGCAGGACATCGAAATGGAATTCAATAGACTGTTGATATATAAAAGATATAACTTTGCAGATAGCACCCCACCTTGTCGTACTCCCCTTTGAAGAATAAAATTCCTTGAATAGTTACCATTATGGCGAACACAACTTGTCATATTTGTATAAATATTATCGACAACAGACCAAAGTGCCGGATCTAAGTCAATCTCCTCGTGTAGCTTTAAGAGCAACCCATTGTGCCAAACCGAATCAAACGCTTTGGTACTGTCCAAGAAAGCGACGTGGAGCTTGTTTGACCTTTCCAGGTGATGGTAGATGGTTTCCTGCAAGTTAAATGATGCATGGATGGATGATAACCCTTTTTGATATGCTACTTGTTGCGTATTTGGAAAATCTGGTAAATTTGTTTTGTTAAAGATTCTAGATTCCAGAATTTTCTCAAAGACTTTACATATAGTTGGTGTTAGTGAGATGCCTCTGTATGAGTTGGCGTCGGACTTTGGTTTATTACCTCCTTTAAAGATTGGAATTATTACACTGTGACGCCATTGTGATGGAATAATATTCAATCGCAGAATATTATTAAATAGATTGGATAAGTGTTCATATAAATGTCGACCGCCATGAATTAAGTGTTCGTACACAACACCGTGTATATCGGCAGCTTTATTGAACTTAAGATTTCTGCATATTTGTTCGACTTCGTGTGGAGCGCACGAAAACTGTGCCCAATTACCACCAACATGATTATAAGATGACCTCAATTCAGCCACCTTAGAGGACACAGATTCGAAAAACTTATTATTGTATCTGTCATCATTTTTATTCTTGAACACGGATTCGAAATGGGAAGCCCAGCCTTCTAATATCGAAGGCGTGTCTCTAAGTGTGGTTCCATCAACCGATAGATAGTTACACTTAGTAGCATTTTGTTTCCTTGATCGCAGCTCCATCGACCAAAAGAACTTTTGATCAATATCATAGCTCTGACATAGTTCGAAATATTGACCAGACACATATTTAGCCGATGCTGCTCTTAATTCCCTACGAAAGTCACATTTTGATTGTTTATAAGCATTAAGTGACGGATCGGTTTTGTCACGAGGTCGTCCATTTGTAATCCACTGAGATCTAAAATGTTGCATAGAGGTATGCAGTGACTTCGTAGTGTCGTTCCAGTAAGGCTTGATAAATGGTTTGTAACGTTTGATTGGTACAAATTCATCCGAGGCGCTGATCATAGCCAGAACTATGGAATTGTAACAATATTCGATATCCTGTTGGGTTGATATAACATTGAACTTAAGTGTCCAAAGAGTATTACTAACGGCATAGGTGTAATCATGGATCGAACCTTTCTTCTTAGCCTTCCCCCAAGAGTATGAGACGTTTAAAGTTTTTTGCGGACATGGGGTGACAACACCTAAGGAACAAACTATAGGTAGATGGTCAGAGACATTGAAAAGCTGCTCGTCATGTACAAAGGAGTAATTAACAGTAAGGCCGCTGTCTCGAGGGAGTATAATGTGATCAATCATTGATTGCGTACCATCGTCATGCGACTGGAACGTGTAGAGCGGACCAGAACACTTAGCGTCAGCATTGATTGAATAAGTACCTGTACGTTCTAACAATGATTTTAATAATTTCGATCTATAATCGTGTGTAAAGTTATATTTAACACTCTCAATTTTTGTGTTCAGGTCGCCCAAAATAATAACTTGTCCTAATCGATTATATGTTTCATATAATTCTTCAACGTACTGCAAGGCGTCAAAATACAGAGCGGTGCTCTTTGTGGTAGAAGGGAGATACACACTGAATATATAGATGGGAGAAATATTGGGAACGGAAATTTCGATTCCAATGACGTCATCTGATCTAACTTCTATTTCATTCACAAACTGCCTTAGGTCGTTATGTAATAAAATTGCATTCCCCCCTCTACATGTTGATTAGACTGGTGACCAGTCTCCTCCACACACCGAAAATTGGCCAGTCCTTTCCAAAAAAAAAAAACCGAAAAAAAACGTAATCTCTAGAGACTGGGCAAATAGAGCTTCATTCTCATCTAGTAGGTCAACCTGCATTATGTAGGTCATGTGACGTCGTGCACGGGATCACGACATATCTAACAACAACGTGACGTCAACCCTCAGACGGTCAAAGCATGACTACTTTGCACTCCAGTCGAGACTCATGATTCATGTCACGTGACTCGGGGCTTGCTTGATAACTGTCAATCATTCCAAATAAGGAACAACGTAAAACAGGACAGGAACGCCCATTTTATTGTGAAGCTCGCAAATTGTCCAGTCTCTGGTGCTGGTTACAGGTTTACTCAAAAAAAAATTATACAAATGGAAACGAAAGTGTTGGTTTACTAAAAATTAATGCTTTTATATAAATCGAAATGTAAATTAAATAGAAGAGACTGGGCCAGTCTACATGTTGATCTATAAAATCGATTGTCTGTTGATGCTGAAAAACACTTACTGAAGTAACAGTAATCTTTGTGCACATTCGACAGTAATATTTCAGATACCTGTGTTAACCAATGTTCGTTCAAACAACATACTGAGATTCTAAATTTATCAAGACACTGCACAAGATATGGAATGCTTGAAAACAGGCCACGGCAATTCCATGTCATTAGATTGAAGATTCCCGCTTCGATTCAAGGAATTTTTGCCAAGATAGCCATGGCTTTATTATTATGCCTTCGGGCCAAGTTTCTGTGTTATTTACCATATCGGTTAATTCGGAAGGGACGTTAAGTTGAGCTGAGGAAAAACGCCTATTCGGACTGTTAAAGAATCTGACGAAGGTGTAGCGTATACCCGATTGCTGCAAATAATGTTTTAGGCCATCTTCTATATATAATAGGAACCCATAGTTAATTAGTATTGATAACACTGATTGACAAGCGGTTCTTTGTGGAAAGGGGTAACAACAGTTATATCAGCTTGCGTTATTAATTAACGACAATATATCCTTAATCAACACTGTTCAGTTCTCCTTTTGTTTTCAATTATATCTTTCGGCAGTATTAGAACGATGGCGACAGAGGCTAGCTTTTAACAGCAGCCCTGCACCAAAGTTCTTTCCTGCGACAAAGAGAGAAGAGCAGACTCACGTCGTACTAGTGGGGCCACTAGAAGGCAAGTCCTTCCAAGGAGCCAAACTTATGTCTGTGGGAAAGGAATTGAAGAGTAAGTGGGGTACTATAAACATACCCTATATAAAGATCACCGTCGCCCCTTGGACGCTCCCTATACCACTGGTCAATCTAGATCTACTACAGAAAACCGACAAGAAAAAAACCCCAGTGCTGCATGTGCTTTCTCTCTAGAACATTTGGAAGACAACTGGCCGTCTGGTGACTGGGACCATGTGTATACGGATGGCTCACGCAATCCTGAAAGGGGCACCAGCTCGTTTGGAATATACCTGCCAAACGGGGAACAGGGATTAAGCAGGAAACTGCCCAATAACTGTTCGGTGTACACTGCAGAGCTTGTTGCCATTCGTGACGCCATATCATGGATCTCCCATCAAAAGACCGGTAAGTTCGTAATTACAAGCGATTCTCTGAGCAGTCTGATTTCAATCCAAAATGACAACTCGGAATCAAGACCAGAAATCATTTTGGAAATCAGGCAGCTATATCAGAGGGTCCTAGAGAAGGGAAGCAAATTAGAGCTCGTGTGGATTCCATCACGTGTCAACATTAAAGGAAACGAGGAGGCAGATCGACTCGCCAACGAGGGTCTCAAGGACACAGCTACACTCCGCCTCATAGACAACAGCACCACGGAAATCTACAGTATGGTCAAAAGACAGGTCAATTCAATCTGGGAATTAAATCTCGTTGAACTTGACACATACAGATTCCGACTGGATGACGAGATCTACACCAATACAGCGACCAATCACCCTAGACGAGATATATGCAGACTCGTATCGAAACTAAGGGTGAAAGAGCGGCTGTGAGACTACAAACACCAAGTCATCGTCTGTGAGTGCGGAGAAGAGTGTACCACCAACCATGTCCTGGTAGACTGCGAGGTTTACATGGAAGAGAGACGGGACTTAGTGAGAATGATGGAGACCAATAACATACCATTCAACACTAAGAACCTACTCTTCCCTAGACCAGATCTGAAGCTACAAATCTTCGAAGAAATCCACACCCTAATGGACACAGTTGGACTAAGTAAATTTAGGAAATAAGAAAGGGTCACGGCTAGATAAATTCTCCATACAACGTAGGATGGTTGAGTAAAAATGTCCTCACGAAGGAAGCCCAACCATCCTATACATTTATTTTCATTTTACTTTATCTTTACTTTATCTTTATTCATTTTACTTTATCTTTACTTTATCTTTACTTTTATTTTATTTTATTTTATTTTATTTTATTTTATTTTATTTTATTTTATTTTATTTTATTTTATTTTATTTTATTTTATTTTATTTTATTTTTATTTTTATTTTTATTTTTAATTTTTAATTTTTTATTTTTTATTTTTTTTTATTTTTATTTTTTATTTATTACCTTTAATTTATTTAACTAATTAATTCATTTTACTTTATCTTTACTTTACTTTAGTTTACTTTATTTTATTTTATAAAACTGGCGGGATAGTGGAGTAAGAGGGAGTCATGATCAGACGGGCTCGGCATCTAAACACTATTCTGCCAAAACAAATACCAGTGGGATAGTGAAGTAAGGGGAGGCCATGAGAAGACAGGTCCGGCACCTAAAAACACAAATCCCACAAAGAAGACATCTACCAATCCAGAAAAAGAAGAGATCATCTACCAACGATGTGTTTTTATTAAATAAAGGGAAGAACTTCCCACTAAAACCTAATCCATGGCCTAAGGCCAAAATGGAAAGATTGCAAAATCATATTCTAAAAATCAGGAAGCAGCTTCGGCTCTCCTATGACTTGTCTGTGATATCACTCAAGTGGAAGCAGACATTAAACACCAAAAGAAGAAGAAGAGGGACATCTTAGACTTGCCTTAAAAAGTAGGTCTGACATGGATCTCGCACTGACCCAGAACGCACTTATCGGTATGACCGTGACGGTGTCCGAACCGATCACCTTGTCTATTGACAAGGTGGTTGTTTATGGGATACCGGCCGAATATACCGGGGAGGAAATTCTAGAGGATTTACCAATCACCCGAGGGGGTGCCGGTTTAAGGTGGCCGAGGGGAAGGATCAGGGAAGCGCCGCCCTATCCTTCAAGAAAGGTACCACTCCCGAGGCCCTTAAAATCGTTTACCTCAACCGTCGTACCCACCCGTATGTACTGAGGGTGAGGCAGTGTGCCAAGTGCCAGAAACTGGGGCACACAGTCAAGTACTGCAAAGGAAAGATTTCGGGTGCGTGACGCCCAAAGAAATGTCAGGCAAAAAACCAGGGCAATGTAAACGAAGGCGCGCAGAAAAAAACTCATCGAATGGCTATGTTAGTTTTAGTAAAATATTTAAATTAAACTAAATTGTTATTTTGTATTTCCAAAGTCAACAATTTGGTGTTATTGGGTAGTTATTGGATGTTATTGGGCAGTTATTGGATGTTATTGGGCAGTTATTGGATGTCATTGGGCAGTTATTTGGTGTTATTAATTTATTGTCAACAAAAATCACATATACGGGTTATCTCCCATTTGGACACAAAGCAGCGAAGCTACTTAAATTCAACTAAATTGTTATTTTGTGTTTCCAAAGTCAACATTTTGTAGTTATTGGTTGTTATTTTGGTGTTATTGGGTGTTATTTTGGAGTTGGGCAGTTATTTGTTCGAAATTCCGAAAGTGCAGATTTGAAGTAAATGTTACAAGGTATTCAAAGAAAAAGGAATTAGTAAAATAGGTCAAATAGTCTCAAAGTTACAGAAAAGTAGGTCAAATGCATTTGTTCGTAAAATTCGGTGATTTCGAATTCGAAAAACGTTTTGAAAATATATTTACCCAACAGCCACCACCCATTTTTTTTGGGGGGGGGGGGTAGGTAAAAATTTCAGAAAGATCCTATGGGTAGATTCGGAGAAAATCGAATTGTTGATAAAACACACAAAAAAAAATTAATAATACGAACTAGATCTGCTACTGTCCCATGCAGATATGAAAGCTTCTTATATTCATGTCACGTGTATTGGTCAAAAATTTGCAAAGTTATAGGTCTAAATATAGTTACAAAATACACTGCACCCAAGCAAAAATAACCTGAAAGCTTTGGTTCCAGCGTGGCGCTTGCACGAATTTAAAAGTCATTTTGGTCAATTTGGGGATTTTTGGTATATTTCGGAGTTTGCTAAATGACGGTTTTCATCGTCACGTGTCATCAATTATATCAAGTATCTTAAAGAAAATAACAAGAAAAAACATATTAAAATTGGTCAAAAACTCGCTAAGTTACAGGTATAAATTTAGAAACATTGCACCAGGGCAAAGCTTTTTTTTTATGGAAGCTGTAAATTGACATTAAAAAAACCCCCGACGAACGGCAGGTGCCAAGAACAAACGATCTCAACAAATGCAGGTATTACCTTGAAAATTTCAGGGTACCTAGGTACCAATGTGAAAAGTACCTCGCCGGAATTTATTAATATGGTTAAAAACTCGCGACGTTACATGTCTAAATATAGTCAAAAACATGGCACCCGGGCAAAAAAATGTTTATGGAAGCCAAAATAATAAAAATAACGAGCCGAGGAGTCGTTTCTTCATAAAAGTGTGAGACTGGTATTGTGTAATAAGTTCAAACGATTTGTCGGCATTTATTATAGCATAGAATGAATAAATAAAATTGGGTTTAACGTCCTACGCTTCTGCACCTAACCTGGGCTAATTGAAGACTGGGATACGCCATACAGTGTGCTATGAGGGAAATTTTTGCCCCGGGCAGAAACTGAATTCCAAATGTCAAGGGGTCTTTTACGTGTAGGCCAATGCGTACACGGGACTAGGCAGCTGTCCGTGTCAGGCCCTCCGTCTGCATCTCTGACAATGGGAAACCACGCCGGAAAATCGAGATGAAATTTCTTGGCCAATGCATGCATCGCACACCCGGCCTCCAGGCTAGCGAGCCAGCACCTTACCAACTTAGCCACCTGACCCCCCTTATAGCATAGAACTAAATGAAATGAAATTGTTCTGCTCCGAAACCGGGATAATAAAGACGGGCATGTAGTGTTCTTTGAGGAAAATTTGCGCGGACAGCGGCGCTACCTACTCTTATATCGAATTCCAACTGCCCAGGGCTCCGTTCAGTGCACGTCAATGTTTACACGGGACTTCGATTTTTCGAACCATCAGAACGACTAGTCAGGTGTTCTTTGTCAGGTGATCCCTCCTGCATCACTGACAAGGCGAAACCGCGCCACGCCGGAAAACCTGGCTAACCATGTGATCCCCTACGGTTATTTGGTCCAAATTGAGAGAAGAGAGAGTGAGAGAAATGAGGTTTAACGTCCACTCGACACAAACTATGTAATTTCAGGACTAACATGGTTTACTTTTATTTCTATAACCCCGTTTACATTACAAATTTTAAGCGTACCAGGAACGGTACCAGGTACGGCGCGCTTCGTTTTTTTGTAGTGTAAACGGGACAAACGTAAGCGCGCCGTACCTGGTACGGTGCCAATCTGGCCCACTGAAGTGATGTGGTCTGAGAACCGTGCCAGGAACGGCTCTCTTTAAATTTTCGTAGTGTAAACGCTATCCGGTCTGAGCACGGTTCAGTACTGATAAATGCGCGTCCGCGAAACAAACCTTGACCTTTTTACCCTCATACTTTTGACAGTTCTGTCATCAGTTCAGTCAAAAAGACTGCTCAAACGAAATCAACCGTCATAATTGTTTTCATTTGGTTAATATGTATAGGGAACGGCTCTCTTTAAATTTTCGTAGTGTAAACGCTATCCGGTCTGAGCACGGTTCAGTACTGATAAATGCGCGTCCGCGAAACAAACCTTGACCTTTTTACCCTCATACTTTGACAGTTCTGTCATCAGTTCAGTCAAAAAGACTGCTCAAACTAAATCAACCGTCATAATTGTTTTCATTTGGGTAATATGTATAGGGACTGAAATTAACTTTTTAATGAAGAGTTCCACATTTGGCGTGCTTCGCACGGTTCTGAGACCTGTTATTTTATAGTAATGTAAACGGGTCAATTTCTTGAAATCTATCCCGGCCAGGGTAAACGTGACTAGTAATTCGCTTGCGCGTAGGGGTCTTTAGCAGTGGGAAGAAATTGGAGGACCCGGAGAAACCCCACAAGGTTGGATAGGCGAACTTACTCCTTGCCACGTACAACCGGGGATTCGAAACCATGCCAGTTGACTCAATGACAGGCTTTATTAGTAAATGCAGGAGGACTGCACTACACGCAAAACAAAAAATCTACAAGATAAACCTGCGGACAAGACAGAAAATAGACATTGCAAAAACTAAACAATTATCAAATCAAGTGAATGGATCCGGGGGCCAGCCGTAAGCGTCCACTGCGCTGTACAGTCCCGGGCCTGTCTTGGTACAGGCTTCACTAAAATGATCTACACAAAAGACGTAACAAAAAAAATGCGACCGATCTTGTAAGTGGTCGTCTCTTCAATGGCGATAGTCAGCCAATCGACGCCAGGCGTTAGAACGTCAAATAATTCCAACAATAAGGGCGACAATCCGGACAGAAACCCGGAAAACGCTAAAAAAATAAATGTAGTGAGCCAACAGGAGCAAAGCCCGACAACGAGAACATTCTGCAGTACGAAGGGCTAAAACTCTACTCTAATAGTAAATGCAGGAGGACTGCACTACACGCAAAACAAAAAATCTACAAGATAAACCTGCGGACAAGACAGAAAATAGACATTGCAAAAACTAAACAATTATCAAATCAAGTGAATGGATCCGGGGGCCAGCCGTAAGCGTCCACTGCGCTGTACAGTCCCGGGCCTGTCTTGGTACAGGCTTCACTAAAATGATCTACACAAAAGACGTAACAGTGCGCGTACGGGGTCCAAATGGAGCAGGGCTAAGTTCGTAAAATCGGGTATTCGATCCCTGAATTGGCCGAGAAAGTTCATCCAGAGAGTGAGAGAGAGAAAAATGATGTTTAACGTCCACTCCATAAAAATTGATTTTTTTTAAATTCGTCAAAAACTCGCGAAGTTACAGGTCTAAATATAGTTAGAAATATTGAAGCCGGGCTATGGCATACGCCATACAATGTGCTATGAGGGGATGTTTTGCCCGGGCAGCAACTGAATTCCAACTGCCAAGGGATATTGTACGTGCACGCCAATGTGTACACGGGACCTCGGTTTTTTCAAATTGGTTACAGGTCTAAATATAGTTAGAAACATTGCACCAGGGCAAAACAATATTCATGAAAGCCTTATAAATTGACTTCGAAAAAACCCAAGAACGGCAGGTGCCACGAACAAACGACTTGAACAAATGCAAGTATCGCCTTAAAAATTTCTCGACGGAATTTGGTAATCATGGTACCGTTGGTTCTAGCGTAGCGCATGCGCGAAGTCAACCGACCTTTCGCCGTGCCACGTACAAACGACCATAACAAATGCAGATATCACCATGAAAATTCTAGAGTATCTAGGTACCCATGTGAAAAGTTTCTCGCCGGAATTTGGTGTTCATGGTATCTTTGGTTCTAGTGTAGCGCATGCGCGAAGTCACGACGCACTGCAGGTACTACGAACAAACAAACGACTTGAACAAATACAGGCATCACCTTGAAAATATCAGGGTACCTAGGTACTAACGTGAAAAGTTCATCTCCGGATTTGGTACTTATGGTACCTTTGGTTCCAGCGTAACGCATGCGCGAATTCAAAACCAGCAAACTCGAAAACAACCTTGTCGGCACGAAAAACATGAAAGGGGTAATTCGAATTTTAAAATATTCAAATGCCAAACATTCGACCATGAGCCAGGCTATCATGTAATGTATTATTTTCGTTAATAGACGATAGATTTTCTAAGCCACGACCAATTGTGTATGTTTTCAAGCCCATGAATGTGGATTTTTCACTATTGTTCATTTTCAATTCAAAATGGCGTCCATCAGTTGAACTAAATCAAAAAGCCTTAGGGTTTCCCCTTTCAAGATGTCGGCATTTCCGGCTTGTGCTACAAACTCCATTTTTATACGCCCACATTGAAATGTGGTCGTATATTGCCGTCGCCCCCGTCCGTCCGTCGGTCCGTCCGTCCGTCCGTCCGTCGGTCCGGCGTCCACAATTGCTTGTGGACACTCTAGAGGCCAAAGTTAATATTCGATTGACTTTAAATTTATACACAGTGTTTAAGGTCATGAGACGAAGAAGCCTAGCGATTTCTAATAACTGTCAGAGTTATGGCCCTTGATCACTTAAAAAAATCTTGTGGACGCTCTAGAGGCCAAAGTTAATATTCGATTGACTTTAAATTTATACACAGTGTTTAAGGTCATGAGACTAAGAAGCCTATTGATTTTCAGCTATTTCCGATAATAACTGTCAGAGTTATGGCCCTTGGTCACTTAAAAAAATCTTGTGGACGCTCTAGAGGCCAAAGTTAATATCTGATTGACTTTAAATTTATACACAGTGTTTAAGGTCATGAGACGAAGGAGCCTCTTGATTTTCATCGATTTCCGATAATAACTGTCAGAGTTATGTCCCTTGATCACTTCAAAACATCTTGTGGACGCTCTAGAGGCTAAACTTAATAACTGATTTATACACAGTGTTTAAGGTCATAAAATGAAAAAGCCTACTGATTTTCAGCAATTTCCGACAATTACTGTCAGAGTTATGGCCCTTTATCGCTTATAAAAATCTTGTGGACGCTCTAGAGGCTAAAGTTAATAACCGATTGACTTTAAATTTATACACAGTGTTAAAGGTCATGAGACGAAGAAGCCTATTGATTTTCAGCAATTTCAGATAATTACTAACTGAGTTATGGCCCTTGATCACTTTCAAAATTTTGTGGACGCTCTAGAGGCTAAAGTTAATATCCGATTGACTTTGAATTTATATAAATTGTTGAAGGTCATGAGACGAACAGGTATATTGAGTTTCAATGAATTTAGATAACTTGAACAGCATGGAGGAGAACTTATCAAAGCCAAACAAATTCCAATGATTTTCTGATAATTACATAATGAGTTGTTACTTTTAATCAGATTTTAGTGTATTATAAATGTTTCATTACCGAAAAAAGTAAAATATGCGACAACTCTTGTTGACTGCCCGGACGATTTAGCTGCTGTGGGCGTATGTTTCGTTGCCTGGCAACCTATGTTTTGTGTATGAATCAGTAGTTTCGTAGCTAGTACAAAAACAATTTTTTTCTAGGCAATCTGACCTATATTTCGCCGATTTTTGGGAAAACTTTGATCCTTAATATCACCAAGGGGAGATAATTTTTAAAAATTTAATGTCATTTTTAAATTCGCATGAGTGAGATCTACTTACATACTAAATTTCATAAAAATCGAACAACTAATAAAGAAGTTGTTTTTTTGATTTAACTTCCGGTTCGAAATTACAGCGACGAATTTTCGAAATTCGAAAATGCGAAAGTGCAGATTTGAAGTCAAGATTACAAGGTACCCAGAGAAAAAAGAATTAGTAAAATAGGTCAAATAGTCACAACAATGTAGGTCAAATGCATTTGTTCGTCAAATTCGGTGATTTCGGATTCGAAAAACAGTTAGAAAATATATTCACCCAACAGCCATCACCCATTTTTTTTGGGGGGGGAAGGTAAATATTTCAGAAAGATCCTATGGGTAGATTCTGAGAAAACCGAATTGTGGATAAAACACACAAAAACAAAAATAATAATAGGAACTAGATCTGCTACTGTCCCATGCAGATATGAAATCTTTCATATGCATTGTAACATGACATCAAATATGTCAAGTATCTTAAAGGAATTAACAAGAAAAAAGTATTAAAATTGGTCAAAAACTCGCAAAATTACAGGTTTAAATATACAGTTAGAAGTTAGAATCATTGCACCCGGACAAAAAATTTAACTGAAAACATATTTTTTTTTTAAACAATATTTTATTCAGAAAATTTTGGATTGGGCAACAGGCCTAGCCTATGGATCCCCTCTCCATAGTATACAAATACAAACATTAAAATACAAAATAATAGTAATAAATAAACAAAATAAATTTGATGGCTATTTACGTTATATACAAATTACACAGCAACAACAGTTTTAAAATTCAAAATTCATTACTTTAAAACCTCTTGGAGATGTCGAGAAAATCGTGGACTGCATTAAATATCTGAGTTGCCTTATAGCTATCTTTTACGCCAAATAATAGGGAATTAATATTGTGATGCTCTGTTTCTAGTTGAAAAATAGTTTGAGATGGGGATTTGAATGTAGGGTGCAAACTAACAGAAAGTGTTTAGAGTCTTCAAAATAGTAACCGCAATCGCATGTAGGAATGTCCGAAATATGCCTTAGAAATTTATGTCCATTTAAATCACTGCAAGAAAGTCGAAGGCGAGAATGGAGAATTTGATTCTTCCTGCAACCAATGTAGTAGACAGGCGGAACAGAGTTGTCTCTAGATCGTAATTTTGATTTGAAAGAAGAAATTGTAAATGCGTTTTTGGTAGCATTATCAAGTGTATTCCATTCTTTAAAAGTGGATGGTATGAAAGAAGAAGAGAAGAGAGTTGTTCGACAAAATAATCGGGTAAATTGTTTTGGTTTCGTAGATTGTATGAATATGATTGATTACAAGGAATAAGTTTAAATAAATAGTCGGGAGTAAAATGATTTAAAATTTTATACATTAATATTAGTTTTTGTCGCCTTCTTCTTTCTTGCAGTGATATAAAACCGGTCTCCTGATATATAAGCCTATGATTGGTACCCTTTACAGCACCGCATATAGTCCTGAGTGCATCTTATCGTAAAAATTATAATTTGTTAGTCAGTTCAGCAGTGCTCCCGTCCCATATAACGTCACAGTAGTCAAAATGGGGAAGAGTGTAAGAAGTGTACATGGTTTCTAGGGATTTACGACTAAGTCGGTACTTTAGAGATCGAAGACAGTTTACCAATTTTTGTTAAGATATTATTAATATTAATATCCCACTTACATTTATTTTGAAATGTCAGTCCCAGGTGCTTGTGATACGAAACTTCTTGAATTGGAATGCCGTCTAAGTTAAGTGTCGGTAGTTTAATTTTCTTCTTAGTAGTAAGTGCAAGTGTTTCAGTTTGCAGCGGGTTAAAGGATAGCAGCCATGTTTTTGCCCGAATATTGTTTTTTTTCTAGATCAGCATTAAGAACATTCGCACATGCTGTTTGGTCACTTACTTTTATATATAAACTTGTATCGTCTGTAAATAGTCTGATGTTCGAGTCGATGTTTTTGACAATATCATTGATATAAACAAGGAACAAAAGCGGTCCGACAACGGAGCCCTGTGGGACACCAGCTGGGACAATCAGGGGTTCTGAGGATGCACCCCCAATAACCACACATTGTTTTCTATTACTAAGATAGTCTTTAAACCACTCTAGTAGATCTCCTCTGATTCCAACTGCCCCTAGCTTGTGACAAAGTGCAGCATGCCACACTCTGTCAAGAGCCTTACTGATGTCAAAGAACACCGTTCTCGTATACTGGCCTTGATCGATGGCTTGACAAAAAAAGTGAGAAAGGTCTATTAGTTGGTAAGTTGTTGAGTCCCCGTGCAAAAAAACGCTTTGTAGATTCGTTATAGTGTTGTGATCCTTAAAGAAGTTAAAGACATGTTTGTAAATGCATTTCTCAAAAACATTTACAACAATACTCAATAATGATACTGGTCTATAGTTACCACAAAGAGTTGGGTCACCCTTTTTAAAAATTGCCGTGATGTTTGCAGATTTCCAAATAGTTGGTACATGCTTACAGAGATGTTAAATAATTTACATTATGGTTCACTTATTTCAGAAGATAGAGATTTTAATAATTTCCCACTAATTTCGTCATGACCTGTAGCTTTAGAAGTGTCAATTGTTTAAATCATGTCTTTAACTTCTTTAGGTGTTAGTAATATGTTGCACAATGAGTGTTCTTCGTACTCGAGATCCGGAAGATTTGCATTAGTGTAGTCTAGCTGTGATTGGTGACATCGTGGGGCATGCGCTAAGTAAAAAGAAATTATGGTCGATTTGGGAATTTGGGGTATATTTTAGAGTTGTTTTTCGTGACAGGGTACATTTGCACCGCCCGTTGAACGTACCGAGAGTCCGATTACCAACATACAAATTTGCACAGATTGTACCTTGGGACTCTAGCTATCACATATTAAAAATAGAAGAGTGTGAGATTCAAAGAACGTTGAAAATCAATTCAAAACCCACCCCATCCATCAAAGTTGTTTTGATTAAAAATAGTCGTATTGTATCGTGTTTTTTTTAATTCTTTATATCTGAGCAATTTCCTCTTTTAATATGGGATAAATATCATCGCGGCGCTAGAAATTCAAGAGATTTGGACCACTGGAACGGTGCCTCAGCAGTAAAAAAAAGTATTAAAATTGGCCAAAAACTCGCAAAGTTTCAGGTTTACATAATTATAGTTAGAAACAATGTCCCCAGGTTAAAAAAAAAAATCAAAATGTCAAAAAAGGCGATTTCGGTTTCTAGTGTCCAAATTAAAAAAATGTCTTTTAAGGATAATGTGTATAGTACTAATACCTATCACACATGGAAGAGGCGATAAAATCTCTTTGCATTTGCAATTTCAAAATTAATTAAAACAAATATTAAATTCCAAAAATCGATATTTTTTGCTAAAACTCTTTTTTATTTAATCGGATCAAAATGGGAGTGCGGTGCAGAGTCCGTGGTGGTAATGGGCGTATTGTGTCCAAATTTCATGGTTTCCGGACAATCGGTGTCGGTTTCGCGGCAAAATTCCACTTTTTTCCCCTAATGTAAGCCGTAACGACAGGTGCCAAGAGCAAATGACTGGCATACGCCATACAGTGTGCTGTGAGGAAAATTTTTGCCCGGACTGCCAAGGGATCTTTTACTTGCACGCCATTGTTTACACGACTAGTCAAATTTTTTAAAGTCATTTTTAAAATCGCGTCGATCAGTTGACCTAAATCAAAATTCTTTTTGCGAGCGTTTTTCGTCGTTAATTAAGCGATTCATAAAATATAATTCCCTTGTCTGTAAATAAAATATCAAAAAAGCCTTAGGGATTTTTCACATTTTAAGATGGTGGCACTTCCGGTTTGGGCTACAACCTCCATTTTTTGTGTACAAATCGGTAGTGTCGTAGCTAGTACCTGAAAAAAATTCAAACAATCAGACCTATATTTCGTCGTTTTTTTGAAAATTTCGATCCGTAATTTCTCCAAGGGGAGATAATTTAGAAAACTTTCAAAGTCATTTTTGGAGTCGCGTGAGTGGGATCTACTAACATACTAAATTTCATGAAAATCGTGAAACTATTAAAGAAGTTGTAATTTTGATTTAACTTCCGGTTCAAAATCACAGCGACAAGTTTTCGAAAATCGAAAATCCGAAATTGCAGATTTGAAGAAAATGTTACAAGGTATTCAAAGAAAAAAAAAAGGTCAAATAGTCACAAAGTTACAGCAAAGTAGGTCAAATGCAATTGTTCGTAAAATTCGGTGATATTGGATTCAAAAAACGTTTTGAAAATATATTTACCCCACAGCCACCACCCATTTTTGGGGAGGGGGTAGGTAAAAATTTCAGAAAGATCCTATGGGTAGATTCTGAGAAAATCGAATTGTGGATTAAACACACACAAAAAAATAATAACTAGATCTGCTACTATCCCATGCAGATATGAAAGCTTTCATATTCATTTCACGTGTATTGGTCAAAAACTCGCAAAGTTACAGGTCTAAATAAAGTTATAAAATGCATTGCACCTGGGCAAAAATAATCCGAAAACTTTGGTTCCATCGTGGCGCTTGCGCGAGGTTAAAAGTCATTTTCGTCAATTTGGGGATTTTGGGTATATTGTTTGGTATTCATCGTCACGTGTCATCGAGTATATCAAGTATCTTAAAGAAAAAAACAAGAAAAAAGATATCAAAATTGGTCAAAATCTCGCTAAATTACAGGTCTAAATATAGTTAGAAACATTGCACCCGAGCAAATTTTTTTTATGTAGGCCGTAAATTGACTTTAAAAAAAAACGACGAACGACAGGGGCCAAGAACAAACGACAAACGACAAAGCAGGTATCACCTTGAAAATTTCAGGGATTTATTAAAATTGGATAAAAACTCGCGAAATTTTTCGTCCCATTCGAACGACTAGGCAGCTGTCCGTGTCAGGCCCTCCGTCTGCATCACTGACAATGGGAAACCACGCCGGAAAATCGAGATGAACTTTCTCGGCCAATGCATGGATCGCACACCCGGTCTGCAGGTTACCGATCCAGCACCTTACCCACTTAGCCACGTAACCCCCTTATAGCATAGAACTAAATGAAATCAAATTGGGATTAATTTCCTACTGTTCTGCTCCTAAACCGGGGTAATAAAGACGGGCATGCAGTGTTCTTTGAGGGAAATTTTGCGCGGACTGCGGCGCTCACACTCTTATATCGTATTCCAACTGCCCAGGGCTCTGTTAAGTGCACGTCAATGTTTAGACGGGACCTCGGTTTTTCGAACCATCAGAACGACTAGTCAGATGTCCTTTGTCACTCAGGCGATCCCTTCTGCATCACCGACAAGGGGAAACCGCGCCACACCGCAAAAACCTGGCTAACCACGTGATCCCCTACTGTTATTGGGTCCAAATTGAGAGAGCGAGAGAGAGAGAGATAGAAATGGGGTTTAACGTCCACTCGACACAAACTAGGTAATTTCAGGACTAACATATGGTTTACTTTTATTTCAATAATTCGCTTGCGCGTAGGGGTCTTAGCAGTGGGAAGAAATTTGTGGACCCGGAGAAACCCCACGAAATTGGACAGGCGACCTTACTCCTTGTCATGTACAACCGGGGATTCGAAACCACACCAGTTGACTCAATGACAGGCTTTATGATACAGTGCGCGCACGGGGTCCAAATGGAGCAGGAGGATAACGGTGGCTTAGTGCGTAAGGTCGGTTGTTCGATCTCAGCATCGGCCAAGAAAGTTCATCCAGAGAGAGAGAGAGAGAGAGAGAGGGAAATGATGTTTAACGTCCACTCCAGTCAAACTAATAAATTCTTTTATTACAATTGGTCAAAAACTCGTGAATTTACAGGTCTAAATATAGTAAGAAACATTGCAGCCGGACAATGGCATACGCCATACAGTGTGCTATGATGGAAATTTTTTCCCGGGCAGCAACTGAATTCCAACTGCCAAGGGATCTTTTACGTAAAGAAATAATAAAATTGGTCAAAAACTCGCGAAGTTTCAGGTCTAAATATAGATAGAAACATTGCAGCCGAGCAATGGCATACGCCATACAGTGTGCTATGAGGGAAATTTTTGCCCGGGCAGCAACTGAATTCCAACTGCCAAAGGATCTTTAACGTGCACACCAATGTGTACACGGGACCTCGATTTTGCGTCCCATCGGAGCGACTAGGCAAATGTCCGTGTCAGGCCCTCCGTCTGCATCACTGACAATGGGAAACCACGCCGGAAAATCGAGATGAACTTTCTCGGCCAATGCATGGATCGCACACCAGGCGTATAGGCTACCGATCCAGCACTCACCCACTTAGCCACGTAACCCCCTTATAGCATAGAACTAGGAGAAATGAAATTGGGATTAACGTCCTACTGTTCTGCTCCTTTACCGGGATAATAAAGACGGGCATGCAGTGTGCTTTGAGAGAATTTTGCGTGGACAGTGGCGCTACCTACTCTTATATCGGTTTCCAACTGCCCAAGGCTCTGTTAAGTGCACGTAAATGTTTAGACGGGACCTCGGTTTTTCGAACCATCAGAACGACTAGTCAGGTGTCCTTTGTCACTCAGGCGATCCCTCCTGCATCACTGACAAGGGGAAACCGCGCCACGCCGGAAAACCTGGCTAACCACGTAATCCCCTATGGTTATTGGGTCCAAATTAAGAGAGCGAGAGAGACACGAGAGAGAGAGAGAAATGGGGTTTAACGCCCACTCGACACAAACTAGGTACTTTCAGGACTAACATATGGTTTACTTTTATTTCAATAATTCGCTTGCGCTTAGGGGTCTTAGCAGTGGAAAGAAATTGGTGGACCCGGAGAAACCCCACGAGATTTGACATGCGACCTTACTCCTTGCCACGTACAACCGGGGATTCGAAACCACACCTGTTGACTCAATGACAGGCTTTATGATACAGTGCGCGCATGGAGCAGGAGGATCACGGTAGCTTAGTGCGTAAGGTCGGTTGTTCCATCCCTGCATCGGCCGAGAAAGTTCATCCAAAGAGAGAGAGAGAGAGAGGGAAATAATGTTTAACGTCCACTCCACTCAAACTAATAATTTTTTTTTATTAAAATTGGTCAAAAACTCGCGCAGTTACAGGTCTAAATATAGTAAGAAACATTGCAGTCTGGCAATGGCATACGCCATACAGTGTGCTATGATGGACATTTTTGCCCGGGCAGCAACTGAATTCCAACTGCCAAGGGATCTTTTACGTAAAGAAATATTAAAATTGGTCAAAAACTCGCGAAGTTACAGGTCTAAATATAGTTAGAAACATTGCAGCCGGGCAATGGCATACGCCATACAGTGTGCTATGAGGGAAATTTTTGCCCGGGCAGCAACTGAATTCCGACTGCCAAGGGATCTTTTACGTGCACACCAATGTGTACACGGGACCTCGGTTTTGCGTCCCATCGGAGCGACTAGGCAGCTGTCCGTGTTAGGCCCTCCATCTGCATCACTGACAATGGGAAACCACGCCGGAAAATCGAGATGAAATTTCTCGGCCAATGCATGGATCGCACACCCGGCCTGCAGGCTAGCGAGCCAGCACCTTACCCACTTAGCCACGTGACCCACCTTATAGCATAGAACTAAAAGAAATGAAATTGGGATTAACGTCCTACTGTTCACCTCCTCAACCGGGATAATAAAGACGGGCATGCAGTGTGCTTTGAGAAAATTTTGCTCGGCAGTGGCGCTCTCACACTTGTATCGTATTCCAACTTCCCAGGGCTCTGTTAAGTGCACGTCAATGTTTAGACGGGACCTCGGTTTTCGGAACCATCAGAACGACTAGTCAGGTGTCCTTTGTCACTCAGGCGATTCCTCCTGCATCACTGACAAGGGGAAACCGCGCCACGCCGGAAAACCTGGCTAACCACGTGATCCCCTATGGTTATTGGGTCCAAATTAAGAGAGCGAGAGAGAGAGAGAGAGAGAAATGGGGTTTAACGTCCACTCGACACAAACTAGGTAATTTCAGGACTAACATATGGTTTACTTTTATTTCAATAATTCGCTTGCGCGTAGGGGTCTTAGCAGTGGGAAGAAATTGGTTGACCCGGAGAAACCCCACGAAATTGGACAGGCGACCTTACTCCTTGCCACGTACAGCCGGGGATTCGAAACCACACCAGTTGACTCAATGACAGGCTTTGTGATACAGTGTAGTAAGAAACATTGCAGCCGGGCAATGATATACGCCATACAGTGTGCAACTGAATTCCAACTGCCAAGGGATCTTTTACGTAAAGAAATAATAAAATTGGTCAAAAACTCGCGAAGTTACAGGTCTAAATATAGTTAGAAACATTGCAGCCGGCCAATGGCATACGCCATACAGTGTGCTATGAGGGAAATTTTTGCCCGGACAGCTCCTGAATTCCAACTGCCAAGGGATCTTTTACGTGCACACCAATATGTACACGGGACCTCGATTTTGCGTTCCATCGGAGTGACTAGGCAGCTGTCCGCGTCAGGCCCTCCGTCTGCATCACTGACAATTGGAAACGACGCCGGAAAATCGAGATAAAATTAATAGTTAGAAACATTGCACCCGGACCCAAAAATATTTATGGAAGCCAAAATATTCATAACAACGAGCCGAGGAGTCGTTTCGTCATAAAAGTGTGAGACTGGTATTGTGTAATAAGTTCAAATGATTTGTCGGCATTTATTATAGCATAGAATGAATAAATAATGAATGAATGAATGAAATGGGGTTTAACGTCCTACTGTTATGCACTTAACCTGAGCTCATTGAAGACAGGCATACTACAGTGTGCTATGAGGCCTACTCTTATATCGAATTCCAACTGCCAAGGGATTTTTTACGTGCACTCCAATGTTTACACGGGACCTCGGTTTTTCGTCAAATCCGAACGACTAGGCAGCTATCCTTGTCAGGCCCTCCTTCTGTACCACTGACAAGGGGAAATCACGTCGGAAAATCGAGATAAACTTTCTCGGCCAATGCAGGGATCGAACACCCGTCCGCCAGGCTAGCGAACCAGCGCCTTATCCACTTAGCCACCGTGATCCCCGAATGAATAAATAAAATGGGGTTTAACGTCCTACACTTCTGCACCTAACCTGGGCTAATTGAAGACTGGCATACGCCATACAGTGTGCTATGAGTGAAATTTTTGCCCGGGCAGCAACTGAAGTCCAATGCCAAGGGATCTTTTACGTGCACGCCAATGTGTACACGGGATCTCAGTTTTTAGTCCCATTCGAACAACTAGGCAGTTGTCCGTGTCAGGCCCTCCGTCTGCATCACTGACAATGGGAAACCACGCCGGAAAATCGAGATGAACTTTCTCGGCCAATGCATGGATCGCACACCCGGCCTATAGGCTACCGATCCAGCACTCACCCACTTAGCCACGTAACCCCCTTATAGCATAGAACTAACAGAAATGAAATTGGGATTAACGTCCTACTGTTCTGCTCCTTAACCGGGATAATAAAGACGCGCATGCAGTGTGCTTTGAGAGAATTTTGCGTGGTAAGCAGCGCTACCTACTCTTATATCGATTTCCAACTTCCCAGGGCTCTGTTAAGTGCACGTCAATGTTTAGACGAGACCTCGGTTTTTCGAACCATCAGAACGACTAGTCAGGTGTCCTTTGTCACTCAGGCGATCCCTCCTGCATCACTGACAAGGGGAAACCGCGCCACGCCGGAAAACCTGGCTAACCACGTGATCCCCTATGGTTATTGGGTCCAAATTAAGCGAGCGAGAGAGAGAGACGAGAGAGAGAGAAATGGGGTTTAACCCCCACTCGACACTAACTAGGTAATTTCAGGACTAACATATGGTTTACTTTTATTTCAATAATTCGCTTGCGCGTAGGGGTCTTAGCAGTGGGAAGAAATTGGTGGACCCGGAGAAACCCCACGAGATTTGACATGCGACCTTACTCCTTGCCACGTACAACCAGGGATTCGAAACCACACCTGTTGACTCAATGACAGGCTTTACGATACAGTGCGCGCATGGAGCAGGAGGATCACGGTGGCTTAGTGCGTAAGGTCGGTTGTTCGATCCCTGCATCGGCCGAGAAAGTTCATCCAGAGAGAGAGAGGGAGAGAGGGAAATGATGTTTAACTTCCACTCCACTCAAACTAATAATTTTTTTTATTAAAATTGGTCAAAAACTCGCGCTGTTACAGGTCTAAATATAGTAAGAAACATTGCAGCCGGGCAATGGCATACGCCATACACTGTGCTATGATGGACATTTTTGCCCGGGCAGCAACTGAATTCCAACTGCCAAGGGATCTTTTACGTAAAGAAATATTAAAATTGGTCAAAATCTCGCGAAGTTACAGGTCTAAATATAGTTAGAAACATTGCAGCCGGGCAATGGCATACGCCATACAGTATGCTATGGGGGAAATTTTTGCCCGGGCAGCAACTGAATTCCAACTGCCAAGGTATCTTTTACGTGCACACAAATGTGTACACCGGACCTCGGTTTTGCGTCCCATCGGAGCGACTAGGCAACTGTCCGTGTCAGGCCCTCCATCTGCATCACTGACAATGGGAAACCACGCCGGAAAATCGAGATGAAATTTCTCGGCCAATGCATGGATCGCACACCCGGCCTGCAGGCTAGCGAGCCAGCACCTTACCCACTTAGCCACGTGACTCACCTTATAGCACAGAACTAAAAGAAATTAAATTGGGATTAACGTCCTACTGTTCTGCTCCTTAACCGGGATAATAAAGACGGGCATGCAGTGTGCTTTGAGAGAATTTTGCGTGGACAGCGGCGCTACCTTGCGTGGACAGTGGCGCTACCTACTCTTATATCGATTTCCAACTTCCCAGGGCTCTGTTAAGTGCACGTCAATGTTTAGACGGGACCTCGGTTTTTCGAACCATCAGAACGACTAGTCAGGTGTCCTTTGTCACTCAGGCGATCCCTAGTGCATCACTGACAAGGGGAAACCGCGCCACACCGGTAAACCTGGCTAACCACGTGATCCCCTACGGTTATTGGGTCCAAATTGAGAGGGCGAGAGAGAGGGAACAGAGAGGGAGAGAAATGGGGATTAACGTCCACTCGACACAAACTAGGTAATTTCAGGACTTACATATGGTTTACTTTTATTTTAATAATTCGCTTGCGCGTTGGGGTCTTTAGCAGTGGTAAGAAATTGGAGGACCCGAAGAAACCCCACGAGGTTGGACAGGCGACCTTACGCCCTGCCACGTACAACCGGGGATTCGAAACCACACCAGTTGACTCAATTACAGGCTTTATGATACAGTGCGCACACGGGTCCAAATGGAGCAGGGGGGTCGCTGTGGCTAAATGCGTAAGGTCGGGTGTTCGATCCCTGCATTGGCCGAGAGAGTTCATCCAGAGAGAGAGAGAGACAGAAATGATGTTTAACGTCCACTCCACACAAACTAATAAAAAAATATTAAAATTGGTCAAAAACTCGCGAAGTTACAGGTCTAAATATAGTTAGAAACATTCCAACCCGGCAAAAAAAAATATTTATGGAAGTCTTATGGAAGCAGGTGTCACGAACAAACGTCTTGAGCAAATGCAGGTATCGCCTTGAAAATTTTAGGGTACCTAGGTACCAACGTTAAAAGTTGCTTGTCGGAATTCGGTACTTATGGTACATTTGGTTCCAGCGTAGCGCATGCGCGAATTCAAAACAAGCTAACTCGAAAACAACCTTGTCGGCACGGAAAACATCACAGGGGTAATTCGAATTTTTAAAATATTCAAATGCAAAACATTCGACCATGAGCCAGGCTATCCTGTAATGTATTATTTTCGTCAATAGGCGATAGATTCTCTAAGCCACGACCAATTGTGTATGTTTTCAAGCCCATGAATGTGGATTTTTCACTATTGTTCTTTTTCAATTCAAAAAGGCATCCATTAGTTGCCCTAAATCAAAATTCTTTTTCCGAGCGTTTTTCGGCTTAAATTAAAGGATACGGAAACATAATTCCCTTGTCTGTAAATTAATATAAAAAAGCCTTAGGGATTTCTCACATTTTAAGATGGTGGCACTTCCGGTTTGGGCTACAACTTCCATTTTTTATGTACGAATCAGTAGTGCCGTAGCTAGAAAAAGATAAAAAATTCAAGGCAATCTGACCTAAAATTTTAAAGGCATTTTTGAAGTCGCATAAATTAGATCTACTTGCATATTAAATTTCATGAAAATCGTGAAATTATTTTAAAAAAAGTTGTCAAGTTGGTCTCACTATTGTTCATTTTCAATTCAAAATGGCGTCCATCAGTTGACCTAAATCAAATTCTTTTCGCGAGCGTTTTTCGGCTTTAATTTAAGGATTCAGAAAATATAATTCCCTTGTCTGTAAATAAAAAAATCAAAAAAGCCTTAGGGTTTCTTCACCTTTCAAGATGGTTGAACTCCCGGTTTTTGCTACAATTTCCATTTTTTGTGAACGAATTAGTAGTGTCGTAGCTAGAAAAAAAAAATAATTCAAGTCAACCTGTATTTCGTCGATTCTTTTGAAAACTTTGATCCTTAATATCACCAAGGGGAGATAATTTAGAAAATTTCTAATGGTATTTTTAAAGTCGTATGAGTGATATCTATTTACATACCAAACTTCATGAAAATCGTACAAGTATTAACGAAGTTGTCTTTTTGATTTAACTTCCGGTTCGAAATCACAGCGACGAATTTTCGAAATTCGAAAATCCCAAAGTTCAGATTTGAAGTCAAGATTACAAGGTACCCAGAGAAAAAAGAATTAGTTAAATAGGTCAAATAGTCACGAGGCCACAGCAATGTAGGTCAAATGCATTTGTTCGTCAAATTCGGTGATTTCGGATTCGAAAAACATATTGAAAATATATTTACCCAACAGCCACCACCCATTTTTTATGGGAGGGGGGGTGGGGGTAGGTAGGTAAAAATTTCAGAAAGATCCTATGGGTAGATTCTGAGACTTCCGATTTGTGGATAAAACACACAAAAAAATAATAATAATAGGAACTAGATCTGCTACTGTCCCATGCAGATATAAAAGCTTTCATATTCATCGTCACGCGTCATCAAATAGGTCAAGTATCTTAAAGGAATTAACAAGAAAAAAGTATTAAAATTGGTCAAAAACAAGCAAAATTACAGGTTTAAATATACAGTTAGAAGTTAGAAACATTGCACCCGGACAAAAAAATTAACTGAAAACATTGGTTACATCGTGGGGCATGCGCGAAGTAAAAAGAAATTATGGTGGATTTGGGAATTTGGGGTATATTTTGGAGTTGTTTGGTAAATGAGAGTGGATCAAAGACAATATAAAACGCGTTGAAGAATGGACAAATTTTCGTGACAGGGTACATTTGCACCGCCCGGGCAACGTACCGAAGGTCCGATTAACAACATACAAATTTGTACAAATTGTACCTTGGGACTCTAGCTATCACATATTTAAAATAGAAGAGTGTGAGATTCAAAGAACGTTGAAAATAAATTCCAAACCCACCCCACCCATCTAAGTTGTTTGGCTTTAAAATAGTCGTATTTTATCCGGGTTTATTAATTCTTTATATCTTAGCAATTTCTTCTTTTAATATAGGATAAATAGCATCGCGGTGCTAGAAATATAAGCGATTTGGACCACTGGAACGGTGCCTCAGCAATAAAAAAACCCGCAAAGTTACAGGTTTACATAACTATAGTTAGAAACAATGCACCCGGGTTAAAAAAAAAATCAAAATGTTAAAAAAAAGCGATTTCGGTTTTTAGTGTCCCAATTAAAAAATTGTCTTTTAAGGATAATGGGTATAGTACAGATACCTATCACACATGGAAGAGGCGATAAAATCTCTTTGCATGTGCAATTTCAAAATTAATTAAAACCAATATTAAATTCTGAAAATGGAAATTTTTTGCTAAAACTCTTTTTTAATTAATCGGATCAAAATGGGAGTACGGTGCAGAGTCCGTGGTGGTAACGGGCGTATTGTGTCCAAATTTCATGGTTTCCGGATAATCGGTGTCGGTTTCGCGGCGAAATTCCACTTTTTTCCCTTGTGTAAGCCGTAATGACAGGAGCCAAGAGCAAACGACTGGCATACGCCATACAGTGTGCTGTGAGGGAAATTTTTGCCCGGGCAGAAATAGAGGTCCAAATGCCAAGGGATCTTTTACGTGCACGCCAATGTGTACACGGGATCTCAGTTAGGCAGCTGTCCGTGTCAGGCCCTCCGTCTGCATCACTGACAATGGGAAACCACGGCGGAAAATCGAGATGAACTTTCTCGGCCAATGCATGGATCGCACACCCGGCCTGCAGGCTAGCGAGCCAGCACCTTACCCACTTAGCCACGTGACCCACCTTATAGCATAGAACTAAAAGAAATAAAATTGGGATTAACGTCCTACTGTTCTGCTCCTTAACCGGGATAATAAAGACGGGCGTGCAGTGTGCTTTGAGAGAATTTTGCGTGGACAGTGGCGCTACCTACTCTTATATCGATTTCCAACTTCCCAGGGCTCTGTTAAGTGCACGTCAATGTTTAGACGGGACCTCGGTTTTTCGAACCATCAGAACGACTAGTCAGGTGTCCTTTGTCACTCAGGCGATCCCTCCTGCATCACTGACAAGGGAAAACCGCGCCACGCCGGTAAACCTGGCTAACCACGTGATCCCCTACGGTTATTGGGTCCAAATTGAGAGGGCGAGAGAGAGAGAGAACAGAGAGGGAGAGAAATGGGGATTAACGTCCACTCGACACAAACTAGGTAATTCCAGGACTAACATATGGTTTACTTTTATTTTAATAATTCGCTTGCGCGTTGGGGTCTTAGCAGTGGTAAGAAATTGGAGGACCCGGAGACACACCACGAGGTTGGACAGGCGACCTTACGCCCTGCCACGTACAACCGGGGATTCGAAACCACACCAGTTGACTCAATTACAGGCTTTATGATACAGTGCGCACACGGGTCCAAATGGAGCAGGGGGATCGCTGTGGCTAAATGCGTAAGGTCGGGTGTTCGATCCCTGCATTGGCCGAGAAACTTCATCCAGAGAGAGAGAGAGAGAGGCAGAAATGATGTTTAACGTCCACTCCACACAAACTAATAAAAAAATTATTAAAATTGGTCAAAAACTCGCGAAGTTACAGGTCTAAATATAGTTAGAAACATTCCAACCCGGCAAAAAAATATTTATGGAAGTCTTATGGAAGCAGGTGTCACGAACAAACGACTTGAGCAAATGCAGGTATCGCCTTGAAAATTTTAGGGTACCTAGGTACCAACGTTAAAAGTTGCTTGCCGGAATTCGGTACTTATGGTACATTTGTCGGCACGGAAAACATCATGGGGCTAATTCGAATTTTTAAAATATTCAATGCAAAACATTCGACCATGAGCCAGGCTATCCTGTAATGTATTATTTTCGTCAATAGGCGATAGATTCTCTAAGCCACGACCAATTGTGTAAGTTTTCAAGCCCATGAATGTGGATTTTTCACTATTGTTCTTTTTCAATTCAAAAAGGCATCCATTAGTTGCCCTAAATCAAAATTCCTTTTCCGAGCTGTTTTTCGGCTTAAATTAAAGGATACGGAAATATAATTCCCATGTCTGTAAATTAAATATAAAAAAGCCTTAGGGATTTCTCACATTTTAACATGGTGGCACTTCCGGTTTGGGCTACAACTTCCATTTTTTATGTACGAATCGGTAGTGCCGTAGCGAGAAAAAAATAAAAAATTCAAGGCAATCTGACCTATATTTCGTCTATTTTTTTGGATAATTTCGATCCTTACTTTCTCCAAGGGGAGATAATTTAGAAAAATTTTAAAGTCATTTTTGAAGTCGCATAAATTAGATCTACTTGCATATTAAATTTCATGAAAATCGTGAAATTATTTTTAAAAAGTTGTCAAGTTGGTCTCACTATTGTTCATTTTCAATTCAAAATGGCGTCCATCAGTTGACCTAAATCAAATTCTTTTTCCGAGCGTTTTTCGGCTTTAATTAAAGGATTCAGAAAATATAATTCCCTTGTCTGTATATAAAAAATCAAAAAAGCCTTAGGGTTTCTTCACCTTTCAAGATGGTTAAGATGGTTGAACTCCCGGTTTTTGCTACAATTTCCATTTTTTGTGAACGAATTAGTAGTGTCGTAGCTAGAAAAAAAATAATTCAAGGCAACCTGTATTTCGTCGATTCTTTTGAAAACTTTGATCCTTAATATCACCAAGGGGAGATAATTTAGAAAATTGCTAATGGTATTTTTAAAGTCGTATGAGTGATATCTATTTACATACCAAACTTCATGAAAATCGTACAAGTATTAAAGAAGTTGTCTTTTTGATTTAACTTCCGGTTCGAAATCACAGCGACGAATTTTCGAAATTCGAAAATCCCAAAGTGCAGATTTGAAGTCAAGATTACAAGGTACCCAGAGAAAAAAGAAATATTTTAATAGGTCAAATAGTCACGAGGCTACAGCAATGTAGGTCAAATGCTTTTGTTCGTCAAATTCGGTGATTTCGGATTCGAAAAACATATTGAAAATATATTTACCCAACAGCCACCACCCATTTTTTTTGGGGGGGGGGGGGGGTAGGTAAAAGTTTCAGAAAGATCCTATGGGTAGATTCTGAGAATTCCGATTTGTGGATAAAACACACAAAAAAAAAAATAATAATAGGAACTAGATCTGCTACTGTCCCATGAAGATATGAAAGCTTTCATATTCATTGTCACGCGTCATCAAATAGGTCAAGTATCTTAAAGGAATTGACAAGAAAAAAGTATTAAAATTGGTCAAAAACTCGCAAAATTACAGGTTTAAATATACAGTTAGAAGTTAGCAACATTGCACCCGGACAAAAAAATCAACTGAAAACATTGGTTACATCGTGGGGCATGCGCAAAGTAAAAAGAAATTATGGTCGATTTGGGAATTTGGGGTATATTTTGGAGTTGTTTGGTAAATGAGGGTGGATCTAAGACAATATAAAACGCGTTGAAGAATGGACAAATTTTCGTGACAGGGTACATTTGCAACGCCCGGGCAACATACCGAAGGCCCGATTACCAACATACAAATTTGCACAGATTGTACCTTGGGACTATAGCTATCACATATTAAAAATAGAAGAGTGTGAGATTCAAAGAACGTTGAAAATAAATTCCAAACCCACCTCACCCATCAAAGTTGTTTTGCTTTAAAATAGTCGTGTTTTATCGGTGTAGCGCATTCGCGAAGTCACGACGCACGGCAGGTACTACGAACAAACGACTCGAACAACAAATACAGGCATCACCTCGAAAATTTCAAGCTATCTAGGTACTAACGTGAAAAGTTCGAATAATTCGAATTTTTAAAATATTCAAAAGCCAAACATTCGACCATGAGCCAGGCTATCCCGTGATGTATTATTTTTGTTAATAGACGATAGGTTCTCTAAGCCACGACCAATTGTGTATGTTTTTAAGCCCATGAATGTGGATTTTTCACTATTGTTCATTTTCAATTCAAAATGGCGTTAATTAAGGGATTCGGAAAATATAATTCCCTTGTCTGTAAATAAAATATCAAAAAAGCCTTAGGGATTTTTCACATTTTAAGATGGTGGCACTTCCGGTTTGGGCTACAAACTCCATTTTTTGTGTACGAGTCGGTAGTATCATAGCTAGTACACAATATTTTTTTCAAGGCAATCTGACCTATATTTCGTCGATTTTTTTGAAAATTATGATCAATAATTTCTCCAAGGGGAGATAATTTAGAAATTTTTAAAGTCATTTTTAAAGTCGCATAGGCGAGATCTACTCACATACTAAATTTCATGAAAATCGTGAATTTATTAAAGAAGTTGTCAAGTTGGTCTCACTATTGTTAATTTTCAATTCAAAATGGCGTCCATCAGTTGACCTAAATCAAAATTCTTTTCGCGAGCGTTTTTCGGCGTTAATTAAAAGATTCGGAAAATATAATTCCCTTGTCTGTAAAAAAAAATATCAAAAAAGCCTTAGGGATTTTTCACATTTTAAGATGGTGGCACTTCCGGTTTGGGCTACAAACTCCATTTTTTGTGTACAAATCGGTAGTGTCGTAGTTACTACCTGAGAAAAAATTTCTGACTTATATTTCGTCGATTTTTTGAAAATTTCGATCCTTAATTTCTCCAAGGAGTCGCATGAGTGGGATCTACTTACATACTAAATTTCATGAAAATCGTGAAACTCTTAAAGAAGTTGTAATTTTGCTTTTAAATTCCGGCTCAAAATCACAGCGACAAATTTTCGAAAATCGAAAATCCGAAATTGCAGATTTGAAGTAAATGTTAATGACATGGAAGAGGCGATAAAATCACTTTGCATTTGCAATTTCACAATTGATTAAAACCAATTTTAAATTCCGAAAATCGATATTTTTCTGTAAATTGACTTATATAGAAAAATACGACCAACGGCAGGTGCCAAGAACAAACGACTGAACAAATTCAGGTATCACCTTGAAAATATCAAGGTACTCATGGTACCTTAGGTTCTAGCGTAGCGCATGCGCAAAGTCATGACGCACGGTAGGTGCCTCTAACAAACGACTTGAACAAATGCAGATATCGCCTTGAAAATTTCAGGGTACCTAGGTACTAACGTGAAAAGTTCCTCGCCGGAATTCAGTACTCATGGTACCTCTGGTTCCAGCGTAACGCATGCGCGAAGTCAAAACAAGCTAACTCGAAAACAACCTTGTCGGCACGGAAAACATCAAAGGGGTAATTCGAGTTTTTGAAATATTCAAAACCAATCATTCGACCATGAGCCAGGTTATCCTTAAATGTATTGATTATGTACATAAGAGACAAATAATCTAAGCCACGACCAATTGTGTATGTTTTCAAGCCCATGAATGTGGATTTTACACTATTTCTCATTTTCAATTCAAAATGGCGTCCATCATTTGCCAAAAATGAAAACTCTATTCCCGACAGTTTTTAGGCTTTCCTAAAAGGATTCGGAAAATATAATTGCCTTGTCTGTAAGTAAAACATCACCAAAGGAATATCGATTTTCACATTTCAAGATGGTGGCACTTCCGGTTTGTGCTACAATTTCCATTTTTTTTTTGTGTACGAATCAGTAGTGCCGTAGCTATTCAAAAATAAAAAATTCAAGGCAATCTGACCTATATTTTTAAAGTCACATGAGCAAAATCTACTGACATACCAAATCTCATAAAAATCGTGCAACTATTAAAGAAGTTGTCATTTTGATTTTAACTTCCGGTTCGAAATCGTCCATCATTTTCTAAAAATCAAAATTTTATTCCCGACAAATTTTTGGCTTTTCTTAAAGGATTCGAAAAATATAATTGCCTTGTCTGTAAGTAAAATATCAACAAAGGAATATCGATTTTGACGTTTCAAGATGGTTGCACTTCCGGTTTGGGCTACAAACTTATTTTTTTGTGTACGAATCAGTAGTGTCGTAGCTAGTAATTTTTTTTAAAATAATTTTAAGGTAATCTGACCTATATTTCGTTGATTTTTTTGAAAATTTTGATCCCTAATATCATCAAGGGGAGATAGTTTAGAAAATTTCTAATGACATTTTTACAGTCCGATGACCGAGATCTACTTACATACCAAATTTCATGAAAATCGTGCAACTATTTAAGAAGTTGTCATTTTGATTTAACATCCTGTTCGAAATCACAGCGACGAATTTGAAATTGCAGATTTGAAGTAAATGTTACAAGGTAATCAAAGAAAAAGGAATTAGTAAAATAGGTCAAAAAGTCACAAAGTTACAGCAAAGTAGGTCAAATGCATTTGTTCGTAAAATTCGGTGATTTCGGATTCGAAAAACGTTTTGAATATATATTTACCCAACAGCCACCACACATTTTTTTGGGGGGGGGGGGGGTAGGTAAAAATTTCAGAAAGATCCTATGGGTAGATTCTGAGAAAACCGAATTGTGGATTAAACACACACAAAAAAAAATAATAATAGGAATAATAATCTTAACAAAAACAATAAGCTTTCATATGTAAATACATATGAAAGCTTAATGATAGGAACTAGATCTGCTACTGTCCCAAGCAGATATGAAAGCTTTCATATTCATCATCACGTGCCATCGATTATACCAAGTATCTTAAAGAAAATAACAAGAAATAAAAATGATAAAAACTCGCGAAGTTAAGGATCTAAATATAGTTTGAAACCGTTAATTAGCTTAAAAAAACAAACAACGGCAGGTGCCAAGAACAAACGACTTAAACAAGTATCACTTTTAAAATTTCAGAGTACCTAGGCCTCTTCGTCTCGTGACCTTAAACACTGTTTATAAATTTAAAGTCAATCAGATATTAACTTTAGCCACAAGAGCGTTCACAGATCAAGGGTCATAACTCTGGCAGTAATTACTGAAAATCAATGGGCTTCTTCGTCTCGTGACCTTAAACACTGTGTTTAAATTTAAAGTCAATCGGATATTAACTTTAGCCGCTAGAGCGTTCAAAAGTTTTTTTTGAAGAGATCAAGGGTAATAACTCTGGCAGTAACTATCTGATATCCTTGAAAATCCATATGCGTCTTTGTTTCATAACCTTAAACACTGTGTATAAATTTAAAGTCATTCGGGTATTTACTCTAGCGTCTAGAGAGTTCACAAGAAATTGATGACGACGAACGGGCGGACCGACGGCCGGCCGGTCGGGGGCGACGGCAATATACGACCACATTTCCATATGCTTCTTCGTCTCATGACCTTAAACACTGTGCATAAATTTAAAGTCAATCGGTATTAAATTGTGGACGACGAACGGGCGTATAATTAGAATATACGAAAATCATTATTATTATTATGAACTGCAGCGTTAGGCACGAAGCGCCGAGTGTTGGAGTTCGTTTGAGTGTCTTGTTATTCGAGTCTAGACTCAACAATTGCAAATGACGCCGAACGGCAAAATTTTATCTCTCGTGGAAAGCTTAAGGTCGGTTAAATGAATAGTTATTGGTCGATTTAGCTGAAATTTGGTGAGGTCATTCCTATCCCCCTGAAAATTTCAAGTCTCTGTGACTTCCGTTACTGAAATAGACCTATTTTTCACCATTGTTCATTTTCAATTCAAAATGGCGTCCAGCAGTTGACCTAAATCAAAATTCGATTCCTGAAAGTTTTTCGGCTTTCCTAAAAGGATTCAGAAAATAGAATTGCCTTGTCTGTAAGTAAAATATCAACAAAGCCTTATCGATTTGCAAATTTCAAGATGGTTGTACTTCCGGTTTGGGCTACAAACTCATTTTTTTTGTGTACGAATCAGTAGAGTCGTGGCTATTACAAAAAACAATTTCAAGGCAATTTGACCTATATTTCGTCGATTTTTTTTGAAAATTTTGATCCTTTATTTCTCCAAGGGGAGATAATTTAGAAAATTTATAATGATATTTTTCAAGTCGTATCGATAAGATCTACTAACATACTCAATTTCGTTAAAACTATTAAAGAAGTTGTCAAGTTGGTCTCAACTTTTGGTTTCGAAATAACATCGACGAATTTTCGAAATTTGATAATCCTAAATTGCAGATTTGAAGTAAATGTTTCAAGGTATTCAAAGAAATTTTTTTTAATAAAATAGGTCAAAAAGTCACAAAGTTACAGCAATGTTGGTCAAATGCATTCGACTTGTTCTTATTTTCAATTTAAAATGGCGTCCATCATTTGACCTAAATCAAAATTCTATCCCCGACAGTTTTTCGGCTTTTCTAAAAGGATTCGGAAAATATAATTGCCTTGTCTGTAAGTAAAATATCCACAAGGGAGTATCGATTTTCACAATTCAAGATGGTTGCACTTCCGGTTTGGGCTGCAAACTCAATTTTTTGGGCACGAATCAGTAGTGTCCTAGCTAGTAAAATAATTTTTTTAAGGCAATCTGACCTATATTTCGTCGATTTTTCGAAAACTTTGATCCTTAATATCACCAAGGGGAGATAATTTAGAAAATTACCGCTAGCCAATCAGAGACCATCTAGCGGGGTTTGATCACATGATCATCAAAATGGCGAATGTTTTGATTTTTGTTTCTTTTTTTAAAAAAAAACCCCAGGCAATTATTAGCCAACAGACTACTTCTTCCATGCTTGCTGGTGATAATATGAACAGTACTACATGTATAACTATGTAACATGACTGCACTCGGTGACCTAATGCTGTCAGAAAAAATTGTTTTCTGAACGTACTGACTTCATAGATTTTTTGAAGTCAAAGTTTCCACAGACATTTTAAAGTCAGATTTTACTTTAAAAAATCTATAGTGTAAACAAAGCATTAGTAAAATAGGTCAGAAAGTCATAAGGTTACAGCAATGTAGGTCAAATGCATTTGTTCGTCAAATTCGGTGATTTCGGATGCGAAAAACGTTTTGAAAATATATTCACCCAACAGCCACCACCCATATTTTTTTTGGGGGGGGGGGGGTAGGTAAAAATTTCCAAAAGATCCTATGGGTAGATTCTGAGAAAACCGAATTGTGGACAAAACACAAAAAAATTAATAAGAACTAGATCTGCTACTGTACCATGCAGATATGAAAGCTTTCATATTCATCGTCACGTGTCATGAAATATGTCAAGTATCTTAAAGAAGGTAACAAGATAAAAGTATTAAAATTGGTCAAAAACTCGCAAAGTTACAGGTTTAAATATAGAAACATTGCACCCGGGCAAAAACAAAATGATCTGAAAACATTGGTTACATCGTGGGGCATGCGCGAAATTAAAAGAAATTATGGTCGATTTGGGAATTTGGGGTATATTTTGGAGTTGTTTGGGAATGACGGCGTATCTAAGGTGGCGGCCATAATACAAAATAAAACGCGTCAAAGAATGAACAAATTTTCGTTACAGGTTTTATTCGCACCGCCCGGGCAACGTTCCGAAGGTACGATTACCTTCAAATTTGCACCGATTGTACCTCACATATTAAAAATAGAAGAGTGTGATATTCAAAGAACGTTGAAAATAAATTCAAAACCCACCCCATCAATCAAAATTGTTTTGATTAAAAATAGTCGTTTTTTTATCAATTTTTATAACTTTTTATATTTGAGCAATGGATCTAAGTACTCATACCTATCAAACGTGGAAGCATGTTCCTGAAGCAACGGACGCAAGTTTTACAACATTTAACCGTTGTTTCAACACTTTGCTATTCCTAAACTTTTACACTGGTTGTGTTTACACGTGACTAATTAGCATTCAAAGCATTGTCCAATCAGAGGTCGTGGCACGTAACACACTCACAATGTAGCACGTGACTGTAGTAAACAAATATTGCAGCCCCCACAGAAAAAGAACTAGACAAGTTTACAGCCGTTGAATTTTTTTTTTCGCTAACTCACTGACAACTAAAAACGCCGGTGTAAATGTGAAACGTTGATGAATCGAACCTTGACCTTTGCATCTCGATTGTCACATAGACATTTGAGCTAGAAGCGCGAGACTTGATAAACGTGACGATTTTTTTTAACCAAGGATAAATAAAATTAATTGAAAGTAGTCTATTTTTAGTAACCCATTTAACGAAGGAATCTGATTGGATCACCGTTGGGGGCCTATACCCAATCAAATTTAGTGCCGAAAAATGCAGTGTTGAGTGAAGGGCTTGATAAGCTGTATGTAGTTAAGGCGAGATCAAGCCTCCTAATGAAGATGACATGGAAGAGGCGATAAAATCACTTTGCATTTGCAATTTCACAATTAATTAAAACCAATTTTAAATTCCGAAAATCGATATATTTCCGTAAATTGACTTGTATAGAAAAAAAACGACCAACGGCAGGTGCCTAGAACAAACGACTTGAACAAATGCAGGTATCACCTTGAAAATTCTAGGGTATCTAGGTACCCATGTGAAAAGTTTCTCGCCGGAATTTGGTACTCATGGTACCTTTGGTTCTAGTGTAGCGCATGCGCGAAGTCACGACGCACTGCAGGTACTACGAACAAACGACTTGAACAAATACAGGTATCACCTTGAAAATATCAGGGTACCTAGGTACTAACGTGAAAAGTTCATCGCCGGAATTTGGTACGCATGGTACCTTTGGTTCCAGCGTAACGCATGCGCGAAGTCAAAACAAGCCAACTCGAACACAACCTTGTCGGCACGGAAAACATCATAGGGGTAATTCGAATTTTTGAATTATTCAAAAACCAATCATTCGACCATGAGCCAGGTTATCCTTAAATGTATTAATATGTACATAAGAGACAAATTCTCTAAGCCACGACCAATTGTGTATGTTTTCAAGCCCATGAATGTTGATTGTTTTACTATTGCTCATTTTCAATTCTAAATGGCGTCCATCATTTGCCAAAAATGAAAATTATATTCCCGACAATCTTTAGGATTTTCTAAAAGGATTCGGAAAATATATTTGCCTTGTCTGTAAGTAAAATATCACCAAAGGAATATCGATTTTCACATTTCAAGATGGTGGCACTTCCAGTTTGTGCTATAATTTGTATTTTTTGTGTACGAATCAGTAGTGCCGTAGCTAGTTAAAAATAAAAAATTCAAGGCAATCTGACCTATATTTTCTCTATTTTTTGAAAATTTTGATCCTTAATTTCTCCAAGGGGAGATGATTTAGAAAACTTCTAATGACATTCTGAAATTCATATGAGCAAAATCTACTAACATACTAAATTTCATAAAAATTGTGCAACTATTAAAGAAGTTGTCATTTTGATTTTAACTTCCGGCTCGAAATCGTCCATCATTTTCCAAAAATCAAAATTCGATTCCCGACAGTTTTTTAGCTTTTCTAAAAGGATTCGGAAAATATAATTGCCTTGTCTCTAAGTAAAATATCAACAAAGGAATATCGATTTCAACATTTCAAGATGGTGGCACTTCCGGTTTGTGCTACAATTTCCATTTTTTGTGTACGAACCAGTAGTGCCGTAGCTATTAAAAAAAATAAAACTTTAAGGCAATCTGACCTATATTTCGTCGATTTTTTGAAAACTTTGATCCTTAATATCACCACGGGGAGATAATTTAGAAAAATTATAATGACATTTTTCAAGTCGTATTGGTAAGATCTACTTACATACTTGATTTCGTGAAAATTATGCAACTATTAAAGAAGTTGTCATTTTGATTTTAACTTCCGGTTCGAAATCGTCCATCATTTACCAAAAATGAAAATTCTATCCCCGACAGTTTTTCGGCTTTTCTAAAAGGATTAGGAAAATATAATTACCTTGTCTGTTAGTAAAATATCAACAGGGGGAATATCGATTTTCACGTTTCAAGATGGTGGCACTTCCGGTTTGTGCTACAATTTCCATTGTTTGTGTACCAATAAGTAGTGCTGTAGTTAGTAAAAAAAATTCAAGGCAATCTGACTTCTATTTTGTGGATTTTTTTGATCCTTAATATTACCAAGGGGAGATAATTTAGAAAATTTTAATGACATTTTTACAGTAACATGAGCGAGATCTACTTACATACTAAATTTCATAAAAGTCGTGCAACTATTAAAGAAGTTGTTATTTTGATTTAACTTCCAGTTCGAAATCACAGCGACGAATTTTCGACATTCGAAAATTTGAAAGTGCAGATTTGAAGTCAAGGTTACAAGGTACCCACAAAAAAAAGAATGAGTAAAACAGGTCAAATAGTCACGAAGTTACAGCAATGTAGGTCAAATGCGTTTGTTCGTCAAATTCGGTGATTTCGGATTCGAAAAACGTTTTGAAAATACATTTACCCAACAGCCACCACCCGTTTTTGGGAGTGTATGTGAAAGTTTCAGAAAGATCCTATGGGTAGATTCTGAGAAATACCGAATTGTAAAAAAAAACAAGGCAATCTGACCAATATTTCGTCGATTTTTTTGAAAATTTTGATCCTTAATTTCTCCAAGGGGAGATAATTGAGAAAATTTTTAAAGTCATTTTTGAAGTCGCATAAGTGAGAACACTTCCATACTAAATTTCATGAAAATCGTGAAACTATTAAAGAAGTTGTCAAGTTGGTCTCACTGTTGTTCATTTTCCATTCAAAATGGCGTCCATCAGTTGACCTAAATCAAAATTCTTTTCGCGAGCGTTTTTTTTGCTTTCTTTAAAGGTTTCGGAAAATATAATTCCCTCGACTGTAAAAAAAATATCAAAAAAGCCTTTGGGTTTTTTCACCTTTCAAGATGGTGGCACTTCCGGTTTGTGCTACAATTTCCACTCTTTGTGTACGAATCAGTAGTGTCGTAGCTAGTACTTGAAAAAAATTCAAGTCAATCTGACCTATATTTCGTCGATTTATTTGAAAATTTCGATCCTTACTTTCTCCAAGTGGATAAAATTTAGATAGTTTTCAAAGTCATTTTTGGAGTCGCATGAGTGGGATCTACTTACAACTATTAAAGAAGTTGTCATTCTGATTTAACTTCCGGCTCCAAATCACAGCGACAAATTTTCGAAATTTGAAAATCCGAAATTGTAAATGTTACAAGGTATTCAAAGAAAAAGGAATTTGTAAAATAGGTCAAATAGTCACAAAGTTACAGCAAAGTAGGTCAAATGCATTGTTCGTAAAATTCGGTGATTTCGGATTCGAAAAACGTTTTGAAAATATTTTTACCCAACAGCCACTTCCCATTTTTAGGGGGGTAGGTAAAAATTCAAGAAATATCCTATGGGTAGATTCTGAGAAAACCGAATTGTGGATAAAACACACACAAAAAAATAATAATAATAACAAGCAGATATGAAAGCTTTCATATTCATCATCACGTGCCATCGATTATACCAAGTATCTTAAAGAATATAACAAACAAACAAAACTATTATTGGTCGAAAACTCGCGAAGTTACGGATCTAAATATAGTTTGAAACCGTAAATTAGCTTAAAAAAAAACAAACAACGGCAGGTGCCAAGAACAAAGGACTTGAACAAGTATCACCTTGAAATTTCAGAGTACCTAGGCCTCTTGGTCTTGTGGCCTTAAACACTGTTTATAAATTTAAAGTCAATCGGATATTAACTTTAGCGGAAAGAGCGTTCACACTTTTTTTTGAGGTGATCAATGGCCATAACTCTGGCAGTAATTACTGAAAAGCAATGGGCTTCTTCGTCTCGTGACCTTAAACACAGTGTTTAAATTTAAAGTCAATCGGATATTAACTTTAGCCGCTAGAGCGTTAAAAATGTTTTTTGAAGAGATCAAGAGTAATAACTCTGGCAGTAACTATCGGATATATACTTTAGCCTCTAGAGAGTTCACAAGAAATTGTGGACGACAAACGGGCGGACCGACGGCCGCCCGGTCGAGGGCGACGGCAATATACGACCACATTTATAATAATGTGGTCGTATATTGCATATATTACATGCTTCTTCGTCTTATGACCTTAAACACTGTGCGTAAATTTAAAGTCAATCGGGTATTAACTTTAACCTCTAGAGCGTTCTCAAGAAATTGTGGACGACGAACGGACGGACTGACGAACGGCCGGTCGGGGGCGACGGCAATATACGACCACATTAAAAATATACGAAAATCATCATTATTATTATTAACTGCAGCGTTAGGCACGAAGCGCCGAGTGTTGGAGTTCGTTTGAGTGTCTTGTTATTCGAGTCTAGAGTCAACACTTGCAAATGGCGCCGAACGGCAAAATTTTATCTCTCGTGGGAAGCTTAAGGTCGGTAAAATGAATAGTTATTGGTCGATTTAGCTGAAATTTGGTGTGAGGTCATTGCTAGCCCATCTCCTATCCCCCTGGAAATTTCAAGTCTCTGTGACTTCCGTTACTGAAATAAAACCGATTTTTCACCATTGTTCATTTTCAATTCCAAATGGCGTCCAGCAGTTGACCTAAATCAAAATTCGATTCCTGAAAGATTTTTGGCTTTCCTAACAGGATTCGGAAAATATAATTGCCATGCCTGTAAGTAAAATATCAACAAAGCCTTATCGATGGTTACACTTCCGGTTTGGGCTACAAACTCGATTTTTTGTGTACGAATCAGTAGTGTCGTAGCTATTACAAAAAACAATTTCAAGGCAATTTGACCTATATTTCGTCGATTTTGATGGAAAATTTTGATCCTTAATTTCTCCAAGGGGATATAATTTAGAAAATTTCTAATGATATTTTTCATATCGTATCGATAAGATCTACTCACATCCTAAATTTCGTGAAAATCGTGCAACTATTAAAGAAGTTGTCAAGTTGGTCTCAACTCTAGGTTTCGAAATAACATCGACGAATTTTCGAAATTCGAAAATCCGAAATTGCAAATTTGAAGTAAATGTTTTAAGGTATTCAAAGAGAAAAGAATTTATAAAATAGGTAAAAAAGTCACGAAGTTACAGCAATGTTGGTCAAATGCATTCGACTTGTTCTCATTTTCAATTCAAAATGGCGTCCAACATTTGCCAAAAATCAAAATTCTATTCCCGGCTGTTTTTCGGAGGTTGTCTTTTTGATTTAACTTCCGGTTCAAAATCACAGCGACGAATTTTTGAAATTCGAAAATCCGAAAGTGCAGATTTAAAGTAAAGGTTACAAGGTATTCAAAGAAAAAAGAATTAGTAAAGTAGGTCAAATAGTCACAAAGTTACAGCAAAGTAGGTCAAATGCATTTGTTCGTAAAATTCGGTGATTTCGGATTCGAAAAACGTTTTGAAAATATATTTACCCAACAGCCACCACCCATTTTTGGGGGTGTAGGTAAAAAAGTTTCAGAAAGAATTTATGGGTAGATTCTGAGAAATCCGATTTGTGGATAAAATAAAATAAAACCAAGTACGAACAATCCAAACCATTAGACAAAATTCGAAGTCCTAAAAACGGTATAGGCAAAAATGTGTAATATCGCAAAATAGTGTAATCAGCATATGGACTGTTCACCGTGTACAAAATACACGACGAACAGTGGTAACAGGTGTCCTAGGAAGAGTAAGCTTACCCTGCCTGGCGCGCCACACCCGCCATAGCTGCATCCAATCTATTAGGCGAAAACTCGGTAAAATAGCGTGATAGACGAATGAACTATCGGTATGCAAAATGCACGTGATGAACATTGTTAACGATGTAGTACACATATATTATCAGGGAGATAGTATACCCGCCAATTAAATATGTCTAGAATAATAGTCGAGAGAGACATGTTATATTTACCGATCAAGTCAATATGACGACCATAAAACTTTTTAAAGGCTTTAATAAGTCTAGTTCGCAAGTATCCCTGTAGTAGAAGCTTAGATGACAAATGCCTCGATCTACTCAAAAAATCAGAATAGAATGAACAAGCTCTCGCGTTACGTTTTAGCTGAGACACAAACACTCCATAAGCTGGCGATATTGGAATGTTACTACTAATAAATGGAAAGTTAACAATCGGAAAGTCAAAGTCATCACGTTTTATCGTACACAAAAAAATAATAATAACTAAATCTGCTACTGTCCCATGCAGATATGAAAGCTTTCATATTCATGTCACGTGTATTGGTCAAAAATTCGCAAAGTTATAAGTCTAAATTTAGTTACAAAATACATCGCACCCGGGCAAAAATAACCTGAATGCTTTGGTTCCAGCGTGGCGCTTGCGCGAATTTAAAAGTAATTTTTGTCAATTTGGGAATTTTGGGATATTTCGGGGTTTGGTAAATGACGGTATTCATTGTCACGTGTCATCAATTATATCAAGTATCTTAAAGAAAATAACAAGAAAAAACATATTAAAATTGGTCAAAAACTCGCTAAGTTACAGGTCTAAATATAGTTCGAAACATTGCACTAGGGCAAACATTTTTTTTATGGAAGCTGTAAATTGACTTTAAAAAAAACCCGACGAACGGCAGGTGCCAAGAACAAACGACTTCATCAAATGCAGGTATTACCTTGAAAATTTCAGGGTACCAACGTGAAAAGTTCCTCACCGGAATGTATTAACATTGGTTAAAAACTCGCGAAGTTACATGTCTGAATATAGTTAAAAACATTGCACCCGGGCAAAAAAATATTTATGGAAGCCTAAATATTCAAATAACGAGCCGATGAGTCGTTTCTTCATAAAAGTGTGAGACTGGTATTGTGTAATAAGTTCAAACGATTTTTCGGCATTTATTATAGCATAGAATGAATAATTAAAATTGGGTTTAACGTCCTACGCTTCTGCACCTAACCTTGGCTAATTGAAGACTGGGATACGCCATACAGTGTGCTATGAGGGAAATTTTTGCCCGGGCAGAAACTGAATTCCAAATGTCAAGGAGTCTTTTACGGGACCTCGGTTTTTCGTTCTATCGGAACGACTAGGCAGCTGTCAGTGTCAGGCCCTCCGTCTGCATCACTGACAATGGGAAACCACGCCGGAAAATCGAGATGAAATTTCTTGTCCAATGCGTGGATCGCACACCCGGCCTCCAGACTAGCGAGCCAGCACCTTACCAACTTAGCCACCTGATCCCCCTTATAGCATAGAATTAAATGAATTGAAATTGTTCTGCTCCTAAACCGGGATAGTAAAGACGGGCATGCAGTGTGCTTTGAGGAAAATTTTGCGCGGACAGCGGCGCTACCTACTCTTATACCGAATTCCAACTGCCCAGGGCTCTGCTCAGTGCACATCAATGTTTACACGGGACCTCGATTTTTTGAGCCATCAGAACGACTAGTCAGGTGTCTTTTGTCAGGCGATCCCTCCTGCATCACTGACCTCGATTTTTTGAGCCATCAGAACGACTAGTCAGGTGTCCTTTGTCAGGCGATCCCTCCTGCATCACTGACAAGGGGAAACCGCGCCACACCGGAAAACCTGGTTAACCATGTGATCCCCTACGGTTATTTGGTCCAGATTGAGAGAGCTAGAGAGAGAGAAGAGAGAGAGAGAGAATGGGGTTTAACGTCCACTCGACACAAACTATGTAATTTCAAGACTAACATATGGTTTACTTTTATTTCAATAATTCGCTTGCGCGTAGGGGTCTTTAGCAGTGTGAAGAAATTACAGGACCCGGAGAACCCCACAAGGTTGGATAGGCGAACTTACTCCTTGCCACGTACAGGCTTTATGATACAGTGCGGTCAGGTCTTGGATCCCTGCATTGGCCGAGAAAGTTCATTCTGAGAGAGGGGAAAAAATGATGTTTAACGTCCACTCCATAAAAACTAATTATTTTTTTTTTTATTAAAATCGGTCAAAAACTCGCGAAGTTACAGGTCTAAATATAGTTAGAAATATTGAAGCCGGGTTATGGCATACGCCATACAGTGTGCTATGAGGGGATGTTTTGCCTGGGCAGCAACTGAATTCCAACTGCCAAGGGATATTGTACGTGCACGCCAATGTGTTAACGGGACCTCGGTTTTTCGTTCCATTGGAACTAATATTTTCTTTTTTTAAAATTGGTTACAGGTCTAAATATAGTTAGAAACATTGCACCAGGGCAAAACATTATTTATGGAAGCCTTATAAATTGCCACGAACAAACGACTTCAACAAGTGCAAGTATCGCCTTGAAAATTTCAGGGTATCTAGGTACCAACGTTAAAAGTTCCTCGACGGAATTTGGTAATCATGGTACCGTTGGTTCTAGCTTAGCGCATGCGCGAAGTCAACCGACCTTGCGCCGTGCCACGTACAAACGACTTGAACAAATGCAGATATCACCATGAAAATTCGAGGGTATCTAGGTACTCATGTGAAAAGTTTCTCGCCGGAATATGGTGTTCATGGTACCTTTGGTTCTAGTGTAGCGCATGCGCGAATTCACGACGCACTGCAGGTACTACGAACAAACGACTTGAACAAATACAGGTATCACCTTGAAAATATCAGGGTACCTAGGTACTAACGTAAAAACTTCATCGCCGGAATTTGGTACTTATGGTACCTTTGGTTCCAGCGTAGCGCATGCGCGTATTCAAAACCAGCTAACTCGAAAACAACCTTGTCGACACGGAAAACATGACAGGGGTAATTCGAATTTTTAAAATATTCAAATGCCAAACATTCGACCATGAGCCAGACTATCCTGTAATGTATTATTTTCATTAATAGACGATATATTTTCTAAGCCACGACCAATTGTGTATGTTTTCAAGCCCATGAATGTGGATTTTTTCAATTCATAATGGCGTCCATTAGTTGACCTAAATCAAAAAAATTTTCGCGAGCGTTTTTTGGCATAAATTTAAGGATTTGGAAAATATAATTCCCTTGTCTGTAAATAAAATATCAAAAAAGCCCTATATTTCGTCGATTTTTGGGAAAATTTTGATCCTTAATATCACCAAGTGGAGAAAAATTTTTAATGTCATTTTTAAAGTCGCATGAGTAAGATCTACTTACATACTAAATTTCATGAAAATCGTACAACTATTAAAGAAGTTGTCTTTTTGATTTAATTTCCGGTTCGAAATCACAGCGACGAATTTTTTGAAATTCGAAAATCCGAAATTGCAGATTTGAAGTCATGATTACAAGGTACCCAGAGAAAAAAGAATTAGTAAAATAGGTCAAAAAGTCATGAGGTTAAAGCGATGTAGGTCAAATTCATTTGTTCGTCGAATTCGGTGATTTCGGATGCGAAAAACGTTTTGAAAATATATTCACCCAACAGCCACCACCCATTTTTTGGGGAGGGGGGGGGAAGGTAAAAATTTCAGAAAGATCCTATGGGTAGATTCTGAGAAAACCGAAAAGTGGATAAAACACACACAAAAAAATTAATAACTAGATCTGCTACTGTCCCAAGCAGATATGAAAGCTTTCATATTCATCATCACGTGCCATCGATTATACCAAGTATCTTAAAGAAAATAAGAAGAAAAAAATTAAATAAAATTGGTCGAAATTATAGTTTGAAACCGTAAGTTAGCTTAAAAAAAACCCAAACTCTGGCAGTAATTACTGAAAATCAATGGGATTCTTCGTCTCGTGACCTTAAACACTGTGTTTACATTTAAAATGAATCGGATATTAACTTTAGCCGCTAGAGCGTTAAAAAGGTTTTTTGAACAGATCAAGGGTAATAACTCTGGCAGTAACTATCGGATATCCTTGAAAATCCATATGCTTTTTTGTTTCATGACCTTAAACACTGTGCATAAATTTAAAGTCATTCAGGTATTTACTTTAGCCTCTAGAAAGTTCACAAGAAATTGTGGATGACGAACGGGCGGACCGACGGCAATATACGACCACATTTCCATATGCTTCGTCTCACGACCTTAAACACTGTACATAAATTTAAAGTCAATCGGGTATTAACTTTAACCTCCAGAGCGTTCACAAGAAATTATGGACGACGAACGGACGATAAGATCTACTCACATACTTAATTTCGTGAAAAGCGTGCAATTATTAAAGAATTTGTCAAGTTGGTCTCAACTTTTGGTTTCGAAATAACATCGACGAACTTTCTAAATTCGAAAATCCGAAATTGCAGATTTGAAGTAAATGTTTCAAGACATTCAAAGAAAAAAGTATTAATAAAATAGGTCAAAAAGTCACAAAGTTACAGCAATGTTGGTCAAATGCATTCAACTTGTTCTTATTTTCAATTCAAAATGGCGTCCATCACTTGACCTTAATCAAAATTCTATTCCCGACAGTTTTTCGGCTTTTCTAAAAGGATTCGGAAAATATAATTGCCTTGTCTGTAAGTCAAATATCAACAAAGAAGTATCGATTTTCACATTCAAGATGGTTGCACTTCCGGTTTGGGCTACAAACTCAATTATTTGGGTACGAATCAGTAGTGTCCTAGCTAGTAAAAATTTTTTTTTTTTAAGGCAATCTGACCCATATGTCGTCGATTTTTTCGAAAACTTTGATCCTTAATATCACCAAGGGGGGATAATTTAGAAAATTTCTAACAACATTTTTAAAGTTGCATGAGCGAGATCTACTTACATACCAAATTTCATGAAAATCGTGCAACTATTAAAGAAGTTGTTATTTTGATTTTTACTTCCGGCTCGAAATCACAGCGACGAATTTTCGAACTGCGAAAATCCGAAATTGCAGATTTGAAGTAAAGGAGTCAAGGCATTCAAAGAAAAAAGAATTAGTAAAATAGGTGAAATAGTCACAAAGTTACAGCAAAGTAGGTCAAATGCATTTGTTCGTAAAATTCGGTGATTTCGGATGCGAAAAACGTTTTGAAAATATATTTTCCCAACAGCCACCACCCATTTTGTTTTGGGGGGGGGGGGTAGGTAAAAGTTTCAGAAAGATCCTATGAGTAGATTCTGAGAAATCCGATTTGTGAATAAAACACACAAAAAAAAATAATATAATAATAATAGGAAGAATAATAATCTTAACAGAAACAATAAGCTTTCATATATGAATATATGAAAGCTTAATAATAGGAAGAATAATAATCTTAACAGAAACAATAAGCTTTCATATGTAAATACAATAATAGGAATAATAATCTTAACAAAAACATAAGCTTTCATATTAAAATATGAAAGCTTAATAATAATAATCTTAACAAAAACAATAAGCTTTCATATTAAAATATGAAAGCTTAAATATATCTGCTACTGTCCCATGCAGATATGAAAGCTTTCATATTCCTTGTCACGTGCATCTTAAAAATCGATGAAAATCAATGGGCCTCTTCGTCTCGTGGCCTTAAACACTGTGCATAAATATAACTTTAGCCGCTAGAGCGTTCACAATATTTTTTGAAGTGATCAAGGGCCATAACTCTGGCAGTAATTACTGAAAATTAATGGGATTTTTCGTCTCATGACTCTTAAGACTGTGCTTAAGTTTAAAGTCAATCGGATATTAATTTTAGCCGCTATAGCGTTCACAATTTTTTTTGAAGAAATCAAGGATAATAACTCTGGCAGTTATTATCGGATATCCCTACAAATCAAAAGGCTTCTTCGTCGTGTAGCCGTCAACACCGTGTATAAATTTAAAATCAATCGAATATTAACTTTAGTCGCTAAAACGTTCACAACGTTTTTTGAAGAGATCAAGGGTAATAATTCTGGCAGTAACTATCGCACATCCATATGCTTCTTATCTCTGGTGGGAAGATTAAGGCTGGTAAAATAAAAAGTCTCGTGACCTTAAACACTGTGCATAAATTTAAAGTCATTCGGGTATTTACTTTAGCCTTAAGAGCTTTCACAAGAAATCGTGGACGACGAACGGACAGACTGACGGCCGACCGGTCGGGGGCGACGGCAATATACGACCACATTTTCATATGCCTTTTCGCGTCTTGACCTTAAACACTGGTATAAATTTAAAGTCAATAGAATATTAACTTAAGTCGCTTAAGCGTTCACAAGTTTTTTTTGAAGAGATCAAGGGTAATAACTGTGGCAGTAACTATCGGATATCCATATGCTTCTTCGTCTCATTACGTTAAACACTGTGCATAAACTTAAAGTCATTCGGATATTTACTTTAGCCTCTAGAGCGTTCACAAGAAATTGTGGACGACGAAGGGACGGACGGCCGGTCGGTTGCGACCACATGCTTCTTCCTCTCATGACCTTAAACACTGTGCATAAAAATAAAGTCAATCGGGTATTAACTTTAGCCTCTAAAGCGTTCACAAGAATTTGTGGACGACGAACGGCCGGTCGGTTGCGACGGCAATATACGGCCACATTTCCATGTGGGCGTATAATTAAAATATAGTAAAATCATTATTGTTATTATGAACTGCAGTGTTAGACACGGAGCGGAGAGTGTTGGAGTTCGTTGAGTGTCTTGTTATTCGAGTCTAAAGTCAACAAAACAAATGGCGCCGAACGGCTAAATTTTATCTATGATGGAAAGCTTAAGGTCGGTAAAATGAAAAGTTATTGGTCGATTTAGCTGAAATTTGATGTGAGGTCATTGCTAGCCCACCTTCTAACCCATATGCTTCTTTGTCTCATGACCTTAAACACTGTGCATAAATTTAAAGTCATTCGGGTATTTACTTTAGCCTTAAGAGCTTTCACAAGAAATCGTGGACGACGAACAGACGGCCTTCCGGTCGGGGGCGACGGCAATATACGACCACATTTTCATATGCTTTTTCGCCTTTTGACCTTAAACAATGTGTATAAATTTAAAGTCAATCGAAGATTAACTTAAGTCGCTTGAGCGTTCACAAGGTTTTTTGAAGAGATCAAGGGTAATAACTCTGGCAGTAACTATCGGATATCCATATGCTTCTTATCTCTGGTGGGAAGCTTAAGGCTGGTAAAATAAAAAGTTATTGGTCGATTTAGATGAAATTTGGTGTGAGGTCATTGCTAGCCCACCTCCTAATCCATATGCTTCTTTGTCTCATGACCACAAACACTGTGCATAAATTTAAAGTCATTCGGGTATTTACTTTAGCCTTAAGAGCTTTCACAAGAAATCGTGGACGACGAACGGATGGACTGACGGCCTTCCGGTCGGGGGCGACGGCAATATACGACCACATTTTCATATGCTTTTTCGCCTCTTGACCTTAAACAATGTGTATAAATTTAAAGTCAATCGAATATTAACTTAAGTCGCTTGAGCGTTCACAAGGTTTTTTGAAGAGATCAAGGGTAATAACTCTGGCAGTAACTATCGGATATCCATATGCTTCTTATCTCCGGTGGGAAGCTTAAGGTTGGTAAAATAAAAAGTTATTTGTCGATTGAGATGAAACTTGGTGTGAGGTCATTGCTAGCCCACCTCCTAATCCATATGTTTCTTTGTCTCATGGCCTTAAACACTGTGCATGAATTTAAAGTCATTCGGGTATTTACTTTAGCCTTAAGAGCTTTCACAAGAAATCGTGGACGACGAACGGACGGACTGACGGCCTTCTGGTCGGGGGTGACGGCAATATACGACCACATTTTCATATGCTTTTTCGCCTCTTGACCTTAAACAATGTGTATAAATTTAAAGTCAATCGAATATTAACTTAAGTCGCCTGAGCGTTCACAAGGTTTTTTGAAGAGATCAAGGGTAATAACTCTGGCAGTAACTATCGGATATCCATATGCTTCTTATCTCTGGTGGGATGCTTAAGGTCGGTAAAATAAAAAAGTTATTGGTCGATTTAGCTGAAATTTGGTGTGAGGTCATTGCTAGCCCACCTCCTAATCCATATGCTTCTTTGTCTCATGACCTTAAACACTGTGCATAAATTTAAAGTCATTCGGGTATTTACTTTAGCCTTTAGAGCTTGTTATTGGATCTAGAGTCAACAAAACAAATGGCGCCGAACGGCTAAATTTTTATCTCTGATTGGAAGCTTAAGGTCGGTAAAAATGAAAGTTATTGGTCGATTTAGCTGAAATAACCCCCTGACAATTTCACTTGCGATACTGAAAAAGAACCGATTTTTCACTATCGTTCATTTTCAATTCAAAATGGCGTCCATCAGTTGACCTAAATCAAAATTCTATTCCCGGCAGTTTTTCGGTTTTTCTAAAAGGATTCGGAAAATATAATTGCGTTGTCTGTGAGTAAAATATCAACAAAGGGGTATCGATTTTTACATTTGAAGATGGTGGCACTTCCAGTTTGTACTACAATTTTCATTTTTTTTGTGTACGACTCAGTAGTGTAGTAGCTATTAAAAAAACATAATTCAAGGTAAACTGACCTATATTGCGTCATTTTTTTTGAAAAATTTGATCCTTAATATCACCAAGGGGAGAAAATTTAGAAAATTTCAAATGACATTTTTAAAGTCACATGAGCAAGATCTACTTACATACTAAATTTCATAAAAATCGTGCAACTATTAAAAAAGTTGTCTATTCGCGACAGTTTTTCGGCCTTTCCAAAAGGATTCGGAAAATATAATTGCCTTGTCTGTAAGGAAAATATCAATAAAGGAGTATCGATTTTCACATTTCATGATGGTGGCACTTCCGGTTTGTGCTACAATTTCCATATTTTGTGTACGAATCAGTAGTGTCGTAGCTAGATTTCTTTGAAAATTTTGGTCCTTAATATCACTAAGGGGAGATAATTTAGAAAATTTCTAATGACATTTTTAAGGTCACATCAGCGAGAACTACTTACATATTAAATTTCATAAAAATCATGCACTTTTTAAAGAAGTTGTCATTTTGATTTAACTTGAAGTAATTGTTACAAGGTATTCAAAGAAAAACAAATTATTAAAATAGGTCAAATAGTCACAAAGTAATAGCAAAATAGGTCAAATGCATTTTTTCGTAAATTTCGGATTCGAAAAACGTTTTGAAAATATATTTAATCCAAAGCCACCACCCATTCTTGGGGGGTGGGGTACGTCCAAGTTTCAGAAAGATCCCACGGTTAGATCCTGAGATATAAGATTTGAAGGAAAAACACAAAAAAAAAAAAAAATCTTAACAGAAACAATAAGCTTTCATATATGAATATATGAAAGCTTAATAATAATAGGAATAATAATCTAAACAAAAACAATAAGCTTTCATATTAAAATATGAAAACTTAATAATAATCTTAACAAAAACAATAAGCTTTCATATTAAAATATGAAAACTTAATAATAATCTTAACAAAAACAATAAGCTTTCATATTAAAATAAAACATTTCCATGTGGGCGTATAATTAAAATATAGTAAAATCATTATTGTTATTATGAACTGCAGTGTTAGACACGGAGCGGAGAGTGTTGGAGTTCGTTGAGTGTCTTGTTATTCGAGTCTAGAGTCAACAAAACAAATGGCGCCGAACGGCTAAATTTTATCTATGATGGAAAGCTTAAGGTCGGTAAAATGAAAAGTTATTGGTCGATTTAGCTGAAATTTGATGTGAGGTCATTGCTAGCCCACCTTCTAACCCATATGCTTCTTTGTCTCATGACCTTAAACACTGTGCATAAATTTAAAGTCATTCGGGTATTTACTTTAGCCTTAAGAGCTTTCACAAGAAATCGTGGACGACGAACAGACGGCCTTCCGGTCGGGGGCGACGGCAATATACGACCACATTTTCATATGCTTTTTCGCCTTTTGACCTTAAACAATGTGTATAAATTTAAAGTCAATCGAAGATTAACTTAAGTCGCTTGAGCGTTCACAAGGTTTTTTGAAGAGATCAAGGGTAATAACTCTGGCAGTAACTATCGGATATCCATATGCTTCTTATCTCTGGTGGGAAGCTTAAGGCTGGTAAAATAAAAAGTTATTGGTCGATTTAGATGAAATTTGGTGTGAGGTCATTGCTAGCCCACCTCCTAATCCATATGCTTCTTTGTCTCATGACCACAAACACTGTGCATAAATTTAAAGTCATTCGGGTATTTACTTTAGCCTTAAGAGCTTTCACAAGAAATCGTGGACGACGAACGGACGGACTGACGGCCTTCCGGTCGGGGGCGACGGCAATATACGACCACATTTTCATATGCTTTTTCGCCTCTTGACCTTAAACAATGTGTATAAATTTAAAGTCAATCGAATATTAACTTAAGTCGCTTGAGCGTTCACAAGGTTTTTTGAAGAGATCAAGGGTAATAACTCTGGCAGTAACTATCGGATATCCATATGCTTCTTATCTCCGGTGGGAAGCTTAAGGTTGGTAAAATAAAAAGTTATTTGTCGATTGAGATGAAACTTGGTGTGAGGTCATTGCTAGCCTACCTCCTAATCCATATGTTTCTTTGTCTCATGGCCTTAAACACTGTGCATGAATTTAAAGTCATTCGGGTATTTACTTTAGCCTTAAGAGCTTTCACAAGAAATCGTGGACGACGAACGGACGGACTGACGGCCTTCTGGTCGGGGGTGACGGCAATATACGACCACATTTTCATATGCTTTTTCGCCTCTTGACCTTAAACAATGTGTATAAATTTAAAGTCAATCGAATATTAACTTAAGTCGCCTGAGCGTTCACAAGGTTTTTTGAAGAGATCAAGGGTAATAACTCTGGCAGTAACTATCGGATATCCATATGCTTCTTATCTCTGGTGGGATGCTTAAGGTCGGTAAAATAAAAAAGTTATTGGTCGATTTAGCTGAAATTTGGTGTGAGGTCATTGCTAGCCCACCTCCTAATCCATATGCTTCTTTGTCTCATGACCTTAAACACTGTGCATAAATTTAAAGTCATTCGGGTATTTACTTTAGCCTTTAGAGCTTGTTATTGGATCTAGAGTCAACAAAACAAATGGCGCCGAACGGCTAAATTTTTATCTCTGATTGGAAGCTTAAGGTCGGTAAAAATGAAAGTTATTGGTCGATTTAGCTGAAATAACCCCCTGACAATTTCACTTGCGATACTGAAAAAGAACCGATTTTTCACTATCGTCCATTTTCAATTCAAAATGGCGTCCATCAGTTGACCTAAATCAAAATTCTATTCCCGGCAGTTTTTCGGTTTTTCTAAAAGGATTCGGAAAATATAATTGCGTTGTCTGTGAGTAAAATATCAACAAAGGGGTATCGATTTTTACATTTGAAGATGGTGGCACTTCCAGTTTGTACTACAATTTTCATTTTTTTTGTGTACGACTCAGTAGTGTAGTAGCTATTAAAAAAACATAATTCAAGGTAAACTGACCTATATTGCGTCATTTTTTTTGAAAAATTTGATCCTTAATATCACCAAGGGGAGAAAATTTAGAAAATTTCAAATGACATTTTTAAAGTCACATGAGCAAGATCTACTTACATACTAAATTTCATAAAAATCGTGCAACTATTAAAAAAGTTGTCTATTCGCGACAGTTTTTCGGCCTTTCCAAAAGGATTCGGAAAATATAATTGCCTTGTCTGTAAGGAAAATATCAATAAAGGAGTATCGATTTTCACATTTCATGATGGTGGCACTTCCGGTTTGTGCTACAATTTCCATATTTTGTGTACGAATCAGTAGTGTCGTAGCTAGATTTCTTTGAAAATTTTGGTCCTTAATATCACTAAGGGGAGATAATTTAGAAAATTTCTAATGACATTTTTAAGGTCACATCAGCGAGAACTACTTACATATTAAATTTCATAAAAATCATGCACTTTTTAAAGAAGTTGTCATTTTGATTTAACTTGAAGTAATTGTTACAAGGTATTCAAAGAAAAACAAATTATTAAAATAGGTCAAATAGTCACAAAGTAATAGCAAAATAGGTCAAATGCATTTTTTTCGTAAATTTCGGATTCGAAAAACGTTTTGAAAATATATTTAATCCAAAGCCACCACCCATTCTTGGGGGGTGGGGTACGTCCAAGTTTCAGAAAGATCCCACGGTTAGATCCTGAGATATAAGATTTGAAGGAAAAACACACAAAAAAAAAAATCTTAACAGAAACAATAAGCTTTCATATATGAATATATGAAAGCTTAATAATAATAGGAATAATAATCTAAACAAAAACAATAAGCTTTCATATTAAAATATGAAAACTTAATAATAATCTTAACAAAAACAATAAGCTTTCATATTAAAATATGAAAGCTTAATAATAATCCGAACAAAAACAATAGTGTTTCACAGAAGCTACGCAGTTTGAAACCGTAATAAACTCTCTGCCCTTTTAATCTGTAGAAAGCTGTCTTTCCCAGGCTGAGGGGAATTTTCCCAATTCAAATAGTGGGGTCGCGGACTCGGACAGAGAGTTTTTAATTAGTTTTTTGGATTATCAATAACACTGTGGTCCGAAACAACTAGTACAGCAATGCGCAAGAATCTGTTGAAACGTCCTTGAGACCATTTGTTACATCTGGTTAAATGTTGGCTTCGATATCAGTTGAAAGTCAAACACGTTGGATCGTGAAGTATTCCAAAGAAACCTGTCCTTTTGATGCTCTTCTCGATATTCCCTATCGTACAGAAAAACACTGGCCTCAACATATCGACTGAATTACGTAGATTTTTAAACATTTCGTATATAATGTCCTGCATAATTTCAACTGCACCAAAACCCCACTGTTCTATACATGTAGTAAGTTTATGGCACCCCTCTCCCTTCTGCAGTTTAATTTAACACCTGGATTACCTAACGTCACCACGTCGTCTCTAGAATTACATTTTATAAGAGGGTCATACCATATATAATGGTGAACATAATGCGTAGATCTTGATGGTGCTATGATTTAGAAAATAATTCGTACCCGTGCAACTTTGCCCTTGGCTATTACTATTTCAGGTTGGCGCTCTAAAAAGATTAAATGTAACCTTGACTGTAAGTCTCTAATTTCTGTCCGAAGTTCAGTCACTGAACTCTATGAATTACATAGGCCATTATTGTTTACATCGTTGTCAAATGCTTTAGTAGTGCGGTTGCAAGTTTTTTTCTATGTTTGCCGCTGTAATGTGTGATAAAAGTCGAGAACTTTAATAATCGACTCGTTTGCCGTAGCACCGACTGCAGTTCCGCTTGCACTCGAACTCGAAGCCATTGGGGTTAACTGGAAACGCTCGTCCACAAAATGGGCACTATCCTCCAATAACTGATTTACATACTCTGACATTTTGGAACGTGCGCCTAACCTTTTCGGTTTTGAGCCATGTCGATGACGATGAGATTTATATTCGATTGATGCCAATTCGATTGAAGCTCGCCGCCAAGCACGAGGTACAAGCTATATAATTCGCATGTGCAAGGGACGTGTTTATTTCGAAACCAAAATATAATTTAACATTTAAATTAACACGTTAATACACCAAGTGCACGGCCTATTGTGTTATTCATCCAAATCGCTCACCCGAACAGATGATTGAGAGAACTTTGACGTCAAAAGTGGAATCATTGGTGATTAAGGTCCATTTCATTTTTGCTAGACATGGAAACGATGTCGCTAAAATGTAGATGACTCAACTGATACATTTCTAAATTAAACTTTTTATTGCATGTAATGTAAATTTTTATATCATTAATTTCGATATCTATCTATATCAAACTACAGTTTAGTTGTGTCGATTCCCATCAGATGAATGTGAATAATCTATTCTTGAAATGCCTGGTAATTTACATCACACTCACCCTTTCGTATAACGGATATTGATCTATAGCAGAACATCATGTTTCATTCTATCACAGTATCTAATCAGAAATTATTTTTGTACTATGGTCGAACTCTCTGCATCCTAATGGCGACTAGTTGAATCATACGGAAGAGCATGCAGATAAGATTGACTATTTTAATACGCCCACATTTTGTCACCATGTCAGTGAACAATAGAGGATACAATTTTGACGGATTATGTTCAATTTAGTAGGAAGCATTGGCGCCATGCGACGATTAACCTTACCGAAAACCTTTCTAACAGGATAGAGGGTAAAGTTTTAAACCTATATATGGTTTGCAATCTAGATCCCTTGCTTCAGTTTCATCTATTCAAACGTTTGACTTTTCTACTTTGTACACTAAAATTCCCCATAGTAAATTAAAAGCCCGATTGAAAGACATTATTCACAGTGTCTTTTCGTCTAAATCGGGTACTGCTCGATATCAATATTTAGTTGTAAATTATAATTCTACATATTTCGTTAAATATCACAGTGATTCAAAGAACAAATACACGGCCATCAAGATAATTCAAATGTTGGATTTTTTAATTGATAATATCTTTGATGAATTTGGAGGGGAAATATATCAGCAAGTGGTTGGCATCCCAATGGGCACAAACTGTGCACCTTTGCTTGCTGATCTGTTTCTCTATTCGTATGAAGCCGAGTACATACAGATGCTTGTAAAAACAAACAAACGATCAGTCAGACTTTTTAATTTCACTTATCGATATATTGATGATGTTTTAGCGCTTAAAAATCCTAAATTTAGTGATTATGTAGACTTCATATATCCTGATGAGCTCCAAATTAAAAATACCACTGACGGTGACAATTACGCTTCCTACTTGGATCTGCGTCTCAATTATGACAATTGCCATAAACTGAGTGTTAAATTGTACGATAAACGGGATGATGTTTTAGCGCTTAAAAATCCTAAATTTAGTGATTATGTAGACTTCATATATCCTGATGAGCTCCAAATTAAAAATACCACTGACGGTGACAATTACGCTTCCTACTTGGATCTGCGTCTCAATTATGACAATTGCCATAAACTGAGTGTTAAATTGTACGATAAACGGGATGACTTTGACTTTCCGATTGTTAACTTTCCATTTATTAGTATAATCTTTAAGTGGCATTTAGCGATTGGGAAACACATTAACAAACACAGTTTTTATGGGAATCAATCACTGGTTTATTCACAAAGCACGACGTTTCGACAAGTATCCTCTTGAAGATAAATATATAAGAGTGTGTAACAATTTGACTTTCCTCATGAGATGCCGAGACAGTGACATTGTGCCACATGGATTAAAACTTAAGGGTCCAGTCAATTCCAATGCAGCAGAAAAAATACTTCTACTAGCCAGCAAATCCCTAGTACGCGAAAGAATACAGAATCACCGAAACACCAAACACCGACTATTAGGCCAAATAGAAGAATCACACCTTGAACTCAACAACCTAGTTTCCAATGAAGATTATGCTACTATCCGGAAGGCCCAGACTTCCACTAACCAAGCGAGAGAGGGAATTATTAAACACCGTCACATTCAAAAGTTAGAGGAACTGATAAAGAGTAAGTCCAATACCAAGAAACCAGACACAACCCAACACAAGACAGATTTCCTCACTAAGACAGTTGTCAATCTCAGCAGTAAAAACCTCACCGATGATCAAATAAATCTACTTTCTAAGGGTCTAAAGTTCACACCATCCTGGGCACCCAGTAACCATGATGTATTTATTGCCAAATTAGAGAAAGGGTTATGCAAGCTAGCACCAGGGGGTAAAGTTGAGTTCCTTCGCCACCAGATAGCCAATCTAATAATGAAATCAAAGACAAAGAAGAACTCCCACAATATCACCAAAGGCGAAACCAGAGCCATACAAGATCTGAAGAAAGACAAGTCCATAGTCATTATACCAGCTGACAAAGGCAAATCCACTGTAATCATGAACACGGACGACTACAACTCTACTGTGGATCAACTACTCAAAGATACTACTACCTACAGAAAGATACGAAAAAATCCAACAACAATATTAGACAGACAATTAAATGATAAATTAAAAGAACTATGTGACACTAAACAGATAACCAAAGACCTTTCCTACCAGTTGAAACCAAATCATCCACGTCCTCCATACGCCCGAGCTACTATCAAAACCCACAAGAACCCGATTAAGGCCAGATTGTTAGTTTGTTCCAGAGACTCTGTCTTTTACAATGTTGCCAAACACCTATCCAAGCTTCTCGCCCCCTTAGGAACTTCCTCTGCCTCCTTCATCCAAGACTCTGGTGGTTTTTGCAAGAAAATAAGAGAAATAAGCCGCCCTGGTAGAATCGTGTCATATGATGTAGTTGATCTTTTTACTAATGTGCCCCGTTTAGAAGCCATTGAAGCCCTCCGCTCCCGCATAAACGATCTTGAAGTACCCCTGGAAACCAAATTATCTACAGACACCATCCTTGAATTAACCACTATGTGCCTCGATTCTACATACTTTACATGGGGAGATGACCTATACAAGCAAGTCAGTGGCTTACCCATGGGCAGCCCCCTTTCACCATTAATTTCCGAAATATTCATGACTCAATTCGAAGAATGTGCCCTCAGTACCTCACCTATTACTCCCATTACTTGGCTTCGCAAGGTCGATGATACGTTTGTAGTACTAGAAGAAGATGATGACCCAATGTCCCTATTAGACCACCTTAATAAACAGCATCCCAGAATAAAATTCACCATTGAGACAGAGAAAGATGAATCCCTACCCTTTTTAGATGTTCAAATAGTTAAAGTAAACAACCAAATGAAAACGAAAATATATCGAAAACCAACCCATACAGATCAATATATTAATTACCATTCTAGCCACCCCCACTACATCAAAAAAGCACTTATAACCACCCTAGTACGAAGAGCCATAAGCATTTGTGAACCAGAATTTCTGCATGAAGAATTAGAACATCTACGCTATGTGTTTTGCAACTTGAATAATTATCCCCAACCCCTAGTCAATAAGCAAATCAAAGAAATAACCAACAACATCAATAGAGATCAACAAAAAGCACCAACAAAGATGATCAGAATAACTTTGCCATTTTATGGGAACCTAACATATCAAGTCAGCAAGCTACTCAAGAAGTCCAACATCGACACTACATTTTCTGTCCCTACAACCTTGAAACAGATACTCAAAGCTAATGGGAAACAACAACCAACTATTCCCACCCAGCCCAAAGGGGTTGTATACCAAGTGAACTGCACGTGTGACTTATCATACATTGGAGAAACTAAGCGACCACTCGACAAGCGAATATCAGAACACCGATCCAAAGCAGCTACCAACAACTCGGCTATAGCGGAACATCTACAGAACCACCCGCAGCACAAAGTTGACTGGAACGAGGTGCAGATACTAACAGCCAACCAACTGAATAGAAAAACGAGGAAAATACTAGAAGCAATTAACATTAGAAGATATTCACCTGAACTCAATAGGGACACGGGGCTTCACATTTCAAGGGCATACGACGAGGTCATCAGAATAAACAACACAATTTAAAAGTTACTATCCATTACAGCCTTATAAACTGTCTTTATTACTTAACTATCCCTATGCTGTTACACATCAACTATATCGACTTTATTGTTATGTTGTTCATCTATTTATTTATGTTTTCCGAAAATGGGCTTATTATTAGGTTTTTGAATATATATGTAAGGAATATATTGGTCAATTTCACTCTTTCTGGCACTGCATAATTAGTGACTATAATAATGTTTTGGTGGTTATATTTTTTTAATCTTTAACCTATATTCTGATTGTCATAACTAATCTACTCACACCCGTGTTTTACATATTCAACACCTATCTTGTTTATTGAGTCATCTGTGATGGGGCAATGTAGCTGCTTACAATAGTTATTGGTAAATGGTCTCATCTTTATTATGTTGACGGCTCCCTTTGAAGAGCTTCCTAGTTAGTTAAGTCTATCTCCTTGTTTGGACTGCTTAATCTATAAGTGTTTACAACTGGTTTTGTTTTCTGTTTTTTCTGCTTAATTGTTTTGTTTAATCTTTTACCCTTATTGTTTTGTTATTTAATCTATGTAAATGGCTTCACCATGCAACTCCTATATATTTGTCCAAAGTTTACTAAATCTCATTGTGCTTGATAACGATAAGAGGATACTTGTCGAAACGTCGTGCTTTGTGAATAAACCAGTGATTGATTCCCATAAAAACTGTGTTCTGTCATTTATTAGTAGTAACATTCCAATTTCACCAGCTTTTGGAGTGTTTGTGTCTCAACTAATTCGTTACACGAGAGCTTGTTCCGTTTATTCTGATTTTTTAAGTAGATCGAGGCACTTGTCATCTAAGCTTCAACTACAAGGATACTTGCGCACTAAACTTATTAAAACCTTTAAAAAAATTTATGGCCGTCATATTGATTTGATTGGTAAATATAACGTGTCTCTCTCGGCTATTATTCTAGATATTTTTAATTGACACGTATACCGTTACTATCACCCTGATAATGTCTACTACATCGTTAAGACAGTTCATCACGTGCATTTTGCATACTATAGTTCATTGGCCAATCACGCTATTTGACGACATTTCGCCTAATAGATTGGATGCAGCTATGGCGGGTGTGGCGCCAGGCAGGGTAAGCTTACTCTTCCGGACACCTGTTACCACTGCTTGTCGTAATTTTGTACACGGGGAGCAGTCCAATTGCTGATCACACTATCACACTTGAATACACTATTTTGCCTATAACGTTTTTAGGACTTTGAATTCTGTCTTATGGTTTGGATTGTTCGTACTTGGTTTTTATTTTATTTCAAATTTAATTGGTTTCCGGAAACCTTAGGAATGCAATAGTGTCTATAATTTGTAACGGCTTCTTATCAAAACTCATGGGCAGCAAACAATATTGTTCTAGAATCTTGTCGGTTTGTTGGAAACGTGATAGAAGCTACAGTTTGTGGCGAATTATTTTCAAATGTGGTCAGAAGAATACGGATCGTGGGCCTTAATTTGCGCCCCTTTTTCTAAAAAACTTTTTGGATGTGAAATAAGCTATAAGGATTAATAATTTGTTCATCAGAGGACGGTACTGTAGTGATATTCAGCCTTCTCTGACATCGTTCTAGAGCCCCCTCCCCTCACGCTAGTTTTTTATCAAGTTATTAAAAATACAAGAAGACTTAATTTGTATGAAGACATAATTATTTGGAGAAACACATTTTCACACGGGTTTTTCCTACCCAGACTGACGACGCCAAACGTCAGTCAGCTGGACCTCCTGTTTTAACTTGTTTTTGTGTTGACATAATATTATATTTACTGTAATAAATAACAACGACGAGGTGGAGGGCTTACAACGATTCTGAAAGTCTCGGTAGCGTGATAAAATCTGGCCGGAGTCAAACAACTATAATGCGATATGCCGAGTAAATACGCTAATTCGGATGGTGAATGTGCCTCGTTGGATAATGGGCACATCACGGTACTGACTTCTAGACGCGTGCTACATGCTAGTACAAAGCAGAATTGGGTTCAGAAATCTGTAAATAAAAACAACAAATTAATAAAACATAATAAATAACAGAACATTTTTCAGCAATGTGTTTAGACAACGCCCCGCCACAAATGTACGCCATCTTGGAAACATGCCAATGGGGCGAATAGACGAGAAGTTTGCGCGCCCCAAACATATATTGGCACACAACACGACTACATGTAACACAAGGTACTATTTTATGGATACACAATTACTGAGTTTGATACTAAGCGACGTTTCGACGAGGATACTCTCGTCTCTATTAAGCAAATGATACAAAAATTATGAATGTGGGCAAATATATACAGAATATGCACCAAAGATAATAACACCTTTTTATACGCCTACATTGAAATGTGGTCGTATATTGCCGTCGCCCCCACCCGTCCGTCCGGCGTCCACAATTGCTTGTGTACGCTCTAAAGGCTAAAGTTAATATCCAATTGACTTCAAATTTATACACAGTGTTCAGGGTCATAAGACGAAGAAGCTTATTGATTTTTAGCGATTTACAATAATTACTGTTAGAGTTATGGCCCTTGATCACTTCAAAAAATCTTGTAGACGCTCTACAGGCTAAAGTTAATAATCGATTGACTTTAAATTTATACACAGTGTTTAAGGTCATAAAATGAAGAAGCATATTGATTTCAGCAATTTCCGATAATTACTGTCAGAGTTATGACCCTTGATCACTTCACAAATTCTTGTGGATGCTCTAGAGGCCAAAATTAATATACGATTGACTTTAAATTTATACACAGTGTTTAAGGTCATGAGACGAAGGAGTCTTTTGATTTTCATCGATTTCCAATAATTACTGTCACACTCTTGTGGACACTCTAGAGGCTAAAGTTAATAACCATTTGACTTTAATTTTATACGATTGACTTTAAATTTATACACAGTGTTTATGGTCATGGGTCGAAGAAGCCTTTTGATTTTCATCGATTTCCAATAATTACTGTCACACTCTTGTGGACACTCTAGAGGCTAAAGTTAATAACCATTCGACTTTAATTTTATACACAGTGTTTAAGGTCATGAAACGAAGAAGCCTATTAATTCTTAGCGTTTCCGATAATTACTGGCAGAATTATGGCCCTTGATCACTTTCAAAATTTTGTTGACTCTCTAGAGGCTTAAGTTAATATCCGATTGACTTTAAATTTATACACAGTGTTTAAGGTCATAAGACGAACAAGTAATTTGGATAACTTAAACAGCATGGAGGAGAACTTTATCAAAGCCAAACAAATTCGAATGATTTTCTGATAATTACATAATGAGTTGTTACTTTTAATCAGATTTTAGTGTATTATAAATGTTTCATTACCGAAAAAAGTAAAATATGCGACAACTCTTGTTGACTGCCCGGACGATTAAGCTGCTGTGAGCGTATGTTTCGTTGCCTGGCAACCTATCATTTATTATCTTTGCTGCATATTCTGTATATATTTGCCCACATTCATATTTTTTGTATCATTGTATCGTCGAAACGTCGCTTAGTATAAAACTCAGTAATTGTGTATCCATAAAATGGTACCTTGTGTTATTACCGTATTTCCTCTTATAAGCGCCCGGGCGCTTATTTTTTCAGCACCCCTGACCCCCCGGCGGTTATTAGAGGCCCGGCGCTCTTTGGGGGCCCGGCGCTTATTTCTTTAATAGCAAATTGAATAAAGGGTAAAGCCGTCATTTACCATGGACATTGGGTGGGAGAAATCTTTTGAATTACGGCATTTGATCAAAAGCAATCTAGTGTCTATTAGAGACCCGGCGCTTATTAGAGACCCGGCGCTTATTGGAGGCCCGGCGCTTATTTTCTCAACTACCCTTGACCCCCCGGCGCTTATTAGAGGCCCGGCGCTTATTGGAGACCCGGCGCTTATTAGAGGAAATACGGTATATTCAATAACTAAATGCCAATCAAAGAAGACGACTACATAATACCTAATAAAAACTAGTCTCTATCATCCAAATAAATATTCTACGAAAATTAGTCTGAATGGGTCCTCAAAATTTGACGGAAAGTCGGTCATTGTCTGGATTATCCAGTCTTTTAAGTTACCACGTACTAACTCTATCTAAACAGCTCGCTTGTCAACAAACTTTAAAATTTTGTTTGTAAAGGTTTTAATTGAAATGGTAATATTCTCTCGTCATGAATCAGACGTATGGCTTCTCACAATCATCTTTATTCTACATCGCAGTTCATGCTTTTTCCAACGTCTATATTTTGTTTCGTATAGATGTGCCAAGTGAATTGTGGGATATATTTCAACCTCGCTTAATAGGATCTAGAAAAAACGACCCGATCTATCACTTACCGAGACTTAAGCCAATAGAATCTGGCAAAATCGGCCCGACTTCGTAAGATCTATCACTTATCGAGACTTTAGCCAATAAGCTCCACTGCCCATGCGTAACCGGGAGTTTGTTTTTTTATGGGGTAGATTATCCAGTAATTTTCGTCAAAAATTGAGACCGACCCAGACCCTCCGTACGTTGAAGACTAGGAGTTCTGTGTGACCGAGACTAAATAAAAATCGGCTCAGCGTCCCCTTTTCCCCACCAAAAAAGTCGCCATCTTGAAACTTTTTCATGGCATGATGGAAAAGAGAGAGAGAGAGAGAGAGTACAACGTTCACTCGACAAACCAGGTCATTTCGGGACTAACACATATACCATGGGTCTATTCTCTCTTTCCAATCTTTCTCCGACCGTCTTCTCTTCTTCCTGTCTTTTCAGTTCGAACTGCATCTTTCTCTTGTCTTCTCTTTTCCTTTCTTTACGTTCATCTTCTTTTTGCTGATGTCCCCCCCCCCCCCTTTCCCCTTCTTGTATGCTTTTTGAACTCCGATCATTCCTCTATGTGCCTACTTTCCCGCCTTTCTGCTTCTCTTCTCTTGGAATAAAACCAAAGTGTTTTTTCCGGTATCTTATTCTTCCTTTCTCTTCTTCCCCCTCTCTTCTCTTTATCTGAAGCCTAGTAACTTCGTCATGTTTCTTTCGCTCCGTCGATTAATTGGAATTAAACCAAAATGTTCTTCTTCCCTTTTCTCCCCCCTCTCTCTTCCCTGTAACTTCATCCCGTTTCTTTCTCTCCGTCGATTTATACCATTCTCTCCTTTTCATCTTCCATCGCTTTCCCTTCATTTGAAAGAAAAGCAATATTTGAGACAATGATCAGTATTTCCAAGCAATAAACGATCTAATTCAATATTGACCCGGATGAAGAAGCCTAGCCTACAAATTAGTTGTCAGTTTGGTTAGGTTCAGATCTCTAACGAAGTTAGTGTGGTTTAAGATGATTGAGTATTCACACACTTTACGAATAGTCGTGTTAATATTCAATCGTGCAACAGAAATTAACAGAAAAGTCTAATCAATTCTAATTAAATGACGTTCGTCGTGCAATTGATATTCGTAACAAACTATTAGTTTACGGTTATAAATAAGCGTAAGATATAAGATACACAATACACACCGAGTGCATTTTGTTCCCAAGGGAAGAACACATTCTTAAAATGTTGTTACTGTATAAGGGATTGATTTTTACGACAAGAGGGTAAAAAAAAAACGCCGACAAACAATCTCACAAGTGGTTGGCATATATATCACTGTGATGCGGTATTGCAAACCTTTTCTAAAATCGCATGTAAAATATATTTCAAAAGGTGACCATTTCTTTCAAATCCATTAGTAAATTTTGCATAGTTCATAGATGTAAGATACAAGCCTTTTATAAAAGAGACAGATTTTTATTATAAATTATGATCTCTTGTGTTCAAATTATATTTGGAATGTGTTTAACCAGTTCTATCACATATGCGATAATGACTCGCATCAATATTGTCCTTTAAAGGAGCTAAATCGCTAACATTTGGGACCTAGAAATTGACAAAAGTGGGTCGCAACGCATAGAATACTGTAATATGAATGTATATAAACTGATTTACATTCAATAATTTCCTTTTTTACTCCAATTTCAAACCAGTTATGTTCGACGAAATAAGCCATGCAGTCTCAATCAAGTGCAATTTTTTAGCGTCTGGTTATACCAGTCTACCTGTGCCGTCTGGTTTGGTGTAATGTGTGTAGCCTCGTCCTTCGAGTCTCTTATTACAACTGGGGCTGAAGCGCATTATGGTACACGACTCGTGTACCAATATTAAAACATTTTTTAAATCTTAAATATCGGATATCAGAAGCTCATCTTTTCCCGGTAAGTTTACATCATCAATGTTGATTTAAATTGAACAACAATTCTGGTTTTCGATGTCGACGATTTTGGAGGATTTTGAGTTACGGACTTAGGTCCTTTAATTTAAAACGTCAGGTTTGGCCATTAGTAGTAGATGTGTTACTAGCCCGGTTATTTCGACATGTATCGAAAGGCTATTGGAAATGATTATTTGGTTGTGAAATGTATTTGGCAAGAAGATGTGTGTTATCACATCAGACAGTATGGTTACAGTCTTAAGAACGCTAGATATCCAACCCCCAACGGTATCATAGTTTTAGAGCGTCAATGGCTAACGTTGATAAGCACCACATCCGAGATAGATGAGTATTTACAAAAAAAAACATTGTACAGAAATCGATACATATTGGTAATGATGTATACGTAACGGATGACAGCAAATTCCCAGGTTGTATGAAGAGGATCGAATGCCAAAACCTACCCGAAAGGGTGTTCATTTAAACGTGAGCCAACGGGAGGCCTTGCAAGTTAGCTTCAAAGAATTGTGTGGTGTGGTAGGTTTAGAGAGAGAGGAGTCCTGTGTGTAGTTTCCGGTAAGCATTTTTCATTGGATTGATGTGAGAGCCAATGATATATCTATGTGTGTATATAAATATAGGGATTCTAACTATAAGGTATCATACGATACAACATGGCTTCGCCCACGGTATCCGAAGTTTCAGTCGGTTTGACATTGAGTTTAGCGGGAAAAGATAATACAGTGCCTGAAATATTACTGAAGGCTGGTAATTTAGGTTTGAAGCGAAAAATGGTTTTCAAAATGACATTAAACGAATGGAGTGGAGTTGATGACCTTTTAAAGCGATATTTAGACTGTACAAACCTACAAAATTTACCGTAAACGGCGAACTCAGTTGCGAATTAGTGACAGCCCGGTAAATGGTACTGCAGACAGAGGTAAAGTGGTAAATAGTTGGTGATACCCGAAAAAACTTTTTCAGACCTAACAGCCTTATCGAGAGTTACAAGAGCCTTCAAGGGGGGTCGTTATCAAGTGTTTGGATGTTCACCGAACAAACTGGACATTGCAGAGGGGGAATTGGAGTTTGTTAAAAACGGGTCAGACGTGGTACGGTACACCCGAAGATTGTGTTTCCGCAGCTAAAAATGAAGGATGGGATCTGCCTGACTGTTACAAGACTGAAGTACGTGTAGAGGGCGTTTACGATGAATCTCAGCTTATTTTGCAGGAGAATCTTGTTGTCGAAACCGCAAATTCTGCACCACTAGTCCCTTGTAACCAGTGCTGCGAACCTGGTCATCAGGGTGACAATCATTACTGCCCCCATGGAAATTTCAAAAAGTGTAACTAGTCAGTGTGAAGGCTGTCTTAATTGGCGTGGTGGGGCTCGACTATTGGTTCAACGAAATCAATTTTGTGGACTTGTACTTCGAATCTTGTTTTCTAGAGTTGAATAAAGAGCGATTTTTACAGATTGCTCGATTTGTACCAGATATTCGTGATCACAGATAAGAGCTGTTTCTACACGGTACTCTGTATTGGAAATCGCAAATCTTAAAAAGTGTTCGCACGTTGTCCAGATAACTTTTTTATGATTATTATTTTCTTTTCTATATACATTACATGTCCCCAACTTGTACTTTTGATATAATAAAAGATTAAACATGTTAGTTATTTTGACCCAGGCTTACAAAATGGATGTTAGATTAAAGTGGCCGTTTACCTGTATGATATCTTGGCCGACACAGTCGGTAAGAGTCAACTGGTCAGGCGCTTGATTCTAGAACTATCTCAAGTTATTGATCAAACCGTAGATCGTATTGTATGGTGATACGGTGTTTGGCAACTGTTGTACGAGGGCGTAGAATTCTTCGAAGGAGTGTCGGTTAGTCTAAACTCGAAGGAAAGAACACTGGTGGTCATCGATGATTTGATGGATAAGACTACAGACAAGGTGTCAAAACTCTTTACGCGCGGGAGCCATAACGAAAATGCGTCGATCATTTATATTGCTCAAAATTTGTTTCATAAAGACAAACACCATCGGACAATTAGTCTGAATGCCCATTACATGGTTATATTTAAGAACTCCTGCGATGGATCATCTATGACTCAGCTAGCAAAGCAGATGTAACCGGGGAAAACTAATTTTGTTCGTGAAAGTTATGGAGATGCGACCCGGAAACCCTTTCGTATTTATTTCTTGATTTGAAGAGTACAACTCCAGACCTTTAGAGACTTAGGAGTAGTATTTTCCCTCGAGACAACCCCGCGGTGTATGTACCAAATGTTTAAAAGGTATCGATTTACGACCCTTCCTATACGTAGTTGACCGAAAATAGATAGTATACGGTCTTGATCGTCACGCCAAGCTGTTACAAGCCCTCAAGCGACCCAAACCTCGGCAGCGACTACATATTATTAAAAACGCGAGTAAACCGGTTATTGACGCACTATTGACGTGTTGATTGTCAAAACACAGACATAGTGTAAGACATTTAGTAAACCGTAAACTCCGCCTGAAACAGAAGAAATAAATCCTACAGAGGGTGGCTTTCTCGGGGCACTGGAAGCTCAGCTTGTTGGAATTTACTAATGGAGTTTACTAAAAAGATGGCGCTAGTTTCCGAGAGTTTGTTGGAAAATTTGCAAACACCTAAACCGCAAGATGATATTATGTTGAAAGCGCAAAGGACAAATGAGATGTGGCAGAGCGCAAATGTAAAGAGTAATGAGAGAAATGTTAATATGTAGAAATCTAAAAAAACCCACAGCATTTTGTAATAAAACATTTGTTATTTGACACATTACATTTGCTGTTTTACATTTAACTTTGACCTTAGAGGTATTTTGACTTTATCATTAACAGTATTAGGACTTTGTACATTGTACTTTTCACACGTAATCAATGGAAAATACATTTAAGCACAGCATTTAATATTGGCAGCGATACCCTTCCATACATTGTGAGTTAATGTTCATTTCCAGCTTTTGTTTTTGGCAATGGTCCTACACAGTCAATGATTACACGACTGAAAGGCTCATTAAATGCTGGAATGGGTTTCAAAGAATATACTGGGATCTTCATATTTGGCTTTGCTACAACTTGGCAGTTGTGACACGATTTGCAACAATTTACTAAATCATGCTTTAATTTAGGCCACAAGAAATGACTAAGGATTTTTTTACATGTTTTAGTTACTCCTAAATGACTAGACTATGGCGGGCGGATGCGGTCACAATGGGCCATTATGACTTACTAATTCCATTTATAAAGCTTTTTAATTAATTACTTACTTAGGCACGTGTGGACGCTGAAATCCATCGAAATGGGTGACTGAATTGAATATTATTTTCATAGTTTGATAAATAATTATAAAACTACGTAATTAATTATCAAGTCTTATAAATCCATTTATATAACTTAGAAAATAATCGGCAATCTCCGTACTTCATCGTTAAGTCGGCCAATTGGCCAATGAAATCCCTCGTTGCATATAACTTTACCTTTCATGGCGGCTATTGTAAACATAAAATGACGAGAATAAGTTTTATGTATGTTATAGGCCTAGTCCTAGCGTCAATTTACTTTGCTAAGGTCACCACCCCCCCCCCCTCCACCAACCGACCGGGGTAGTTCTTTTCACAATTTCTTGCGAGTTTGCCGAAATATCGTGTCAGATGTTGTGAGGAGTCTTGATTCTTCGGTGGATCATGTCGCAATGCAGCATAGGCTACAGGTAGTTGCCAACAACTTAGTTCGTGCTGCCATTGATCATAATGAATGTGCCGAAATATTGGACTTGGTTCAAACCATGATGCAGGATTTACAACATCTGGAGAGGCAAGTATTGCATTTTTGTATGTTTATATTGGCCTGTAGGCCACACATAGGCCTAGGCCTTGAGCCCTAGGCTAGAGGCCTACTTACAATGTAGGAATTATAGGACAGAACATGTATTATTATATCAAAAAGAAGCATATAAATCTTTGTCATATTACTGAATGCGTATTGCCCCTTCACTATCCCGTTCCGCCGAGAAATTCCCTAAGAACATTTTCGCTCGTGTATGCCATGTGCGGTAGCACGATTTACCCAAATCCACCTAAATCTACCCAAATCCACCATTATTTCAACTCAAATTATAATAATTTATATCTATATTTGATAATATACTGTTCTTTATGCTAAATTTTCATATTTTATTTAAAATCGTACAGTTTTTGTTTTAAAAATATCCCTCACTATGAACTATTGAGGTTGCTGATGCTCATGTTTTATTCATTTTCAGGGTATCTGGAGACGAAGTGGATGGTTTTCAAACACAGCGTGCAAGTAATGGGAATGTTGGGCCTTCGTCTTATGCAATCACAAGGCAGCAGCTGGAGTATCTGTTTGACCTGGATTTCTCTGTTCCACTAATTGCATCAATGCTGCATGTGTCCATATCAACAATACGTCGACGACTTCGGTATGCATATCGCAATAGTATCTTAGTTAAATACAAAATATAACTATCCTATGTCTTGACATGAGTGTTGCATTGAACCCCTGGCGACTACAATACAATATGGTACGGCTTAACTCGCTGACCCATAGAGGATTTCCTTTATGATTCAATGGTTGGCACTGTAGCCTAAGTATAAAGCTAGTTAAGCAATTGCCAATGTCGATTGGGGTCGGCCAATGCAGTGGTGACCTGCGACGAAACTATACAAGTGTTGTCTGGTGGTATAGATTGTGCTGTCACGTGAACTTCACACTAGCCCGGCCCTCTTATGGTTAGTACTACCGGTACCATATTATATTAGCATAGGCATTTTAACTGATATATTATAGGCCTATAAGTTATAGTATATAAGACATTTACAGGTAGTGTAATTCAGGGAACTTTAAGTAATATAGTATGAAGTTGAAGTTCCTGTTTCATGCTATTTTGTTATAGCAGCGTTCATTTATGATTATTTAATAATGCTCAATTTTGTACTCTTCGTTGATATTTCAGGTTTTTTGAACTATCTTACAGACAACAACGTACTACAATGGCAGACCATGAACTGGATAATATAGTTCGTCCTATATGCCGTAGTAATTAATAGGCACCTTGGTCACAGATCAGTCACTGCACGGTTGGTGAGCGATGGGGTATACACTACGAGGCAACGGGTCAGAGAAAGCATGCTAAGGGTTGATCCATCCTCCTTGGCTCTCCGCTGGTGTCGTACAGTACAAAGAAGTACTTACAGAGTGTCTGGGCCTAATAGTCTTTGGCATATTGGTGGAAATCACAAATTGATCAGGTATTATAATTTGTCATTATTGATAATTTTTATATGCCCACACGATAGTATGGGCATATATTGTAATCGCCCCCCGTCCGTCTGTCCACAATTACCTCGTGCTCACTCTACAGACTACAATTCTTTTGAGTTTTACTTATGAAGAGGATCCCGGTCGATTTTGGTGACGATCCGTTAATTTATCTTTGCGATATCGCATTAATGTGACTATCAAAGCTGCTGGTGGGCGTATCTCACCATGCTTGGCAAGGCTATCTTTTAAAACAGAATTATAAGCCAGATAAAATCCTCCCACTGTTCCCCCTTTAAGTATGTTATTTTAATTGAATGACAAATTTGACTTTTGATAATATGCTATCATCTCTTTAATCTGTAGTGTGTCTTATTATTTGCTGCATGTACATGATTGTGATATAAGGTATAGTTGTATAATATTAATAGAGCAACTGCTCTTTTTTTCAGGTGGGGTTTTGTGTTTCATGGTGGCATCGATGGATTTAGTCGATTGATAGTTTTTCTTACCGCTTCTTGTGACAACCGAGCAGAAACCGTTTTTTCATCATTTCTGCAAGCAACAGCCAGGTTCGGTACCCCCTCACGTGTAAGGGCAGACTGTGGGAGTGAAATAATGAAGTTGAAAATTATATGAATATTTATCGTGGAAGAAATCGTGGAAGTTTGATTCGAGGAAGATCAGTGCACAATCAACGCATTGAGCGGTTATGGCTCGATTTGTACTTTGGGTGCACTAATGTATACTATGACCTGTTCTATTACTAAGAAGAAATTGGTCTTCTAGATGTTAACAACGAAATGCACAGGTGGTGCTTGCATTATGTGTTTAGACCTCGAATTGCTAGGTCAGTTGAAATTTTCCAGAGGCAGTGGAACCGCCATCGTTTGAGTTCTGCCCGTGGTAGATCCCCTTTGCAACTATATGTTGAAGGTGTTTTAAGACTCCATGGTTCTGGCAGGCAACACATATCCGAGTTGTTTTTTGATCCAGGTCATGGTGAAGACATCAATCAAGCACATATTCCAGTTTATGGTGTAGATTGGAATGGTCCTACACCTCTGGTGAATAACAATGACACCCGCTTGAATGATATTCCTTGCCCATTGAGTGATGATCAATTGGAGCAGTTGCATTAATGTGACTATCAAAGCTGCTGGTGGGCGTATCTCACCATGCTTGGCAAGGCTATCTTTTAAAACAGAATTATAAGCCAGATAAAATCCTCCCACTGTTCCCCCTTTAAGTATGTTATTTTAATTGAATGACAAATTTGACTTTTGATAATATGCTATCATCTCTTTAATCTGTAGTGTGTCTTATTATTTGCTGCATGTACATGATTGTGATATAAGGTATAGTTGTATAATATTAATAGAGCAACTGCTCTTTTTTTCAGGTGGGGTTTTGTGTTTCATGGTGGCATCGATGGATTTAGTCGATTGATAGTTTTTCTTACCGCTTCTTGTGACAACCGAGCAGAAACCGTTTTTTCATCATTTCTGCAAGCAACAGCCAGGTTCGGTACCCCCTCACGTGTAAGGGCAGACTGTGGGAGTGAAATAATGAAGTTGAAAATTATATGAATATTTATCGTGGAAGAAATCGTGGAAGTTTGATTCGAGGAAGATCAGTGCACAATCAACGCATTGAGCGGTTATGGCTCGATTTGTACTTTGGGTGCACTAATGTATACTATGACCTGTTCTATTACTAAGAAGATATTGGTCTTCTAGATGTTAACAACGAAATGCACGGGTGGTGCTTGCATTATGTGTTTAGACCTCGAATTGCTAGGTCAGTTGAAATTTTCCAGAGGCAGTGGAACCGCCATCGTTTGAGTTCTGCCCGTGGTAGATCCCCTTTGCAACTATATGTTGAAGGTGTTTTAAGACTCCATGGTTCTGGCAGGCAACACATATCCGAGTTGTTTTTTGATCCAGGTCATGGTGAAGACATCAATCAAGCACATATTCCAGTTTATGGTGTAGATTGGAATGGTCCTACACCTCTGGTGAATAACAATGACACCCGCTTGAATGATATTCCTTGCCCATTGAGTGATGATCAATTGGAGCAGTTGCAAGCTACTGTGTTGCCTTTAAGTGAATCTGTTGATGGTCGTGCAATAAGACTTGTATTTACACACCCTTCGTTTTGTTGGCTCAGCTGACGATGGCCAGCAAAGCTAATCAAATTAACTGTGACAGCTTTACCTGTAACTTTAAAATGTGGAATCTATCGGCAGGTGGCAGTAGCTGACGGCTAGAGTATTGTGTCATACTCAGAGTATAAGTGGTCTGACTAGCTTCCTCTAGACTTATTAAGCCAAGGTTCAGAGCATTTAGTAAGTCAGTAAGGAATTAATTACTGTGTTAGATTATAGGGATGTGATAAGGTCCAGATGTAAAACAACTTTGACAATTGTATTGTTTATGTACAAATGTACTGTATGCTTTTGAATAGGGCAGAGAACACCTAAATTTCTATAGGCTGTTTCCAGTTTGTTGAGTCTAGGGATTTTGACTTTTGGGAATTCGATGCAACCTGCAAGATACTCGATGTGGTGGTTGGTGATTAACCCTCTTTGGGCTGTTAGTACCGTTGTTTATGTATACTCTGTTTCACTTTGTACACTTGGTAACATGCTGTGTTACAAAATAATTGTACATGTAAGGCTTATGCCACTTTAATAAATAAACCTATTTTTTACCCTCTCGCTTTGTACAATTATCACTCGTCGAGTCCCACCTTGCAGGTTCAACTTATGAATACCCTGTGCCCAGGGTAACACATGACCCAAATACATGTTTACTGTAATTTCTTCTTCATTGCACCTTGAAAACTCAATAAGTGCATGCCCTGATGATCTCCCTTGCTCTGATCAATTTCAGAAACATTACAAGTCTGTTCAATTGACCTATCAGAAATGAGCTTACAGTACTGAAGTATCTGTTGGGAGCGGTCGCGACCTTGTAGAATGGCAGCCCCATATGTGCAATAATGTATTCTACTTGTATGCTGGTGCTGCCATCTACAAGGTCATGACCGCTCCTAACATATACTTCAGTATGTATGCTCTTAATGTGCCACGGACTATAAACATTGTGGATTCGTTTTTAAGGGACTGGAGTAAACATGTGTATACAGAAATATAGTTTCTCTTCGGGGAGACTCAAGGCAAATTCCCCAAATATTTTTCCAGTGCAAACCCTGTTATCATGGTTATACAGGGAGAGTCAATAAAATGGTAATCCAAAAGTAAACTGTTAATAAGAATATGTATTCCCCAGCTAAATGAGCATTTGCATCGTAAGGTAGAGGCTATGACCGTCCAAAACATATCATGGTTGCATTTCTAGGGTCACGGATGACTCGGTACCGTTGCCCTGAACTTGACATGCAAAAATCACCACTTCACACTTCTTCATGAATTTGGGATTACATATTACAGTTATGTCAGGGCTCACTCCATGACATATTTTAGTGCAATGCAATAATAATAAGGCTTCTGTGTTAAATGAGCCATTCATTTACAAGATGAAAAATACGGACTGTGCTCTAGCAGGGAATCTTCCTGTAGTAAATCATCCTTACTATACAACTACATGTACAGTAAGAATATTGGCACCATGTGAATGAGGAAAGTAAGATATATAGAATAAGAATTATGATTATTTATTTAATCAATGGACCTGAGAGCAAGGTACAGTCAAGATTCAATGATTTGGATACAACTTTATGATCTATTTACAATGTACTACAAAAGGTGAAAAGTGTTGTACTACATTTCGGCAAACGAATATTCAAAACTCTGCCAAAATTTTATTTTTGGAACTATAACAAGAATCGAAGCACCACAATGAAGGGAATTGAAAGGAAAATCAAATAAAACCATAAAAAAAACCGTTATAGGCTTAATAGGATGGGTCAAATTCCCAACCAAAATCTACAAAAAAAATTTGTAAAATATTTATTAGTCATGAAATCTCATTCTGGTTACTGATTATCCTCCCATGCTTATAATAATTCGATTCATCTGTTTAAAAGTCATCCAAATAACCAGGCACAAAACTATTCGTCACAAAAATAATTGTCACTTCTGTGTTCCGACCCATGATCTGAAAAGTCGTAATCCCCATAAAAAATCACAAAAAATCGCAAAAACATTGCTTCTATTGAACATACTTTCGAAGTTTTGATTGAACTTGACCACATCTCAAACACTGCTGGTTACATCAGGGAGGAATCCCAACCAGGACCTAACATTTTCCAAACCCAGCAGCCAATCCAAGTTTGATCGCAAGGTTCATTTGTGACTCGAGCTCTTCAGACTTGTCCATATCCAAGCCTCTCGGAAGAAAAAAGTCCAATGCACAGGTGGATGCATAGGGAAGGCGCTTGTCCTTCTCATTCTCTCTATCAAAGAACTTTATCGTTATCTGTTTTTCAAATCCATTGGGAGGGATGGTATCAGCCCCGGTCATAAATGTAAGAATGTTTCTTAAAGTAACGTCTGTCTCCGCTGCCCCATCTGTGGATTAAAAATATCATAGAATTGTTAATATGTTAAGTTATTCCACTATCAATTCTTATCACCCTGGTATCAATTCATAGGGGCCACGCATCAACTTCAATTCATCACATATGAATACTGAGTGGTCAAAGAGTCCAAAGCTGTATGACCCCTCTTCATCTGGATTGTCAACGTGAAGAGGCCAGAGATGTATGAAGGATGATTACATACTTAGCTCTGCAAAAAGTATTGCACATCCCATAAGAAGAAGATGTATTCTTCAAAAGGGAGCTCTCTAGGCCTCTAGTTAATAGTTCTAGCAATAGCATTAATGTTGTAAAACATTGAAACTCCTAATCATTGCTGTAATGCTGGGAGAAAAGCAATTTTGATGGCAGATATAGCAAGAAAAACATCATGCAAACCTAATAAGAGGATGTGGTAATCACTATGCTTTTATAAATGCACTATATAAAACCAAATTCAAGGCACAGGTTTACTTACTTTCTAACTCCACTAAGAATTGTTCAAACAAGTAAATCGTGTTGTCCTCCATCTCCCTCAGCCCTTCGACATAAGACTTTTCATATTTGAAAAGGCTGCTCAGCTGCTCAAAAGTCAGCTTTGTGTCAGATGACGCCATTATGGATTTAAAATCCCTGGGGTTCCTCATTATGTATTTGGTGAATAACTCGCCAATACTATCCATCCCTTTTATAAATTGATCCACCCCAGCACGGACCCTGAATGAAAAAAATAATCTTCTGAAAACCAGCATGATAAATATGAAATATGCGATCAAGTACCAACCATATGAGATAGTAATATCATTAACATTAAGCACATCTTAACCAAGTTATGCACTTTTTTGTAGATTTAATATGGGCAGCGTATGGACAATGAAAAATAATTTAGATTACTTCAAAATTAATGTTGTCTGCAATAAATTCACCATGTATGTAGCATATCTATGGAAAGACTAACAAAGACAGACAATGCATCAAGGCCCTCCATGAACACTTCTTTTTAAAATTATTATGAAACCAAGATGCCAAGAACTTGCCTTGTAAGGCTTGCATATGCCTTGACTGGCTTTCAAAATACATTTGATACTACTTATTAATTATTTCATGCTAGCCCAGTCAGTAATTTACCTGTGTATGAGGAAGTGGCGCTTCAGGGATGAAACGAACCGGAGTTTCTCATCCAATTTTTTACTCTCATCCAGGTTTGGGCAGCCACTCATTTCAGCCCAAGGAGCCAATTATTTACAAGTTTCCAAGTATTCCTTTTCCGTCTCTGTTTTCATTAGCTCCCTTTTTGGCGTTTTGTGCCACGGGCACTGGCTTGTGGTCTTGAATATGAATCGAAATTGGTTCCAAGTGAAGTGAGGAAGTCATCGTCATCCATGTTCTCCATGATTTCCCCAATCCGGCTAGTAAAAATCTGACTTGTTCGTCGGATTCTAGACCTGGTAGCGCTTAAGGCACTGGGTGCCCCATCCTCCGTACTTACAGCATGACCTAAACAGAAAATGAATAATGCAAAAGTTTTGTTTTCAGAAAATTACCTGATTTGGGACAACACTCCTAACTCCTTTTGCCCATTTCAAACCGGAACCACTTTACAATCAATTAGTCTAGAATATCTAGGCCTACATGTTATATAATGAAGCACATGGTCTGAATACTGCTGTCTAGAAAGGGGTTAAAAGACAATCATTCATGTAAGAAAGCAGGCAATGAATATCAAGTCAGGCGCGGGTTCAAGGGGGGGGGGCTGCCCGGCACCGGCCCTCCCTAATTTGGGGAGAACTTGCAATTTTTTTATCATGCGATGTCATGCCACTTATCAAATGGTCCTCAGGAACCCTGAAATCACATATTATGGGCTTCCAGTTTTCAAAAATTCCTGGACCGACCCTCAGTGGAACCCTGATGGGGCGCATGTTCGGGCAAGCCCCCCTCCCCCCATCACAAAATCCTGGATCCACCCCTGCAAGTCACCACACCGTGGTCATGACCTGCACCATTGTCATGATGTGCACTTGCACTGACATTTGACATGACTGATACACGTCAGACAAATCCTTCATCATCATTCATCATTCATCATCATCAATACAATGTTTCCATACTTACCCCCTCACAAATAAATGGGGGTACTGAACGTCGGGGAAAGGGGGGTCATACCCCTCACCATCATCACTACCAGCATTGGCACCATGATCGGACTATGTTTCCATGTCCGCAGGTGCTAGTCAATCTACAGAAGCGTACGGATTTTTTTGCGACAAAATTGCCGTCGGCTTCGTCATCAAAATCTCCGTAATCCGAATCATTAGGCCCTATCAGCCACAAGTTTTTGTAAGACTTCCTCTAACGTCATTCGGTTAGCCATTTTGACGTAAATTGGTATAATAATATCCGTTTTTGACTTGCAATTTGTAGTTTTTGTTTTTATTTTAATCGCTTATAGCTGTAAATAGCGAAAATGTAAACAGGAAGTAGGAGGAGATAACTGTTTTTTTTAAAATAATTTTCGGACTTGGAGCATTACGCGAAAAAATGAAGGTTTCGTATGAGAGGGTGTAGCCTACGAATCTAGGTAATAAAGGTGTTGCCCAACGCTCCCTGCACCTGTCTCTCGGTGAAGTGATGGCTTGATCAACCTGTGAAGAAATGAATGAAAGATTGGTGAATTGAAAAATAGGTGTTTATTTCGGAAGGGAAAGATGGCGACAAGACATTGTCAAACAAAATGGGTTCATATAATTTATAACAATCAATTACAACGAACAATTGAAATATATGACTATTAATATTACGACCTGTGACTAGTTTACACTTGCTGTTTAATAATAATTATGCAAATATTAAGACTTGTTGCTTGTTTACAATTGTTGTCTAGGTACATTCCAGTTCATGCTTGAACCGCGCACTGACGTCACAGATTCGCACATGGTCTTGACCCATACCGCTTCCCTAAACATAAATGACTATTACGAAGTAGACCGACCATCACAACGTCCCAAATGGACATTGATATGATCGCTAATAATTATACTAACAAAATATAATGTTTATAATACATTAACTAGTAATTACCTGTGAAGAAATGAATTAAAGATTGGTGAATTGAAAAATAGGTGTTTATTTCGGAAGGGAAAGATGGCGACACGACAACTTCGCCTCCAAACCCCGAGAGCTTTAATCGGGAGAGTGGTTTCCCTTAGTTTTGCGTAAACTAGCAAAACTAACACGAAAAAAATAAAGTACCATGCTCCTTATCACCAACCCGTCACACACTCCCCCACAAACATAAATGTCGTCCCGACATTAATAAAACTATAAATCTTAAAATGCAACTATAATACATGACTTATTGGTGTTAAAATTACACCCAGTGCTTATCAGATATCCTGAAATATCGAATTAATGGTATGAAATTTAACAGGTGATCAATCTGAAAAATGCATTTCCATTTATGCCATAATAATGCATATTTAAATCACTGTAAGTATAATAACTACTGATACTAATCAGTACACCATCTGCTAACCTGTAACATAATATTGAATACATTGATGACAATAAGAACATGCAATATAGTAATAAAATGTTCATAGTGTACTTTCTCACAACTTTGTTATTGTCCTGAAAACACACACTTTTAAAGTTTTCGATTACATCTACTTTTAACTGTTCATTAATAACTTATTATCGTGATATTTAGATCATGTTTAGAGAAACACAATCATTCACAAATTCCAGTTATTAAATTTGCTCATTTTCACAACGATAGTTATACATGACTAGGAGCCATTTCAACACTTTTAAACCATGCACAACTTGTCAGTCGACCTAATTCATCAATGGCGGTCTGATAATGCGGCGCGTTGGTCACTCATCATCAACACTTTCTAGCGATGTGTTATATTCTTCTGATTCACTACATGTATTACCATGGTCACTATTTCCATCATCTGAATGATGACTAGAATTATTGTTATGACTAGAATTATCATCACTATCATTATGACTATAATTATCAACACTTTGATTTACTATGAATAACACATTTTCCGAATCACTCGACTCCTCTTCAACTAAACTGACAGGTTTGGGTATGGCACGTTTCCGTCGCACTTTTGAATGAACCGGATCAAAAGTAAAGGGTTTTTCCAAAGGCAGGTCATTACACAAAAGTAACAAATTTCGATGAAGTCTTCGGACTTTACCATTTTTACTGATTGCTTTGACTTCATAGACTGGTTAATCCTCAGACATTCTCTTGATAACTGTGTGAATCTGATCTTCCCAATAACATCGAAGTTTTCCAGGACCTCCACATTGACTCAGGTTGCGAACGAGAACACGATCACCAGGTAGAAGAGTTGAGCTTACCGGTTTACGATCAGGTAATTTCTTTGCTTTCTGACAAGATTTATAAGCGTTCCTGGAAGCAATTTGATACGCCTCTTGCATACACTGAGACCACTTTTCAACATAGTCCTTATATGAACGGTGAGATTCGTTCATGAGGCCAAAGATGATATCTATTGGTAACCTGGGATTTCGGCCAAACAGAAGAAAGAATGGTGAGAAACCTGTGCTTTCATTACGTGTGCAGTTGTAAGCATGCATCATCTTATTAACATGACTTTTCCAATCGCTTTTATAATCTTCTGGTAGAGTTTTCAACATGGATAACAAAGTTCTGTTCATGCATTCACACTGACCGTTGCCAGCCGGGTGATATGGGGTTGTTCTGGAGTGTCCGATACCACAGTATTTTTGTAACCCCCTGAACAAACCATTCTCAAATTCTCGACCTTGATCATGGTGCAGCTTTTCAGGTAAACCATACCGTAACACAAAATCATTGAAGATTTTATCTGCGGCCGTTTTACCGGATTTATTAGTTGTGGGATAGGCTGCAGCAAACGCGTGTAATGGTCAACTACGACTAATATATATTCGTAACCTCCTTTACACTTTTCTAAATGGAGAAAGTCGATGGAAACTAATTCAAAAGGATGAGTAGTTTCGATTGGCCTAAGCGGAGCTTCAATGTTTCTATTAGGTTTCTTCGCTTTAACACAGGAGCACAACTTGGTGATAAAGTGTTCAATTTCTGACGACATTTTTGGCCAATAAAATCGATTTTGAATTAATGATAGCACTTTGTCTGTACCTAAATGACCTATTTGACAGTGAAGTTCATCTATTACTAATTGACGATACTTTTTAGGTAAAACCATCTTCGGTTGGTTGAGCTTTTTTCCGCTTCAACAGACCATCTTGGTCGATTTGGAGTGATGACCATTCTCTAACTAACAAACACGAATCCATTGGCATCTTATCTCGATCAGTTTTCGAGGGTTTTTGCCCCTTGATGAGGAATCTCTTGATACTGGAAATCCCTTCATCGTTATCTTGTGCTTTAATTAGATCTGATGTGCTGATTTGAAGTTTAGTGTTATGATCAAATTCTATGTTAGACGGTTTTACATTGGTCCAACAAAACCAAGCTAAAGTTCTGTCTTCTTGAGTCTGGACAGAACTCACCATCGTAGAAACAATGTCAGGTTTTTGTTCTTCAGTACATTCTTGACTGTATTTCTGAAAATGTAATGGCATTCTGCTGAGTAGATCTGTATCACTGTTAACTTGAAATCGGCCAGTTCTGCAACCCATCTCAATCTAGCGGCATCTAACCGGGGTGTGGTTAGAATGTAACTTAGTGGATTGTTGTCACTGTAAACTATAAAGTTAGGTGAGTAATACAGGTAATCACGAAATCGGTCTACAATAGCCCATTTAAGTGCTAGAAATTCTAGTTTCCCGGAGTGTAAATTATAATTCTGCTCTGCTGGAGTTAAGGTTCTGGAAGCATATGCGACTACATGGGGTAAATCATCATCTCCTTGTTGATAAAGTATTGTACCCAGGCCCTCACCTGATGCGTCAACATGGACGGAAAATGGTTGGTCAAACCTAGGATAGGCCATCACAGGTGGGCTCACAAGAAAGTCAATAAGGCTATTCATGGCACCTGTATGTTCTGCTGTCTATCCTATTTTCTCTTTTGATGATGACTGACCTCCTTTTTACTTGGACCTCTTCTTCTGTTTTGTTGTCTCAGGATCTGTGACCTTTAAAAGATTGTAGATAGGTCTAGCTCGACGAGCAAAATCTGGAATGTATCGCCGATAGTAACTCAAGAACCCTAACAGCTAACGTTCTTCTCCGACGGTGCTTGGAATTCTGTTCTTTAGCTCTAAAACTGCTCGTTTAGTCAGGTTAAGTCAGTTCTTCCTTCCAGGTAAAGTTTAAGCTGGCAGCCTGGAGCTATCGTTTTGATGACCCCCTCTGTTATTTCAACTTCTGTGAAACCTTTTTTCACACCAGCCTCTATCTGCCGGATAAGGCTTACAAATGATAGACAGTTTTTACCATCGTAGCTTATCAACCCGTTAATTTTGAAGTCTTTTCTCAATAACGAAGAGGTTAACATCGTTGATGAAGCTGTATTACTTGAAGCTGAATTACTCGAAGCCAAAAAACCCACAGGCACGTTTGGTTTCAATTCATTACTCGTAGCGATGTTCGATCCTCTTTGGGGCTCCCGAACAAAATTAAAGCTTGGAAGGAAAGTATCAAGTTCTTTAAATATTGTTTGGTCGTCGCCATCCCCTCCTTCCGCATGCAAGAGCTCTGAAATTTTATTCTGTGCCTCTAACCAACTAAGAGATGATGTATCACCATCATTTATCTTTAAGCGGTTGATAACTTCTATTAAGACATCTAAAGGTGACTGGAATAATCTGCCCTTTACACTATAAATCATCATTGCTTCTGCCATCTTTACTTGTTGAGAGAATCCCGGACCAGCACCCCAAATGTTGCCCAACGCTCCCTGCACCTGTCTCTCGGTGAAGTAATGGCTTGATCAACCTGTGAAGAAATGAATGAAATATTGGTGAATTGAAAAATAGGTGTTTATTTCGGAAGGGAAAGATGGCGACAAGACAAATTCGCCTCCAAACCCCGAGAGCTTTAATCGGGAGAGTGGTTTCCCTTAGTTTTGCGTAATCTAGCAAAACTAACACGAAAAATATAAAGTACCATGCTCTTATCACCAACCCGTCACACAGGCACTGGAAAAAAAGGCACTAACCCTTACCCTTACCCTAACCCTTTTTGTCTGTAACTTTTTCTCCAGTGCCTTTTTTACCGTCTACCGTAGCCATAGAGGTGTATACAATGACGTGGATATATATATCCACGTCATTGGGTGTATATATTGACTAGAGTGTATTGTGGTCACGTGATCCTCGTTGACGTAATGCCGTGTGCCGTCACTGGAAACCGGCCGCCATGTTTTAACCGGTAAAGAATGACGGAAGTGCCCGGATGAACGCCTCAAACAAACATCGACTCATCGAGTGTTCGACGTCTTCTCGCCGTGTTTATTAAACTATTTTTTCACAATTATCAAGATTGTACTATATCTATTAAATCACTATTTCACCTTTAACTTATCCTACTCACTTATAAAATGATAATCCCATCCCTTTTCGCCTGACATTGAATTAACCAAAACAACAACAACTCTCCGGCATGTGTTGGTATATGCCAACGTGGGCTAAATCTTACCGGTTGTAAAATGGCCGCCAGCCTCCATAGTCGGCACGCGATCACGTGACCACCATACACCCTAAGGCCTTTTTATGTAAGCAACTTGATGCTCGCAAAAAAAACACCATAATTTTAATTTCTGTTATCAAAGAGTGTTTGAGTACCTGCTTACTGTCGCCCGCCATCTTGAAACCAAATCTAATCGTACCAAAGTACTCGAGTTGGGTACGCGCGTTGACTAATCGATAAAATAAATGTACATTGTAGACAAATCGTTGTTGGCGCTTTGCTTATATAAATGCACGCTTTGATCGGTGTTGATGCGAGTTGCTTAAATAAAAAGGCCTCTAGTCAATATATACACCTCTATGAGTATGACCGTAGCCTACAACGTGCCGTGCGGCACGTGAGGGCCACGAGGGAAGTTTTCTGAACGTGCCGTGTGGCACGCGTGGACCCAAGCCCTTGAAGACAACATACCCTCATCCTGACCAAGGTCATCTTCTGCAGGACGATTAGTGCTTCCAAATTCCATTAAAGGAAAAAATGTACAAATAAAATATTAAAATGATGTATAATATGACGGCGAGGCACACAACTTGAAAACCGCGGACGGGAGTGGGAGGGGCTTGCCATTCAGTAAAACGACCTGCGATTGGCTGGCCGAAGCATCCTCGGGAATTTCCGGGCAGATTTCCGAATTTTCCCGAATATTTAGTTCGTTAGATAATTCATTTATAAGACTTAGAAAATAGATTTATATAGCTACCATATTATTTACAAGACTTTATAAATCATTTATCAAACTATGAAAATAATATTCAATTCAGTCACACGCTTCGAGGGGTTTCAGCGTTCGCACGTGCCTAAGTAAGTAATTAATTTTAAAGCTTTATAAATGGAATTAGTAAGTCATATAAATGGCCCATTGTGACCGCATCCGCCCGCCATACTAGACGTCGGAGTATCGTGAGCCAGAGTTAAAATACCTACTGGAATATTGGCTATTTCATAATTCGGAAATGCCTTATCAAAAAGTGCCTTATTATCAGGATCACTTGCTTGTTCCAGAATTAATAACTCTCTTGACAACTTTTCAACCCCAGTGTTTTGAAAATCGGAATATTCCACATTTAGTGTTTCCACATCAGGAGAATTATGTATTTTTTTTTCAAAATCTATGTCTGAGTGATTAACTACCACTTTATCGTCAGCCAAATCATTTTCCAATATAAGGGTTACGCCATCCATGGGCAAAGAGTGCCTGACACCTATAGCGACAGGCCCCATAATAATAAAAATTTTCATAAATAGGAACCTTAAAAAAGCCCAACTTTACGCCCTGTAATAAGACACTATTCTTAAATGACTCCTCATCCAGTGACAATATGCCCTGTAGTAAAAAGACTGAGTAGTTCCTGTATCTTGTAAAAAAAACCATATAGGTTGCAGCAGAGCCTTATATATAGAGAGTCTGGCCAACTGACGTCGTGGGCGCCATTTTGTAACCCATTCTTACGTTGCAGATAGAGCCACAGTACAGCGTTAGACCGATTTATATGTTTTAGATTTGCACAAATGCTTTTTTATGTTCACTAAAGTGTACTGGTAGACAACAATTGGAATAAATCAATGAATCACACAATGTTAATTTTATTGACAATATTTATTTTTCATCTTTTTAACATTAAAAACACCGCAATAATCCAATATATCGTTTGACTTAAGGTTAAATCAAAATTATCGAATAATGATTACCTTTGACATTAGAAACAAAATTTTTATTTTATTTTTAGGGCTGTTTCCGATTTCGTTTCTAAATTTTAAAATTTTTTAAAAAATGACATTAAAAATAGCGCATTCGCAATGATCCAATATATCGTTTGACTATAGGGTCGAAAGTATCGAATAATGAATGATTACCTCTGATATTAGAAACTCGTTTTTTATTTTTATCATAATATGATTTATCCCGCGCCGAAGGATAGGGTGAGAAATGGGGTTTAACGTCCACTCATCACAAACTAGGTCATTTCGTGACTAACACATGGTTTAATATTATTTCAATAATTCGCTTGCGCGTAGGGGACTTTTGCAGTGGGAGGAAACCGGAGAAAATCCACGCGGTTGGACAGGCGACTCTAGGCCTACTTCTTGTCACCTACAACCGGGGATTCGAAACCACGCCAGTTGACTCAATGACAGGCTTTATGATACACGTGGTTTACCATTCCGCCCCCCCCCCTCTCCCCGCGCCAAAGGAAGTAAGGTGAAGATCTTGAAACTAATATTATGAAACTGTGTTAGGTCTATTTGTAAACACCTCATTGAGTCATTATAGTAGTTGTGCCTTTTGCTAATTAGAAATCTTTCGTATTTTTAATTGTGTGTTTCCTTGGAGACGGGAAGTTGGGTGTTCGTGTGATCTAACAAGTGCGCTTCAGGTCATAAGGTATGTCAATTAATCAAGCAGCGATGTTTCGATCTAAAGATTTTACGCGACAAGGAGTATGGTCGCCTGTCCAACCTCGTGGGTTTTTTACTTGTCCTCTAATTTCCTTCCGTTGCTAAAGACCCCTACGCACAAGCGAATTATTAAAGGTTTACGTTAGCTATAGCTCGCTCTCTCTTTCTCTCCCTCTCCGTGGGAACAAATCCGAGGAAGTTGTGGATATACTATTATTATTCAGGATTAATCAAAATTGCAGGAAAACGAAATTCAAACTTCGACTCCCCACAAAGACCAGTAACAGAATAATGTAAATTTTAATAAAACAAGTTTTTTAGACTGAACGGCTTAATCCGAATAACTAATAATAATGACTTCTGACAGTTCTGCATAGTCAGGCGAGAACTTTGCTACGCCTACATTTTGTGTCTCAAGCATAACAAATTGGTGAAGATTTACTCCTGTATGGAGATATCAAACATAATCACTAAGGGGCCTATAAAAATACAAAAAAATGACCATATCGATGAAGTTTAAATCGAAAACATACGAACTAGGCCAGGTCCGTAGTCTAGATACTAACTAATTACTTTAGGCCTACACTGTCACGTCAAACTGAATAAGTGTTATTCCAAAGTAGGGCCTACATATTTTTTTTTTCGAAAATTCACTCATGAATAACTTTATTTAAAGCTGAACTCCGATTATAAAACTACAGAAATAACTAAATAAAAAAAAAGTCACGCCCAAAACAACCGTCATACTTGTTTAAATTTCTTTAACAAACATGGCCGTCGATTTGGGCGACAAACACACAGGCAGGCCCCGCCCACTTTCAGTGTAAACCGTATCAAGCGAAGTATCCACATCCGGTAAGATAATAGCCAGCTCTCTGACTAACTGAAGTTTTTCAACTACTAGCTCGCAGAAAATATTATTGCTACACAATTATTATGTCTGGTCAGGTATATGTTATTTTATATTATTTTTACTAATTAGACGAAATAAGTCAACCATGGTGTACTTTTGTTCTAAAATAACAGAGAAACTTCCTTACCTCAAACAATAACAAATCTGCTAGCACCATACATTTTTTTCTTATTTCGTGAAATGTTTTGCACAAGAGAGTAGAGACACCAAATAATGTTCTGCGTCATAAAGTCTTGTATTATCGTTCCAAAATATATCCAAATCAGTAATAAAACTATAGCCCTTCCAATCAAATAAGTATTTTTCCACTTCCAATTGATGTTTCAATGGCGATAAAGGGACGTAACAAAGGGAAATTACTTATCCCTTATCGGAGTTACGTCCCTTTGTCGTCATTATATTTATTACCACAATCGAATTTGAAAGTGTAAAAATACGTAATTGATGGGGAGGACTACAGTTTTATTGCTGATTTGGTTATATATTGGAACGATAATACTAGGATTTATTTCGCAGAAAAGTATTTGGTGTATCTACTCCGTTGTGTAAAACATTTCACGGAACAAGAAAAAAAATGTATGATGGTGTCACACTGTTGGCAGATTTGTTATTGTTTTAGGTCATGAAGTTTCTCTGTTATTTTTAGACCAAAAGTACACCGCGGTTGACTTATTTCGTCTAATTAGTAAACAATGATATAAAATAACATATACCTGATCAGACATAATAATTGTGTAGCAATAATATTTTCTTTACATCGGCAAAGGTGATTAGCAACTCACAACTTTACTCAAGTACACATACACAATCAGTCAACCAACGTCAACATGGAAATGGAGGCAAGTACAGAAGATAAAGATAATAATTGTTTATTCGATGTGCAGTCTCTAAATGAAATTATTGATAAAAGCGTTAAATTGGCTGTGAAACAGATGGAACTGGAATTAAGGAAATTATTCAATAATCGTTTGTCGTCAATTGAGGATCGTGTGGCTGAACTAGAATTTACACAGACTAGCATAGGAACTGAAGTTGATTCATATGAAGAAAGGTTTGAGAAACTCGAAAGTGAACTTAAATTAAAAGAAAACGAGACAAGATCTTTACATAAAAAACTAAACAATTTAGAACAATACACCCGAAAATCCCACATTAGAATTTTTGGAGTGAAGGAAAAGGCAGGTGAAAACTGTATAAACATCGCAAAGGATATATTTAAGAAAGGTCTTAAACTGCAACAAATTTTTAGCATTGATGCAGCCCATAGGGTTGGGCCGGTGCCCAGTAACCATGGAAATCGCACTGTGTCTGACGACAACCAAACCTATCCCAAAGAAGTGAAACCAGAACGTCCCCGTGGTATCATTGTGAGATTTGTCCGTAGAGATGAAAGACAATTGGTTTTAACTAACCGAAAGAAACTAAAGCAATCGGGCATAACTATATCTGAAGACATGACCATTGAAAATATAAAACTTTTGACAAGCGTCCAGAAGCACAGTCTAGTCAAATCTGCATGGTTTGCTAATGGTAAAATACGCGCAGAAGGGCATAATGGTAAAGTTTGTCGTGTGGAGTTGTATCCAGATTTAGAAGAGCAATTACTCAAATTGAAATCCAGTTGAATCAAAAACCTATTATGTCTGGTATTGTCTTTCGTAGTTTGATTAGTTTTATTTACCACGCAATGAGACTGTTTTGTAATAGTTATTAGTACTCTTATGAGTTTCAAGACAAGATCCTATAACTGACTACTTCTTTGTGACAAAGATTTACTTGCACACCTTTCAATCTTAACATTTTCCTAAACCTTTCAATTTATTAAATCCCAAATTATAAATTATAATCACTTAAGTTTACATATAGCGTTTTTTTATTCCGCATTAAATGAAATATTCGTAAGCTTTACTGTTGAAATTGATATCACACTTTCGTTATAAATTTTCGGCTAGTAAACCCATTCGTGTTTAATACGTGTTGATAGATTTGAAGTAGCACGTGATATCAATTTCTGTGACAGAAAACGAGCTTATGTGATTTTATGTCAGGTCTTGTCTTCCGTAGTTTGATTAGTTTTATTCACCACACAATGACCCTGTTCTGTAATAGTTATTAGTACTTATTTGAGTCACAAGATCCTATGATTGACTACTTCTTTGTGACAAAGATTTAGTTGCACACCCTACAATCTTAACATTTTCCTTAACCATTCACTTTATTAAATCCCAAATTATAAATTATAATCATTTAAGTTTACATATACATGTAGCTCTATTGTATCCCGCATTAAATGAAATATTCGTTAGCTCCTTCTTTGCAATTGATATCACGTTTTCGTTTTAAATTTTCGGCTAGTAAACTTATTTATGTTGAATATATTCTGAATGATTTGAAATAGCAAGTGATAACAGTTTCTGCGATAGAAAATGAGCTAATATGTTTGTTGCTATTACACGATATCTATTAATTCCGTTCGTAAATATAAATGATACGTGCCTTATAAAGGTATTTAAATTCGTTGTATTTAATGTGGGCTGTGGGCCAATTTATTTATTTATTTTTAAAGTAACAAATAGCCTTTTATTCTATAGAACATGCTATCACACTTCTGTGATTCAGTGATTCTCATCAGCCAGAGATAGCAGTTCAAAAGATAGAAAATTATCTGGTTTAAATAACTCACATAAACCTAAAAGCATATATATTATAATAAAAATGAATGATAGACGGTCGGGAACATTGACCATGTTATACTTCCATATTTTAAATAGCCTAGTTTTGTTGTTATTACAGCATAAGCTGAAATCGTTTGTTCTCGACTGAGTTGCCTTTAACACAAAGTTTAAACAACCTATGTTTTATATGATCCCCATAACGGTTGTTTTGTATATAATTACATGTTTTCTGTTTCTTGTAGTGTCTATATCGTATTTATGTATATTTCCCTGCACATGCACCAAGGAACTACAAATATATCAAATTGTAATGTCGAAGCCCACTTTATTCTGCAAAACACATTTAATAGTTTCTAATGTTACTCTTATACTGGGGTAACCGTATTAGACTGTCATTACTTAAGGAATACACCAGTAATTTAAGTGACTTCGACTATATTCAACAAGTATGTAACGATAAACTTAACATTTCATTGTATGTTATCAATATCCGATTGTTACTCCTCCAAGCAGGTGACGTAGAACAAAATCCCGGTCCGAATTCGTTATCGTATGAAAAACTATCCCTTGTTCATCTCAACTCCCGTAGTATAAGAAATAAATTGGATACTATATTCGATGTACTGGACGAATATCATATAATAGGTTTTACAGAAACTCACCTAAATGAAAAGATAAGTGATGATTCTTTAATTCGCACCGGGTTTCAAGTCCCATTCCGACGAGACAGAAATTGTTTTGGAGGCGGTGTCTTAGTTTATATCAGTGAACTTTTAATATGTAAAAGGCGTTTAGATTTAGAAAATATCAATAACGAAACCATATGGATCGAAATCCATTCTAAACATGATATCATTTTGGTTGCTATAGCCTATAGGCCACCAAACGCGTCAAAAGATTTCTGGACAATCCTAGACTCGTCGATAGAATTAGCCAATCGGACGACAAACAAAATTATAATTTTGGGCGATCTGAATGTTGACCTCATATCGACAAAAACAAGTAGTTTACACGATTTAATGCTAAACAATACCCTCAGTAATGTCATTAACACCCCTACAAGAGTAACAGCCTCGTCGTCAACCCTATTAGATGTTATTTTAATACAAGAAGATATTAAAATCTGCTTGAGTGAAACTATAGAATTTAAAAACAATATCTCAGACCACAAGGCTGTAAGCTGTGTAATTGATGTTAGTGTACATACCGCCACATGTTACAATAGAGAAGTGGTATTATACAAGGAAGGCAACTACGAAAAGTTGAATTCTCTTATTTTGAATTTTGATTGGTATTCTAAATTTGATTGTCTTGAGATAAATCAAGCATGTGACCAGTTTTATAATACACTGGACACATTTATCAACGAGTGTGTTCCAAAAAAGCAAGCTGTTATCAGACCTAACGACAAGCCATGGTTTAATTCTGAAATCCGTAAAGAAATTAGAATAAGAGATAGACTTAGGAAACAGGCTATACGAACAAAAAAGTCGAGTGATCTCATTCATTACAAATGCCAACGTAACAAAGTAAACAACTTCAAAAAATCTCTAAAATCTCAATTCACAGAAGATATCAAATCAAAACTAACAAATCCAAACAGTTCTCCTGGCGATTTTTGGAAATCGATTAAACGTCTTTTCTTTGATAAGAATAATGTTATACCACCCTTAGTATCAAATGATAGTAATAAAATCGCATACTCTAACTACGAAAAGGCCGAAATATTGAACCAGTTTTTTGGATCTGTTTCCGATAATATAGATTCTACCGACCCCCCTCCATTTGAGAAAAGAACAAACTCAATACTAGAAATACCTCAAATATCAGAAACTGAAGTCAGGGACATAATAGTTAGTCTTAACATGAAAAAAGCCAATGGACCGGATAGAATTAGTAATCAATTGTTAAAACATATTTCAAAAACCATTTGTATACCCCTTAAACTTTTATTTAACAAATCGTTAGCGACAGGCACTTTTCCTTCGAAATGGAAACAGGCGAATGTAATGCCCCTATTTAAGAAGGGCAGTAGAACATATGTCGAAAACTACAGGCCAATATCATTATTGAACTGTATTAGTAAGATATTTGAAAAAATTATTTTTAAGTATTTTTACAACTTTTTCCACATCAATCAATTGTTAAATAGTTTTCAGACAGGCTTTAGACCTAAACACGCCACTGTTCATCAACTGATTGAGGTATATGATAATATACTATCAGCCTTAGAAAATAAAAAGTGCTCAAGCTACGTTTTCTGTGACATCTCTAAAGCGTTCGACCGAGTTAACCACGCATGTTTGTTACAAAAGCTTTCAAGTTACGGAATTTCCGATCCACTTCTAGCATGGACACGCGATTATCTTACTAACAGAAAACAAACCGTTTTTGTAAATAATGCAAATTCACAATTTATAACTCTAAAATCCGGGGTCCCTCAAGGTTCCGTCCTTGGGCCGTTTTTGTTTTTGATCTACATAAACGATGTCCAAGATGTATTGCAAAATAAAGCAAGATTATTCGCTGACGACACTGCAATAGGGTGTAACAAAATCTCAGTAAATCACATAGAGCGTTCTTTGAACAATGACCTTTCTAATTTACACGATTGGTCCAAAGCGTGGCTTATAAAATTCAACCCTTTAAAAACTAATGTTGTAAACTTTTTTCCAAAATGCCACGAACAGTCACCTGAATTAGTTTTTGGAAATCAAGTCTTATCAAGTGTTGATCACCATAAACACCTTGGTGTAACGTTATCTGGCGACTGCAAGTGGTCTGAACACATCGATCGCATATGCAAATCAGCGTCAAAACGTTTAAATATTCTACGAAAATTTAAATATTCAATTGATAGAAAATCTCTAGATATTATTTATAAAACTCATATTAGATCACTATTAGAATATGCTTGCGAAGTGTGGGATGGGTGTAACATCGCCGATTCTGAAAAACTAGAAAAAATTCAGTTAGAAGCAGCTAGAATTGTGACCGGTCTTCCTAAATACGCAAGCAGGGAGTCATTATTTTATGAAACAGGTTGGACCAAATTATCAGTGCGTCGCGTTATTCGCCGGCTTTCCCTCTTTCATGACATTTTAAACAATAGGTCGCCGTCATATTTGGTTGACATACTGACCAAGCTGAATGTAACAAGGCACAATCATAACTTAAGAAATAACCAAAATATCTCTATTCCATTTTGTAGGACCGCTCAGTACAAAAAATCATTTTTTCCTTCTACTATAGCTGATTGGAATTCATTGGACACAACTATAAGAAACGTCCATGACTCAAAACAATTTAGATCAAAACTAAAAAAGAAATACAAAAATATTCCTTTATCTCCCAATTATTATATTTTTGGAAATCGCTCTGAAAATATAATTCACACTAGACTACGTCATGGGTGCAGTGTATTAAATCATGATCTATACAGGGTAAAACTTATTCAGAGCCCAAAATGTGAATGTGGCTGGCACGATGAAAATGCTGAGCATTACTTTCTTCAGTGCAAGCGCTTTTCAGTTAACAGGACTACGCTATTAAATTCTCTAACTGATTTCAAAATCACTAACGTGTCCGTGTTACTATGGGGTGACGTGGATCTGCCCGATGAAAAGAATATTTTTTTATTTTCTCAAGTTCATACTTATATAACATCAACTAAACGATTTACCTAAATACAATTATCATATTATATATCTATAAAGTAGTTCCTGTGCACTCATTGTATGTATGTTTTGTTTAATTTTGTACATATAAATGTGTTTAGTTTGTATTCCGTAATTTATAACTATTATTTGTTAAAATATTCCATTTATATAAACTGACCATCTAATGTAATATATTAATGATTATTTCAATGCAATTAATATTTTTGTATCTATCATTTAAAATATTCTCATCAATTAATATTTTAAGGAGAAAACGTTTATAAGTTGTTAGAACTTTTGTTTAATCCTTTTGTATTGTACAATGTCAATGTCGATGCAATGAAATAAGTTTAAACTAAACCTGATCAGACATAATAATTGTGTAGCAATGATATTTTCTGTGAGCTATTAGTTGAAAAACTTCAATCAGTCAGACAGCTGGCTATTATCTTAGCGGATGTGGATACTTCGCTTGATACGGTTTACACTGAAAGTGGGCGGGGCCTGCCTGTGTGTTTGTCGCCCAAATCGACGGCCATGTTTGTTAAAGAAATTTAAACAAGTATGGCGGTTGTTTTGGGCGTAACTTTTTTTATTTAGCTATTTCTGTAGTTTTATAATCGGAGTTCAGCTTTAACATATACAAATTAACCAAAACCGCAAGTATTTATGCCATACAGACGAAATTTAAATCGAAAAAAACATCTACCGTTCCAGGTACTTAACTAGGGCTAGGCCTATCTGAAAGTGGCTTTCTTAAGTTCAAAACATGTTTTCGTATATTCTTTCATCAAAATAAAAAAAAATAACCAATGACGTGAATATGTCATTAGGTTCGGGATTTCTTCAAACTACAATAAAAATCTAGGGTTGCTTGAAATCATTAAAGACACGAACGACAGGCTACTGGTACTTTTACTAAATTTCGGACGGAACAATTTCCCACAATTGATCCACGGAAACCCGTTTTGATGTCATTTTCGGTCATGCGCAGACACTGGCCTTATTCCTAGACTGAAACTCCTAGGCCATTGTGTGTTTTTTTTTCTGAAAATACCGTCGTGCAGTACGCTTCTTTGACCTAAGTTGGAACCGACCACCTTTTCTGTATACGTGTAAGGTTTACCGACCGATTCCAGAAACCAATATTTACAATAACTTCGATATAGAAAAGATACGGCAAGTTTACCTGATCGTAATGGCCGTGTATGCAACTGAGAAAAACAGTGGATGACTTATTCGTGCTCCTGTCCCGAACTAGTATTTAGTCAAGTTTTTTACGCATTTTACGACCAAACAGATGCTATCTATTACTTACAGGACTATTAATTAACAAAATAGATTTAAATGGTCTATCCTATTTACATTAAACTGCCGACTGGAGAGTGTACGCGGTTAATACTTGATATATCGTCTGCTAGCGTTGCATGCTATGCACTTACACAAAACACGGTACTATGTTGGTTTTTGAGGCTATCGACTCAAAAAAATAATTCTAGCTGATAAATCTACAAAAAGAATGCAACAAGCCAACAGTGAGGCTGATGTCCCCCGCCGAAATCCCAAACTAATAAGATGACACATATTAATTAATCGAACATTTATTTTTTTCAAAATATTAGCTTTAGCTCAAAATATTAATTATTGACTTAGTCAAGACATTCGCCTAATGATCATCTACTTTAAGTTCAAAATTCTACCTCAATTAAAACCAGAGTTATGTTCCAAAGTCTTGACCAATAAAGGTGATTATCGCTACTTAGGCTTAGCAGAAAATTTGCACCGTTGAACTTAGTCAAGGTAATGATAAAATGAATCTATACTCTGAGTTACATTGCTATCACTTCATTACAACTAAAGTTATCGTGCCCCAAAGCATCAACCAATCAGATTGCTTATCGTTCTGCTTAACCTCAGCAGAAAAAGTTGATTATCGAACTTGGTCAATATATCGTAGTAATAATGAGAGTTATCCAGTTCCAAAGTCTCGACCAATCAGATTGCTTATCGCTCTGCTTACCCTGAGCAGAAAATGCTCATTGTCGAACTTAGTCAAGGTATTTATGTAATGAAACTATACACCAAGTTTCATCACTCTCACTCACTGAGAACTAAAGTTATCGTGTCCCAAATCATCAACCAATCAAATTGCTTATCCCTGTTTCCCTAAGCGGTAAATGCTCATCTTCGAACTCCATCAAGGTATTGGCATAATAAACACCTACACTAAGTTTGAGCATTATAGCTCAATTAGAACGAGAGTTATTGTGTCCCAAAAAGTGTGACAGACGGACGGACGGACGGGGGCGACGGCAATATACGACCACATTTCAATGTGGGCGTATAAAAACCGATTCCAGTGTCGCATTTCACCGCTAGTAACTAACAGAAGACACAAATATTATGAATCGTCAACAACCGTACCACACACGGCCACTTTTACTTTGCTTGTTTACATTACAATACAATGCATGGGATGATGAGTGTGGATCGAAGAAACTAAACCTAGACCCCGGTTATGGCCAAATGATAGCTCTGAGGGCTAAATTACAAATTAAAGGTCTACACTAAGCCCGAGAACGCCCGTGGCATTGTAAATAAATGAACATGTGCTTATGTTATGCACTCATTGTTTTGACAGACTCGAACCAACCAATTAACGAGTAGCAGCTTCCATTATGGCGTCTCTATTCTACCGGAAGTCAGTAGCTATTGGCCTATCTAGTCTTTATAGGATATATATGATTGCCCCTCGCATTCTTCTTTATCCATTCCAAGGGCACTCACTCTCCTCCTCCTACATCCCAAGGGAACTTACTCTCCCTGCTTCAACCCGGACTCGGCCCGACACCACAATTAAGATGGAATTTCAGTAAGTAAAGCAATGTAGTGAAAATGGCACTATGAATATGACGTCAAACTTTCAGCTAATCAAAGGCTGAATAGCTATGTTGGTTTGGATTAAAAAAAATCGCGTCCGGCTACACCGTTCTTTGAAATCTATAACACGCTCTTACCTAGAGTCGTATCTTAATCCGCCGGAGGTCTCGAAGGCTCGCAGCCTCGGGTCGATAAAACAATGTAGACGTAAAGGGGAGGTAACTTATCTTAAAACAAGATGTTTACCCCCGTGAAAAAGATTTTAAAATGTCATTTCAAAACGTTAAATTTCATTAAAATTGATTTAACCAATATATCCCACCCAAACTACCCAATACCACCTCAATAATAATATCACCACATACTACCCATTACTACATGATAATGATGCAAGATGGACATATCATTAAATTTGTTTGTTTCGATTGTTTGTATTTATTTTAAAATTAATGCTTTAATAAAACAATTGCATAATTTTGTATATTCATTTCTTCATGTCAACCATTAAGTTATTGCGTAATTTCGTAGTTGGTGTCGATTGTTTGTATTTATTTAAAAATTAATGCTTTAATAAAACAAATGCAAAATTGTATATTCGTGTCAACCATTAAGTTATTGCGTACTTACTTACACCCCGGAATTAAATTTACTATAGGAGCTTTTACGGGTTTCCGTTTTGACGTCATTTTCGGTCATGCGCAGACACTGGCCGTGTTGCTAGACTGAAACTCATAGGCCATTGTGTGTTTTTTTCTGAAAATACCGTCGTACAGTAAGCTTCTAAAATGGACCTTCATTTCTATAAACGTGTAAGGTTTACCGACCGATGCCTGAAACAGATATTTACAGAAACTTCGATATAGAAAAGATACGGCAAGTTTACCGGACCCGTAATGGCCGTATGCAACTGAGGAAAACAGTGGATGACTGATTCGTGCTCATTGCCCGAATTAGTATTTAGTCAAGTATATTACGCATTTTACAACCAAACAGATGCTATCTATTACTTGCAGGACTATTAATTAACATAATAGATTTAAATGGTCTATCCTATTTACATTCAACTGCCGACTGGACAGTGTATACGTACGCGGTTAATACTTGATATATCGTCTGCTAGCGTTGCATGCTTTACTCTTACACAAAACACGGTAGGGTCTATGTTGGTCCTTGAGGCTATCGACTCCAAAAATAATTCCAGCTAATAATTCTATAAATAAAATGCAATATGCAAATAAGATTGTTTATGCGTGTTGTATAGCCAATAGCTACTGTAAATTTCCCCGCGTTTAGACGGCTCTATAACCAATGAAAAATAGTTGTTTGATTTACGTGGTAAAACTCCAGCCATTTTTATAAAATTTTCTCTTGATGGAATATGAATAACAGAAAGAACAACACGATGATCAATTGGAATCTATGAATATTTTTCAAAGCTCTTTTTCCAACTACATAAATCGTCTTGGCTCAGCATTTGGCACGCAGTGAAATTTTAATCCAGTCAGTTTATCTCCACTGTAGCAACCAAGAATAGAGAACGATAGATTTGTGTCTATTTTATTAATTTCTAATTTAGTATTTGGTTCGGAGAACAACTGTTGAATGCAATAACTGGACTGGTGCATTATATACAGAATTATTTTTTACAGCGTGATTATTGTTTGTCATCATTTTTTAGACTTGCTACGGTCGTGCTTAAATTTTAATATCGTCTTGAATAATTCTTTCGTGGAACCACAGGGCACCACTCTATAATCCATATTGTTTACTCTTATGCTCTATTTCGTGGCATTTTACAAACAAACACATGTTTTTCGTGGCATTTTACAAACAAACAGATGTTATTTATTTTTTGTTTGCAGTACAATTTACACGTCTGCATATAACAATATCTGTGTAATGCTTTTGCGCACGGCCAACTGGACGTTAGTCTCGGTCACCCAGAACCTCCGACCTAGTCTTCAACATACGGAGAATATTTATCTTGATGGTAGAGACTATTGAACCGTGTGCGAGCTTGACATATCGTCTGCTACAACGCAGTATATCGTCATTAAAACAAAAAAATAATAACTAAGACATGATTTGAAATCAGTTATTTATTACGAATTCTACACGCAACTTACAAAAAAAGTGGCATTAAAGAATATGTTTTATAGAAATAGAGAGAAAACCCCGCTTTCTCTCGCATTTTTCATGTTAAACTGCGGGATAAACAGGGCCAGGCTAAAAATAGAAACCGGAAGTGCGTCACATGAAAAACCTCCTATTGGATAGATGTACAAGTTATAAAAGTGAATAATCAAATAAAAAATTAAAATATACCGCAAACCAACCCAATCAGATCAATATATAATTACAACTCCAGGCATCCCCAGTTCCCCACTATATCGAAAGAGCCCCTATATCTACCCTTGCACGCAGAGCAATATACATTTGTGAGCCTGAATTCCTGGAGGAAGAATTGGACCATTTACGCCATGTGTTTTGTAACTTGAATAATCCCCCCCCCCCTTACTTGTGAATAAGCATATCAATCAAACAATAAAAACTACCAGGAATGATCATCAAAAACCTGAAAAATCCCCCATTTGAATAACCTTGCCCATTTATGGTAGTCTAACGTTAAAAGTGAGCAATCTAAGTAAGAAATCGAAAATCGACAACACATTCTCGGTCCCCACCACCCTGAAACAATACTGAAAGCCAATTGAAAGCTACAAACAATTCTCCCGATTAAACCAAAAACTTTTAGTATATTTAGAATATACTAGTGATTGTATCCCATAAAAAACTTGTTCTGTTAATGTGTTTCCCGATAGCTAAATGCCATAAAAAAAATTATGTGCAACGTCAATATAGGGATGTGGCAATTAAGTGTGTTCGTCAGATTAGTAAACTTGAAGATAAATATATCAGAGTGTGTAATAATTTAACCCTGCTCATGAGATGTAGAGACAGTGACATTGTGCCACAAGGATTAAAACTTGGGGGTCCAGTTAACTCCAATGATGCAAATAACATATTACTCCAAGCTAGTAAATCCCTAGTACGTGAACGTATTCAACACCATCGAAATAATAAGCACCGACTTCTGCAAGAAAGAGAAGCATCACATCTGGAACTCAAACATCTAATGACTACAGAGCATTTTAACTGCACCCGCATGGCCTAGATTTTCACCAACCGAGCTACTGATGGAAGAAATAAACAACGACACCTCAACAAGTTTGAACAACTAAAGAATGATAATGCCACGACCAAGAAAGCAGTCACAACTAATCTCAAGAATGACTTCCTTACTTAGACAGTTGTCAACCTCAGCAGTAAAGGGTGAATTCGGGCGGTCCAACTCGAGGCACTTGAGTCGACTCGATTTCGTTCGCGCGTCCCGAGTTTCGGTGATGTCGGGTCATGTGACCAACTCGAGTGACCTACACGAATACTCCCCATTCCACGAGGAGCATGTCGAGTCGATTCGACTGGGAACACGTGATCTTATGAATGAAATGGCGGCGAACGAAATTTGTTTTAAATGTGAAGCCTGTGAGCTTATCACAGACACGCTAGAAGAAATCCAGAACCACAGCTGTAAAGCTCCAATAAATGGTAATGAGAAAGCGAGTAAGGCACCAGTGCAGAGTACAAGTGGGATAGAACAGCATTTTTGGAGCGAGTCGGCAACTTAAGCCATGCTTAACATGCGTTTATCGATGAATAAAGAGTTTCTGAAAGCCCGCGCCCATTCAGTGCTTTGGAAAAAAGTTGTTGAGGCAGTGAAAAAACAAGACTCGGATTTTGAAGCTACAGAAACGCAATGTGTTAACAAGTTCAAGGCAATAAAAAAGCAGCAAAACCGGTAATGATCCAATAACCTGTAAATTTTACGATGAGTTTGATGAAGTGGTCGGTACCTCTGACAGTGCAAAACCCCTGTTTACTTTGGCGAATGAAAAGCGAGAATCCCCAGCCCCTAAAAAGTTCAAGTGCATGGCTAAGAATCAGGGTAAAAATAATGCAGATACAGAGGACGCCGATACCAGTATTGAACTAGAGAAGGATGATGAGGGTGAAGATGTTCCAGGGCGAAAAAAGCGAATTAGAGGCCAACCCACTGCTGTTCTGAAATGGCTTTCCAATTACCAAGAAGATCAAACAGATCATTTCAAACAACGGGAAGACCGAGCTGAAAAACAACATCAGGATAAGTTGGAGCGATTTGATAAGCTCCTCTCACTTTTTGGCAATAAGGATAAGGAATGAACACGTACGATATTCGTCGTACACGTAAAACAATACATAACAAAAACTATAACTGTTTTATTCATATTTTATTTAATGGTCATATGTTCAAAGATTTGTTGAAAAACACTGTATAATTCTTTTATCCATATTTTAATGTACATAATTATCATGTTCAAAGATACGTTGAGAACATTGTATAAATGTTCTATTCATATTTTTATTTTCATAATTATCATGTTCAAAGATTTGTTGAAAAACATTGTTCGTGTCAGTTGAACAGTGAGTCGTTGACGGTGTTTCTGAATTAGTTGATGTTCCAGTTAGGCCACATAATTGTATTTCGTATCTTAGTGCGTGGATGAAAAATTCACATTTTTGCTAGTTTAGCTTTTTTATTCAATGTATATTTTATTGTAATATCGGATTTATTACAAAAGTTAAAACTAAATGTTTTAAATAAATTCCAAACAAGTTTATTGTGAAGCTCTTTATAAGGCCTGTATTTTCGGAGCAAATTTCAATACAGGATCAACGATTTACGATGGCGACTAAACGGTTTCTCTTCTGATATCCAGCAGCCGCTGTAGTATCCACATAAAGACAATACAATTAGTGGTCTGAATCTAGTCTATTTATAGTATTTGTATTAAGAGTGATGTCCCTTATATATCCCTATAGTTACTGTAAAAATAACAATGGCTGAATAAAGTTTTACTTTTAATAAACTTTAACTATTTATAATATGTGAACTCATACACCCGTCACATATGGCGACGAGGACGGGATTGATGTTAGGAACAGTTAGGGATTAAAGTAGATAACTTAGAGGGCAACAGACACATTTTCTTTGTCAAATAAACCCCAGGCAAGTTAGGTGTATTGTAAAGTACGAAATTTCAACGAACTCCCTCGGATTCTCACTCTCAGATTGTTCAACATCATTACATCCACAATGGCAGATGACGACAGTCACAATGACACAGCTAATACCACAGAACACAGACAGAACACATTTCAGGCATCTGGAAGTGTTACCAGAGACATCAAAATGATTCAATTTGTTCCTGAAGCAGATCCACTCCTCAATGGGCCAAAATGGGAAAAGTGGATGGATGAATTTGACACAAGATTACGGTACTTCCGCATCACAGATGATCCAGATAAATTAGATGCTTTGAAAATTTACGGTGGAAAGGAAATTCGAGATAAAATAAAACTTCTTCGAGATCTAGAACCTGATTCTGATGACTCGTCAGACACAGAAGTACAACTACATGCTTCTACCACACCGTATGGAAAAGCACTAGCTAAGCTCAACAAACATTATATTGGTTTAAAGAGTGTGCCACACGCACGATTTCGTTTTGGTAAACTGCGTCAGAAAGATGGCGAAACAATTAATGAATATGAAGTACGTATTCGAGAGGCAGCTAGAAACTGTGAATTTCTAGATATTGACGGACAGATTTTATATCATCTTAGTTTGACAATTAGAGACTCTGATTTTAGAAGAAAAGCTATGGACAAGAAATATAGTTTACAGAAATTTCTACTAAAAGCACAGAGCAAAGAAGACACATATCGCAGAGCAGAAGAAATAGAAGCGAATGAGGAAAGAGCTGTAAATAGGGTTCAAAGTTATAAACCAAGGCCTAATCACCAAAGAAAACAACATAGATATAATAAGCATCAGCAATCGACACAACCAGCTTATTCTCGCGATAAACAAGTAGACTGTCCACACTGTGATGTTGATCACCCACCTGGAAGATGGAACTGTCCGGCATCAGGGGTCAGATGTGATAATTGTGGTGGTAAAGGACATTATGCTGTGAAATGTTTAAAACCAAAGAGCCACACACAGAATTCTTTTAGTCGTCGTAAATCTAGTAACTACCAGTCAAACAGACATCGTCAAACACATGTTAAACAGATTTTCCAAGAATCGGAAACAGATGAAGAGTGTGTATACAAAGTGTGGATTCCCAAAAGCAGTCCAGAGAACTATTCATCATCAGTCAAGATTTATGTCAATGGTGTAAAGGTGCAGTTTGAAGTAGACACTGGGGCTAGTTCAAATCTTATTGATGAAGACAGATTTGACAAAATTCAAGATAAATTAGATCCAAATAATAAGTTAGAGTTAAAACCAACCAATGTTAAACTCCTTACGTATGGTGACTATATGATTCCTGTTATAGGTTATTTTGAAACAATGGTAGCCAGCAAACAAAATAAGACGCTCAAGGCAAACTTCTTGGTTGTTAGATCTAGTCCACTACTTAGCCTACAGACATCAGTAGATTTAGGTTTAATATCATTTAATCATCAAGTCCAGACTATGTTAGAAAAACCAAGTGAAAGTATTGATAGCATATTGCAGCAGTATAATGACATATTTACAGGTTTAGGTCAGCACACAAAATATGAAGCATCGTTTATAGTAGACGAAACAGTATTGCCTACAATACAGAAACAACGCAAGGTCGCATATAATTTAGAGGAAATGGCACTTCGAGAAGAAAAACGTTTAATGGATAACGATATAATAGAAGATGTTCAAACCACAGAACCAACGACATGGTGTACTAATCCAGTCATCACAACAAAGCCTCACAATCCTGATAAAATCCGTTATTGTGTAAATATGAGACCAGTCAACCAGGCAATAAAACGACCTTTTACTGAAGCACTAACGGTAGAAGATATTGCATTCAAGCTTAATGGTTCAAAAGTTTACAGTAAGTTAGATATGAATGAATCATACCATCAGATAAAACTAAACGAATCTTCACGTCATCTCACAACTTTCTGTGGTGTCAACAGGAAGAAGAGATATAAACGTTTGAATTATGGTGCCATATCGTCTCAAGACATTTTTGATGATATTATGTACAAAACAGTTGGTGATTTACCCGGGGTCATAAACATTCGGGATGATATAATTTGTTTTGGTTCAGATGTACAAACTCATGACACTGCGCTCACATCTGTTCTTCAAAGATTTCGTGAATGCGGTTTAACTTTAAACAATGATAAATGTCGATTCCGGTCAACAGAAATAGATTTTTTCGGTTTTAAATTTTCATCTGAAGGAATGAAACCTGATCCTAAGAAGATCGAAACAATTGAGAATTTAGAGAAACCCAAGACTGTCAGCGAAGTCAGATCTTTTCTAAGTATGTTAGCGTTTTCATCTAGATTCATACCAAAATTCTCAGCTATTTCAACACCTCTTAGAAAATTAACAGAGAAAAATGCTGTAATGAAATGGGGTCCAGAGGAAGAGCAATCATTCGACCAACTTAAATCCAGTTTGTCTAAAGATTTAACTTTGACATATTATAACACAAAGTTAACAACGAGAGTTTACGTCGATGCAGGTCCTACCGGTATAGCAGCAATGTTAGCACAATTTGAAAACAAAGTATGGCATCCAGTTTTATTTGTCAGCCGGTCATTAACCAAAGTGGAACAGCGATACAGTCAAATCGAACGAGAAGCATTAGGTGCAAGATGGGCATGTGAAAAGTTATACATGTAAATAATTGGTTCAAAATTTGAATTAATTACAGACCATCAACCTCTTTTACCTCTGTTCAACAATCCGAATAGTCGTCCACCTATTCGTATAGAAAGATGGTTACTCTATCTTCAACAGTTTGATTTCAAATTAATATATGCAAAAGGGAAGTTTAATCCAGCGGATTATCTTAGTAGACATCCAGTTCCTCATTCTGACAATGATCGTAGTATTTATAGACATAGTGAAGAAACAGTTCGAGCTATTATTCGCCAATGTTCGTTACCAGCAGTTACACTAAAAGATATACACAATGAGACTGTTAATGACAGAACATTAATTAAGTTACAAGGGTATATCAACACCAGCAACCATGACATGTGTAAGTCAGATGACGATACTAGGCCGTATGCTACAGTATTTCATGAACTTAGTCTTATTGATGACATCATATTACGTGGTGATAAGGTTATCGTACCAAAGAAATTGCAACGTAAAGTCGTGGAATTGAGTCATGAAGGTCATCAAGGAATGACGTTAACCAAACAATTGCTTAGATCTAAAGTCTGGTTCCCACTCATGGACAAAATGGTGGAAACTGAAATAAAAAACTGTATTCCATGCCAAGCAGCTATTCCTGAGCATAATAGAGATCCATTAGTCATGTCGGTATTACCCAATCATCAATGGGAACGTGTATGTGCAGATTTTTGTGGTCCGTTTCCTACTGGAGAGTATGCATTAGTCATAATAGATGAGTATTCAAGATATCCAATTGTCGAAATTGTGACGTCAACATCCTTTAAAGTGGTGAAACCGTGTTTTGAGAAGATATTTTCATTATTTGGCATACCAAAATCAATTAAATCTGATAACGGTCCTCCGTTTAATAGTCAGGAGTTCAAACAGTATCTCATAGACCGTGGTTGTAAACATTCGCCTGATACACCTCTATGGCCTGAAGCTAATGGTATGGCAGAAAGGTTTATGAAACCGTTGGTCAAGTTCGCCCAAACTGTCAATATAGAGGGAGGTGATTGGAGAATTGAAATTCATTCATTTTTAGCTAATTACAGATCAACGCCCAGATCAACTACTGGGAAATCTCCTTATCAACTAATGTTTAAGAGAAATGTAACTACTAAACTTCCAACATTTGAAGTTAACACTCCAGAAAATTTAGAAGTTCTTGCAAAAGACACTGCTAAAAAAGAAGAGATAAAGGAGTACGCAGATATGAAACTAGGCTAGTAGTGGTATATATTTCTTGGGAATTAAATGCAGAATGAATGTTTGTTACATATTCTGAACCAGTATGGGGTGTAGTATTCCAGAAAAATTCCCCCCGTCAATTGGTTTTGGGGAAAAAAATTTGTGGCCGGTTGAAATTTTGGCCTCGGGGGATCACATAAAAATAGGGATAATTTCGGTATGAATAGATTTTTGACATTTTCTGACGAATTATCATGGTAAAATCTCGCACACAATTCACAAAACGATCAGAGAAAAATATTTAGTGATGATAAGATCAGAAATCATATGACGTCATCATTGAAATTCAAAATGGCGGCTAAAATGCAGCTATCTCATAAGTTATAAATTTGAAGATAAATATATCTTGTAATATGTCTATCCACAGGTTTATACATCATCTGAGAACGATTAACATAGTAAAAACTCATTTAACACGGTATTAAATCCGGGACAAAAATATTCGTGACTCACCGATTATTCCCCATCGTCATCCAGATCAACTGCTTCCCCATTTTGCAGTTCTCTCCGCGGCAAACACATTTGAGACCATTTTGACGGCGCGTGCACATATTTGTGCCACATTGGTTCAGGATCAACTTGCATTTACACCTCAAAAAGTAGAGTACTGAGTTGGGAGCTGGTGACAAGTCCGTTCGGACTGGCTCATAAGATCCACTGTCATTCACACATTCCCATTCGGTTGGATCCAATGACGAGACCACCTACAACTTCAATCGGACCTCCAAGCTTTAGAGGAATGGGCGCTGACATGGGGTATGAAGTTTAATGCGAAAAAGTATTACATCATGAGTATCAACAACAAATCCAGTCACTATTATCAACTAGATAACAACATTCTCCAGCAAGTTGAAGAAAATCCATACCTGGGCGTCACATTTACAGAGAACCTAAAATTTAGCACCCATATCACGAAGATCTCAAACAAAGCCTGCTTTACCCTTGGATTCTTGAAGAGAAACCTCAAATAGTGTCCACCGACCTGCAGGAAAACAGCCTACCCATCGTTAGTGCGATCCGTCCTAGAATACAGCTCCGTTGTCTGGGACTCATACCTCCAAAAGGACATCGACAAACTGGAACAAGTCCAGCGCCGTGCTGCACGCTTCATCTCTGGAGACTACAAATCCCGAGAACAGGGCTGTGTCACAAAGATTTTAACGACTCTCCAACTTCCACCACTTCAAGACAGAAGAAAGATGGCACGACTGACATTCTTCTACAAGGTGGCTGAGGGATTGGTACCGGCAATGCCTTTTGATTCCTATCTGACTCCTATTCGTGGTAAACGGTTAATCAGACCCCAAAAAATTGAAAATTATGTTAGTGGAAATATTATTGATAGACAAGCCAGTAACCATCACAAGTGCTTTAAACCCATAAACTGTAAAAGCGACCAGTATAAACATTCTTTTTTCCCCAAACAACTATTGAGTGGAACAAACTAGACCGTGAAATTGTGCGCGCAGAGTCAGTTCGGAGCTTCATTACAGCTCTCCATCAGTGTGAATAATCACACATCTCGCTCCCGCTGCAATTATACCGTCCTGCAGTGTATACATTCAGATTCAGATTCAGAATGCAGATTCGTCCAATTTTGCCCATACGACTACTTGCACATGTACTCGTAGTGCGTGGAAGTGTGCCGCTCCATCAGTTAAGGCATATGCTCGACGTCAATCCAGTTCTTTTCAACCATCATCGTTCTAAATCTTTTCGAACCACAAGCAAGCTAGTCCGCCGTCTCCGGTATGACCGTAAATGTGTCCAAAGAGGGCACTACCACCTTTACCAACAGAATCCGGTGAACTGTTCAATTGAGATATTATCCTAGCCCAACCCTGGATCGCCCATGCCTGGTCAGGGAGCGACACGACCTCGCCGTGTTATGGGTGGAATGGAATTCAATAATAAAATATTTGAGCGACAAAGGCGTGCAAGATTGGGCTAAGATAATATCTAAATTGAACAGTTCGCTGGATTCTGATGGTAAAGCTGGTAGTGCCCCCTTAGGACATATTTACGGTTATACCGGAGACGACGGACTAGCTCGCTTTCGGTTCACAAAATTTAGAACGATGATGGCTGAAAAGAACCGGATTGACGTTTGAGCATGTGCCTCAACTAATAGAGCGGCACACTTCCACGCAGTAAGAATACATTAGCAAGTAGTTGTATGGGCAAAGTTTGACGAATCTGCATTGGATCCAACCGAATGGGAATGGGTGAATGACAGTGGATCTTAGGCCCTGTATCCATAGGCTGTTCCCTTGTGGCTTGTACCCCTGTGACCTTGTGACTTACCACACGGACAATGAACCTTTGCTTTTTAATGTGCCTGTTCCCATAGGTTGTACCCAGGAACATGTGGTCTCGCGCACGGAACATGTGGTCTGGTGGCCGGGAACACAGGGAATGAACTTGTCCATTCTTTTGCAGCTGCACAAGAGGGAACACGCTATTACGAGTACGATATTGTATGGAGATACATCTACATTGTTAAATTTCGTTGTCATCAATATCCTCACTGACAGAAGCTGATTTGGTTGAGGAGGTGAGAAGTCACCCGCTGCTGTGGAACCTTAGAAAAAAGGACTACCATGACACCAGCGAGGAAAATAATTGAAATAGCGGCATCCTTCTGATTTTTCAGTACTTGATTTTATCGTCGAGCTATCAATAAAACAACTTATCCCATAATGATAGTTGTGTCTTGTGTTAATTTGCTTTCTCATTAACGTTCGTATGTAGACATTTCTTTTACCTATTTCCCATCGTACATTGCACACGCCACAACAGTATATGGATACGGGTGGGTATAGGGACAGGTAACAAGGTCACAACGCCGCAAGGGAACACGCCACAAGGGAACAGCCTTTGGATACAGGACCTTATGGGCCAGTGCGAACGGACTTGCCACCAGCTCCCGACTCAGTACTCAACTTTTTGAGGTGTATATGCAAGTCCATCCGGAACCAATGCGGCACAAATGTGTGCACGTGCCGTTAAAATGATGTATGTGGCGGTTGCCGCTGAGAGAACTGCAAAATGGGGAAGCAGTTGATTTGGATGACGATGGGGACTAATCAGTGAGTCACGAATATTTTTTTCCCGGATTTAATACCGTGTTAAATGAGGTTTTACTATGCTATTCGTACTCAGATGATGTATAAACCTGTGGATAGACATATTACAAGATATATTTAACTTCAAATTGGTAACTTATGAGATAGCTGTATTTTGGCCGCCATCTTGGATTTCAATGATGACGTCATATGATTTCTGATTTTATTATCACCAAATATTATTCTCTGATCGTTTTGTGAATCATGTGCGAGATTTTACCATGATAATTCGTCAGAAAATGTAAAAAATCTATTCATACCGAAATTATCCCTCGTTTTATGTGATCAAGGGGGCCCAAAATTTCAACCGGCCACAAAATATTTTCCCCAAGACCGATTGTCGGGGGGAATTTTTCTGGAATACTACACCCAATACTGGTTCAGAAAAGGTAACAAACATTCATTCTGCATTTAATTCCCAAGAACGGGGGATCCACTTGTTCCACTATTAGGCTAAACGTCATGTCAGCAATCATAAATTTATAGTCGGAAATCCTGTATTAGTTAAAACAAAGAAGAAATGCAAGTTATCAACGCCTTATGATCCTCAACCATATTTCGTGTTAAGGGTACCATGATTACTGCAACTAGAATATCGGATGGAAAGAATATAACACGTAATGCTTCACATTTCAAATTATTAGAAATTCCTATGAGATCAGTTATTATGATGAGTGATAAACAAACTCCGCGAACTAGAACTGATGAAGATTTGGAAAATATCATTGAAAACGAATTGCGCGATCAACAAGTGTTAATACAATATGACAATCAAAATATAACTGAGAAGTCCTCTGATAATTCTGATAATAATGTGGTAAATGATACACAAGTGAAAGTGCCAAATAATGTGTTTCAAAAGGAAATTCAAAATCCAAGTGATATTAATGACAGTGAAAATAATCAATGTGAATCTCAAATCATACCTACTCAGTCAAATTCTAATGAAAACATTAATACTAGTAATGATAACATTATAAGAAGATCCACTAGAGTCAGAAAACAACCAGTTAAATATAATGATTATGCTATGTGTGTTAAGTACATGTAGTATTATAGCTAATTCATAATTATGTAGATGACATTAATATAATATGTTATTTCAGCATGTAACAACTCTAAGTAAGAGATACCTTATTTTAGTTTCAGACTTTAAAACTTAAACAAAGGAAGGAATGTAGTATCCACATAAAGACAATACAATTAGTGGTCTGAATCTAGTCTATTTATAGTATTTGTATTTAGAGTGATGTCCCTTATATATCCCTATAGTTACTGTAAAAATAACAATGGCTGAACAAAGTTTTACTTTTAATAAACTTTACCTATTTATAATATGTGAACTCATACACCCCGTCACAGCCGCATTGATGAGGACGTTTGGTTGGTGTCCTGGTTCATCACCCAGTACTTCTAAATCGATGTATTGATCTAGGTCATCGTGAGCCAACACACACATATTGTGGAGTACACAAGCCGAAATGATGAATTCACAGATGTGTTGCATCAGCCTGCTCCTATCTCCACATTGATCTGTGAATGGAATGTCTCGCAGTTTTCTAAATCGCCCTTTGAGGTGGCCGATTGCCCTTTCAACCACTTGTCGATCACTCGAGAGATTGTAGTTGAAATTTCTCTGATGTGGTGTCAACTGTCCATTGTCCTTGAACGGGGGTATTAGCCAGTTTTTCACAGGGTAAGCGGAGTCACCGAGCAAGTGGTCATCATCTTCGAAGATGCGATGGTCCTCCGCCTTTTCATAAATGGGACTATTCCGAAGAACACGAGCATCATGTGCTGACCCTGGATAACCGACAAAAACATCTTTAATCAACCACAACTTGTAACACTACAGAGCAGAATTTTTTTCGGTTCAAGTAAGACCGGTCATTGCCAACTGGGTTCGTTATTCTTATATATGTTCCATCAATAACACCAATGACGTCAGGTATTTTCGTAAATTTTCCTTTTATCTCTCTTCTCCTTTGATTATTCGGCCATTGCATAAACTTATATGATAAAGCTGATATAACTCCTGCTACGTGATGGACAATACTACGCACAGTAGATTTTGACAAGTTAAAGTTGAAGGCTATATTTCTCATGCTGCATTGGTTGCTCAAATACCACACAAACACGAGTAGTTGCTTCTTAGGCGGAACTGAATCATAACCTCCACCAACGTAATTAACATCTGGTTCCAGATATGCTTCTACTTCTCCCAAGAGTAGCATAAATGTTTCTTTATTTAGTCGGCAATGATACCTAAAATCTTCTTCATTCAAATTAATCACAAGCACACTTGGTCTTTTGGAAATTAATGCAGGAATAATTGGAGCTATGTCACTGTCTTCATAGTCATCATTTTCATTCAATATTTCTTCTAGAAAAGCATAAATTGCAAATCTGTCTTTTGGCGCTGCCATTTTGGAATTGGAAATTTACTTTTATTAAAAGGTAATATTTTAATATATCATTTACTATTCTATTTTTTTTCCTTTTTGATAGGATTTATTTTTATGTATTTAGTAAGGTTAGATAGAAATTGTAGTTTGACCTATTTTATTACCTCCCTTTCTTTTAACACATTTAACCTAGATTTGGCACCGAATGTTTCCTTTGTTCTGGATAGACGCGTTTTATGTTGTTCTCCTTACACCCATTATTTTAGGGTTCATACATATTTTATTTATATAGATTATTAATTTTATTTTGTATACATATTAGAATATTAGGTATATATTTGGTACCTTGTGGAGTAATAGTTTAAGACCGATAAATCGATCTTTCTGAACGTAACTCTATCATCATATTTATACTTTGAGTACGTAACAGTGTTGGGGGCTTGTGTCCGGGAATTGAACATAACAAAGCCAACTAGTTCAATTCTTAATTTAATATTTACTTATACTTAAAGTTGGGTTCCCAGCAAAGTATTTATCGGGTGGTTATTTCCAATAAAAGTATGTCAAATTTGGTATATATGGAAAATATAGACACCCAACTTACTAGAAAAATACTGGATTACGCGAGAAACGCCCATGGGGCAAGCACTGGGCAGTATTGTCAGGGAATCACTAACTAGCAACCCAACAGGTTTTGCTGGCTTATTGTCTGCCAGCTTAGGTCGGGGAGCATTTGTTATTTCTTGCTCAAATGGTTAGGCGGTTTGGGGGACATTGAGTGTTGTCAACGTACAAAAGACTCTGCGATTAAAAGGTCTAAAAAGAAGTAGACAGAAATAACTAAGAATTTACTTAGGCCTCAGTAAGTATGGTAAATGTATTTCTGTCTACTTCAGCTACCCCAAAAACGTATATTTTGATACCAAACTTGATCATATTATGATAATTTGGTGAAAATCGGAATTTACGGCTCAAAACCGGCGGCCATTTTGGATTTTATTCAATTTGACCTATTTTGGCACGGGTTTCGGACTGGGACTATTTTGGGGTGATAATATACGTCTGGACCAACCATAAACCTTGGTCGGCATTTCTATTGCAGCAACTGCCCGCACTTACGTTATCTTGCCTGGACTATATCCGAAAGGAAAGGACATCAAGACAAAATCTTGATCAATATGGCGGCCATCTTGGATATGACGTCAAAGTGACGTCACAGGGGCATAAATACATCATTTTTGGATTTATTGGGGTCGATTTCCTATATGTCTGTAATACATTTATAGGCCCAAAAGTCGATAGTTAATGAGATATCTGACAATCTAGCAGCATTTGGCGGCCATTTTTTATTTATGCTAATTAGATGGTCAAAAACTGAAATTTCGGCTTGGGAACATGGATGTTCGTATTCAGCACACCAAAATCATTAAGAAAAGTCATGTTCCCCACTTTTACTAAAAAATGCTCCTAGATTTTTAAGGATGGCCTTTTTCCAGGAATTTAACCAGTCTATAAGTTTAAAGGATACATTCTGAAAAATGGACCGTCAATTTTTGATAGATTGGTTACTTTGAATATGTTTTTAGTCCACATATATCGTCAATTCACAAAGTTTGTACCCGGGAAGGCATCTATAAATCATACTTATTTTTCAAAATGGTATTTAATATCGATTATTTTATTACAAATATAACGGTAGGGAAATTGAACGCCATGTGTAAAGCTGACTTGTTACAACTAGGTCAGCATTATATTTTAAACATAACAATTATTAGTTGAATTTATTAGATGAACAGAAAATCGAAAGGTTATCAGTTGCTGCAAGTGCAGCAGATGACTATTCACTCACCCGCAAGGTAACATCTAATAGAGTTAACAGACAAAGTAATGACAATCCAATTCCTACTCACAATAAAACATTAAGTTTTCAAATGACCATTCGGACAGACATAAACTCAGCGATAAAGCTGGCGTTTCGGATGCTGAACCGAATTTGGTAGGGTGCCCCGCCATAAATAAATATCTCCAAATATCTCGACAATTACTCCACAATATTTATGTATATACCAAGCCTTCAATCAGTTCCACATAATTATAGTCACTAAATAAACGACCATATTGTACTAAATAAGCTAATGATCATTTACTCATATAAATGAAATAAACTCAGCGATAAAGCTGGCGTTTCGGATGCTGAACCGAATTTGGTAGGGTGCCCCGCCATAAATAAATATCTCCAAATATCTCGACAATTACTCCACATCATTTATATATATACCAAGCCTTCAATCAGTTCCACATAATTATAGTCACTAAATAAACAACCATATTGTACTTAATAAGCTAATGATCATTTACTCATATAAATACTAGACTGAAAACTGGTTCCAAGTGTCGTCCATAACATCCAGCACTTTTTGAGTAAAAGATAGGTTACTTGCCCTTGTTTGACCTTAGTCTTGCTTAACCAGTCTACCAATCATTCTACGTTTGATTGACAGGTCGGGATAATCAAGACTACATTTTTTACGAAACGTTACATAAAGCTCGAACAAGAAATTGAATTTAGAAATTAGCACGTCTGTCAACTCAACACCTGTTTAAAGAAACTTGTAAAAGTAAATTGAAACTTCTGCTAGTATCATGTTCCGGCCTAATCCAAGTCTTTCAGAGATATTGTTCTACTAAACCAAACGATAGCACTCCTAACGGTTCAGTTAATAATAATGCAATTTAAAAAATAAAACGAACGTAATTTCTAAAGCTGCTGTAATAACAAAGAAGCTAAATTTTACTGCTATTCCAAATCGTCAACATTAGATTTTTTAGGGCTCTAATAGCTGGAATTTTTGTATAGAAATGCACGTGCCGTGGCTATTTATAGTCTTATACACTCCGCCGTTGACCTATTATCATAGTTCGAGACACAACCAGTGAAGCGTGCACGTGGCAGTGTCGAGACCAACTATCTGTAGTCTCTATCATCCAAACAAATATTTTACGAATATTAGTCTGGATGGGTCCTCAAAATTTGACGAAAAGTCGGTCATTGTCTGGATTATCCTGTCTTTTAAGTTACCACGTACTGAATCTATCAAAACATCTCGCTTGTCAACAATGACACTCTCTAAAAAAATTTTTGTAAAGGTTTTAATTGAAATGGTAATTTTCTCTCGTCATGAATCAGACGTACCGCTTCTCACAATCTTCTTAACTCACAATCTTCTTAATTATTCATCGCGATTCATGCTATTTTCTCGTCTCTATTAGTTTTGTTTCTAATAATAGATGTGCCAAGTGAATTGTGGGATATATTTCTGTCTCGCTCTGTAGAATCTAGCAAAATCGGCCAGGCTATCTGTAGTCTCTATCATCCAAACAAATATTTTACGAATATTAGTCTGGATGGGTCCTCAAAATTTGACGAAAAGTCGGTCATTGTCTGGATTATCCTGTCTTTTAAGTTACCACGTACTGAATCTATCAAAACATCTCGCTTGTCAACAATGACACTCTCTAAAAAATTTTTTGTAAAGGTTTTAATTGAAATGGTAATTTTCTCTCGTCATGAATCAGACGTACCGCTTCTCACAATCTTCTTAACTCACAATCTTCTTAATTATTCATCGCGATTCATGCTATTTTCTCGTCTCTATTAGTTTTGTTTCTAATAATAGATGTGCCAAGTGAATTGTGGGATATATTTCTGTCTCGCTCTGTAGAATCTAGCAAAATCGGCCAGGCTTCGTATTATCTATCACTTACCGAGGCTTTAGCCAATAGAATCTAGTAAAATCGGCCCGGCTTCGCAATATCTATCACTTACCGAGACATTAGCCAAAAGGTTCCATTGCCCATCCGTAACCGGTAGTTTGGTTTTTTATGGGGTAGATTATCCAGTAAATTTTCGTCAAAAATTGAGAACCGACCCAGACCCTCCACGTTGAAGACTAGGGGGTTCTGGGTGACCGAGACTAAACTATCTGTAGAGCACGGGCCATCCTAAATTTGGACCAGGTTGTTCTTACTGTAAAAAGTCTGGCCACATTTTGTCCGAATGTTGGATACTTTAAAAGGAGGGAAAGGGCGAAAGACTTTTCCTGAATCAGTTGAATTTATTCAACAAGGGTCAACCAAATCTGATATACCCGATGTTTTCGGAACCAACAAACCTTTTACCACCGAAGGTTTTGTGTCGCTGATAAGGAGCTTTTACGTATGACGTATTTCCGGTGTCTATTTTTAGCCTGACATAGACTGGCCTTATTGTTTACGTGTTATTACACGGTAAATGCTAGGGAAAAGGGGGTTTCTTCTCCTTTTCTCTTTACAGAAAATGTATTCTTGAATGCCACTCTCGTTGTAAGTTGCGTGTAGCATTCATAATTAATTGCCGATTTCAAATCATTTCTAAATTAATTCTGTTTCGTTTTATTGACGATATACTGCGTTGTAGCAGACGATATGTCAAGCTCGCACACGGTTCAATAGTCTATATCTTCCAAAAAAATATTCTCCGTATGTTGAAGACTTGGAAGTTCTGGGTGACTGAGACTAACGGTCCGGTTGACCGTACGCAAAAGCATTACACAGTCATGCTGTATAAAGCCCATTTATATGTTTTGTGTTAATTGTACAGCAAACAAAAAAAAAATAACATCTGTTTGGTTGTAAAATGCCACGAAATAGAGCATAAGAGTAAACAATATAATTATTTAGGCTATAGAGTGGTGACCTGCGGTTCCACGAAAGAATTATTCAAGACGATATTAAAATTTAAGCACGACCGTAGCAAGTCTAAAAATTGATAACAAATAATAATCACACTGTAAAAAATAATTCTGTATATATTGCACCAGTCCAGTTATTGCATTCTACCGTTGTTCTCCGAACCAAAAACTAAATTAGAAATTAATAAAAATAGTCATAAATCTATCGTTCGTCATTCTTGGTTGCGACATTGGAGATAAACTGACTGGATTTAAACTTCACTGAGTGCCAAACGCTGAGTCGAGATGATTTATGTAGTTGTAAAAGAGCTTTAAAGCGACAATCCCGATAAGAACAGAGTCTCAAATATTAAAGTCCGAGTATTTGTGAAATTTATGGACCAAAATATAAAGCATGGTGTATTTACATTGTCTGAAAATTTCAGCTGAAAATATAGAGTCGTTTGGACGTCAACGTCAACACTGCTTATCCGGACACGTAACCCTTTTAAGATTTCGGGCCATTTTTTTCATGGGGTGACCTGATAATCGATTTAAGTTTCTTGAGACGTCTATACAGTGAATGACCCATGTACTGTACTTGGTAACAAAAGGTAAATTTCTATAGAAGTATAACTTTGCCAAAAGTCGGAAGATATTCAACGTTTCAAAATACATTTTTCAATGTTTCAAAGTACTAATGTTATAGCGTAAAAATGAAAAGTATACAATTTAAAATACAAAGAATAAAAAAAAAATGAATTAGCAATTTTACATTTTACACATTGCATTATGCACTTTGCATTGTCGATCTTCGTTTCTGTCACTTTGCATCGTCGAACATATATACCTTATATGGAAAGGTCACGTGATGATCTATGTACGGGAATTGGCGGAGATTACATCAATAACTTCTCCCGGTAAGTAAAGGTCGTTTTTCCTCGTTCAACGGGGAAGTCTAATAATAATACTGTTAATGTTACTTTCGGGAGTGGATATTCGCCATGCGCATGGCGAATAACCTAGACCCATAAGGATGGTTATTCGCCATTCGTTTTATAGAATAACACTAAAATTCTTGCAGATTGTTTGGGCTTTTATTCCAAATACGGGCCCAGAATCCATTTTTAATTGCCAAGTGTTATTTGAAGCTTCATAGTGCATATAAACACCTTCGTTCACAGCGAAGCGCAGACAGCGAAACCAACATCGTGTGTAGATGGAAGTAGCGCACATGTGAAAAGTTCCGTTTTCTGTAAAATTATGTATCTTTACGACGGTAATCCAGAAACATTGAAAGTAGATAATATACAAACTGAATCTAATTTCATTCATGCGAAAGCAACAAGGGCTTATTGAAATTTATCTACCTGATCTGCCCGCCCGCCTACCACCCGTCGGCTACCCATATTGTTTAATTGTCAACCGAGCATGTTCTATCAATATAGGCCTATCCTTCGTATATACGTTTCCTTTTCAACTATGCGTGTTATATTTGCCACCCGTATATTTATTTTTATTCCTTCCATTTCAAACAAGAGAGAGAGAGAGAGAGGCCTCAATGACAAACCTTATGATAAAGCGCTCACGCCCCATTCCTTTATTGGCATCCGTATTCATTTGCCTACATTTTTTTCTCAACTGTGTGTTTTATTATCAAACATACAATTCGCTTGCATCTACTCACATAGGTGTACCGGCCAGTGATGATATCGTAATTTCTTAAAATTGACTAAGGGATTAAACTTTATATTAGGATTAAACTTTATATTAGAACATTTAAAGTCAGTTTAATACACAGTGACATTTTTTTCAGGAATCATGATTTTTTTTAAACGACCGGCTTCGCACGCCGCGTCTCTGTGTACTCTAAATGATATAATTTGTAGGCATGATCATAATTTGTTTTGGCTATTTCCGCTTGTCAGTCGTACAGGACGGAGGGCCTGACAAGGACAGCCGTGTAGTCGCTCGGATAGGACGAAAAAGCAAGGACCCGTGCTGTATACATTGGCGTATCCGGGCAAAATGTCCCTCATTCGAAACTGGAGAGAGAGAGAGAGAGAGGGGGGTGGGGGAGAAAGGGGGTGGGAGGTTCATTTCGGGAATACAAATAGGATTACATTTTTTTATTTTGACAATTCCCTTGGGCCTTTAGACTTTAGTAGTGGTAGGACGGGGGGCCTGACAAGGACAGCTGTGTAGTCGCTCGGATAGGACTACAAAGCAAGGACCCGTGCTGTATACATTGGCTTATCCGAGCAAAATGTCCCTTATTCAAAACTGGAGAGAGAGAGAAGGGGAGGGGGAGAGAAAGGGAGAAAGAGTCGGGGGATAATTTCGGGAATACAAATAGGATTCCATTTTTATACGCCCACATGGAAATGTGGTCGTATATTGTAGTCGCCCCTGTCCGTCTGTCTGTCCGCCCGTCGTCCACAATTTCTTGTGAACCCTCTAAGGGCTAAAGTTAATATTCGATTGACTTTAAATTTGTGCACAGTGTTGTAGGTCATGAGTAAGTATATTATTGAGTTTCAATGAATTTTGATAACTTGAACAGCTAAATCCAGAAAATTAAATGTTTCGTATACTAAACATTAGCATGGAGGAGAACTTTATCAAAGCCAAACGAATTCAATGATTTTCTGATAATTACATAATGAGATGTTACTTTTTATCAGATTTTAATGTATTATAGTTGTTTCATTACCGAAAAAAAGTAAAATATGCGACAACTCTTGTTGACTGCCCGGACGATTTAGCTGCTGTAGGCGTATGTTTCGTTGTCTGGCAACCTATCTTTTTTTATTTTAATAATTCCCTTGCGCGTTGGGGCCTTTAGACTTTAGCAGTGGTAGGACGCGGGAAAAAACCCATGGGGTTGGACAGGCGACCATATACCTTGTCACGTACAACAGGGGCATTGAAACTACGCCGAAAGTAAAATTAGAATGCCACAACTTGTAACAAATAGCTACTTTTAGTCTACTTTGTCTTGGCTTTTTTTTTCCTCGGAAAAAATTCTTCCGGGGTCGCTTGTGCATAGGGGTCTTTAGTCGTGGGAGGAAAGCAGGGGCCATCGAGAAAACCCACGAGGTTGGACATGCGAGTAGGTAAAGAAGGAAAGTTGGGCGGAGAACGCAAATAAAATATACCATTGATGTTTCAAGTTTGCATTTTTCTTAATCTTTTTTCGGTTTCCTCCCACTGTTAACGACGCCTACGCGCAAACGAATTATTAAAATAAAATTAAAAACCATGTCAGTCCCCCCCTCCCCCCGCCTTGCTTCACTGATAAGGAAGAACCATGCCGAACAATAATGAACATTCTCACCCAACACCGTGTATGATCATCAGACTCATGCAAAATATAGTAGATCATTCATTGCTGAACCAACAAAGTACCACGCCCTTCCCATGTTAGGAAACATAACGTCCTAATTTTCTGCTCGGGCTCCGCTATTGTATAAGGGCTATGAGGGAAATGTTGCCTCAACGGTAACGACCACATTACAGTCAACTCTTATATCGAATTCTAACGAGTACACGGGACATTCTTTTTTACGTCTCAGCCGAATGACTATACGTCTTCCTTTCTTTGCCAGACCACCGTAAGGGGCAACCACGCCGGAAACTCCAGACTTACCGACTGAGCCATCTGCCCCACTTTAGCCGTGCCCTAAATATGGCTGGTGTGTGGGGGGGGGGAATCGCGTGAGCAAGTCCCATGGCTTTGATTCCGCGGAGTAAAGCCGTCTGTCCAGTCTCGTGGGTTTTCTCTTGGTCCTCCGCCACCCCCACCCATTGCTAAAGAGCTCTATACGCAGCAAGTTATAACCCGGGAGCCCAGTGAGGTTTAATCAAAATATTGTGTCCAAAAGGCTTGAGGCCTACAACACATATTTTAACCCTATATCATTTTGGAAAGGTAAGTCTTAAGTATTGTAACCTGTGCAATTACCTGGGAGCGCCCCTCCCAACCACCCCAATTTTAATAAGAGTTAAAATTAAATGTCCATCAACAATTTTCTTGCAGGCTTTTCATACTCAACACTAAGAAACAGAATGCATGGCTTAAGAGCATAAAATGTTTTTCTAATGGCACTAATGCTACTTAAGAGCTTAATTTATTAGCACTATACCATGTTGTACTAATGCTGCTTAAGAGCTTATTAATTAGCAGGGGGTTAATGGCCGAATGGTTTGCATCATAAGGTCTGTTATTGGGTCAACTGGTGGGGTTTGGATTCCCCAGTTGTACATGATAAGCAGTAGGGTCGCATAATAAACATTTTTATTGGAGTTACAAATAAAAATGTTAATTATGCGACCCTACTGCTTATCATGTATTTTATTGGCCTTTATATTAAATTTAGAGCAATGGATTTGGGTACATGTTTACTTGGTAGTGTCCATGTTAATTTTTCTAATGTTATCGCATGAATCTTCTGAGTCTCTGATGGCGATAGTTTTTAGTCTTGTCAATTATGAAGAAATAAAACTGTTTTATATCACCTTACGGCAAACCTCGACAGATTCTACACATCATAATCTCGGCTGTATGACCATTTCCGCCATATTCGAACTATTTTAAGGGTTCCGAATGGAAAATGGCTGTCCCCATGGAGTTTTCTGTGGAGAGTGTAGTATATCAACAAACGTCACGTTTGGCATTTGGTTTGGGGAATTACCAGGGAATTTTATCAAACCAGCAGCCTTGAGACAATATCGCTGCTTTTTTAGGTATACACACTCTACAATAGACGCAATTTGGGACTTTTTTGTAAAAGCGACACGTTTTCCTGTTTGAAATAAATCGGTAACCGCATCGCAAATGTATGGTCGTAGGTACATATCACTTACTGTCATAGAGTCGAGTCTAGATGTAGGGTACCGGAATCTATCGAGATTTGCCGAGTGTTATATCACAATATACGTATAGATCAAAATAAAAACAAAAACAATTTAAGAGTGTTTAATTAAGACAGGTAAGTTACTGAAGTGACAAAAAAATGTAAAATTGATTTAGAGGATCGCAATTCAATACAAAAATTCTTTAAAGGACAAAGTTGGTGTCCGTCATTATCACAGATGTGATAGAACTGGTTAAACACGTGTTTAACATATGTGATAATGACTGACACCAATATTGTCCTTTAAACACTATATCTTGCCAGCAGTAGAAATTACATTGTCTTACATGTACTTGTCATGTAAATTCCCCCCAATCATATTCAACAAACATATACAATTCGATAATTCTGAAATTGACACTTTTTAACTATCACACAAGTCTGTTTATCATTTTGTCTGCGCATGAGAGAAACCCTTCATCATTATAAATTCCATAAACAATGGGTTAAATCATTTATTTACGGCAATATCATTAAAACACAGAGATCCTGTTTCGTTCCATTTTTTTAAGTTCAAAATTTAACTTTTGTCCCCCGCCTTTCGAAGAAATGGGTTCGCCCGTCCACAATTGTTCGTGGACTCTCTACAGGTCACAATTCTTATTCGATTTTGACGAAACTTGAAATATAGGTTTATCCCCAAAAGATCTCGACGGCTTTTGATATTGGCATGTATCGGATCAAAACTTCATGGATTATGGCCCCTGATTATACGAAAAATCACGTTTTTAGCTTGTGGTCACAATTTTTAACCAATTTTCATGAAACTTGACATGCATGTTTATAGCCCAAAGATCCTGGTTCCTTTAGATATTTGTGCCTATCGGAACAAGTTCGAATTTCGAAAAAAATCGGACCAAAATTACCATACAAAATGGCCGCCGTTTGTACGCGAATACTGTTAAAACATGGTATATCAAGGTTGTGGAACCTGTAAAGGTCCCAATTTTTATTTGATTTTGATAAAACTTGAAATGCATGGTTATAACCAAAAGATCTTGGTTCCTTTCGATATTTGCGCATATCAGATCGTAACTTCCTATATTATCGCCCCTACTTATACGCAAAATCGCCTTTGTTTAGCTTGTGGTCCCTCTGGAGGTCACGATTATTATCCGATATTAAAAATCGTTTGATTATATCACCGTTACACCCTAAGGAAGGTTGAGTTCGAATTTCGGAAAAATCGGACCGAAATTGCCATACAAAATGGCCGCCGTATGTACGCGAATACTGTTAAAAATGGTATATCAAGGTTGTGGACCCTGTAGAGGTCACATTTGTAATTCGATTTTGATGAAACTTGAAATGCATGGTTAAAACCCAAATTTCTTGGTTCCTTTCGATATTTGCGCGATCGTAACTTCCTAAATTATGGCCCCTGATTATACGCAAATCACCTTTGTTTAGCTTGTGGCCCCTCTGGAGGTCACGATTCGATTATTATCCGATTTAAAAATATTTGTGCCTATCGGAACGTAATTTCCTGAATTATGGTCCCTGATTATCCCAAAAATCACCTATTTTAGCTTGTCGTCCCTTTGGAGGTCACAATTATTATCTGATTTGAAAAACCGTTTGATTATATCACCGTTACACCCTAACGAAGGTTGAGTTCGAATTTCGGAAAAATGCGACCAAACTTGCCATACAAAATGGCCGCCGTTTGTACGCGAATACTGTTAAAAAATGTTATATCAAGGTTGTAGACCTTGTAAAGGTCACAAATTTCATTTGATTTTGATGAAACTTCAAATTCATGGTTATAACCCAAAGATCTTGGTCCTTTCGATATTTGCGGATATCGGATCTTAACTTCCTGAATTATGGCCCCTAATTATACGCCAAATCAACTTTGTTTAGCTTGTGGTGCCACTGGAGGTCACTATTATTATTCGATTTAAAAAAAAAACGTTTGACTCTATCACCGTTACACCCTAAGGAAGATTGAGTTCGAATTTCGGAAAAATCGGACCAAAACTGCCATACAAAATGGCCGCCGTGTGTACACGAATACTGTTAAAAAATGGTATATCATGGCTGTGAACCGTATAGAGGTCACAATTTTGATTTGATTTTGATGAAACTTGAAATGCATGGTTATAACCCAAAGGCCTTGGCTCCTTTTGACATTTGTGCATATCGGATGGTAACTTCCTGAATTATGGCCCCTGATTGTACGCAAAATTGTCTTTATTTAGCTTGTGGGTCTTTTGGAGGTCACAATTTTTTTCCGGACCAAAATTGACAGACCAAATGGTCGCTGCTTGAACGCGAATACTGTTAAAAAATGGTATATCATGTTTGTGCCCAGTATAGGTCACAATTTTGATTCTATTTTGATGAAACTTGAAATGCATGGTTATAACCAAAAGATCTTGGTTCCTTTCGTTATTTGCATATATCAGATTATAACTTCCTGAATTATGGCCCCTGATTGTCCGAAAAATCGCCCATGGTCCCTCTGGAGGTCACTATTATTATCCGATTTAAAAAAAACGTTTGGCTCTATCACCGTTACACCCTACGGAAGGTTGAGTTTGAATTTCTAGAGAATCATAATTGCCAGGCAAAATGGCCTCTGTTTGTACGCGAATAGTGTACAAATTTGGTATATCAAAGTTGTGGACTCTGTAGAACTCACAATTTTAATTTGATTTTGATGAAACTTGAAATGCATGTTTATAACCTAAAGATCTCGATTCTTTTCGAATTTGCACATATCAAATTGTAACTTAATGATTGTAGGAAAAACCACTTTCGGTTTTGCTTGTTCTCTATCCATCTCTTGAAAATGTGGGCGTATCCTGCCAGGCAGTGCCAGCTTACTATCTTTTACATAGGGCCTAGTCTGTACGTCATGTAAACTTACTTATATTATTGTGTATCATATTCATAATCATAATAATATTCTTCTTATTTTTTTTAGCACTTTATAAATGGTCAGCCAGATCCAATCGCTGAACTGCACTATGATGATTACATTACTCAACCAAGACCACAACCAAAACCCAGAAATAATTATATTGAGAAAACTTCAGTGGTTGAATCAAAGGTTTTAAGGTAACAATGAGTTTATCAGTATCAGCTTTAGAATATGGACGTTAAAATCCATTTCTCCCTCTCTTACACTACAGACTGTTCTGTAGACATGTATATCATTTTAAATATAGTTTATTTTGATACTGGTATAAAGTACACACATTCTTGATGCATAGATGTAATAGCATGAAATTAAAATAAAGTTGTGTTAATGCTGCATTTTTTTTTGTTAATGGCTAGTCTAATTATTTATTATTATATTCATTTATATCAAATGCCAGGTTTTAGCAGCAAACAAGAATATATTTTACTATTTACAAAATTAGTCTCTGGTATAAAAATACTGAATTATTATTTATGTACAAATTTTATATTATGTCGAATTTTTTATTGATGTACAAATTTTATATAATTATGAACTTCTTTACAGAGTTTCTATAAAGTCTAATAATAATATTGTGTATGAAAACTCTGAAGTAAATTATTTGAATAATAAAATGGTACAGACAGAGAATGAAGTTGATGCTGCCACAGGTTAGACAGGTTAGTTAAACTTATTTTATAGACATGTACAATTTTTATAAGAAATGGCTTCGTATGTTCAACATAAAAACATGGTAATTTTGAAACAAGCTTCTGCATGGTTTCTTTTTGGGGATATATTTTCTCTATCGAGAAATCCTGTCTCGTAAAAGTGACAAAGTCGCAAAATTGGGCCCCAGTTGTAAGAAGTTGTGTCTGAACCTGAAACCAGTGAATATGGTTTTGAGACAAATAATATTCAGCACCATTTTGCGCTATTTAAAAGAAATCTTTCAGTGAATTGCATACATTTGTAAGTGTCATATATCGAGCTGAAAAAGGACATTTAATTTCAATGAGCCCATTCTTGCCTTTATCACAAACAATTACATCTGGTGTAGCACCTAAAAATGGAAAAGTCCAATGTCATAAATATGATTTCCGGTCTGTTTTATATACATTTGTTTAGCAATGGTTTCATTTGTTTGCCCCTAAGGGGTGGGAACAATAAAAAGTACTTTTGTCAAATGTGTTTTTTAAAAATGAATCGTATTATATTTCAACTCGCTTAACTACATCTACCCGCTGTGATATTAATAATAATAATTCCAACTGCATTAAACCCAGCGCTTGTAATCCCCACAACCTGGTTTGCATTAAGACAACCAAAGACACTGCTAGTATAAAAAAAAAATTCGAACAAAACAAACCTGTGCCTTCTAAACAATATTCATCGTATTCCTACTGTGGTCAATAAGTTTGATCGTTCGAGAAATCATCTCCGAGATGATGATAGACAGCGGTGTGTCGTAAAGGTAAAATTTTTATCATCTCAGCTTTTAAAAGCTCACCTGAATTGTGGACTTTGGAATGCCCGGTCTCTGACAAATAAGCTTGGTGCTCTCTCCGTATCTGTCATCGAAAACAAAATTGATTTTTATATGGTCACTGAGACATGGACAAAAGAGGGTATCGACCCTACTGTTGGTGAACTTCTGCATGGCTTGAAGGGATATAGCTTTGAACACAACCCTCGCAAATTCAGAAAAGGAGGTGGCGTAGGACTGTTGGTTAGAACAAACCTTATCAGAAAGAAGAGGCGGTCAACCGACTTCAAATCTTTTCAATACCTAGAAGTGACTGTCACATCCAAGAGCAAACTGTTCAATGTCTTTGTAGTATATAGCCCCCCCCCCCCCTACTCTTCGAAAAACAAGCGAACTGTAGATGACTTCTTGTCAGAACATTACTCGAAGATTCGATTTCTCGGCCTGGTCACCTTCTTATCGGTGGAGATTTCAACTTCCACTTTGAAACGGAAAAAACGGAGGTGATCAAGTTAACGGATCTAATCTCATCTTTTGGCCTAGTTCAATGTGTAAGTGGAGCCACTCATCACAAGGGCCACACCTTGGATTTGCTGCTCACACGAGAAACAGACGATTTCATCGCATCTATTAACATTGGCTGTGGACTTCCGTCCGACCACAGTGAACTGTTGATCAATTTGAAGATCACAAAACCTTCATGTACCAAGAAAATTGTGCAGCGTAGAAATCTCGTGAATTTAGACAACGATAAATTCAGGGAAGCTTTAGTTTCGTCACTTGGCGAAGCAGTTCCAATCGACACCACCTGTATGGCCGATCATTATGATTCAGCGCTCAAGAGATCATTAGATATCCTAGCCCCCACATTATCTAAAACTGTAACTGATAAACCAAAGGCACCTTGGTTCAATGACAATATTTCTGAAGCTCAGAAAGCCTTCAGAAAAGCTGAAAGACAATTTATTTCAAGTAGCCGTCTTCAGATTGACCAAGAAATTTTCAACTCTGAGAAGAAGAAATATAGTAAATTTGTTGAAAACACAAAAATTAAACACCACAGAGATCAGATTGAAAATGCCGACTCAAAGGGTCTTTTTAAGATTGTTGATGGTATGATTGGTCAAAAAACTGCTGTGAACAATGTTATCCCTGAATCTGCAACTTCAAAGCAAAGCGCAGCCGACATGCTATCCAATTTTTTCATTGAAAAGGTAGATAAGCTATGCGAAAAGCTCACTTACTTTATGCCTGTACACCAAGAGAAGACTTGTACATCCACACTTGACATTTTTGAACCAGTTTCTGTAGACGAGGTAAAGAAGTTTATCATAAACGCTCCAAACAAGACTTGTAGACTTGACCCGGCTCCTACACAACTAGTGATGAAACATGTGGACTGTATCGCTTCCTACATTACTAATCTCATAAATGAATCACTCAAAACTGGAGAAGTGCAAGACTCCTTTCAGACTGCCCTGGTCCGTCCCCTATTGAAGAAACCTGGACTTGCACCAATCTTGAAAAACTTTCGGCCTGTCTCCAACCTACCATTCATGTTCAAAATACTTGAAAAAGTTGTGATGAAACACTTACAGAAATATTTATCTGAGAACTCACTATACACCGATAGACAATCTGCATACCGACCTAATCATAGTTGTGAAACAGCTCTTCTTCGTATTAACAATGATATTACCACTGCTCTTGATTCTAGAAATCACGTATTGCTCTCCCTACTCCCTGCGTTCGACACCCTAGATCACGATACATTGTTGAATAGACTGAAGAATCGTTTCGGACTATTAGGGACAGTTTTGAACTGGTTTACTTCATACCTGAGTGGTAGGACTCAATCTGTTGTCATTAATGAGGATAATGTTTCTTCGAAAGAAATACTGATACGTGGCCTTTTCCCAGGGTACTGTTTTGGGCCCGGCCTTGTTTACGTTGTATACTTCTCCCATTGAGGAAATCATCACCAAGCACAACCTAGATGCCATGATCTATGCAGATGACAGTCAGCTCTATCTAGTATGTAAAGATCCGTCAGTTTCAGTTAAATCGTTGGAGACTTGCATTGATGAAATCAGAGCCTGGATGTTTGACAATAAACTTGTTTTGAATGACTCCAAAACCGAAGTAATCCATTTCCAGTCGCGTTTTGGTGACTCCATTCCCAGTCAGCCTGTTCGAGTTGGCAACGAGCCTATTTCACCATCTAACAGTGTTCGTAATCTTGGTGTTGTTTTCGATTCCGACTTTTCATTGGACAGTTTCATAAAGCAAACTTGCCAGAGTGTCTCTTTTGCACTATTCAAGATCGGTCGCGTTAGAGGTTTGTTAAGTCAAGAAACAACAGAAAAGTTAGTACATGCCCTAGTAACATCGAGATTAGACTACTGTCACAGTTTGTATTACAACCTTGGCAAAACTCAATTAAAAAAGTTGCAAAGTCTTCAAAATGTGGCTGCGAGATTGGTTACTAGAACCAGAAAACGTGAATCAATCTCACCTGTGTTGTTCAGATTACATTGGCTCCCAGTAGTTGAACGTGTTGAGTTCAAAGTATTACTTCCTATATTTAAGATTGTGAACGATATGGCACCGTCATATCTCTGCAAACTTGTCGACGTCAGATGCCGACAAAGAACCACCCGTTTTACCCAAGCACCAACACTTGCCTACCCCAAAGGTCGAGCGAACAATAAATTTTACGGTGACCGAATCTTCTCACGATATGCCCCGAACTTATGGAATGGACTGCCATGCGACATTAGAGCTGTGATAAACATTGAAACTTTCAAAAAAACTAATCAAAACTCATCTTTTCCGACGCCATTTCGGATGTTAAATACTTTCCACTTATCTTGTTTCATTATCTGTAACAATCTTATTTTTATTTTTCAAAGCAACTAATTTTACTGAAGTTATCCTCTCATTGTGACTCTTATATATCTTATTATAGGTTTATTGAAGTTTTCTTTTATATACCGTAGTTTTATTACAAGCAAATATTTTATTTTCATTTTTATATTTTATAAAGCTCATAGCTTACTGCAATTTTACTGAAGATGACCTCTTATGTAGTTTTATTATCTGTAACAATCTTATTTTAATTATTTTGTTTTGTAAAGCGCGTTGAAAATGTGCCATGTTTTTTTACTGTGTAAATTGTTATGTTTTAGAATGCGCTATATAAGAATGTATTATTATTATTATTATTATTTCTTTCTTTCTTTTCATAACAGCTCTAAAATTTGAGGTAGTAACACATCACTTTCTTTGGTTCATCCAGGTGTTATTATTATTTCTTGTCGATTTCTCTTTTTATTTAGCTTCATCTAGATTTACATCTATATCTTCCCACACAACTTTTATCTTTCTACCTGTTCTAAATCGAAATCTACAGCAACTGGTTTTGTAAAAGCTATTTCACCACATTTATCTGAGGCTGTGTTGTCACTTGCATAAGGGATGCCCGAAATACATATTATAATCTATTAACTGTTCATATTTTTCAGGATTTCAACCGAGGGACATATTGGCTCTAGCTGCAAAAAATACGAAAATGAAGGAAGAATATGTAAAGTTAATTCTGGAAAATGAAAACCTTAAACGCAGCCAAGTTCAACAAGTAGACAAAGGAACTAGTATCGACCTATCAACGCAATGTTTTAGTTGTTCAACTTTAAAAAAAAGATTCATTTCAATATTATACTGGCTTTTCATATGACCGTTTTTATACGCCCACATTTTCATGTGGACGTATTATGTCGTCGCCCCCGTCCGTCCGTCCACAATTGTTTGTGGACCCTCTACAGGTCACAATTCTTGTCCAATTTTGACGAAACTTTAAATATAGCTTTATCCCCAAAAGATCTCGGCTGCTTTCGATATTGGCATGTATCGGATCGAAACTTCGTGGATTATGGCCCCTGATTGTACGAAAAATCACATTTTAGCTTGTGGACCCTATAGTCACATTTTTGAGCCGATTTTGATGAAACTGGACATGCATGTTTATAACCCAAAGATCTTGGTTCCTTTCGATATTTGCGCCTATCGGAACGTAATTCCCTGAATTATTGCCCCTGATTGTCTGAAAAATCACCTATTTTAGCTTACGGTCCCTCTGGTATAATGGTATATCAAGGTTGTGAACCCTGTAAAGATCACAATTTTAGTTCAATTTTGATGAAACTTGAAATGCATGGTTATGACCCAAAAATCTTGGCTCCTTTCGATATTTGCGCATATCGGAATGTAACTTCCTGAATTATGGCCCCTGATTATACGCAAAATCGCCTTTGTTTAGCTTGTGGTCCCTCGGGAGGGCACAATTGTTATTCGGTTTGAACGTTTAATTACATCATCGACACACCCTAAGGAAGGTTGAGTTCGAATTTCGGGAATATCGGACCAAAATTGCCATACAAAATGGCCGCCGGTTGTACGCGAATACTGTTAAAAAATGGTATATCAAGGTTGTTGACCCTGTAGAAGTCTCAATTTTAATTCGATTTTTATGAAACTTGAAATGCATGGTTATAACCCAAAGATCTTGGTTCCTTTCGATATTTGCGGATATCGGATCGTAACTTGCTGAATTATGGCCCCTGATTATACGCAAAATCGCCTCTGTTTAGCTTGTGGTCCCTTTAAAGGTCACAGCTATTATCCGATTTAAAAAACCGTTTGATATTATTCCCGCTAAACCCTAAGAAAGGTTGAGTTCGAATTTCGGGATAATCGGACCAAAATTGCCATACAAAATGGCCGTCGTTTGTACGCGAATACTGTTAAAAAATGGTATATCAAGGTTGTGGACCCTGTAGAGATCACAATTTTAATTCGATTTTAATGAAATTTAAAATGCATGGTTATAACCCAAAGATCCACTATGGTCCCTCTGGAGGTCACGATTATTGTCCAATTTTTAAAAAAACGTTTGACTCTATTTCCGTTACACCCTACGGAAGTTTAAGTTCGAATTTCTAGAAAATCAGACCATAATTGCCAGACAAAATGGACGCCGTTTGTACGCGAATAGTGTAAAAATATGGCATATTTTGATGAAACTTGAAATGCATGTTTATAACCGAAAGATCTTGATTCTTTTCGATATTTGAGTATATCAAATTGAAACTTAATGAATTAATGCCTTTGATTGTAGGAAAAATCACTTTCGGTATTGCTTGTTCTCTATCCATCTCTCAAAAATGTGGGCGTATCCTGCCTGGCAGTGCCAGCTTACTATCTTTTTATGTATATAAGTTTTTTGTACCAGCAGATGATTTACCGTTTGAATTTTTTCTAAGAATATTAGCAGCTTAGTCAGTATTTCTTTAGATGGTCAGCTAGTATTAATAAAATTAAGACAAGATTTTGATTTTAAACATATATCAGATATGTTTGGAATTTTGTCTCAAGCTGTTTTTTTACAAATTGGATCACACAGAAACTGGTCGGATAGCCGTGGCGATAGAGATCGCGCCAAAGTATCAAATGTATTCTCACATCTGTCTAACTTAAATTTCGACATAATCTGCCTCCAGGAAACATTTTGGGATGATGCCTATATAGAAACTATTAAAGACCTTTGGAACGGTCCTATATATCACAACAATTATAGTGAAAAGTGCAGACGGGGGGTTGCTATTTTAACCAAAAACAGTTATAAAAACTGTATTTTAAATGAATTTAAGGATGGTGACGGTAGATTAATTAGATTAGATTTTCTGATTGACGAAAAAGAAATCTCAGTCTTTTCTATATATTCCCCAAATTATTATAAGGATAGAATTTTATTTTATGCTATAGTCAGTTCATTTATAGACCAAAATAGATATAATTTTATATGTGGAAACTATAATGACGTTATTAACCCTAGTATTGATAGATGTAAAGATATGCATACAAACGTGACCTCGTCCTTAGCCTTTAATCAATTCATCCATAATAATAATATATGCGATATATTCCGTTATAAACATCCCAATAAAACCCAGTTCACACGCAGACAGATAGTTAACGGTAAATACCGCATGAGTCGAATAGATAGATAGATAGATATTCTTTATTTCACAAACCGTACATGGATACAGTGTAGAAACAATAACATATTTACATAAACAAAATATAACATATATATATACATACATGTGTAAATAAGATTTAACCAGGGGGTTGTAACCTTTGTGTTATAACCTTCATTAATCCGTGTAAATTATTTAATACATAGGGGTGAGTACAATTAAACAGTTCGCTAAACTTGTATATATTTGGCCGTAACATTCTCGTTAGTAGGCGTGTAATCACACACTGTCACAATGCTTGGATAACACACACAAAATTATCCGATCATAGTCTTGTTTGTTTACTCCTCGATCTGTCTGAGTGTGAACAGGGTCCGGGACTTTATGGAGCTTTCGGAAAAGGCAGAAACTTGATGGCCATTTACTCTCAAGATGCTAGATGGATTATAAAACCTCGCAATGCCGAAACTGTAATTTTTGATAAAGAAAAATTTCAAAACATAATACATTTTCTCATTGACAATGCCATATTTGAGGTTGGGGATCAGATAATACAGCAAACTATTGGTTTACCAATGGGAACTGACCCCGCCCCATTTATGGCAAATGCACATTTACATAAATATGAATTCTATTTTCAGGACCATAAAAGAAAAACAGAGTACAAAGTAGCTAAAAGTCTCAACTACACCTTCCGTTACATTGATGACATAACACCCATCAATGATAATGGAAATTTCAATAAATATAAAAGTGAAATATATCCCCCGGAACTAATATTAAATAAAGAAAAATTCCGGCACCCAAATTGCATCTGTTCTTGACCTGGACATCAATATCATTAACAATAGATTTAATGTTGGTATTTTCGACAAAACGGACAAATTCGGTTTTGAAGTAGTAAAATATCCGTCAATTTATAGCAACATACCAGATACAACACTATATAATGTTTTCTATTCACAGGCATTACGATTTTTGACCGTATGTAACAACAAAGAACTGTTTCTTTCCCGAATAAAATCCCTGTTTTTTAAATGCACTGCCAAAGGTGGTACACAGTTACGCATATTTAAAGAAATTTTGAAACTTCCGTTTCATCAATATACCAAGTTTAACATTTCTTATAAGTATATAACCGAGTACATATTGGATAATTATCCAATTTAATTTAGTTTAATTTGTATAGTTACGTAGCCATGTTTGGATTATCGCCCTTATTGTTATTATTTTATTACTTCATAAATACACTTACATTGTATGCTTTCTTCTACATTCCTGTTTTGCATTGCTTGTATAGGGTATTTAGTATTATGTTTTGTGCAATTATACAACTTAAAAATTCTAATTGGTTGTTTAAACTCATAGCTTTTAGCATTATTAAATCTTGATTATCGCCCTTTTTGTTAAGAAATTCTATTGACGTCATTGATAACATTACGACGTATTTACGTCACACCATTCAGTTAGCAGACGACTGCCTCCCGAGGCGGTCTACATTTTCTTCGCTTCATTGTGTTGGGCTGTTTGTGCGTTTTCTTGTACGAGTCAATATGTTCAATCTTGAGTGAAGTCTGAGTTGCTTCAGACCCGGGACTGTACAGCGCAGTGGACGCTTACGGCTAGCCCCCGGATCCATTCACTCTTTTTTGAATTGTTGTTTTATTGTTTGTTTCGTTTGCTGTTTCGGAGTGTGATGTATTGTCGTTGTGTTTGTCCTTTGTGTAAATCATATGTGGCGCAGTCCCCCTGCACTAACTATTTAATACTCTACTGGAGGATACAGTTTTTTGTAACAAAATTAGAGAGATTATTTCTGATGAAACTGATAGCGATTTATTCAAATCGGACATTTTAATCTGGTGGGATAATTTAAAACATAAAATGAAGTCATTTTCTCAGAAATACTCCATTAATTTAAAGAAAGCTGAAAAGAAAGAGATCTATGACATACAAAATAAGCTGCAACGTGAATACTCTCGTTTATCCAAATCTAATAACCAGAACTAAGATATGATTTTTGAACTTGAACAGGAATTAGATATCTTAGAAACAAATACATGTAAAGGTGCTATTCTCAGAGCTAAAGTGAAATATGCTACAGAAAGTGATCGAAACTAATTATTTTTTAAATATTGAAAAACAAAGACAGTCTCAGAACTGCATAAAAGAATTGATTGATGAAAATAACATAATTTATTATGATACAGGTTCCATAGTACATGAATGTGCCAAATTTTATTCTTCCCTCTATACTAAAGATGTTCTTGACTGTGATTATGACTCTCTAAATATAATAAAAAATGTTCTGACCAAGACTATTTCACCCCTTGACAGGGAGATGTGTGACAGCGAGATAACCTTATCTGAACTCACCGCTACACTAAACTCCATGGCGAGGTCAAAGAGTCCTTGTCAAGACAGTCTGACTTCTGAATTTTATATGAAGATGTGGGATGTTTTAGGTCCAATTTATTCAAAAGTTATAAATTATATTTTTGAAACTGAAATTATGTCTCGTTCCATGAGAAAGGGTGTTTTAACTTTAATCTATAAAGATAAGGGAGACAAAAGAAATCTTAGAAACTGGCGTCCAATATCATTATTGCAGACTGATTTCAATTTGTTATCACGCTGTCTTGCTTTAGGGCTTAGAAAAGTTCTGGAATATATTATCTCTCCCGAACAATCCTGTTCGGTTCCTGGCCGAGATAGTTCAGAGAATATTGCAAGTATCCGCGATATTATCGATTATACTGAATCTGAAGACATTGACGGTTTTATTTTAAAATTAGATTGCGAAAAAGCATTTGATCGTGTATCCCACGAATACTTGTTTAATATTCTGAAATGTTTCGGTTTTGGAGATAAATTTATATCTTATATTAAAATCATGTATACAGATATTGTCAGCGCTGTTAAATGTAATGGTCATTTATCCCCTTATTTTAAGCTCACACGCTCTGTACGTCAAGGATGCCCCATGTCTGCTATGTTGTATGTATTATGTGCAGAACCTTTAAACCGTTTAATTAAACATTCACCCATTAAAGGCATACCAATCAAATACAGTAATCTTACTTCCATCATCTATCAGCATGCAGACGACACCAATTTAACTCTTGCTTATACAGAATCCGTTGATATGGTATTTGATATACTCAATATTTACGGCAAGGCCCCCGGAGCAAAAATTAATATTAACAAAACCGAATTGTTACCTATAGGTAAATGTAGATATAAATCTTTTAATTTTATTAACCCAGTTATAATTAAATTGGATAGTATACAGATCTTGGGTGTTTATTTAGGTCCTAATAAAGATGTATGCCATCAATTGAACTGGGGTGATAAAATTATTAAAATTAGTCGCATTTTAAATATGTGGCTTAAACGTAAGATTACAATACATGGCAAGGTTGTTGTCATACAGGCTTTACTGTTATCTAAACTGTGGTACACGGCGAGCGTTATCCCTATCCCTTGCTCCGTTGCACGTGAAGTAACGAAGCACGCGTTAAGCTATATCTGGAACAATAAGCCACCTAGTATACAATTCAACTCGATAATCGGTAGCCGATCCACAGGTGGCCTAGGCCTTCCTAATATAGCTATGAAATCAGATGCTTTTTGTATCAAGTGGTTAAAAAAATACTTTGACCCTACTCATAACGCCGTCTGGAAAGATACAATGACGTATTTTCTAAGAAAATATTCAAATCTAGATTTAAGTCACGATCTTTTTAGAATACACTATAATGATATATTTTTAAAAGAGTTACCCGTTTTCTATAGAACATTACTTTTAGCATGGAATAAACTCAATGGCAATGCTAGGCCAAACCCTTGTAATATTTTTGAAGTTTCATGCCAGCCGTTATTCTATAATCCATTAATTATTAATAATGGTAGAAAATTGAATTTTGAATTTTTTAAACTGTGTAATTTATGTAAAATATATGATATTATATATTATGTGAAGCCTGGTTTTGTGCCTGTACACACTATTATTGATATTATACACTCAGAATATCCTGACTACGATACAGATAAGATAACTAAACTATATAATATTATATTATTATCTATACCACAAGAATGGGTAGACATTATCAATAATGAATGTTATAATGGAAAAAACCAAGAATATATATTCAATATTAAGGGTAAAGTCATACTACCCGAACAACTCACTACAAAATTGTGTTATAGCTTACTGTTAAATACATGTTTTTTAGAACCTAAGTGTATATCATTCTATGAAAATCTTAATCTCAATGTTTATTGGAAAAAAGTCTGGAAAAATGTCTTTCTGGTGTTTAAAGATCCAAAAAAGGTTGAATTAGATTATAAAATAGCCCACAATATAGTATGGACAAAGTCCAAATTATATAAAATTGGTGAAACTGATGATGAATTGTGTCCTGTATGTAAGTATGAGAGTGAAGATTTACAGCATTTATTTATTGAAGGTTTCTATTTTCGTAAAGTCAAGAATTAAAGAATTTATTAATGATTTATATTATAATCCTGATTTTAACACTTGCTTTTTACTAGGACTTCAGTCTAACAACGATACCCATCCTAATGACCTGTGTAATCTGATATTTAGTTGTGCTAGACTTTCTATCTATAAACGTCGGATGATGTCTCTAGATAATAATGAAGAAGTTGATATTGTTAAACTGTTCCAAAATGTATTTAAACACATGTTATATAGTGTATGTAATTATTGTAAGAAAAATCGGCTAAATTTTACTCAAAATTTCATTAGACCATCTTTACATATAAGCTATGAATTAGACGGCACAATAACTGTTGACTTGTAGCTGTGTACTAACTGATAGCTATTAACCATGATCTGGTTTAAAAAGTCTAATGAAAAGGGAGACTATCAGTATTAAATTGTTTTCACTTTTCGGAATACCTAATTGTCTCGAAACTTTCAAGCTTTTCGCTCTTCGAGAACAGGTTACTTCCGAACGCCTATAGTCAGTTTGCAAATTTCAAATGTTTCCCCTTAGTCTTAGAAACGCTACTACAAGTCTGAATTCCAAAGAAATGGTACTTTTTTTTTTCTTTTTTTTAATTTTCTTTTTTTTCTTTATTTATTTCTTTTTTTCTTTTTTTTTCTTTTTAATTATGTACATAAACCCTTAACACTGCTTTTAACCTAGCTTAATTATTGTACCATTCATAGCCCATAATTTGTATATAAATGCAATGTATTATATTTCATGAATAAACATTTATAAAAAAAAAAGAAAAAAAAAGAGAGGCGGCTTCTCACCAATGCAACGAGGGTTCAATCCCAGCTCAGGGCAAGAACTTTATTGTTGTAAGTGAGAGGGATATTTGGTCTCCCGTCCGATCAGACAGGTTTCCCCCGAGTTCTTCGGTTTCTTCCTGCAGTAATGATCGAAATCATTCGCACGATCTGTGCCAAGGGCCAAATTGAAAATAAGCCTCAGGCTTAATTTGCTACCCTTGTAAATTGACGAGATTATTATTATTATAAAATAATCCAGAACAATTTAAAACTGATTATCCCAACACAATAGTCATACTTGATGGAACAGAAATAAAAACTCAGAGACCAAGTTCCCCCCATAGACAGAGTCAATGTTATTCAGACTATAAATCTTGTACCACACTGAAGGGTCTTGTTGGTGTCGACCCAAGGGGATCTATTGTGTTTGCGTCTATGTTATTTTCTGGATCAATCTCAGATAAAGTAATAACGCACAGAAGTGGGTTATTTGACACTTTTACACCATTGTTACAAATAAAGGATTTACGATAGAAAAAGTAATCAATAATGTCGGGTTATGCTTAAATATTCCACCATTTGTGCCATCATCTGCCTCCAAAATGTGTGCCCCAGTCGTTACAGAGACAATTAAAATAGCTAAACATAGGGTACATGTTGAAAGGGCAATATGTCGGGTTAAACAGTTTAAACTCCTAAACCAATAAAGTTAGCCTGAGCTTGTACAGCTGTGTTAATCAAAAATAGCTTGTCTGTTGTGTTTTAACAAATTGTATGCCATTCCTTATTGAGAAATAAAATGAAATATAAAATACTGCATAGCATTTTTGTTATGGTACTGAAAACGAAGGGGGTTTACTATTGATATTGTTTTAGATACATTATTACGTACATGATATGAAAGTGGGGATCCAATAAGTTGCGGGCCAATGGATAGGACTGTCCTTTAAGGTTTGAAGATGTAAAATATTAGCAGCTTATACTTGAATTTGTCTTAAAAGAGAGAGAGAGAGAGAGAGAGAGAGAGAGATAGAAATGGGGTTTTAACGTCCACTCAACACAACTAGGTCATTTTGGGACTAACATATAGTTTAATTTTATTCGCTTGTGTGTAGGGGTCTTTAGCAGTGGGAGGAAACCGGAGTGCCCGGAGGAAACCCACGAGGTTGAGAAGGCGCCCCTATCTCCATGCAACAGACGCTCACACCAGGGCTCGAAACCACAGACACAGGCCAGAGGTGGCGGGCCAGCTAGAGGTTGAAGCGCGGCACTCTTTTTTTTATTTAAATGTTTATTCATGAAATATAATACATTGCATTTATATACAAATTATGGGCTATGAATGGTACAATAATTAAGATAGGTTAAAAACAGTGTCTAGGGTTTATGAACCAATTCTTTGGAATTCAGACTTGTAGTAGCGTTTCTAACAACAAAGAATAAGAGGAACCATTTGAAATTTGCAAACTGACTATAGGCGTTCGGAGGTAACCTGTTCTCGAAGGGCGAAAAGCTTGAAAGTTTCCAGACAATTAGGTATTCCGAAAAGTGTAAGCAATTTAATCCTGATAGTCTCCCTTTTCTATTAGACTATTTTAAACAAGATCATGGTTAATAGATATCAGTTAGTACACAATTACAAGTCAACAGTTATTGTGCCGTATTATTCATAGCTTATATATAAAGATGGTTTAATGAAAGTTTGAGTAAAATTTAGCCGATTTTTCTTACAATATTTACATACAATATATAACGTATGTTTAAATACATTTTGGAACAGTTTAACAATATCAACTTCTACATTATTATCTAGAGACATCATTCGACGTTTATAGATAGAAAGTGTAGCACAACTAAATATCAGATTACACAGGTCATTAGGATGGGTATCGTTGTTAGACTGAAGTCCTAGTAAAAAGCAAGTGTTAAAATCAGGATTATAATATAAATCATTAATAAATTCTTTAATTCTTGACTTTACGAAAATAGAAACCTTCAATAAATAAATGCTGTAAATCTTCACTCTCATACTTACATACAGGACACAATTCATCATCAGTTTCACCAATTTTATATAATTTGGACTTTGTCCATACTATATTGTGGGCTATTTTATAATCTTATTCGACCATTTTTGGATCTTTAAACATCAGAAAAACATTTTCCCAGACACTTTTCCAATGGACATAAAGATTTTCATAGAATGATATACACTTAGGTGTTCGGGTAGTTTGACTTTACCCTGATATTGAATATATATTCTTGGTGCTTTCCAGTATAACATTCATTATTGATAATGTCTACCCATTCTTGTGGTAAAGATAATTGTATAATATTATATAGTTTAGTATTCTTATCTGTATCGTAGTCAGGATATTCGGGATGTATAATATCAGTAATAGTGTGTACAGGCACAAAACCAGACTCCACGTAATATCATATATTTTACATATATTTACACAGTTTGAAAAATTCAAAATTCAATTTTCTACCATTCGTATCGTATTGTATTTATTCAATATCAACTTCTACATTATTATCTAGAGACATCATTCGACGTTTATAGAGGTTTACACTCATTGCATATTTTGAACAAAAACCCTTAATACAGTTTGTTTGATCCTGAAGTCTAGAAGTAGTATCTGATACATTTGCTATATCGTCTGCATACATTAATGTTATAATATTTGATAGTTCAGAATTAATAAAGATACCTTTACATTCATTTTCTGTCATCATTTCATGTAATTCGTTTAGAAACAATACAAATATCAGGGGACTTAAAATACAACCTTGTTTAGTGCCAATACTACATTTAAAGTATTGTGTTAATTTTAATGTACTACTTTGAACACAAGATTTTAACTTACCGTACATATTTTTAATAACATTGTTAAATTTTGCCATTTACCTCATTTTTCATTAACACATGCTGGATGAGCTGATGTTGGACGCTATCGTAAGCTCTACTAAAATCAACAAACAGGCGATAAAATCGGCCCTTTTTCTTATACAAATATTTTTGAATTAATGCATGTAAAGTGGAAGATATGATCAATGGTACTTCGACCTTTTCTGTACCTAGCTCGACATTTAAGGAACCTTTCATTAATTTCACACCATTTTGTTAACCTATTATTTAAAATGTTTGTGAAAATTTTACTTAAAGACGAAGATAACGAAATGCCTTTATAATTAGCAGCGTTAGTAGGGTCACCTTTTTGAAATACTAGGTGAATTATGGAAGATCCCCATTCTTTAGGGGAATTATTAGAGTCAAGAATAATATTAAATAAATTCAGCACATGAGGGATGATAGTGTTAATAGAATGTTTGCAAAGTTCATTAATAAGTCCACCAGGGCCTAGGGCCTTGTTGTTTTTTACATCATTAACCGCCCTCATGATTTCTTGTCTCGTAATAGGAGCGTCTAGTAAATCATTTTGTTCACCACCACTCTCCTCATTCATTGTTAAAATGTTGTGTATTTCCTTTTGGAGTTCATCATCTAAATCTGTTGTTATGTTATTATATAGGTCACTTGTGATTGTATCCGCCTTACTATTGTCATTTGTGAGGAAGGATTTGACCTGTTTCCATAAGCTCTCGGTGCTCTCGTCTTTTCGTATTGTATCTTCTGTATCATTTGCTGCTTGTTGCTTTGAATTATACAGTAGTTTCAGGGCCAGCGGAAGCTATTCTTGATTGGGGGGCTCCCATCCTAGGTCCAGGGATGTAGCCATGATATGCTGAGTAGTTGTAAAAAAAAACTTTGGCGAGCGTAGCGAGCCAAAAACATTTTTTTGAGGGGGGCGTGGTCTTTTATGAAAATTCACCCCTTATGTAATTATTGGTGTATTTCCAGAGCATTAGCTGTCTTTTAGTTGCTTCAGTGTAAATCAATTTCCAGTTATATTATATTCAAATTTATATAGGCCTATTCTTAAAATGGTGTTTGTAGTATTTTATATTATTATTAGGCCTACGGTGGAATGAGAATCAGGTCAGACAGAAGTTAAGAAAGAATAAGAAACATTGACATTGTGGATAGGCTAGGATTTAATATAGATTCGGTAGAATTAACCGTAGAATGCGTACATTAAAAATTGATCGTACAACCGAACGTGCGACACCATTTACGACATGCAAACCTTTAACATTGAAGTGCCGTAAATTGGTCTGGGTGACCGTGAAATGAATAGACCTGCACAACTTCTTAATTTAAATAAACATAATACCAATACTTCTTTCTTTATACTAATTTGGGATGATAGGGTATACTACGGCACACAAAAATAAATAATGTCGTGTCAGACATGGTTTGCATTGGCTTATAGTTACCATGGCTTTGCCGTTTGCCGGGGGTGGTAAATTTTGAGTTCAGAGTCTGAGTACAGAGTGAGGGAAGGACGAAGTCGAGGGAGTTTAAATACGACTGGGCGGCTTTCTTCGATTTTTTCTTTGTGCGTGGCTACATCCCTGTAAGTCCCTATAGGCGAAGGTCCAGGGGACGCAATAGCCTGAAGAAAAGAGTACTTGCGGCCAAATTATTGGGGGGGCTAAAGCCCCTACTCCACCGGGCCTGAGTTTAAATTTTCCTCTTGCTAGTTTATATTTAGTTAGATCATCATCACAATTTGTTGTGCGAAATATGCCTAATGCCTTTATTTTTACTACTTTCGCTTTCTGGCATTCTTCATCCCACCATTTTGGTTGAGTTGGTACAGTTGATCTTGATTTCGCAGAGTGGCGTGTTGCCATTTTAGATGCTGATTGATGCAAGATGTTGTTTAGAAGTTGGACTGCATCGTCTACTTGGCCATTATTTATAAAGGTTTGTAGCTTTTCAAGTTTAACTCTGCATTCGTCAGTTTGCAATGAAGAAAGGAATTCTTTACCATAGTGGTTCTTCCATTTAAGTCTAGGCCAGTCTGTAACCTTTTCTGCAATGTTACTTGATTCGACTTCATTATATTTGCCAAATAATCTTATTTGAAAAAGTGTTGGAAAGTGGTCAGAGTCGATGTCGTCCTTTAATATTTCAAATCGTTTGACTTTATTGAACAGATTTCCAGTTACTAAAACATAATCATTGACACTTTGGCCGTTATGACAAATATATGTATATTCCCCATTTTTATCACCCTCTGTTCTGCCATTTAATGTATAAATTCCATGAGCTTTACAAAGATCTATTAAACTTTTGCCATATCTGTTTACCACTGTGTCCTTTGAGTGTCTTCTTATATTGAAATCATCTGAATCATAAATTGTCTCACCAGGTAAGTGCTTACAACTGTCATCTTGAATAAAGTCTTTATCAGTGCCAATTCTAGAATTTAAATCACCAGCTACACATATATCTAGTTTCTTTAAATTCAAACTTAATATCATTTATATCGTTAGGTTCTACCATTATTAATAATTAATGGATTATAGAATAACGGCTGGCATGAAACTTCAATTTTTTTACAAGGGTTTGACCTAGCATTGCCATTGAGTTTATTCCATGCTAAAAGTAATGTTCTATAGAAAACGGGTAACTCTTTATAGTGTATTTTAAAAAGATCGTGACTTAAACCTAGATTTGAAGATTTTCGTAGAAAATACGTCATTGTATCTTTCCAGACGCGTTATAATAATAATAATAATATTTTTATTCAGTATGGAGATCTTACGATCTATAGATACAAATTAACATTTGAACTTATATACATAGTGATATTTTCTAACAACTTTACAGAATTTGGTGTATATTGATGGCTACTTTATAATGAGACACTGTTTAGTAAATAGATTTTGAGTTATAAATATAATGCAATATAATTATATTATCGAGCAATGATAAATGTATTTTCTATTTACAAAATGCAGTTTGATTTTTGTAAAACACAGCCTTGAAGGTTCACTATTTGCAATTAAACTATCTAGTACGCGTTATGAGTAGGATCAAAGTTTTTTTAACCACTTGATACAAAAAGCATCTGATACCATAGCTATATTAGAAAGGCTTAAGCCGCCTGCTGATCGGCTACCGATCATCGAGTTGTAGTGTATACTAGGTGGCTAATTGTTCCAGATAAAGCTTAACACGTGCTTAGTTACTTCACGTGCAACGGAGCAAGGGATAGGGATAACGCTCGCCATGTACCAACGTTTAGATACCTGTAAAGCCTGTATGACAACAATCTTACCATGTATTGTTATCTTACGTTTAAGCCACATATTTAAAATTCTTCTAATTTTAATAATTTTATCACCCCAGTTCAATTGATGGCATACATCTTTATTAGGACCTAAATAAACACCTAAGATCTGTATACTATCCAGTTTAATCATAACGGGGTTAATAAAATTAAAAGATTTATAACTTCATTTACCTATAGGTAACAATTCGGTTTTGTTAATCTTACTTTTTGCTCCCGAGGCCGTAAATATTGAGTATATCAAAAACCTTATCAACGGATTCTGTATAAGAAAGAGTTTAATTGGTGTCATCTGCATGCTGATAGTTGATAGAAGTAAGATTACTGTATTTGATTGGTATGCCTTTAATGGGTGAATGTTTAATTAAAAGGTTTAAAGGCTCTGCACATAATACATACAACATAGCAGACATGGGGCATCCTTGGCGTATAGAGCGTGTGAGCTTAAAATAAGGAGATAAATGACCATAACATTTAACAGCGCTAACATTATCTGTATACATGATTTTAATATAAGATATAAAATTATCTCCAAAACCGAAACATTTCAGAATATTAAACAAGTATTGGTGTGATACACGATCAAATGCTTTTTCGCAATCTAATTTTTAAAAAAAAAACCGTCAATGTCTTCAGATTTAGTACAATCTATAATATCGCGGATACTTGCAATATTCTCTGAAATATCTCGGCCAGGAACCGAACAGGATTGTTCGGGAGAGATAATATATACCAGAACTTTTCTAAGCCTTAAAGCAAGACAGCGTGATAAAATTTTGAAATCAGTCTGCAAAAATGATATCGGACGCCAGTTTCTAAGATTTCTTTTGTCTCCCTTATCTTTATAGATTAAAGTTAAAACACCCTTTCTCATAGAACGAGACATAATTTCAGTTTCAAAAACATAATTTAGAACTTTTAAATAAAATGGACCCAAAACATCCCACATCTTCATATAAAATTCAGAAGTCAGATAGTCTTGACCAGGACTCTTTGACCTTGCCATGGAGTTTAGTGTAGCGGTGAGGTAAGATAATGTTATCTCGCTGCTACACATCTCCCTGTCAAGGGGTAAAATAGTCTTGGTGAGGACATTTTTATACGCCCACATAGAAATGTGGTCGTATATTGCCGTCGCCCCCGTCCGTCTGTCCGTCCGTCCGTCCGTCGGTCCGTCCGTCCATCGTCCACAATTTCTTGTGAACGCTCTAGGGGCTAAAATTAATATCCGATTGACTTTAAATTTATACACAGTGTTAAAGATCATGAGAGGAAGTCCCCTATTGATTTTCAGCGATTTCCGATAATTGCTGTCAGAGTTATGGCCCTTGATATCTTCAAAAAATCTTGTGACCGCACTAGAGGCTAAAGTTAATATCAGATTGACTTTAAATTAATACACAGTGTTGAAGGTCATCAGAGGAAGTCCCCTATTGATTTTCAGTGATATCCGATAATTGCATCCAGAGTTATGGCCCTTGATCACTTTGAAAAATCTTGTGAACGCTCTAGAGGCTAAAGTTAATATCTGATTGAATTAAGATTTTTACACAGTGTTTAGGGCCATGAGACAAAGAAGCCTAGGCTAGGGATTTTCACCGATATCCGATAATTACTGCCAGAGTTATGGCCCTTGATCACTTTAAAAAAAATCTTGTGAACGCTCTAGAGGCTAAAGGTAATATCCGATTGAATTTAAATTTATACACAGTGTTTACGGTCATGAGACAAAGATGCCTGGGATTATCAGCGATATCCGATAATTACTGCCAGAGTTATGGCCCTTGATCACTTTGAAAAATCTTGTGAACGCTCTAGAGGCTAAAGGTTATATTCGATTGACTTTAAATTTATACACAGTGTTGAGGGTCATGAGACAAAGAAGCCTATCGATTTTCAGCGATTTCCGATATTTGTTGTCAGAGTTATGGCCCTTGATCACTTCAAAAAATCTTGTGGCGCTCCAGAGGCTAAAGTTAAAAACCGATTGACTTTAAATTCATACACAGTGTTGAGGGTCATGAAACAAAGAAGCCTAGGGATTTTCAGCGATTCTCGATAATTACTGTTAGAGTTATGGCCCTTGATCACAACAAAAAATCTTGTGGATGCTCTAGAGGCTAAAGTTAATATCCGATTGACTTGAAATTTATACACAGTATTGAAGGTCATGAGATGAAGAAGCCTATTGATTTTCAGAATATTAAGTGTTTCGTATACTAAACGTTAGCATGTATCGCAAATTATAAACCAAATGTGTGAAGACAGTTCATTAATATCACTCAAAAATTTTTCAGTACAAACAGAGTTGTTTTACGCTCGATATGCGACTAAAGAAACCCATGGGTTTATTTTATGGACAGTGTATGAACTTATCCATACCTATATCCTTACGCCAAGAGAAATTATCTATACTAATAATAAAAGGCGAGAACTCTTTTTGCGGCGCAGGCTTCATTTAATCCCTTTCACCCCTCATGCTTTGTTTTACTATATGTGTGACTTAGTTATAACCTGCCCCTGCCAGCCCAGCCAGTGTAATAAAACTTGAGTGTGTGTACACGTACACCTGAAGCAGGCGCCAGGTTTTACAACCTATAAACCTTTAAAGACAGCATAAAAACGTTTCTAAAACTTGATATTAATTCGAAAGTATTATCCTCGTATCAACCTAGTATCGGAAAATACTTGGTTCTTAGAGCAGCGGACGCGATGTACAAATTAACGCTATTTAAACCAACTTGTTGTCAGTAATACAAGGCTTTTGTATCCAGACCTTTTTCGTATACATTGTATGTCCACACCTTTAGTCTTGGTTATCCAGAAACCAACATAAATTATCATTGAATGAATGAAATGGGGTTTAACGTCCTACGCTTAAGCACCTAACCTGGGCCAATTGAAGACGGGCATACGCCATACAGTGTGCTATGAGGGAAATTTTTGCCCGGACAGCGGCCCTACGGCCTACTCTTATATCGAATTCCAACTGCCAAGGGATCTTTTACGTGCACTCCAATTTGTACACGGGACCTCGGTTTTTCGTCCCATCCGAACGACTAGGCAGCTGTCCTTGTCAGGCCCTCCTTCTGCATCATTGACAAGGGGAAATCACGCCGGAAAATCGAGATGAACTTTCTCGGCCAATGCAGGGATCGAACACTCGACCTCCAGGCTAACGAACCAGCGCCTTATCCACTTAGCCACCGTGATCCCCAAATTATCATTGAAAATACCCATGGGCCATTGTAAACCTTTTCAGTAGATTATCTCTTCAATTTATGAATTTATTAAAGGTTTATTGTTTACACTATTTTCCTTTAAGCTTATAGTCACCTAATATATCCACATTTGAACCTTTTAGCAACACTCCCTGAATTTAAAGCCCATTTTTCTCAGGGACACAGTTAACCTTATTATACCAAATCTAGTAATGGAATCTTACCTATGGTAACCTGTTTCAGTACAATATACTTGAAAATTCTTGATGTAATGCACCTTTCTCGCTTAAACTACCTGTTTTTAATGCGACAGTTACCAGATATAGTAAAATATATAACTTTAAGAAAATGTATCCAAATTTAAAGACATTTTTACGTTGATAATATATACTAACAAATTTAACATGCAATTTCTATTAATGGAAATATGTTTGACAGAGAAGGCCTACCTAATCCCTTTTGTCATGTTCACGCTTTCCTTATCTATGTTTAAAGATACTCAATATACTAATATAATTCCAGAATTTTAAAAACCGCCATCTCCACTAACTTATATTAACATCGAATCTAGGATTTTGTTTGTTTCTCTTCTTTTGATCAGAAAGTACTTATGTAAATGATTCCTTCCAACTTACTTTACTTGCATCTTTATGATTGTTACGGCTTGAATTTAATAAATGTATTTCCGCTACATTATGAGTGTGTAATTACAGGCAATGTTTTTAACTGTACATAACTTATTTTACATTTAATATTTGTACATATAGCCTAATTAACAACTAAAAATAGCTTTAAAAAGTGGTTTTAATATTGTAAGATATTTTCAGCCTGGATATACTATTTTCTGTCTTAGACAATGCCACTATATGAAATGTATTGAAATTGTCTAAAATACACTGTTATATACTCTTCGAAAAAAGAAATGCTAAGCCCATTTTTCATATTTTTTTATTTGAACGAGGGTGTTATTTCCATAAATGTTACCTGTTTGTAATGTCATTATGTAAGAATAAAAGAAATTATTATTATTATTATTATTCGATTTATATAGCGCTTCATTACACAAGAGTGTTTCTAAGCGCATTCACAACAAAACAGTTCAAAAACATGTTTGAAATAAGTATGTTTTTAAGTTAGTCTTAAAGCTCTGGATGGAAGAGGACTCTCGAAGAGTTTTTGGAAGATCATTCCACATTTTAGCTGCTCTGACGGAGAAAGCATATTCACCAGAACGCTTATTATATTTAGGGATCCTCAATATGCTACGATCACTTGCAGAACGAAGGTTGGATCGCCGGGGAGTATAGAAATCAAAGAGTTCTTTTAAATAAATGGGTGCAGTGTCAGAATAAATTGATTTAAACACGTTCACAAGAGCTTTAAATTGAACCCTCGCTCGAACTGGAAGCCAATGGAGTTTCTGTAATTTAGCTGATATATGGTCAAATTTTCGTGTTCTGGTTATGAGACGTGCAGCATTGTTTTGCGCTATTTGTAGTCTGTTTAAAGCTGTTTCTGGTGCTCCTAATAGAAGTGAATTTGCATAGTCCAAATGCGATGTTACCAATGCTCTAACAACACTCTGACAAGCGTCAGTATTAAGATGAGAGCGTATTCTCGAAATAGCTCTCATTTGATAATGCATTTTCCGTATCATACTATTCATTAGTGGTTTTAAATTTAGGGTCACTAATTGTGACTCGTCATCTTTTTTGCCGAAATTTGTTTTTCGCTTGATTGCATCAAGACACATGAATTTAACAACTTCGCGAGCTTTTCACATGGAACCTAAATCTAAGGCCTTTAAAATCCCGGGGTTCTCGGTTTCCAAATCAGCTGCACATGTACACATTCAACGAACCAAGTGATGCCACATCTGTACGAAGACCAAAACAACAACGTTAATGGTCGATTACAAGCAGCTGAATCTCAGACAGACGTAACCATTTCTCGCCTTTGGGATAAGTACCGACAGTAAAGTTCAACACATGACCGCACAAGCTCAGCCAAACAAGAGTGACCCCACCTGTTCTGGATCGTCACTTCCGGTTACGTCATTGGTGGAAACAATTCTAAACAACGACCTCTACTGCAACAACATTTGCCAGACGACGTAGAATCTCAGTTTAGGCAGTCGTTTGTTTTTCTTGTCCGCACGAAAGAATTCCACTATTTTTTGTCATTACTTGCCGGTTTATTAAATAAAGTCAACTGGTACTGCTGTCTTGTATGACGTCTATGATGGCATATCTGGTAAGTATTTTCTTTGTCAGCTTCGGTCTCTGCTGAGGGTATCTCTTCGAACACATTTTTACATTTTCTAAATCTGCTACCTTTGATTCTCCATTTTCCTTTACCTTTATATTGACATCATTTCCGTTTTCTAAATCTACTTTCTTGGAATCTCTACATGTTCATCTACATCTTCTATATCCACATGTTCATCCGTATCTTCGCTGCTCTCACTCTGAGCATCCCGTTCATCCATTATTGCTACTTTTTGCTGGCCATAAGGGTTTTCATGTTGTTGTGACTCCGTGTTTTTAAGATTTGTACGTTGATCAGTGTTTTAATTACCTTTTTCATTTTCTCGGGGTAGTGTGATACAATTACACTTCCATGAAAACAAATCTCAGTTTTCACGAAGGGACTGTGTACAATTTATTTTGTGGTGGCCTGGCTGCTCACATCTGTGACAAGTGTTGTTAGAACAATCGCGTATCTCATGATCTTTACTCAGGCAATGAAAACAAACCCTTGTCTGGTTGTGGTGTTTGATATTAAAACTACGACCATCAAATTTTGTTCCATATGGTAAACTACTAATTGTAGGCGGAAATTGCACTTTTAAGTAACGTGTTCCGTCTGCATGTCTTCTTCTAATTTCACTCTTTGGATTAACACCCCCACACTTCGAGTTTCTCATAAATCTCTGAATCGTCAACATAGTGAGGAAGGTACATGAAAGATACAATCCGTATTTTGGAACCTATAACATAATAGTTAATTGTTTTACCTTTGATCTTAATCTCATTATATTCTAATGATCCAATCTTTGAAACATCCACGAAAGATACTTCATAACATCCATACATAGGAACACAGACACAAACTAACATTAATCCAGTTACATTTTCAATCACATCTTTAAGTCCACCAACATTAAACTTTTCCTCACTGTCAATACAAATAGCGTTTAAGCCAAACACGAGTGCTCCTTAAACAAGTCAATTCACCTCGACCTTCCGCGGCACTCTCTTTGATGGAAAAGAAAAAAAAATTCAGAGACCAAGTTCCCTCCATAGACAGAGTCAATGTTATTCAGACTATAAATCTTGTACTACACCGAAGGGTCTTGTTGGTGTCGACCCAAGGGGATCTATTGTGTTTGCATCTATGTTATTTTCTGGATCAATCTCAGACAAAGTAATAACACACAGAAGTAGGTTTTTGGACACTTTTAAACTATTGTTATAAAGTCGTAAACTTCAAGAACGTGTTGGAGTTATGGCAGATAAAGGATTTACGATAGAAAAAGAAATCATTAATGTCGGGTTATGCTTAAATATTCCAGCATTTGTGCATCATCTGCCATTCTGCCTCCATAATGTGTGCCCAAGCCGTTACAGAGACAATTAAAATAGCTAAACATAGGGTAAATGTTGAAAGAGCAATATGTCGGGTTAAACAGTTTAAACTCCCAAACCAATAGCTTGTACAGCTGTGTTAATCAAATATGGCTTGTCTGTTGTTTTTTTAACTAATTGTATGCCATTCCTTATTGAGAAATAAAAATGAAATATAAAATACTGCATGGCATCATTGTTATAGTACTGAAAACGAAGGGGGTTTACTATTGATATCGTTTTAGATACATTATAATATACATGATATGCAAATGGGGATCCATTTTTTTTTTAAACAATATTTTATTCAGAAAATTTTGGATTGGGGAACATGCTTAGCCTATGGACCCCTCTCCATAGTACAAACATTAAAATACAAAATAATAGTAATAAATATACAAGATAATTGAAGAAGGCTATTTACTTATATACAAATTACACAGCAACAACAGTTTTAAAATTCAAAATTCAGTACTTTAAAACCTCTTGGAGGTGTCGAGAAAATCATTGGCTGCATTAAATATCTGAGTTGCCTTATAGCTATCTTTTACGCCAAATAATAGGGAATTAATGTTGTGATGTTCTGTTTCTAGTTGATAAATAGTTCAGGGGCGGATCAAGGGGGGTTCTGAGGCTTCCGGAACCCCCTCGAGATTTTTCGGTGCCCTTTTTCCCGAACGGACTTCAATTCACCCGCAGATATTTGGGCCGACAAGTGGCGAAGCAGCGCGGTGAATGAAGACGTCAACGTCATAATATGGCGACCCCCTTGCTAGACGGAAAGATGAAAATCTTTCGGTAGTTTTTGTTCACATTTGCATCTAAAATGCCGCAACACGATCGTATCAAGAGGAAAAGGGAGGAAGATAAAATTGCTACAGCCGCTCAGTGTGCCAAAATCAGCTGTTTGTTTCGGTAAGTGTAAAATTTTACTTCATTTGTTAGTTTTTAAGGTGAAGAGAGTAGCCTGTGCAGGAGTCGCTAGATATTTACTATCACCAATGTACAACTACAATTAAAAGAGCATTTACACACTTCAAGCTTAGTGATTTGGAGGGCAGATTAAGGCCTAAAATAGGGCACTGTTATGTGAAAATCATGGGTCTAAGGGGCACATTTTTTGCCGAATCGATATAAAATAGGGGCATCTTTACATCAAAGGGGCACTTTTTGTACCTAAATGATTAAAAAGGGCATTTTAATGTGATACCCTCAAATGAGGAGGGCACATTCAACGCCATTTTTACGTCAAAAGGATTCAAAGGGCATTTTCACGTCAAACTCTTCGATTTGGAGGGCACACTTTGTGGCAAATTTATTTAAAGAGCGCCTTTTTATGTCCGATTTGAGGGGCACATTTTAAATGCCAAACCTGTGTATAGAATTACTCTTTTTTTTAGTTGGGGCTATAGACTTTTAGAAAATTACCAGTGATGGGTTAAAAAAACAGTGACAGCTGTCCTTATATGATGACATGTTTTGGCAGCTTCCAATTCTGGGATTTGCTTGTAAATGTTGAATTTTAACAACATTTAAATGTTTTATCTTGCAGATGACAGATATGATTCGAATGCTCGGGCAGATATCTCCTATTTCATTGAAAACGGCAAACGTCCAGCAGACCAGCTAACACGTTATGAACTTTATCGCGTAGCAACCAGTGTACCTAACCAAATTTGGCCGATCATGGATATTCATTGCCTCACAGAATTCTACCTGTCACCTAGCTGTCCCTTGGTAAGTGAGCCCTTAGAATATATATGCATTCTAAGGGTTCACTTACCAAGGGAGGTAAAGTTCTGTGAGCAGCATGATTTCTGCATCAGCATGACCAGATTCTAAAAAAAACACGCTCATCTTTGAAAAATAATTTTTAACCTTCTTTCATAAATCACTACCTCATTCAAACCACGTGCCTTTCCTTACGATCTGTTCCTGGTGATTTTGCAGACAAAAAACACTGAAAATAGGGTGGGAGTTGTGTTTAATATTTGAAGATCAGATGCCAGGAAATCGCATATATGGAGTCTTATCTTAAAAAAAATCTGGGGGAGGACCCCCATACCCCCCACAGATGCTTCGCACCTGCGGTGCTCAGAATTCGGGCTTCGCCCTTAAAGTGGGCCGCCATCCAGACCCACCGGTCATAGATACTGTATTAGACGAAAATGGGGTGCCCTGATCTGCAAACTAACAGAATAGTGACCGCAATCGCATGTAGGAATGTCCGAAATATGCCTTAGAAATTTATATCCATTTAAATCACTGCAAGAAAGTCGAAGGCGAGAATGGAGACTTTTATTCTTCCTACAACCAATGTAGTAGACAAGCGAAACAGAGTTGCCTCTAGATCGTAATTTTAATTTGAACGAAGAAATTGTAAGTGCGTTTTTGGTAGCATTATCAAGTGTGTTCCATTCTTTAATAGTGGATGGTATGAAAAAAGAAGAGAAGAGAGTTGTTCGGCAAAAATAATCTGGTAAATTGTTTTGGTTTCGTAGATTGTATGAATATGATTGATTACAAGGAAAAATTTTAAATACATAGTCGGGAGTAAAATGATTTAAAATTTTATACATTAATATTAGTTTGTGTCGCCTTCTTCTTTCTTGCAATGATATAAACCCGGTCTCCTGATATATAGGCCTATGACTGGTACCCATTACAGCACCGCATATAGTCCTGAGTACATCTAATTGTAAATATTCTAATTTGTTAGTCAGTTTAGCAGTGATACCGTCCCATATTACGTCACAGTAGTCAAAATGGGGAAGAATGTAAGAAGTGCACTTGGTTTCTAGGGATATGCGACTAAGTCTGTACTTTAGAGTTCGAAGACAGTTCACGAGTTTACCAGTTTTTGTTAAGATGTTATTGATATGAATATCCCACTTACAATTATTTTGAAATGTCAGTCCCAGGTGCTTGTGATACGAAATTTCTTGAATCGGAATGCCTTCTAAGTTTAGTGTCGGTAGTATAATTTTCTTCTTAGTAGTAAGTACAAGTGTTTCAGTTTTCAGCGGGTTAAAGGATACCAGCCATATTTTTACCCAAATATTTATTTTTCTAGATCAGCATTAAGAACTTTCGCACATGCTGTTGGGTCACTTATTTTTATATATAAACTTGTCTGCAAATAGTCTGATGTTGGAGTCGATGTTTTTGACAATATCATTGATATAAACAAGGAACAAAAGGGGTCCGAGAACGGAGCCCTGTGGGACACCAGCTGGGACAGTCAGGGGTTCATAGGAAGCACCCCAAAAACCACACATTGTTTTCTATTACTAAGATAGTCTTCAAACCACTCTAGTAGATCTCCTCTGATCCCAACTGCCCCTAACTTGTGACAAAGTGCAGCATGCCACACTCTGTCAAAAGCCTTGCTGATGTCACAGAACACCGTTCTCGTATACTGGCCTTGATCGATGGCCCGACAAAAGAAGTGAGTAAGGTCTATTAGTTGGTAAGTAGTTGAGTCCCCGTGCCAAATACCGCTTTGTAGATTAGTTATATAGTGTTGTGATCCTTAAAGAAGTTAAAGACATGTTTGTAAATGCATTTCTCAAAATTTTTTACAACAATACTTAATAATGATACTGGTCTATAATTACCACAAAGAGTTGGGTCACCCTTTTTAAAAATTGCCGTGATGTTTGCAGATTTCCAAATAGTTGGTACATGTTCACAGTTTATAGAGATGTTAAATAATTTACATAATGGTTCACTTATTTCAGAAGATAGCGATTTTAATAATTTCCCACTAATTTCATCATGACTTGTAGCTTTAGAAGTGTCAATTGTTAAAATCATGTCTTTAACTTCTTTAGGTGTTAGTAATATGTTGCACAATGAGTGTTCTTCGTGCTCGAGATCCGGAAGATTTGCATTAGTGTAGTCTAGCTGTGATTGGTTAATAAAAAAATCGTTTAAATAGCGTGCTTTGTCTTTAGGTAGAGTGCCCCGTGTAGTCAAATTTATCGGCTAACGAATGTTGTCTTACCTGACGAGTTTTTCACTCTCCGAAGACAAATCTCTGAATGATGACGAAACACTTCAAACAGCATCGGGCTGCACGTGCGAGTAATTCATCGCAGCGAATGTCACTATATATGGTTATGCACGTGGTATTGTCACATCATCAGATGGTAAATAAAGGATAGTTAAAATTATTGTCATCACGCGTTTATCTGTAGATATTATTTGATCGCAAACCACGTTCAAAATTCTGAAAATTATTGTCGTTTTTATTTTTTAATTCGCTATTTATTTACAGAGCGTACTCGTTTAGTTTCGTCGATTTCACATCTCCGTTAGGCTTGCTTTAGTCGGGATAAGAATAAAAGTCGTATTTATCTTTTAATTGTTTAAAGGTTCCTAAAATCTTAGTGGGATACCTAAAACGCTAATTGTCAAGTTAGAAAATCAACAAATTGTTTCGTATTTTAAATTTGCTATCTGAAATTAATCGAAACGCACAATAGTCTCGATTGACTATACTTTAATGTTCGAGACTATTGGCTTTTAGGGTTAAAGGGAAACAAATCTTTTTAATTTGTTTAGGGTTAAGACAGACGTACTTTTTTAAATTTGTTGTCAATCCATTCAGTTACTTTAGCAGACATGGCATCCAACGATGAATTACTTTCCAGCATTGGTTTAGGTGATCAATATGATCTCAGTGCAATAACTAAACTTCCCTTCGCCAGAATTACAAATAGGCTAGTACTAGGCCTTATTAATAAATTTCCGACCAATACGGAGCACCAGTCTATAATTACTAGAGTTTACATGACGACATCGCGTCGTTTGCTGACACAAGTATTCGAAGTAGTCTGGTCAGACTGAAGACAAAGACTAGAAAGCTAGGTAAAAATAAATATAATTCTAATAATGCTTTAAAATTATATGACGATTATCTCGACAGACCCTTTTTCCCCGGGTTAGTGGACGAGACACCATCGGCAGATACCAGCAAGGTCTATTTAAATAATAGAGAGACACAGACATCTGTCGATGCGACTTTGACGAAATTAAATAGGAAAAATAGGAATTTAGCAAGTAGGATCAATAGGTATAAAAAAAAAACAATTTTCAGTTTAACAAATCGACTAAGGAAGACCTCAAAAGAATTGATTCGCACGAAGGCTAACCATAAGAAAGTTTTGGCAAATAGAAAAAAGCGCTGTATGTCCCAGCCTCGTAGGGAAGAAGTAATTCTGCATGGTGTCGAAAATCGAAGATACACTTCAGAATGCCATAATTTGGTCATGCAACTAAAAAAAACCCTCAATGTTTCAGATAGGAACGTCGAAGCGGTTATAACCGCATGTTTGGCTGTCGCGGGACTCAAATCTTATTATACTCCAACAAAAACTACAGTTCAAAGAATATCATGTGAGCGCGTCGGTGTATCTTTAAAACATGTTTCGGAAACCCTAAAGTCAGCGAAAAATACCACTTTATATACGGACGAAACTACAAAATTTGGCTCCAAATTTGGTACATATGCAATAACCGCGGACTCGACTCATACGCCAATTATTATTGGTCTTCGAAATATGGCTGATAAATCTGCGCAAACTACTCTTGAAACTTTAAATGAAGCGTCCATTTTATATAAAATGAATAAATCTGATGAATGGCTAAAAAATCTTTCACCTGATAAACGTAATTTGATCTTAATGGATGCTCAAACGTTTACTAAAAATCAACTTTCTAAATTTAGGCAAAGACGGGAAGAAATCGAAAGAAAAAAGCTAGCGGTTCTTTTGGCGAAAAAGAATGAGTTAATAGAAAAGGGAAAACGTGAGATTAGGAAAAAAAACGCCTAACATCAGAAATTGTCGGGACGGGTCTTTGGGAAAGTAAAGAGGGTATGGAAAATGGGCTTTTACAACTTATGGATAGGGAAATGAAAGAGGCACCGAAGGCACAACTGCGGTTTCGTAGGTATGTTTTAAATCAGCAAGTTTCTAGTAAGTCTATATTTTATTTTACTGTCGCCGGTAAGGAAAACTCGATTCCAGTTTTAAAAGAAAATTTAAAAAATTAATTGACATGCCTGATCCTACCTAACCGGAAGAAACTTTCAATGCCCCTTTTGCCGGTTACAAAAAATACAATTTCTTCGTTCTTCGTTTTGAAAACCATTTTTATTTCTCAATCCAGACGTCCCAGCAGACCGACATTCCCACACTTCTCAGAGTATTTTAACAATTCATTATTTAATAACTGTTTTCTTTGAACTAATCGGTTAATTTTCGGATAGCAATATATTTTACAAAATACGCCTACTACTGTAGATCTGCTTTGAGATCGTGTTTGAAAAAAAATTGCCTTTGAGATACTTTAAGTAAAACTTAACCTTTTATTTCGTCCCAGGGGTTACAATTTGGATTATATGTGTATTACAGATTAGTTCTAAATTATATATCTGTGTTTGGTAAATAAAGACTGTATTATTTATTATCAATCGATTAGTGAATTGTCGCAACAGATCGTGTTTTGTGGTAAGATTTGAGTTATATGCTTTGTTTGATAAAGTGAGTACACCTGCGCTGATTACCTTAATTTTAACCTTTTTTTGGGGGGGGGGGGAAACTAGTATTTCTTTCGTATAATAGCTGACAAGATAATATTGACTGTTTTATTAATAAAATATCTGCTAAGACTGATGTTCTACTGTACATCATAAATGTATATGATTTAAGGGTGTTGTAATATAGACGACATGCCGTTAAAAAAGAAGATCTAACACACAGACATACATATCGACTCAGGGCGATGGTCACGATGAGACGTGTTTTTGTTAATGTTATCGATCCTTTCAGTCCCTATAAAATTATAGGAAATGCATATTAATATAATCAGCATATGTATTCTTGTGTAAATGCTATCCTACAAGAAGGAACGTCCTCCCGAATTTGAATTTGTTCTTAATTATGTATCTTCTAGTTTGTATTTACTTATTCAAACCCAACTTCAAAATGTCAATATACATCTCAAATCTGTACATAACTTGATCAGCTATTGCATATTTTTCAGTTAGATTGATTTAAATAGTCTATCATTGTTTATTTAATACTCTAATTACGCCATGAAACTTTTCGTCAATATACATACTTTCCGAACATTATTTCTTAAATGGGACATCAAATATTAATTTAAAAATGACGCATTCACATATAAATACCAATATAAATAGGCCTATGTGTCTATGGGTATACAGAAAATATAAATATATTTGGTCAAATATATCTACAAAACCTTAAATAAATTTAAATTGGACTGCACACATTAAAATTAATTACGCGTGAATAGCAGTTCCAAAACTGAGCTGCGTTGCGCATGATCGGAAATCTTAAATTCAATCGAGGCATGCAGCAGATTTCACCAGATAGCAAATTTCGATTTAAACGAATGAATCCGAATGCTAGTGTTGGTTCATTCTTATCGGAAAATAAATCAAAAATTTGAAATAACCAGGGGGAGATAACTCCGCCAACATTTAAAATTCAAAACAAATATGGCGCCGACCGAACACGAAAGCAGTCTATTTTAACGGACATTCGAATGGATATATCTTGTGAAATATAGCACGCAGGTACACTTTCTTGACAGTTTATAATAAATGGCCATCTAGGGTTGTTGTTTATATAAATATAGTGTCATAACTGCAAATAGTTTTCGAGATTTTTTTAAGTCCGGGGCACCCTACTTTAGGATTAAATAATAGGGTCCCATCTTATAAAAGGAGTGGAATTTCTCAACCTTTTCTATCCTTAACAAACGAGTTAACAAGACGCCACCACCCTTTTTTGCCAAGATTGTTTGGACTGTTAATTTCGTCGTCTAATTTTTTATAATATTCTTTTTTACAGTTTCTTATTAAATCAATATATGTATTTTTAAGGGCCATACTATATACCGGAAAACAACCGAAAAACACCGGAAAAACACTAAATACCGGAAAACACCCTAAATACCGGAAAACACCCTAAATATGTAACCCAGATCCCCACTTCTCCCCGACTCCGACAAGAACACCCGAGCGCCTACCAAAACATCACCAGCTACAACAAATTGATCTCCACTACACCTTCACCAAACGCCACCACACTACCAAACTTCAAGGGCAAAATTGAACTGAAAGGTAAATACGCCATCCACTGGAGCCCGGATACGGCCAGAGAGATCATCAACTGCTGGATGAGAAATTTAAACTAGGTTTAGGGAAAATGAATGAGAAGCCGTCTTTAGGGCAGACAGTTGTTAATCTGAGCGACAGACTTCTCAGCCCTCTAGAAATGAACATTCTTGACGGAGGCCTTAAATTCATTCCCACCCCTACAATAACATCCATAGACCCCATCACACAGGCAACCGATCGCTTCCAAAGGGCCCTATAGCTAACATTTTTAGGAACAAACCCGGCAGAGGTAAAAAATTATTTACAGACAAATCCACATGGAAACCACCCAAAAAATCTTTATCACCAACCATCTTAAAAACTTTCGACGAAATGAGCACAGAAATAACATCCATTCAACCACAATCACAGAAACCAAATATCAATCGAGCAACAAAAACAGCATTACACACACTCAAAAAAGACAAAAATATAATAATAAAGAAGAGTGACAAAGGCTCTTGTTGTGTCATAATGAATCGCGCAGACTATATCTCTGAGGCAGAAAACAATTAAATAATCCTAAACATTACACTAAATTAGACCAACCCATCTTTATGGACACTGCAACCTTAATAAACAACATTACAAATGGGACGTCCAATAATATGTATCACAATATATAGACCATTTCTTATTGCCCCTAGCTTGCCAACACCCATCCTACCTTAAAGACACTAACGATTTCATTCACAAAATCAAACAGTTAAGAGTACCTGAGCACACCATTTTCATATCTATTGACGTACAGAGCATGTACACGAACATCGACAATACCACAGGAGTTGAAGCAGTTTGGAAAGCATTTCTTAGGTACCCACAAACATCCAGACCGGACCAAGAAATCCTCAAATTACTCGACATTTGTCTGAGGAGGAAGATTTCACATTCAACGATCTAGTATACCTCCAGTCTTCCAGAACTGCCATGGGAAAACGATTTGCCCGGAGTTATGCAAATCTCTTCATGGCGGAGTGGGAAAGAGAAGTTCTGCTACTATGCCCATTAAAACCAGATTTCTATGTACGATTTCTAGATGACGTTTTCATAGTCTGGACGTACACGTTAGACGAATTTGGGGCATTTTTCAACATTTTAAACAATCATCATCCATCTGTTAGGTTAACCGCAAATGTAAGCCATAATAGCATAGCTTTCCTTGATACTACCGTCTTTAAAAGTAGCAACACCACAATTTCAGGCCAATTGGAAACTAAAGTATTTTTCAAAGAAACCGACACACATCAATTATTGTTCAAAAGCTCCTTTCACCCAAAACGTTTTCTGGCATCATAAAATCTCAGATTCTCCGTTTTTATAGGATATGTACTTAGAAGACCGACTTTGAGTCAGCGTGCACATTGGTATTAAGCAAACTAAGGAAAAGGGGGTATTCTAAACGATATCTCCGACGTATAAAAAACAACACCCTAGCTGAACTTGCCGCCAAAGAAACAAATAATATGCAATCGGCAGTCAAAACCAAAACTTGTGGCCACCCAAGATGTCAAACATGCAAAATCATAAGTGTATCCGACCACTTCCATAACAAAATATTTGGCACAAAATTCCCAATATTAGACCAACTTTCATGCAGTAGTTCAAACATAATCTATCTAATTTTATGCATACAGTGTGACATGCAATACGTAGGTGAGACCCAGATTAAACTTCGGGAGAGAATTAACGGTCACCGGTCAGACATAGTAACGCAAAAAAACAAACCGGTCTCAAATCACCTTAACCAACCAAATCATGACATCTCTGATCTCATTGTCACACCGATAGAACAGGCTAATAGCGATTTCGAAACTACAGAAGAAATTAAAACGTTTAGGCTAACACGAGAAAAATTCTGGATTGCAAAATTGAAAACAACAGCCCCCTAGGTTTGAATATTCATACGGCTAGCGCAATAGCCCCTTTTATAATTCCAGTTAGTGCAACAGCAGTACGCGCATCCAAAATCATTAGAAAACACTATACTGATCACCCGAAGATCTTCACACAGAAACTTATAATTGCATATTCTAAAAATAAAAATCTGAACATCCTAGTACACAGTAAATTAGATTACATCAAGACCGGTCTCCATCCTAACCCAAAATCTAATTTAGTAGGAACACGCTAATGTGGCTCTCCCCCGAGAGCCAAAATTTATTCTTTTTTCTTCAGAAAAAAAATACCAGAATACCAGAATCACCAACCAAGGAAGGCCATGATCGCCACCAGCACCTGAAAACAGTTAAATTACCATTGTATATAAGCCTTATGTATTGTATGTATTTTAAATAAAGCTAGGAAATATCACGAGCTAATTTTTCATCACCCTAGGCCAGTGCTTATTTGGAGATTTAACCCCTCCCCAAATTCTTAAACCTAACCCGTTCCCACCACCCTAAATCTACCCTTATTCTTAAACCTAACCCTAGACACTGTATTTTGACATACCCTTTGTCCTGTACTACCGACAGAGAGGAACCACACTGCAAAATTTAGAGGAAGTTTCTTGACCAACCCAAGGATCAGGGTATATAATTATAGTATTGGGAGGAATATGGCCGATAACTCGACATCACCACACCACGACATATTTTTAGGGTGTTTTCCGGTACTTAGTGTGTTTTCCGGTGTTTTCCGGTATTCAGTATAAAATGATGTTTTCCGGTGTTTTCCGGTATATAGTATTGCCGTATTTTTAATATGTCTAAAATTTTGCCAATCAGTTGCCAAATTATTTTTTACAGCTTTCTTGTGGATTTTATTTTTTTCCTTCTCATTTTCCTAATAGTGTTATTCATCCATAATTTGTCTTTAGGTCTAAAAGTAACTTTTTTGGTGGGAATGTGTTTTGTTGCAAGTTGTATTAACTCGTTTGTAAAGGCTATACTCGAACTTTCAGTTGAACTATTATCAAAGATGGATTCCCATGGTATATTCCTAATGTCACGTCGAAAACTATCAAAGTCTGCCCTATCGTAGTTCCATATTGTTTGAGAGAAACTATGTAGTGTTTGACGATGAAAATTTTACCGACAGTACACAGGGCAATGATCACTACAGAAGTTATCTAATACACCAGATTCGTAAATATATCCTGAACAATTTGTTAAAATTAAATCAATTAATGCCCCCCCCCCTTTGTTGTCATATCGTGATGGTTCTGTAATAATCTGTTTAAAATCAAAAACTGAAATAGCTGAGTGAATAATAGTATTTGTTTTAGTCAAAAGATCAAAATTAAAATCGCCAAATATAAGGAGGTTATTTATATCATCTGATGCAGCCAATGACAAAGAATCAAATATTGAGTTGTTAATTTGAGTTGAAGAATTTGGAGGTCTGTAAAATGTGCCAATTAAAAACTTTGCATTATTAATATTAGTTTCAATCCAAATGCACTCTGTACTGTCGGTTTCTAAATCAGTCCTACGTTTTGTTAACATGTTCATACGGTAATATAGTGCAACGCCCCCACCCTGTCCGTCTGTCCTGTCTTTTCTTATAGGTGCATTAAAACCAGGGATAGACAGGGTGTCAGATGAAAAGTTTTTGTCAAGCCATGTCTCTGTAAGTAAAATAAAATCATAATCTTCTGATAATTCTGCTGTGACAAGATCAATTTTATTTCGGATGCTCCTAACATTCAAATGCACCAAGGGAAATTTATTTGGTCCAGGATTCTGCTCAAAATCTCCACTCTGTAATAATAAAGATAACATAAATATTTAAAAGCAAATGAAAACTGATACATTATAATCGTAATAAATGTAGGGCTTATGAAGTTGCCGTGATTGATTATATACAAAACATTGGCAATAAATACACGAAATGAACTTTTTTACATTTATGTACAAGAGGTACAACGCTATCGCACCTCTGTGATTGCCGTTTAAAATAGCTGCATTTTAATACCGGAAAATACCCTAAATATGTAACCCAGATCCCCACTTCTTCCTGACTCCCACAAGAACAGCCGATCGCCTACCAAAAAATCACCAGCTACACCTTCACCAAACGCCACCTCACTACCAAACTTCAAGGGCAAAATTGAACTGAAAGGTAACGACGTAATCCACTGGAGCCCGGACACGGCCAGAGAGATCATCAACTGCTGTATGAGAAATTTAAACTAGGTTTAGGGAAAAGGAATGAGAAGCCGTCTTTAGGGCAGACAGTTGTCAATCTGAGCGACAGACTTCTCAGCCCCCTAGAAATGAACATTCTTGACAGAGGCCTTAAATTCATCCCCACCCCTACAATAACATCCACAGACCCCATCACACAGGCAACCGATCGCTTCCAAAGGGCCCTATCGCTAACCTATTTTTTTAGGAACAAACCCGGCAGAGGTAAAAAATTATTCACAGAAAAATCCACATGGAAACCACCTAAAAAATTTTTATCGCCAACCAATTTAAAAACTTTCGACGAAATGAGCACAGAAATAACATCCATTCAACCACAATCACAGAAACCAAATATCAATCGAGCAACAAAAACAGCATTAAACACACTCAAAAAAGACAAAAATATCATAATAAAGAGGAGCGACAACGGCTCTTGTTGTGTCATAATGAATCGCGCAGACTATATCTCTGAAGCAGAAAAACAATTAAATAATCCTAAACATTACACTAAATTAGACCAACCAATCGTTTAGGACATTGCAACCTTAATAAACAACATCTTACATGAATTACAAGACAAGGAATACATAACAGCAAAACAATATGATTATCTATCCGCTAAATCTGACTGTCGGCAACGACATCTCTATACGCTACCAAAATACATAAAAATCCAGAAACGGAATGGTTTATACCTAATAAATTACCAAAGGGACGTCCAATAATATCGGACTATGGCAGTGAATCATACAATGTATCACAATATATAGACCATTTCTTATTTCCCCTAGCTTGCCAACACCCATCCTACCTTAAAGACACTAACGATTTCATTCACAAAATCAAACAGTTAAGAGTACCTGAGAACACCATTTTAATATCTATTGAAGTACAGAGCATGTACACGAACATCGACAATACCACGGGAGTTGAAGCAGTTAGGAAAGCATTTCTTAGGAACCCACAAACTTCCAGACCTGACCAAGAAATCCTCAAATTACTCGACAGTTGTCTGAGTAGGAATGATTTCACATTCAACGATCAAGTATACCTCCAGTCTTCCGGAACCGCCATGGGAAAACGATTTGCCCCGAGTTATTCAAATCTCTTCATGGCGGAGTGGGAAAGGGAAGTTCTGCCACTATGCCCATTAAAACCAGATTTCTATGGCCGATTTCTAGATGACGTTTTCATAGTCTGGACGTATACGTTAGACGAATTTTGGGCATTTTTCAAGATTTTGAACAATCATCATCCATCTGTTAAGTTAACCGCAAATGTTAGCCATAATAGCATGGTTTTCCTTGATACTAACGTCTTTAAAGTAGCAACACCACAATTTCAGGCCAATTGGAAACTAAAGTATTTTTCAAAGAAACCGACACACACCAATTATTGTTCAAAAGCTCCTTACACCAAAAACATACTTTCTCTGGCAACGTTTTCTGGCATCATAAAATCTCAGATTCTCCGATTTCATAGAATATGTACACTGAAGACCGACTTTGAGTCAGCGTGTACATTGGTATTTAGCAAACCAAGGGAAAGGGGATATTCAAAACGATATCTCCGACGTATAAAAAACAACACTCTAGCTGAACTTGAAGCCAAAGAAACAAATAATATGCAATCTGCAGTCAAAACCAAAACTTGTGGCCACCCCAGATATCAAACATGCAAAATCATAAATGTCTCCGACCACTTCCATAACAAAATATCAGGCACAAAATTCCCAATATTAGACCAACTTTCATACAGTAGTTCAAACATAATATATCTAATTTCATGCAGACAATGTGACATGCAATATGTAGGAGAGACCCAAAGTGCACCTCGGAAAAGAAGTAACGGTCACCGGTCAGACATAGTCACTTTAAACAACCAAATCATGACATCTCTGATCTAATTATCACGCCGATAGTACAGGCTAAGAGCGATTTCTAAACTACAGAAGAAATTAAGATGTTTAGGCTAACACGAGAAAAATTCTGGAGTGAAAAATTAAAAACAACAACCCCTTTAGGTTTAAATATTCATACGGCTAGCGCAATAGTCCCTTTTGTAGTCCAATTTACTGCAACAGCTGCACGCGCATCCAAAACCATCAGAAAACACTATACTGATCTCCAAGAAAATCACCCGAAAATCTTCACACAATATGGCCGACTAAGGCAGACGTGTCGAGGATCAGAGCTAATCTTCTACAGTTTTAGTAATGTTTTACTTTATATGATGTATCAAGATTTTGTATATAAACTGAGTATGTACTAAAGTAAACTATTAATGTTTTAATTGTGACTAAAATATGCAAAAACAGGGATATTTCGAGGAAATACAACTTCGACTATAGTATTTGGGAATACAGCTCACCTGAGTTTCACTCAAGCACCATCACACAAGGTTAGTCTAGAGTACAAACTTTTAAACTACATCCAAATGCCTAAATCAAGACAGTCAAAACGTTCTAGAAGAGAGATGACTTCAAATGACTCAAATAGTATAAATGACTTTCTTGATAATGTCTTGAAGGACGACGGGTCGCTACGATCTTTTATTGGCGAATTGTTCAAACGTGAAGTGATAATGACCCATATTGTAAATTTAATTCAACCACAATTAACCCAAGATCTAGTTAACCGCATCGACCTCTTAGAAAATAGAATTGATGAACTAGAACAGTATTCTAGAAGAACATGCCTTAAATTCAGTGGTATTGGTGAGAGAGCTGGTGAAAATACTGATAATCTGGTACTTGATATTATTAATAACCATGTTCTAAGTGACCGAGATGACCATATAACAGTTAACCAAATAGGTCGTACACATAGAGTTGGGTCTCGAAACAAAGATTACAACAGAGACATTATTGTTAGGTTCATAAGCTACAGGGATGGTGCTGCGGTATATGGCAACAAAAAGAGGCTAAAAGCATACAACATAGCAAATAAAACAAAAATCTTTATTAATAGACTCATAGAAAATCTCGAGTCACGAGAACTCTTTAATTTGAAAAAAGTAAAAAACTGCTAAACATATGACGGTCGAATATATGTCAGAAATCTAAATGATGACAAAAGTTTATTCATCAATTGTGAAGATGGCATAAACCAGTTTTATGATACGCCCATTGTTGACCAGCAAATGAACATTGATCAGCCCGATCACCAGTCCTCGATTGGTGCATCAGTCATGTTAAACCAACAAACAGCTAAACCAACTACATCTGTATCCACAGCTCACCCCGTTAATATAGCTGAACTAAATCAAACAAGCCCCTTGTTACGACAACAGTCCTTGTTAGATCTAGGTTTATTTACTTCTACACCCATTCCAATACCAAATGAAAATGTTAAATAAGGTTGATTATAAACGGTTATACACGTAAATACTTAAAATCAACATGTTATGTGCGCCACTGAGCTTATAAATGTATTTTAAATAACAAAACTGCAAGCTATTTACATTACCCCCTAAAAATTTAGTCGCTTATAACTTGATTACTATAAATCAAAAATATTGTTTGACTTACCAAAATGACATGTCAACCTACAAAGATTTAATAATTATTCAGCATGAATGAAATGAAAGTAGTGTTGAATGAATGTAGTGTCGAATGGAAAATGATAAAACAAACCCTACTATATCTCGACCACACATATCAATAATTAATACCCTACACCAAAACTTGAAATAATAAAAAAAAAAGTAATAATTATAATAATAATTTAACTGTTGGAGATATAAACTCATATCTCGATGTAATTATGAACTGGTCTGTGATTTTGATTTTAAATACTATTATGATGTTTTCTTTATTAATATGTAATATATTGTATATTTGTTTGTCACCTTTTCGTTATTCAATCTATCTATTTTCTAGGAGTGTAAATTACATTGATTCCATATTTAATATAATCTTTAATAAGATGTCATATCACAGTATTTATATGTACCCAAATATATACAAATATATGTCTGATTGTTCCGGCTTTACATGTGACGGTAAAACATTACTCAATGATACTCACGATTAAAACTAACAATATTTATCCTCTTAAACGGAACAATCAACATGCCTTATTTGTATTCTTACACACTATCTCGTGTTATGCTATCGATACACATCTATTGCTAGTAATTAAAACTTTACTAATTGTCGGTTGCATAGAACAAAACCCTGGCCCGTATAATACATTAAGTACAGGTAATATTTCAATTGTCCACAATAATGTATGTAGCTTATTGCCAAAATTAGATATAATTGAAGCTGGATTCTCCATCTATGATATAATATGTATTACTGAATCACATCTTGACAACACTATTAAAGATTCATTGATTTTACTGCCCGGTTATAGAAGTCCTGTTAGATTAGACAGAAACAGGCATGGGGGTGGGGTTATTATTTATATTAAAAATAATCTACACTTCCAGGTAAGGCATGATCTAATAAACCCTGAAATTGAACTACTTTTTATAGACATATTTACTGATTACACCAAATTCTTACTCGGGGTTATTTATAGACCCCCAAATACAAGGGTTGCCTTTTGGGATACATTTTACGATACGTTATCCAATGCATTAGATAGTGGTTCTTTTTTCATTCTAACAGGGAATTTTAATATCAACACTTTGAGTAATTCATGTAATTGTGTTAAATTTAAAAAACTACTACAAAGATTAAATCGTGAAAATCTTATAAAAGAACCGACTAATTTCACAACGCTACCTGGCTCATGTATTGATCTTTTCATTACTAATAGGAAATCACATATATCGGATACTAATGTTAAAGCCCCTATATGTAGTACACATTCACCATTAACTTTATGTTTAAATATAAAAACATACAAAAGAACTATTAGGAATTATAAACTTGCTGACTACGAAGGCTTAAATAATGAATTATTAACTGCTGATTGGTCCAAAAATGTTTTTAATAGTGATAATTTTAACAACATTTATAAAAGTTTTTTAGATGTTTTAAATAACGCATTAATACAGTATATCCCAACAAAAGAAGTGACTATAAGACCAAATGATAAACCATTTATGAATAACGACATACGTAAAAAAATTCGAAAACGAAATAGAGCACACAAACGCGCCAAGAAAACAAATACTCCTAATCATTGGCTTTTATTTGGGAAAATAAGAAATGAAGTAGTAACACTAGTTAGGGAAGCTAAAAATAATTTTAAAAACAAATTAGAACAACAGATAAATAATAAAAACTTGCCTTCAAATAAATGGTGGAAAATAGCCAAATCTATTACAAATCTTGATAATCAAAAGGTACCCACCCCCCCATTATTATTTGAAGATTGCGTTTACACACATCCACTTGATAAGGCAAATATTCTAAACTCTCATTTTGCCTCTATTTCAAAATTAAATGATGTACCTGACCTTCCATACTTTGCTTCTCGCAGTAACAACGAACTACAGAATGTTATTGTAAGCGAACAAGAAGTGAAAGACCAGTTACTAATTCTCAACTGTTCAAAGCCGTCTGGTCCAGATAATATTAGCCCAGCTATATTGAAAAAAATAACTCCATCAATCACATTCCCTCTCACCAAATTTTTTAATCTTTCATTAGAACTCCAATTATTACCTGATTTTTGGAAGACTTCACATATCATTGCAGCGTATAAAGGAAAGGGTGATCCGCAGTTACCTGACAACTATAGACCAATTTCATTAACATGCTCATTATGTAAAATACTAGAGAAAATCTTATTCAAAAATCTTTTTAATTTTATAAAAGAAAATAACCTGCTATATAAGTATCAGTCTGGTTTCCAACCTAATCATTCTACAGTGAATCAACTTCTAGAAAGTTATGATGTTATAATAAGTAACCTTGATAAAGGAAAGCTAATTCGATTTATATTTTGTGATGTATCAAAGGCGTTTGATAAAGTTTGGCATATAGGTTTATTGTCTAAACTAAAACAATATGGAATCAATAAAAGATTATGTAAATGGATTGAACACTATTTAAGTAATAGAAAGCAATGTGTAGTTTTAGAAGGTTTCAAATCAAACTATTTGCATACCGATTCTGGCGTACCCCAGGGAAGCGTGCTTGGTCCTTTCCTATTTTTAATTTATTTAAATGATATCTCCGATAATATCACTAACAACATACGATTATTCGCCGATGATACTTCACTTTTTACAATTATTGATAATAATCCTCTAAGTGGCGCGAAATCTCTAACTGAAGATCTAAATATTATCTCATCGTACTTTTAACCCCAATAAAACTAAAAATATTATTTTTACCAGGAAATCTACAATCCACCCAGACGTTATGTTTGAGAATACAAAAGTTGAAAACGTAACTACTCATTGTCATTTGGGATTAACATTTCAGTCTAATGCATTATGGTCAAAACACATTTCAAATATATACCAAAAAGCTTGTGGTCGACTAAATATTTTACGTATACTGAAATATAAAATTAATAGAATTTCGCTAAATAAAATATATCTTGCTTTTATTCGCCCTATTTTAGAATATGCTGATATTGTATGGGATAACTGTTCAAAGAAAGGTTCTGACCTTTTAGAAAATGTACAAACTGAAGCAGGTGGAATAATAACTGGCCTTAGAAGAAATTCCTCTATTAATAATTTATACAAAGAGCTTGGTTGGGAACCATTGTCTAATCGGAGAATAAAACATAAATTAATTTATCTATATAAAATAAAGAACAACTTAAGTCCTACTCATCTGTCTGACGTTTTTAAAAAATTTGAGCCGTCAATATCAAATTATAATCTTCGTAGCGAAAATTTGAACCTCAATTTACCATTTTGTAAAACCAGCTCATATTATAATAGTTTTTTTCCCTGCACAATTAAACTTTGGAATAATTTACCGGAAGATATTAAAACCACACAAACACTTAGTAAATTAAATTGGGCCTCTCACGTGTGTATCCTATAATTAAACCACCACTTTATTATAATACTGGAAATAGAAAAGAAAATATTATCCATTGCCAATTAAGAAACAAAACTAGTAACTTAAATAACCACTTTTTCTACCACTTTATTAGTGAAACAAAGGTATGCCCTATGTGTAATTCTGTGGATGAAGATAATAACCATTATTTTTTCATATGTCCAGCATACTCTGTTCCAAGAACAATTCTCAAAAACAGTCTATACTACCTTAAACAAAATGTTACAATTGACCTAATTCTATATGGCAACCCTACTCTTCCAGACAATACCAACTCTAACATTTTTGAAATAGTCCAAAAATACATTAAAGACAGCAAGAGATTTTGACACTAATATTTAAAACTTATAATTACATTCCAAGAATTGTATATATATGTTTGTTACTCACTGCCTGTATATATGTCCACCATTGTTTTGTGAACATAAGATTTAATTATTTTATATGTTTGGAGAGAACTTATATAGGAATTTGCCTGTTGTTCAATCCAATTCATCTTATTGAATAAAATATTGTTTAAACTAAAAACTTATAGTTGCATATTCTAAAAATAAAAAATCTGAACGACATCCTAGTGCATAGTAAATTAGATTAAGGCCAGTCTCCATCCTTATCCAAAATCCAATTCTCATTATGATACACACTAATGAGGCTCACCCCCTCGGGGGTGAGCCCCAAATTTATTCCTTTCTTCGCAGTAACAAAAGCCATGGCCCTATTTCACAAAAACTTAAATCACCTTAAAATCATTGTAAACTAAAATTTCATCCTAAATTAGGATAGAAGCGTTTCATAAAACGATTTTAAGCATTGTAGCTAAAATCCACTAAAATAATATTGTAAGTTACAATTGTATCCTAACTTAAAATAGTGGCGTTTCACAAAACTATTTTAAGGACAATTTTAACTAAAATCGATTGTAACTTAGGATAGCTGTCACCCTCTCCTAACTTAAAATCACTACATTAACAAACATTGATTAGAGCTACATTGTTTGATCTATTGCGACATACAGATATAATTGGCACATAATTTTAACATACAATCATTCACAAAAACAATTTTCATTCAATTTCTTTTCATAGCATGGGATATACAGCTACTGTCCATCCGTTTATTTTATTGTAAGGTAATTTAAGCATTTGGATGGCGCCCCATGTTAGAACTCAAAGAAAAAAACCACCCAAAACTCCAGTAAACTACACACTAAAAAAAACATTTATATCCAATGTCATGAAAAGAAGGACACTCTTATCTATAAAGAAAATATCTTCGTGTTTAGTATAGCCGATTTCTTGGTATTAGAAGGCCTAAAGGTTTTGGGGGTTATGATGATTTGTAAAAAGATAAATCAATAATCTCAAATGTGTTTATTCAAAAATGTTATAGGCCTATTTGAAATTAAATTTTAATATCATAAATCTATTATTATTTCTTAATGAAGTTACGTTAATAAAACAACATAAATACAAAAAAAATAGGCGCCAAAGCTATTTTATCTTGGGAAAAAATCATTTAATTAAGTAAGATAGATAGACTCTTCTGCCTTTTCAAAGTATCATTGAAAGTGTCTATGAGAGTGACATTTCAAATTTAGGCATGGGAACATTCGCTTTTTGGCGTATTAATTTAATTTCAATATTAATATACTTTTATACTACGACAAAAAAATTGCCGCCTAGATTAGTCGTTTGAGTGACAAATATCATAATTTGTTTGTGAATATTCTCAATAGTTTCTCTTTTCCAAATTACTATAAAACTACGAAATACAGCGCTTTAGTTTATCGATAGGACCTACACATTATTTCCATTGAAGCCTGCGAGGAAATCAAATGCCAAGTTCAGGGACAACCCACCAATGCTCTTCGAAGCTAATAATACGCAATAAACTCATTTATTTCATCTCTCTACGACTTTCTGACCACGTGCAAACATTTCTACAGCGTATGAAACTCTCCCTATTGATAATGTAACTGTTAATTCAGTCTGTCAAAAGTTTTCAGTACCGAAGCGTATTTGCTTTCACCGTTAGTACCCGTAGCGGAAATCTGCACTGCGCGGGCGCAAGCGATTTTAACTAAAATCTATTAAAATTGCATTTTAAGTTACAATCGATCTTCGTGAAACGCATAAAATTTAAAATCTCATTTAGATTTTGGTTAAAATCGATTTTAAGGATTTTAGTTTAAGTTTTCGTGAAACAGGGCCCTGAACACCATAAGCACCGTCCAAGTAAGACCATGATCGCCACCAGCACCACAAACTTTTTAATTACCTATGTATATAAACATAATGAATTGTATGTATTTTCAATAAAACTCGGAAATATCACAAACTAATTTTTCATCACCCTAGGCCAGTGCTTCTGTGGAGATTTAACCCCTCCCCAAATTCTTAAACCTAACCCTCGCCCGTGCTAGGCAGATGAAAACCTGGCTCGAGATATTTCCCTTATTAAGATAGTCAAATCACGGATAAGATCTACTTACATACTTAATTTCGTGAAAATCGTGCAACTATTAAAGAAGTTGTCAAGTTGGTCTCAACTTTTGGTTTCGAAATAACATCGACGAACTTTCGAAAATCCGAAATTGCAGATTTGAAGTAAATGTTTCAAGGTATTCAAACAATAAAGAGTTAATAAAATAGGTCAAAAAGTCACAAAGCTACAGCAATGTTGGTCAAATGCATTCGACTTGTTCTCATTTTCAATTCAAAACGGCGTCCATCACTTGGCCTAAATCAAAATTCTATTCCCGACAGTTTTTCGGCTCTCCTTAAAAGATTCGGAAAATATAATTGCCTTGTCTGTAAGTAAAATATCAACAAAGGAGTATCGATTTTCACAATTCAAGATGGTTGCACTTCCGGTTTTGGCTACAAACTCAACTTTTTAGGTAAGAATCAGTAGTGTCCTAGCTAGTAAAAAAAATCAAGGCAATCTGACCTATATTTCGTCGATTTTTTTGAAAACTTTGATCCTTAATATCACCAGGGGGAGATAATTTAGAAAATTTCTAATGACATTTTCAAAGTCGCATAGGCGATATCTATTTACATACTAAATTTCATGAAAATCGTACAACTATTAAAGAAGTTGTCTTTTTGATTTAACTTCCGGTTCGAAATCACAGTGCAGATCTGAAGTAAAGGTTACAAGGTACCCACAGAAAAAAGAATTAGTAAAATAGGTCAAATAGTCACGAAGTTACAGCAATGTAGGTCAAATAATTTGTTCGTCAAATTCGGTGATTTTGGATGCGAAAAACGTTTTGAAAATATATTTACCCAACAGCAACCACCCATTTTTATTTGGGGGGGGGGGGGGTAGGTAAAAGTTTCAGAAAGATCCTATTGGTAGATTCTGAGAAATCCGATTTGTGGATAAAACACACAAAAAAAAATAATAGGAACTAGACCTGCTACTGTCCCAAGCAGATATGAAAGCTTTCATATTCATCATCACGTGCCATCGATACTACCAAGTATCTTAAAGAAAATAACAAGAAAAAAATATTAAAATTGGCCGAAAACTCGCGAAGTTACGGATCTAAATATAGTTTGAAACCGTGATTCAGCTTAAAAAAAATAAACGGCAGGTGCCAAGAACAAACGACTTGAACAAGTATCACCTTGAAAATTTCAGAGTACCTAGGCCTCTTGGTCTCGTGGCCTTACACACTGTTTATAAATTTAAAGTGAATCGGATATTAACTTTAGCCACAAGAGCGTTCACAGATCAAAGGCCATAACTCTGACAGTAATTACTGAAAATCATTGGGTTTCTTCGTCTCGTGACCTTAAACACTGTGTTTAAATTTAAAGTCAATCGGATATTAACTTTAGCCGCTAGAGCGTTCAAAAGTTTTTTTTGAAGAGATCAGGGGTAATAACTCTGGCAGTAACTATCGGATATCCTTGAAAAGCCATATGCTTCTTTGTTTCATGACCTTAAACACTGTGCATAAATTTAAAGTCATTCGGGTATTTACTTTAGCCTCTAGAGAGTTCACAAGAAATTGTGGACGACGAACGGGCGGACCGACGGCCGGCCGGTCGGGGGCGACGGCAATATACGACCACATTTCCATATGCTTCTTCGTCTCATGATCTTAAACACTGTGCATAAATTTAAAGTCAATCGGGTATTAACTTTAACCCCTAGAGCGTTTACAAGAAATTGTGGACGACGAACTGACGGACTGACGGACGGACGGTCGGGGGCGTCGGCAATATACGACCACATTTCCATGTGGGCGTATAATTAAAATATACGAAAATTATTATTATTATTATGAACTGCAGCGTTAGGCACGATGCGCCGAGTGTTGGAGTTCGTTTGAGTGTCTTGTTATTCGAGTCTAGAGTCAACAATTGCAAATGGCGCCGAACGGCAAAATTTTATCTCTCGTGGGAAGCTTAAGGTCGGTAAAATGAATAGTTATTGGTAAATTTAGCTGAAATTTGGTGTGAGGTCATTGCTAGCCCATCTACTATCCCCCTGAAAATTTCAAGTCTCTCTGACTTCCGTTACTGAAATAGAACCGATTTTTCACCATTGTTCATTTTCAATTCAAAATGGCGTCCAACAGTTGACCTAAATCAAAATTCGATTCCTGAAAGTTTTTCAGCTTTCCTAAAAGGATTCGGAAAATATAATTGCCTTGTCTGTAAGTAAAATATCAACAAAGCCTTATCGATTTGCACATTTCAAGATGGTTGCACTACCGGCTTGGGCTACAAACTCAATTTTTTTGTGTACGAATCAGTAGTGTCGTAGCTATTACAAAAAACAATTTCAAGGCAATTTGACCTATACTTCGTCGATTTTTTTTGAAAATTTTGATCCTTAATTTCTCCAAGGGGAGATAATTTAGAAAATTTCTAATGATAATTTCCAAGTCGTATTGATAAAATCTACTCACATACTAAATTTCGTGAAAATCGTGCAACTATTAAAGAAGTTGTCAAGTTGGTCTCAACTTTTGGTTTCGAAATAACATCGACGAATTTTCGAAAATCCGAAATTGCAGATTTGAAGTAAATGTTTCAAGGTATTCAAAGAGAAAAGAATTAATAAAATAGGTCAAAAAGTTACAGAGTTACAGCAATGTTGGTCAAATGCATTCGACTTGTTCTCATTTTCAATTCAAAATGGCGTCCATCACTTGACCTAAATCAAAACTCTATTCCCGGCAGTTTTTCGGCTTTTCTAAAAGGATTCGGAAAATATAATTGCCTTGTCTGTAAGTAAAATATCAACAAAGGAGTATCGATTTTAACATTTTGAGATGGTTGCACTTCCGGTTTGGGCTACAAACTCAATTTTTGGGGTACGAATCAGTAGTGTCCTAGCTAGTAAAAAAAAAATTGTTCTTTTGATTTTTACTTCCGGCTCGAAATCACAGCGACCAATTTTCGAAATTCGAAAATCCGAAATTGCAGATTTGAAGTAAAAGAGTCAAGGTATTCAAAGAAAAAAGAATTAGTAAAATAGGTGAAATAGTCACAAAGTTACAGCAAAGTAGGTCAAATGCATTTGTTCGTAAAATTCGGTGATTTCGGATGCGAAAAACATTTTGAAAATATATTTACCCAACAGCCACCACCCATTTTTTGGGGGGGTAGGTAAAAGTTTCAGAAAGATCCTATGAGTAGATTCTGAGAAATCCGATTTGTGAATAAAACACCCAAAAAAAATAATAATAATAGGAAGAATAATAATCTTAACAGAAACAATAAGCTTTCATATGTAAATACATATGAAAGCTTAATAAGAATAATAATTTTAACACAAGCAATAGTGTTTCACACAAGCTTTGTAGTGTTAAACCCTGATGAGACAGTATCTACATGTCATGATGATTCGTTGAAGTAATACAAACACGGCAAGGTCAATTTGACTAATTTTGTACTAGTATGATTTGACAATTAAAAGTTCTTACTAAAATTCCATCTTATTATTATTAGGCCTGATTTGATTTGGGCTTCAGTTCAAATTTAGCTTACTTTTATGGATTTTTTTTTCTGAAGTCTTTATTCCCCAGCATATATTATATAACCAAATTGGATCTGTAAGCATAGGTATGAGAAAAAATTTGGTAAAGGAAAAATAATCTACTTACATGAATTTATCGGAAATAAAGCGAACTTACATATGAAAGATGAGCATGACCAATTTCATGTAAAAAATACAGAGTTAGCAGTTAAAAAAAATGCTCAAAACCCAAATGAATCAAAATGATACGTCAAATCGAACGGATAACAAAGCTATAGACGAAATTAACAGAAATTTGAAAGCATAGTATAAAAAAAGATTTAATAAATATAACTGCTAAAGACATTTATAAGCAAAATCGAATCATGTGTTTATATACTGTACTTACACTAAACGGATATGGAACGAAATGTATGAAATCCTTACAAAAGCAAATATTAACGTAACTATAACACACAAGGAAATTCACCTTGGTTGCCTAGATAAATCAGTTTTTGACAATATTTACAAATCAAAACTAGAAGCAACTTTTCCTAACTGTGAAAGATACAGAGAATTTTTACAAAATCAAAAATCTTAGAACTGAACATTTTTAAAACTAATAAGAAAATACTTAATAAATGGACATTTTTACCTCATACCCAACCACAAATGAAATAACCAATTATTGTTATTAAATTATATGAAAAGAACGGTGACTAAAAGTACTTTAGTCCTTTCATCTTTCGAATTTTTTTTCATTTCGTGGGAAGGATCAGTAGTTTTAATCTGCCGCTAAAAAGCTTACAAAATTTCCCATAATATGTACCCAACAAGTTTCTAAAAAGGTCAAGACTCTGACCTCCTTAAGGGGAGATAACACATCTTAGGGGGAAAACCAAGCTAAATATAATATAATTACACATAACAATAAAACAGTACTCTTTTAGAATAATAGAAATAACGTATCCCCTGCACAAAAATGCTAACGATAACCTGGCAATAATAAATGAATGTTAAATAAATGTTTTTTGAAATTGTATAATATATAATTATATGTGCAGTTTATATCTGACATATACAGCGCCCACCTTTAAATTAAATGGACTCTTCCATTAATATTCAACATATGGTTGGATAACGACTGAGTAGTTTCCGTCAAATAACGAACATAACGGAATTAATCACGTGCAATTACGAGATGGTATTTTTGTGAACACATCGTTATTTTGAAGAAGGGTTCTATAACATATCAACTGAGGGAAAATAGGTTTAAATCTGACATATACAACGCCCACCTTTAAATTAAATGGACTCTTCCATTAATATTCAACATATGGTTGGATAACGACTGAGTAGTTTCCGTCAAATAACGAACATAGCCGAATTAATCACGTGCAATTACGAGATGGTATTTTTGAAGAATTGAATTTCATGCAAAAACAAAATGGATAGTAATACGAAGTCAGACGAATAATCAATCCCTTTTAGCCAACATACTGACGATGGAATTGGCGTGAATGAAACTATCGATGAGGATCTATCCAAAGCCTAAAGAAATTTTGGATCAAAAGACATTCTTTCCCGATAATTCTGACAGTGAACTACGATTGAAGGTTTTTTGCTATGTTTAATAGACAGGAGGATTTGATCGACTGTTTTAAGTGTATGGACTGTACCGAAAAATAGTTTATAATCGAAATCTTGGGCGATAAATACTTTCAAGTCTAGGAGTATTTGGACGGAAAGAAGATTCTGAACGATATGGATAACCGATTTAAATATGCTGATAAGTACGTCGTCTATTTCTGTCTTGAATGTTTCAAACTGTACCATAATACTTTTTAATTGTCAAAATAATAAAAAATTATTTCTGTTTTTTTTGTTTCATTTCGATAATCAGCGGTTAATATCAGTCGAATACATCGACCGGAGATGACGTCATTAGCGGTTGCTATGAAATATCAACCTGTCACGACGTCATCAGCGGTTGATATGAACAGAATATCAATCTATGATGACGTCATGACAGGTCATGATATAACTGCTATGCACATCAAAGAGAAAACTACCGCCAGTTGTATATGAACAGAATATCAACCTATGATGACGTCATGACAGGTTGTTATGAGATATTACTGCTATGCACATCAAAGAGAAAACTACCGCCAGTTGTATATTTTATAATAGTGGGTAGTATTTGGTAGCATTCGGTTATTATTTGCTTGATTTGGGTGAAATAGGGAGGCGAATGGAACAGCCCGGCATCGGTATCGCATTTGATGTACATTTCCCGCGATATAACTTTTTATTTTGTGGTATTTGGTAGCATGTGGTAAATCGTCCCGCCGATTAAAATTTGGGTTAAGACCACGGTAATTCCATTGCATAATGAAATTGACCATATTGAGGGAGGTTTTACAGGTCTTCTATCAGGTTTGTTATTGGGAGGGGCGTTGTGTATTTCAACCACTGCAATGCCCTCCTCCTACAACGGCTCAACTCCAAATAGGTTATATAAGTCCATGGGTCCGGAACCTCTTCGGTTCCACTGTGTATATTTATCTATTATATTCCCCGGAAAGGACGAATTTGGGTATTACTCCTCCCCTTAGAAACAGGAATGTTAAGATGACCTGTCTTTATCGTTTTCCGGATGTCGGGACGGTTGAAAGACGGTTTTTACCGCGAGCATTTCGCTTTTCAACGTAAGTCAAGAGGATTTCTTTTTCCCAACTCTGTTTTTCTATCTGCACTAATGACGCCAGGCATCAGTGAGCTGGACCACCTGATTTTTTAAAACATGGTTTCATCATGACAAAGTGAGAAGATGACTCACCCTCTCTTCTCACATCAGCGATTTTATAAGTGTTGTTTTAAAGTGACTTTTTTTTGGTATACAAGGACGCTTTTATTTTTGTATTTTACCAATTTTAAGTGACTTTTAATATACACGGACTTTTTTATTTTGTGTTTTTACAAATTTTCAACCAATTAAGTCAGTGAGCTGGACCACCTGATTTTTTAAAACATGGTTTCATCATGACAAAGTGAGAAGATGACTCACCCTCTCTTCTCAAATCAGCGATTTTATAAGTGTTGTTTTAAAGTGACTTTTTTTTGGTATACAAGGACGCTTTTATTTTTGTATTTTACCAATTTTAAGTGACTTTTAATATACACGGACTTTTTTATTTTGTGTTTTTACAAATTTTCAACCCATTAAGTGTAAACATTTTAATTAAATCAACCTGACCATATTGAACGTTAAAATTGTAATAAACAACAACAACAAGCATTCCGAATATGCATTCTGTCACTATAAAGTCACTTGCGTCTGAGGGAATAAGAGTGTTTTCTATATTTGGCAAAGTAATTTTTACGTGAGGTCTCTTATTGCGACTTTGAGTGAAGATATCTGAATAATTTTCAGTCAGGTTGGTTGTACTTGCCGTGAAGTGGATATACTGTGGTAACCATTGGCTATAGGTACCGAAATTTTTCTCGTCCATCTTATGTACCGTTTAATGTTATTATTGATGCATTTTGGAGAAAGAAATAGTCATTCTATGTTTTATTTCACGTCATTTATAGATGTCATTCGAGTATGCTACAAATAGATAGTCACTCTTACGAACATACGTTTAACCTTCAACAATAATATAAATTACTTTTCTGGAAAACAAGACCGTTTGAGTGCATGACTGTACTAATAAATCCTTAAATATTAGAATGACCCGTGCCACAGGTGCGGTGTAGATACTCCATCTATAAAACAAGTGTGTACCATACGCCTGCAGATGGATGTAAAGAGATACGTGACATGGAGAGATACGTTTGAGGATTATCATAGTCGCGCAACTGTAATTTACAGGAAGTAACTGATATTTTAAGTGGTTATATTCCAAGAAGCCCAGAGAGCTTTTCGGTTTGTTTAATTTAGCTTTTTGGCGTTCACATTGTCGGTGTGAGACATCTTTATTTTCGGATTATTAAGCTTTCATATGTATTACATATGAAGGCTTATTGTTTCTGTTAAGATTATTATTAAGCTTTCATATGTATTACATATGAAAGCTTATTGTTTCTGTAAAGATTATAATTAAGCTTTCATATATTCATATATGAAAGCTTATTGTTTTTGTTAAGATTATTATTATTAGGCTTTCAGACTTTCTGAAAGCCTATTGTGAATATTGTGATTACTAGAATTATTATTATTAGGCTTTCAGACTACTAAAATTATTATTATTATTGTTTACCGCGGGAGCCTGTAACAGATACCGATCTGAAACTTAATTTTCGACCAGGAAACCAGGTGGTGGCTACTCGATTAACTATTTGTTAAATTTCTGCGCAGACCGGAAGTTGCCAAATTGGCAAAAATTAAAAATCGGCCATAGTTTTCTCAATTCTTCACCAATTTTAAAACTAATGACATTTTCTGAATTCTTGTGACTTGTCCCAGACTTCTAGCGTTCGAAAAATGAAAAATGTTGTTGAAGAGACAATTTATGTTATTCTTCAAAATTTTCAGATTTGACCTACATGTTTTGTTACCTGAGGACCATCCGATTCCAGAAATATAATTTTCTTTCCGAGTTATCGCCCTTTTTTTCCGATCTTTTTCGAATCTTCTGCCCATTCTGTGAGCTCGAGCTTCGTTTGACGACCGAATCGACCTTTCTGAAACTTCTGGAACATGAAGTTATAGTTCAAAACCAACTGATAAAAATATTTCGAAAATCATTCATAAACCGGAAGTAGTCGAAATAATGTCCGATATTTTGAATAAACGCAAAAAATGAATGCTTTTGGGGAAAACATGATTCCTCCGTCCAATATCAACGGATTAAATCGATTAAGATATCGTTGGGTTGCATAGGAATTGCAGTATCGTATTATACCCAATTCGTATGGATATATGGATACGATGAGCAGGAAGCAAAATATGACACGCTCAAAATCAAGTATTTTCTATTTTGGAACGTTTTTGGACGCCTGTATCGAAAACTTAACCTAAACTTTTTTTTCCTTTTTCTGTCAATAGTCCCTTCGGACGTATTGTGCATGAAGCCATCCAATTAGACTTTGAAATGTCTGGAATAGGATGTAAAAGGGATTGAAAATAAAAAAAAATCGAAAAATCGTAAATTTTTGAAAATGCTCTATAATTTTAAAAGATTTTCAAAAAATGTTTACACATTCAGATAGCTGACCTAATTCCAATTCTAACGATGTATAAGACGTATTGAGATACTGAATTAAAATTTTCGATCTTTCGATATTTTTGATTTTTTGGCATAGGATTTCTCAGGTGTATCTTATCTGATTAGATGATGTAATATATCCTTACAGAGCCCTGCGGCTATTTAATTGCCCAAACCGGTTATTAAAACTATCTCGACAATAATCACAATACCGTAAGTATTTAAAAAAATGAAAAAAAAAGATAAAAAAATTGGTGCTCTTGCGAAAAGCTGAATATATGGGTCAGATATTACCGGAGCAAAAGAAGTAAATTGTCTTAGGATAGCTCCATTAATGGACTATTATATGGCATCTCAATGGTACGAGTTCGATGCTTAGAAACGAAATTATGGTACGCCGAAATATAGTATTTTCCGTTTTTGGAGCCCTTTTTAGTGGCCTTTTTCTCGAAAACGACACTTTCGAATTTTCTGAAACTTTTTAAACGCAGGGTCCTATCGGTGGTCTGTGGCGTGGATCCAAACGGAAAAGGTTTGAAATAATCAAAGGTGTCATAAAATGGCCTCAATCTTTGAAATTTTTTTGAAAGATCGTTAAATTATTGAAAATGTTCTTTTATTTATCTTTTTTTTACAAACAACTACTGAATAGAGGTTTCTGACACTTCTGGTACATAAAGATATCTATCCAAACAACTTGTTAAAACTATCCCGACAATGATCCAATAACCAGAATCGAAAATTGTCAGTCGGACTATCACTAAATCAAAACAATTAAGGTATCGTTTTCTAGCTCGAAGAATGGGCTATTTTATGACACGCTTCCTGTTCAGTGCTGCTTGCAGGTCTAGTTTTATTAAGCTTTCATATATTCATATATGAAAGCTTATTGCTTTTGTTAAGATTATTATTATTATTATTATTATTTTTTTGTGTTTTTCCTGCAAATCTTATATCTCAGAATCTAACCGTGGAATCTTTCTGAAACTTTGACCTACCCCCCCCCCCCAAGAATGGGTGGTGGCTTTGGAATAGGCATATTTTCAAAACGTTTAACACATCCGAAATCACCGAAATTTACAAACAAATGCATTTGACCTACTTAGCTGTAACTATTTGACTATTTGACCTATTTTTATTAAAACAAAATTCTTTGAGTTTCTTGAATCATTTACTTCAAATCTGCCATTTCGGATTTTTCGAATTTCGAAATTCGCCCCAGTGATATCGAACCGGAAGTTAAAATCAAAATGACAACTTCTTTTAGTTGGACGATTTTTATGACTTTAACTATGTAAGTAGATCTTATCGATACGACTTGAAAAATATCATTATAAATTTTCTAAATTATCTCCCCTTGGTGATATTGAAATATAGGTCAGATTGCCTTGATTTTTTTTTGTACAAGCCACGACACTACTGATTCGTACACAAAAATCGGAGTTTGTAGCCCAAACCGGAAGTGCCACCATATAAAAATCTGAAAAATCCCTAAGGCTTTTTTGGTATTGTATTTACAAACATGGCAATTATAATTTCCGAATCCTTGTAGGAAGGCCGAAAAACGGTAGAGAATACATTTTTAATTTCTGGCAAATCATGGACGCCATTTTGAATTAAATATGAAAAATAGTGATAGTGAAAAATCCACATTAATGGGCTTAAAAACATACACAATTGATCGTGGCTTAGATAGTGTGTCTCCTATTAACAAAATTAATACATTTCAGGACAGCCTGGCTCATGGTCGAGTGCTTGGTATTTGAATATTTCACAAATTCGAATTTCGCCTTGAAGTTTTCTGTGCCGACAATGTTGTTTTCGAGGTTAGCGGTTTTGACTTCGCGCATGCGCTACGCTAGAAAAAAAAGTACCATGGCTACCAAATTCCGTCTAGGAACTTTTCACGTTGGTACCTAGGTATCCTAAGATTTTCAAGGTGATACCTTCACTTGTTCAAGTCGTTTGTTTGTGGCACCTATCGTGCCTCGTGACTTTGCGCATGCGCTACGCTAGAACCAAAGTTACCATGAGCACCAAATTCCGGCGAGAAACTTTTTACGTTGGTACCTAGGTACCCTGAAATTTTCAAGGTGATACCTGCATTCGTTCAAGTCGTTTGTTCTTGGCACGGCGTTCTGACGTGTTTTTTTTTCCAAGGTCAATTTACGGCTTATATATAGGCGGGAAAAAGGGGAATTTCGCCCCGACACCAGCACCGATTGAACGAAAACCAATTTATTTTCATTGTTCTCGGAATCTCACTCATTTCGACTATTGAAATGTGATAGCTAGAATCTGAAGGTACATTCAGTGCAAATTTGAAGGCAATCGGACCACTTGACGTTGCCTGGGCAGTGTAAATCTATCGCGGTCGCGAAAATCTGCGAAAAACCTCGACGGATGATACTATGAGCGGACGTTTTATGACCTTGACACATACATGATATACATATCATTATAATCCCTATGAAATATTTTAATTATTTACTGCTATAATATGAAATATCACTTATTCCCCAGTTAAATAAAAATCGGTCACCGGGTGCTGTACAACTTCAAGGACCCTAGCCTCAAGTGCCTGCGACCAACTCTACACTTTCTATTGCCAGAAAATATTTTTTTTACTAGTTTAATTCAAGTTTAAAAATAAACAATATTTTTTCTGAAAATCAATGTCGAAATTTAGTGTATTATATATGATACAATGGGACATAGCCTGGAGGTCGGGTGTTCGATCCTTGCATTGACCGATAAAGTTCATCTCGATTTTCTGGTGTGATTTTACCTTGTCAGTAATGCAGAAGGAGGGCCTGACAAGGACAGCTGCCTAGTTGTTCGGATTGGACGAAAAACCGAGGCCCCGTGTACACATTGGAGTGCATGTAAAAGATCAATTGGCAGTTGGAATTCGATATAAGAGTAGGCCGTAGCACGGCTGCCCGGGCAAAATTTCCCTAATAGCACACTGTATGGCGTATGCCCGTCTTCCATTAGCCCAGGTTAGGTACATAATAGTAGGACGTTATACCCCATTTTATTCATTCATTATTTTGTGTTAAAAGAGTGCCAGAAATGTATTGAAATTCAGCCATTTGTGTATTTAGTATATCAATTATATGTGTGTATTACATAGCTCAGATTTGTGTGATTTGTGTACAAACCACTCCGCCCCTCCCCCTCTCCTCGCGTCAATACCATTGACCATGTACATATTAATTCTGCTGTCAACCCACCACGCGAACATGATCAAATTATGAAATATTGTCTAGTCGTTTGTATAATACGACAAAACAAGGCCAGCGTGGCTCATTTGTGCTGAACGGAAAGCCTTTTAAAGAAGAATGTCTAGTCGTTCGGATAGCACGAAAAACCCGTAAAGGATCCGTGTCTAAGCGTTTGGATGCGACGAAAAACTCGCACCACCTAGTCCGTGGTGCAAGGATTAGTGTCTAGGCGTTCGGATGTTTACGAAAACCCGAGGTCAATGTGGTTCCCCGTTGTCTGTGGTGAAGTATGGAAATCCTAGCAAAGATCTGTGTCTAGTCGTTTGGATGGGTGGGGGTGGGCTTTGAATTTATTTTCAACGTTCTTTGAATCTCAAACTCTTCTATTTATAATATGTGATATCTATGTGAAGGTAATTGGACCACCGGGACGTTGCCTGGGCAGTGCAAGGATCCGTGTCTAATCGTTTGGATGCGACAAAAAACTCGCAGCCACTAGTCTGTGGTGCAAGGATTAGTGTCTAGGCGTTCGGATGGTTACGAAAACCCGAGGTCAATGTGATTCCCTGTTTCTGTGATGAAGTATGGAAATCCTAGCAAGGATCTGTGTCTAGTCGTTTGGATGGGTGGGGGTGGGCTTTAAATTTATTTTCAACGTTCTTTGAATCTCAAACTCTTCTATTTATAATATGTGATATCTATGTGAAGGTAATTGGACCACCGGAACGTTGCCTGGGCAGTGCAAATGAACCCGGTGACGAAAATTTGTTCATTCTTCAACGCGTTATATATTGTATTATGGCCGCATCTTAGATCCATCGTCATTTACCAAACAACTCCGAAATATACCCCAAATCCCTAAATTGACAATTAATGTCTTTTACTTTGCGCATGCGCCATGCTGGAACCAAAGGTACCATGACTTTCAAATTCCGGCGAGTAACTTTTAACCTCGGTACCTAGGCCATACCTGCATTCGTTCTTGACACGGTTCCTGCCGTTCGTTTTCCGCCATTTACGTCTTTTCCAAAGGTTTAATAAAGTAGAATTTCGCCCCGACACCGATACCGATTGTCCGAAAACAATCAAATTTTGACACAATACGCCCATTACCACCCCGGACTCTGTACCGTTCCCCTATTTTGGTCCGATTAAATTTTGTTTTGTATTTTTCCCATCTTGTTTATCAGGTAACTGTAAAAAAAATTATATACTTGATGACATATGACCCTTGACATGTAACCGGAAATGACTGTGAATCTATTTAATCTAGTAGATCTAGTTAAGCTTTCATATATTCATATATAAGTCCGGGAGCTAGGTGGGTTTTGTTCAACATGGAAGGTGCGGAAGGTTTGGAATGCTAGTGGTGTTTGGCTGGGTTAGGAGACCCCAGAAACCCAATTCTTAAGTTGCGCCAGTGGTGGGCGTGGCTGGGGGCACCTACCATAGAACGCCCTAAAATGGGTTTATTCAACATGGAAGTGCGGCGGTGAAACTAGCATTACAATAAACTGATAGTTAACACGAGTCAGAATCACTAACTTAAGAACAAAACTTGTGGTGGAAAGGCCACTTAAAGGAGCTAAATCGCTAACATTTGGGATCCAGAAATTGACAAAAGTGGGTCGAAACTCATATAATACTGTAATATGAATGTATATAAACTGATTTACATTAAATGCTTCCCGTTTTACTCCAATTTCAAATCAGTTATGTTCGGCGAAACAAGCCATTCAGTCTCAACCCAGTGCATTTTTTTTAGCGCCTGGTTATTCCAGTCCACATATGCAGTGTGATACAGTGCAATGTGTCTAGCCTCGTCCCTTGAGTCTCTCAATAAAACTAGGACCGGAGCGCAATATGGTACACGATTCGTGTACCAATGTTAGAAAAATTATTTTATCTTAAATATCGGATATCAGAAGCTCATCTTTTCCTGGTAAGTTTACATCATCGATGTTGATTTAAATTGACCAATAATTCGTGTTTTCGATGTCGAAGATTTTGGAGGATTTTGAGTTACGGACTTAGGTCCTTAAAGAAGAGGTCAAAGGTCACCAATTATCAATTTTTGGATGTTGTCCGGTGGCTGAAAGGGGGAATCGACACCCGAGCTGTGAATTTATGAGACCAAGTTTTTCTGAAACAGTTTTTTGTGTAGATTCCGAATCTGGGTGGTGATCAGGCGTTTGAGGGGGCGTTTTCGACATATACGGGGTCAGATGTCTATGTATGGGTGTGTGTATGGAGGTGGGGTGGGGATGTCAATGTTATGTTGACATAAAATATTAATAAAACAAACATTTCTAGGATTGCCCATCTATGAATAAGTGTTTATTATGCCCCTGGACAACTGTTTGATGTGTGGAGGGGGGGGGGGGGGGTGGTAAAATTGGAGGGAAATGGTTTCACCTTGATTTAAATGATTCAAAATTGACCTGAAAAGTGTTTTCTCTAGCTTTTCGTTCAGTACCAATATCGTCATTCAAAATACTAAATTATAAAGACTATTGTTTTTACTAATTGTGTGATACACTATTGTTTTTGTTAAAATTATTAAGCTTTCATATGTATTTACATATGAAAGCTTATTGTTTCTGTTAAGATTATTAAGCTTTCATATATTCATATATGAAAGCTTATTGTTTTTGTTAAGATTATTATTATTAAGCTTTAATATATTCATATATGAAAGCTTATTGTTTTTGTTAAGATTATTATTATTATTATTATTAAAACATTTATATAGCGTTAATTCCACCAACGGTGTTCAGAAGCGCTTTACAATCATATACCAGTAAAACAGAAAATATATAAAACAACTAAAAGACTAAAAAAAAGATGCAATATAATAAAATAATATATATCTAATTAAAAGCCTTTTTAAATAAGTAAGTTTTAAGAGCACATTTAAAAGATTGTACTGAAGGGCTGGAACGAATATCAGTATCAGAACCAGATGGTTTTAAATCATTCCACAGGTTTCGGGCTAGAAATGAAAACGATCTTTCACCATATGTAACCATTCTAGCAGATCTTGGTTTGAGACGATAAATGTTATTTGAACTACGGAGACTGCGAGTATTTGCTTGTTTTTCAATTAGATGACATAAATAAGATGGGGCTAAGCCATGAAAACATTTATAAGCAGTTAAAAGAATCTTAAATTGAATACGATATGGAATGGGAAGCCAGTGAAGTTGTTTAGGTATGGGAGTAATATGATCATGTCTTTTCGTAAGGGTATAAGTCGTGCAGCGGTGTTTTGAACTTCTTGCAATTTGTATATTAATTTATTGGGTAAGCTGGATAAAAGTGAGTTAAAAGTATCAAGTCTTGAAGTAACAAAAGCATGAACAAGCGTTTTAGTTGAATCCGGGGAAAGAAATTTACGAATTTTGCCAATATTACAGATATGAAAGTAGCAGGATTTACAAATATTGTTCACGTGAATGGTCATTTTACTATCAAAATAAGCTCCAAAATTGCGAACAGAGTTACTAGAAGTAATTTCATTTCCATGAATCTTAAGCGAAGTGGAATCAGTTATGGTGTTGAGGTTATGAATAGATCCAAGCAAAATAAATTCAGTTTTATCACCATTTAAGCATAGAAAATGTACAGACATCCATAATTTAATTTCATTGATACACTGCTCAATATTACATTTGCTCAAAGCATGCTCATTCTCATTTAAAGGATTAAAACTTAAATACAGCTGGGTATCATCAGTATAAATATGATAGTCAAGACCATGTCTTTTAACAATCTTACCAACTGGAGCAGTATAAAGAGTAAATAAAATGGGTCCAAGGACCGACCTTTGTGGTACTCCATATAAATTCTTATGATAGTCTGACGTCACATTACCGATAACAACCGATATCTTTCAAGTAGCTGAGGTGCAGAGCCTTTGACACCAAAGTATGTCTGAAGTCTTTGTAGCAGGACAGTAGAATCAATGGTGTCAAAGGCTGCGGACAAATCTAAAAGTACTAAAAGAACACGGTTTCTATTGTCTATTGACCTTAATATATCATCTTGCACTTTGATAAGCGCCGTCTCAACACTGTAAAACTTACGAAATGCACTCTGTAGACTATCATGAAGGTTGTGTGTGTCAATATGATCAATCAGTTGTTTGGCTATACATTTTTCAAAAATTTTGGAGATAAAACTTAAGTTTTATACAGGACGGTAATTTTTTAGCACATTTCTATCTAAAGTTGATTTTTTAATAACTGGAACGACATTAGCAACTTTAAAACAATCGGGTACTTTTCGTTCTTGGATACAAGAATTTATGATATCAGTAATCACAGGTAAGAATAAATTAAGGTTTTTATTTAGTAAAGATGTGGGGAGGGGGTCAAGAGGGCAGGTCTTAGGGCCTGACGATTAAATAATATCTGACACAACAGATTCGCTAACTAAATCGAAATTCTCAGCTTTTCTGCGTTTTTGTTTTGCTTCAGCTTTTTGATGGTTACTCCACTCATTTCCTGGTCTAACAGTAAATGTTTTAGTGGTTAGCGGAACTAGATCGTCAATGATCTTTCTCAGTGTTGTATCATACAAATCAGCTTTTACATTCACATCACATAATTCACGGATGTCGGAAAAGATTGATGTACCAATTGTTTCACAAAAGGTATCGTTGCTTAGAGATTTGAATTTACGAAACGATATTGTTTCCTTGTCTAAAGGCGGCTTCTTCGTTAGAATTTTAAAGGTGATAGGAAAATGATATGATAGTAAGGTATCTTCCACCAGTACATCATGTATATGTATCTCATCTTGGCGTGTAATGACAAAATCAAGAAGATGACCTTTATTATGTGTCTTTTTGTTGACATGCTGTTGAAGATTGTAGGTAAGCAATATTTCCCGAAAGCGATTACTCAGTGGGTCAGAGCTGTTTTCAAAGTGAATATTAAAATCGCCAAGTATAAACAAGTCGCCTTTTGACATTAACTTTGTTTCAAGAAGTGATGTAAATTCCTCAAAAAAGTCATTATTATCGGAATCTGGGGCCTATAAACAATTAACAGTTGCAGAGATTTGTTCAGGTTCGATATCAAACAATCAAGGCACTCAAACGATTTGAATACCTCATTTGACTGCAAAGATATTTTTTAAAGTTGACTTGTAGACAAGTCCAACGCCACCACCCCTAGACGCACGTGGGATGTGTAGAAAGCTGTAGCCTTCTGGAAGTATAGCCGAAATGGTCACTGAATCTGAGTTCTGGCTAAGCCATGTTTCAGTAATCGAACACAGATCTAATTCTTCATCCGCAATAAAAATCATTTATGTCACTGATTTTATTCCTAACAGATCTAGCATTAATTAATCCTGCTTTTAAATATGTGCTAGACTGATATGAAACTGAAGATCTGGATATTGGAACTCTAATTATGTTGTTCAGTACAATTTGACCTCTTGGCTGACTGCTCTGTCTGTTAGAGATGAGTACAGGAATACCATAGATATTATTTCGTCTGTTAGGTTTCTGTCTTAAAATTTGGGAAACGGATTGTTTAATATTACTATTATCTTCTAAAGTTGTATTCCTGAGATTAGCATACCATGAATGGTTATCATCACATTTCACTACCACAAATTGCTGATCGTGTACTGTGATATTTGTCACAATATTATGATTAACACCTCTATTGTATTTATGGAGTGAATCCTTTCTAGTAGATGTTGTTAAAGTTCTAATTGTTCTTTGTTTATTGCGTCCCGCTCTAACACCCCTCTTTGTCTTAGGTTTCATTAGTTGATTGTCTTCGAACAAAGGTTAACACAAGGGATTTCAACCATGGTACAATGGAATAACCAGATTCAGTTGAAAAAGTCAAATATATAAATATAAAACCTGGAAAAAACTGCATAATTTCACGAAATATTGCAAAATTTCCACACACATATAATCCAAAAAAGTCTGCATACAGATTGATGCTGAATCTCTCATACATATAGTATCACTTATTATATACACATCTAAGGAAAACGATAGAGCAGATCACAGTGTGCAGCCAGTCAGAGGCGCCAGAGTCCACACAAAAGTTTTCAACCATGACACAGACATAAATCCAAAATTCAGTTCACAACTGCATAAATTCACAATTATTTTCGAATATTTTCCATATAAGATCCAAAAATCTTCGTACAGCTTTGTGCGAAATTCCATACAGCTATTATTCCATTAACACATATTATAAGGAAAAACTAAGAGAGATTCTGAGAGAGCAGCCTCACACGGCGCAATATACATTCAGATAAGTCATAATATGATAATAGGCACATTAATGGGCTTGAAATGATACACAATTGGTCGTGGCTTAGAGAATCTATCTTCTGTTAACGAAAATAATACATTACAGGGTAGCCTGGCTCATGTTCGAATGTTTGACATTTAAATATTTTAAAAATTCGTATTACCCCTTTGATGTTTTCCGTGCCGACAAGGTTGTTTTCGAGTTAGCTGGTTTTGACTTCGCGCATGTACTACGCAGGAACCAATAGTACCATGAGTACCAAATTCCGACGAGAAACTTTTCACGTTAGTACCTAGGTACCCTGAAATTTTCAAGGTGATATTTGCATTTATTCAAGTCGTTTGTTCGTGGAACCTACCGTGCACTAATTTCCGGCGAGTAACTTTTCACGTTGGTAGCTACATACCCTGAAATTTTCAAGGTGATACCTGCATTTGTTCAAGTCGTTTGTTCTCGGCACCTGCCGTTCGTCGTTTTTTTTTTCGAAGTCAATTTACGGCTTCTATAAGGGGAAAAAGGGAAATTTCGTCGCGAAACCGACACCGATTGTCCGAAAACTATAAGAATTGGACACAATACGTCCATTACAGCCCCGGACACTGTACCTTACTCCCATTTTTATCCGATTAAAAAAAAAGAGTTTTCGCAAAAAAATATCGATTTTCGAAATTTAATATTGGTTTTTAATTATTATTTTTTATATATATACCTGATCACATTTATCCTTATCGTTTCAGCAGATCCCAATAACCCCTTTGCATATATATGAAAGCTTTGATATCTGCTATGCATTATATCTCAGAATTTAATATTGGTTTTTAATTAATTTTTTTTATATATATATACCTGATCACATTTATCCTTATCGTTTCAGCAGATCCCAATAACCCCTTTGCATATATATGAAAGCTTTGATATCTGCTATGCATTATATCTCAGAATCTAACCGTGGGATCTTTCTGAAACTTATACCTACCCCCCCCCCCCCCCCCAAGAATGGGTGGTGGCTTTGGATTAAATATATTTCAAAACGTTTTTACGAATCCGAAATCACCGAAATGTACGAGCAAATGCGTTTGACCTACATTGCTGTAACTTTGTGACTATTTGACCTATTTAACTAAATTTTTTATCTTTGTGTACCTTGACTCCTTAACTTCAAATCTGCATATTCGGATTTTCGAATTTCGAAAATTCGTCGCTGTGATTTTAAACCGGTAGTAAAAATCAAAATAACAACTTCTTTAATAGTTGCACGGTTTTCATGAAATTTAGTATGTAAGTAGAACTCGCCCATGTGACTTCAAAAATGTCATTAAAAAATTCTAAATTACCTCCCCTTTGTGATATTAAGGTTCAAAGTTTTCCAAAAAATCGACGAAATATAGGTCAGATTGCCTCGAAAAACATTTTTTGTACTAGCTACGACACTACTGGTTCGTACACAAATAATTGAGTTTGTAGCACAAACCGTAAGTGCCGATATCTTGAAATGTGAAAAAATCCTAAGGCTGTTTTGATATTTTATTTACAGACAAGGGAATTATAATTTCGCTCAGAACAACCAGTGTTTCAGTTCAGGAAACATTGCCTTTTTGTGCAAATTCTGCGAAAATAAGTGGGAAGAGGAGAGGGCATGATGTTTTCCCGGTTAGAACCAGTGATTTTCAGACAACGGTTCGTCAACTCTGCATTGATCGTGGTGATGAATCGTCGCAGAAGGGGCTGTCCAGGATTGACTTTGCACAGGGTTTTACATGCAGCAGACGCAGTATACCATCAAGTATGCAACACCAACTTCCGTACAGGTAAACAGATCCCACTTTCATTTCAATCTGACACACATGAACCGTCACCCGGAAGACCAAAAAATAATCTACGGGAGAGCACCTTTCTGAAAGTCATGGACTATCTATTAGAAAATGGCAATGAGCAGAATACTGTCAGTGATCTTGTTCAGAAAATGGATGTCATTATTACCAACATTAATGGAAGATCAAGTGTTGTTACATTCAAGAAGACTGCTTCAGCTGTTCTTGCCGAGTTTTATGATTCTCCTAAACTGAGTGACAGTGAAGCTGAGAAATTAAGAATGGTGAGAACTGTTGCAAACCTGATAAAGAATGATGTCAAATCCTTAGATACATCGAAACAGATATACCCACAGGACATTTCATATATTGATAACAACTTATCAATGATTCCTGATTCGCTGAACCTTCTGCTAAAATCAATGTTTTCAGAAAAAACAGCAGACACCAAGATAGCCTCAATTGGACAAGCCATTATTTAAGCAACGCGCCCAAGGGTTATTCTTGCTCCTCTCCAGATAAATTTAGCAGTACAGATGCATCAACAGTTTGCTTCTAAGTTCCTCATCGATACCCTGCAGTCAAGGGTTTTGTGCATCATACTCAGAGGTGAAGAGGTTTGAGGTGTGTGCTGCAAAGACACAGGGCACTGACATTCCAGATCTTCAAGCAGGCCATTTCATTCAGTACATTGCTGATAATGCTGACCACAACATCAACACCCTTGGTGGATACAACACATTTCATGGCATGGGGATCATCGCCGCCATCACTCCAGGAATAAAAAACAAACTTCAAATTCCAAGAAGCTTTGCATCAAATGAAGAAATTGCAGAAATAGGAAAAATTGACATAAAATTCTTCTTGCAAGCCTGCCCTTGCCATACCATGAACTTGGTGAACTCAGCTGTATTGACTCAACATAGAAGATGGATCTTCGATGGAAAATTGTGTGGCCTTTACGCTCACCTAGGCCTGGCTGGACAGAATTGATGTAAATATTAGCGAAGGGGCCATACCCAGGGAAATCATCCATCTCATACATGCCAATGATTGACATGAGTGCCACGGACATGAGTTGTGTTTACTCCACTCTTCACTTTGTTTGTACACAGGCTAAGGTTCAAAATGTGACACCCATCTTAACATTTGATCAACCATTGTGGTGGAAAGCTCAAATCATCATCCACAATGAACCGCTGACCAGTGAACTCAAGAATATTGTTCTGTGTCTTGGTGGTTTCCACACAGAAATGAGCTACCTCGGATGTATTGGACATATCATGAGAGGTTCAGGTTTACAGGAACTGATGGAAGTCGTGTATGCACCAAACACAGTTATGCACATGCTCAGTGGAAAGGCGTTGTCAAGGGCAGTAAGAGGACACTTCCTGATCAATGCTGCACTAAATGCCCTATTAGTACAGAACATGACCTTACATCAGAGACTGATACTGAACAGATATGTCAATCTGAAGAAAGTACTACAGTCGAATCGGACCATCAACATCCATCACATGATCCCGAGGAAAATCACATTGAGAACTTGGACTGTGATTTGGAAAATAGTCTCAACCTTTTTGACCAACTACTGCATGGTGAAATATCTTGTGATGCTGTGTGCCAAGATGAATTTCTCAAAAGTGTACAGAGGAAACTGCAAATAGTGACGGCGTCTCTAGCTTCTTCTCGGACAGCAACTTTGTGGATACAGTATATTGAGATGGTGGATTTGCTACGCATGTTCATCAAAGCAGAAAGAACAGGACACTGGCTTCTTTATCTCTGTACTCTTAAAAGAAAGCTGCGATTCTTCGCTGCAACAGGACACAACTTGTATGCTAAATCTGTACACTTCTATTTACAAGAAATGATGCACCTTGAGGAAAGGCACCCAGAGGTATATGCTATGTTTACATCTGGCTTCCATGTCATTCGACGCAGGGACAGATATTGGGCTGGTTTGTCATCAGACCTAGTCATAGAGCAAACACTGATGAGAAACATGAAAACCAGTGGTGGACTGACAAGAGGGCGGGGAATGTCTTATTCACAGCGAACACAGTGGTTACTTTCGTTACCAGCTTGTGCTGACATCAGCGATGCAATGCAGGAGTTCACTAATACAGACTACATTACCAACGAACAACACAAAGACATGACAGTTGCCAGGCAGAAACGTGATGACAAAGACACATACAAACTCTTGGCTTTCCTGCAAGAACGTGATCCATTTATACCTCCGATTCCTCACATTACCACAGGTGTCACAGCAGGGAACACAGTACTCTTCCTTCTTGTCTTTTTGAGCCATCTGGGCTTATGAGAGCAGCAAACAAACCTGCCTTGGCTGAGGCATTATGGATATCAGGAAAGGGAAGTGCAATGTCAGAATCACAAAAGCATAATATGGTTCATGTCCTGGATGGTGGATCTCTCCTTCAGAAAATCCCGTGGCCAAGAAATGTCACATTTGCCAGAATCTTTAACATGTACATTGACCATGTATCACGGAAATACCCAAACCCAGACATAGTTTTTGATGGATATGACACAGGCCCATCAACAAAAGATGTTGCTCACATGAGACGCTCAAGAGGTATGGTAGCTCCAGAGGTAATCTTTGTTGAAGACATGCCACTTGCAACACGGAAGGATCATTTCCTGGCCAATTCCTCAAACAAGCAGAGATTCATCAACATGCTCAGCAAGAAACTTGAAGAAAAGGGTTGTAAGACCGTTCACGCCAGAGGTGATGCCGACCTTCTCATTGTGCAGACTGCAGTGAAGAGTGCATCTAGCTGCCCAACCACAGTCATAGGTGAGGACACAGATCTCCTTGTTCTGTTGTGTTTTCATGCTGAACCAACATCTCCAGGACTCTACTTCATGTCTGAGGGAAAACAGATGGCAAAGAAACAGAGGGTGAGGAACATAACTGAACTGAAGATGAACATAGGCAGTGACATTTGTTACTACTTGCCCCTTGTGTATGCAGCTGGAGGATGTGACACCACATCACGCTTATTCGGGATAGGAAAGGGGGTTGTCCTGAAGAAACTCCTGAAGGACAGCTATTTCAGGGAACAAGTTCATCAGAAGAAAGTCTAGATAGTCTACGGCATCGGCGCTTCTCTGAAAAAGTTGCAACTAGCTCTGCCTATGTCCAGGTTTACACACTGCCTCCCACATCAGCAGCAGCACGCTACCACAGTGCTCGTGTGTATCTCCACGTCGGGGAATGGATGGGAGATGGTGGCTCCCTGGACCCCGAAGACTGGGGGTGGATGAAAGTAGCTCCAGACACGCTTCTGAGAGTAATCCGCTGCAACTGTAAGACAGAGTGTTACAGCAGAAGGTGCACCTGCAGAGGACATGGTCTTGAATGCTCAGTGGCATGTGGACAGTGCAGGAGTGTAGCGTGTAGTAACGCCATGTGTATTCTGACCGACACGGCTCCTTGTGACATCCAATAATCATATAAAATGACATATTCTGTAAATATCCGGTAACCCCTGCAATATATGGCCGCCATCTTGAATTTTAGCCGCCATATTGGATTCCAGGAGCTAGAGAAATGCTTTGTGTGACGTCTTGCCAGATTAATATAGTGGCAAATCCCATTAATGATCTAAACTACTGAAAATAAAGTGCATTAATTAAAAATATTCGCTTAAAAATACGATTCTTGCATATTTTGGCGGCCATTTTGAAAAATGTGCCCCATTCCGACTGAAAAAAATGTCGGACACCAAAAATTCTTCAATTTTCTTTTTTTTTTTCATGCAATTTGGCCTAGGAAATACCCCTGCAGTTGTCTCGCAATATGTCCTTAACATTTCTTAAAATTGCAATATTTGGGTATTTGGGATCTTAAACACACGTCATAGGGTGTATTTAATCATGAAAAATGAAAATGTTCCACTTATTGAATTTTTCTACATTTTTTATATGTTATTCTAAGACCCTCAAAGGTGTTGATAGAATTAAAACCATTCTTTTGCAATTTGTACTAGGTTGAGTGTTTTTCTTGGTAAATTGACTGGACTATTATGATACAGTGGGCCTGGGACATATTTTATTGATATATAGAAATTAATACAGTGTTCTTATCGTGTGTTAAATGATAATAATAATAATAATAATGTGTCCATTTATATAGCGCCAAATCAACAAAGCGTGTACCAAAACAAGGCCAGCGTGGCTCCTTTGTGCAGAACGGAAGGCCTTTTAAGGAAGAATGTCTAGTGGTTCGGATAGTACGAAAAACCGAGGTCACCGTGGTTCCCCGATGTCAGTGGTGAAGGACGGAAGGCCCGGCAAGGATCCATGTCTAATCGTTTGGATGCGACGAAAAACTCGGACAACCTAGTCATGGTGCAAGGATTAGTGTCTAGTCGTTCGGAAGGTTACGAAAACCCGAGGTCAATGTGGTTCCCCGTTGTCAGTGGTGAAGTAAGGAAGCGCTAGCAAGGATCTGTGTCTAATCGTTTGGATGGGTGGGTTTTGAATTTATTTTCAACGTTCTTTCAATCTTAAACTCTTCTATTTTTAATTATTTACTGCTATAATATTAAATATCACTTATTCCCCCGTTAAATAAAACTCGGTCACCGGGTGCAGCTGTACAACTTCAATGACCCTGGCCCCAAGTGCCTGCGACAAATTCTTTTTTTTTTTTTTTTTTTTTTTTTTGACTACACTATACAGTTATAATATATATACACTATAAACAGTATTACACAATAAAAAATACACATTACTACATCACCCCAATCTTAACAAACAACGAGATGCATAAAAAAAAACAACAATCAATCAATCAATAATAATAATAATTAAAAAAAATAATGAGTCCCCCCACCTCGTCATTCCCCAACAGGAACGAAAAAGACATGATGTATTTGAGATTTTTCCACATTATGGCTTTATTTATTTTTTCTCCAGCACGCTTTCTCAAAATATCTGTTTTCCTTTTCATTATTTTGTTGTCTTCTATTCGAAAATGGGCGAAATTATAGAGACAAATACCCAAAAAGTGCGGTTTAAACATTTCCAAGTTATAAGTTGTTGTCAACATCGGTTAACTATAGCTATAAAGCTATGGTGCGAAGAACAGACCACTTCGATGTGTGCACAGATAATGTATTATTATTCAAAGCTATTATATGCTCAATAGATTCTCGGTATCTTAGTCTTTGCTTAAAATGTGAGAGGCTGATAGAGATATTTTGACATTTAGAGCACATGATAAAATATTTGGTAAATAGAATTAAAAAATCAAAGGAGTCCGTATTTCCTTTAATATTGCTGTCCTGTAATATTACATTTTTAAAATCTAGCTAAAAATCGCCACTTATTATTTGTATCATATTTGATATTTCTTCCCATATAGGGTTATCTTTTCTACACTTATATAGATAGTGTTCAATAGTATCTAGTTCATTACAGTGTACACAATAGGGTGACTTAACAAGTCCTATTTTGTATAAATACGAGTTTGTTGGTAATAATTTATGTAGTAACTAAAACTGGAAATTTCGAATTTTTGGATCTATACATATTTTACGTAAGTGTATAAATGGGTTGAAATTGTCTTTTATTTTGAATTCTCTCCATTTTGTCCTTGAGAGGTCAATGTTTGTGTGTTCTCTCAACTGCTCATATGCATATTTATTTACTTTATCTATTGACATTATTTTATCGAATGCTGTTGTTTTACCCTGATTGCTATATAGTTTTTTGATACTACATATTAACCCGTGATATGTAAGAACATTATTATTATATCTTTTTTGAAACGAATCAAACCTTTAAAAATTCCATTTTCATCCAGTAGATCTGATACTCTGTGTATTCCTACTGCATACCATTTTTTTTTATAGAATATGGTTTTATTATTTATCTTTATGTTAGAGTTATACCATATAACATAATTTTTATGGCATAAGGGAGTAAAGTTAATATATGCCCAGGATTTAAAGATATCGCGTATGAACATATTGTTAATATTTATACAGGCAACATCTTTGGGGTTTAAATTAAATTCAAAGGGATTGATTAATTTTGATTGTTCAAATGTATCCAAGATTGAATTCTTCCAGATTTGTTTATTATTATTTTGTAACGCCCTTTTCACCCAATTAATCTTTATTGATTTAGCGAAAGTAGAAATATCTGGAGCATTTAAACCACCCTGGTCGAAAGGGCTACACATTTTTTCTTTTTTAATTTTGGCTGGCTTTTCATCCCATATAAAGTTTAAAATAATTTATCTATTTCCTTAAGAATTACCTCACTTGGTGTTGGTAACATAGATAGTTGATAAATAATTTTTGGTAAGATTATTGATTTTAAGATTACAATACGGCCACTCAGTGTTTTGGATTTACCCTTAAACGTCTTCAGAGTATTTTTCATATTATCTATTTTATTTTCATAGTTATACTTGTATATATCTTCTAGTTTGTTATTTAAAGGAATGGTTATACCCAGGATACATATATTAGTTTTTATAATTCTGATGTTGTTTGGAACTGTGTAATTTAAACCCGAACGTCTAAGCGAGCCGGGAGGGGCAATTTCACATTTATCATACTTTGCTTTTAATCCACTTGCTATTTTAAATTCTTCCATAAAACTTAATACTATTTCCAGTGTATTTAATTTCCCATCTATAAATAGTGTTGTATCGTCTGCTAATTGTGAAATTTTTATATTGTTTTCGTTTACGTTAATTCATTCTATTGATGGCTCGTTTTTAATTACTGATGAGAATATTTCAGCGCATAAAATAAATAAATATGGTGATAAAGGACATGCTTGTCTTACACCTCTAGATATTTTAAAACTCTTTGTGGCCCATCCATTGTTTATAAGGTTTAGTCTCACTTTCCCCACATTTGAATGTTTTGATAAAGGATTAAGAGGTAAGTAGACCGTGGGTGTAGGGCTATAGTCTGTTTTAATTAATTATACTGTAACTGGTGTAAACTTCTGACTCTAATTATTGTTAATGGTGAACACTTCCCACCATCAGTAGATTGGGGAAATAGGTGAAATCTGTTTACTAATAAATTTACATTGTGAGCTGTTTTGATGTAATAATTAATTTGTAATAAAACCAATTAAACTACTGATATTTAATCACAGCTTATCAGTTTATTTATATAGCTCCTCTGAATTACAAATGGTTATTCCAAAATGGCGAATGCTCTGGTTAACTTTAAATACATTGCTAATACTAAAAGTGGTCAGAATTTAGTGTTGGATGGTTTTAAATTCAGAGTTAAGTCTAGACGTTATACTATCATATACTGGGAATGTTTCAAAAAGTAATGTACATCCTCTTCCTCAACATTATCACACTTCAGAGGAGGACACGATAGCAGTCCTGGAGGTTGTAAAGAAGATGAAGGCCAGAGTCAGAGATGACTGCAGAGCTATACAATTTATATATCTATTTTTATTTAGTTAATATATGTATCTGTTCAATATATATCTGTACTTATTATATATCAAACTTTATAAATATTTATACTATAAAAAGGTATTTATTTACTATGTTGAAGTGTCACAAACTTGATTGCAGACTGTACTTTAAATCCCCTTAAGTTAATATATGCATATATAATTTATATATCTATTTTTATTTAGTTAATATATGTATCTGTTCATTATATATTTGTACTTATTATATATCAAACTTTATAAATATTTATACTATAAAAAGTTATTTAATTTCTATGTTAAAGTGTCACAAACTTGATTACAGACTATACTTTAAATCGCCTTAAGTTAATATATGCATATATAATTTATATATCTATTTTTATTTAGTTAATATATGTATCTGTTCATTATATATCTGTACGTATTATATATCAAACTTTATAAATATTTATACTAAAAACTAAAAAGGTATTTATTTACTATGTTGAAGTGTCACAAACTTATTACAGACTATACTTTAAATCCCCTTAAACCCCCTTTGTTGTTTAATCAGTCATGGCCTAGTGGACCTTGACTCTAAACAATAGATGTGGGGAAAGTGAGACGTCCCCGTTTATAACACTACTTGAAATATCCTTATAAACTATATTAATCCATTTCTTAAAAGATTCACCAAAATGAAAAAAATCCAGCGCTTTATCAATAAAACTCCACTCTAATCTGTCATATGCTTTTTCATAATCAATCTGAAATATCATACCTTCTTCGTAGTTTTTTTCCAAATATTTTATTACGTCAAATATATTTCTAATATTTTGTCCAATATAGCGACCCGGAATACACCCAGTCTGATCTATATTTATTATATTACCTTAGTCATTATTTTATAATCACAGTTAAGTAGTGTTATAGGCCTCCAATTTTTCAGATGTTTACAATCTTTATCTTTCTTTGGTAATAGGGTTATAATACCGTGTTTTTGAGAAATATTCATTTCATTATCACAGAAAGAGGAGTTAAAAGAGTTAATTACGAGATCGTTAATATCGTTCCACATTATTTTGTACAGCTCGATTTGGATGCCATCACTTCCTGAAGTTTTGCAATTTTTGAATGTTTTTATAACATTTCTACACTCATCATCAGTTATAAGACCATCACAACTTTCTTGTTCAAATTGGTTTAAAATAGGGACATCCTTTCCACATTGTTTAAAGAGATTTTCTACGCTTTTTATATACTCATTGTTTTTAATTACAACGAAGGGCTTTTCATATTATCCCAACATGTTCACACAAAGCATAACGGTAAGTCTGTCTTTTGATCTTTTCACACCAGAACGAGTTTCACCACGAACAGACAGCGTTTTATCTGGGAGGCCACGATAATTCACTCCTGTCTCATCCATGTTGTAGATATCCCGGGCCTCGTAACCAATGACAATGTCAGGTACCCGGTCAGTCCAGTCTTTCACGACGTCGTCATCCTACACTACCACTTTCACCGCATATTTTCAAAAATGAAATGTTGTGTCTTTCTCTAAATCTGCAGAGCCAGCCATTCGATGCTTTGAAATCAGATTCCGGAATGTTCAGTTCTTTGGCAAATAGCAATGCTTGTTCGCAAAGCATAGGGCCGGAGATCGACACATCTTTACCACGCACGCGCTGAAACCACGCCCACATCAGAGTGTTTAATTCTTCCATCGGCGAGCGAACACAGAGGCGTTTCCTGTCGCCGTCTCTATTTTCTTCGTATCCATCAAGAATTTCTGCCTTTCTTTTCAAAATCGTCTGTACCTGGGTCTTACCAATTCCAAATTCTTCGGCCAATTGTCGTTGGCTTCTACCCTCACTCTTTTTGATAAGTTCTACTTTTGCTTTTAGGGTTAATTCTACACGAGTACGCTTACTACGGGATTTTTCCATTACGCGGTGAAGGTCAAATAATAAATGATACTCGAGACAAAATTTAATCGTACAAACTGATGAAGGCCGAATAATATATGATGATCTTGCAAAAATTGACTGGTATAAATAGTAAATAAATGATTAGTTAAGAGTTTAAATCACTTAATCATTATTAATTTCTTTGTTTAAATTAAACATACAATGAGAAATTCCATTGTTTAAAAAACGAAACCAACAAAGAAAGATTAGCGGCTCGTTAAATGGCTGCGACGAATCAATCAGCCACGACTGTTTGATTACTTTGATGTTGGTCGTTAGATTGAGTAATCCCTGTCAGTGGTCGTTATCACTTTGATCTCGGTCGTGAACTGACTAATCCCAATCAGTGGTCGTTATCACTTTGATCTCGGTCGTGAACTGACTAATCCCAATCAGTGGTCGTTATCGCGAGTCACAAAAACAATGAAATTGATTGATTGGGACTGGCTTGGGGTGGTCGTAATCCGTAATAGTGAGTTGCCCGTAATACTGAGTTCAATTTATAAGGAATATAGAAGAAAAAACTTGGTTCTTTAATATGCGGTCGTATACGTGAGTTGCCCGTAATTTTGAGTTGGTCGTTAAGCGGGATTTCACTGTACTTCTGAAGTATAACGATTTTGATAAAATTGATGTATTTCATGTAAAATATTTTGTGGGTTTGTTATATTTCCTGCATTTTCATTGTATAGGGTAGAGATAACTTTTTTTGCTGAATTACTTTTTTCTAAATTAAGAAAGAATTTACTGTTCTGTTCGCCTTCACTTATCCCCCTGGCTTTTGCCCGCATCATAACCCCTTTAAGTTTTTTCTCGTTAATGGCATAAATTTCCGACTTTATTTTTTCACATTCCTTATCATTAGCTACAGGGTATTTATTTTGTAACATGTCCAGTTTTTCTTCTAACTCCTTCAATTGTTTTACATCTCTTTTTTTCATTCTGCTCGAGAATTGAATTGAAGTTGCTCTTATTTCCATTTTTATCATGTCCCATAGCAGGGGCGCATTACAATTACGATATTTAATTCTCCCTTTGACTATTGTTTCTTTAATAATTTTAATATAATTTTCATCTATTAAAAGGGATGTATTAAGTTTAAAAAAAAACCGGTCCGCGTTTATTTTCACTGCGTATTAGAGATAAGTCAATAATAGAATGGTCTGTTTTATATCCATAACTTATATTTGTTGATTTAATTTGTGTAGAGAGTTGGGATGATATTATAAAAAAATCAAGCCTACAACTAATCGTTGGGTTTTGTCTTTTCCAGGTGAATTTTCGATCTTCTGGGTGCTGTATACGCCAAATATCAATGCTATCCGACAAATTCATAAATTCTTTTAACAAATTTTGTGATTTTTTGAAAGTTACCTGCCGCCCCCCTTGTTTATCTTTTTCAATATCAGCTTCAAAATTGAAGTCACCACCCATTATAAAAAGTATATGGTTATATTCTAAAATATTATCAAATATCGTTTTAAAAAATTGTGGTTCATCTTTATTAGGACCGTATATATTACACGTTATTAATAGGCCAGGCATTTTAGCTCAAATTTGCACCATATCGGGCAGTTGCTGCAATAGAAATGTCGACCACGGTTTATGGCTCGTCAAAAAGTATTTTACCACCAAAAATGGGTCAAATTGGCCAAAATCCAAAATGGCCGCCAGTTTTGGAGGTAAAAGTCTAATTTTCCCCAATTATCATAATATAAAAATCGAGTTTGGTATCAAAATATATGTTTTCGGGGTTGCTGAATCCATTTCCATAACCAATTTGGTGATTGGTGATACCCATGAGTTTATATGACAAAAAATATTTAAGATGGCTGTCAGTTTGAGTGGGAAAATTTGAATTTTATAAAAGGATCAAGTTTGGTGTCGATATATACGTTTCGGGGAAGCTGAATCCACTACATCAGATATTCATGGATTGGGACGACCCACACTGTTACACGAACAAAATAAACTATATAACATTCATCAAAAGGGTCACAAATACACTGAAATCTTTTATCGTGTTGTGAGATGATTAGATGATAGTAAAATCAAACATGCCAGACAATATGGCCTTTTAACTAATTAGTGACTGTTGGGGGCATCTATTTCACCGAACTAAACTATATCTAGAGACAAACTATATATTCTTGGACGAAGGAGCGTATGAGTGATAGGATAGCACCACATAATCCCTATCAGGTGCTTCAGGGCCACATGGATCGGTCCTGAAAAGGGAGGCACAAACTGATTGTTGATAATTTAAAAAAACAAATTCTACCCGCAAAACAGGAACATAACCTCCACAAAACTAGGTAATATCCAGTTTAAACCTTTAGTCGTGTTTCTGGCCGCAACCTGTGACATCACAAGCGCAAAGTACCGTATATTCTAAGTCCGCCCTAGTGCTGCTACAAGCACAGTTACCATATATGAGCTGCCACTATTGCATCCACGTCTGATGAGCCACATGACAGGCTCCGGAACACTTTTGCCGGTTGTAATATTTTCAATTTGGTATCCTTCTCTCAGCAATACTATTCCAGTTCAAGTTCAGATAGATTCCAATCTTCCAGTGAACGCCACACAATAGCTTGGTGATGAGCTCTTTTTATATTCTCTGCAAATGTTTCATTGGTTGAGCAAGATAACATGGTTCGGGTGGGGAATAATGGCGATACATTTCCAGTTTTAAATGTTCACGCCCTCCAGCGTGTTTAAGACATAGATTTTTAGAACACTGTCCATAACAAGCTACCACAAATACAGTGATCTGTGTTTGATTGTAAGCTTGTTTTGGAAAGAGCTCTTGCAAATCGATGATTGAAACACGCTGGAAGGTAAAGGCATCCAAAACTGGAAATGTATCGACATCATCTCTAGATTTAGTTTGGTTTGGTGAAATAATCGCCCCAACCGCCTGGAAGGTATATAGGCATCCGAAACTGGAAATGCATTGCCATCATCCCCACCTATATAGCTTGTCTCTAGATTTAGTTTGGTTCTGTGAAATAGTACAATTAATCATGCCAGACAATATGTTCCTTTCACTCGTAACTTGAAACTGGAATAATAATGCTGGGATAAGGATACCAAATTGAGAATATTACAACCGGCCAACTTGCTCCGAAGTCTGTCATGTGGCTCATCAGACGTGGATGCAATAGTGACAGCTCATGTGGTACTTGTGCTTGTAGCAGCACTAGGGATGACTTAGAATATACGGTATTCTGCGCTTGTGATGGCAGAGGTTGTGGCTAGAAACACGAATAAAGGATTAAACTGTATATTACCTAGTTTTGTGAAGGCTATGTTCCTGTTTTGCGGGTAGAATTTGTTCTTTTAAATTATCAACAATCGGTTTGTGCCTCCCTTTTCAGGACCGACCCATGTGGCCCCGAAGCCACTGATAGCGATGTATGTGATGTTATCATATTACGCATACGCTCCTTTGTCCAGAAAATATATGAGTTGTCTCTAGATTTAGTTTGGTTAGGTGAAGTAATCCCCCAACGAGTAAAGGGCCACATTGTCTGGCATGTTTAATTTTACTGTTTCACCGAACCAAACTAAATCTAGAGACAAACTATATATGTGGGAGATGATGTCGATACATTTCCAGTTTTGGATGCCTATACCTTCCAGCATGTTTCATTCATCGATTTGCGTTCACTGGAAGAACAGAATCCACCGGAACTTGAACTAGAATAGTATTGCTGGGAGAAGTAAACCAAATTGAGAACATTACAACCGGCCAACTTTCTCCGGGGTCTGTCATGTGGCTCATCAGACGTGGATCCAATAGTGACAGTCTATGTGGTACTTGTGCTTTTAGCTGCACTAGATGAACTCTCTTTTCTCTTTTTTGAATTGTATTTTTGTTTGTTTGTTGTTTCGGAATATGATGTCTTGTTTTATTTGTCCTTTATGTAAATCATATGTGGGGCAGTCGCCCTGCACTAACTATTAGAATATACGGTACTTTGCGCTTGTGCTGTCACATGTTGCGGCCAGAAACATGACTAAAGGATTCAACATGGATATTACCTAGTTTTGTTATGGTTATGTTCCTGTTTTGCGGGTAGAATTTGCTCTTTTTAAGTTATCAACAATCAGTTTGTGCCTCCTTTTTCAGGACCGACCCATGTGGACCTGAAGCCCCTGATAGGGATGTATGTGGTGTTATCATATCACTCATACGCTTCTTTGTCCAGAAATATATAATTTGTCTCTGGACATAGTTTGGTATTGTGAAACAGATGCCCCCAACAGCCACTAATAAGTGAAAGGGCCATATTGTCTGGCATGTTTGATTTAACTATCATACAATAAATGATTTCAGTGTATTCCTTGACCCAAGAAACATACGGTTAGACACCGATATTATCATCCTAGAATAAATACTATGGAAGCTATATGGGATTATTGGATGTAGTGGCCACATTGGACGCCATCTTGAATTTCTCAAAACGCTCAAGGGTCACCGAGGTTCACCCAACAGATTCTGAAAGAGGACACTCTAGGCTACTAAAATCAATCACAAAAAAATCTTTGTATATAATTTCCAGGTTCACTCGAAAAATTGGGTTTGGCTACCGGATTTAAAGTGGTGCTGTATTTGTAACACTTTTGATGAATGTTATATAGTTTATTTTGTTCGTATAACAGTGTGGGTCGTCCCAATCCATGAATATGTGATGTAGTGGATTCAGCTTCCTCGAAAACGTATATATCGACACCAAACATGATCCTTTTATAAATTTCGAATTTTCCCACTCAAACTGGCCGCCATCACGAAATTTGTTATGGAAATGGATTCAGCAACCCCGAAAACATATATTTTGATACCAAACTCGATCACATTATGATAATTGGTGAAAATTAGATTTTTACCTCCAAAACTGGCGGCCATTTTGGATTTTGGCCAATTTGACCCATTTGGGCACGGATTTCGGACTGGGACTTTTTTTGGTGATAATATACGTCTAGACCTACCATAAACCGTGGTTGGCATTTCTATTGCAGCAACTGCCCCCACTTATGTTATCTTGCCTATAAAGGACCTGTGTCAAGATCTACTTTTAAGATTATATAACGACCATTATGTTCACTAATTATATCAATATTATTCAATCCTACGACACTCTAAATTAAGATGCAGACACCTGCGCTATTTGAGGAGTGGTGTGAAAAAAAATGTCATTGCTCTACTCGGTCCTCCATACATTTTCTATTTCTTGAGTCGAATGTGTTTCTTGTAGAAAAATGATATTATATTTTTTATCTTTCAGCCATTGAAATATTTGTAATCTTTTACTTTTATCTCGCAAGCCTCTCACATTTAAAGAAGCTACTTCAACACCGAAAATATGATCAAATTATCTGTGCATACCCGAAGAGCGTCCCCACCTCGCACCAACCTTATTCTTGGATAACTCGACTGTAGCTGACTATTGGAGTATATATTCCATATTCCTGTCTTACATCATGTCGTTTCCCCTCCCGTTTCATATTATCTACGTAAAATTACATAACCATACATAAAGCACAAAAACATAGAAAACATTTATAATGTATGTAATATCTGCCAAGCCATGGGCAGTGTATGTTGTTTGACTAACAAACACAATGAATACAATACAACAAGTATGTATATATACATGCAGATGAATTAGGGTTATTACATACATAATTCGTGCACATATTAACGTCTTCAGACTATCGAAAATAAGCTATACTTGCATATACAAATAACTAATAACGACGGGGCAGTCAAGCCTTCGAATGGAATCATTTGTTTTTATATAAAAAAAGGAGAATGAAAGTTGGATACAAAATTATTGTGTTACCCAATAGTTGTATACTAGAAGTTGTTTTTCGAAGGATGATCTCTTTAGTTTAATTAATAAAATTTACAATATATCACACTGAAAATATATTAAGGGTATAAAATAAAATACATATTTTATCTAAGAATAATTATTATTTGTATATCGTTTGTAATAGGTTTGGTTGGTTGATTATAATACCATGTTATGACTCTTTAACCTAATCATAGTCTTCGGGGCGCGATGACATTGCAGTCAAGCCTTCGAATGGAATCATTTGTTTTTATATAAAAAAGGAGAATGAAAGTTGGATACAAAATTATTGTGTTACCCAATAGTTGTATACTAGAAGTTGTTTTTCGAAGGATGATCTCTTTAGTTTATTTAATAAAATTTACAATATATCACACTGAAAATATATTAAGGGTATAAAATAAAATACATATGTTATCTAAGAATAACTATTATTTGTATATCGTTTGTAATAGGTTTGGTTGGTTGATTATAATACCATGTTATGACTCTTTAACCTAATCATAGTCTTCGGGACGCGATGACATTACACCGTCTTTAACCCTATTGCCTTCGCGTTATGAACACACTACTCACTTCTGACCGCTGGTTGTATCATACGCTTTGTATTGTAAAAACACGTGAGAACATACACTTCTGTATACACAGTCGAGTAGACGCACATCTAGCCATGTATATCACCTTAATAAACCACCTGTCTCACTTTATCAAGCATGTAGTTTAGCTTGTAATTCATTTTCATTTGAACAACATTATTAAAGTAATCTTGTGCAAATATATTTCCGTTGGAGAACCATGCCGATTTAACGCCTCTGTGATTTTGAACGTCTTATAATAATTTTACATTTATCGCCGTCATATCTTCAGCAATGGCTATCCCCGACCCCTTCAGGAGCTTTCTTGTCGATATGACTTTATATCTGTCATCTCGCCTTGAGAAACGAGCAATGATGCCTCTTGGTGGTATTTTCCCGTCCTTTGACGCTCGGCCACTATTCGGCCGTCCTACTCTGTGGGTAGCGTCTATTATTATTTCGTCTTTTATTTTTTTAACTTAGTTTTAATAATATCTTTAACAATATCGATGCAGTTTTCTCTTTCCGTCTCCTGGACTCCAAAAACACGAATGTGCGACTTTCGCGAATATTGGGCTGCGTCATTCATGGCGCTTTCTAAGTCGGTTATTCTTTTCATTAACGTTGGCACAGCTCCATCTAACTTACGTAAGCTCTCTTCGTGTTGTTCTATTGTCACAGCTAGTCTTGTTTGTGTTATTTCAAACTGGCCTATTTTGTTGTCATACGATGCAAACTTGCTATCTATATATTGTTTCACGTCTTTTTCGATTTGTATCGTTGCAGCCTCCACTTCCGCCATAACTGCGTTATTAATCATAATTTGTAAATGTTCTTTATCTCTAACAGATTCATCTGTCTTACCTTCATCTTCAGTATCTTTTATTACTTCATCCATTTTTAGCAATTTCAGTGGTGTGTCGTCTATACTAGAGAAGCTTGAATCACTGTATCTGTTGTTTTTACCAAACTCATTTCGTCTTGTTGAACTCGAACTCATTGTTTTCACAGTCAAACACTTGCTTCAGTTACAAAAGTTCTTATAAAACACAAGTCTTCATTAATATTTCTTATCAAACGTGATCTGCAAACGCAGTATCCGTTTACTTATTCATATAGTCTTGTAATCAGTTCTTGCCCATGGCGTATTTGGAGAGTTTTAACTGAAATATTGGGAGCTCCTTTGAGCGTGACTTATCTTGAAATCTACACTTTCTATTGCCAGAAAATATTTTTTTACTAGTCTAATTCAAGTTTAAAAATAAACAATATTTTTTTCTGAAAAGCAATTTCGAAATTTAGTGTATTAAATATGATACAATGGGCCTGAGGCATATTTTATTCATATATAGAAATTAATACAGTGTTCTTATTATGTGTTAAAATAGTGCGAGAAATGTCTTGAAATTCAGCCATTTGTGTATTTAGTATATCAATTATATGTGTGTAATACAAAGCTCTGATTTGTATGATTTGTGTACACCCCCATCTCCTCGCGTCAATACCATTGACCATGTACATATTAATTCTGCTGCCAACGCACCCACGCGAACATGACCAAATTATGTAACATTGTCTAGTCGTTTGTATGTTACGACAAAACAAGGCCAGCGTGGCTCATTTGTACAGAACTGGAGGCCTTTTAAGGAAGAATGTCCAGTCGTTCGGATGGCACGAAAAACCGAGGTCACTGTGGTTCCCCGTTGTCAGTGGTGAAGGACGGAAGGCCCGGCAAGGATCCGTGTCTAATCGTTTGGCTACGACGAAAAACTCGGTCCCCCTGGTCCGTGGTTCAAGGATTGGTGTCTAGTCGTTCGGATGGTTACGAAAACCCGAGATCAATGTGGTTCCACGTTGTCATTGGTGAACTATGGAAGGCCTAGCAAGGATATGTGTCTAGTCGTTTGGATTGGAAGGGTGGGTTTTGAATTTATTTTCAACGTTCTTTGAATCTCAAACTCTTCTGTTTTTAATATGTGATAGCTAGAGTCCCAAAGTACAATCTGTGCACCTTTGAAGGTAATCGGACCAAATGGTTTTGTCTTCGCGCATGCGCTACGCTCGAACCAAAGGTACCATGAGTACCAAATTCCGGCGAGGAACTTTTTACGTTAGTGCCTAGGTACCCTAAAATTTTCAAGGTGATATCTGCATTTGTTCAAGTCGTTTGTTCGTGGCTCCTATATCGTGCGTCGTGACTGCGCATGCGCTACGCTAGAACCAAAAGTATCATGAGCACCAAACTCCGGCAACAACTTTTCACGTTGGTACCTAGGTACCCTGAAATTTTCAAGGTAATGCCTGTATTTGATCAAGTCGTTTGTCTATGGCACCTGCCGTTAGTTTTTTTCTTAGTCAATTTAAGGCTTCGATAAGATGAAGAAGGGGAATTTCGCCTGCATATCTTATATCTCAGAATCTAACCATAGGATCTTTTTGAAATTTTAACTTACAACCCCCCCCCCCCCAAAGAACCTGCCGTTCGTTTTTTTTCTTAGTCAATTTAAGGCTTACATAAGGGGAAAAAGTGGAATTTTGCCTTGTTATTTTATGGCAAATTCAAGGACGGTCCTTGGGCAAATCTTATATCTCAGAATCTAACCGTAGGATCTTTCTGAAATTTGGACCCCCCCCCCCCGTCCACAAGAATGAGTGGTGGCTTTGGAATGAATATATTTTCAAAACATTTTACACATCCGAAATCACCGAATTTTACAAAAGAAGGAATTTGACCTACATTACTGTAACTTAGTGAATATTTGACCTATTTTATTAATTCTTTTTTCTTTGTGTAAATTAAAACATTTAATTAAAATCTGCAATTTCAGATTTTCGAATTTCTAAAATTTGTCGATGTGATTGTGAACTGTATACTTCTTTAATAGATTTACGATTTTTATGAAATTCAGTATGTAAGTAGATCTTACTAATGCGACGTGAAAAAAACTTAAGAAATTTTCTAAATTATCTCCCCCATAAGTTTGGCAGATAAAACGTAGGAAGTAGAATTTTGATTTTTGGCAAATCTTTGTGACTATTTGACCTATTTTACTAAAACAAATTTCTTTGAGTACCTTGAATCATTCACTTCATATCTGCCATTTCGGAATTTTGAATTTCGAAAATTCGCCCTGTGATTTCGAACTGGAAGTTAAAATCAAAATGGCAACATCTTTAATAGTTGCACGATTTTTATGAAATTCATTATGTAAGTAGATCTTATCGATACTGCTGGAAAATTTTCATTAGAAATTTTCTAAACTATCTCCCCTTTGTGATATTAAGGATCAAAGTTTTCCATACAATCGACGAAATATAGGTCAGATTGTCTTGATAAATTTTTGTTGTACTAGCCACGACACTACTGATTCGTACACAAAAAATGGAGTTGTAGCCCAAACCGGAAGCGCCACCATCTTGAAATATGAAAAATCTCTAAGGCTTTTTGGGTAATTTATTTACAGACATGGCAATTATATTTTCCGACCCCTTACAGTTTGGCCAATAAAATGTAGAGAGTAGAATTTTGATTTCTGGCAAATCATGGACGCCATTTTTAATTAAAAATAAAAAAAAGTGAAAAATCCACATTAATGGGCTTGAAAACATACACAATTGGTCGTGGCTTAAAGAATCTATCTTCTTATAACGAAAATAATACATTACGGGATAGCCTGGCTCATGGTCGAACGTTTGGCATTTGAATATTTCAAAAATTCGAATGTCTCCTTTGACGTTTTCCGTGCCGACAAGGTTGTGTTCGAGTTTAGAGGGTTTGACTTCGCGCATGCGCTACGCTAGAACCAAAGGTACCATGAGTACCAAACTCGGGTTACACTCTTTTCACGTTAGTACCTAGGTACCCGGAAATTTACAAGGTGATACCTGCATTCGTTCAAGTTGTTTGTTCTTGGCACGGCGTTCTGTCAGGTTTTTTTTCGATTTACGGCTTTTATAAGCGGGGGAAAAGGGGAATTTCGCGCGACAACGGTATCGATTGTTCGATAACCATGAAATTTGGACACAATACGCCCATTACCATCACGGACTCTGTGATTTACCCCCATTTTGATCCCATAAAAAAAGAGTTTTAGCAAAAAACGATTTTCGGAATTTAATATTGGTTTTAATTAATTTTGAAATTGCAAAATGCAAAGAGATTTTAACGCCTCTTCTTTATGTGAGCGTATAATCTCCGGAATTTCTAGCGGTTGGCGATGATATGTATCACATATTAAAAGGAGAAAATATTCAGATATCAAGACCCCAAAAAATCAATAAAATACGGCAATTTTTTAAGCAAAAAAACTTTGATGGGTGGGGTTGATTTTGTAATTTATTTTCATTGTTCTCGAATCTCACTCATTTTTATTTTTTATATGCAATAGCTAGAGTCTCAAGGTACAATGTGTGCAAATTTGAAGACAATCGGACCACTGGAACGTTGCCTGGGCAGTGCAAATCTATCCCGGTCGCTAAAATCTGCATGCGGCATACCTCGAAGAGTGATCCCGTCTTCAATTAACCCAGGCTAGGTGCTTAAGCGTAGGACGTTACACCCCATTTCATTCATTCATTTGAAGAATGCTATTATGAGCGGACGTTTTATGACCTTGAAACATACATGATATACATAGTATGAAAACCCCTGTGAAATATTTTAATTATTTACTGCTATAAAATGAAATATCACTTATTCCCCAGTGAAATAAAAATCGGTCACTGGGTGCTGTACAACTTCAAGGACCCTGCCCTCAAGGGTCTGCCACCAACTCTACACTTTCTATTGCCAGAAAATATTTTATTACTAGTCTAATTCAAGTTTAAAAATAAACTGTCATGATTTAGTGTATGATATATGATACAATGGGACATAGCCTGGAGGTCGGGTTCTGATCCCTGCATTGGCCGAGAAATTTCATCTCGATTTTCCGGTGTGATTTCCCCTTGACAGTGATGCAGAATGAGGGCCTGACAAAGACAGCTGCCTAGTCGTTAGGAGGGGACGAAAAACCGAGGCCCCGTGTACACATTGTACACACATAAAAGATCCCTTGGCAGTTAGAATTCGATATGAGAGTAGGCCGTGGCACCGCTGCCCGGCCAAAATTTCCCTCATAGCACACTGTAAGGTGTATGCCCGTCTTCTATTAGCCCAGGTTAGGTGCATAATAGTAGGTCGTTAAACCCCATTTCATTCATAATATATATATTATCATAATCCCTATGAAATATTTTAATTATTTCCTGCTATAATATGAAATATCACTTATTCCCCAGTTAAATAAAAATCGGTCTCCGGGTGCTGTACAACTTCAGGGACCCTGGCAAAAATTAATGTCGAAATTTAGTGTATTATATATGATACAATGGGCCATAGCCTGGAGGTAAGGTGTTCGATAGTGAAAAATCCACATTCATGGGCTTGAAAAAAGCAAGCTTTTGACATTCAGACCCCGGTACGCCGGACTGTACCACTACCGCATCGATATGAACCTATTTCCTATGTATTCAGCAACCTATCCCCACGACACGCTTCCAACTGGCCTAGGTTTCAATCATTTAGTCGTAGCCCTCCTGGGTTTCCCTATCAGTCAAATGGATTTTGTAATTGTAGGAATACATATTTCTTTGGCCTTTCCTTGAATGTACAAGGCTTGTTAATTTATAGTGATTGTTTATTTCTATTTCTCATGACCAGAAAACTGAGTACCTCAAATTACTGTTATCAGCTGCTGCCTAATGTTATGACTTAATGTTTGATGTTTTAGTACACCCAGCTGTAAACTGTTGGTATTGAATTGATGATATTATTAATGACAATAGCTTACAAGTCACTGTGATTAATGCTGTAATATATTATTGAATAATTATGTACTGTACTTTGCTTAAAGCAAGCGTTTAGATTTAAATGTTCTGTACCACCATTCAAACATAATTGCTCGATATTAATTTAGTAATAATTTAAGTCACAGCCAAACAAAATGCCTAGATTTGTACTATAATACTGTTAGAAATTCTTATTACAAAATAATATTCAAACTGCATAATTAACAACAATTAATTAAGTATAGGTCACAGCATTTACTATTTATAGGTCGTTTTATCTCTTGTATTTTTATCTATAAGTAGTTGCAAACAGTTTTCTGTTTATTAAAACTCACCACTTAACTAGAACTTATTTTATCTTGCATTTCTGTTTGTTTATACTGTACATACTGTTTTAATCTTCACATTTTGATATGGTGCTATTGTAGTGTTTATGCTTGATAATATTTTATTCCATAAAGGCTTACATGTCGGTCACATCAATATTCACCATGTGATCAACAAAATAGACGAGGTGAAATTGCTTATCAATGACTTTCATGTTTTTGGTTTCACAGAGACACATTTAAACGAGAATATCCCATGTGATGCTGTAAAGTTCTCTGGCTTCCACGAGCCATTCAGAAAAGATAATTGTTTGGGCGGTTCCTCTGGTGTTTCTTTATATGTAAAAGAATCTCTTGTCTGTAAACGTAGGACTGATCTTGAGCATCTTTGATCTCTTTAAATCTAACAACTTCTTTTGGACCGATATTCTTGAGTTATATAACCTTAAACAATTAGTTGATGTTCCTACACGTGTTACGGCAACATTATCAACATTAATCGATCATATTATAGTGTCTTCTCCTCAACACATTGTGGAAATTAATGTTCCAAATATAAATATATCTGATCATTTTTCATGCTGTTTTACATGGTATAAGAAAGGTATCAAAATCCCAATATCATCCCATACAACTATTTCTTATAGATCATTCAAGACATTCAATGAATCTGATTTCTTGAGTGATTTAAATTCTGCTCCTTTTGATAATGTTTACAATGCTTGTGATCCAAATATTGCACTTAAAATGTGGTATGATACTATTCTTCCAGTCATCAATAAGCATGCTCCCTTTAGAACCAAACGAGTTAAGACTGTCTCAAAGCCACCATGGCTTTCTGATGAAATTGTTAAAATGATGCGTCTACGCGACCACCACAAAAAGAGAGGCGAAATCATCGAATACAAAATATGTAGAAATAGATTGAAAAATTTAATCAGAAACTCTAAGTCTAAATGTTTCCGTAGTTTAGTAACTGATTCAAAAAAATTCTAAACAAATTTGGAAGGCAATTAATAGTGTAACTGACACCTCTAAATCTAATTCTCCTATACCCATTGAATCTATTAATAACTATTTTTCTAGAATACCTGATAATCTTCTAAAGAAAGCACCCGTATCACCTAAACATTTCAATGATGAGCTAGTTTCTAATTTTATTCAAGGGCACCTTCAATCACAGGAGGTTTTTGAAATCACTCCTATAGCTGTTATGCAAGTGTCAAAATTTCTTAGGCTGCTTGATACAACTAAATCTGTGGGTTTAGACCTTGTTAATCCAATTTTTTTAACGCTGGGATCTGGTATACTTGCTCCAAGTTTAACTTATATCTATAATTTATGCATAACTAAATGTGTATTTCCAGATTTATTTAAGTCAGCTAAGGTTCTGCCTTTACATAAGTCTGGTTGTAAAACTGATCCGAATAATTTTCGTCCAATATCTATTTTACCTGTTTTATCAAAACCACTTGAAAAACATGTGTCTAAATGTCTAACAGAATTTTTAAACAAACATAGTCTATTGTATGCTAAGCAATCAGGTTTCAGACAAACTAGTTCTTGTTTAACTGCCTTGACACATATAACAGAAAATATTTATGATAATTTGAATTCCAATTTGTTAAGTGGATTAATCTTTTTTGACTTCAGAAAAGCCTTTGACTTAGTGAATCATAAATTATTATTACAAAAATGTGCTTTATACAAATTATCGAATTTCATTCATTCATTATTATGTGTTAAAAGAGTGCCAGAAATGTATTGAAATTCAGCCAATTGTGTATTTAGTATATCAATTATACGTGTGTATTACAAAGCTCTGATTTGTGTTATTTGTGTACACCACGCTCGCCCCCCGCCCCTCTCCCCGCGTCAATACCATTGACCATGTACATATTAATTATGTCTAGTCGTTTGTATGTTACGACGAAACAAGGCCAGCGTGGCTCATTTGTACAGAACTGAAGGCCTTTTGAGGAAGAATGTCCAGTCGTTCGGATTGCACGAAAAACAGAGGTCACAGTGGTTCCCAGTTGTCAGTGGTAAAGGACGGAAGGCCCGGCAAGGATCCGTGTCTAATCGTTTGGATGCGACGAAAAACTCGAACCGCCTAGTCCGTGGTGCAAGGACTAGTGTCTAGTCGTTTGGATGGTATGACAAGCTAAAGCGGAATTAATTGCAAGACCGTTTTTCTGTATGCAAAGAGAAAAAATCGAGTTAAGACCAAAAAAAATCAAATGTCAAGACGAAAAATTCACATGTAAAGGCGAAAATATTCATATGTCAACACTAAAAAATTTACATGTCAAGAAAAAAATCATATATCACGAGCACGTGACTCTTCAATAGCACGTGACCACAAAAACCGATAACGTCACCGTCATTCACCAAGTAACTCAGAAATATACCCAAAATCACCAAATTGACAAAACAAATTTTACTTCGCGCATGCGTAGAGGGTAAAAAAGAGGAATTTTGCTGCGACACCGGCACCGATTGTCCGAAAACCATGAAATTTGGACACAATACGCCCATTATCACCACGGACTTTACTCCCATTTTAATCCCATTAAAAAAAAGGTTTTAGCAATCAAAACGGTTTTCGGAATTTAATATTGGTTTTAATTAATTTTGAAATTGCAAATGCAAAGACATTTTATCGCCTCTTCTGTATGTGATAGGTATTAGTACTATACACATATTCCTTAAAAGACAATTTCTTTCAAATGACCCGAACGATGTTTCGACAATAGAAACCGAATCGCCCATTTTGACCTTTTTTGACTACTGAGGCATCCTTACGGTTTTCCAAATCTCTGGAATTTATAGCGGTTGGCTGCGCCGCGATGATATTTATCACACATTAAAAGGAGAAAATATTCAGATATCAAGAACAAAAAAAATCGATAAAATACGGCAATTTTTTAAGCAAAAAAACTTTGATGGGTGGGGGGTTACTTTGGAATTTTATTTCATTGTTCCCGGAATCTCACTTATTTTATATTTTTTAAATGTGATAGCTAGAATCTCAAGGTACAATCTGTGCAAATTTGAAGGCAATCGGACCACTGGGACGTTGCCTGGGCAGTGAAAATCTATCCCGGTCGCGAAAATTTGCATTCGGCAAACCTCGACGGATGATACTATGAGCGGACGTTTTATGACCTTGACACATTAATGATATATATATTATCATAATCCCTATGAAATATTTTAATTATTTCCTGCTATAATATAAATATCACTTATTCCCCAGTTAAATAAAAATCGGTCTCCGGGTGCTGTACAACTTCAGGGACCCTGGCAAAAATTAATGTCGAAATTTAGTGTATTATATATGATACAATGGGCCATAGCCTGGAGGTAAGGTGTTCGATAGTGAAAAATCCACATTCATGGGCTTGAAAAAAGCAAGCTTTTGACATTCAGACCCCGGTACGCCGGACTGTACCACTACCGCATCGATATGAACCTATTTCCTATGTATTCAGCAACCTATCCCCACGACACGCTTCCAACTGGCCTAGGTTTCAATCATTTAGTCGTAGCCCTCCTGGGTTTCCCTATCAGTCAAATGGATTTTGTAATTGTAGGAATACATATTTCTTTGGCCTTTCCTTGAATGTACAAGGCTTGTTAATTTATAGTGATTGTTTATTTCTATTTCTCATGACCAGAAAACTGAGTACCTCAAATTACTGTTATCAGCTGCTGCCTAATGTTATGACTTAATGTTTGATGTTTTAGTACACCCAGCTGTAAACTGTTGGTATTGAATTGATGATATTATTAATGACAATAGCTTACAAGTCACTGTGATTAATGCTGTAATATATTATTGAATAATTATGTACTGTACTTTGCTTAAAGCAAGCGTTTAGATTTAAATGTTCTGTACCACCATTCAAACATAATTGCTCGATATTAATTTAGTAATAATTTAAGTCACAGCCAAACAAAATGCCTAGATTTGTACTATAATACTGTTAGAAATTCTTATTACAAAATAATATTCAAACTGCATAATTAACAACAATTAATTAAGTATAGGTCACAGCATTTACTATTTATAGGTCGTTTTATCTCTTGTATTTTTATCTATAAGTAGTTGCAAACAGTTTTCTGTTTATTAAAACTCACCACTTAACTAGAACTTATTTTATCTTGCATTTCTGTTTGTTTATACTGTACATACTGTTTTAATCTTCACATTTTGATATGGTGCTATTGTAGTGTTTATGCTTGATAATATTTTATTCCATAAAGGCTTACATGTCGGTCACATCAATATTCACCATGTGATCAACAAAATAGACGAGGTGAAATTGCTTATCAATGACTTTCATGTTTTTGGTTTCACAGAGACACATTTAAACGAGAATATCCCATGTGATGCTGTAAAGTTCTCTGGCTTCCACGAGCCATTCAGAAAAGATAATTGTTTGGGCGGTTCCTCTGGTGTTTCTTTATATGTAAAAGAATCTCTTGTCTGTAAACGTAGGACTGATCTTGAGCATCTTTGATCTCTTTAAATCTAACAACTTCTTTTGGACCGATATTCTTGAGTTATATAACCTTAAACAATTAGTTGATGTTCCTACACGTGTTACGGCAACATTATCAACATTAATCGATCATATTATAGTGTCTTCTCCTCAACACATTGTGGAAATTAATGTTCCAAATATAAATATATCTGATCATTTTTCATGCTGTTTTACATGGTATAAGAAAGGTATCAAAATCCCAATATCATCCCATACAACTATTTCTTATAGATCATTCAAGACATTCAATGAATCTGATTTCTTGAGTGATTTAAATTCTGCTCCTTTTGATAATGTTTACAATGCTTGTGATCCAAATATTGCACTTAAAATGTGGTATGATACTATTCTTCCAGTCATCAATAAGCATGCTCCCTTTAGAACCAAACGAGTTAAGACTGTCTCAAAGCCACCATGGCTTTCTGATGAAATTGTTAAAATGATGCGTCTACGCGACCACCACAAAAAGAGAGGCGAAATCATCGAATACAAAATATGTAGAAATAGATTGAAAAATTTAATCAGAAACTCTAAGTCTAAATGTTTCCGTAGTTTAGTAACTGATTCAAAAAAATTCTAAACAAATTTGGAAGGCAATTAATAGTGTAACTGACACCTCTAAATCTAATTCTCCTATACCCATTGAATCTATTAATAACTATTTTTCTAGAATACCTGATAATCTTCTAAAGAAAGCACCCGTATCACCTAAACATTTCAATGATGAGCTAGTTTCTAATTTTATTCAAGGGCACCTTCAATCACAGGAGGTTTTTGAAATCACTCCTATAGCTGTTATGCAAGTGTCAAAATTTCTTAGGCTGCTTGATACAACTAAATCTGTGGGTTTAGACCTTGTTAATCCAATTTTTTTAACGCTGGGATCTGGTATACTTGCTCCAAGTTTAACTTATATCTATAATTTATGCATAACTAAATGTGTATTTCCAGATTTATTTAAGTCAGCTAAGGTTCTGCCTTTACATAAGTCTGGTTGTAAAACTGATCCGAATAATTTTCGTCCAATATCTATTTTACCTGTTTTATCAAAACCACTTGAAAAACATGTGTCTAAATGTCTAACAGAATTTTTAAACAAACATAGTCTATTGTATGCTAAGCAATCAGGTTTCAGACAAACTAGTTCTTGTTTAACTGCCTTGACACATATAACAGAAAATTTTTATGATAATTTGAATTCCAATTTGTTAAGTGGATTAATCTTTTTTGACTTCAGAAAAGCCTTTGACTTAGTGAATCATAAATTATTATTACAAAAATGTGCTTTATACAAATTATCGAAATCTTCCCTGTCATTTCTTAAATCATATCTTTTTGACAGAAATCAGTGTTCATCTGTTAATGGATGTACATCTTCATCTCAGCCAGTCTTGCATGGGGTGCCACAAGGATCTGTACTTGGTCCCTTACTTTTTAATATCTTTATTAATGATCTGCCTTTAAATTTGTCTTCTAATTGTGATCTATTTGCAGACGATACTACGGTTTATACTTCGGCTGCAACGTTATCCCAACTTCAAACTAAACAGTCAGATACTAATAGTGTTCTAAATTGGTGTGTTAATAATTCCATGATAATAAATATAATGAAAACTAAAGCTATGCTTGTAACAACGCCTCAGAAAAGAACATTTATTAAAGAATCCCTTGATATTCAAATTAAAGGTAAAAAAATTGAAGTAGTTAACTCTTTTAAACTCTTAGGTGTATATATTGATCAAAATTTGAATTGGAAGGTCCATGTTAAGATGATCAGTAAAACCTTAAACCAGAAACTGTTTCAATGGCGAAGGATTAAAACATATCTACCTAAATCCTTCCAGCTACTATATTACAAGTCACATTTCGTGCCATGTATTGATTACTGCTCTCAAATCTGGGATAACTGTAGCAAAACTGCATATTTACTCCTTCAGCGTCAACAAAATCGTGCCTTCAAACTCATTTTTGATCAAGAACATTCTAATGACCTGCCCCCTTTTCTAAAGAAATGGAAGCTGCTGAATATTGAGTCAAGACATAAGTTAAACAAACTTATTTTCATATATAAAATACTTAACAATGTTTGTCCAAGTTATTTATCTAATCTATTATTGAATTATAAGACTCCTTATAGCAGTATTAATTCTCGGTTGACCCTCTTAAGACCGAATTTAGATATTATTGAGAATAGTTTGCGTTATAAAGGTGCAAAATTGTGGAATGATTTACCTGAAACCACAAAAACAAATTGCAGAAATGTTCATTCTTTTCAAAGACTTATTACTAAAAATATGTTTCAAACCTAAATAATCATCTTACTAATACTACCGGTAATACATGTGCCACACGGTACATAATTGATGCAAGATTGATATGTAAGCCATTATGTTAAATGTTCATTTCAATTGATAACCTTTGTTATATTTGTTATTTTTATTGTTTTTGTTATAAAGGGCACAACGTGTCAGAAAGTCCATACATATCGGACCTAGATTGTTCACCCTTTTGAAATAAAGATATTATTATTATTATTATTATTATTTCCGTCAGAGACCCGTAGCTCCTCTCCCTTTTTATAATGACGTCACCTTAGACAACATTGACGCGCCTTAGACATAAACAAGCATGGCGATGGCAAAACGACGTTCAATCTTGTGCCAATCTTTGTGACCTTTCCGCTAATTTTTTAGAATAAATTTTTGAAAGAGAAGTGTATTGTTAGTTTGAAGTAAAGACAGCAATCCTCCGGGTACTATAATGAAGGATATTTTCCTGACATGAACCTGTTTTAGGCGATTGACGACAGACCAACGATCAGTGGATATGTCACGGAAGTCAAACTGACAAGCAGACAAGACATAGATAGACCGAGAAACCATATTTATTTCGTTTAAATTTGACTTCAAAGGAAGTAACAGACTACCATCGTTGCTGTCAGACTGGGTAAGCAAATTCTCCTTTTTTTAATATCACTTATGTCGATAATTGTATTGAAATTGTAAGCATGTTTGGGTTCCTAAAAGTTAGTGAAGCGAAGCCGTAATTGGGCGGGATGGGGTACAATACACTAATCAACGTATGACATTCTGCGGACCTGCAACTTTTAAATTAATAAGGTTCATCATAGTTCAGCATATGCCATAGTCTGGTCTGGATTTGATATAAATTTAGAGAAAACTAAGGCTGGATATAGTAGGCCACCCTAAACACAAAGTTGCGTTAGGCTATTCAATAGTGTCATGACTTGTACTACTACTATTACTAATACTATATAATTTTTTATAGTGAAATATCAAGACTTTAGGCATCGAAATTACACTTTTTATAACTGGGCAGTATGTCTATGTAGTAGGCCAGGCCACCCCATATGTTCCTTTCAACTAATAAAATAGAGAAAACATGCCGAGATTTTCTTTTTATCATGATGATTTAACTTGTTGGATGTGTGGCTACTGCTCCCTTGCTGTCAAATGATGGGGTTCGGTTCCCCCCCCCCCCATGTACATTGATCAGTCACTAAAACAACAATGAAGAAAAAACAAGACTAAGAGGTGACAAGATTGATCCTGTTCATAGAGTTACATAACTCTATGATCCTGTTGCAGAAATCCGCACCCACATTAAAAAGGGAAATTGGACACAATACTCCATTACAACCCCGGACCTTGTACCTAACTCCCATTTTGATCCGATTAAAAAAAAGGGGGTTTTAGCAAAAAAATATCGATTTTCTGAATTTACTATTGTTTTTTTATTATTATTTTTTTAAATACCTGATGACATTAAAATTTATCCTTATCGTTTCAGCAGATCCCAATAACCCCTTTGCATATATATGAAAGCTTTGATATCTGCTATGCAGATCTAGTTATTATTTTTTTTGTGTGTGTGTTTTTCCTGCAAATCTGATATCTCAGAATCTAACCGTGGGATCTTTCTGAAACCTTTACCTACCCCCCCAAGAATGGGTGGTGGCTTTGGAATAGGCATATTTTCAAAACGTTTAACACATCCGTATTCACCGAAATTTACGAAAAAATGTATTTGACCTACTAAGCTGTAACTTTGGGATTATTTGACCTATTTTACTAAAACAAAATTCTTTGAGTTTCTTAAACATTTACTTAAAATCTGCCATTTCGGATTTTTCGAATTTCGAAATTCGCCCCCGTGATTTCGAGCCGGAAGTTAAAATCAAAATGACAACTTCTTTAATAGTTAGACGATTTTTACGAAATTAAGTATGTAAGTAGATATTATCGATACGACTTAAAAAATATTATTAGAAATTTTCTAATTTATCTCCCTTTGGCGATATTAAGGATCAAAGTTTTCCAAAAAATCTACTAAATATAGGTCAGATTGCCTTGAATTTTTTTTTGTACTAGCTATGACAATACTGATTTGTACACAAAAAAATGGAGTTTGTAACCCAAACCGGAAGTGCTTCCATCTTGAAATGTGAAGAATAAATAAAGCTTTTTCGGTATTTTCCGAATCCTTGTAGGAAGGCCAAAAAACGGTAGCGAATACATTTTTTTATTTCTGGCAAATCATGGACGCCATTTTGAATTGAAAATGAAAAATAGTGAAAAATGCACATTAATGGGCTTGAAAACATACACAAATGGTCGTGGCTTAGAGAGTGTGTCTCATATTAACGAAATTAATACATTTCAGGATAGCCTGTTTAGTATTTGAATATTTCAAAAATTCGAATTTCACCTCTGAAGTTTTTCGTGCCGACAAGGTTGTTTTCGAGGTTAGCTGTTTTGACTTTGCGCATGCGCTAAGCTAGAACCAAAGGTATCATGACTACCAAATTCTGACGAGGAATTTTTAACGTTGTTACCTAGGTACCCTAAAATTTTCAAGGTGATACCTGCATTTGTTCAAGTCGTTTGTTCTTGGCACCTACCGTGCGTGGTGACTTTGTGCATGCGCTACGCTAGAACCAAACCTACCATTAGCACCAAATTCCGGCGAGAAACCATTCACGTTAGTACCTAGGTACCCTGAAATTTTCGAGGTGATTACTGCATTTGTTCATCGCGTTTGTTCTTGGCACGGCGTTCTGTCAATTTACGGCTTATATAAGGGGGGGGGGGGTAGCCGCGACACCGGCACTGATTGTCCGAAAACCATGAAATTTAGACACAATACGCCCTTTACCATCACGGACTCTGTGCTTTATCCCAATTTTAATTACCCCCATTCTAATCCCATTAAAAAATAGTTTTTGGAAAAGACGATGTTCGGGATTTGATATTGGTTTTACCTAATTTTGAAATTGCAAATGCAAAGAGATTTAATCGTCTCTCCCGAATGTGATAGGTATTAGTACTATACACATATTCCTTAAAAGACATTTTTTAAAAAATGACCCGAACGATGTTTCGACAATAGAAACCGAAATCGCCCATTTTGACCTTTTTGACTGCTAGGGCATCGTTACGGTTTTCCAAATCTCCGGAACTTCTAGCAGTTGGCTGCGCCGCGATGATATGTATCACATATTAAAAGAAGAAAATATTCAAATATCAAGGACAAAAAAAAAATCAATAAAATACGGCAATATTTTAAGCCAAAAAACTTTGATTGGTGGGGTTGGGTTTGTAATTTATTTTCATTGTTCTCACTCATTTCCATTTTTTTATATGCGATAGCTAAAATCTCAAGGTACAATCTGTGCAAATTTAAAGACAATCGGAGCACTGGAGCGTTGCCTGGGCAGTGCTAATCTATCCCGGTCGCGAAAATCTGCATTCGGCAAACCTCGATATTAACTATATGTGTGTATTACAAAGCTCTGATTTGTGTGATTTGTGTACACACCGCTCCGCCCCCCCCCCTCTCCTCGCGTCAATACCATTGACCAGGTACATATTAATTCTGCTGCAAACCCACCCACGCGAACATGACCAAATTATGAAACATTGTCTAGTTGTTTGTATGTTACGACAAAACAAGGCCAGCGTGGCTCATTTGTGCAGAACGGAAAGCCTTTTAAGGAAAATGTCTAGTCATTCGGATAGCACGAAAAACCGAGGTCACTGTGGTTCCCCGTTGTCAAGGACGGAAGGCCCGGCAAGGATCCGTGTCTAATCGTTTGGATTCGACGAAAAACTCGGACCGCCGAGTCCGTTGTGCAAGGATTAGTGTCTAGGCGTTCGGATGGTTATGAAAACCCGAGGTCAATGTGGTTCCCCGTTGTCTGTGGTGAAGTACGGAAATCCTAGCAAACTCTTCTATTTTTAATATGTGATATCTATGTAAAGGTAATTGGAACATCGGAACGTTGCCTGGGCAGTGCAAATGAACCCCGTCACGAAAATTTGTTCATTCTTCAACGCGTTTTATATTGTATTATGGCCGCCATCTTAGATCCACCGTCATTTACCAAACAACTTTGAAATATACCCCAAATCCCCAAATTTACAAAAATGTATTTTAATTCGCGCATGCGCCATGCTGGAACCAAAGGCACCATGACTACCAAATTCCGGCGAGGAACTGTTCACCTTGGGTACCTAGGTGCACTGAAAAATTTAAGGCCATACCTACATTCGTTCTTGACACGGTTCCTGCCGTTCGTTTTCCGCCATTTACGTCTTTGGCAAAGGCGAATAAAGTAGAATTTCGCCACGACACCGATACCGATTGTCCGAAAACCATCAAATTTGGACACAGTACGCCCATTACCACCCCGGACTCTGTGCCCTACTCCTATTTTGATGCGATTAAATTTTGTTTTGTATTTTTCTCATCTTGTTTATAAGGTAAGTGTATTTTTTTTAGATACCTGATATGATCCTTGACATGTGACCTGAAACGACTGTGAATATGAAAGCTTTCATATCTGCTTTGCAGATCTAGTTCCTATTATTTTTTTGTGTGTTTTTCCTGCAAATCTAATATCTCAGAATCTAACCGTAGGATCTTTCTGAAACTTTTAACCCCCCCCCCCCCAAGAATGGGTGGTGGCTTTGGATAACATATATTTTCAAAACGCTTTACACATCCGAAATCATCGAATTTTACAAACAAAAGTATTTGGCTTACATTGCTGTAACTTTGTGACTATTTGACCTATTTTACTAAAAAATTTTTTGTGGGTACCTTGCAACATTTAACTTAAATCTGCAATTTTCGATTTTCGAAAATTTGTCGCTGTGATTTCGAACCGGAAGTTGGGGTCAACTTGACAACTTCTTTAATAGTTTCACGATTTTCGTGAAATTTAGTATGTAAGTAGATCTCACTTATGCGACTTCAAAAATGACTTTAAAAATTATTTCCCCTTGAAGAAATTACGGCTCAAAAGTTTCAAAAAAATCAATTTCGATTTCTGGCAAATGTTGGGCGCCATTTTGAATTGAAAATGAAAAATAGTGAAAAATCCATATTAATGGTTATGAAAACATACACAATTAGTCGCGGCTTAGAGAAATTGTCTCCTTTTACCAAAATTAATACATTTCAGGATATCCTGGACCATGTTCGAATACCTGGTATTTAAATATTTCAAAAATTCGAATTTCGCCCCTGATGTTTTCCGTACCGAAGAGATCGCTGGCCTTAACGTATCGACTGAATAACGTAGATATTTCATCATTTCGTATAAGTTCCTGCATAATTTTATCCCATATATGCTTGTGAACATAAGTCGTAGATCTTGATGGTGCTATGATTTAGAAAATAATTCGTACCCGTGCAACTTTGCCCTTGGCTATTACTATTTCAGGCTGGCGCTCCAAAAAATTTATTTTCCAACCTCTTTTGAAGTACTGTTTTCTCAAGATTAAGTTCCATAATATGTAACCTTGACTGTAAGTCTCTAATTTCTGTCCGAAGTTTAGTCACTGAACTCTCTGAATTACACAGGCCATTATTATTTGCATTATTATCAAATTGGGAAATACCTTCAACATGACTAGGACAGGGTGTTGCCCTCGTAGTGCGTTTGCAAGTTTGTGTCTGTGTTTGCGGCTGTAATGTGTGATGAAGGCCGAACTTTAATCATCGACTCGTTTGCCGTAGCACCGACTGCAGTTCCGCCACCACTCGAAGCCATTGGGGTTGACTGGAAACGCTCGTCCATAAAATGGGCACTATCCTCCAATAACTGATTTACATACTCCGACATTTCGAAACGTGCGCCTAAGCTTGTCGACTTTAAGCCATGTCGATGACGATGAGATTTAAATTCGATTGATGCCAATTCGATTGACGCTCGCCGCCATGCACGAGGTACAAGCTATATAATGCGCATGTGCAATGTGAAAGGGACGTGTTTATTTCGAAACCAAAACATAATTTAACTTTTAATGTAACACGTTAATACACCAAATACACAGCGTATTGTGTTATTCATCCAAATCGCTCACGCGAACAGATGATTGAGAGAACTTTGACGTCAAAAGGGGTATCATTGGTGATTACGGTCCATTTCATTTCTACTAGACATGGAAACGATGCAGCTAAAATGTACTGATATACTTAAAATGTACTGATATACTCGACTGATAATGTTTTAAATTTAACTTTTTATTGCATGTATGTAAATTTTTATATCATTAATTTCGATATCTATCTATATCAAACTACAGTTTGGTTGTGTCAATCCCCATCAGATAAATGTTAATAATCTATTCTTTATATGCCTGGTAATTTACATCACACTCACCCTTTCGTATAACAGATATTGATCTATAACAGAACATCATGTTTCATTCTATCACAGTATCTAATTAAAAATTATTTTTGTAGTATGGTCGAACTCTCTGCATCCTAATGGCGACTTGTCGAATCATACGGAAGAGCACGCTGATAAGATTGGCTATTTTTATACGCCCACATTTTGTCACCATGTCCGTGAACAATAGAGGATACAATTTTGACGGATTCTGTTCAATTTAGTAGGAAGCATTGGCACCATGCGCCGATTAACCCTATCGATGTTGAACCGCAACCTTTCTAACAGTTTTTAACATAATATTCCTTTCAAATTTAATTGGTTTCCGAAAACCTTATGAATGCTATTCGGCCTGCAGCCAAAATTTCTAGCTAGCTTAGAAACACAATTTCGCTACATGGTTCTCCCTTATTAACAAACTATACATTTTTGGAAAGCTTATGACACAAGGAACACAAATACAGAGAGTTCCAAGCAAAAAATCCGCAATATCGGGACTTATGACCTGATGAATTTTGTCAAAATTGTCAAGTAAATGCTATATTTGTACAAACAATTGTGACGATGACACAAAATTTAATATTTGCGAAAATTGTCAAGTAAATGCTATATTTGTACAAACAATTGTGGCGGTGACACAAAATTTAATATTGGCGAAAATACCCGATGCCTTTTTCCTATGCAAAGAATATGCTATTGGTTAAATTTTGATGTAAACAAAAAAGCCCAAAACACAAATGTTATGGGCGAGTAAAGAATTCTGGAAATCCATTAACGGTAAAATGGGAGTTATCGCCCTTACTGTCAAATGTCTGCAATCGATAGTAGATTTTCAGGTGACATTGTTACTGCTGGTTTTGTAAGGAATACAAGCCCAATAATTATTTTGTAAGTGGGACCTCAAGGGCCTGGGACCTCAGGGGCCTGCGAGGTTTGGTGGGCGGATGTTTGCTAAGTAATTATCTACTGTATGGAGCATGCTTGAGTCGATTTGAAGTATACACTAGCCAGGGGTTGGGATGGCCTAGTGGTCTAGAGTGCCGCGCTTCGACCTCTAGCTGACCGGCCACCTCTGGCTTGCGGCTGTGGTTTCGAGCCCTGGGGATTTTAAGCCAGGGGTCGGGGTGGCCTAGCGGTCTAGAGTGCCGCGCTTCGACCTCTAGTTGACCGGCCACCTCTGGCTTGCGGCTGTGATTTCGACCACGGAGATAGGGGCGCCTTCTCAACCTCGTGGGTTTCCCCCGGGCACTCTGGTTTCCTCCCACTGCTAAAGACCCCTACGCGTAAGCGAATTATTGAAATAAAATTAAACCATAATCCCGAAATTACCTATGTAAATTTCGTATAACAGATATTGATCTATAACAGAACATCATGTTTCATTCTATCACAGTATCTAATCAGAAATTATTTTTGTAGTATGGTCGAACTCTCTGCATCCTAATGGCGACTATTCGAATCATACGGAAGAGCACGCTGATAAGATTGGCTATTTATATACGCCCACGTTTTGTCACCATGTCCTTGACCAATAGAGGATACAATTTTGACTGATTCTGTTCAATTTTGTAGAAAGCATTAGCACCATGCGCCGTTTAACCCCATATATGTTGAACTGAAAACCTTTCTAACAGGAAAGAGGGTACAGTTTTTAACCTAATCCTTTCAAATTTAATTGGTTTCCTAAAACCTTATGAATGCTATAGAGTCCATAATTTGTAACGGCTTCTTTTCATTTCTACTAGACATGGAAACGATATCGCTAAGATGTACTGATATACTCAACGGATAAATTTTTAAATTTAACTTTTTATTGCATGTAGGTAAGTTTTTATATCATTAATTTCGATATCTATCTATATCAAACTACCGTTTAGTTGTGCCAATTTTCAATCAGATGTATGTGAATAATCTATTCCTGATATGCCTGGTAATTTACATCACACTCACCCTTTCGTATAACAGATATTGATCTATAACAGAACATCATGTTTCATTCTATCACAGTATCTAATCAATTTAGTAGGAAACATTGGCACCATGCGCCGATTAACCCTATCGATGTTGAACCGAAACCTTTCTAACAGGATAGAGGGTACAGTTTTTAACATAATATTCCTTTCAAATTTAATTGTTTTCCGAAAACCTTATGAATGCTATTAGGCCTGCAGCCAAAATTTCTAGCTAGCTTAGAAATACAATTCCGCTACATGGTTCTCCCTTATTAACAAACTATACATTTTTGGAAAGCTTATGACACAAGGAACACAAATACAGAGAGTTCCAAGCAAAAAATCCGCAATATCGGGACTTATGACCAGATGAATTTTGTCAAAATTGTCTAGTAAATGCTATATTTGTACAAACAATTGTAACGGTGACACAAAATTAAATATTGGCGAAAATACCCGATGTCTTTATCCTATGCAAAGAATGTGCTATTGGTTAAATTTTGATGTAAACAAAAAAGCCAAAAACACAAATGTCATGGGCGAGTAAAGAATTCTGGAAATCCATTAACGGTATAATGGGAGTTATCTCCCTTACTGTCAAATGTCTGCAATCGATAGTAGATTTTCAGGTGACATTGTTACTGCTGGTTTTGTAAGGAATACAAGCCCAAAAATTATTTTGTAAGTGGGACCTCAAGGGCCTGGGACATCAGGGGCCTGCGAGGTTTGGTGGGCGGATGTTTGCTAAGTAATTATCTACTGTATGAGCATGCTAGAGTCGATTTGAAGTATACTCTAGCCAGGGGTTGGGATGGCCTAGTGGTCTAGAGTGCCGCGCTTTGACCTCTAGCTGACCGGCCACCTCTGGCTTGCGGCTGTGGTTTCGAGCCCTGGAGATTTTAAGCCAGGGGTTGGGGTGGATTAGTGGTCTAGAGTGCCGCGCTTCGACCTCTAGTTGACCGGCCACCTCTGGCTTGCAGCTGTGATTTTGACCACGGAGATAGGGGCGCCTTCTCAACCTCGTGAGTTTCCTCCGGGCACTCTGGTTTCCTCCCACTGCTAAAGACCCCTACGCGTAAGCGAATTATTGAAATAAAATTAAACCATAATCCCGAAATTACCTAGTTGTGTTGAGTGGACGTTAAACCCCATTTCTCTCTCTCTCTCTCCCTAGCCAGGGGATATGTTTGACAGTAGTAGTATCGGTATGAAATAATGGAGATCAGTAGGACATTGTATAGCATTGAACCACATATTTTTTCCGCTAAGATAAACATTCTAAACCAACAACCCACATACCCTTTCAATTAGCCACTACAGTATATTGACAACTGTACATGTACATGTAGCTGTAAACCTCTATTTCGCATATGATTAAAGGTCAAATTACAAACATACATGTAGATATAAGTTAAAAACATAATTCTGTATCTTGGCTGCTATGAAGCTAGAGGTTGGAAAACAGCATGAACAGTTGTGCAATTATTTATTAAAGTAAAAATCAATGAAAATCAAAATTAAACAGATACTCTGCACATCAAAATGTCATATTAAGTTAATCGTCATCATCATCACTGTCACTAAATGTACATGTATTGACATCAAATTCATATTTGGCACTTACTACACTTGCACAGATCTGTGCAAGACAACTTTGCTGAATGGCAAGAGCAGCGTCCACTGATGCATTTCCCTGACTTGCACCCACATGACACTGATTCTAAAACACTATCAGGCGCAGGTTTATTTTTCATCCATGTTATGAGGAGTTCATTGTTTTTTTAATTCCCAGCCATGATTTTCAGGTGAAGGTGCATTGATGGTTTGACATATGGCTCTTTAAGGCGTCATCAGTCGGTGGCATATTTTGCTCAGAGGAATAATTGATACAAAAAATCTTGTATCTGGCTTCGTTTACATGATCACATATTTGACCATATAGTCTACATACAAAAGACTCCAACAAGGCACTTATACGTTTATCAACTTTTGAAGTAAATGTGGTACCAAGACTTTCAAATGCCTTTTAAAAAAAAAAATTCTTTATCTATCTGAAAGGCACGTTTCTTTGCTTTTCCATAAAATGCACTAGTAGAATCACACCCGGTAAAGACGTGCAGTCCAACTAGTGCCTCTGCAAAATCTTGATGAATGCTATTAACAATTTTCTGTACGTCAATAATCCTAGCTCTATTTTTTACTCCTGTCAAAAAATAAAGGTTGGCACTTATTTTTGGCTGTAACGTTACAGATATAATTGCCACATCGGTGTCCGCACTTGGTATAAAAATGTTTCCAAATTCTTTGGCGGCATGCTGGGCATGAAGAAGCAAACGTGTGTCAGACTCCTCATTTTAGATCTTGGATGTAGTCATGACTTTCAATACCTGCACAAATACGCAAACGATGACACTCCCCACCATGCGTAACATATACCTCTATGTCTTGTCCAAAATTTATGAGAGTAGCATCATTCCAGGTCTTGAATAAGAAGTCTACTAAAGCATCTTTATTCTGGCCACTAGAAAGAAATTGTTTCCACTGGCTTGGGGTCTTTTGTTCCTTTTTATAAATACTGATGATCTGTATCCCTCAAGCTGCACGGCTATTCCGTTCAACAATCTTAATGCTTATTTCTGGGTATCGATCTGTGACAAAATCTACACGACAACATTTGTAAAATTTTGCAAGACCTAGTATTTTTGACGATATATTGTCAGAAAGTTCACCAAATGTAGCAGCAACAATTTTCATACTCTGAATGAGAGCCATATAATCAAATTATGAGGGCACCATTTTCTGGAACAGGATCGATATAACAGTCTTTTATTTCATTTTCAATATTTGATAAGAAGGCAGCCTTGTTTGTCTTTGCTAAAGATCCGTCTGTACTAGCAAGGGGATAAGACACAGGACCCAGTGAGTAAGTCAATATTTCTTTCAAATCAATGCTTCTACTCTGCCAAAAATCTTTGTATCATTCTGAAGAGGTAGTTCTTTTCCAGACTTCGTTTTTATAGTTCTTTGCTTCTTCTGATCTCCAAATGTTTTTAATTTTAAACTGCGTAGAGGTGCAAACATGTCAATCTTTTTTTCTAAAAGCCGTTCAGTAATAAAAAATTTCATAGCTTCTTCACCCTTTTTGTTTGCCTCCATAAGGTCTGTTTTCACTGCATCCATTGCTATAACTCCATTACTTAGACTTACAAGATCATCTTTTGAGGTGTCAAAAGGGTTAATCATGCTTTCAATTGTTGCCGTGATAGCCTTAACAGCTGCCACGTCTTTGGAAGTTCTTGTCTTATCAAGATCTTTACGCAGCCTTGTTTCGAATACCAAACCAGCCATCTCTTCACATCTTCTGGTTATTGCAGCCCTTTCAGGCTGAGAAAAAATCCACCGCTGTGACGCACCAGGATTCAGAGTAAACCCAGTTATCCCCCCTCTAGTTTTCGAATCTCTATTACATGTTTGCTCAATTGTTTGATCACAGGCAATTGATGCAAAATAATGTTTATCTTGGCGTTGAACTGTCCAATTTCCTTTTGATAATGCTTCCGTGTGACATTCTGGGTGAGAGATAGGGATGAATAGTTCATTCGATCATGGGCAAAGAACCATGGCATCATTGACCTGACCGAAGCAAGATGTAAATTCCAATCAGATTCGCGTGTTCCTCTAATAAACAAAAGCAAAATTTGAACCATTTCTATATACGATGATCATAATGAAAAGGTTGGGCTATTCTTATTCTGAACATCCACATAGTTCTTGTATTGTAGGTATCCCCATGGGTACCAACTGTGCACCTTTGCTTGCTGATTTGTTTCTCTATTCATACGAAGCCGAGTACATGCAGGCACTCGCACAATCCAATAAACGATTAGTAAGACATTTTAATTTCACTTATCGATATATATATCGATGATGTTCTATCACTGAATAATTCAAAATTCAGTGATTATATAGAATTCATATATCCTGATGAGCTCGAAATTAAAAACACCACTGACAGTGACAATTACGCTTCCTACTTGGATCTGCGTCTCGAGTTTGGCAATTGCCATAAACTAAGTGTTAAACTGTACGATAAACGTGATGACTTTGACTTTCCAAATGTTAACTTTCCATTTATTAGTAGAAAAATCCCAATATCACCAGCTTATGGAGTGTTTGTGTCTCAGCTAATTTGTTACGCGGGAGCTTGCTCATTCTATTCTGATTTTTTAAGTAGATCGAGGCATTTGTCATCTAAGCTTCAACTACAGGGATGCGTGCGAACTAAACTTATTAAAACCTTTAAGAAGGTTTATGGCCGTCATATTGACTTGATTGGTAAATATAACGTGTCTCTCTCGACTATTATACTAGACATTTTTAATTGACGGGTATACTATATCCCAGATAATATAGGTCTGCTGCGTTGTTAACACTGTTCATCACGTGCATTTTGCATACCGATAGTTCATTGGCCAATCACGATATTTTACCAAGATTTCGCCTAATAGATTGGATGCAGCTATGGCGCGCCAGGCAGGGTAAGCTTACTCTTCCGGACACCTGTTACCACTGTTTGTCGTGTATTTTGTACACGGTGACCAGTCCATATGCTGATTACACTATTTTGCCAGATTACACTATTTTGCCTATACTATTTTTTAGGACTTCGAATTTTGTCTAATGGTTTGGATTGTTCATACTTGGTTTTATTTTATTAAGTCCTCTACGAAATTCTCCAAGACGAATAACAGTTCGCTTCGAAATACTCTCATCTTTTCATCTTATCTGCTGGGCTTTTGAATAAATGGCTTGATCAATGACTAAAACTATGTGCTGTAAATGCAGTCGGTCTGCTAATTCTATGCTTTTTGTCAGAATGGTATTAACAGTTGCCATATCCGTAGGGGACGCTGGTATGACAGGTAAATAGTGGATGGCAGATTTCTCAAGGGATGAATGAGCTTGTAAAACTGTCTAAAATCCTGTCCAACCAGGAAGACTACAAACTTCACCATCAACTATTTTACATAATATATATATAAAGTCCATATTTCGACCTGGAACAAGAGCAATCTCAAAATTTTGCTCTACTATTGTTTTTCAGGAACTCAAGTTTTGTGGGCCTTGTCGATTATGCATATGAAAGGGCTCCATTGTAAACGGTTGAGGTTTTAGTGTTCGCACTCTCTTTGGAAGCGCCAAAGTTCTCTCTGACACACCCACAATTTGTCTACTTTGAACCATGATGCCATTTGTGTGGTGAGTTGTACCATGACCGGAGACGGTTTCCTCTCCAAAATCTATATTATCCCAAACTAAGATTGTAGGAACATTCTTCTGGAAGCCTGGGGAAATCTGAGAGCTTGATTTAAGTTCTAGCTGCGCTAAGCTGGTTTCTAATGATCTAACAGTATCTCTAGAGGTGCAGTGGCCAAATCTATTGAGCATTGTTAACAACTGTGTTGATCCACTGAGGTGCTTTGTAGTCAACCCAAGGCAAAGTGATTTTGGTGTCAATTTACGTCCATTAGATGAGAGATAAATAAGGTCCTGGCATAGCGACAACAACTTGAGATGTGTATCATTGTTTGTTTCTATAAATTGATCAAGGGTAATTTCATCTGAAACTCCAATACACCACACACGAAAGTTATATAACACAACTGGTACCATACTTTCAGCAGATTGTATATATAGATATCTTGAAGTTGGGGGCCATGGTATTTTCATACTTTGAGTATCTTGTAATGCATTTCGAATTATTTGTCCAGCATTGTAGAGAAACCTTTTCGATTCTGCATCTGTTTCAGTGCTAGTCTCTATATACTGTGGTAATGGTACTTGTTGATTATCACAACTACTTGTCTCTGGTGCTGAATCACTTTCAGTTGTTGAAGAAGAGGATGGTAACGGTTCAAACAAAGCTGACCGAGAGAGCTCTTTTGAATATACCACTTCGCTGTAATTTTTTTGTGGTGGAACATAAAACTGTAGCTCTGGATTCACAATCCGTATCTTTGATCTTTCTCTATAAAAAAATAGAATGGACATCTTTAGACACTTTTAACATTTGAGTTAAATTGAAAACAATATATGTATTAAAAATGAAATGGGGTTTAATGTCCTACTGTTGTGCTCCTAAACTGGGATAGTGAAAATGAAGGCGGGCATATGCCATACAGTGTGCTATGGGGGAAATTTTGTCTGGGCAGCGGCACTATGGCCTACTCTTATAACAAGGGATATTTTACATACACGCCAATTTGTACACTAGGCAGCTGTCCTTGTAAGTTGTCAGGCCCTCCGCATCACTGACAAGGGTAAACCACGCCGGAAAAATCAGGAGGAACTTTCTCAGCAAATGCAGGGATCGAACACCGGACCTCCAGGATAGCAAACCAGCGTCTTACAAACTTAGTCATTAAAAAATTAATGTAAGGCCCAGTTTAATTCATTCCAAATTGGTCTTTGAACATTGCCTTGAGAAAATATGCCCTGACAAGCCATATGCAAATTGCTCAGGAGACAATATCAAAGTAAAACAATCTGTGAGTTGCATTAGGTAGACATTGTTGCTGGAAAAATATCTTAGGGTATTTACCGACAGGACTAGCCCTAGTAAAAGCATTCAGCATCTGACTTAGGTGTACCAAGAAGCATAAATGAGACAAAACTAAAATGAATAATACCTATAGCTGGAAGCATCAACATTTTCATGTTTACGAGCAAGGCGAACAAATATATCAAAAAGCTTGACCATTCGAATAATTTCCTGGCCATTTATGATTCTTTCTCTCATGATATCTTTACAGAATATGTTGTATGTCGTTAAATATTTGACGGAGGACTTGTCACCTTTGCTGAAAAATATAAATAAACATATATTATAAATGTGCCCAATTAAAACAAAATTGTGGAGTTTGGCGGACATTTACACAGGGTTTAACCGCCTATTTCCATGCGGCAAATCGCTAATGAAAACAGGAAGGTATTAGCAGTACAGGGAGAGGGAGAAAGAATTAGAGTTTAACGTACACTTGACACAAACAGTCATTTCCGGATTAGTTTTTTTTTTCAATAATACCAGTGGCATGAAAACAGAGCATGCAGAGAAAACAAAGGAATTGTTAATGCAGCAAACATACTGTCACGCTTTGACAGTGGGTGGAGGCTGCGTAGAGATGACAAATTTCAGTGGATGGCTAAAGTAATCGACATTAACTGCAACTGCCTGGAATTTCTATTAACATAAAGAAAGAAGCATAAATTTTACTGACATAAAATTATAAATCCGAGTGCAGGTACACAAATAAAAAATATCACCAGAAATACATGTACATGTGTTTACCTTTCTGATATACAACTGGTGGTAGTTTTTTTCTTTGATGTGAATAGCAGTTTTATCTCATAACAACGTGTCATGACGTCATAATAGGTTGATATATTCTTCATATCAACCGCTGATGACGTCACGACAGGTTGATATGATGACGTCATGTCAGGTCGATGTATTCGACTCATATCAACCGCTGATGATCAAAATAATACAAAAAACACAGAAATATTTTTTTTTTTTTTTGACAATTAAAAATTATTATGGAACAGTTTGAAACATTCAAGACAGAAATAGACGACGTACTTATCATCATATTTTAATCGGTTATCCATATCTTTCAGAATCTTCTTTCCGTCCACACACTCCTAGACTTGAAAGTATTTATCGCCCAAGATTTCCATTATAAACTATTTTTGGGTACAGTCCATGCACTTAAATAAAACAGTCGGCCAAGTCCTTCTGTCTATAAAACATAGCAAAAGCCTTCAATCGTAGTTCACTGTCAGAATTATCGGTAAAGAATGTCTTTTGATTCAAATTTTCTTTAGGCTTTGGATAGATCCTTATCGATATTTGCATTCACGCCAATTCCATCGTCAGTATGTTGGCTAAAAGGGATTGATTATTCGTCTGACTTCGTATTACTTTCCATTTTGTTTTTGTATGAAATTCAATTCTTCAAAATGGCGCTGTGTTTACAAAAATACCATCTCGTAATTGCACGTGAATAATTCGGTAATCTTCGTTATTTGACGGAAACTACCGAGCCGTTATCCAATCATTGTTGAATATTAATGGAAAAGTCCATTTAAATTTAAGGGTGGTCGTTGTATATGTCAGATATTAACCAATCATACCCCAGTTGCTATATTTATATCACCCTTGGGCTGCGCCCGCGGGTTATATAATATAGCAACCTCGGGTAGGTTAATATCCTATACATAACCGTCTAACAATGTCGATATACTGCCTATAGCATTTTTGGTGATATCTGACTTCAATGGCCACACAATCTTGCCCTCTGATATGCCTTAAAATTTCCTCATCCTCTTTCAATTCCGCAGCTTTCAACAGTTGGCCTACAAACAAATTTTACACTATGTTAATATATCATTGAATATTGAGTGTGCCAAAGAGTTGGGCGGGGATGTACACCTTAAGGCCTCCATTTACCTGGCGGGTCAATTCATATATCGCATTGGCAAATTCATGCGGTTTTGGTTCCAATGCTTTGTGTCAGTGGAAATGGCCTGGGGATAGATCACCATAAAAAGTTACACCTCTGCGTGGGCCAAGAACATAAAACAAGTTAATCGCTCTGTGTTACCTCCCTTGTTAAAGCGAATGTGCAACACCACAACCAGCGACTGTGCCAAAGGGCTTTACTGGCCATTGCAGTTTCATAACAATTTTACAGGCCTAGTGATGCAGTAGCACTGCTGCTTCCAGTTACAAGAAAAACAACATCATTATCATCAATAATTTGTCTGCGATATCACTTAATTGTAAGCAGACGTTAAACACCAAACAGCCATCATCATTAACTGTTTCATTAAATTTAATGTAAGGTCACATTACCTGTCTGAGCTTGGGATAATACATCCTTCTTCCTATTTTCTCCAACAGTGATAAATTTGTCAAGTTTTTTACATATTATGCACCTAACAGGCAGCACGGATTTACTTTTTCTTTTTGCTTCTGGGACTGGAACGGCTGAAGTGATTGTGTGTATTCTTGTTTTGGATCTTAATTTCTTTGGAGAGCTAGGTCCCAAATCTTCTACACTCTTGCTAAATTCTGGTTGACTTGTAGCCGGAGATTTAAATGTTTCTTTCTCTATGCGATTACAGGCAGATACAATTCGGAATTTGTCTGTAAAACGCCTGTAGCATGTAGGGTGAAACCCTGCATCTTTTGGCGCGTCGATAAATTCCTTGTTGATAATATCACTCGCAGCTATCCATTTCCCTTGCCCATCAAGTTCTAGCCATTCCTGGGCACATTCACAGAATTTATCCGAACGTACATTCCTGAGCGCAGCCATCACACGTGTGTTGATGTCTACAACTTTTCTAGGTCAGGTCAGCTGGTTACAATACGAGCTTCTGATTGGCCCATGGTGACCAATCACCAGTGATTTCCCTACGCGTTATAATAGCGCGGGTAAATTAAACCCCGTACGAATAAATCTCTATCACCCTTAATTTTCTTTAAAATATGCCCAACTTCTTTATAATGGTCGCAGATTGAATAAGGGAGGACCATGTAGCGGAGTTGCAGGCTAGAAATCTTGGCTGCAGGCCTATATAGAGTCTATAATTTGTAACGGCTTCTTTCAAATTTCACGGACAGCAAACATTTTGTTATAGAATCCTGTCGGTTTGCTGGGAACGTGATAGAAGCTACAGTTTGTGACAAATTATTTTCAAATTTGGTCAGAAGAATTTGGACCGTAGGCCCTAATTTGCCCCTTTTTTTTATAAAACTATATCTATATCAAACTACAATTTCATTCCATCACAGTATCTAATCAGAAATTATTTTTGTACTATGGTCGAACTCTCTGCATACTAATGGGGACTAGTTTAATCATACGGAAGAGCACGCTGATAAGTTTGACTATTGTACATTATTTTCCTTAAATGGCAAACTTACTTTGTATTTACCACCCTTGAATACAATTGACTGCTCAACCTTCGTTAAAAATTGCTTGTCTTCTTCAGAGTTTTCTTTCCTATCGTCAATTAACCTTTTTGGAAAGTCAAAATTGTACAATTCTATTACAAGTATTACAAGTTTATCAAAATCTTCTATAGCTTTTGTTCCTATTCTTTTGGTGTAGACTTTCTTTTCTCTTAACAATGTTCCTAGGAATCCGACCTAATGGAGTTTTCATAGCACGGGGACTTCCTCTAGGACCAGCTCTGAATTCCATGGGACTGTAGGCTTCTGGTACATTCGTTCCCATAAGTAAACCGATTTTCACATCCATCTCACGAAGATCGATGTCATTTAGATGGGGCCATTCAGCTATATCGTCATGGGACGAAGTGTGACTCCTGTCAACAGGCACCTTTGGCTTGGTGTAAACTGTAGGCAAGGAAATGAAATCTTCACTGTTCAAGGCTGAAATTTCTACACCTTTTACAGCAGTAGACAACATTTCATATGGTTCACCGACAGTGTCCATAGTAATCTTCTGTGGTTTTCCTTTTCCACCAGTCTGTTTACCAAGTCATCAGTAATGACTTCCGTTATCAAGAAATCCATATGCATAAACACATTTATGTTTGTCCTTCAATCGAACCTTCAGCAATACTATGGACATTTTGCATTCTTCATCGGTTCCATAACTTCTCCCAGATTTGTAGGGGAACAACCATTATCACAGTTATCACATCTTTCTTTTCTTTTCTTTCTTCTGTACTTCCAGTTTTCTTCCTGTCATTAACATGAAGTACAAAGGGGTGATAACCATAACATACTTTACAGGTGATCATTTTCTGACAGGATCTTCTTCTGTTACCTTCCCTACAACATCCAAGCAAAGACCTTTTCTTTCTTACAAATTCAGTTCTTTCATCTGATGCCTTTGCTTGAAGTTTATTACAATCAGGTAATTCATCACTTGTGCCTTGACAATATAGACAACTTCTTCTCACTATCCACTTATTAGTCATATCTGGAATCTTAGGTGAATTCTGTGTTGATTTAATTCCTTCAGTCTTTCTAAAAGATGAAGTCCTTTCTTGGGTACTGTTCACTACATATTGTCTCTGTTGAGGTTGTCTTATATTACCTTTAGGTGTTGTTGATTTCGAATAAGATCGATCATCTCGATTAGGTGGCTCTTTACCATACGTTGGGTCATTAGCCTTTCTGGAATCGACGCAAACTCATTGAAACAGACCGGCTTATGATTGTCTTTTACTCGAATTACCACTGAACGCAACCTTTCTTGAAGATAATATGGAAATTTTTGAACTAACCTCCGGATATTGTCCGGATAATCCAAAACTCTAACAGCGTCAAGGTCGACGATTGCATATTTACATTCTGTCAGGAAATGCATTGGAAATAACATCTTGAGAACCATAGCGCTCCTTTAGTTCCTGTAGTACAGCTTGCAGACCAGCACTTCCCTTTAATAAATAAATCCGATCACAATTCGATTTGCCTCGCCGACTGTGTACTGGAGAAAATAATTCATCCTTTCATCATCGTTTTCGTATGTATTACTGATTTGTGCATTAAACTGTCTCATAAATCCTAAATAGTCGAGCGGATCGCCACTAAATTTCTTAATTTCTGTCGGAGGTCTAATAAGTATTTTAGCCATCTTTACCATGTCCAAATCTTCTTGGTTTGGTGTCTTCGTAAAATTACATGTGGGAATGAATTCTGGTCCCGAGTTCACAAAGAAAAAAAATCTCACTTAATATTTCTGCTCAAAGTTGAGAATATTCTCAAATTGAGAACATTCTCAACTTTGGTGTTCACAAAAGCAGTTGAGCAAATACTCTTCTTGAGTATTCTATTTAACGGCGTAATCGATTAGTCATGTTATTTGTTTTCAATGCTACAAGCGACTGGGGTCAGTTCTAACTATTAGCCAATAAAATCGCTAGAAATAAAATCTATTTTTAGATACCTGTGTTTTACACGGTAGAATTAGCGGGTTCAATAAAATATGAATGGAATTGTAGTAATAACTATATAATTATTATTTTTACTTTATTTCCACTTGCCATTGAACAAACACGTATGAACAAACCGATTGAATTATTGTTTTTATTAAATGAAAACTCGACTGGAGATGCTGCTTATACTTGGGTCAAATGAACAAGCTATCATCTTTTGTATTATTATAATTATATTTTTTCACGAAGGGCAATATGGTAGAAAGGCTTCTACAGCCTAATCCTTTACCCTTCTTAAATAAAGTTATATTATTATGACATTCGCCGTAACGAAAAATGTAAACAAACCCATTCCAACGTCGTCTGCTATGCTTGTCACAAACTAAAAATGGAAGGCGATGGCAGGAAGAGGGTGGCTAATTGGTAGGTGATTCTAATAGAAGAATGTACGAATAGGGAGGCTACTTCATTTGGGAAAATAAAGGGATGTGGTGCCTTGGGGAAAATTTCCAAAATGAAAGAAAATGGGTGTCGTAAGTTTAGCTTATTAGGCCTATTTATTAATTTAGACTAGTCCCTAAATCTATAGCCTTCAGGTAGGCCTGCTATCTTATTCACACAAATCAAATCAATATTAAGTTTAATCTTTATTAAAATAGTGATACTTAGTATTATAATACTAATAATATAATGATATAAATTATTAGACAAATATCACATTCACACTAATCGCCTATAAATTAAAATACAAATTTTAACTAAATCTACGATTTAAATATTGTTTACTATTTCAGACAATTTATAACAAAAAAGAGGGGCATTGGAAAAGTAAAAAAAGAAGTATCATAACTATAACATAAAACAAAGAAGTAGGCCCTATATGTCTAACTAAGTAATAACATTGTGTGTAAGATCTAAATAAGGAACTGACAGTTAAAAAACTAATTTAAATCTATATAAAAAAAACAAAGCTTCAATGTTATGAAATTTATGCAGATTTAAAAATCATAAATACTTTATCTATAAATAATAGTACTATTAGTATTAGCATAGACCTACTATTAATAAAATATCTGTCAAAATTTTAGACTTAAGTACGCTTAGCAGCTTTCTCAAAAATTTGAGAACTTTCTCAAATTGTTTTGTGAACTCCATTTATTTTGAGAATTTTCGATTTGAGAAAATTCTCAAAATTGAGCATAGATTTGTACTTAAGTATGCTTTGTGAACTCGGGGCCTGGTGAAAGGGGATTTAAATTCAGCTGAGTATGATTCGATTCTTCCACTTTGTTTCTAAATTTGGTTTCTTTTCTTTCTTGATTTGGTTTAGCCAAATTATCTTTAACTTTCATGACTCCTTTCTGCTGATTAAGATTTTCTAAAGCTTCACACTTCAAGTGTAATTTATTTAATTTCAGCTTCAAATCCAATTCCTCTTCCTGTTGTTTTAGTTTTAGTTTAGCATTCTGCAATTCTTGTCTTCGCTTCAGTATGGCTGCTTCAGCTAGGAGATTTTCTTCTTTCTATTTCTCTTGTATTAAAGCGACAGATATTGAGGACGAATAACTAGAATGGTGAGACGAATGACTATGTTTTGAAACCCTCTAGCATGAATCAGATGTCTCTGATTTATCACTGTGGGTTGATCTAGATATCTCCTGTTTTGAAGATTCATCGTGTTTATCTAATCAGGGGTAGTCTTCGAATGTTCATTATTTTTAAATGGCTTAAACGTGCTACTGTCGGCATAATGGCTAAATTGTTACGATCTAACTGAAATCTTATCCTTGTTGAGACTGGTAATTTTTCCATGAACAACAGACTCGAATTTTCTCATGGCTGCATCGTGTTCTGCGAAGACCTGTCGATAATACATGACAAGATCAATCTCGGGTAACACGCCACAAAACTCATTGTGATTAATTAAATATAGTTCATACAGCTCCATCCAATATTTATATTCTTCTCTTAATCTGTCTTCATCTACTTTATCTTCATCTAGAATTCTGTTAATCAAGACTATTTGACTTTCTTATTTTCTAAACTTTTTGTTAAGATCTCTTTCTTTTGTATCTATCGAATACTGTAGACCATTTTCGGATAATTTCTTCATTCTTGTTGTTGAAGTTTGCTTTAAACTTCTTTTACTTCATCTGTTTCATCAGTGTCTTTTTGTTAAACTGATTTTTCTTCATTTTGTTCTAACTGTTTTCCAGATTTAATTCTAATACTGTCAGACATATTCGTAACCTCTTCACTTTGGTTACCTTTCTGGTCGCCTTTGACAGATTTAATTTTTGTCGTTTCATTCAATAAGTGGCCAACACTGGTTAGATTTTCTGATGTTGTACTGGTGGTACTCATGGTTAAGAATTAAGACACCTTTTCTTGTCTTTCTTGGTATATATGTCGATATTCTTAATTATGGCAATGTCATGTGGGGTACAGCTTTGTTAGGGCTGATCTACAGGGGCTTTCTTCCTTTCTGCGGGGTAATTAACTGGCTTGCCTATTTATTACCTATGCAATTCACACTCAGTCTTTCACTCAAGTAAAAACTTTCTTTTCTTTCTATATAATTTTATTGAGGAAATTCTACTGTTAAATCTGAACTGATTGCCTGAAAGACAATAACAACAATAATAAATATGTATACGAATAAACTTGTCGCAGAGACATACATGTACAAATTAAAATGAATTATGCTATTACTATAATACTACTAAACTTGCTTATGTGACAATCGAGACTATAAATTGAAAATTTGGACAGGGAATGCATTAAGACATGCTATGTAAGATAATCGAGACTACGACTGATGGGCCAATAATTATAATATTATGCGATGACAACAATCTAACGATACGCGTTACGTTCATTATAATCTATACTTTTACTAACCATAATTATAGGCCCATGTATTCCTTCTTTCTCCCCTCATTTGACAACAAAAAGCACCAGAAAATTATACATTCAAGTTTCTCAGTGCACCACGCTTTCTTTCGTTTCCGGTGAAAATTGATCACGTGACCTATGACCGCATTCTATCGAGCGTGTTGCTCACTTAAAGGGGCACTGTCATGAACATATTATAAAATATAAATTTAAGTATTTTGACCCTTACAATAAGATTTCATATATGAATATATGAATATATGAATATATGAAAGCTTAATAATATTAACAGAAACAATAAGATTCCATATGTAATACATAAACAATAAGCTTTCATATGAAATAAGAAAGCTTAATAAATAATCTTAACAGAAACAATAAGCTTTCATATATGAATAGATGGAAGCTTAAATATATGAATTTAATATGAAAGCTTAATAATAATAATTTAATATATGAATATAATATGAAAGCTTAATAATAATTTAAGTAAAAACAATAGTCTTTCAGACAAAGTCTGGAGGTCTAACTAGAACTGCGATGTAGTAATGCCGATTTTTACCGGTGCCACGTTACCCTTAAACTTACGTCACTTCCGATACCGATGAAACCATTCAACATGTTTCCACATAAGCATTGCACACATAAAACAAAAGGGACGGAGAATCAACCAAATTAATTCATTTTATACATGTAAGTGATCCTGACAAAACTATATGACTTCCGATGATAATGATAATGAAAATGTTAAATTAGTTTATGAAATCAGAAATAGCATCATCACATGGTGAAAATTCTAAGTAAATCGAATAATAATTGCCAGTTTTATTGACCTGTAGATAATCGTCTATTTCTCTGCAACCGTACAAATTAGAAGCCATTTTGTGGTATCTGTTGGATCGTATTGGTTCATGTCGATTGGAATCAAATATCATAGTTTTAAAAACGTTACAAATTTTAATAAAATATCTGTTTTGAAGGCTAAAAATACATTTTTTTGTCAAAATGACATTACTGCCGGTGATACTAAAAATATAAAATTAGTTTCATAACATGTCTATGACATTAGGTATCACATGGTGAAAATTTTATGAAAATCGAATAATAATTGACACTTTTATGGACCATAACCTTCAAAGGTGACTTGAAAAAAAACCATCTATTTTTCGGCAACCAAACAAGTTAGAAACAATTTTATGATATCTATATGACCATATGAATTGTATTAATATCTGAATTTAAACCAAAAGTTAAAATTTTAAATATATATTAAAATTATTCTTGGTTGAAAAAATATGATTTTAAAAGTCAAAAATGCAGTTTTTGACAAAATGGCGTCACTTACGGTGTCAATTTTAAACTGTAATAAATTTGATATGACACATACTTGCCTTTTGAATCAAATAGTGTCACTTTTGTGAAAATTAAATAAAAAATGACTAGTGTACAGGCCAAAAAAGGAAATCAATGACTTTTGTAATACTGCCCATTTCTAGGTAACTGCTTATATTACGAACTTATTTTAACATACATTTTCTTCGCATTGATAATATCTACAAGTTTATAAAGAGTACGTAGAAATATTTTAAAATCCAAATAGCCCGAATGGGTTGTAAATAGGTCAATTTTTCGCCTTTTTTCACCTCTTAATGGAATTTGCTCGAAAATGAAATCGAAATTAAAAAAACTGAGCTCACAGTTTTTAGCGCCTTTAAAGGGCACACTCTTTTACTTATATCAGTTTTAAAAAATAATAATATTTTCTTTTGAAAAATAGTACCCAACTGTCAAAATGGTAGTTTTTGGTTAAATTACCCCACTTCCGGTGCAGACAGATTACACTATCGGTAACAAAATAGTGACAATTGAGACAACAGTGCATATGAACTTTGTTTATACAAATCGAACAATAAATAATTAATCTAGGACTGAAAAACTGAAGTAACCAATGGCGGCCAAGGAATATTATGGAGACAAAAAAAATCACATTTTTGCTTAAGCCAGATGGCTCTTAAATTCTGTGTAAAAGACAATTAAAAATATTCATAAATATAAACGTTTTTTGTAAAATTTAAATTTTCTGTATTTGAGGCCTCTGTCTCCAATCCATAGGATTTCAGTTTAACTTGCGGCAAAACCAATGAGGGTTTATTTTTGAGCGACGTGGTCGATTCGGTTGATATGATTGAATGGGATCAGTGAGGTAAGATGGGGACAGATCATGTTGACACATATAAACCAATGCTAGAATCTTAAAAGTAAGCCGGGTTTCTATTGGTAACCAATGTAGAGATTTTTAGATGGGAATTATGTGAGAATACTTTCGTGTTCTTGTTATTATTCTGGCGGAATTGTTTTGATTTTTTTTAGTTTTGCACACATGTTTTGGGGAACTCCAATTAAAGCACTGTCGCAGTAATCGAGCCTCGAGAATATCAAGGAACGCACAAGTAGCTTCTAGGCCTCAACTGCCAAGAGCAGTCGAATATGGTAATTGCACGTACGGCAAAGTTGTTCGATCTGTTTCTCCGTGGTTAAGGAGGAATCCAATAGCACACCCAGATTCTTCACACATTATGAAAACTAAATATTGCTTTCACAGATTACCACACATGAAATTGGAGTAGACATAAGTCGTTTAGATGTATCCCTACAAGCATGGCTTCAGTCTTGTCATCATTCAGTTTAAGCTTACTCTCGTTCATCCACAAATTTTACAGATCAAGAGCAGAGTGTAACCTGGCGAAGAGACTTGTCAATTTCATGTTGATAAGTGTCACTAATTAATTGGGTGTCGTCGGCGTAGGAGTAGTGAGTGATCCCAAAACTGTCTATTACATAACCAAGCTATTTGTGTATAAGACAAACAACACAGTCCCAAGTACGGACCCCCGTGGCACACCACAATCAAGTTTAACAGGATTTGATTCAGAACTGTTTGCGAGAATCTTTTGACTTCTATCTGATATATATGATGGTATTTAAACGCAATGCCATTCCAGATATATAAAAATGTGCACGTAATCTATGAACAAGAATTTTGTGGTCAACCGTAATTACTGTAATGACTGACAGGAGAAGATCTGGGTGTTCAGTTTAAAGTTTGGTTGGGATGGGGTCTAGTGGACAAGTTGTCTATTTGGATGTATTTATAATCCTTGCGATTTCATCTTCACTCTAAGGCTCAAAAACAGTCAGATAATTACCACTAGGTGGTAGTACCGAAATATGAGTTTCAGATACTGAATTGCACTCATCAAGTTGCTTTCTTACTATATCGATCTTATATTGAAATATATTCTGAGAACGTGTTAGCAAACTTTACGTCATTATCTGAGTCTGGAAATATGGTTACTGAGGTGATACATAATAAAGATTTTATAAATGAATAACACTGACTAGGTGTTCGTGATTCATGCGTGAGATTTTCAACGCAGTACTTTGATTTAGCGTTTTTGTTAGCTCTTGTAACCTTAAACCTAGCTTCCTTGCGCATTTGTCGGTGAACCCCCAATTTAGAATGGCGCGATTTGCGTTCTGTCCCTCTGCGTTCTTACTTTGCCTTTGATACATCTTCTCAGTACCACGATCTGCCAGGAATTGTGTGTGTTTATCCTGAAGAGTGACCACTGACCAGTGTGGTGTTAAAGTTAAAATTTGTGTATGTGTTACAGATTATTGCTCTATCCAGTTACTAAATGCCTCTAAAAGATTAAGCATCCACAACGTTGAAGCATGTGACAATACACAATAAATAGCTAGACCATCCATTAATAACACAATCGACATTTGGGACTCAACACAAACGACATTTGGGACTTAACACAAACTTTATTTGAGAATCAATATAAACGTCAGTTGGGACTCTTGGGAATTTATGTAGAAATAGAAATAACTTATCTTTTTTTTGTTTTAGATGATGGCCAAAGACAGATTATGAATAATTTTATTTATATCAATTGAAAACACGGCTGATACCTGCCTTTTGCTGGTCGAAGACAGATTAGGAATAATAAAAAAAGAAATTAAAACAATATTAGTTGTCTTTCATTTTAAAAAAAACATTATTGATCATTCAATTAAGCTGTTACTATTCAATTGAAAAGAAAAACACGGCTGATGCCTGTCTTTTGATGGCTGAAGACAGATTAGGAAAAATAATAAAGAAATGAAAACATTCAATTGAAAAGAACAACACGGCTGATACCTGTCTTTTGATGTATTCAAAACTAGTGAAAACACCCTTAATGATTTTAATAGTCGTTAATAAAAACACAGCTGCTGATCATTGTCTTAAGTTGTATTTAATCTCAGACGATGCCGACGTCAACAAAATACCCGGTATAAATGCTTCTAACAGACTTTATTTAAACTCTCTGTTTTACAAACAGCATATAAAAGCGTTCTGAAAATGTAAGATATACAAAGCTCTCAGAAACTATATAAACGAATTTACATGGGAGACATGAATGAATGAATGAAATGGGGTTTAACGTCCTACGCTTAAGCACCGTACCTGGGCTAATTGAAGACGGGCATACGCCACAGTGTGCAATGAGGGAAATTTTGCCCGGGCAGCGGCGCTACGGCCTACTCTTATATCGAATTCCAACTGCCAAGGGATCTTTTACGTGCACTCCAATTTGTACACGGGACCTCGGTTTTTCGTCCCATCCGAACGACTAGGCAGCTGTCCTTGTCAGGCCCTCCTTCTGCATCACTGACAAGGGGAAATCACGCCGGAAAATCGAGACGAACTTTCTCGGCCAATGCAGGGATCGAACACTCAACCTCCAGGCTAGCGAACCAGCGCCTTATCCACTTAGCCACCGTGATCCCCTACATGGGAGACAACTCTTCAAAGCATATACGCTGGTTTTACATTATAAAATGGAGTTACCTCCCCCAGACCAAGTCAATAATCGAAAAATGCCTTAACGTGGATTTCTCATTCCACGCCTCACCAATGAATCAGAATCCTAACCTGACATAAATATACAATATCCTTGAAAAGCAAACAGATAACAAATATAGGCTTTTAGGCATAAAACTATAAGACACAATAGACAATTCCTGAACCTAACTTTACTAATAATAACTATCACCCGACCTTTTTTCATTTGACCTACTAAATGTTATTAATCTTATTAATACGAGTTATGATTTCACGGAATGAAAGAAAACTCCGTTAAATACTTATCAAACAATTATATAATACTACTGCGATATCTTAATAAGTTGAATATGTACCTGAAGGGCAAATCTACCGGTATTTAAAAATGAAATGACTAGTACTAGTACACAAATACATGGAAACAAATTTCCTCTTCACCACATGTATGGTGTATGCACTTAATAAAAATGGCGGTAATTTCACAGGGAGTAATCATGTGAATTAATTATAAGAGGGAGCATTTATTAAAACGCTCATGAAAATAAAATAAATTGTCAACTGTTAAATCACAGTGTTGTTGAATTTTGTCTGAAGCATAACATTTCTTATTATACCGTCCGCACCTGGATAAGTTACGACCACACGACCAAGTTCCCATTTACCGCGGGGAAGGTTTATATTACTGACAAGCACGATATCTCCAACCATCATCTGACGTCCTTTATTTCTCCATTTAGTACGACGCATTAAAGTAGGTAGATTCTCGGAAATGAAACGCTTCCAAAACTGATATACCAATGATTGTACGAACAGGAACCGCTTGTGTAAATTCTTCATCTCTTGAAATGGGCCTTGAGGTACGTCTATGGATGAGAGTCCGAAAAGGAAGTGATTCGGTGTCAGAGGCTGCAGATCATTTGGATCATTCGAAGCAGAGCCCAATGGTCTGCTATTTAGGAGCAATTTGACTTCCGCAAAAACTGTAGACATCTCATTCCATGTTAAAAGTTGTTGGCCTATTGCTGTGCGTATTGCGACCTTTGTTTGTCTAATTAGACTCCCGTACATTCCATCCTGATGGGGACTCAGTGGAGTAATAAATTTCCATTTAACCCTGTGTAACATTGCGAATTCTTCAAAGGACTTTCTTCCTTTCTGAGCCAATTCCTTCAGCTCTTTCTCGGTACCAACGAAATTAGAACCATTATCACTGATGATTGTCGACGGCCATCCATGGAAGGAAACAAAACGTCTGAGTGTGTGGAGGAATGACTCCGTCGATAGGGACTCGACGATATCAATGTGAACAGCTCTTACTGTGGCACATGTAAATAAAACTCCCCAAGCCTTAGTAGTTTTATTTCTGGTTATCTTCAAATTAAAGGACCAAACAAATCTATGCCTGTTACTGTAAAAGGTGGTGAAAACGTCTTTAACCTGTCGGCTGGTAGATCTGCCATTAACGTCGAGTGAAGTGGCTGCCTCATCTTCCGACATATTACACACTTTCTAACGATACTCTTTGTTAGGCTTCTTCCTCTTACTATCCAGTATTTCCGACGAATTTCACACAATGTTCTCTCTGTACCTGGGTGTCCTTTTTTCTCGTGAATATCCCTTGCTATCAGCTTCGAAATTACGTTATCAGGATCAAGTAAAATTGGATGCGCTTGTTCATAAGAAAGGGAAGATCTTGTCAGACGTCCGCCAACCTTTACAATGTTTTCTTCAATAAACGGCGCAAGATCTCTATATCTCGCTTCCCAATCCATCATTTTACTCAACAATCTAACGATACGCGTTACGTTCATTATAATCTATACTTTTACTAACCATAATTATAGGCCCATGTATTCCTTCTTTCTCCCCTCATTTGACAACAAAAAGCACCAGAAAATTATACATTCAAGTTTCTCAGTGCACCACGCTTTCTTTCGTTTCCGGTGAAAATTGATCACGTGACCTATGACCGCATTCTATCGAGCGTGTTGCTCACTTAAAGGGGCACTGTCATGAACATATTATAAAATATAAATTTAAGTATTTTGACCCTTACAATAAGATTTCATATATGAATATATGAATATATGAAAGCTTAATAATATTAACAGAAACAATAAGATTCCATATGTAATACATAAACAATAAGCTTTCATATGAAATAAGAAAGCTTAATAAATAATCTTAACAGAAACAATAAGCTTTCATATATGAATAGATGGAAGCTTAAATATATGAATTTAATATGAAAGCTTAATAATAATAATTTAATATATGAATATAATATGAAAGCTTAATAATAATTTAAGTAAAAACAATAGTCTTTCAGACAAAGTCTGGAGGTCTAACTAGAACTGCGATGTAGTAATGCCGATTTTTACCGGTGCCACGTTACCCTTAAACTTACGTCACTTCCGATACCGATGAAACCATTCAACATGTTTCCACATAAGCATTGCACACATAAAACAAAAGGGACGGTGAATCAACCAAATTAATTCATTTTATACATGTAAGTGATCCTGATAAAACTATATGACTTCCGATGATAATGATAATGAAAATGTTAAATTAGTTTATGAAATCAGAAATAGCATCATCACATGGTGAAAATTCTAAGTAAATCGAATAATAATTGCCAGTTTTATTGACCTGTAGATAATCGTCTATTTCTCTGCAACCGTACAAATTAGAAGCCATTTTGTGGTATCTGTTGGATCGTATTGGTTCATGTCGATTGGAATCAAATATCATAGTTTTAAAAACGTTACAAATTAGACCCATTTTAATAAAATATCTGTTTTGAAGGCTAAAAATACATTTTTTTGTCAAAATGACATTACTGCCGGTGATACTAAAAAATATAAAATTAGTTTCATAACATGTCTATGACATTAGGTATCACATGATGAAAATTTTATGAAAATCGAATAATAATTGACACTTTTATGGACCATAACCTTCAAAGGTGACTTGAAAAAAAAACATCTATTTTTCGGCAACCAAACAAGTTAGAAACAATTTTATGATATCTATATGACCATATGAATTGTATTAATATCTGAATTTAAACCAAAAGTTAAAATTATAAATATATATTAAATTATTCTTGGTTGAAAAAATATGATTTTAAAAGTCAAAAATGCAGTTTTTGACAAAATGGCGTCACTTACGGTGTCAATTTTAAACTGTAATAAATTTGATATGACACATACTTGCCTTTTGAATCAAATAGTGTCACTTTTGTGAAAATTAAATAAAAAATGACTAGTGTACAGGCCAAAAAAGGAAATCAATGACTTTTGTAATACTGCCCATTTCTAGGTAACTGCTTATATTACGAACTTATTTTAACATACATTTTCTTCGCATTGATAATATCTACAAGTTTATAAAGAGTACGTAGAAATATTTTAAAATCCAAATAGCCCGAATGGGTTGTAAATAGGTCAATTTTTCGCCTTTTTTCACCTCTTAATGGAATTTGCTCGAAAATGAAATCGAAATTAAAAAAACTGAGCTCACAGTTTTTAGCGCCTTTAAAGGGCACACTCTTTTAATTATATCAGTTTTAAAAAATAATAATATTTTCTTTTGAAAAATAGTACCCAACTGTCAAAATGGTAGTTTTTGGTTAAATTACCCCACTTCCGATGCAGACAGATTACACTATCGGTAACAAAATAGTGACAATTGAGACAACAGTGCATATGAACTTTGTTTATACAAATCGAACAATAAATAATTAATCTAGGACTGAAAAACTGAAGTAACCAATGGCGGCCAAGGAATATTATGGAGACAAAAAAAAATCACATTTTTGCTTAAGCCAGATGGCTCTTAAATTCTGTGTAAAAGACAATTAAAAATATTCATAAATATAAACGTTTTTTGTAAAATTTAAATTTTCTGTATTTGAGGCCTCTGTCTCCAATCCATAGGATTTCAGTTTAACTTGCGGCAAAACCAATGAGGGTTTATTTTTGAGCGACGTGGTCGATTCGGTTGATATGATTGAATGGGATCAGTGAGGTAAGATGGGGACAGATCATGTTGACACATATAAACCAATGCTAGAATCTTAAAAGTAAGCCGGGTTTCTATTGGTAACCAATGTAGAGATTTTTAGATGGGAATTATGTGAGAATACTTTCGTGTTCTTGTTATTATTCTGGCGGAATTGTTTTGATTTTTTTTAGTTTTGCACACATGTTTTGGGGAACTCCAATTAAAGCACTGTCGCAGTAATCGAGCCTCGAGAATATCAAGGAACGCACAAGTAGCTTCTAGGCCTCAACTGCCAAGAGCAGTCGAATATGGTAATTGCACGTACGGCAAAATTGTTCGATCTGTTTCTCCGTGGTTAAGGAGGAATCCAGTAGCACACCCAGATTCTTCACACATTATGAAAACTAAATATTGCTTTCACAGATTACCACACGTGAAATTTTAGTAGACATAATAGATGTATTCCTACAAGCATGGCTTCAGTCTTGTCATCATTCAGTTTAAGCTTACTCTCGTTCATCCACAAATTTTACAGATCAAGAGCAGAGTGTAACCTGGTGAAGAGACTTGTCAATTTCATGTTGATAAGTGTCACTAATTAATTGGGTGTCGTCGGCGTAGGAGTAGTGAGTGATCCCAAAACTGTCTATTACATAACCAAGCTATTTGTGTATAAGACAAACAACACAGTCCCAAGTACGGACCCCCGTGGCACACCACAATCAAGTTTAACAGGATTTGATTCAGAACTGTTTGCGAGAATCTTTTGACTTCTATCTGATATATATGATGGTATTTAAACGCAATGCCATTCCAGATATATAAAAATGTGCACGTAATCTATGAACAAGAATTTTGTGGTCAACCGTAATTACTGTAATGACTGACAGAAGAAGATCTGGGTGTTCAGTTTAAAGTTTGGTTGGGATGGGGTCTAGTGGACAAGTTGTCTATTTGGATGTATTTATAATCCTTGCGATTTCATCTTCACTCTAAGGCTCAAAAACAGTCAGATAATTACCAATAGGTGGTAGTACCGAAATATGAGTTTCAGATACTGAATTGCACTGATCAAGTTGCTTTCTTACTATATCGATCTTATATTGAAATATATTCTGAGAACGTGTTAGCAAACTTAACGTCATTATCTGAGTCTGGAAATATGGTTACTGAGGTGATACATAATAAAGATTTTATAAATGAATAACACTGACTAGGTGTTCGTGATTCATGGGTGAGATTTTCAACGCAGTACTTTGATTTAGCGTTTTTGTTAGCTCTTGTAACCTTAAACCTAGCTTCCTTGCGCATTTGTCGGTGAACCCCCAATTTAGAATGGCGCGATTTGCGTTCTGCCCCTCTGCGTTCTTACTTTGCCTTTGATACATCTTCTCAGTACCACGATCTGCCAGGAATTGTGTGTGTTTATCCTGAAGAGTGACCACTGACCAGTGTGGTGTTAAAGTTAAAATTTGTGTATGTGTTACAGATTATTGCTCTATCCAGTTACTAAATGCCTCTAAAAGATTAAGCATCCACAACGTTGAAGCATGTGACAATACACAATAAATAGCTAGACCATCCATTAATAACACAATCGACATTTGGGACTCAACACAAACGACATTTGGGACTTAACACAAACTTTATTTGAGAATCAATATAAACGTCAGTTGGGACTCTTGGGAATTTATGTAGAAATAGAAATAACTTATCTTTTTTTTTGTTTTAGATGATGGCCAAAGACAGATTATGAATAATTTTATTTATATCAATTGAAAACACGGCTGATACCTGCCTTTTGCTGGTCGAAGACAGATTAGGAATAATAAAAAAGAAATTAAAACAATATTAGTTGTCTTTCATTTTAAAAAAAACATTATTGATCATTCAATTAAGCTGTTACTATTCAATTGAAAAGAAAAACACGGCTGATGCCTGTCTTTTGATGGCTGAAGACAGATTAGGAAAAATAATAAAGAAATGAAAACATTCAATTGAAAAGAACAACACGGCTGATACCTGTCTTTTGATGTATTCAAAACTAGTGAAAACACCCTTAATGATTTTAATAGTCGTTAATAAAAACACAGCTGCTGATCATTGTCTTAAGTTGTATTTAATCTCAGACGATGCCGACGTTAGTGGTTTGAAACGTCGTCAACAAAATACCCGGTAATAATAATAATAATAATAATAATGTATATTTGTAATGCGCTTAATAATCCATCCATATAAGCATGCTCAAAGCGCAACATATTCATGAGTCTCTCACTATTAAAAACACACATAAACAATCTGTTTCTAATCTGGATAATATAGTTTAAACAAATGAGTTTTTAGTTGCGACTTAAAGATTGTGAAAGTCTGAGACTCTTTAATGTTTACTGGTAACCGATTCCAAAGGCAAGGTGCAGCAGCACTGAAACTTTTATCACCAAATTGTTTTAGTTTTGTTTTGGGAACAGCAAGTATATTTTTGCCATGTGACCTTAGCGCACGTTTGGGTTTATAGTCTGTTAAAAGTTCAGCCAAATATAATGGAGCAAGATTATTTTGACATTGATACACTAATGACAGAACTTTATACTGAATCCGGGATTCGACAGGCAACCAGTGAAGAGACTTTAAAACTGAAGTTATTGATGAATATTTTGAAGTTCTTGTTACAATCCTGGCAGCGGTGTTCTGGATTTTCTGTAATTTATTTGTTAGCATTTGAGAGAGTCCAAAGAGCAGACTGTTTGCATAGTCAATACGGGACAGTATTAGCGCCTGAACTAGTGTTTTAGCAGCATCAGTCGTGATCAGGTGGCGAATGTTTCTGATGCAATGTATGTGATAATAACAAATACGACACAATTCGTCAACGTGAGTCTCCATAGAAAGTGTTGACTCTAGGAACACCCCAAGGGTTTTAAGACTGACAGAGAAATCGATCGTTGAATTACCAATTGTTGTATTCTTTTCTGTTATTGTCCGTAATTTATTAGAGGTTCCAACTAACATAGCTTCGGTTTTTTCATAATTTAGTTTTAGGCTGTTGTTTGTCATCCAGGACTTAATAGACTGCGAACATGCTGCTGTACGATTTAAGGATTCTTTTATTTGAGTGGGGTTGAAAACGTCAACTAGCTGTGTATCATCGGCGTAGGAATAATGTTGGATACAATGTTGGTCAGTAATGATACCAAGGGGTGTAGTGTATAATACAAATAATACAGGACCAAGCACTGATCCCTGTGGCACCCCACAGGACAAAGCGACGTCATCTGATTTTTCTTTGTTGACCAGAACAGACTGGGTTCTATTTCTCAGATATGATGAAAACCAGGCTAGAGGTGTACCGGATATATTAAAATTTCTGTGGAGGTGATTCAAAAGAATTTTATGATCAACAGTATCAAAAGCTGCTGATAGGTCAAGGAGGATTAAAGAAGCTTTAACAGACTTTATTTAAACTCTCTGTTTTACAAACAGCATATAAAAGCGTTCTGAAAATGTAAGATATACAAAGCTCTCAGAAACTATATAAACGAATTTACATGGGAGACAACTCTTCAAAGCATATACGCTGGTTTTACATTATAAAATGGAGTTACCTCCCCCAGACCAAGTCAATAATCGAAAAATGCCTTAACGTGGATTTCTCATTCCACGCCTCACCAATGAATCAGAATCCTAACCTGACATAAATATACAATATCCTTGAAAAGCAAACAGATAACAAATATAGGCTTTTAGGCATAAAACTATAAGACACAATAGACAATTCCTGAACCTAACTTTACTAATAATAACTATCACCCGACCTTTTTTCATTTGACCTACTAAATGTTATTAATCTTATTAATACGAGTTATGATTTCACGGAATGAAAGAAAACTCCGTTAAATACTTATCATACAATTATATAATACTACTGCGATATCTTAATAAGTTGAATATGTACCTGAAGGGCAAATCTACCGGTATTTAAAAATGAAATGACTAGTACTAGTACACAAATACATGGAAACAAATTTCCTCTTCACCACATGTATGATGTATGCACTTAATAAAAATGGCGGTAATTTCACAGGGAGTAATCATGTGAATTAATTATAAGAGGGAGCATTTATTAAAACGCTCATGAAAATAAAATAAATTGTCAACTGTTAAATCACAGTGTTGTTGGATTTTGTCTGAAGCATAACATTTCTTATTATACCGTCCGCACCTGGATAAGTTACGACCACACGACCAAGTTCCCATTTACCGCGGGGAAGGTTTATATCACTGACAAGCACGATATCTCCAACCATCATCTGACGTCCTTTATTTCTCCATTTAGTACGACGCATTAAAGTAGGTAGATTCTCGGAAACGAAACGCTTCCAAAACTGATATACCAATGATTGTACGAACAGGAACCGCTTGTGTAAATTCTTCATCTCTTGAAATGGGCCTTGAGGTACGTCTATGGATGAGAGTCCGAAAAGGAAGTGATTCGGTGTCAGAGGCTGCAGATCATTTGGATCATTCGAAGCAGAGCCCAATGGTCTGCTATTTAGGAGCAATTTGACTTCCGCAAAAACTGTAGACATCTCATTCCATGTTAAAAGTTGTTGGCCTATTGCTGTGCGTATTGCGACCTTTGTTTGTCTAATTAGACTCCCGTACATTCCATCCTGATGGGGACTCAGTGGAGTAATAAATTTCCATTTAACCCTGTGTAACATTGCGAATTCTTCAAAGGACTTTCTTCCTTTCTGAGCCAATTCCTTCAGCTCTTTCTCGGTACCAACGAAATTAGAACCATTATCACTGATGATTGTCGACGGCCATCCATGGAAGGAAACAAAACGTCTGAGTGTGTGGAGGAATGACTCCGTCGATAGGGACTCGACGATATCAATGTGAACAGCTCTTACTGTGGCACATGTAAATAAAACTCCCCAAGCCTTAGTAGTTTTATTTCTGGTTATCTTCAAATTAAAGGACCAAACAAATCTATGCCTGTTACTGTAAAAGGTGGTGAAAACGTCTTTAACCTGTCGGCTGGTAGATCTGCCATTAACGTCGAGTGAAGTGGCTGCCTCATCTTCCGACATATTACACACTTTCTAACGATACTCTTTGTTAGGCTACTTCCTCTTACTATCCAGTATTTCCGACGAATTTCACACAATGTTCTCTCTGTACCTGGGTGTCCTTTTTTCTCGTGAATATCCCTTGCTATCAGCTTCGAAATTACGTTATCAGGATCAAGTAAAATTGGATGCGCTTGTTCATAAGAAAGGGAAGATCTTGTCAGACGTCCGCCAACCTTTACAATGTTTTCTTCAATAAACGGCGCAAGATCTCTATATCTCGCTTCCCAATCCATCATTTTACTCCATAATTTAGTCCATAATCTCTCCGCTCCACAAAGTTCTTCCGGTTGAAATGTGCTGGTGGTTGCTGGCTTCTTTCGAAGTCGATTAACAAATCTGAGACAATATGCGGTTATTCTCAATAAACGATGCCAGCTTGAAAACTGTGAAGGGTCTATCACCTTGTCTATTCCCAAATCCATGTATTGGTAAATGCCCTTTGTTCTCTGCTCCAAGTCTGTATTCGGGGGAATCTCCTCTTTCTGTTCCTTTGGCCATTCTTCTTTAGGCAGATAAATAAACTGTGGGCCTTTCATTCATCTACCATTTATGTCCTTAACGAATAATCCGCGACTAAGATCATCCGCCGGATTTTGTTCACTAGGTACATACCGGAATACTTCACGATTCCTGCTATTCTAACTCCAACGAACTGTTTCAGCGTAATAGAATCTGAACGTATCCAATGCAGGACAATCTTCGAATCAGACCATATTGTTACTTGCGTAGGCTTCATCTTCAACTCTGCGACAATAGTTGTAGCTAATCTTGATGCAACAAGAACGGCCATTAGTTCCAAACGCGGTATCGTATTTTGACGAAGTGGTGGTACTCTTGCCTTCGACAAAATCAAACTGCACCGAGATCCCCTAGATGTCTCCCACGAGAGATAAGCGACGCTTCCGTATGCCAAGGAACTTGCATCCACGAAAACATGTAGGGAGGCATTACCAGTTGCGCCCACAGGCTTACAGCATCTTGGAAATTCGACGTTTCTCAGCTCTCGAAGTTCCAAAAATATTCTTCGCCAAACCTCACACCACTGTTCTGTTAAAGGACCATCCCAATCATAAGACCTTGACCGCCATAGGTTCTGCATCTCTATTCTAGCTCTAATGGTGACAACTGACGCTAAACCGAGTGGGTCATACAGCATGGAAAGTTTCGACAATACAGTCCGTTTGGTGTACTCAATAAATTCTACATCTTTTACAGAGAAACTTAATACATCTTCATTACAGTTCCATACCAAACCTAGAGTCTTTGTTTCCCCTTCTCCGTCAAGGCTGATGTCTTTACTCTGATTTGTGTTTGTATCATTGTTTCCACTTCTAACTCGTAATATCTCGCGAACAGTTTCACTGGAGGAGAACCATCCCTTTATCTGGAAACTTCCTGACTTTAGGCCATTTTCTAACTCATCAATGCGATTAATGGCTTCTGTTTCTCAGCTCTCGAAGTTCCAAAAATATTCTTCGCCAAACCTCACACCACTGTTCTGTTAAAGGACCATCCCAATCATAAGACCTTGACCGCCATAGGTTCTGCATCTCTATTCTAGCTCTAATGGTGACAACTGACGCTAAACCGAGTGGGTCATACAGCATGGAAAGTTTCGACAATACAGTCCGTTTGGTGTACTCAATAAATTCTACATCTTTTACAGAGAAACTTAATACATCTTCATTACAGTTCCATACCAAACCTAGAGTCTTTGTTTCCCCTTCTCCGTCAAGGCTGATGTCTTTACTCTGATTTGTGTTTGTATCATTGTTTCCACTTCTAACTCGTAATATCTCGCGAACAGTTTCACTGGAGGAGAACCATCCCTTTATCTGGAAACTTCCTGACTTTAGGCCATTTTCTAACTCATCAATGCGATTAATGGCTTCTGTAGGCGACGCACAAGAATGGATTAAGTCATCCATATAACGGTCTCTCCTCAATATCTCTGAAGCCTTTGGTGAAGATGTCTCAATCTCATCCGCTATCTTTAGCATCACGAAACTAGCCATGTCAGGTGAGGGTTTGTCGCCAAAGGTTACTCGCATCATCCGGAACTGAGATGGTTCTTTAGACTGATCTAAATTACACCATAGATATCTGTGGACATATGTATCTCTTTCTGCCAACCGTATCTGAAGGAACATCTTTGATATATCTCCCGTAAAAGAGACTGCTTCTTCTCTGAAACGCAACAATACCCCATAAAGATTTCCGGCAAGTCCTGGGCCTTTATAAAGAAACGGATTTAAAGATACTCCATTATACTGACAGGCGGGATCATGGACTACTCTGAGTGGCGTACTTAATTTATCCGGTCTATATACACTGTGATGCGGTAGGTAGTAAGCTGGTTTACTAAGGTCAGCTGTTAGTCGACGAGGCCATCCCTTTTCTTCATACTCCATCATAACCTTGCCGTACAGATCTGCTTTGACCGGCGTCTTACTCAGGCTTCTTTCAAGCGACAAAAGTCTCTTCTCGACGAGAGAATAGTTATCCGGTAATAAATCTGGATCTGATGTCCATTGTAGAGCATTGACGTACCGATTATCCTCCCTTTTGCATGATGATTCAAATATCTCCATCGCTCTCTTGTCATCAGGGGAGATAACTCCATTTTGGCAAACACAGTCTGGCACTTGAATTCCTAAGGTTTCGAAATCATAAAACTTGGAAAAATCGACCTTCTCCATAAATGAAATGGAATAAATTGGTGGGGTGTGTCTGCTATTGTCAGTGCCAATGACATGCCAACCTTAGCGTGTGCGTCTTGCAACCGGTTTGAAAGGTGCGCCTTGTCTTTTCTCCAATTCTAAATGCAAGTGGCTGTACTGGACACCAAGAATTTACCGCCGTCACAATTTATGTCTATGTCATCGATGATAGTTTTGTCGATTTCATGGGCCTCGACAGCAAATTCTTCGCCTCCATTAAGTGATGATATCCAAAACTTGAGTCTCCTACTATTTCGCTGAGAAAGTTGATTTCCGCCTACAACTGCTATGTCGATTTGTTCTACTCTTCCTTGAAGACCTAGCTTATGGGCAAATTCTTTTCTGATGACATTTGTTCCAGCTTCACTATCAATAAGAACATTTCCTTGCAAATAACTTCCATTACCAGACCGAAATCTAACTGTAGTGACTGGCAGAATGCTAACTCGGTCAAGCATCGACACTCCACTTGCTACCGGTGGATCTATGTGAATGAGTGTGTGATGAGTTCTGATACAACCATTTACATCACACCGTTTTTTGTGCCTGTAGAATTTTGATCTATAGCCAGCGTACAGACAAGAGAAACACAATTTATGAGTCCTCGCAGCATCTACTCTACCTTCAATGTTCAACTGTTTAAATTTTGGGCAGTCGGAGACTATGTGATTTTCATCACAAATTAAACACCTTCGAATTTGTGGATCCTGTTGTGTTGATGCAACGGCTCTTGGAAAATTACTTCTTTTACTCTAAGTCTTCATCTGTTTATTAATGCCACCATAATCGAGATCGAACATGGCTCTTACTCTCTTTCTAATGAAGTTACTGATGTTTTCTATATCTGGCGACCGTCCCCTGTCTCTTATTTCTTCTGCTGCCATCTTCCAACTCTCTATTAAAGGGTCCGGCAATCTTTTCACAAAAATTCGTAATGTTTCATTCGCATTCAGGTCAGCCATATAATCTAATTGTTTCAGACTAGCAACACAATTTAAAATGTCTATAGAAAGTTCTCTCAACCCTATTCTGTCATTGTTCATTACTATATTTCCTCTAGTAAGTCTATTTATAAATGCACGTGCAATAACACTCCTCTGTCCAAACTCTTGTTTCAAAGTCTTGAGTGGCGTAGCGTACATGGTGCCCTGTGAACCGATTCCATTGAGTACGCGTGATGCTTCCCCGGTGAGATGCATTTTCAATTGAATCATTCGGAGATTGTCATTGAGTTGTGGTTTATTATGAATTTGAATAAGAAATCTGTCGATAAATTCTACATAGTGCAGTGGATTTCCATCAAACTTGATCAACTGGACGGATGGGATATCCCTCGACGCTTCTAACTTGAGTAACGCCTCTGATATTGACAGATCCTGTATTTCATTTAAAAGCGTAGTCTCTTTAAACTTAATTAATTCATCAATCCATGTGTCAACAGATATTGTTATGCGTATAGACTGCTCACGTACGGAGGAAGTAGATTGATCATAGGGAGGATCATGACCTGTTGGACTGAATGGATTATGAATCTCGAAGAGAGACGCTGGAGGAAGGTTCTGGGTGGATAATTGATCGGGTCTAGTATGATTGCTATGTTCCGGTAGCGATGGATTTATGGTTCCCGAACTCTGAACAGCGATTGGCGTTTCCTTTGTCTCTCTTTGATGCTCCTCGTCAGTTATTGGGACATTTTCACTACTCTCTAATAACTCGATAGCTGGACCAGATATCTGTTGTTGTGGGTTAACGTTTGACAAGTAGTCTTCTAAAAATTCTTCAATTTCAAAAATGTCACTAACGAGATCATCATCCCACTTATCAAGTCGTGAAGCATCTGATACGAATTCATAGAGTTTAGAGTTCACTTCTCTGGCAACTTCAAAGTCTCTTTTAATCTCTGCCAATTCTTTCAGTAGTCTCCTGTGATTCGTATCGTTTCTCTGAATCGCTTCGCGAATTCTGTTTGATGGGCGCGTTATTCTCCCGCGAACTAACTTTCTTTTCTGTTTTAGTGCCAGCTCTTCTCTTTCTTGTCCATTTGTGGCTTCTGTCTCTTGTTCATTATGGACTATAACTTCAACACTCTGCTGGTTTCCAGCTTTCTCTGTATTAGTCGACATATCTCTTGGTTGAACTCTTTAATTCAGGGACCAAGCTATAACTCTTACCTTCAGAAAATTGGTTTGAAACGTTGTCAACAAAATACCCGGTATAAATGCTTTTAACAGACTTTATTTAAACTCTCTGCTTTACAAACAGCATATAAAGCGTTCTGAAAATATAAGATATACAAAGCTCTCAGAAACTATACAAACGAATTTACATGGGAGACAACTCTTCAAAGCATATACGCTGGTTTTACATTATAAAATGGAGTTACCTCCCCCAGACCAAGTCAATAATCGAAAAATGCCTTAACGTGGATTTCTCATTCCACGCCTAACCAATGAATCAGAATCCTAATCTGACATAAATATACAATATCCTTGAAAAGCAAACAGATAACAAATATAGGCTTTTAGGCATAAAACTATAAGCGAAATAGACAGTTCCTAAACCTAACTTTAGTAATACTAACTATCACCCGACCTTTTTTCATTTGACCTACTAAATGTTATTAATCTTATTAATACGAGTTATGATTTCACGGAATGAAAGAAAACTCCGTTAAATACTTATCAAACAATTATATAATACTACTGCGATATCTTAATAAGTTGAATATGTACCTGAAGGTACGAAAATATGTTTAAATCCAGGTTGCATTTGAAAGTGCTTACGTAAGTGTTTTCAAACCATGTAACGGCATGTAGTTAATTTTTTTCAATTTTTAAAATTAGGTGTGTTAAGATGAAATTTGTATTATTTATTAATTGGAATATTGTAAAATAGTACAATTTGTTGACCAGAATAAAGATTGGGACATATTTTTCAGTTACAACAAGAGTGTTATTGGGGCTTTAATATAATCCAAGACGGTGATACATACCAACCAGGTTTAAAGAACCATCTCCATACCGCAGAACCCGGTATACACACGGCTACCAAGATAAAATTTACAGTTGGTTTAAAAGTTATATATCACTTGTGCTGTAAAATTTATAATATACTGTGTGTAAATAAATTAAATATAAATAGACCAATAATACTATATATTTGTAGTTTAATATGTTTTATCTTATCATAACAGGTAAAGCAGGAAGGCAAAGAAAATGTTTTTACCAAGTCATGCTCCTCAACAGCGGACAGAGTTTATCCAGTGTTGGATCTGCAGAAGAACTTATTAAGGTCGCTACAGAGAACCCTACAGACTCTGCGACCAAAAGATCTCACGGACGTGTTGTCAAGCGTAAAAATAATGGTCAGTTTTATAAATAATAGAAGATTGTTTAAGAAAAGCGTACATTCTCCTATATACTGGTTTTAAAAAAAACATCAAAGGTGATGTCATATCAATGTTATAAAAATTTTACACATACAGTTGCATGTAAACATTTATTTCTTACTTCTATTGTCATAAATTACTTTATAGCTATCAGGTACACTATATATCCATTGAAAAAAAAGTGTTTTATCTGATTTTAAAAAAGATTCACATTACACCATAATGGCAGTTCAGTTTAAACTTTGTGAATTGGTTTGTGCCTTTGATCCTGTGTCCCTGTCATTTATGTTAGAGTTTATATTAAATTTTAAAACAAAATTTAATACATAAATCACCGATTGATTAAAAAAAAACAACGATTTAAATAACATTTATTTTAATAATAGATTTATTTAATAAATAAATCACCGATTGAATAAGAAAAATACCAACGATTTAAATAACATTTATTTTAACAATACATTTTTAAAATACATAAATCACAGATTGAATAAAAAGAATTGTAAATATTTTTCTTTTTTGCTATCTTATGGGTACTGTTACGTAATCGTATATTGTATACTAAATACTATAATTTTTCGAATCAACTTAGATGGAATATCTGTTCTCATGACTTCAGGGCTATGTCTTCTGGCAGAAGTTTGTTTACTGCACGAAGCACCCGTAAATAAAAAAAAAGTGTAAATTTAAATATACTTTTCAAAAAAAGAAACGCAAAGCCCATTTTTCATATTTTTTTTTATTTAAACGAGGGCGTTCTTTCAATAAATGTTACTTGTTTTTATGTAAGGACAAAAGAAATTCATTATTGGATTTAAATGTAGGGTAACTAATTGTGATTGGTCATCCTTTTTGCCGAAATTTGTTTTCGTTTGATTGCATCAAAACGCATGAATTTATCAACTTCGCGAGCTTTTCGCATAAAACCTAAATCTAAGGCCTTTTGAAATCCCGGGGATCTCGGTTTCCAAATCAGTTGCACATGTAAACATTCAACGAACCAAGTGATGCCACGAAGACCACCGCAACAACGTTATTGGTCGATTACAAGCAGGTGAATCTCAGATAGATGTAACCAAGCTGCTGAATGGTGCAACAAGAACGGCCATTAGTTCCAAACGCGGTATCGTATTTTGACGAAGTGGTGCTACTCTTGCCTTCGACAAAATCAAACTGCACCGAGGTCCCCTAGATGTCTGCCACAAGAGATAAGCGACGCTTCCGTATGCCAAGGATCTTGTCATCAGGGGAGATAACTCCATTTTGGCAAACACAGTCTGGCACTTGAATTCCTAAGGTTTCGAAATCATAAAACTTTGAAAAATCGACCTTCTCCATAAATGAAATGGAATAAATTGGTGGGGTGTGTCTGCTATTGTCAGTGCCAATGACATGCCAACCTAAGCGTGTGCGTCTTGCAACCGGTTCGAAAGGTGCGCCTTGTCTTGTCTCCAATTCTAAATGCAAGTGGCTGTACTGGACACCAAGAATTTACCGCCGTCACAATTTATGTCTATGTCATCGATGATAGTTTTGTCGATTTCATGGGCCTCGACAGCAAATTCTTCGCCTCCATTAAGTGATGATATCCAAAACTTGAGTCTCCTACTATTTCGCTGAGAAAGTTGATTTCCACCTACAACTGCTATGTCGATTTGTTCTACTCTTCCTTGAAGACCTAGCTTATGGGCAAATTCTTTTCTGATGACATTTGTTCCAGCCCCACTATCAATAAGAACATTTCCTTGCAAATAACTTCCATTACCAGACCGAAATCTAACTGTAGTGACTGGCAGAATGCTAACTCGGTCAAGCATCGGCACTTCACTTGCTACCGGTGGATCTATGTGAATGAGTGTGTGATGAGTTCTGATACAACCATTTACATCACACCGTTTTTTATGCCTGCAGAATTTTGATCTATGACCAGCGTACAGACAAGAGAAAAACAATTTATGAGTCCTCGCAGCATCTACTCTACCTTCAATGTTCAACTGTTTAAATTTTGGGCAGTCGGAGACTATGTGATTTTCATCACAAATTAAACACCTTCGAATTTGTGGATCCTGTTGTGTTGATGCAACGGCTCTTGGAAAATTACTTCTTTTACTCTCAGTCTGCATCTGTTTATTAATGTCACCAAAATCGAGATCGAACATGGCTCTTACTCTCTTTCTAATGAAGTTACTGATGTTTTCTATATCTGGTGTCCGTCCCCTGTCTCTTATTTCTTCTGCTGCCATCTTCCAACTCTCTATAAAAGGGTCCGGCAATCTTTTCACAATAATTCGTAATGTTTCATTCGCATTCAGGTCTGCCATATAATCTAATTGTTTCAGACTAGCAACACAATTTAAAATGTCTAAGGAAAGTTCTCTCAACCCTATTCTGTCATTGTTCATTACTTTATTTCCTCTAGTAAGTCTATTTATAAATGCACGTGCAATAACACTCCTCTGTCCAAACTCTTGTTTCAAAGTCTTGAGTGGCGTAGCGTACATGGTGCCCTGTAAACCGATTCCAGTGAGTACGCGTGATGCTTCCCCGGTGAGATGCATTTTCAATTGAATCATTCGGAGATTGTCATTGAGTTGTGGTTTATTATGAATTTGAATAAGAAATCTGTCGATAAATTCTACATAGTGCAGTGGATTTCCATAAAACTTGATCAACTGGACGGATGGGATATCCCTCGACGCTTCTAACTTGAGTAACGCCTCTGATATTGACAGATCCTGTATTTCATTTAAAAGCGTAGTCTCTTTAAACTTAATTAATTCATCAATCCATGTGTCAACAGATATTGTTGTGCGTATAGACTGCTCACGTATGGAGGAAGTAGATTGATCATAGGGAGGATCATGACCTGTTGGACTGAATGGATTATGAATCTCGAAGGGAGACGCTGGAGGAAGATTCTGGGTGGATAATTGATCGGGTCTAGTATGATTGTTATGTTCCGGTAGCGATGGATTTATGGTTCCCGAACTCTGAACAGCGATTGGAGTTTCCTTTGTCTCTCTTTGATGCTCCTCGTCAGTTATTGGGACATTTTCAATACTCTCTAATAACTCGATAGCTGGACCAGATATCTGTTGTTGTGGGTTAACGTTTGACAAGTAGTCTTCTAACAATTCTTCAATTTCAAAAATGTCACTAACGAGATCATCATCCCACTTATCAAGTCGTGAAGCATCTGATACGAATTCATAGAGTTTAGAGTTCACTTCTCTGGCAACTTCAAAGTCTCTTTTAATCTCTGCCAATTCTTTCAGTAGTCTCCTGTGATTCGTATCGTTCCTCTGAATCGCTTCGCGAATTCTGTTTGATGAGCGCGTTATTCTCCCGCGAACTAACTTTCTTTTCTGTTAGTCGACATATCTCTTGGTTGAACTCTTTAATTCAGGGACCAAGCTATAACTCTTACCTTCAGAAAATTGGTTTGAAACGTTGTCAACAAAATACCCGGTATAAATGCTTCTAACAGACTTTATTTAAACTCTCTGCTTTACAAGCAGCATATAAAAGCGTTCTGAAAATATAAGATATACAAAGCTCTCAGAAACTATACAAACGAATTAACATGGGAGACAACTCTTCAAAGCATATACGCTGGTTTTACATTATAAAATGGAGTTACCTCCCCCAGACCAAGTCAATAATCGAAAAATGCCTTAACGTGGATTTCTCATTCCACGCCTAACCAATGAATCAGAATCCTAATCTGACATAAATATACAATATCCTTGAAAAGCAAACAGATAACAAATATAGGCTTTTAGGCATAAAACTATAAGCGAAATAGACAGTTCCTAAACCTAACTTTAGTAATACTAACTATCACCCGACCTTTTTTCATTTGACCTACTAAATGTTATTAATCTTATTAATACGAGTTATGATTTCACGGAATGAAAGAAAACTCCGTTAAATACTTATCAAACAATTATATAATACTACTGCGATATCTTAATAAGTTGAATATGTACCTGAAGGTACGAAAATATGTTTAAATCCAGGTTGCATTTGAAAGTGCTTACGTAAGTGTTTTCAAACCATGTAACGGCATGTAGTTAATTTTTTTCAATTTTTAAAATTAGGTGTGTTAAGATGAAATTTGTATTATTTATTAATTGGAATATTGTAAAATAGTACAATTTGTTGACCAGAATAAAGATTGGGACATATTTTTCAGTTACAACAAGAGTGTTATTGGGGCTTTAATATAATCCAAGACGGTGATACATACCAACCAGGTTTCAAGAACCATCTCCATACCGCAGAACCCGGTATACACACGGCTACCAAGATAAAATTTACAGTTGGTTTAAAAGTTATATATCACTTGTGCTGTAAAATTTATAATATACTGTGTGTAAATAAATTAAATATAAATAGACCAATAATACTATATATTTGTAGTTTAATATGTTTTATCTTATCATAACAGGTAAAGCAGGAAGGCAAAGAAAATGTTTTTACCAAGTCATGCTCCTCAACAGCGGACAGAGTTTATCCAGTGTTGGATCTGCAGAAGAACTTATTAAGGTCGCTACAGAGAACCCTACAGACTCTGCGACCAAAAGATCTCACGGACGTGTTGTCAAGCGTAAAAATAATGGTCAGTTTTATAAATAATAGAAGATTGTTTAAGAAAAGCGTACATTCTCCTATATACTGGTTTTAAAAAAAACATCAAAGGTGATGTCATATCAATGTTATAAAAATTTTACACATACAGTTGCATGTAAACATTTATTTCTTACTTCTATTGTCATAAATTACTTTATAGCTATCAGGTACACTATATATCCATTGAAAAAAAAGTGTTTTATCTGATTTTAAAAAAGGTTCACATTACACCATAATGGCAGTTCAGTTTAAACTTCGTGAATTGGTTTGTGCCTTTGATCCTGTGTCCCTGTCATTTATGTTAGAGTTTATATTAAATTTTAAAACAAAATTTAATACATAAATCACCGATTGATTAAAAAAAAAACAACGATTTAAATAACATTTATTTTAATAATAGATTTATTTAATAAATAAATCACCGATTGAATAAGAAAAATACCAACGATTTAAATAACATTTATTTTAACAATACATTTTTAAAATACATAAATCACAGATTGAATAAAAAGAATTGTAAATATTTTTCTTTTTTGCTATCTTATGGGTACTGTTACGTAATCGTATATTGTATACTAAATACTATAATTTTTCGAATCAACTTAGATGGAATATCTGTACTCATGACTTCAGGGCTATGTCTTCTGGCAGAAGTTTGTTTACTGCACGAAGCACCCGTAAATAAAAATAAAGTGTAAATTTAAATATACTCTTCAAAAAAAGAAACGCAAAGCCCATTTTTCATATTTTTTTTTATTTAAACAAGGGGGTTCTTTCAATAAATGTTACTTGTTTTTATGTAAGGACAAAAGAAATTCATTATTGGATTTAAATGTAGGGTAACTAATTGTGATTGGTCATCCTTTTTGCCGAAATTTGTTTTCGTTTGATTGCATCAAAACGCATGAATTTATCAACTTCGCGAGCTTTTCGCATAAAACCTAAATCTAAGGCCTTTTGAAATCCCGGGGATCTCGGTTTCCAAATCAGTTGCACATGTAAACATTCAACGAACCAAGTGATGCCACGAAGACCACCGCAACAACGTTATTGGTCGATTACAAGCAGGTGAATCTCAGATAGATGTAACCAGGCTGCTGAATGGTGCAACAAGAACGGCCATTAGTTCCAAACGCGGTATCGTATTTTGACGAAGTGGTGCTAATCTTGCCTTCGACAAAATCAAACTGCACCGAGGTCCCCTAGATGTCTGCCACAAAAGATAAGCGACGCTTCCGTATGCCAAGGATCTTGTCATCAGGGGAGATAACTCCATTTTGGCAAACACAGTCTGGCACTTGAATTCCTAAAGTTTCGAAATCATAAAACTTGGAAAAATCGACCTTCTCCATAAATGAAATGGAATAAATTGGTGGGGTGTGTCTGCTATTGTCAGTGCCAATGACATGCCAACCTAAGCGTGTGCGTCTTGCAACCGGTTCGAAAGGTGCGCCTTGTCTTGTCTCCAATTCTAAATGCAAGTGGCTGTACTGGACACCAAGAATTTACCGCCGTCACAATTTATGTCTATGTCATCGATGATAGTTTTGTCGATTTCATGGGCCTCGACAGCAAATTCTTCGCCTCCATTAAGTGATGATATCCAAAACTTGAGTCTCCTACTATTTCGCTGAGAAAGTTGATTTCCGCCTACAACTGCTATGTCGATTTGTTCTACTCTTCCTTGAAGACCTAGCTTATGGGCAAATTCTTTTCTGATGACATTTGTTCCAGCTCCACTATCAATAAGACAATTTCCTTGCAAATAACTTCCATTACCAGACCGAAATCTAACTGTAGTGACTGGCAGAATGCTAACTCGGTCAAGCATCGACACTTCACTTGCTACCGGTGGATCTATGTGAATGAGTGTGTGATGAGTTCTGATACAACCATTTACATCACACCGTTTTTTATGCCTGCAGAATTTTGATCTATGACCAGCGTACAGACAAGAGAAAAACAATTTATGAGTCCTCGCAGCATCTACTCTACCTTCAATGTTCAACTGTTTAAATTTTGGGCAGTCGGAGACTATGTGATTTTCATCACAAATTAAACACCTTCGAATTTGTGGATCCTGTTGTGTTGATGCAACGGCTCTTGGAAAATTACTTCTTTTACTCTCAGTCTGCATCTGTTTATTAATGTCACCAAAATCGAGATCGAACATGGCTCTTACTCTCTTTCTAATGAAGTTACTGATGTTTTCTATATCTGGTGTCCGTCCCCTGTCTCTTGTTTCTTCTGCTGCCATCTTCCAACTCTCTATAAAAGGGTCCGGCAATCTTTTCACAATAATTCGTAATGTTTCATTCGCATTCAGGTCTGCCATATAATCTAATTGTTTCAGACTAGCAACACAATTTAAAATGTCTAAGGAAAGTTCTCTCAACCCTATTCTGTCATTGTTCATTACTTTATTTCCTCTAGTAAGTCTATTTATAAATGCACGTGCAATAACACTCCTCTGTCCAAACTCTTGTTTCAAAGTCTTGAGTGGCGTAGCGTACATGGTGCCCTGTAAACCGATTCCAGTGAGTACGCGTGATGCTTCCCCGGTGAGATGCATTTTCAATTGAATCATTCGGAGATTGTCATTGAGTTGTGGTTTATTATGAATTTGAATAAGAAATATGTCGATAAATTCTACATAGTGCAGTGGATTTCCATCAAACTTGATCAACTGGACGGATGGGATATCCCTCGACGCTTCTAACTTGAGTAACGCCTCTGATATTGACAGATCCTGTATTTCATTTAAAAGCGTAGTCTCTTTAAACTTAATTAATTCATCAATCCATGTGTCAACAGATATTGTTGTGCGTATAGACTGCTCACGTATGGAGGAAGTAGATTGATCATAGGGAGGATCATGACCTGTTGGACTGAATGGATTATGAATCTCGAAGGGAGACGCTGGAGGAAGATTCTGGGTGGATAATTGATCAGGTCTAGTATGATTGTTATGTTCCGGTAGCGATGGATTTATGGTTCCCGAACTCTGAACAGCGATTGGAGTTTCCTTTGTCTCTCTTTGATGCTCCTAGTCAGTTATTGGGACATTTTCAATACTCTCTAATAACTCGATAGCTGGACCAGATATCTGTTGTTGTGGGTTAACGTTTGACAAGTAGTCTTCTAACAATTCTTCAATTTCAAAAATGTCACTAACGAGATCATCATCCCACTTATCAAGTCGTGAAGCATCTGATACGAATTCATAGAGTTTAGAGTTCACTTCTCTGGCAACTTCAAAGTCTCTTTTAATCTCTGCCAATTCTTTCAGTAGTCTCCTGTGATTCGTATCGTTTCTCTGAATCGCTTCGCGAATTCTGTTTGATGAGCGCGTTATTCTCCCGCGAACTAACTTTCTTTTCTGTTTTATTGCCAGCTCTTCTCTTTCTTGTCCATTTGTGGCTTCTGTCTCTTGTTCATTATGGACTATAACTTCAACTCTCTGCTGGTTTCCAGCTTTCTCTGTATTAGTCGACATATCTCTTGGTTGAACTCTTTAATTCAGGGACCAAGCTATAACTCTTACCTTCAGAAAATTGGTTTGAAACGTTGTCAACAAAATACCCGGTATAAATGCTTCTAACAGACTTTATTTAAACTCTCTGCTTTACAAGCAGCATATAAAAGCGTTCTGAAAATATAAGATATACAAAGCTCTCAGAAACTATACAAACGAATTTACATGGGAGACAACTCTTCAAAGCATATACGCTGGTTTTACATTATAAAATGGAGTTACCTCCCCCAGACCAAGTCAATTATCGAAAAATGCCTTAACGTGGATTTCTCATTCCACGCCTAACCAATGAATCAGAATCCTAACCTGACATAAATATACAATATCCTTGAAAAGCAAACAGATAACAAATATAGGCTTTTAGGCATAAAACTATAAGACACAATAGACAATTCCTAAACCTAACTTTACTAATACTAACTATCACCCGACCTTTTTTCATTTGACCTACTAAATGTTATTAATCTTATTAATACGAGTTATGATTTCACGGAATGAAAGAAAACTCCGTTAAATACTTATCAAACAATTATATAATACTACTGCGATATCGTAATAAGTTGAATATGTACCTGAAGGGTAAATCTACCGGTATTTAAAAATGAAATGACTAGTACACAAAAACATGGAAACAAATTTCCTCTTCACCACATGTATGATGTATGCACTAAATAAAAATGGCGGTAATTTTTACAGGGAGTAATCATGTGAATTAATTATAAGAGGGAGCATTTATTAAAACGCTCATGAAAATAAAATAAATTGTCAACTGTTAAATCACAGTGTCTGAAATGTCCGTATTTCAAAACAGTTAGTGTGTTTTGTGATGAAGAACCATAGTGGTGTATACGCAGGTAGAAGCTGGTGCCTCCCGTGGCAAGTCCAAGTTGTTTGACAACAAATGGTTTAGTTATACAATTAAGGTAAGTTGATTTATTTTACCTAGTTAACTGTATAATAATAAATGAATTTAATATATTTTAGACAGAGAAGAAAACTACTTTGTATAGAAATGTATTTCAGCTACACAATGTAAAGATGATTTATTTTACCTAGTTAACTGTATAACAATAAATGAATTGATATATTTTAGACAGAGAAGAAAACTGCGGTTTGGACGTGTTCCAAACGAAGCAGACCAACACGATGTCCGAGAACAGTAATCCAAGACGGTGATACATACCAACCAGGTTTCAAGAACCATCTCCATACAGCAGAACCCGGTATACACACGGCTACCAAGATAAAATTTACAGATGGTTTAAAAGTTATATATCACTTGTGCGGTAAAATTAATAATATACTGTGTGTAAATAAATTAAATATAAATAGACCAATAATACTATATATTTGTAGTTTAATATGTTTTATCTTATCATAACAGCTAAAGCAGGAAGGCAAAGAAAATGTTTTTACCAAGTCATGCTCCTCAACAGCGGACAGAGTTTATCCAGTGTTGGATCTGCAGAAGAACTTATTAAGGTCGCTACAGAGAAACCTACAGACTCTGCGATCAAAAGATCCCACGGACGTGTTGTCAAGCGTAAAAATAATGGTCAGTTTTATAAATAATAGAAGATTGTTTAAGAAAAGCGTACATTCTCCTATAATAGTGGTTTTAAAAAAACATCATAGTGGGTCATATCAATGTTATAAAAATTTTACACATACAGTTGCATGTAAACATTTATTTCTTACTTCTATTGTCATAAATTACTTTATAGTTATCAGGTACACTATATATCCATTGAAAAAAAAAGTGTTTTATCTGATTTTAAAAAAGGTTCACATTACACCATAATGGCAGTTCAGTTTGAACTTCGTGAATTGGTTTGTGCCTTTGATCCTGTGTCCCTGCCATTTATGTTAGAGTTTATATTAAATTTTAAAACAAAATTTAATACATAAATCACCGATTGATTAAAAAAAAAAAACGATTTAAATAACATTTATTTTAATAATAGATTTATTTAATAAATAAATCACCGATTGAATAAGAAAAATACCAACGATTTAAATAACATTTATTTTAACAATACATTTTTAAAATACATAAATCACAGATTGAATAAAAAGAATTGTAAATATTTTTCTTTTTTGCTATCTTATGGGTACTGTTACGTAATCGTATATTGTATACTAAATACTATAATTTTTCGAATCAACTTAGATGGAATATCTGTACTCATGACTTCAGGGCTATGTCTTCTGGCAGAAGTTTGTTTACTGCACGAAGCACCCGTAAATAAAAAAAAAGTGTAAATTTAAATATACTCTTCAAAAAAAGAAACGCAAAGCCCATTTTTCATATTTTTTTTTATTTAAACGAGGGCGTTCTTTCATTAAATGTTACTTGTTTTTATGTAAGGACAAAAGAAATTCATTATTGGATATAAATGTAGGGTAACTAATTGTGATTGGTCTTCCTTTTTGCCGAAATTTGTTTTCGTTTGATTGCATCAAAACGCATGAATTTATCAACTTCGCGAGCTTTTCGCATGAAACCTAAATCTAAGGCCTTTAAAATCCCGGGGATCTCGGTTTCCAAATCAGTTGCACATGTAAACATTCAACGAACCAAGTGATGCCACGAAGACCACCGCAACAACGTTATTGGTCGATTACAAGCAGGTGAATCTCAGACAGATGTAACCAGGCTGCTGAATGTTTTCCTGGGTTCCATTTCTCGCCTTTGGGATAGGTACCGACAGCGAAGTTGAACACGTGACTGCACATGCTCCGGCCAAACAAGAGTGACCCCATCTGTCCTGGGTCGTCACTTCCGGCTACGTCATAGGCGGAAACGGTTCTCAACAACGACCTCTACTTCAGCAGATTAGGCCGTAGTAAACGCCTACGTCAAACCGGATTTCGAGCCAGACGTCCCCTATAGAGCTGCTGTTTTGAAATACACAGACACCGTGAAATTCAACTTCAGTGGGCTCAGACACCGGAGGTATGGCCACAGCAACACTGGAGAGCAGTTTGGTTCAGCGACGTGTTGCGGTTCCTGTTGCAACAAGGCGATGGTAGAGCGAGGGTATACCGACGACGAAATGTCACGTTGCGTTTCTTTTTTGGAAGAGTATATTTGTCCATTTAAAATCAATCTGTTTTAATATGTACCAATTGGAAAAATAAATCTGTTTTATATGTGTTCATTTTTACTATTAATATTAATTCAGTCAGTAAGTGCAATTTACCTTATAAAAGTCGTCTTGGCTTTTACCCGACATGTGCAGAAGCGTAGGACGTTAAACCCCATTTCATTTCATTCATTTTACCCGACATTACACAAAACAGCAATGGTAACTGTCGGGTGGTCTCTCCGGTATTAACGAAGGTGTGGGTGGAAAACAGCTCGGACCAAGGCTTGTTCACCACCCGAAAAGTGGCATCCATATACCAAGTTTTTGCTTTGGCGAGTAGTTGCATCTGTCTATCAGAACAAAAAATGTGCTGGCGCCTTTTCCCAACTTTTACTCGTTTTTGATTAAAAAAAAACAAACGTGCACTATGATCGATGAAGCTAAAACAAAAAATAAATAATATTAATCATTTAATTGAGAGCTAATTCCATCGTCAAGCTAAAACCAAAAATTTAAAAAAATTGTACAGTTAATTACATGTTAATTCCATCGTCAAGCTAAAACCAAAAATAAATAAAATTGTACATTTAATTACATGTTAAATCCATCGTCAAGCTAAAATGAAAAAATAAATAAAATTGTACATTTAATTGCATATTAATAATTCTTATATACACGAGTACTTACACTTGACAAAACGTCCGTGGGATCTTTTGGTCGCAGAGTCTGTCGTGTTCTCTGTAGCGACCTTACAAGCTCTGCCATGGGTGGTCTGCTATGAATGGGTTCTTCTGCAGAACCAACACTGGTTAAAACTCTCTTCGCTAAGATAACAGAACACGAAAGAAAAACAGAAAAAGTCCGTACATTAACATGTTTTATAAGGTAAAGAGTGAATATAAACAAGGGAATGTACGGACTATTTCTATTTTTCTCGTGTTCTCTTATCTAATGACATTCAATTACTTTATTGAATTGTCAGATATCCTCGTACAGTCCCATATAACAACTGTTGGTCTTCGAAGGAATTATTAGTGAGCAGAAATTAAGCCGTGTGTCCGTTATCACTCGTCGCTTCAGTCAGTTAAATAGAGCAATCGTCCGTGTTTTCCTTTTCATTACGTCACTGCTGATTCGGGTACCGTGTAATACTCAGCTACCGTAGCAATGACCTCAGCGTTAAAAGTATATTTGGAATGTGTTTTACACGCTCTATCACATATGTGATTATGACTGGCACCAATATTGTCCTTTAAGTTTTACTCAAGTCACTCATTACTCATTCGCATATGAAACGTAATATCTCTAGAATATGGCATCATGTGTTTATAGTAGGGATGGGACAATAATCATTTATTTAGAAAATCAATAAAACGTCACATGTTTTCTAGAAAATAGCAAATCTAGTTTATGTGTCTTGATGTAACAGTAACAAATTCGACAGATAGCAAAATTGAAACGATGCATACCAATATTTTAAGTTTTACTCATGTCACCCTTCGTATATGGAACGTAATATCTCTAGAATATGGCATCATGTGTTTATAGTAGGGATGGGACAATAATCATTTATTTAGAAAATCAATAAAACGTCACATGTTTTCTAGAAAAGAGCAAATCTAGTTTATGTTTTTTGATTTAATAGTAACAGATTCGACAGATAGCAAAATTAAAACGATACATACCAATATCTTAAGTTTTACTCATGTCACCCTTCGTATATGAAACGTAATATCTCTAGAATATGGCATCATGTGTTTATAGTAGGGATGGGACAATAATCATTTATTTTGAAAATCAATAAAACGTCACATGTTTTCTAGAAAATAGCAAATCTAGTTTATGTTTCTTGATGTAACAGTAACAAATTCAACAGATAGCAAAATTGAAACGATACATACCAATATCTTATGTTTTACTCGTGTAACCCTTTGCATATGAAACGTAATATCTCTAGAATATGGCATCAAGGGTATGTCTTTATAGTAGGGATGGGACAATAACCATTTATTTAGAAAATCAATAAAACGTCAGATGTTTTCTAATAGTAAAGTTAAATACTCCAGACTTCGTGAATTAAGAAAATTAACCTTTAAATTTGATTACTGGCGGATTCAATAGAGCTTTAAGAGGGCCAATAACGACTTAAAGGGACAATAACACTCTTGCTGGCTTGACAGCTCCAGAAAAAAAAAATTAGCCTTATTCTAACTACAAGATGTTTAAGTGTCCTACCTGTTGTGTAAATTATCCATTAAAACCTATCTTACTTATCCAGAGGGTTCGAAAATATGTTTAAATTCGAAATGCATTTGGAAGTGTTTACGGCATATAGTTGAATTTTTCCAATTTTTAAAAAAAGGTGTGTTAAGATGAAATCTATATCATTTATTAATTGAAATATTGTAGAATAGTACAAATTGTTGACCAGAATAATGATTGGAACATATTATTCAGTTACAACAAGAGCGGTATTGGGGCTTTAAGAAATAAATGCCAAAAGGAAGGAATGGTCAATCTTAATACTATAGTAACTACTTTCAACCGATCACAGGAAAATGGAATATGTGTGTGTGTGTTGTTTTTATCAAATTCACTGGTCAAAAGTACGAAAATGATATATATATATATAAATATAATTGAAATTAAAGGTGGCAAAATAAAAATAAAACTACATTTGTATGCTAACGTTTTCACAGCGATAGCGGCTCATCAGGCGATTTATATATATATTAACGAAGGGGAGAGCTCCTCATAACGGATATGTATTCTAAAGAAACAGATACCAAAAATTATCTCTCTTATAAATCATGTCATCCACGCCATACAAAAAATAATATACCCTTCTCCTTAGCTAGAAAAATATGCACAATTGTGATAGATGAAGACCTGCGGATTATCAGATTAGGTGAGCTAAAAAGAAATTTATTGAAGCAACATTACCCCCTTGAGGTAATAGAAGTTGGGATAAATAAGGCGTTGGCAATTGATATCCAAATGTTGAGGACTACTAAAGTGAAAGACAGTTCGGATAACATCATTACTTTTGTCTTTACTCACAACCCTCAACATCCCAACTTCTTTAAAAGAATGTACGAGAGCAGGACAATCCTGGCATCAAACGACAACCTCAGAATGAAGTTTAACAATGTACAATTCATTAAATCACAAAGACAGCCACCTAATCTGAAACGTCTTTTAACTAAAGCAAACTTCAATTCATCTATCACAAGGACCGGCTTTTATGTATCGAAATGCGCGGATCTTCGATGCAAATGTTGCGACCATATAACACCAAATAACAAATATAATTTTCATAACTCTACCTTTAGCGTCAATGACAATATGAATTGTGACTCAAAAAATCTCATATATGTCTTGACTTGCAAGGGTTGTGGGTTTTTTTATATTGGGGAGACATCCAATCATCTACGGGATAGGGTTCGCAACCATCGGCGGGATTGTAATATTGAATATGGGCCCTTATTTGTAAATCGACACATCTTTAAATGTGCGAAACACTTACAAGTTAAATTTCAAATTTTCCCTTTTTATAAAATGAAAGTCGATGACACCACGAAAAGGAAATCAATGGAGAATCATTTTATTAAAAAATACGCTCCTCGACTTAATAGTCATTAAGTAACAATTGGCCATTAATTTCATTTATTAAAAGTCTTAATCTATCCCGTTAATATCTATCATTCATTGTTTCTAAATTGTATTGTACCCAATAAGCAACCGATTAACACGAGTGTATACATGTTTTCTGCTTGTTACCTATATACTATGTAACCATAGACAATGGTAACTATAGCCACTTAAAACCACAGTGTTACTATGTAAATATAAATATGTATAAATACACTATATTGTCCATCTATATGTTATGACATTATTTTATGAATAGTCCCAAGACGGACGAAAAGTACTTTAAAATGTTAAAATGTTATTAAACCAGTGTTGAAATCAGTTTGTGTCGGCATACCTTTTTATCTATTCATCATTTACCGTGAAACAAAGTAGTACAACTTTGCGGTTGTGCTAATAATTTTGGATATATATATATATATATATATATATAAAAATAAAAAAATACGTCCAGGTAAAAAATTCTACACTTTACCTCATTCCGACATACATTAAGTCATATAAGCTAGCTATCTGCCCTCTATAGGCGTCTTCAGATATTAATAATGCATATAAAATATTCAAATACGATACATATATATATACATTCTTAGAACAATAGATTTCCATGACAATGGATTATAAATAATATTAAGTAACATACAACAAAGGTTAAAAAGTATTATATTACATAACGTGACATTAATCTACATGGTCTTCCTGGTATAGTCAATATAAGAATAATTAGATATCAATCATATATATAAAGGGAAAAACTGGCGATTTTGAAGTTCATCGTATTTATCTTCACAAAACGTTTTCGCTCCGTTGAGCTCCTCAGTGTGTATACAATATGGTAACTGTCTTATGACGTCTTTTCCTAATATGACCTCCTACATAGTTAAACTTAAAGGGACAAAATTATCTATGTATATACAGTGTTAATAGTAATAATTATTTAGCATTTAAATCGGGTTGTAAAATTTCAATTAGTTCTTTTTATTTCTTTTCCAGTTGTTTTCTGTTTGTATTGAACAGGGCGTAGATGGGAATGATTTTAAAGTTTCCATTATTACACTCCGCCATATCGTGGCTTACTGGTAAATGTCTGTATTTCTCATGTGTTATTTATTCTCTGTGTAATGTTACTCTTTTTCGAAGATCTTCAGTTTGACCTACGTAGAACATTCCATATTTTTCACAGAGTAAGACATAAATTACAGTTTTCGATTTACAGTTCATTTTGTATTTTACTTTCCATATTTTCCCGTTCTTAAATTTAAAAGATTCACCGCTGATGATGTGTTTACAGGTTCCACACCTCTTCTCCCCGCATGCATCAACATTTGGAATGTCTTGTATGGTACTGAATGCTGCCTTAGTCAGATATTTTTTTTAAGTTCTTTGGTAACTGACGATAAAATTGCTCATTGAGATGATATTATTCATTTTTTCCGATCCCCTTAAAATATTCATATTTCCTTTAATGTTATTTTTTATTTCCCTTTTTTTATATATGATTATCTTGTGATTTTAAAAATAACTTTTTAATATATATATTATATATATATACATATATATATATATCCAAAATTATTAGTACAACCGCTAAGCTGTACTACTTTGTTTCACGGTAAACGACGAAGAGATAAAAGGTATGCCGAAACAAACTGATTTCAACACAGGTTTAATAACATTTTACGGAGCCCCTTAAGTGCACGATTCCACTCCTATACAATGTTAATTCGTTTAAACGAAATGTTAATTCGTTTAAACGTAATGTTAATCGAAATGTTAATTAAACGAAATAATAATTCGTTTAAACGGAATAATAATTCGTTTAAACGAAAAAATAATTCGTTTAAACGAAATTAATTATATAGGAGTGAAATCGTGCACTTAAGGGGCTCCGTAACATTTTAACATTTTGAAGTACTTTTCGTCCGTCTTGGGACTATTCATAAATAATGTCATTGTATAAAGATGGACAATATAGTATGTTTATACATATCTACATAGTAACACTGTTGTTTAATTGGCTATAGTTACCATTGTCTATGGTTACATAGTACACGTATATCGTTAACTAATAGAAAACATGTACACACGTATGTTAATCTGTAGTATATGGGGTCAATTTAGGAACAATGAGTGGAAGATAATCATACATTTAAGAAAAAGTAATGAAACTAATCGCCAATTTTTACTTATTGGCTATTAAGTCGAGGAACGTATTTTTAATTATTACTTATTGGCTATTAAGTCGAGGAACGTATTTTTTAATAAAATGATTTTCCATTAATTTCCTTTTCGTGGTGTCATCGACTTTCATTTTATTTGTAGGTGTTTCGCACATTTAAAGATATGTGTATTGACAAATAAGGGCGCATTTTCAATATTACAATCCCGTTGATTGTTGCGAACTCTATCCCGTAGATGCGTAGATGTCTCCCCTATGTAAAATAATTCACAAGCCCGACATATCAAGACATATATGAGATTTTTTGTGTCACGATTCATATTGTCGTTGACGCTAAACGAAAAGTTGTGAAAATTATATTGGTTATATATATATTCAAAATTATTAGCACAAATGGAAATCCGCACTACTGTGTTTCACGGGAAATGATGAAAAGATAACGCGTATGCCGCCACAAACTGATTTCAACACTTGTTTAATAACATTTTAACATTTGAAATAAAGATGTTTTAGGAAAGAAAACTATGCTTTTGTGAGTACTTTATAACGCTTCTTCGGGCAAACTTTACCAATTAACTATTTTAACACTTCTAAAAGTAAGATTCCAAGATGTTCGGGCAAAACACTAATTAAACCAGAGGGGGTTATTTTGTATAATGATTTGGAAAGATATAGTAAATTAAGTTGTCTTATGTAAGACATTTCGCTCTTATTATACGGAAATTTGTAAGATAAGACCCCGTATATGCGATTTTCTGGCATCTGATCTTCAAATATTAAACAAATTCCGATCCTTTTCTCAATGTTTTTGTCTTCAAAATCATCAGGAACAGATCGGTAGCCTACTGCTAGATAACGAACCTTATCTATTCACCCTCCGTGGTTCGAGATAAGCCTTGATGCCATTACCTCCAACGTCGCGTTGCCCGTCGTAGATCACTCCTGCTAAGATCACACAATTGACAGCATTTTTATCGAAACAACGATTGATTATTGTTATTTATAATATTTCCGCCACACACAACTACAATTAAAGACTTTATCTTACCTGAAACGGGTACAAATCGTCGTATTTAAAATCGAGGCGTTAAGCCGTTACTAAGACCGCCATCTTTTTAAAAGGCAAATTTTGACGGCTGTCATCACGAATGCGAGGCTAAATATAACAGCCATAGAAATCTAGACAAAAAGGCAATTTTGGAATTGATCGTATCCGTCAGGATATGTTGAAAGGGGTGTGTACTAAAGGGGTGTGTAGTGTTGGCGCATGCGTTAATGAGTGTAATTATGAAAGAATGTTGATATCGGTCAATGTCGAACAAAACCGCTGTTTCATAACTTTAAACGCGAATATTTAGAGTTAGGCGATAGTTATGTCATAACATTGGCCTCTGTAAGTTTAATTAGTCATAATAGCACAAACTTATCTTATTTTAAAGATGTTACATGTATTAATAAAATTTGAATTTGCAACGCCAAACCGATGGGTGCCTATCGTAGCTAAAAACAAACACATCAGTATATCTCAACGTTTAGCTACGTTCTCGTAGCTAGCCTACTGCCTGAACAATTTCTAAAATTGTGTTTTCCAGAGGGCCAGCGATGGATTAGGGTTAGGGTTTTTGCTTAGTTTTCAAGAAGACCAGGCTCGAAGTTACCTATTTAGGGTCCACAACTTTGATATACAATATGTGTATACTATTCGCGTACCAACGGCGGCCATTTTGTCCGGCAATTTTTGTCCGATTTTCACGAAATTCGAACTCGACCTTCCGTAGGGTGATATAATCAAACGGTTTTCGAAATCGGATAATAATTGTGACCCCCAGAGAGACACAAGCTAAAATAGGCGATTTTGTTTTGACAATCAGGGGCCATAATTCAAGAAGTTACGTTCCGATGGGTGCAAAAAGCAAAAGGAACCAAAAGATCTATGGTTTATAAACATGTATGTCAAGTTTCGTCAAAATCGGATTTAAATTGTGACCTCTATAGGGTTCACGAGCACAAAACGTGATTTTCCATACAACCAGGGGCCATAATCCATGAAGTTTCGATCCGATATATGCCAATATAGTGGGGGAGCTAGCTGGCCGTTGTTTCTAAACTCGCGGACAATTTTAGAACTAAGCTTAATGGAGGCACCATGATGGCCGATGATCAAAATGGGAATTCTCAAGTTGCACATCCCCTGGGTTTAGGGGCTGTTCGCAACGGAAATCGCATAAAAGGTTGATTTAATTCAAATCTTTGCGGACAAGGTTAATCTTCGCTACTTATGTTCACGTTGCTAAACCAAACTTGAAAAGTGCCCTTCAGAACCAAAAATCCCCTGGCTTCTGGTTTCAGAAGGCCCCCTAGTGATCCGGGTACGTGGGTGTATTTCAAAATATGGCGGACAACTTTGATTCCTGTTTCAGCTGATAGGGTATGGTCCCAAAGTAAATAAAACACAACTTCAGAACAAAGAATCCCCTGGGTTCCTACTCAAGAACCGGTTCCAAGAGGAACACATACGATATCCCAGTAGAAGAGGATATCACCTGGTTTCTTTACTTCAGAACGCCCCCTACCGACTCTGATAGACATATTTATTTCAAATATGGCGGACAACTTTGATTCCTGTTTCAGCTGATGGGGTATGGTCCCAAAGCCAATAAGACGCTACTTCAGAACAAACAATCCCCTGGGTTCCTACTCCAGAGCGGGTTCCGAGCTGAACACATACGATATCCCAGTAGAAGACTGTTCGACACAATTTTCTCTCGTGATGTGGTGCCACTAGTTACCTATAAATCACAACTACCCACCCAAAGAGAGTATCACCCAGTTTCTTTACTTCAGACCGCTCCCTAATGCCCTCAATAGACATGTTTATTTCAAATTTGACGGAATACTTTGAATCCGGTTCCAGCCGCCACTTCAGAGCAAACAATCCCTTGGTTTCTGCCTGCTGATGAGGCTTTTTTGCCGGTTCCCCCCAGGTACATTTCTTTCAGGCCCGGCGGAGTAGGGGGCTGAGGGGATGGTTTCTATAAATGGTACATACTCGTCATTCTGCCAATGTAGAATGCAAAATGATGGGATCGCCCGTTTGAATGAGCCTCGCTTCATGTTGACTGCCCATGTTCCAGTCATATGTTGTTCCGGTCCCTCGATGACGACTATGTCTTCACCAATAGTTTCACCACGTCTCTCCCGTTCGGCACTTTTTATTGAGGGACTTTCGTAGCTATCCGTTACCAAATATATCCGCTCTTTCGGTAGTGCGACTAAATTTCGTAAGAGCCGACGAGAGATATCGCCATATCTTTTTGGCATGTCAGTCTGGCCATATAAAATTTTTCAAGAATCCACAACAACTGCTTCAATTCCTTCTGGGGTATCTTCCATGTTTTCTTGTGTTTGAATCTTTTCGAACTCTTCCAACAAGTTAGACTTGGCCGTGTAATGAACAGTTCCGTCACTACTGCACACTGACAGTGATATGGGCGTCAATGGATATTTGAATACAAATGGTAGGCTGAGATCCAACTTAGCACCCGTGAATGCCAGCTGTCTCATCAAATCCCTCGTACATTAAACTTCGGCCAACTTTTTGTCCTTGGTCGTTCGGTTTTTCACACCCTCACTCCTGAAAGTAAGTACCTTCTCTTTTCGTATAGATTTTTCAAGCCGATCTTCCCCACACCCTCACTCCTGAAAGTAAGTACCTTCTCTTTTCGTATAGATTTTTCAAGCCGATCTTCCCCCACCATACATTCCTCAACAAAGGTCTTATGGCGTTCCTTCCCTCGACTTTCTAGCGTCAGAAGATATGACTTTACCGATTTACTGGCGGCCTTCCCGGTCGATATATTTAGAAGTTTATCATAGGTGGCTTCTGGCATGGATCGCATCTGTTGCATATATCCACTTCAAGTTTTTTCAAATCTGCATTGCCTTTCTTCATACGCTCTGGGCGTAGCTCTTGTACAACCTGCTCGGCTTCACCCATATCAACAAACTCATTTAACGCCTGTACAATATCGGTACGGAATGTTTTAGTCAATGTCCATTTCACTCTTGTGGAATATTCTCTGCCACCAACTATTCCAGTTTTTCTTGATGCATCGTCATGGTTTACAGTTTGCTCTAAAACAAGGTCGATCGGGTATAGTAAATCCTCTGTTTTCCAAAATCTCTCGTAGACCAGGGTGGGACTGCTCCATGTTGATTAGATCCATTTGAAATTTGGACATATACCTGGCGTAATTGACGTGGTTTGTGACAAGGAAGATGTCTATGATAGGAGTGATTGCGTTGGTATACAATTCTACATCATTCGTTCGAATTGCCCTCTCAATATTATGAAAGTACTTTACGTTCTGAATATACAACATGTAGAATCTCGCAGTATCTCCTAGCTTACCTTCCAATGTGTTTTTCGTATATCGAGTATACCTTTCATACAAATCCGTGAAGTCTTTCGAAGTCGCCATCTGTTCCACGGTTTCTTCTGGAGAAGAGTGATCTTGAATATTTTTCACCATATCGACCAGTTGTTCCCTGTCCGATTCGAGCAGCTCATTGCGAAGAAATGAGTGAAAGTGCAACTTTTCTAATACTAACGCAAGCATCGGATGAATCCGTTTACATCTGTTAAAATTGGATCCACTTATGAAGCCGCGTACTGAACCGGAGGCCAAGACTTCGGAATCAATCAAAATTTCAGACAATCCACAACCATCTATTATCTTTCCTAGAGCACTAAAAAAGGCCATCTCCATGTGAAATACACCCGGCATTATAAAACATTATCGAATTTCGGTTTATGTGTAGCTTGTATCTGAATTGCCGGCTTAGCTGCACCCAGATCATACGTGACAATACCATAGGCTTGTTTCATTTCTTGGGCACATTTTTGAGGGCGTTTTAGAGTTTCATACAAAACATTATTCTGTGTGATTGGGTCCTTTATATTTCCATATACATAACTGAACTTTTGGCAAGGTGTCTATATAGAACGTCGAGTTATGTCCGCAGAACATTTGGGTACATGGCATGGATCTTCAAAGCATGGTTCAACAGAAATAACATTTCGTGGTTGCGACCTTTACCACCACAGTAATTTTTTTCCCAAGTTAGTTCAGTTTTGTACGCGAAGACATTCATTTTTGGCTTATTTCTGTATGGTTCTAGGGGCTGATCGTCCTGCACTTGCAAACGGCGTTTCTTTCCTCTTTTAAAAGATCCGCATTGATTGGATGGTTTTGTAGTTTTTCAGATACCGGACCCTCGGTAACGTCTGTTAATGTTTGGTACATGCAGTGTATTCAGACCTGGTAGTATGCATGTTAACTCGTCGTAGTTGTCGAAAGCGTTACCAGTGGGTCTATTGGCTACAGCGGCTGCCGGACTAGCTAAACCCAGGGCCTTTATCATGGTTGCGGCTTCGGTTTCCATCTCTTCAATGAAATGGTAGTTCGTCGTGTGTCCCATACGATTTAAGTAGGTTAGGACAGCTTTACTGCTTGTAAGATGCTTTATTACTGCTGCTAAAGCTATATGTTTAAAGGGCTAGACTTGGCCATTACGGGCACAGAATAGGGCGTCTTGGCTTGAACAAGAAGCACGTAATTTCACCCTTTCGGTGTGTCGTTCTAAGCAAGGCCCTCCATAAAGTACGCGAAAGAATAAAGTTTGAAGTTCAGGAGGCTCTGCTTCTCCTTTCCATAAATCATTCATGGTGGCATTATCGGGGAAATTCACCTTGGTAGCTTTTAAATACTTCTTTAATTTCATGGCCGTCTTAATTATGTTTCCTTCATCTGATGAATCAAAGTCATAAATAGTGTGTGATTGGGCATACTGTGGATTGTACAGGACTAGACCCTGACGTTTTGCACGCGGGGTTGTCACGTTCAAAATGTCAGAGCTAAATTTGCCCAACAAGACAGTTTTCAAATAGTCCGCACTCGAAAAACACCCTTCGCCTTCCTCATCACACATGGAAAGGTATCGCGAATATACAGATGTCAAAAGCTCAGCCCTTCTGTTTTTTATAATATATTCTTCAACATACTTGCAAATCCCTGTATATGCAGTCCTTTCGACACTTCTCTTTTCAGTACTACAACTCTGAGTTGAACGGCGGTTTGCTCTATTCATCAGCTTAGACCGGCATTGTTGATGAAACTGTACCTTCGCTGCGACGAAATCTTGTATGGAACGCAATTTCGTATATAAATTTTGATATTGTGAATCCTCGTCCACGTGAAAATGTGGGCGTATAAAAATTGGAAACAATATACCTTAGCCTTACAATAAAATCAACAACTAGGCATACAACCTTAAAAAAACTAGTCTGAAAAAAATTATTGTGTTAGTAAGCTTGTTTATTTTTATCAAGGTTGTTTTTTATTTTTACAAACGATAGCCAGATTTTGAAAGTAAATTTGATTTCCTCTGTAATGATCGAGGCATTGAATTATTCAAAATCTACTTGTGCACATAATGTACTAGTGGTCCAGCCGCGTAAATGTGTGCGCTTGGCAGTACGATAAATTGGAAACAATGTACCTTTGCCCACCAATAAAATCATCGACTAGGCTTACAGTCTTAAAAAGCCCAGTCTGAAATAAAGATTATGTTAGTAAACTTGTCTTCTTTTGTGAATAAATGTAATGTTTGCTGTGAACCTGATTATTCATACCTACATAAACTCAAGTTTTCTTTTTACCTACGATCGATTATATGAAACAAAAGCCATAGCATTGCCAAATTTTGAAAGTAAATTTGATTTCCTATGTGTTGATCGAGGCATTGAATTATTCAATACCTACGTGTGTGCTTCTTACACTAGTGGCCCAGTCGCGTGAATATATGCGCTTGGCAGTACGATAAATATTAAGCCTGCAAACTATTTCGAATTGTATTTTTAGTAGCGTGAATAAATTATAAACTCACAACTCACAATCAACTTATTAACCAGTTTTTATGTCCCTCAAATGCGTCGCGTCTGTTCTGGCTTATAATTATAATTTTATTTAATACGGTGTAGAAATGTGCCACGTCAAGCTCTCCTATGGTTTTGATCAATAACGGCACATCAATGGAGTACCTTATTGTTTTAAAACGGCTAAACCCTGACTATTATCAATGTTTAGCGGCTGTACAGTAAAACGTAGGAATGTTAGAGTGGACACCGCAACATCACTTGATAAATAGTAACCCATGCTACCAGGAAACCATGTTTTCAATTTGCGAATATTTTGAACTAACCGAATAATCACTGATCGGTCAAGATCTACCTTCGCTTTTTGACTCAATGTCCCAATGTGCTATTGGCCATGTTCCCATTCACACTTAATTTGAATCAGGTTTATTATTTCATAATATTCTAGACAGCAATACCAGAACTACACTGATTAACCCATAAAAAAATGACGGTTCATTGCTACGTACAACATTGCTTACATTCAGCGACAAAGGTAATAAATAAGATAAGACTAAATGCATTTGCTCCCCATATGGTTCACCAGATGGAACAAAATGTGGTTTAGATAAAATATGCCGCCACATCTCACAATCGGTTTTAAGCGCGCTCAAAATATTGATCGCCGAGAAATGCCACCAAAGAAATATTCCTCATTATGTTGTTTAACTCCCACAATCTCAAATACCGCGAGAATGGGGAGTGGCTGCTAGTAATGAACTTCAAATATTGGCTGTAGCTATACATGAGTGGGCGATTCAGTAGAACGTATCTATGACAACGTTGATCGTTTCGTTTATTCAAGTATAAGATCAAATGATGCTACACATTAGTCCTTTCTCAGCTCCTACTAGTTCCAGTCAACGGGAATTTAAGATTCCAGAGTTAGAGTGATAATGATGAGTTTAAAACAGTATAGCGTGTTAGCTTTCTCGTCAATTGTTTTACTAGTTCACAGTTCAAAATGTAACGAATTCTCTTCCCTCCTACGTGGACCAGACGGTGTAAAACGAGATCCTGGTTGGGGTAAACGAAACCGTATGCTGGCTTCTGAAAAAGAAGTGTCACAATATAAAAGAGTTCCTGGGTGGGGAAGAAGAAGTATGAGTGCTCTGTTAGATGCCGATAAATGGATCGGTGATATTTTCAAGGATTTTTCAAGACGCTTTCCTGATTTGGACATAAGAAGTATTGGGGCTTACACAGATGACAAACGAACACCAGGATGGGGTAAGCGAGGACAGGCATGGCACAAGCGAGCACCTGGATGGGGTAAGCGGGAACCTGGATGGGGAAAACGATCGCCAGGCTGGGGCAAACGATCTGACTGCAGCTCTTTAGAAAACCAATTCAACTACTACGTCAATAAAGCTGCACAGGTTGGTATAGTGATTTTCTCTCAAATCGACCATAACTGTATTTTAACCCTCTTTTTTAAGTACCACTTAGTACAAAACTCAATTAATGATTATAACAAATGCAGCTTATAACACTCGGGGAGCTGTTTATTTTTCTATAAGAGAGAGAAATGGGGTTTAACGTCCACTAGACACAAACTAGGCCATTTCAGGACTAACGTATTGTTTAATTTTATTTCAAAAATTCGCATGCGTGTACGGGTCTTTAGCAGTGGGAGGAAACGGAGGACCCGGAGAAACCCCACAAGGCTGGACAGGCGCCCCTAATCCTTGCCACGTACAACCGGGGATCCGAAACCACGCCAGTTGACTAAATGGCAGGCTTTATAACACAACACGCACGTGCAAAACATTCGTCCATCTAACCCCCCATTTTTCTATAAACCCCGCTGTCTACCAGAAGCGATTTCAGCATCCCCATATAAAATTGCTCTCCCTAAAGCGGACCTCGAGACTGACGCGGATAAATTGTAAGTGGTGAACGGAATCTGGCAAATTAGTCAATATCATTAAAGTTTTACATTGTGACTATTTGTATACGTCTTAAATATTATAGGAAATCAAAACCCAACAGCCAAAAACTGTATGTGGAGTGGATGTTAAACCCTATTTCTCTCTCTCCCTCTCTTGGTAGCGATCACTGAAATTTCTTGAATGCACAACATGTCATACCTTATGTGGATATTGACCAAGATGTTTCAAAAGCATTGGTATGTCAAAATCAACTGACAAATTCATAACTTAAAACCTAGAGTGTATAATGTATAATTTGATCTTAACATTGTATTTCTGATAAGGATGTTGTGGTGTAATAACGGTAGTTCTTATCTCTTAGTGCTTAGTTCATAATCCTTATTTTTTTTATTTTTGTTGTCGTATTCCGACATTTTTACTCTAAAAATATCATTTATATCTTAAAATCAATATTTGTTTCATAAATCAGACATTTATCGTATCAGATTTGTAAATGTATTTTTGTTTAATTTAATTTTAGTTCTATAATATGGAAGACCAAATGGGACAATATTCATGATTTTTGTTTCTATATACCAGTTTAAACATTTTAGAAATAAACGCAACATTCTTCTAAACTAATTAGGCTTTCACCATTGAAAATGGGCTATAATTCTGTTAACTCTCAACCAATTTTTCTGATATTTACATTTCTGGATAGCTGGAGACAATTCTGAGCAGATATCAATTCAAAAATCGTCGAGTTTAGAAACTTTGTCGCTCTGTTTTTTTCGGTGAAAATTGGAAATTCCTAAAATTGTTATTTTTTGAAATTTTGAAATTTGACTTATTTTTTGGGATAGCTGACAACAATATAATGTTTGTTCTGAAATGTTCACTTTGAATTTTCATTTTTTTCGCATTTTGGTCAAATCGTAGAGTTCTTATTTTTTAAAACGGCTCCAACTATAAATGAAAATCCTCTAATTACCGGAAGTAGTCAAAAAAGGTGTCCAAAAATGGACAAAATTGTGAAAAATGGGTGTCTGTGCGTAAAATAAGATGTATCGATTGGTTCTTTACTGAGTAGTAAATTATTATGTCATTTGATAGCTACATGGATTATCTACAAGATGGTACTATAGCGACAAGTTTATATCAAAAGTTGAAAAAAGATGTAGGACTTTGAAAAGAAAGGCTTTTTGCGATTTTCGCCAACTTCAAACGCATGTTTCTCGGAAACGCCGCCAACGATTTTTTTAAAACTGTCTCAGTCGAGAGTCTATTCTTCTAAAGGGATCGAAAAAATGAAAACGGTAGCTTTCAATTTCAAGAGAAATATGTAGTAAGGCCTGACAAAATTTGTACGTATAGTTATAGAGCCTATTCATGAATGCTTTTTTTTTCTTTCACAGTGACGATATTTGAAATAAAATTATTTCAACTCTTGACTGGTTAACACATGACACAATTATATGGAATATAAGTTACTTAAAGAGTTTATTTCAGCGACGTTTCAACGAGGAATCTCTCGTCTTTATCAAGCAAAGAATGACAACCATAGTACAATAAAGATATATATACAAAATATGGAAAACAATTTCTGACTGGTTACTTCTATCCAAAATATGGGTTTAGTGGCCTGGTTGGTGTTTAACGTCTGCTTCCACTTAAGTGATATTGCAGACAAGACATAGGAGAGCCGAAGCTGCTTCCTGTTTTTTTTTAGAATATGAATTTGCAATCTTTTCATTTTGGCCTTAGGCCATGGATTAGGTTTAGTGGGAAGTTCTTCCCTTTATTTAGTAAAAAACATATCGTTTGGTAGATGATCTCTTCTGCTTCTGGATTGGTAGATGTCATCTTTGTGGGATTTGTGTTTAGGTGCCAGGCCCGTCTTATCGTGACCTCCCCTTACTCCACTATCCCATTTTATAGGTTTGGTATCAGTTTTTGGTGAAATAGTGTTTAGATGCCGAGCCCGTCTGATCATGATTCCCTCTTACTCCACTATCCCGCCAGATTTGTAAATGTTAGTATTGTTAATATATTAAATAAAAAGAAAATAATTTTTTAAAAAAAATAAAGGGAATATAATAAATTTGTAGGATGGTTGGGCTTCCTTCGTGAGGACGTTTTTACTCAGGCATCCTACGTTGTATGAAAAATTTGTTAGTTATTATGTTAAATAAATTAAAGGCAATAAATAGAAATAAATAAAGTAAATTAAAGTAAAAATAAATTAAAGAATAAATTAAAGTAAAAATAAATTAAAGTAAAAATAAATTAAAGTAAAAATAAATTAAAGTAAAAATAAATTAAAGTAAAAATAAAGTAAAATAAATAAATTAAAATACATTTGTAGGGTAGTTGGGCTTCCTTCGTGATTTGATTTCTGTGAGTAATAATTGGTCTTCGTTAAAGACTACGGAAGACGAAAAATATTAATTAAAGGTGCTAATAGACAATGGTCACTATATCCATTTTACGGCAAGTTCACACTAATATTATTAAAATTAATTCAGTTATTGAGGTTTTAGTATCCGAAAGCCAAAAACGGTTTTCAAATTTTCAATTACAATCTTAATCCGGTTGATTGACTGGTGACGTCACAGACACTACACATAATATGGACGTTATCTATACAATACACACCACCAGTTGGCAAGTGTGTACGTCTCGGTCCAATTAACACGTGAATGGCATAATCATAATCCCCGAATTATCGTCTTGCGTAGTAATAGATTAGTCATTTGTTATTGCGACAGAGGCTAGCTCACCAATGTCCATGACAAATTCATAACTTAAAACCTAGAGTGTATAATGTATAATTTGATCTTAACATTGTATTTCTGATAAGGATGTTGTGGTGTAATAACGGTAGTTCTTATCTCTTAGTGCTTAGTTCATAATCCTTATTTTTTTTATTTTTGTTGTCGTATTCCGACATTTTTACTCTAAAAATATCATTTATATCTTAAAATCAATATTTGTTTCATAAATCAGACATTTATCGTATCAGATTTGTAAATGTATTTTTGTTTAATTTAATTTTAGTTCTATAATATGGAAGACCAAATGGGACAATATTCATGATTTTTGTTTCTATATACCAGTTTAAACATTTTAGAAATAAACGCAACATTCTTCTAAACTAATTAGGCTTTCACCATTGAAAATGGGCTATAATTCCGTTAATTTTCAACCAATTTTTCTGATATTTACATTTCTGGATAGCTGGAGACAATTCTGAGCAGATAGCAATTCAAAAATAGTCGAGTTTAGAAACTTTGTCGCTCTGTTTTTTTCGGTGAAAATTGGAAAATTTCCTAAAATTGTTATTTTTTGAAATTTTGAAATTTGACTTATTTTTTGGGATAGCTGACAACAATATAATGTTTGTTCTGAAATGTTCACTTTGAATTTTCATTTTTTTTCGCATTTTGGTCAAATCGTAGAGTTCTTATTTATTAAAACGGCTCCAACTATAAATGAAAATCCTCTAATTACCGGAAGTAGTCAAATAAGGTGTCCAAAAATGGACAAAATTGTGAAAAATGGGTGTCTGTGCGTAAAATGAGATGTATCGATTGGTTCTTTACTGAGTAGTAAATTATTATGTCATTTGATAGCTACATGGATTATCTACAAGATGGTACTATAGCGACAAGTTTATATCAAAAGTTGAAAAAAGATGTAGGACTTTGAAAAGAAAGGCTTTTTGCGATTTTCGCCAACTTCAAACGCATGTTTCTCGGAAACGCCGCCAACGATTTTTTTTTTAAAACTGTCTCAGTCGAGAGTCTATTCTTCTAAAGGGATCGAAAAAATGAAAACGGTAGCTTTCAATTTCAAGAGAAATATGTAGTAAGGATTGACAAAATTTGTACGTATAGTTATAGAGCCTATTCATGAATGCTTTTTTTTTCTTTCACAGTGACGATATTTGAAATAAAATTATTTCAACTCTTGACTGGTTAACACATGACACAATTATATGGAATATAAGTTACTTAAAGAGTTTATTTCAGCGACGTTTCAACGAGGAATCTCTCGTCTTTATCAAGCAAAGAATGACAACCATAGTACAATAAAGATATATATACAAAATATGGAAAACAATTTCTGACTGGTTACTTCTATCCAAAATATGGGTTTAGTGGCCTGGTTGGTGTTTGACGTCTGCTTCCACTTAAGTGATATTGCAGACAAGACATAGGAGAGCCGAAGCTGCTTCCTGTTTTTTTTAGAATATGAATTTGCAATCTTTTCATTTTGGCCTTAGGCCATGGATTAGGTTTAGTGGGAAGTTCTTCCCTTTATAAAGTAAAAAACATATCGTTTGGTAGATGATCTCTTCTGCTTCTGGATTGGTAGATGTCATCTTTGTGGGATTTGTATTTAGGTGCCAGGCCCGTCTTATCGTGACCTCCCCTTACTTCACTATCCCATTTTATAGGTTTGGTATCAGTTTTTGGTGAAATAGTGTTTAGATGCCGAGCCCGTCTGATCATGATTCCCTCTTACTCCACTATCCCGCCAGATTTGTAAATGTTAGTATTGTTAATATATTAAATAAAAAGAAAATAAATTTTTTAAAAAAATAAAGGGAATATAATAAATTTGTAGGATGGTTGGGCTTCCTTCGTGAGGACGTTTTTACTCAGGCATCCTACGTTGTATGAAAAATTTGTTAGTTATTATGTTAAATAAATTAAAGGCAATAAATAGAAATAAATAAAGTAAATTAAAGTAAAAATAAATTAAAGTAAAAATAAAGTAAAATAAATAAATTAAAATACATTTGTAGGGTGGTTGGGCTTCCTTCGTGATTTGATTTCTGTGAGTAATAATTGGTCTTCGTTAAAGACCACGGAAGACGAAAAATATTAATTAAAGGTGCTAATAGACAAAGGTCACTATATCCATTTTACGGCAAGTTCACACTAATATTATTAAAATTAATTCAGTTATTGAGGTTTTAGTATCCGAAAGCCAAAAACGGTTTTCAAATTTTCAATTACAATCTTAATCCGGTTGATTGACTGGTGACGTCACAGACACTACACATAATATGGACGTTATCTATACAATACACACCACCAGTTGGCAAGTGTGTACGTCTCGGTCCAATTAACACGTGAATGGCATAATCATAATCCCCGAATTATCGTCTTACGTAGTAATAGATTAGTCATTTGTTATTGCGACAGACGCTAGCTCACCAATGTCCATGGCTGACGCTTTTAACAGCAGCCCTGCACCAAAGTTCTTTCCTGCAGCAAAAAGGAGAGAGGAACAGACTCACGTCGTACTGGTAAGGCCACTGGAAGGCAAGTCCTTTCAAGGAGCCAAACTTACGGCAGTGGGGAAGGAACTAAAGAGTAAGTGGGGTATTACTAACATACCCGACTTAAAGATCACTGTGTAAGGACAACTTAGACTTGCCTTAAAAAGTAGGTCTGGGATGGATCTGGCGCTAGCTCAGAACGCACTTCTCGGTATGACCGTGACGGTATTCGAACCGATCACTTTGTCTATTGATAAGGTGGTTGTTCATGGGATACCGGCCGAATATACCGGGGAGGAAATTCTGGAAGATTTAACAGAGAGGGGGTACCAAGCTACCGAGGTATACCGGTTTAATGTGGCCCAGGGGAAGGATCAGGGAAGCGTCGCCCGCACCTGAGGCCCTTAAAATCGTGTACCTCAACCGCCGTACCCACCCCTATGTTCAGAGGGTGAGACGGTGTACCAAATGCCAGAAACTGGGACATATGGTAAAGTACTGTAAATGAAAAGCCATATGCGCCCAATGCGGAGGAGAACACGCGGTGGCTGAGTGTAGGGTGGGTAGTAAAATTAACTGCTCAAACTGCAAGGGCAGCCACGCAGCCAACTCCCCGCAATGCCCAAGAATTCTAGCGACAAAAGCAGCGCTACGTCTGCAAAGCAAAGACAAACTTACCTTTAGGGAGGCAACCCAACAAGTTAAAAACAAGGAGAGGGAAGCAAAAGTAGTCGGAGAACCGGTGGTGGAACCAAAGCAAGCTCTAGCACCGTCTCTCTTGACATCCGATGTAACCCCCATCCCCCTAAAGGTAAAGACAAGAAGAAGAAAGAGAGGAACATATCTACCAAACCTGCAGAGGTCAAACAGAAGACATCCAAGAAAAAAAAGAGGAACCGAAAACGAAGAGTCATGAAGAACACTTTATTCCTAAATTTAAAACGGAAAGTGGCTTTATGAACTTCATGATCGAGTTCCTCAGGGTGGCCGTATCCAATAAGGACCAAACTATCAAGATGGAAAGCTTACTCGGCAAAGTAAGGACACACATGGTCAACGCCGATGTCCTGTGTGTCATGCTTAACTCAATCAACATAGTAAAAAAAGATCAAGAGAAGAAGACGACGACGAGGAAACAACAAAAGGTGATCAAACGGCAAACCTCGCACTTCGTAGAAGGATATCTCATGTTCGTCACTACAGCACTGGCGATATGCCCAGTTGCTTGCCGGTTTTAACACCAAAGACGAACACTAATGAGCTACCTCCTATGGAATGTGAAACGCCAATTGAACAATAAAAAGACAATACATAGAGGCATCCATCCGGACAGTCATCATGGCGGGCTAGGTTAAAGTTCTACAACTTAATGTTAATGGACTGGCCCCCAGATGTGCTGAGCTGAGAAAATACATCACACGCAACCCCAGGAATGTAATTTGCCTCCAAGAAACCAAGTTACTACCAACCTCGAAAGACATCTACATACCCGGATACACTTGTGAGAGAAGGGACAGACCAGGAAGTACGACACGTGGCGGCGGCGGCATTGCCATCTATATCCGTGATAACCTAAATTATATTTCTGTTTCACTGGACGTAGAAGGACCTCTAGAAGCAATGGGAATAGCCATCACATTGAGCAATAATACGAATTTGACAATAGTGAATGTCTATGTACCCCCAGATGTCACGAAAAAACCAGTTGACTTCCAGTCACTTCTCGATCAACTTTCACAGGGCGAATCAGTGTTTTGCGGGGATTTCAACGCAAAACAAGTCCTGTGGGGGTCGCCGAGGAATGACTGCCGGGGGACTAGCCTATGCTCAATATAGTAGGGTTCGAACTCCCAGACCCGTGACCAATTTCCGGGGAGGAAGGTTTGACAATTGATTCTGGTAGGGGGACTGTTCTGAGGATTTGTTCAGTTTGCAACCTCTGGAAAGTGTGGGCAACTCTCTGGAGACGCAAAAATCCAAGATGGCTGCCGAAATAGCACATAGACTTATAGTTTGGGGGGGGAAATGTCATCAAACCGCCCTTGTAATATGTCATTTTTATAGTTTTCAGGGTCGCTGAATCCATTAAGAACACTCCCAAGACATTTTGATGCACCCATATTCCAATATGGCAGAAATCTGTTCGAAATGGTGAAAAAAACGGAAAATAATGTCATGTATTCTGGTACGGCAAATATGAGCTTGTAATATATCGTTTTTAGGGGTTTTATGGATGCTTAGTCCATTTTTGATGGTCTCATGTCAATAAAATCTACATTAGATGTAAAATATGAAACTAAAGTCAGCGAACAGAAGATACAGAGATACAGAAAATATCATTATACGCAATACGTCATTCATATAGCACTAACCCTAATATCATAATTTCTAAACAGTCATAGACACACTAGTATACCTTTCACATGAATCTTTCAATACGACAGCCTTAAATCAGAGTCTGTGTCAGAAAGTTCTGAATCTAATGCACTGTCTTACTCAGATGTGTCACTAACAGAGGTATCATTATCCTCCTCATCATCACCATCATCAATGTCTACCAATGATCTGAACTTAAGTGGCAACCATTTGCTAGCTCTACCACAAGCAGATGGATTTTTTGGCATTATAGATGCATCTTAGCACAAATTGTTCCACGGAGGCTAACTGGTTATCGGGTACAGATAATGCGACACCTAAACCATCTAACAGTGATGCATCTGTACTAAACGTGGACTTATACAGAGTCTTTTTCAATTAGCCAAAAAATCCCGACACTGTATCACAACTGGTTATCGAGTGAAACAGGGCGATGCGTAGCGCCACGCTTCGTGGCAGTAATCTTTGTGCACCAAAAAATGACCCTTTCGTCTAACTGCTAGAGACCCTGGCTCCATATGAGAAACATAGCTTGATAAAACCAAAACATCAGTATCTTCTGCATCTATAACTACAAGTTCATTATTTCCACTCGATCTCAGTTGTGCATAAATGTAAAGCAAAATAGTGTCCACCTCTAATTGGTCATATTCGAAAAGTTGAAACCTGCAGTTGTCGGTTGTTAGATCATAACAGTTCTTTCGGATGTAGTAAATGAACTGAATACCTGGGTGTGTGTTCACAATTTTTCGAACACTTTCTGAAGTGGCTGAACCAATCAACCTATCCTTCTCTGAGGGAGAGTTAAATAAGGCTCTTTCCCTCAAGAAGGATAGTGCGGCTGGGGAAGACAAAGTAAAGTACTCCATGCTCAAACATCTACCAAGAAACGCCAAAACGATACTTCTAAACTTCTTCAACACATCTTGGCTGTCAGGAGAGGTACCTAAAGAATGGCGAAAAGCAAACGTCGTCCCTCTACTGAAAGCTGGGAAAGAGAAGAACAAGGCAGAGTCATATCGACCAGTAAGTTTGACATCCACACTATGCAAAACCTTGGAAACAATGGTTAATATCCGATTACAGTTCTATCTGGAGAGCAACCGATTGATCGACGAAAATCAAAGTGGGTTCAGGAAAGGACGATCAACAATGGACCACTTGGTTAGGCTACAGCAAATCATGTCGCAGGCACTTCTCTCGCGAAACCTGTTATGTGCCGTGTTCGTAGATCTGACCAAGGCTTTCGATCTAGTTTGGTTAGACGGGCTGCTCTTCAAGTTAGGACGTATAGGTATAACGGGCATAATGTTTCGGTGGATTAAAAGCTTTCTGAGCGATAGAAGGATACAGGTGAATGTTGGCAGATTCCTGAGTGCCGAGCAAACATTAGATAATGGCACGCCTCAGGGTCTGTTATCAGTCCCACTCTCTTCAACATCATGATCAATGACATTCACAAATCGTCCTACCTCGATTCCAGAACTGACTTGGCTAAATTTGCCGATGACAGTACCATATGGAGAAATGGGACGAGCTTCTGTGAACTACAAAAGAATATGCAAAAAGCCTTAGACAAATTCATGACATGGGCAAACGATTGGGGATTTAAAGTCTCAGAGAAGAAAACAGTCGGCATGCTTGTTAGTAGGGATAGAGGGATAAACAGAATGACTCTGTGTATGAACGGGAAAACCATCGAGTTTAAAGACCAAACCAAGTTCCTTGGCGTAATCTTTGACCGACGGTTGACCTGGAAACCACACATCGACTGGACTGTACATAGATGCTCCAAAATCCTAAACTTTATGAGAAAATTAACGGGCAGTACGTGGGGCGCCAATAGAGTTACACTAATGATGGTATATCGTGCTCTAATACGTTCTGTATTAGACTACGGCTCTTTGGCCTTCATGAACTGCGCGCCAAAACTCTTAAGCAAGCTTGATACCATCCAATACAAAGTTCTGTGTATTGCAACTGGCGTAGGGCTCGGGACTAGGTGAGAGGCACTACTACAAGAAGTCGGGGAGTTGCCCCTATCCCTAAGAAGAAAAGAACTGGCGACAAGGTATTGGGTCAAGATATCACAATTAGGTGAAAGATCCCCAACATTTGTCAGTCTACAAAAGACAAAATATGTAAGAGATCCCAAAAAGAAAACCTTTAGCCAGGGTATCAGAGAAACGATCAAGGAACTACGACTGGGGGAGCTCGTGATAAATAAACACGACCCCCCCCCCCCAGTTGTCGCACCTTGGACGCTCCCTATACCGCTGGTCAATCTAGATCTACTACATAAAACCCAAAAGAAAAATAACCCCAGTGCTGCACGTGCTTTCTCTCTAGAACATTTGGAAGACAACTGGCCGTCTGATGACTGGGACCATGTGTACACGGATGGCACACGCAATCCTGAAAGGGGCACCAGCTCGTTTGGAATATACCTGCCAAACGGAGAACAGGGAATAAGCAGGAAACTGCCATATAACTGTTCGGTGTACACTGCAGAGCTTGTTGCCATTCGTGACGCTATTTCATGGATCTCCCAACAAAAGACCGGCAAGTTTGTCATTCCGAGCGATTCTTTGAGCAGTCTGATTTCAATCCAAAATGACAACTCGGAATCAAGACCAGAAGTCATTTTGGAAATCAGGCAGCTATATCAGATGGTCCTAGAGAAGGGAAGCAAACTAGAGCTCGTGTGGATTCCATCACATGTCAACATTAAAGGAAACGAGGAGGCAGATCGACTCGCCAACGAGGGTTTCAAGGACACAGCTACACCCCGCCTCATAGACTACAGCACCACGGAAATCTACAGTATGGTCAAAAGACAGGTCAATTCAATCTGGGAATTAAATCTCGTTGAACTTGACACATACAGATTCCGACTGGATGACGAGATCTACACCAAGACAGCGACCAATCACCCTAGACGAGATATATGCAGACTCATATCGAAACTAAGGGTGAAAGAGCGGCTGCGAGACTACAAACACCAAGTCATCGTCTGTGAGTGCGGAGAAGAGTGTACCACCAACCATGTCCTGGTAGACTGCGAGGTTAACAAGGAAGAGAGACTGATGGAGACCAACAATATACCATTCAACACTAAGAACCTACTCTTCCCTAGACCAGATCTGAAGCTACAAATCTTCGAAGAAATCCACACCCTAATGGACACAGTTGGACTAAGTAGATTAGTGAAATAAGAAAGGGCCACGGCTAGATAACGTCTCCATACAACGTAGGATGGTTGAGTAAAAACGTCCTCACGAAGGAAGCCCAACCATCCTATACATTTATTTTTATCTTTTTATTTTTCTACTTATTTTTTATCTTAACGTAGGGTGGGTAAGTAAAAACGTCCTCTCGAAGGAAGCCCAACCACCTTACAACTTTATTTTAATTTATTAATTTTACTTTATCTTAATTTTACTTTAATTTACTTTATTTTTATTTACTTTATTTTTATTTACTTTATTTTTATTTATTTTAACTAATAAATTTTAATTAATTCATTTTACTTTATCTTTACTTTACTTTTACTTTAATTTACTTTATTTTATTACCTTCAATTTATTTGACTACAACTTTATTATACTCTCTTTATTTATTTAATTTTATATTAGTTTAATTTACTACTAACATCTACTAAACTGGCGGGATAGTGGAGTAAGAGGGAGTCATGATCAGACGGGCTCGGCATCTAAACACTATTCTGCCAAAACAAATACCAGTGGGATAGTGGAGTAAGGGGGGGGGGGGCACGAGAAGACAGGCCTGGCACCTAAACACAAATCCCACAAAGAAGACATCTACCAATCCAGAAACAGAAGAGATCATCTACCAACGATGTGTTTTTATTAAATAAAGGGAAGAACTTCCCACTAAAACCTAAATCCATGGCCTAAGGCCAAAATGGAAAGATTGCAAAATCATATTCTAAAAATCAGGAAGCAGCTTCGGCTCTCCTATGTCTTGTCTGCGATATCACTTAAGTGGAAGCAGACGTTAAACACCAAAAGAAGAAGAAGTTATTTTTTAGAGTGAAATTTCAAATGCCGTATCATGCCGTAGACCCATTTAAAGTGCAATAGTTTAAATAGACCCCGTGACAAATGGGGACGACTCAAGCAATTAGCACATTTACCGGTAATTTTGATAACCCCGTAATGCTTGATATCCCAAACTATTCTCTATAAGTACAGAAATAGAATTGATGCCAGTCATTTGTCGATATATCCATTATTAGCTATATATAATAATGATAGCCATTTCTATACACAAAGAACAACTGTTATCGTAAGTCCATTTGAAATTGACAGCGAATATGGAATTTTTCGACGACGCTGGGATTCTTATTACCATGCACTAACTACGGGCGTAGTAAATCACTGTGAATGCAATTGTAAAATAGTTTTATTATAAAGAAGATAAACGATGCTAGACGCTATAGCCGTATTGTATCACAAAAGTTTATCACTGGCATAATTTATATTTAGAATTCTTATCAAGTCAATAAAATGTTGTTTAAACTGCCAATGCAATTGTAAAATACTTTTATTATAAAGAAGATAAACGATGTTAGACATTGTTATCTAATCGTATCACACAAGTCTATCTATCTAGTTGGCGTGATATTGCAGACAAGACATAGGAGAGCCGAAGCTACTTCCTGTTTTTTAGAATATGATTTTGCAATCTTTCCATTAAGCCCTTAGGCCATGGATTAGGTTTTAGTGGGAAGTTCTTCCCTCTATTTAATAAAAGCATATCGTTTGGTGGATGATCTCTTCTGCTTCTGGATTGGTAGATGTCATCTTTGTGGGATTTGTGTTTAGGTGCCAGGCCTGTCTTCTCACACAAGTTTATCCCTCATATAATTTATATTCAGATTTCATATCAAGTCAATTAAATTGCTTAAACGGCAATCAACAATAATAATACGAGACTACTTGATTACAAAAACACTGCTGAGCAATAATTATTGGGTAAATAATAATTATAAACGATTGATGAGTAAAAGTTAAATATTTTATACAAATAATGTGTGTGTTTACGAATCTAGACACACGTTCCACTTAGAGTGATGTCTTTGATCTGGCCGGCGTAAAAAAGAAAATTACCTAATCAACATTCTTAATCCCACTAACAATCACTGTTAACACCGAGGTGTAAATTAATTTTTTGACCCTAAGTCGGTATAACTCTAGTCGGATTGATTAATAATGACCCTTCTTAATCTGTTTAGTTGGTTACCAACAAAATTTATTTGTACCATTAATTCTAATGTATATTGAGATAAGTTTTCGTATTTCATTTAACGGTCTATTTCGGCATGCAGAAAGAAAGGCGCCGTACGATGATAACGATTCGTCATTTACAATCGCTTTTCAGTCATGTTTGACTTTTATGATATATTTTGCATGGCCAAATCTTTTTACCCTTGTACTCTTTTACTCAGGGAAATTAGAACCACAATACTCTTTTGACGAAAATGTATCTCGAATCGCTTAGACTGCACACGATGGTAGAGGGTATTAAAATCGCTATCGTGAGAAACGAGAGCGACCAAACATTATGTAAAAATATTCTAATTGGATCTTAAATTAAAATGAATTACAATACAAATCATTCCGTAGTCAAAAGTTTTATTTAAGTAGGGGGATTAAGGAATTGTAGGGGGTTGATGGTTTAGATTTTTTGCTACGACGATTTGACTGGGGTGAAAATCTCACTTCCGACACATTGGATTGCTCCGCAGAAAGACATTTTACACCCCCATCCCTCCGCTGTCATATCACCAGTATTACCCAAAACTGCTTTAAAAAATTGCAAATTTGATCCCTTTTCTCCTATTCTAGACCAAAAAGTCGACCCAAAAATGCAGGAAGAAGGGAGAAAAAAAATAAGGGAAAAATTGTCTATCAATAACTCGCACTACAAATAATTACAAATCTTAGTCCATATATTACCAATGGCTTAGTGGGGTAAAACGGAAAACCCCCGGGATACCGCGAATGTGGAAAAATGAAAATTAGGCTATCAGATAAGAACAGTATATCCGTATATGTAGAAACTGTCAAAAGTCTGGACACACCGAGTGTCATTGCAAGAGTAAATAAGAAAAATTAGACTCATATTTTTTTAACACCATTATTAATTAATTTTACAACTAATCGTTGATTTATTTTCCGTACACAACATTGAACTAAACGACTCTTAATATAAGAATTCCGTATTAGAATTATTTGCTTCTTTGTATTTTTATTTAATAATACATAAATAGCATATTGTCTATCCTTATAATATAATTGTTCTTGTTTTGGTCCGCCTGGTCTTAGTCCGAGTAGTCTATGGTCCGAGTGGTCTGGATACCTACGATAATTAGCATTGAGTTTGAGCGTTTGCACACATTGTCATACCCGCATTCCTGTATTTAGTTACCGTCTTTTACATTCTAGTAAAATCACTGAAATTTTATAGCTTTACCTTTTGAAATATTTTGTTCTAATTATTTGATTAGCGACTCGGATGTGATAATTTACTTTTGAACACGCATGCCGCACAAACACAACTATACATTTGTGTTACGGGCTTTATCACACTTCGGTCAAAACTGTCGAATTTATGTTCCGCTTGAACCGGCTTTCAGGAATTAGTCAGGAAGTACGTCATACCATAGCCCATTCATCGATCTACCAAACTATCCTTTAGTTGTTTTGATTCAGTGACGTCCCGCTGAGAAATTGTGATTTTTGCAGAGTACCATTTTTTTTACTGTATTTTCTCAAAATATCAAATATTTTTTCGACCACTTCTTGTTTACGCATCACTGTCGGAATAAATTTAAAGCTGAACTCAGGTTATAAAACTACAGAAATAATTAAATAAAAAAAAGGTCACGCCCAAAACAACCGCCATACTTGTTGTAATTTCTTGAACAATGGCCGTTGCTTTGGGCGGACATACACACAGCAGACAGGCCCCGCCCACTTCCGGTGTAGACCGTGACAAGCGAAGTGTCCACATCTCCGAGTGATTGAAGCTTTTCCACTATTAGCTCACAGAAAATATTATTTCTACACAATTATTATGTCTGATCAGGTATATATTATTTTATATTATTTTTACTAATTAGACGAAAAAAGTCAACCACGATGTACCTTTGCTCTAAAAATAACAGAGAAACTTTCTTACCTCAAACAATAACAAATCTGCCAGCAACATACATTTATGTCTTATTTCGTGAAATGTTTTGCACAACATAGTAGAAACACCAAATACTTTTCTGTGTCATAAAGTCTAGTATTATCTTTCCAAAATATATCCAAAGCAGCAATAAAACTGTAGTCCTCCCCATCAAATAAGTATTTTTACACTTTCAAATTCCATTGTCTGTAAATAAAATATCAAAAAAACCTTAGGGGTTTTCACATTTTAAGATGGTGGCACTTCCGGTTTGTGCTACAAACTCCATTTTTTGTGTACGAATCAGTAGTGTCGTTGCTAGTAAAAAAAAAAATTCAAGGCAATCTGACCTATATTTCGTCGATTTTTTTGAAAACTTTGATCCTAAATATATCACCAAGGGGAAAAAAATTAGAAAGTTTTTAAAATCATTTTTAAAGTCGCATTAATGAGATCTATTTACATACCAAATTTCATAAAAAAAATAGTGCAACTATTAAAGAAGTTGTCATTTCGATTTTAACTTTCGGTTCGTGATAACAGCCATAATTTTCTGAAATTCGAAAATCCAAAATTGCAGATTTAAAGTAAATGTTAAAAGGTATTCAAAGAAAAAATAATTAGTAAAATAGGTCAGTTAGTCACAAAGTTACAGCAAAGAAGGTCAAACACGTTTATTCGCAAAATTCGGTGATTTCGGATACGTAAAACGTTTTGAAAATATATTTAATCCAAAGCCACCACCCATTCCTGGGGGGGGGGTCAAAGTTTCAGAAAGATCCCACGGTTAGATTCTGAGATATAAGATTTGCAAGCAAAACACACAAGAAAATAATAATAATAGGAACTAGACCTGCAAGCAGCACTGAACCGGCTTTCAAGAATCAGACAGGAAGTATAGCCCATTCATCGAACTAGAAAACGATACTTTAATTGTTTTGGTTCAGTGACACCCGGCTGAGAAATCTTTTACTGTATTTTCTTTTCCTTTTTTTTCTTTTTTTTTTTAACTTATCTGATATTTTTTCGACTACTTCTGGTTATTGGGTCATTATCGGGATAGTTTTAAGAAGTTTTTTTGATAGATATTTTTATGTACCAGAAGTGTCAGAAACATCTATTCAGTAGTTGTTTGTAAAAAAGATAAATAAAAGAACATTTTTAATAATTTAACGATTTTTCAACTTTTTTCAAAGATTTGGGCCATTTTATGACACCTTATATTATTTCGAACCTTTTCCTTCTAGATTCATGCGACAGACCACCGATAGGACCCTGCGTTAAAAAAGTTAAAAAAAAGTTTCAGAAAATTGTGACCTATACTGGGTCCACAACCTTGATATACCATCTTATAACAGTATTCGCGTACACGCGGCGGCCATTTTGTATGTCAATTTTCTTCCGAATTTTCCCGAATTCGAACTCAACCTTCCTTAAGGTGTAACGGTGATATAATCAATCGATTTTTTAAATCGGATAATAATTGTGACCTCCAGAAGGACCACAAGCTAAACAAAGACGATTTTGCGTATAATCAGGGGCCATAATTCAGAAAGATACGATCCGATATGTGCAAATATCGAAAGGAACCAAGATCTTTGGGTTATAACCATGCATTTCAAGTTTCATCAAAATCGAATTAAAATTGTGACCTCTACAGGGTCCACAACCTTGATATACCATTTTTAAACAGTATTCGCGTACACGCGGCGGCCATTTTGTATGGCAATTTTGGTTTAATTTTTCCGAAATTCGAACTCAACCTTCCTTAGGGCGTAACTGTGATATAATCAAACGATTTGTTAAATCAGATAATAATTGTGACCTCCAGAGGGACCACAAGCTAAACGAAGGTGATTTTGCGTATAATCAGGGGTCATAATTCAGAAAGTTACGATCCGATATGCGCAAATATCGAAAGGAACCAAGATCTTTGGGTAATAACCATGCTTTTCAAGTTTCATCAAAATCGAATTAAAATCGTGACCTTTACAGGGTCCACAACCTTGATATACCATTTTTTAACAGTATTCGCGTACGAATGGCGGCCATTTTGTATGGCAATTTTGGTCCAATTTTTCCGAAATTCGAACTCAGCCTTCCTTAGGGTGTAATGGTGATATAATCAACGATTTTTAAATAGGATAATTATTGTAACCTCCAGAGGGACCACAAGCTAAACCAAGGCGATTTTGCGTATAATCAGGGGCCATAATTCAGGAAGTTACGATCCGATATGCGCAAATATCGAAAGGTACCAAGATCTTTGGGTTATAACCATGCATTTCAAGTTTCATCAAAATTGTGACCTATACTGGGTCCACAACCTTGATATACCATTTTATAACAGCATTCGCGTACACGCGGCGGCCATTTTGTATGGCAATTTTCTTCCGAATTTTTCCGAAATTCGAACTCAACCTTCCTTAAGGTGTAACGGTGATATAATCAATCGATTTTTAAAATCGGATAATAATTGTGACCTACAGAGGGACCACAAGCTAAACGAAGGCGATTTTGCGTATAATCAGGGGCCATAATTCAGAAAGTTACGATCCGATATGCGCAAATATGGAAAGGAACCAAGATCTTTTGGGTATAACCATGCATTTCAAGTTTCATCAAAATCGAATTAAAATTGTGACCTCTACAGGGTCCACAACCTTGATATACCATTTTTTAACAGTATTCGCGTACGAATGGCGGCTATTTTGTATGGCAATTTTGGTCCAATTTTTCCGAAATTCGAACTCAACCTTCCTTAGGGTGTAACGGTGATATAATCAACGATTTTTTAAATAGGATAATTATTGTAACCTCCATAGGGACCACAAGCTAAACCAAGGCGATTTTGCGTATAATCAGGGGCAATAATTCAGGAAGTTACGATCCGATATGCGCAAATATCGAAAGGAACCAAGATCTTTGGGATATTACCATGCATTTCACGTTTCATCAAAATCGAATTAAAATTGTGATCTCTACCTTGATATACCATTTTTTAACAGTATTCGTGTACGAACGGCGGCCATTTTGGTAATTTTGGTCCGATTTTTTCGAAATTTGAACTCAACCTTTCTTAGGGTGGAACGGAGATATAATCAAACGGTTTTTCAAATCGGATAATAATTGTGACCTCAAGAGGTACCACGAGCTAAAATAAGTGATTTTTCGGACAATCAGGGGCCGTAATCCAGGGAATTACGTTCCGATAGGCGCAAATATCGACAGGAACCAAAATCTGTGGGTTATAAACATGCATGTCAAGTTTCATCAAAATCGGTTCAAAATTGTGACCTCCATAGGGTCCACAAGCTAAAAACGTGATTTTTCGTACAATCCTGGGCCATAATCCATGAAGTTTTGATCCGATACATGCCAATATCGAAAGCAGCCGAGATCTTTTGGGGATAAACCTATATTTCAAGTTTCGTCAAAATCGAACAAGAATTGTGACCTGTAGAGAGTCCACAAACAATTGTGGACGGACGTCCGGACGGACAGGGGCGAAGACATAATACATCCACATGAAAATGTGGGCGCATAAAAATTATAGAGCATTTTCAAAAATTTTACGATTTTTCGACTTTTTTCGATTTTCAGTCCCTTTTATGTCCTATTCCAGACATTTCTAAGTCTTATTGGAGGGCTTCATGCACAATACCTCCGAAGGAACTCTTGACAGAAAAAAGTTAAAAAAAATTGTAGGTTAAGTTTTCAAATACAGGCGTCCAAAAACGCTCCAAATCAGAAAATACTTACTTACTTACTTACTTTACTTACTTATGGTGATTTTCCAACACAGGTCCTGTTAGGTCCTCTTCGTCAGACTCCTCAATTTTTAATATAATTCTACTGGTTTCTGTTATGATTTCCGCTTTATAGTCATATAATACATCTTGTGTATTCCAAAATTTGTCCAGCCTATTTTTAAAGGAGTTTAATGACTCGGCACACACAACTTCTTCCGGAAGACTATTCCATAGGTTTGCTGATCTCACACTGACACTGTTTTTCCTGATGTTCGTTTTCGCTCTCTGTACAAGTAGTTTTTTTTAATTCCCCCTTCCCTGATCTCTGTATACATGGTCTTTACGTAGTTTGATAAAATTAGAAGCTCGAGGGTCATATTTGCCACTTACAATCTTATATACTTCAATCATATCTCCTCGATGTCGTCTATAGTTCAGCGTTGGCAGCTTTAATCTTCTTAGACGTTCTTCGTATGTGAGATTTGACAACCCTGGAATATGTTTTGTTGCTCGCCTCTGTACTCCCTCTATCATCTCTACATGCTTAGGCTTGTATGGGAACCACACAGAACTGGCATAGTCAAGTTGGGTCCTTACTAGGATCTTGTAAAGTGGTATGAACATATTTTCATCTAGATGTTGAAATATTCTTCTTAATAATGCGAACATCTTCTTAATATCGAAGCTCAGCTGATCGTCTATTGTGACCCCTATATCCCTTTCTTCTTGTACGTTGTCTAGTGTGCGGCCTAATAGTTCGTATCTGAAGTCTGGGTCTGGATCTCTCTTACCAATATGCATGTGTTTGCACTTCTCTGGATGAAACGCAAGAGCCAGATATTACCCCAGTCTGTGAGCTTCTGCAAGTCACTTTGTAGTATTTCTTTGTCCTTTCTTTCCTGTATGACGTGGAATATCTTTGTGTCATCAGCAAAGAGGTATAAAGATGAGTATACTATGTCTGGTAAGTCGTTAATAAAGATGACAAACATGATCGATCCTAGTACCGATCCTTGGGGTATGCCGGAAGTGACATCATGCTATTTCGACATTTCTCCATTGACTGACACCTGCTGTTTTCTGCCACTTAGGTAGTTCCTTATCCATACTATCAACTCTTTCCCAACTCCATATGCTTCTATTTTCTTTAGTAGTCTAATAATATGATGTACAGTATCAAAGGCCTTTTGATAGTTCATATATACGCAGTCTACATCGTTCTTACTGTCTAGGGCACCTGTCCATTCATCCAATACACGAAGTAGTTGTAGAGTTGTTGACCTCCCCCCGATAAATCCATATTGTTTTGGTGTGAACACGTTGTTTGTGTCAAAGTACTTGATGATATGGTCCCTAACCAGTCTTTCCAACACTTTTCCGACTATCGATGTTAGACTCACTGGTCTGTAATTACAAGCTAGTGACTTTTGTCCTTTATTGAATATTGCGCTGATACGAGCTGTCTTACATTCATCTGGTATCTTTATATTCTCTAGTGATTTTTTGAAAATTATTGCTAACGGGACTGCCAATTCATTCCTGACTTCTCTGAGTAGTCTTGGATGTAAATTATCCATTCCTGGTGACTTATCTGGTTTCAGTTCATTTAGTGCTATGATTATATCTCCTTCCAGTATTTCTATCTTTGTCCACTCTTCATCGATTAGTCTTTTTTCTAGTCTTTGGGTTCCATGGTAAACACACTGCTAAAGAATTCTGCTAAAATATTAGCTTTCTCTTCGTCGTTATCCGTTTTCCTAGATTTTGGGTCTTTTGGGTCAACACAGAGCTCACCAACACCTTGTCTTCTTTTGTTTTTTGAGTTGATATATTTCCAAATCTGTTTTGGATTGCTCTTTGCTAGGCTATACTTGATTTTCAGCGTGTCATATTTCGCTTCCTTCTCATTGTATCTGTAAGAATTGGGTATCATATGATATAACAATTCTCCTACAACCCAACGATATCTAAATCGTTTAAATCCGTTGATATTGAACGGAGAAATAATGTTTTTCCAAAAAGCACCCATTTTTGACGTTTTTTTCGAAATATCGGACATTATTTCGACTACTTCCGGTTTATAGTTTGTTGTTGAAATTGCTTTACCCGATGGTCTGGCCACGTGGCCCTATCTTCCTGGAGTTTCAGAAACATTGATTGGGCTTTTTAAAAAATTATAAGGGTTATAAAATGGGCAGAAAACTCGAAAAAAATCGAAAAATAAAGAGCAATAACTGGAATCGGATTGACATCAGGAATCTAAAAATGTAGGTCAAATTTGAAAATTTTGAAGAATAAAACAAATTGTGCCTTAATTTTGTTTTTCAAATTTTCGAACGGCAAGAGTCCCATAGGAATTTTCGAGATTGAAAAATGTGAGATAACCATTTTCTTGGAAAAGGTTAAGGGTTTACAAAAATGTCATTTGTTTAAAAATAGGTACAGAATTGACGAAGCTATGGCCGTTTTTAAAATAAATTTGTAATACCGCACTTAATTCTGTCACTCCCGGTCTGCGTACACTTTTCAAAATTAGTTTTTCAAGTAGCCACCACATGGTTTCACGTTAGAAAATTGAGTCCCAGATCGATATCTGTTACAGGCACTGAGGGATAGGCTCTCGCGGAAAAAAATAATAATAAATAATAATAATTTTAGTAAAAATAATAGTCTTTCGAACTCAGCCTTCCTTAGGGTGTAATGGTGATATAATCAACGATTTTTAAATAGGATAATTATTGTAACCTCCAGAGGGACCACAAGCTAAACCAAGGCGATTTTGCGTATAATCAGGGGCCATAATTCAGGAAGTTACGATCCGATATGCGCAAATATCGAAAGGAACCAAGATCTTTGGGTTATAACCATGCATTTCAAGTTTCATCAAAATTGTGACCTATACTGGGTCCACAACCTTGATATACCATTTTATAACAGCATTCGCGTACACGCGGCGGCCATTTTGTATGGCAATTTTCTTCCGAATTTTTCCGAAATTCGAACTCAACCTTCCTTAAGGTGTAACGGTGATATAATCAATCGATTTTTAAAATCGGATAATAATTGTGACCTACAGAGGGACCACAAGCTAAACGAAGGCGATTTTGCGTATAATCAGGGGCCATAATTCAGAAAGTTACGATCCGATATGCGCAAATATGGATAGGAACCAAGATCTTTTGGGTAATAACCATGCTTTTCAAGTTTCATCAAAATCGAATTAAAATCGTGACCTTTACAGGGTCCACAACCTTGATATACCATTTTTTAACAGTATTCGCGTACGAATGGCGGCTATTTTGTATGGCAATTTTGGTCCAATTTTTCCGAAATTCGAACTCAACCTTCCTTAGGGTGTAACGGTGATATAATCAACGATTTTTTAAATAGGATAATTATTGTAACCTCCATAGGGACCACAAGCTAAACCAAGGCGATTTTGCGTATAATCAGGGGCAATAATTCAGGAAGTTACGATCCGATATGCGCAAATATCGAAAGGAACCAAGATCTTTGGGATATTACCATGCATTTCACGTTTCATCAAAATCGAATTAAAATTGTGATCTCTACCTTGATATACCATTTTTTAACAGTATTCGTGTACGAACGGCGGCCATTTTGGTAATTTTGGTCCGATTTTTTCGAAATTTGAACTCAACCTTTCTTAGGGTGGAACGGAGATATAATCAAACGGTTTTTCAAATCGGATAATAATTGTGACCTCAAGAGGTACCACGAGCTAAAATAAGTGATTTTTCGGACAATCAGGGGCCGTAATCCAGGGAATTACGTTCCGATAGGCGCAAATATCGACAGATACCAAAATCTGTGGGTTATAAACATGCATGTCAAGTTTCATCAAAATCGGTTCAAAATTGTGACCTCCATAGGGTCCACAAGCTAAAAACGTGATTTTTCGTACAATCCTGGGCCATAATCCATGAAGTTTTGATCCGATAAGTCCCTTTTATGTCCTATTCCAGACATTTCTAAGTCTTATTGGAGGGCTTCATGCACAATACCTCCGAAGGAACTCTTGACAGAAAAAAGTTAAAAAAAATTGTAGGTTAAGTTTTCAAATACAGGCGTCCAAAAACGCTCCAAATCAGAAAATACTTACTTACTTACTTACTTTACTTACTTATGGTGATTTTCCAACACAGGTCCTGTTAGGTCCTCTTCGTCAGACTCCTCAATTTTTAATATAATTCTACTGGTTTCTGTTATGATTTCCGCTTTATAGTCATATAATACATCTTGTGTATTCCAAAATTTGTCCAGCCTATTTTTAAAGGAGTTTAATGACTCGGCACACACAACTTCTTCCGGAAGACTATTCCATAGGTTTGCTGATCTCACACTGACACTGTTTTTCCTGATGTTCGTTTTCGCTCTCTGTACAAGTAGTTTTTTTTAATTCCCCCTTCCCTGATCTCTGTATACATGGTCTTTACGTAGTTTGATAAAATTAGAAGCTCGAGGGTCATATTTGCCACTTACAATCTTATATACTTCAATCATATCTCCTCGATGTCGTCTATAGTTCAGCGTTGGCAGCTTTAATCTTCTTAGACGTTCTTCGTATGTGAGATTTGACAACCCTGGAATATGTTTTGTTGCTCGCCTCTGTACTCCCTCTATCATCTCTACATGCTTAGGCTTGTATGGGAACCACACAGAACTGGCATAGTCAAGTTGGGTCCTTACTAGGATCTTGTAAAGTGGTATGAACATATTTTCATCTAGATGTTGAAATATTCTTCTTAATAATGCGAACATCTTCTTAATATCGAAGCTCAGCTGATCGTCTATTGTGACCCCTATATCCCTTTCTTCTTGTACGTTGTCTAGTGTGCGGCCTAATAGTTCGTATCTGAAGTCTGGGTCTGGATCTCTCTTACCAATATGCATGTGTTTGCACTTCTCTGGATGAAACGCAAGAGCCAGATATTACCCCAGTCTGTGAGCTTCTGCAAGTCACTTTGTAGTATTTCTTTGTCCTTTCTTTCCTGTATGACGTGGAATATCTTTGTGTCATCAGCAAAGAGGTATAAAGATGAGTATACTATGTCTGGTAAGTCGTTAATAAAGATGACAAACATGATCGATCCTAGTACCGATCCTTGGGGTATGCCGGAAGTGACATCATGCTATTTCGACATTTCTCCATTGACTGACACCTGCTGTTTTCTGCCACTTAGGTAGTTCCTTATCCATACTATCAACTCTTTCCCAACTCCATATGCTTCTATTTTCTTTAGTAGTCTAATAATATGATGTACAGTATCAAAGGCCTTTTGATAGTTCATATATACGCAGTCTACATCGTTCTTACTGTCTAGGGCACCTGTCCATTCATCCAATACACGAAGTAGTTGTAGAGTTGTTGACCTCCCCCCGATAAATCCATATTGTTTTGGTGTGAACACGTTGTTTGTGTCAAAGTACTTGATGATATGGTCCCTAACCAGTCTTTCCAACACTTTTCCGACTATCGATGTTAGACTCACTGGTCTGTAATTACAAGCTAGTGACTTTTGTCCTTTATTGAATATTGCGCTGATACGAGCTGTCTTACATTCATCTGGTATCTTTATATTCTCTAGTGATTTTTTGAAAATTATTGCTAACGGGACTGCCAATTCATTCCTGACTTCTCTGAGTAGTCTTGGATGTAAATTATCCATTCCTGGTGACTTATCTGGTTTCAGTTCATTTAGTGCTATGATTATATCTCCTTCCAGTATTTCTATCTTTGTCCACTCTTCATCGATTAGTCTTTTTTCTAGTCTTTGGGTTCCATGGTAAACACACTGCTAAAGAATTCTGCTAAAATATTAGCTTTCTCTTCGTCGTTATCCGTTTTCCTAGATTTTGGGTCTTTTGGGTCAACACAGAGCTCACCAACACCTTGTCTTCTTTTGTTTTTTGAGTTGATATATTTCCAAATCTGTTTTGGATTGCTCTTTGCTAGGCTATACTTGATTTTCAGCGTGTCATATTTCGCTTCCTTCTCATTGTATCTGTAAGAATTGGGTATCATATGATATAACAATTCTCCTACAACCCAACGATATCTAAATCGTTTAAATCCGTTGATATTGAACGGAGAAATAATGTTTTTCCAAAAAGCACCCATTTTTGACGTTTTTTTCGAAATATCGGACATTATTTCGACTACTTCCGGTTTATAGTTTGTTGTTGAAATTGCTTTACCCGATGGTCTGGCCACGTGGCCCTATCTTCCTGGAGTTTCAGAAACATTGATTGGGCTTTTTAAAAAATTATAAGGGTTATAAAATGGGCAGAAAACTCGAAAAAAATCGAAAAATAAAGAGCAATAACTGGAATCGGATTGACATCAGGAATCTAAAAATGTAGGTCAAATTTGAAAATTTTGAAGAATAAAACAAATTGTGCCTTAATTTTGTTTTTCAAATTTTCGAACGGCAAGAGTCCCATAGGAATTTTCGAGATTGAAAAATGTGAGATAACCATTTTCTTGGAAAAGGTTAAGGGTTTACAAAAATGTCATTTGTTTAAAAATAGGTACAGAATTGACGAAGCTATGGCCGTTTTTAAAATAAATTTGTAATACCGCACTTAATTCTGTCACTCCCGGTCTGCGTACACTTTTCAAAATTAGTTTTTCAAGTAGCCACCACATGGTTTCACGTTAGAAAATTGAGTCCCAGATCGATATCTGTTACAGGCACTGAGGGATAGGCTCTCGCGGAAAAAAATAATAATAAATAATAATAATTTTAGTAAAAATAATAGTCTTTCAGACGAAAGTCTGACAGCCTAATAATAATCTTAACAGAGACAAAAGGCTTTCATATATGAAAGTTTAGTGATTTAATCAGAAACAATAAGCTTTCATATGTAAATATATATGAAAGCTTAATAATAATCTTAACAAAAACAATAAGCTTTCATATATGAATATATGAAAGCTTAATAAAATGGATGATAAAAAAGTAAAATGTTATAAAGCTTATACTAGAATATGACATGTAAGAAACAAAATTAAGATAGCTAAAAGTAAAATAGGATAAAATAGAAACATCGCCTAAAACATAATATAATAAACTCGAAATACATGTATTAAAAGCCATAGCAGTCAATAAAAAGGTGTGTTTTTAAATTGCGTTTAAAACTTTCAATGCTATCAGATAGATTAATTTTGAGTGGTAAGGTATTCCAAAGAAAAGGAGAAGCATAGGAAAAAGAGCGTTTACCATAAGATGTGGAAGGATAAAAAGGTGTAAGCAAGTCGTTATTTTGAGATCGGAGTGTACGGGATGGAGTATAATAATAGGGAGATGAGAGATTTAAGGTAATCTCGTGAAGTATCTGAATGTTATGTAGAGTAAAAAAGTGTAAGTATTTTGAAGGTGATACGGTGTGATATAGGAAGCCAGTGTAGATCATATAGAACAGGGGTAATGTGATCGATGGGTTTAGTTCTGGTAATGATTCGTGCTGCTTTGTTCTAAATGTTTGGGAGGAGAGATAACTTATTTGCAGGAAGATTATATAGCAGTGAATTACAGTAGTCCAAACAAGATGTAACAAGAGTATTCACAAGCATTTTACAGGTTTCAGTAGCATTATATACCCGACCGGGCACCTAATAGGCACACTGAGGGCTGCCGCAACACGCTTAAATATGTTACTGAAGCGGTTATTATTCGATCGAAAGAATGCGTATCAAATTAAAAATACACCCCGAGAATTCGTAGGTAAGCTTCGTGATCTTTGTTAAATTATTTATAACATAAAGAAGATAGGAAATTTGTAGTTTATATTTGACTTTATTTTTACAAGTATCGGTGCAATCAGTGATATTTTCATTGTGAAGAAAATTTGATAGACTGGCGATCAATGGTTTCCATATAAATCTCCTATGTAATTGCCTTCAGAAGGACCACAAGCTAAACAAAGACGATTTTGCGTATAATCAGGGGCCATAATTCAGAAAGATACGATCCGATATGCGCAAATATCGAAAGGAACCAAGATCTTTGGGTTATAACCATGCATTTCAAGTTTCATCAAAATCGAATTAAAATTGTGACCTCTACAGGGTCCACAACCTTGATATACCATTTTTAAACAGTATTCGCGTACACGCGGCGGCCATTTTGTATGGCAATTTTGGTCCAATTTTTCCGAAATTCGAACTGAACCTTCCTTAGGGCGTAACTGTGATATAATCAAACGATTTGTTAAATCAGATAATAATTGTGACCTCCAGAGGGACCACAAGCTAAACGAAGGTGATTTTGCGTATAATCAGGGGTCATAATTCAGAAAGTTACGATCCGATATGCGCAAATATCGAAAGGAACCAAGATCTTTGGGTAATAACCATGCTTTTCAAGTTTCATCAAAATCGAATTAAAATCGTGACCTTTACAGGGTCCACAACCTTGATATACCATTTTTTAACAGTATTCGCGTACGAATGGCGGCCATTTTGTATGGCAATTTTGGTCCAATTTTTCCGAAATTCGAACTCAGCCTTCCTTAGGGTGTAATGGTGATATAATCAACGATTTTTAAATAGGATAATTATTGTAACCTCCAGAGGGACCACAAGCTAAACCAAGGCGATTTTGCGTATAATCAGGGGCCATAATTCAGGAAGTTACGATCCGATATGCGCAAATATCGAAAGGAACCAAGATCTTTGGGTAATAACCATGCTTTTCAAGTTTCATCAAAATCGAATTAAAATCGTGACCTTTACAGGGTCCACAACCTTGATATACCATTTTTTAACAGTATTCGCGTACGAATGGCGGCCATTTTGTATGGCAATTTTGGTCCAATTTTTCCGAAATTCGAACTCAGCCTTCCTTAGGGTGTAATGGTGATATAATCAACGATTTTTAAATAGGATAATTATTGTAACCTCCAGAGGGACCACAAGCTAAACCAAGGCGATTTTGCGTATAATCAGGGGCCATAATTCAGGAAGTTACGATCCGATATGCGCAAATATCGAAAGGAACCAAGATCTTTGGGTTATAACCATGCATTTCAAGTTTCATCAAAATTGTGACCTATACTGGGTCCACAACCTTGATATACCATTTTATAACAGCATTCGCGTACACGCGGCGGCCATTTTGTATGGCAATTTTCTTCCGAATTTTTCCGAAATTCGAACTCAACCTCCCTTAAGGTGTAACGGTGATATAATCAATCGATTTTTAAAATCGGATAATAATTGTGACCTACAGAGGGACCACAAGCTAAACGAAGGCGATTTTGCGTATAATCAGGGGCCATAATTCAGAAAGTTACGATCCGATATGCGCAAATATGGAAAGGAACCAAGATCTTTTGGGTATAACCATGCATTTTTAAGTTTCATCAAAATCGAATTAAAATTGTGACCTCTACAGGGTCCACAACCTTGATATACCATTTTTTAACAGTATTCGCGTACGAATGGCGGCTATTTTGTATGGCAATTTTGGTCCAATTTTTCCGAAATTCGAACTCAACCTTCCTTAGGGTGTAACGGTGATATAATCAACGATTTTTTAAATAGGATAATTATTGTAACCTCCATAGGGACCACAAGCTAAATCAAGGCGATTTTGCGTATAATCAGGGGCAATAATTCAGGAAGTTACGATCCGATATGCGCAAATATAGAAAGGAACCAAGATCTTTGGGATATTACCATGCATTTCACGTTTCATCAAAATCGAATTAAAATTGTGATCTCTACCTTGATATACCATTTTTTAACAGTATTCGTGTACTAACGGCGGCCATTTTGGTAATTTTGGTCCGATTTTTTCGAAATTTGAACTCAACCTTTCTTAGGGTGGAACGGAGATATAATCAAACGGTTTTTCAAATCGGATAATAATTGTGACCTCAAGAGGTACCACGAGCTAAAATAAGTGATTTTTCGGACAATCAGGGGCCGTAATCCAGGGAATTTTGTCCGATAGGCGCAAATATCGACAGGAACCAAAATCTGTGGGTTATAAACATGCATGTCAAGTTTCATCAAAATCGGTTCAAAATTGTGACCTCCATAGGGTCCACAAGCTAAAAACGTGATTTTTCGTACAATCCTGGGCCATAATCCATGAAGTTTTGATCCGATACATGCCAATATCGAAAGCAGCCGAGATCTTTTGGGGATAAACCTATATTTCAAGTTTCGTCAAAATCGAACAAGAATTGTGACCTGTAGAGAGTCCACAAACAATTGTGGACGGACGTCCGGACGGACAGGGGCGAAGACATAATACATCCACATGAAAATGTGGGCGCATAAAAATTATAGAGCATTTTCAAAAATTTTACGATTTTTCGACTTTTTTCGATTTTCAGTCCCTTTTATGTCCTATTCCAGACATTTCTAAGTCTTATTGGAGGGCTTTATGCACAATACCTCCGAAGGGACTCTTGACAGAAAAAAGTTAAAAAAAATTGTAGGTTAAGTTTTCAAATACAGGCGTCAAAAAACGCTCCAAATCAGAAAATACTTACTTACTTACTTACTTTACTTACTTATGGTGATTTTCCAACACAGGTCCTGTTAGGTCCTCTTCGTCAGACTCCTCAATTTTTAATATAATTCTACTGGTTTCTGTTATGATTTCCGCTTTATAGTCATATAATACATCTTGTGTATTCTAAAATTTGTCCAGCCTATTTTTAAAGGAGTTTAATGACTCGGCACACACAACTTCTTCCGGAAGACTATTCCATAGGTTTGCTGATCTCACACTGACACTGTTTTTCCTGATGTTCGTTTTCGCTCTCTGTACAAGTAGTTTTTTTGAATTCCCCCTTCCCTGATCTCTGTATACATGGTCTTTACGTAGTTTGATAAAATTAAAAGCTCGAGGGTCATATTTGCCACTTACAATCTTACATACTTCAATCATATCTCCTCGATGTCGTCTATATTTCAGCGTTGGCAGCTTTAATCTTCTTAGACGTTCTTCGTATGTGAGATTTGACAACCCTGGAATATGTTTTGTTGCTCGCCTCTGTACTCCCTCTATCATCTCTACATGCTTAGGCTTGTATGGGAACCACACAGAACTGGCATAGTCAAGTTGGGTCCTTACTAGGGTCTTGTAAAGTGGTATGAACAGATTTTCATCTAGATGTTGAAATATTCTTCTTAATAATGCGAACATCTTCTTAATATCGAAGCTCAGCTGATCGTCTATTGTGACCCATATATCCCTTTCTTCTTGTACGTTGTCTAGTGTGCGGCCTAATAGTTCGTATCTGAAGTCTGGGTCTGGATCTCTCTTACCAATATGCATGTGTTTGCACTTCTCTGGATGAAACGCAAGAGCCAGATATTACCCCAGTCTGTGAGCTTCTGCATGTCACTTTGTAGTATTTCTTTGTCCTTTCTTTCCTGTATGACGTGGAATATCTTTGTGTCATCAGCAAAGAGGTATAAAGATGAGTATACTATGTCTGGTAAGTCGTTAATAAAGATGACAAACATGATCGATCCTAGTACCGATCCTTGGGGTATGCCGGAAGTGACATCATGCTATTTCGACATTTCTCCATTGACTGACACCTGCTGTTTTCTGCCACTTAGGTAGTTCCTTATCCATACTATCAACTCTTTCCCAACTCCATATGCTTCTATTTTCTTTAGTAGTCTAATAATATGATGTACAGTATCAAAGGCCTTTTGATAGTTCATATATACGCAGTCTACATCGTTCTTACTGTCTAGGGCACCTGTCCATTCATCCAATACACGAAGTAGTTGTAGAGTTGTTGACCTCCCCCCGATAAATCCATATTGTTTTGGTGTGAACACGTTGTTTGTGTCAAAGTACTTGATGATATGGTCCCTAACCAGTCTTTCCAACACTTTTCCGACTATCGATGTTAGACTCACTGGTCTGTAATTACAAGCTAGTGACTTTTGTCCTTTATTGAATATTGCGCTGATACGAGCTGTCTAACATTCATCTGGTATCTTTATATTCTCTAGTGATTTTTTGAAAATTATTGCTAACGGGACTGCCAATTCATTCCTGACTTCTCTGAGTAGTCTTGGATGTAAATTATCCATTCCTGGTGACTTATCTGGTTTCAGTTTGTTTAGTGCTATGATTATATCTCCTTCCAGTATTTCTATCTTTGTCCACTCTTCATCGATTAGTCTTTTTTCTAGTCTTTGGGTTCCATGGTAAACACACTGCTAAAGAATTCTGCTAAAATATTAGCTTTCTCTTCGTCGTTATCCGTTTTCTTAGATTTTGGGTCTTTTGGGTCAACACAGAGCTCACCAACACCTTGTCTTGTTTTTTGAGTTGATATATTTCCAAATCTGTTTTGGATTGCTCTTTGCTAGGCTATACTTGATTTTCAGCGTGTCATATTTTGCTTCCTTCTCATTGTATCTGTAAGAATTGGGTATCATATGATATAACAATTCTCCTGCAACCCAACGATATCTAAATCGTTTAAATCCGTTGATATTGAACGGAGAAATAATGTTTTTCCAAAAAGCACCCATTTTTGACGTTTTTTCGAAATATCGGACATTATTTCGACTACTTCCGGTTTATAGTTTGTTGTTGAAATTGCTTTACCCGATGGTCTGGCCACGTGGCCCTATCTTCCTGGAGTTTCAGAAACATTGATTGGGCTTTTCAAAAAATTATAAGGGTTATAAAATGGGCAGAAAACTCGAAAAAAATCGAAAAATAAAGAGCAATAACTGGAATCGGATTGACATCAGGAATCTAAAAATGTAGGTCAAATTTGAAAATTTTGAAGAATAAAACAAATTGTGCCTTAATTTTGTTTTTCAAATTTTCGAACGGCAAGAGTCCCATAGGAATTTTCGAGATTGAAAAATGTGAGATAACCATTTTCTTGGAAAAGGTTAAGGGTTTACAAAAATGTCATTTGTTTAAAAATAGGTACAGAATTGACGAAGCTATGGCCGTTTTTAAAATAAATTTGTAATACCGCACTTAATTCTGTCACTCCCGGTCTGCGTACACTTTTCAAAATTAGTTTTTCAAGTAGCCACCACATGGTTTCACGTTAGTAAATTGAGTCCCAGATCGATATCTGTTACAGGCACTGAGGGATAGGCTCTCGCGGAAAAAAATAATAATAAATAATAATAATTTTAGTAAAAATAATAGTCTTTCAGACGAAAGTCTGACAGCCTAATAATAATCTTAACAGAGACAAAAGGCTTTCATATATGAAAGTTTAGTGATTTAATCAGAAACAGTAAGCTTTCATATGTAAATATATATGAAAGCTTAATAATAATCTTAACAAAAACAATAAGCTTTCATATATGAATATATGTAAGCTTAATAAAATGGATGATAAAAAAGTAAAATGTTATAAAGCTTATACTAGAATATGACATGTAAGAAACAAAATTAAGATAGCTAAAAGTAAAATAGGATAAAATAGAAACATCGCCTAAAACATAATAAAATAAACTCGAAATACATGTATTAAAAGCCATAGCAGTCAATAAAAAGGTGTGTTTTTAAATTGCGTTTAAAACTTTCAATGCTATCAGATAGATTAATTTTGAGTGGTAAGGTATTCCAAAGAAAAGGAGAAGCATAGGAAAAAGAGCGTTTACCATAAGATGTGGAAGGATAAAAAGGTGTAAGCAAGTCGTTATTTTGAGATCGGAGTGTACGGGATGGAGTATAATAATAGGGAGATGAGAGATTTAAGGTAATCTCGTGAAGTATCTGAATGTTATGTAGAGTAAAAAAGTGTAAGTATTTTAAAGGTGATACGGTGTGATATAGGAAGCCAGTGTAGATCATATAGAACAGGGGTAATGTGATCGATGGGTTTAGTTCTGGTAATGATTCGTGCTGCTTTGTTCTAAATGTTTGGGAGGAGAGATAACTTATTTGCAGGAAGATTATATAGCAGTGAATTACAGTAGTCCAAACAAGATGTAACAAGAGTATTCACAAGCATTTTACAGGTTTCAGTAGCATTATATACCCGACCGGGCACCTAATAGGCACACTGAGGGCTGCCGCAACACGCTTAAATATGTTACTGAAGCGGTTATTATTCGATCGAAAGAATGCGTATCAAATTAAAAATACACCCCGAGAATTCGTAGGTAAGCTTCGTGATCTTTGTTAAATTATTTATAACATAAAGAAGATAGGAAATTTGTAGTTTATATTTGACTTTATTTTTACAAGTATCGGTGCAATCAGTGATATTTTCATTGTGAAGAAAATTTGATAGACTGGCGATCAATGGTTTCCATATAAATCTCCTATGTAATTGCCTTAGTTCAATTGATATTTTTCGTCGCCCAAATCCATATACGATCAAAATGATGGCGCTGTCAAACTATCTTTCAATGTTAACCAACCCCCGCAACAGGTATATTGGTTTCGTTAAATACGTCACGAAGACATTGCTTACATCCTCTCTGTCGAAATCCATAGGGAAAACCCTGATGTGCTATGCAAAATCCTTCTTACAGATAAACATATACAAGACATTGGACTAAATATAATCTTCAGAGACCGTTCAATAATAAAATCTATACAAGGTACTATTCCTAAAATTTCACCCCCAATTCGCAATAATTTACGATAATACTACATGTCAATGCACTAACTCTCCCTTTAAAGATACGTTTCATGACGATATACCGACAGGAAATTTTGATATTGTCGAAGACACAAATCTTAGAAACCTTTTTGCGATTGGGGCCAAAATTTCTTGAACAGCCATATAAAACTGATTTTTAAAAAAATACATAATAATCTAAAATCTCAAAATCGGAGAAGCATTGTAGAATCTTTTGGAGGATGCAAAAACAAACACTGTTTTTGATCTCTTGTCGAAGAGAATCGAATATATAAAACTTAACCCAAGACCCCCGCCACCCGAAGTTCTAAAAAATACATCTGCAGTTGAATGTCTTGCCACACTTCAAGAGATATTTGTTCAAACACCTGTCGATAAGGCCATCAATAACATTGCCTTTATCTGTAAAAAATACTATATTAAAAATATTCTGACCAACACAAATAATGACACTTATATATGCAATACGGATTTAAAGGGACAATCCCGATAAGAACAGAGTCTCAAAAATTAAAGTCCGAGTATTAGTGAAATTTATGGACCAAAATATAAAAGCATGGTGTATTTACATTGTCTGAAAATTTCAGCTGAAAATATTGAGTCGTTTGGACGTGAACGTCAACACTGCTTATCCGGACATGTAACCCTTTTAAGATTTCGGGTCATTTTTTCAATGGGTGACCTGATAATCGATTTACGTTTCTTGAGAGGTCTATACAGTGAATGACCCATATACTGTACGTGATAACAAAAGGTAATTTTCACCTACATATTATTTTTATAGAAAAAAAGTCCGGTTTTATCCAGATACTGAATGATACAAAGGTCTCCATTTCCAGATGCAGACTGTCAGGTTTAAGTTATTAACAAGCGTATCACAAATATAGGGTTAGTTGATCGGCCTTAGATAATGGGTTTTAATGATTTTAACACAAAATTAAGCAGTTTTATTCCCCAAAAAGTTATCGGGATTGGCCCTTTAACTTAACGAGATATTTTGCATAACCAATATTCTTTTACAGGGACAATAACACTCTGGCTGGCCTACCTGTTGTGTAAATTATCCATTACATCCTATTTTACTTGTCCAGAGGGTTCGAAAATATGTTTAAATCCAAGTTACACTTGAAAGTGTTTACGTAAGGCCTTTCAAATCATACAGTTGAATTTTCCCAATTTTTTCAATTAGTTGTGTTAAGATGACATTTGTATCATCAATTAATTGAAATATTGTAAAATGGTACAATTTGTTGATCAGAATAAAGTTTGGGACATATTATTCAGTTACAACAAGAGTGGTATTTGGGCTTTAACAGGAGTAATGATATTAAAGACAACTAAACGTGAAAATAGATGCACTACCTCACATTTATTCGATACCTAAATTTTACAAAAACCCGGTAAAATTCCGATACATAATATTCTCCAGTGTTTGCCACACCAAACCACGCGCACAAACGAGCATCAAAGGACTTAAATTATGCCAATCCAAACATGCCATTTGGTACAAAACACTTCGGAACTACACTGGAATTAATAGTTTTTTTCATAATTGATAAAAAAAACAACCTATAGTAGAGACTATAGATAAAACCAATAAAAAAGATATTGCAAAAACAATAGAAACGTTCGATTTTTCTACTTTATATACTATGCTGCAACACGCAAATCTTTAAAATAATTTAAAAGGGTTTGTAGATAAAGCTTTCGGAAAAGGCGGAAACTTGATGGTCATTTACTCTCAAGCTGCTAGTTGGATTATAAGGGAAAATTTTAAAACATCATACATTTTCTCATTGTCAATGCCATGTTTGAGTTTGGGGATCAGTGTCAAAGCAAACTAAGCCCATTTATGGCAAATGCTCATTTACATAAATATGAAATCTACTTTCAGGACCATAAAAGAAAGACAGATCACAAAGTAGCTAAAAGTCTAAACTACACCTTCCGTTACATTGATGACATAACACCCATCACTGATAATGCACCCGATTAGATTTTATTACATACTACGAGAAAGTATTTGTTGAGTAATAAAACATTCTAGTAGTTTATCGGGGCTGGCCGTCCTTACCGCACGGTACAAATAAAACCTTCTAGTAGTTATCGAGGTTCGGGTGTTTCAAAATGGCCGCTTTATATAAATGACAATTTTGGGGATAACTAACCCTAACCCTTTTTAAAAGACTAAACTTTAAGTCTAATTTAGATTTTACTTAACTTAAAAGGGTTAGGTTTAAGAATTCTGGGGAGAGGTTAAGTCTCCGCATAAGCACTGACCTAGGTTGATACATTATGCTTATATACAAAGGTAATTAAATTGTTTGTTGTTCTTGTGGCGATCATAGTCTTCCTTGGATGGTGCTTATGGTGTTCTGGTATTTGTGTTTCTGAAAAAAGGGAATAAATTTGGGGCTCTCGGGGGTGTATCATACTAAGAATTGGATTTTGGGTTAGGATGGAGACTGGCCTTATTTAAACTAATTTACTATGCACTAGGATGTCGTTCAGTTTTTTATTTTTAGAATATGCAATTATAAGTTTCTGTGTGGAGATCTTCGGGTGATTTTCTTGGAGATCAGTATAGTGTTTTCTGATGATTTTGGATGCACTTGCTGCTGTTGCACTAAACGAAACTACAAAAGGGACTATTGCGCTAGCCGCATGAATATTCAAACCTAGGAAGGGGGGCTGTTGTTTTCAATTTGTCAATCCAGAATTTTTCTCTTGTTAGCCTAAACGTTTTAATTTCTTCTGTAGTTTCAAAATCGCTCTATTGGTGTGACAATGAAATCAGAAATGCCATGATTTAGTTGGTTAAAGTGATTTGAAACCGGTTTGTCTTTTTGAGTGACTATGTCTGACCTGTGGCCGGTAATTCTTTTCCAAAGCGCATTTTGGGTCTCACCTACGTATGGCATATCACCTTGTCAACATGAAATTAGATAGACTATGTTTGAACTACTGCATGACAGTTGATCTAATATTGGGAGTTTTGTGCCAGATGTTTTGTTATGGAAATGGTCGGATATATTTATGATTTTGCATGTTTGACATCTTGGGTGGCCAAAAGTTTTGGTTTTGGCTTTGACTGCTGATTGCATATTATTTGATTCTTTGGCTGCAAGTTCGGTGCATAACAGTAGGACGTTAAACCCCAGTTCATTTCATTTAATTTTATACGTCGGAGATATCGTTTGGAATATCCCCTTTCCCTTAGTTTGCTAAATTCCAATGTACACGCGGACTCAAAGTCAGTCTTCTGAGTACATATCCTTTGAAATCGGAGAATCTGAAATTTTATGATGCCAGAGAACGTATGTTTTGGGTGAAAGGAGCTTTTGAACAATAATTGATGTGTGTCGGTTTCTTTGAAAAATACTTTAGTTTCCAATTGGCCTGTGATTTTTGTGTTGCTACTTTTAAAAACGGTAGTGTCTAGGAAATCTATGCTGTTATGATTTACATTTGCGGTTTACTTGACAGATGGATGAGTGCGTTTTAGGGTTTTTCGTGGTGGAGGCTATACTATTTTGAGGGCCCCTTTCGCGGGCGTGGGAATGGGAGGCCCGGGGCAAAGGCGGCGCTATCCGCCAGTGGTTGGAGGGGCAAGGCTGGGGCAAAGTCCAATGTTAAGGGGGCAGGCACAAGCTTCAACTAGGGGTAGGGGGGGGGTCTCTCCCAGAAAATTTGGAAAACGGGCTGCCGTAAATGCAGCCTGGCAGTATTTCAGGCACTGATCGTTGAGATAAAGTGTCAAACGAACGGACGAAATCCACCTACAAGTGCCAAAAGTAGGGAGCTCTTGTGGGGGATATTGGGACCTCCCCAAGAAATTTTTAGAAAATAGACTGTTGGAAATGCTGTCTGAGAGTATTCAGGCACCGATTGTATAGATATATAGAGCTGATCCCTAGTTTAGCCGACCCCAGAGAGGAAAGTGTCAAATGAGTAGACTACCTGAAATGCAGTATCTGGCAGTATTTCAGACACTGATCGTCGAGATAAAACAAGCTTATCAGATACCGCCTGTCGCCAAATCACTAGTTTATCCGATCAGAGAGGAAAGTGACAAACCGACGGAGTGAGTGAATCAGATTGAATGAATGTTTTCGCCACAATATTTTATTAAACAAGCCAACAGTGAGGCTGATATCCCCCGCCGAAATCTCAAAATAATAACATGACACATATTAATTAATCGAACATTTATTTTTTTCGATATAATAGCTTTAGCTCAAAATATTAATTATTGACCTAGTCAAGTCATTCGCCTAATGATCATCTACATGAAGTTCAAAATCCTACCTCAATTAAAAACAGGGTTATGTTTCAAAGTCTTGACCAATAAAAGTGCTTATCGCTTCTTGGCCTAAGCAGAAAATTTGCACCATTGAACTTAGTCAAGGTAATGATAAAATGAATCTATACTCTGAGTTACATTGCTATCACTTCATTACAACTAAAGTTATAGTGCCCTTAAAGCATCAACCAATCACATTGCTTATCGTTCTGCTTACCCTCGGCAGAAAAAGTTGATTATCGAACTTAGTCAATATATCGGCGTAATAAAGCTAAAGCTATACACCAAGTGTCCTCACTCTCACTTAATCAGAACTTAATAAGCATCAACCAATCAAATGGCTTATCTCTGCTTACCCTAAGCAGAAAATGCTCACATTCGAACCCCATCAAGGTATTCACCAAATAGACATATATGCCAAGTGTGAACATTCTAACTCAATTAGAATGAGAGTTATTGTGTTCCAAAATATCGACCAATCAAATTGCTTATCAGCCATCTTACCAAGAGCAGAACATGCTCATTATCAAACTCAGTCAAGGTATTGATGTAATGAAACTACACACCAAGTTTCTTTATTTCACTTAATTAGAATTAAAGTTTTCGTGCCCCAAAGCATCAACCAATCAAATTGCTTGCCTCTGCTTAAACTAAGCAGAAAATGCTCATCTTCAAATTCCATCCAGACATTGGCCTACAGAACACTCACACTAAGTTTGAAGATTCTAACTCAATTAGAATGAGAGTTATTCAGTTTAAAAGTCTCGACCAATCAAAATGCTTATCGCTCTGCTTACCCTGAGCAGAAAATGCTCATTATCGAACTTAGTCAAGGTATTGATGTAATGAAACTATACACCAAGTTTCATCGCTCTCACTTAATTAGAACTAAAGTTATCGTGTCCCAAAGCATCAACCAATCAAATTGCTTATCCCTAATTACCCTAAGCGGAAAATGCTCATCTTCGAACGCCTTCAAGGTATTGCCATAATAAACACCTACACCAAGTTTGAACATTCTAGCTCAATAAGAACGAGAGTTATTGTGTCCCAAAAGGTGTGACAGACGGACGGACGAACCCATTTTAATAGTTCCCTGCTTTCTTCGAAAGGCGGGGGACAATAAACTGCCGGAAATGCAGTCTGGCAGTATTTCAGATACTGGTCGTCAAGATAAATAGAGCTGACCAAATACTGTTCGTCGCCAAATCACCAGAGGTGTCAAACGAACGGATTGAGTGTATCAAGTGAATGCATATTGAACCTATATCCAAAAATCTTTGAGGATCGTAAAAAGCACTTTTTCAGATACTGGTCATCAAGATAAATAGAGCTGACCAGATACCGTTCGTCGCCAAATCACCAGAGTTGTCAAACGAACGGATTGAGTGCATCAAGTGAATGCATATTCACGCCGCGTTGAACATATACCCAAAAATCTTTGAGGATCGTAAAAAGCACTTTTCAAGTGATTCACGTGTTATTGTTTAGAGTTTGTGATACGTTTCGGTAATCAATACCTTTACGGTGATTAAATCTCACATCCCTACTCAGTTAGAGAGTGATTTCTTACAAGCCCATCCTGCTGTAAACCTACTATAAATTATTTAAAAAACACTTTTCTTAAATTATTGGGGGAGGGGGGCAAACATAAGGCAGACCATATTAACGGGGGGGGGGGGGCGCCACTGCCGTGGTGTTCTCTGGGCGGCCTAGCCATCTCTTAAATGAATAGCTTTATTAGTAGGTTTTCTACAAAGGTAATTTCTTGATTGATGACAATGCAATGACTGCATTCTCATTCCGTAGTGGATTCGACAGTAACAGTGTTTAATACAATATGACACTTTATTACAAAGATTTTCTATATGTATGTTCCATTTAAGATTGATTTGAAAAATATTCCCAAATGTTTGTGGAGAGATACTTCATTTATTTTAACTGTCTTCATGCAAAAAGAGGGATCGAAAATTGCTTAGATGTGGTTAAAATTGTTAATGTTTCATTTTTTCAGGATTAAAGGAAACCAGCCATTTTTTAGCCCATGTGTAAATTTTCTCAATATCTGAATTTAACATTTTGGTAATTTCTGTAGGATCTTTAATCAACATACATATAAAGATGTATCATCCGCGATTAATTACAGTCAAATATAACGTCATCTATCGCCTTTGAAGAGAAATGGTTTATGTCTGTAAGTTGAATTATAGTGGAGTCTCCTTTCAAGTTTCATAAAACCACTTTGGAACTTTGTTTCTTTTGCGTGTAGTGCAGTCCTGCTGCATTTACTATTAGATTATAGTTTTAGCCCTTCGTACTGCAGAATGTTCTCGTTGTCGAGCTTTGCTCCTGTTTGCTCACTACATTTATTATTTTAGCGTTTTCCGAGTTTCTGTCAGGATTATCGCCCTTATTGTTAAAATTATTTGACATTCTAACACCTGACGTCAACTGGCTGACTATCGCCATTGAAGAGACGACCACTAACAAGATCGGTCGCATTGTTTTGTTACGTCTTTTTTGTAAATCATTTTAATAAAGCCTGTACCACAACAGGCCTGGGACTGTACAGCACAGTGGACGCTTAAGGCTGGGCCCCGGATCCATTCACTTGATTTGATAATTGTTTAGTGTTTGCAATGTCTATTTTCTGTCTTGTACGCAGGTTTATCTTGTAGATTTTTTTGGTTTGTTTTGCGTGTAGTGCAGTCCTCGAGCATTTACTATTAGAGTAGAGTTTTAGCCCTTCGTACTGCAGAATGCTCTCGTTGTCGGACTTTGCTCCTGTTTGCAGTGGATAAATTTCTAGGGGGGGGGGGGTATCCAAATGCCGATTTTACTGACGGGTCGATCAATAGAAAAAGTGTGCTATTTTACATAGCTTTTTAAAAAAGCGGGTTAGATATAATGACTACACTTTCAGGGATTCTAATTCATATGAGATTTATTTAGAATTCAGAGCAGTTCCATACAGGAGGGTTTTGGTGAATTTGGAAGTAGGACATCCCCCTCCCCCCTGGTCCCACAGGAAAACATTCCTGATTCCATATATGGCTTATAGGCTACAACCAAAAATATTTAGACACAACTTATATTCTGATCACAGTGATAGCCGTCTTTATTTCAATTTTTAACACTTATCAGCAAGTTGGTCCAAATTCATTTTGTCTGTGACATCGCTCTCACAAGTAATGGTCATTAAGTTGTCCAAGCGATATTCGGACATCGTGGAGCGAAGATAGGTTTTGACAAGTTTCAAACGACTAAATGATCGCTCGTTCGAAGCTACGGAAACGGGGATTGTTAGCGACAGTTGATAGGCTTTGCACAAATTGGGATATTCTGCCCACATGCCCCTCAGAGTCCTAGCCGCACATCCCAGGTCATTGGACTCACTCATGTCTTTAATATCGCGGGAAACCAAATCCACTTCTAATTGAAGATCAATTCTATATATATTTGTGAGTTTCTTCAAATCAGAGGCTGTTGCATCACATATGTTATCAGGGAACAAACACTGAAATGGGGCAATTAGACTACCCTCGGACTCGGCAACATCATTGAATTCACGATAAAGCCTGTCGAGAACAGCCCGCATGTCTTTTCGGTAGAAAGCTTTCATGTCCAATTGCTGAAGAGTATCTGTGTTACCATCAATTCGAAGGGGTGTTCTGCCTTCTGCGTATACGATGCTTTTTAATTTAAACAAAATGGAAACGTATATGTTGTTAGAACTTATAGTTAGTTCGTACTATCGAACGCGCTCCCCCCCCCCCCGGTAGTTACGCCTCTGCCTGTTTGCTCACTACATTTATTATTTTAGCGTTTTCCGAGTTTCTGTCCTGGTTTATCACCCTTATTGTAAAATTTATTTGACGTTCTAACACCTGACGACAACTGGCTGACTATCGCCATTGAAGAGACGACCACTGACAAGATCGGTCGAATTTTTTTTTTTTTTTTTTTTTACCTCTTTTTTGTAAATTTAGTGAAGCCTGTACCACGACAGGCCCGGGACTGTACAGCGCAGTGGACGCTTACGGCTGGCTCCCGGATCCATTCACTTGATTTGATAATTGTTAAGTGTTTGAAATGTCTATTTTCTGTCTTGTCCACAGGTTTATCGTGTAGATTTATTTTTGTTTTGCGTGTAGTGCAGTCCTCCTGCATTTACTATAAGTAGTGAGTTGTCGCACAGGAAGTTAAATATATGCTTGTGTATGCATTTTTCAAAAAATTTAGAGACAATGAGACCGGTCGATAGTTAAAACAATCTGTTTTATGGCCTTTTTTGTAGAGAGCCATTGAGTGACAGATTAAAAAGATAAAATAGTGGAATAGAAATTTCTTATTATCGGGACCAGAAGACTTTGATATATATAAATACTTTCTGTGGGTGTAATGTAAGTTCATTAATTAAGTTCCCTTTGTGACAAGGCAGGGGGTGATTGGTATCGTTCAATTCAGTCTGGTTTACAAAAACTGTGTGCAACACCTCTGCTTTATCGCGTAGTGTAAATGCTGTGCTGTTAAGAGTTGAGAGGTGGGATAGTGTGATGCGATGACCCAGTTTTTTTACAAACATGTTGACCAGTTCCCACCAGGATTTAGAGACAAAATTTAAATAACATCGAGCTCCATCAAGGCATTCACACAACTAGTGCCCACTTCAAGTTTGAACATTCTACCACAATTAGGAGAGTTATTGTGTTCAATAGTCTCAACCAATCAAATTGTTTATCGCTCTGCTTACCCTCAGCAGAACATGTTCTTTATCGAACTTAGTCAAGATATTGATGTAATAAAGCTAAACATCAAGTGTCCTCCCAGTCTCACTCCCATCAAAGGCATTCAGCTAATAAACACCTACGCCAAGTTTGAACATTCTAGCACAATTAGAAGGAAAGTAAATGTGTTCCAAAGTCTCGGTCAATCAAATTCTGTAACGCTCTGCTTAACCTGAGCAGAAAATGCTCATTATCGAACATAGTCAAGGTATTGCTGTAATGAAACTATACTCCCAAGTTTCACCACTCTCACTTAATTAGAACTCAAGTTATCGTGTTCCAAAGTATGAACCAATCAAATTGCTTATCTCTGCGTACCCTTACTCCATCAAGGCAGTGGCCTAATACATTTCCACCCCAAGTTTGGACATTCTAAATCTATTAGGAAGAGAGTTATTGTGCCCATAAAGTGTGACGGACAGACAGACGGATGGACATAGAGGAGGACCAACCCATTTTAATAGTCCCCTGCCTTCTTCGAAAGGTGGAGACAATAACTTTATTATCTAATCAAGGGTCCTCAAGGGACATTAATACAGATCCTATATCCTACAAAGATAGAAAATCTAAATGACGGGCAAATAAAACAACATAATATAACAATATGTAAACTAGCATTTTTTCCAATTTCCTTGTAAATAGGCCTTTTCATCCGAAATAAATAGGTCAACTATTATTTGTCGTCATTCTAGTCATATCTTAGGTGAAATATCAGGGTAAATATTCATCATTTCATAACACAAATTTGTTGAGTTGCTTTGAAAACTCTGGTATAAAATAGTATGTTTTGGTTTTAGATGCACGTGTCATTATAGTTAAATTTTACTGCTATTGTAATCGATAAGCTAACATCTAGTAAATATTTACTCAATAATATGTAAAATTTCATTTATAGACACCACCTATTTTTCAGGTCAAAATACAGATTAACACCCAAAAATTGCTACTGATTCTGACAGGGTTAAGGGACTTTGTAACATACTAAAATTTTATCAAACTATGGGCCCTGGAAGGTGTGTGGTTTTTTTAAAAAAATGGCATCAAAGATCGGGCCAAAACGTCTTAATGAACACAGTTATGTAACTTTTAACTCACATTTAATGATATCGAGGTCTAATCCTAGGTTTTGGGGGGCAAAGAACTCATTAAGATCATTAAAAAATGACCACCAACACATTTTATTCTGATTTTTTAAGTAGATCGAGGCATTTATCATCTAAGCTTCACCTACAGGGATAATTGCGAACTGTTTTATGGCCGTCTTATTGACCTAAATGGAAAATATAACATGTCTCTCTAGGCTATTATTCTAGATATATTTAATTGACGCGTATACTATCTCCCTGATAACGTCTGTCGACTACATCGTTAACACTGTTCATCACGTACATTTTGCATACCGATTGTCCATTGGCCAATCACGCAATTTTACCGAGATTTCGCCTAATAGTTTGGATGCAGCTATGGCGGGGTGGCGACAGGCAGGGTAAGCTGCCTCTTCCGGACACTTATTACCAATGTTTGTTGTGTATTTTGTTCTCCGATAAAAAAAAATAATTTACGCGTAGCATTTTCGAGGTTATTCGTTGCATCCCTTGTTTATGTAGTAGTTATTAGCACCCTTTCCGAGGTGTATCGGTGAATATCAGGACAGTTTTGGTCGGGGGTTCAGCCGAGGCGAAGCCGAGGCGGTCCCCGACCAAAACTGTCCTGATATTCACCGATACACCGAGGAAAGGTGCTAATAACTGACTTACATCACATTTCTATCGAGTATTGTGAAGGAAAATGTGAAAATAGTATTTATTATCGAGTCGTTTCAACCGAAACGTGTCAAATGCTCTTTCATTTATCCCTTTTGGAGCCTCACGTTACATTTCATGGTAGAATGATTGCGCAGTGGAGAGACGACCTGAATAGTATTTACACGTGCGTATTGGTATACCGCTGGGAGTAAAACTATCACGTGTTTGTTTAGACCACATCGTCAAAACAACTTGTCTATGGCGAAGAGGACTGCGATATTAATAATATTATTATTAAATGTAGTGTAAAGGAAATGCGAAACGTAGGTCATTCCTGGTGAAAGTATGCATCAGCGAATTATTTGTAATAAAGTGTATGTCTTTCTAGGCGTTTCTTTTTCATCCTGCTTATTTTTAATGCCCGTGAAGTGTCCAGCAAGAGAACTGCGCCTTCTATCCTCACAATTGATATAATTATTTAGTATTCTAATTTATATGTTTTGCATATTAATATAAATCAAACCAAATTGTGGAATAGATGCCAATTGATATGTATAATAATTGATTTTTGTAATATGTTTTTATTTTAATTTATTTTTATTGTATATATTTTTGAACTGCCAGTTTGTTCCACCCGGTTTGTGTTGTTACAGTGATTTTGACTACTTGTTTGGTGTGATTTGTTGCTTTGAAAAGAGCTATCGTTATCATTGCGATCTGGGCCGGACTAAACGTCCGCTACTTATTGCTTGAATGGTATCTTAAACGGTGTAGAAGTGTTCGTTTGTCGGGAATGAACAGTACTCTTTTTAAAAAGTGTACTGTTCATTTCTGATACACGGATACTTTTAAACCTGTATTGGAAATAAACAGGCCACTTTTATCAAAGGTTGCCACTGGCAACGAGGTATAAGTGGGATGTAATTTACGTTACAATAGTATTTCTTCGGGGGGGGGGGGTAATCGTGACCGTTGGAAAGACCATGTTGAATAGGAGTGGCTGCTCGTATAGATTCTACTGTATATGATAGTTAACAAGCAGAACTTGCTTACCCAGCCTGACAGGACAAATGCTTGTTTTATATCTAAAAGGGGGAGGGGCTTAAGTCGGCTTTGCAAGTCAAAGCATCATGTTGACTCGGAACTGATAGCGATTACACTTAGCACGTGACGGTTAATTTATTCACCGCATGATTAAGAAAATGGCGAGTACCTTAGAAGAAATCCACAAAAGTCATGGTCGGTCTTACTACAATTACATTTATTGTCGACAACATCAACATTTGAAAAGTGGAAATGAGTTGGCACCAGCTGTATGAATGCTCATGTCGACCGCAACTAGTTGTCACTCTCTCTAGCTGCAGAAAGGTTAAACATGAACAACTATCTGTAACTAGTTGCTTTGTGTTGTAAAGGTGGGTTTACACTATAGATTTTTTAAAGTAAAATCTGACTTTAAAATGTCTGTGGAAACTTTGACTTCAAAAAATCTATGAAGTCAGTACGTTCACACTTGCAGATATTCACAGAAAACAATTTTGTCTGACAGAATAAGGTCACCGAATGCAGTCATGTTACATAGTTATACATGTAGTACTGTTCATATTATCACCAGCAAGCATGGAAGAAGCAGTCTGTTGGCTAATAATTGCCTGTTTGTTAGTTCAGTGAGACGTTCAGTTTGATCCATGCTTGTTGTAGCATTCGCCATTTTGGTGATCAAATCCCGCTAGATGGTCTCTGATTGGCTAGCGGTAATTATTTCCATCGTTTTTACTTGAAAAATTCGCACAGAATAGAGAATAGAACCGGTTCTATTCGATCGTATGCGTGCAATTGCACGATCGTCATAAACCCTCTTGAGGCGCGTCAATGATGTCTAAGATAAAATGTGAAAGGAGCTTTATGTCTCTGACGGAAGGTTTATTTACGGTTAAGTCAAAGTTTCGCGTAATTTGGACCCAGGTTGTGGTAAAATTGCCGATTACCTTTACGCAAATAGTATAATTATCTGTATTTAAAATACTTCGATCATAATATGTTATGACTTTTGAAGCGATCAATTTACAGGAAATCGGCTACCACGACCCATTTGCACCATGTGGCAGTATAGCGGAATTTGTCTTTTTGCTTTACTGTCATTTTTCCTAGTGCCAGACTAACCATTACATTAAGAGAACAAAGCACCCCCCCCCCGCCCCATCTATAACAAGCATTCTGAATGTAGTGCCTAAAGCAATAATATATGTTCCCTACCGGCCCTTTCGCATTTTATTACTAATGCATTTTAGGGAACATAAAAACCAAACACGTATACGCACGTGTTGTCCACGATATGTTCAGTGCGTGTGTACGACTGCCATGGCGAATGTACGGCGTCATTACACGACATTGTCGACACACTGGTGTTGTTTTTGCACAAAGCAAAATCAGAAGTTTCCATGTTGCTTTGCCTTGAGTAGCACGATTTACCCAAATATTTTGACACCAAAACGTTATGGCTGTAAATTAGATATAACAATTTGGTAAATATCGATATGAATTATTGTCCTATATGTTGAAATAATGGTGGGTTTGGGTAAATCGTGCTACCGCTTTGGTCTTAAGCTTTGATACTTGATACTTCAGTAGGAGCACCACCGTGATGGCGGGTGGGTGTGGCAAGGGTTTTAGTCAACATTAAGAACAAACGGAATCCCTCTAAATGCGAACTATATCCGTAACTCTGCAATATACAGCAGTGTACCAGTTGTCAAATTTACCCCATATTTGGAACTAAGTAATTCCAAAAGAACGAGTTTTCACCAACAAAGGGTCATTATTCAGCAATGTTATTGCACAGGAGGTATGTTGATAATATGGCGTGGCGTTATAACATGTTGCAACTTGTGCATGATCAAATTTGGTTTCGTTTTTATAGTTCAAAATTTCGTTTTTACTTTACTTTACTACACTTGGATCTAGAAGAGTTGTTATTTAACTTGTGTTCTGCTTGAAATGATGGGCAAACCCAATCAAATGGTCTGTCGAATCGAGTGTTTGACCTTTTTTGTGCGGAACTGTGGGTAGACCATAGCAGCGATAGTAATCAAAACAAAGCAAAAGTAGATAAAAAAAACCAGATCGAATGACTGACGTTATAGGGTCAAATGCCGCTTGCTTGGTACTTGACGTCATATAACGTGAACCCCCACAATAACTTTTCAGACCTTCATGTAGTGTAGGCCATCGAAAGTATAAAAAAAAAGAAACGACATGCAGATCTGTATTTTAATTAGATTGGTTTAATCGGTTGCCTAGTATAAAAAATCATTCGTTTCCTGTCCCATACTCTCAACTTATTATTCTGAAGACAAATAGAATATTCTGTTTTAAAACACACGTGATATGTGTTGTTTTTCAGCTAGGATGTTTAAGTATCTGAAGTAACAACTCCACTAGCACCAGATAGGTAAATATATGTTTTACATGCAAAATATAAATTTAAAATATGAATATATTATTACATTTAGTAGGGCAGCAGAACCCAATTTTAAGCCTTGACATGGAAATATAGTCCACGTAACGTTTTTTGATGGATTATATATCTTCAATATGTGTAGATTCAGAAGAATCTGGATAATGCCACCCTGGCACCCTTGGGGAAATTTAAATATTCAAGATGGCTGCCATGAGATATTTTCTGGTTATGTAGTGGGGTAAAATTTATGACAAATTCTCTGGAACCTCGACTTGAAGGTGCTTTCTATAAGAATTCAACACAATAAATCCAGTGGGCTTGGTTTTTCCTCCTAAGAGTGACAGCTAAATCCGCTAGGGGGCCAAATCCAAAATGGACACCTGTTACCACAATACCACTGTTTGTCGTGTATTTTGTACACGGTGAACAGTCTATATGCTGATTACACTATTTTGCCTATACCAATTTTTTAGGACTTCGAATTTTGTCTAATGGTTTGGATTGTTCGTACTTTGTTTTATTTTATTTATTTTAAAAATAGATTCTCGGTGGATTATATATCTTCGAGAGCTGTAGATTCAGAATCCGGATGATGCCACCCTAGCACTCTTGGGAAAATTTAAATATGCAAGATGGCCGCCATGAGGTATTTCTTGATTATGTAGTGGGGTAAATTTTAAGACATTCTCTCGGACCTAGACTTGAAGGTGGTTTCTATAAGAAATCAACCCACTAAATCCAATGGGCTTTTTTTAAAGCAATATTTTTATTCAGATTTGTATCTGAATAGGGACTGGGGAACAGGCATAGTCTATATTAAACCCCTCTCCCTCCTTGGTTATTCATCCTAAAAGTGACAGCTAAATCTGGCGGGAAACTAATAAAGTTCGATAAAAAGGTGTGTAATATATTTAAAAAAAGATTCTATATGGATTATATATCTTCGGTAGCTGTTTATTCAGAATCCGGATGATACCACCCTAGCACCCTTCGTGAAATTTAAATATTCAAGATGGCCGCCATGACGCATTTTCTGGTTATTTAGTGGGGTAAAATTCATGACAGATTTCCGCGGACCATGGTTTAAAGGTGGTTTCTGTAGGAAGTCGATCAACTGAATACAATGAGCTTGGTTAATTCTCTAAATAAAAAATGACAACTTATCCCGCTAGAGGGCCAAATTCCAAATTGAGACTCATTTTGGCGAGAGACCCATAAATTTCTCTAAAAAGGTTCGCAATATACTGAAATGTAGGTTTTTTGTGTCAATTACTTCAGATATAAATATAGAAACACATTTCGACCAAACGTTATTGTGATAGTGAAATACGTCAAAGTATTAAGTTTTCAGGGTCGCTGAATTCATAACTGAACAGCTGATTGTCCTATGATCGAAATAAACGACAATGTGGGCCTCAAACCCGACATTATAGCTAAGTTTAGGAGTCCCCTGTAAATATATTGTAACGTAAAAAGATTTGTATCAAGAACAACCAACCCAACCTCACATATTTTTCAATTAAGTCACTGGAATAAGCAATAGTAACGCTGAAGTTTCGTATGCCGTTAGCAAAAATGTACTATTTCTTTATTAACCTCAGTTTTCTAGTAGAGAAGGTGACACGGCCGTGGATCATAACATAAGCTTGACAATTTGCGCTTCGTAGCTTTTATTCGTATCACCCTGTAATTTATGGTAAACAGCGAAACCTCTTAGTTCCATAAAGAACTCAATTTAGAAACTCGGGAAATTGCCACGGTATCAGGCTTCTGCTCATTGTACATACGTATATTGCATCATTGTATTCCACTGCCCGTGATCAAATGTTACCATATTCATACATTTTGACGTTACTGTTGATTCCCAAATGGTAACCAAAATAGCCAGAAAAACAACACTCACCCGCCCAGAATGAACGTGTAGCTGCACTATCAATTCAGAAGTAATTAAGTACTAGTTAACTTTTAGTTAGCAACATTTACTTTCAACTTTGGTCCAGTGGTCCATTGTATTTGAATGTGAAGCTTTTGCGTTCTTGTCGGAATACAAGGAGTGGAGCGTCTTCTGCGGTTTCCTAAACCTAGCTATTTTGTCGAATTTGGGCACCATATTGGCGTTTCGTTCGGTCATGGCACATTTCTCCAGTCAGATATGAACTCGGCGAACACGAAAACCTATAGTTTGACGTATTACACTATCACATCGTTACGTCTCGACAAATTATTGAGCTCAACCTGGAACATGTTTTTTATGATTATATCCGAAGAAATTGACACCTATATTTCCATATATTTTCTACATTTAGGGAACTTTATAAGTTTCCCGCCAAAAAGAGCCCCAATTTTGAATTTGGCTTTCTGGTGGAATTAGCCGTCTCTTTTAGGAGAAATATCCAAGCTCGTTGGATTGAGCGGGTCAAATTCTTGTAGAAACCACCTTCAAACCCATGTCCGAGAAAATCAAGTCACAAATTTTAGCCCAATACATAACCAGAAAATGCCTCTGGGTGACCATCTTGCATAAATCAATTTTTCCAAGGGTGTTAGGGTAGCATCATCCGGATTCTGAATCTACACATATCGAAAAAATATAATCCACCTAAAACCTATATTTCAATATTACACACCTTTTTACGGAAATTTATTAGTTTCCCGGCAAAATGACCCTCCATTTTGAATTTGCACCCTAGCGGATTTAGCTGTCACTTTCAGGAGAAATAAACGAGCCCATTGGATTTAGTGAGTTAAATTGTTATAGAAACCACCTTCAAGGCGAGGTCCGAGAGATTTGTCATAAATTATACCCCACTACAACTACATAACAAGAAAATTCCTCCTGGGGGCCATCTCGAATATTTAAATACCCCCCAAGGGTGCTAGGAAGGCATCATCCGGATTCTGAACCTATCGACGATATATATTCCACATATAATATATTTTTTGAATATATTACACACCTTTATAGGGAACTTCATTATTTTCCCGCCAAAATGAGCCTCCATTTTGGATTTGGCCCCCTAGCGGATTTAGCTGTCATTCTTGGGAGGAATAACCAAGCCTATTGGATTTAGTGGGTTGAATTCTTATAGAAACCACCTTCAAGTCGACGTCCGAGAGAATCTGTCATAAGTTTTACCCCACTACATAACCAGAAAGTACCTGATGGCGGCCATCTTGAATATTTAAATTTTCCCAAGGGTGCCAGAGTGGCAATATCCGGATCCCGAACCAACACATACTGAAGATATATAAACCATTAAAAACATTAGGTGGACTATATTTCCAGGTTTGTCGACTTGCTGCCGGACTAATTCATTTTCCAAAATTAAATTGTGTATTACTTCTTATGTTAGTCCTTAGATATTCAGTCCTTGTATGTCACTGGCGTACTGGTTATGGAAGACAGAAAGGGCAATATCAAAACAGAAATTGGCTTAATGCTTTGTTTTCGGCGTTTTATCAGTAACATTTCTATATATCAGTTTATATTGAAATAATTTCTTAATTTAACACGCCTATCTGATTGATAGGCTGGTTTTTAATATTGTAAATAATAAATAATCAATCTATTAACGTGGTTTAAGCCGTTAAAATGTATTTTTTCTGACAAATGAAAATCCCACGCCGTTAATTTAATGTCCGTTTATCCTCCCAGTGTTTCGTAAAAGACGCATAAAGGGATACCTGTAATGTGTTTGCCGTCCGTTGCAGCCTTTGTCATTTTTTTTTTGGGGGGGGGGGGGGCGGAATTCTTGTAATTGAGACGACTGTACTTAATCAAGCCCTTGCTCTACAACACATTACTCCGCAGCACATTGCCTATTCCAAAGCACCGGCTTGGGCCAACTAGGTAGATAGATAATCTCCTATGGGTCTTTTTTGATATCAGAAAAGACGAGTAGGAGATTTTATTTATCCTCCAATCCCTTCTTACATGCAGAAACGAAAATATATAATTCTTTGCTATAGAATTCACTTTTACTGTGCCTGAATACAGTAGATTATGAAATTTATCACGATATCTACTGTAGAGTGTATTATTGGGTGATAAAGTAAAATATTAAATCTTTACTATGTCTAGGTATATCACTGTCTGTTTTCGTAGGGTGCATGCGCTGGAAAGCCGCGCAGTAGCCTGCATGGCTATTGCAACCCGACGGTAGTTGGAGACCACACAGGGATGAATCTGTTCAATTACTTCATGGTTTCTCAACCCAAAAAGATTCGTACTACAAAACTTATGTCGAACGTGAATTTGGAATCATTACCAAATAAAACGATTTGGAATCATTACCAAACAAAACGCTCCGAACTTGGCCTGGATTTCTGGTACCAATGAAATAAGTCTTAGTATAACCTCTCCTTCTTTGAATACTAAAGATCTTTCTACCTTAGCTGGTGAGCCCAAAAGAGTCACGAAAATGACAACTGATACTTTGTTAGCGGAATGTGCTTAAAAAATCACATACTACTTCATTATTAAAATCAACAACCTTAGCCACAAGAGGTGTGTTCGGTCTCAGGGCATAGAAGGCAACAGTGGAGATATGCTTTAAAATCGTATTTCCATGACACGTAATGTGGACAAGACGGTCACAAAATTATACCATTGAAATAATTGCAAAAGCTCTCATTTTGCAGAGAGTGTCCGATATGGAAAACATAAAAACAATTTCAACAGATGAAACAGAGAAACATATTTCGTATCCTGGAGCAGGGAAGTTTGATGTATCTTCACCTTTACAAACGCAGTCAGGCCTAATTTCTTACCCCAATAAAGATATTATTATTAAGCTTTCATATTTTAATATGAAAGCTTATTGTTTTTGTTAAGATTATTATTCCTATTTAAGCTTTCATATTTTAATATGAAAGCTTATTGTTTTTGTTGAGATTATTATTCCTATTATTATTATTATTATTTTGTTTGTGTGTTTTATCCACTTTTCGGTTTTCTCAGAATCTACCCATAGGATCCTTCTGAAATTTTTACCTACCCCCCCCCCCCAAAAAAAATGGGTGGTGGCTGTTGGGTAAATATATTTTCAAAACGTTTTTCGAATCCGAAATCACCGAATTTTACGAACAAATGCATTTGACCTACTTTGCTGTAACTTTATGACTATTTGACCTATTTTACTTATTCCTTTTTCTTTGAATACCTTGTAACCTTTTCCTCAAATCTGCAATTTCGGATTTTCGAATTTCGAAAATTCGTCGCTGTGATTTCGAACCGGAAGTTAAATCAAAATGACAACTTCTTAAATAACTGCACGATTTTCATGAAATTTGGTATGTTAGTGGACCTCGCTATTGGGACTTTAAAATTGTCATTAGAAATTTTCTAAATTATCTCCCCTTGGTGATATTAAGGATCAAAGTTTTCATAAAAATCGACGAAATATAGGTTAGATTGCCTTGACACTACTGAGTCGCACACAAAAATTTTTATCAGTAACATTTCCATATATCAGTTTATATTGAAATAATTTCTTAATTTAACACGCCTATCTGATTGATAGGCTGGTTTTTAATATTGTAAATAATAAATAATCAATCTATTAACGTGGTTTAAGCCGTTAAAATGTATTTTTTCTGACAAATGAAAATCCCACGCCGTTAATTTAATGTCCGTTTATCCTCCCAGTGTTTCGTAAAAGACGCATAAAGGGATACCTGTAATGTGTTTGCCGTCCGTTGCAGCCTTTGTCATTTTTTTGGGGGGGGGGGGGGTCGGAATTCTTGTAATTGAGACGACTGTACTTAATCAAGCCCTTGCTCTACAACACATTACTCCGCAGCACATTGCCTATTCCAAAGCACCGGCTTGGGCCAACTAGGTAGATAGATAATCTCCTATGGGTCTTTTTTGATATCAGAAAAGACGAGTAGGAGATTTTATTTATCCTCCAATCCCTTCTTACATGCAGAAACGAAAATATATAATTCTTTGCTATAGAATTCACTTTTACTGAACCTGAATACAGTAGATTATGAAATTTATCACGATATCTACTGTAGAGTGTATTATTGGGTGATAAAGTAAAATATTAAATCTTTACTATGTCTAGGTATATCACTGTCTGTTTTCGTAGGGTGCATGCGCTGGAAAGCCGCGCAGTAGCCTGCATGGCTATTGCAACCCGACGGTAGTTGGAGACCACACAGGGATGAATCTGTTCAATTACTTCATGGTTTCTCAACCCAAAAAGATTCGTACTACAAAACTTATGTCGAACGTGAATTTGGAATCATTACCAAATAAAACGATTTGGAATCATTACCAAAAAAAACGATTTGGAATCATTACCAAATAAAACGATTTGGAATCATTACCAAATAAAACGATTTGGAATCATTACCAAACAAAACGCTCCGAACTTGGCCTGGATTTCTGGTACCAATGAAATAAGTCTTAGTATAACCTCTCCTTCTTTGAATACTAAAGATCTTTCTACCTTAGCTGGTGAGCCCAAAAGAGTCGCGAAAATGACAACTGATACTTTGTTAGCGGAATGTGCTTTAAAAAATCACATACTACTTCATTATTAAAATCAACAACCTTAGCCACAAGAGGTGTGTTCGGTCTCAGGGCATAGAAGGCAACAGTGGAGATATGCTTTAAAATCGTATTTCCATGACACGTAATGTGGACAAGACGGTCATAAAATTATACCATTGAAATAATTGCAAAAGCTCTCATTTTGCAGAGAGTGTCCGATATGGAAAACATAAAAACAATTTCAACAGATGAAACAGAGAAACATATTTCGTATCCTGGAGCAGGGAAGTTTGATGTATCTTCACCTTTACAAACGCAGTCAGGCCTAATTTCTTACCCTAATAAAGATATTATTATTAAGCTTTCATATTTTAATATGAAAGCTTATTGTTTTTGTTAAGATTATTATTCCTATTTAAGCTTTCATATTTTAATATGAAAGCTTATTGTTTTTGTTGAGATTATTATTCCTATTATTATTAATATTATTTTTTTTTGTGTTTTATCCACTTTTCGGTTTTCTCAGAATCTACCCATAGGATCCTTCTGAAATTTTTACCTACCCCCCCCCCCAAAAAAAAAATGGGTGGTGGCTGTTGGGTAAATATATTTTCAAAACGTTTTTCGAATCCGAAATCACTGAATTTTACGAACAAATGCATTTGACCTACTTTGCTGTAACTTTATGACTATTTGACCTATTTTACTTATTCCTTTTTCTTTGAATACCTTGTAACCTTTTCCTCAAATCTGCAATTTCGGATTTTCGAATTTCGAAAATTCGTCGCTGTGATTTCGAACCGGAAGTTAAATCAAAATGACAACTTCTTAAATAATTGCACGATTTTCATGAAATTTGGTATGTTAGTGGACCTCGCTATTGGGACTTTAAAATTGTCATTAGAAATTTTCTAAATTATCTCCCCTTGGTGATATTAAGGATCAAAGTTTTCATAAAAATCGACGAAATATAGGTTAGATTGCCTTGACACTACTGAGTCGCACACAAAAAATTGAGATTGTAGCCCAAACCGGAAGTGCAACCACCTTGAAACGTCAAAATCGATATTCCTTTGTTGATATTTTACTTACATACAAGGCAATTATATTTTCTGAATCCTTTTAGAAAAGCCAAAAAACTGTCGCGAATAGAATTTTGATTTTTGGAAAAGGATGGACGATTTCGAACCGGAAGTTAATATCAAAATGACAACTTCTTTAATAGTTGAACGATTTTTTAGTATGTCAGTAGATTTTGCTCATGTGACTTTAAAAATGTTATTAGAAATTTTTTAAATTATCTCCCCTTGGAGAAATTAAGGATCAAAATTTTCAAAAAATCGAAGAAACATTGGTCAGATTGCCTTGAATTATTTATTTTTTACTAGCTACGGCACTACTGATTCGTACACAAAAAATGAAAATTGTAGCACAAACCGGAAGTGCCACCATCTTGAAATGTGAAAATCGATATTCCTTTGGTGATATTTTACTTACAGACAAGGCAATTATATTTTCCGAATCCTTTTAGAAAAGCCTAAAAACTGTCGGGATTAGAATTTTCATTTTTGGCAAATGATGGACGCCATTTTGAATTGAAAATGAGCAATAGTGAAAAACCCACATTCATGGGCTTGAAAACATACACAATTGGTCGTGGCTTAGAGAATTCGTTTCTTATGTACATAATTAATACATTTAAGGATAACCTGGCTCATGGTCGAATGATTGGTTTTTGAATATTTCAAAAATTCGAATTACCCCTATGATGTTTTCCGTGCCGACAAGGTTGTTTTAGAGTTAGCTTGTTTTGACTTCGCGCATGCGTTACGCTGGAACCAAAGGTACCATGAGTACCAAATTCCGGCGAGGAACTTTTCACGTTAGTACCTAGGTACCCTGAAATTTTCAAGGCGATATCTGCATTCGTCAAGTTGTTTGTTCGTGGCACCTACCGTGCGTCATGATTTTGCGCATGCGCTACGCTAGAACCTAAGGTACCATGAGTACCAAAATCCGGTGAGGAACAGCTCACGTTGGTACCTAGGTACCCTAAAATTTTCAAGGTGATACCTGCATTTGTTCAAGTCGTTTGTTCGTGGCACCTGTCGTTGTCGTTTTTTTCTATATAAGACAATTTACGGAAAAATATCGATTTTCGGAATTTAAAATTGGTTATAATTAATTGTGAAATTGAAAATGCAACGTGATTTTATCGCCTCTTTCATGTCATCTTCATTAGAAGGCTTGATCTCGCCTTAACTACATACAGCTTATCAAGCCCTTCACTCAACATTTTTCGGCACTAAATTTGATTGGGTATAGGCCCTAAACAGTGATCCAATCAGATTCCTTCGTCAAATGGGTTACTAAAAATTGACTACTTTTATTTATCCTGCGTTTAAAAAAATCGTCACGATTATCAAGTCTCGCGCTTCTAGCTAAAATGTCTATGTGACAATCGAAATGCAAAGGTCAAGGTTCGATTCATCGACGTTTAACATTTAGTTGTCAGTGAGTTAGCGGAAAAAAAAACATTCAACGGCTGTAAACTTGTCTAGCTCTTTTTCTGTGGGGACTGACATATTTGTGAGTGTGTTACGTGCCACGACCTCTGATTGGACAATGCTTTGAATGCTAATTAGTAACGTGTAAACACAACCAGTGTAAAAGTTTAGGAAAAGCCAAGTATTGAAGCAACGGTTAACTGTTGTTAAACTTGCGTCCGTTGCTTCAGGAACATGCTTCCATGTTTGATAGGTATGAGTACTTAGATCCATTGCTCATATATAAAAAGTTATAAAAATTGATAAAATACGACTATTTTTAATCAAAACAACTTTGATGGATGGGGTGGGTTTTGAATTTATTTTCAACGTTCTTTGAATCCCACACTCTTCTATTTTTAATATTTGAGGTACAATCGGTGCAAATTTGAAGGTAATCGGACCTTCGGAACGTCGCTCGGGCGGTGCGAATTAAAACCCGTAACGAAAATTTGTTCATTCTTCAACGCGTTTTATATTGTATTATGGCCGCCACCTTAGATCCGCCTTCATTTACCAAACAACTTTAAAATATACCCCAAATTCTCAAATCGACCATAATTTCTTTTAATTTCCCGCATGCCCCACGATGTAACCAATGTTTTCAGATCATTTTGTTTTTGCCCGGGTGCAATGTTTCTAACTATATTTAAACCTGTAACTTTGCGAGTTTTTGACCAATTTTAATACTTTTTTCTTGTTACCTTCTTTAACATACTTGACATATTTCATAACACGGGACAGTAGCAGATCTAGTTATTATTATTTATTTTTTTTGTGTTTTATCCACTTTTCGGTTTTTTCAGAATCTATCCATGGGATCTTTCTGAAATTTTTACCTACCCCCCCCCCCCAAAAAAATGGGTGGTGGCTGTTGGGTGAATATATTTTCAAAATGTTTTTCGCATCCGAAATCACCGAATTTGACAAACAAGTGCATTTGACCTACATTGCTGTAACCTCATGGCTATTTGACCTATTTCACTAATTCTTTTTTTACCTTGTAACATTTACTTCAAATCTGCAATTTCGGATTTTCGAATTTCGAAAATTCGTCGCTGTGATTCGGATCCGGAAGTTCAATCAAAATGACAACTTCTTAAATAGTTGCACGATTTTCATGAAATTTGGTATGTACATGTAAGTAGATCTCGCTATTGGGACTTTAAAAATGTCATTAGATATTTTCTAAATTATCTTCCCTTGGCGATTTTAAGGATCAAAGTTTTCATAAAAATCGACGAAATATAGGTCAGATTGCCTTGAAATTATTTTTTTTACCAGCTACGACACTACCATTTCGTACACAAAAAATTGAGTTTGTAGCCCAAACCGGAAGTGCAACCATCTTGAAACGTCAAAATCGACATTCCTTTGTTGATATTTTACTTACAGACAAGGCAATTATATTTTCCGAATCCTTTTAGAAAAGCCAAAAAACTGTCGGGAATAGAATTTTGATTTTTGGAAAATGATGGACGATTTCGAACCGGAAGTTAAAATCAAAATCACAACTTCTTTAATAATTGCACGATTTTTATGAAATTTAGTAAGTCAGTAGATTTTGCTCATGTGACTTTAAAAATGTCATTAGAAATTTTCTAAATTATCTCCCCTATGAGAAATTAAGGATCAAAATTTTCAAAAAATTGAAGAAATATAGGTTAGATTGCCTTGAATTTTTTATTTTTTACTAGCTACGACACTACTGATTCGTACACAAAAAATTGAGTTTGTAGCCCAAACCGGAAGTGAAACCATCTTGAAACGTCAAAATCGATATTCCTTTGTTGATATTTTACTTACAGACAAGGCAATTATATTTTCCGAATCCTTTTAGAAAAGCCAAAAAACTGTCGGGAATAGAATTTTGATTTTTGGAAATGATGGACGATTTCGAACCGGAAGTTAAAATCAAAATGACAACTTCTTTAATAGTTGCACGAATTTTATGAAATTTAGTAAGTCAGTAGATTTTGCTCATGTGACTTTAAAAATTTTCTAAAGTATCTACCTTGGAGAAATTAAGGATCAAAATTCTCAAAGAATCGAAGAAATATAGGTCAGATTGCCTTGAATTTTTTATTTTTTACTAGCTACGGCACAACTGATTCGTACACAAAAAATGGAAATTGTAGCACAAACCGGAAGTGCCACCATCTTGAAATGTGGAAATCGATATTCCTTTGGTGATATTTTACTTAAAGACAAGGCAATTATATTTTCCGAATCCTTTTAGAAAAGCCTAAAAACTGTCGGGAATAGAATTTTCATTTTTGGTAAATGATGGACGCCATTTTGAATTGAAAATGAGCAATAGTGAAAAATCAACATTCATGGGGTTGAAAACATACACAATTGGTCGTGGCTTAGAGAATTTGTCTCTTATGTACATAATTAATACATTTAAGGATAACTTGGCTCATGGTCGAATGATTGGTTTTTGAATATTTCAAAAATTCGAATTACCCCTATGATGTTTTCCTTGCCGACAAGGTTGTTTTCGAGTTACGCTGGAACCAAAGGCGAGGAACTTTTCACGTTAGTACCTAGGTACCCTGAAATTTTCAAGGCGATATCTGCATTTTTTACCAAGTCGTTTGTTCGTGGCACACACCGTACGTCATGACTTTGCGCATGCGCTACGCTAGAAACTAAGGTACCATGAGTACAAAATTCTGGCGAGAAACTTTTCACGTTGGTACCTAGGTACCCTGAAATTTTCAAGGTGATACCTGCTTTGTTCAAGTCGTTTGTTCGTGGCACCTACCGTTAGTCGTTTTTTTCTAAACATGTATAAGTCAATTTACGGAAAAATATCGATTTTCGGAATTTAAAATTGGTTTTAATTAATTGTGAAATTGCAAATGCAAAGTGATTTTATCGCCTCTTCCAGGAACTTTTCACGTTAGTACCTAGGTACCCTGAAATTTTTAAGGCGATATCTGCATTTGTTCAAGTCGTTTGTTCGTGGCACCTACTGTGCGTCATGATTTTGCGCATGCGCTACGCTAGAACCTAAGGTACCATGAGTACCAAATTCCGGTGAGGAATTTTTCACGTTGGTACCTAGGTACCCTGAAATTTTCAAGGTGATACCTGCATTTGTTCAAGTCGTTTGTTCGTGGCACCTACCGTTAGTCGTTTTTTTCTAAACATGTATAAGTCAATTTACGTAAAAATATCGATTTTCGGAATTTAAAATTGGTTTTAATTAATTGTGAAATTGCAAATGCAAAGTGATTTTATCGCCTCTCCCATATCATCTTCATTAGAAGGCTTGATCTCGCCTAAACTACATACAGCTTATCAAGCCCTTCTCTCAACACTCTGCATTTTTCGGCACTACATTTGATTGGGTATAGGCCCCCACCCGTGATCTAATCAGATTCCTTCGTTCAATGGGTTTAACGATTATCAAGTCTCGCGCTTCTAGCTAAAATGTCTATGTGACAATCGAGATGCAAAGGTCAAGGTTCGATTCATCGACATTTAACATTTACACCTGCGTTTTTAGTTGTCAGTGAGTTAGCGGGAAAAAACATTCAACGGCTGTAAACTTGTCTAGTTCTTTTTTTGTGTGGGCTGCCATATTGGTTAACTACAGTCGCGTGCCACATTGTGAGTGTGTTACCTGCCACGACCTCTGATTGGACAATGCTTTGAATGCTAATTAGTCACGTGTAAACACAACCAGTGTAAAGGTTTAGGAATAGCCAAGTGTTGAAGCAACGGTTAAATGTTGTAAAACTTGCGTCCGTTGCTTCAGGAACATGCTTCCATGTTTGATAGGTATAAGTACTTAGATCCATTGCTCAGATATAAAAAGTTATAAAAATTAATAAAAAAAACGACTATTTTTAATCAAAACAACTTTGATGGATGGGGTGGGTTTTGAATTTATTTTCAACGTTCTTTGAATCTCACACTCTACTATTTTTAATATGTGAGGTACAATCGGTGCAAATTTGAAGGTAATCGGACCTTCGGAACGTTGCCCGGGCGGTGCGAATGAAACCCGTAACGGAAATTTGTTCATTCTTCAACGCGTTTATATTGTATTATGGCCGCCACCTTAGATCCGCCGTCATTTACCAAACAACTCCAAAATATACCCCAAATTCTCAAATCGACCATAATTTCTTTGAATTTAAGATCATTTTGTTTTTGCCCGGGTGCAATGTTTCTAACTATATTTAAACCTGTAACTTTGCGAGTTTTTGACCAATTTTATTACTTTTTTCTTGTTACCTTCTTTAAGATACTTGACATATTTCATTACACGTGACGATGAACATGAAAGCTTTCATATCTGCATGGGACAGTAGCAGATCTAGTTTCGCTTTCATATTTTAATATGAAAGCTTATTGTTTTTGTTAAGATTATTATTAAGCTTTCATTTTTTAATATGAAAGCTTATTGTTTTTGTTAAGATTATTATTAAGCTCTCATATTTTTTTTTTGTGTTTTATCCACTTTTCAGTTTTCTCAGAATCTACCCATAGGATCTTTCTGAAATTTTTACCTACCCCCCCCAAAAATGGGAGGTGGCTGTTGGGTGAATATATTTTCAAAACGTTTTTCGCATCCGAAATCACCGAATTTTACGAACAAATGCATTTGACCTACTTTGCTGTAACTTTGTGACTATTTGAACTACTTTACTAATTCCTTTTTCTTTGAATACCTTGTAACATTTACTTCAAATCTGCACTTTCGGATTTTCGAATTTCGAAAATTCCTCGCTGTGATTTCGAACCGGAAGTTAAATCAAAAAGACAACTTCGTTAATAGTTGCACGATTTTCATGAAATTTGGTATGTAAGTAGATCTCGCTCATGGGAGTTAAAAAATGTCATTAGAAATTTTCTAAATTATCTCCCCTTGGCGATATTAAGGATCACATTTTTCAAAAAAATCGACGAAATATAGGTCAGATTGCCCTGAAATTATTTTTTTTTACTAGCTACGACACTACTAATTTGTACACAAAAAATTAAGTTTGTAGCCCAAACCGGAAGTGCAACCATCTTGAAACGTCAAAATCGATATTCCTTTGTTGTTATTTTACTTACAGACAAGGCAATTATATTTTCCGAATCCTTTTAAAGAAGCCAAAAAAACTGCCGGGAATAGAATTTTGATTTTTGGAAAATGATGGACGATTTCGAACCGGAAGTTAAAATCAAAATGACAACTTCTTTAATAGTTGCACGATTTTTATTAAATTTAGTAAGTCAGTAGATTTTGCTTATGTGACTTTAAAAATGTCATTAGAAAGTATCTCCCCTTGGAGAAATTAAGGATCAGAATTTAGTAAGTCAGTAGATTTTGCTTATGTGACTTTAAAAATGTCATTAGAAATTTTCTAAATTATCTCCCCTTGGAGAAATTAAGGATCAAAATTTTCTAAAAATCGAAGAAATATAGGTCAGATTGCCTCGAATTTTTTATTTTTTACTAGCTACGGCACTTCTGATTCGTACACAAAAAATGGAAATTGTAGCACAAACCGGAAGTGCCACCATCTTGAAATGTGAAGATCGATATTCCTTTGGAGATTTTTAACTTACAGAAAAGGCAATTATATTTTCCAAATCCTTTTAGAAAAGCCTAAAAACTGTCGGGAATAGAATTTTCATTTTTGGAAAATGATGGACGCCATTTTGAATTGAAAATGAGCAATAGTGAAAAATCCACATTCATGGGCTTGAAAACATACACAATTGGTCGTGGCTTAGAGAATGTGTCTCTTATGTACATAATTAATACATTTAAGGATAACCTGGCTCATGAAAACATACACAATTGGTCGTGGCTTAGAGAATGTGTCTCTTATGTACATAATTAATACATTTAAGGATAACCTGGCTCATGGTCGAATGATTGGTTTTTGAATATTTCAAAAATTCGAATTACCCCTATGATGTTTTCCGTGCCGACAAGGTTGTTTTCGAGTTAGCTTGTTTTGACTTCGCGCATGCGTTACGCTGGAACCAAAGGCGAGGAACTTTTCACGTTAGTACCTAGGTACCCTGAAATTTTCAAGGCGATACCTGCATTTTTTAAGTCGTTTGTTCGTGGCACACACCGTGCGTCATGACTTTGCGCATGCGCTACGCTAGAATCTAAGGTACCATGAGTACAAAATTCTGGCGAGGAACTTTTCACGTTGGTACCTAGGTACCCTGAAATTTTCAAGGTGATACCTCCATTTCTTCAAGTCGTTTGTTCGTGGCACCTACCGTTGGTCGTTTTTTTCTATACATGTATAAGTCAATTTACGGAAAAAAAATATCGATTTTCGGAATTTAAAATTGGTTTTAAATTATTGTGAAATTGCAAATGCACAGTGATTTCATTGCCTCTTCCATATCATCTTCATTAAAAGGCTTGATCTCGCCTTAACTACATACAGCTTATCAAGCCCTTCTCTCAACACTCTGCATTTTTCAGCACTAAATTTGATTGGGTATAGGCCCCCAACCGTGATCCAATCAGATTCCTTCGTTAAATGGGTTACTAAAAATATACTTCTTTCAATTCATTTTATTTATCCTTCGTTAAAAAAAATCGTCACGATTATCAAGTCTCGCGCTTCTAGCTAAAATGTCTATGTGACAATCGAGATGCAAAGGTCAAGGTTCGATTCATCGACGTTTAACATTTACACCGGCGTTTTTAGTTGTCAACGGCTGTAAACTTGTCTAGTTCTTTTTCTGTGTGGGCTGCCATATTGGTTTACTACAGTCACGTGCTACATTGTGAGTGTGTTACGTGCCACGACCTGTGATTGGACAATGCTTTGAATGCTAATTAGTCACGTGTAAACACAACCAGTGTAAAAGTTTAGGAATAGCCAAGTGTTGAAGCAACGGTTAACTGTTGTAAAACTTGCGTCCGTTGCTTCAGGAACATGCTTCCATGTTTGATAGGTATGAGTACTTAGATCCACTGATCAGATATAAAAAGTTATAAAAATTGATAAAATACGACTATTTTTAATCAAAACAACTTTGATGGATGGGCAGGGTTTTGAATTTATTTTCAACTTTTCTGAATCTCACACTCTTCTATTTTTAATATGTGAGGTACAATCGGTGCAAATTTGAAGGTAATCGGACCTTCTTTGAATCTCACACTCTTCTATTTTTAATATGTGAGGTACAATCGGTGCAAATTTGAAGGTAATCGGACCTTCGGACCGTTGCCCGGGCGGTGCGAATGAAACCCGTAATGAAAATTTGTTCATTCTTCAACGCGTTTTATATTGTATTATGACCGCCACCTTAGATCCGCCGTCATTTACCAAACAACTCCAAAATATACCCCAAATTCTCAAATCGACCATAGTTTCTTTTAATTTCGGGCATGCCCCACGATGTAACCAATGTTTTCAGATCATTTTGTTTTTGCCCGGGTGCAATGTTTCTAACTATATATAAACCTGTAACTTTGCGAGTTTTTGACCAATTTGAATACTTTTTTCTTGCTATGTTTTCAGATCATTTTGTTTTTGCCCGGGTGCAATGTTTCTAACTATATTTAAACCTGTAACTTTGCGAGTTTTTGACCAATTTGAATACTTTTTTCTTGCTATTTTCACGCTTTTAACGCATTTATGCTTTTTAAACAAAACAAAACGACACGAATAATCCAGAAACAGTTGTATTGCATATGCTATTCGCTATATATTGCAATGCACCCTATTTCGCTTTAAGCCATTATTTAAATCCTAATACCGACCCACACGCTACAAAGGGCCAGTCAGGCTCACATTTCCCTTTGACATATTCCTTTACCCGTAAACATAAATTTTACACAGACCCATACCGGAAAAATACCCAGTTAAACATATATACATTCCTTGGACAAAACACAACATTACATTATTACAATCTATCTGTATAGATCGGAGACATCATTTATTTCTTTTAAATTAGTTTCACCGTTTCAATTTTAGGATTCCTATTTATTCCTACGCTTATAGAAAATTACCCATGTTTAAACACTTATTTACTTAACGTAACACTATGCAGTTCTAAGAGACACTTGCCAGATGTGGAAGGATCCCCAAATCCCACATCTAGCGTGTGACACATGCCCTTCATTGCTACATATTATAATAACCTTGTAATCGTCCATTTTAAACGTCACTTATTTCCTTAACTTATTTCCATAACTTAATGATTTTACTAGTTTGACGTTTATTTTAAACCCTTATATTTAGCATATCCCTAATCTTAAAAATTAAATAAAATTATCCCTTGTTCTATTTGGCTTTCCTTATTTCCATAACTTAATGATTTTACTAGTTTGACGTTTATTTTAAACCCTTATATTTAGCATATCCCTAACCTTAAAAATTAAATAAAATTATCCCTTGTTCTATTTGGCTTTCCATGTTCAGTTTATTAGGAAATATGTACCTACCTTAAAAAAACGTCTGGAAACTTCATCTCCGTCTAAGGATTCCCTCCAGGGTCACATTCGGATGTTACCGAAACCATTACTGCAGTCTTCAATCAGTGGCCCATGATCGTCTTGAAATCTAACTTCACGTGCACCATTACTTATACTTGTAACACTATATGTTACAAATAATAGAAGGAAGCCATGGTGTATATAAGACCTTTATTGAGTACATGAAAATAAGACATACATTGGAAGGCAGCCCTATTTTAAGTCTTGATTTGGTCTCGGTGAACTCCTGCTTATAAAACCTTCAACAATTAGCTGAGATGATAATCATATATGATATTGTTTATTAATAAATTATTGTGTTTGTAATTACACTGCATATTTCTCTTAATGTCACTGCCGGGTCATGGTATATATCAACACGTTCTCTTTGAAGTTATGTCTAGTGTTCATATGTAGCTTATTAAAAATAATTGGATAATCGTGTCTTTTTAGGAGTTATCAAGAGTTTATATGTCAACATCACTTCACAGGAGTTATCAAGAGTTTATACGTCAACATCACTTAACTTCACTTTGTAATATGGTGACATAATGGAATTGAACGCCGATATGTAACTAAGCTTTAATTTTTGAGGACTAGGTATTAGATCACTATATCTCAATGGGGCGCGTACTTGGTCTCTGAAATACTATGGACTTTGGGGAGAGATTTTGCAGAATTCATTTTGAGACCGACTATTTTTTTGCCATGGTGTGAAATACATTTTTTCAAACATAAGTTGCCAAGTTTTTTTATATTAAAGTTTCGTGTGAGTAGCGTGACGTGAGCAGTGAGCACCTATTTTGCTAACGACCAACTGCGATGATTTTGCGACCGACCCCTGCAGTATTTGGGATCTATTCTGGCATAATTTGTTTACCTCGCCGAGACCGACTGCAGGTACTGCACTTATTTTGAGACCGACTATTTTTCTCCCCGTGGGAAATTTTGATCTTCGACCAACATACTCACAACAGAATAAGAGTAAAACACAACATTTTTCAAGCATGATAAGGTGTCAAGGTTATTTTATACTAACGTTTTGCGTGAGTAGCGTGACGTGTGCAGTGAACACTTATTTTGATACCGACGGCTCTTATTTTGCGAGCGACTACACTGCTTTTGCGACCGACTATCTTTTTTCTCGGTCCCCCACCCCCATATTTACGCCCCTGGGTATCCTTGACATTACATAGTGTAAATATTTTGTTGAAGTAAGTTGTTTTAGCCTTTACCTCAATTTCCTGACAAAATGAGGTGAAGAGGGGAAGTTATGGCATAATTCATAGCATCAAAGGAGTATGAAAAGGCTATTAATTGATAATTTATTGCTCTGTAAGTGTCACATTATAAAATATCACTACAAATAATAGATTTACATCCAAAATGTAAAACATTAAGAGCTACGAAAGACACATCTACAACATTTCCATTTTTGGGGTGTGCTTTGTTACAATTCAAGCATAAAATCCAATTACTGCTAATTTGGAGTCAATATAAGTTCAATTGAATATTCAAATATCATGTTCAAGTCTAAATGAAATGGAGACAGATACATTTCCCTGCAAATACATAGATTTCACTTTCTCGTGAAGGGAAATGCAACAATTTCAGGTTGTAAAAGATAACATTCTAACATACCACAGCAGTACATAATTGGACTAAATTTATTAATTCTTACATTTCTGACAAACACATGGATACTTTTTCAATATCTACAAACACATGAATCCTTTCCAAGTTATTTAACAATGGAAATAAAGACATGCAAGACATTTTGGTTCATTTTCAACAGATAAATCATTAAAATTTGGACAGTGATATTGGGGGTAATCTGAAGAATTTCAGACATCTTGTCATGATTTTTAAGCAAAATTGAGAGAAATCATGGCACTTTCTTCTCGTCTAACCTTTAGGATGCAGCAAAAGTAAAAATTACACATTGAAATATTTTCCACTAATTTTGAAAAGTAAATAAACCCTGAAAATCACAAAATTTTGACCAATATCAATAATTCCCCTCACAAATTTGTTAAAGAGATATTTTGGGAATTTTACCATTTCACTTTTTTATTATCAAAATGTCATATATCATATTTTGCTTATTTGGCATCGGTAACCTTTTGACCTTCTCAATTACGTCATAATTTGATAAATTGGTTTTACAAATTATCCTTCGTAACATATTCAATGATTCAGCTGCGACAGACAGCATCAGAATTGGCTACATTTATAAACCAGCCTATTTTATCCTCTGGTGACCTTCGGACCTCGATAACTCCTGAAGGATCCCTCACCTGACTGATCAAATACCATTTTTGTATTCCTAATGCTTCTAGAAAAGTCAACTCCCGCTTTTTGCCCAATTTCGGATAATACCCCCCCCCCCCCTTCTCCTTTAACCTCTGCTTACCTTTTGACCTCGATAACTTCTGAACTCATTGGACTGATCACCCACCATTTTCAGAATCCAGGGGGGAAATGCTTCTAGAAGAGTCTACTCCCGATGTTTGCCCACCTTTCGGATAATACCCCCCCCCCCCCTTCTCCGTCTGGTCTATAGTAGTCTTGAATGATATATTACTACTTTGTATTTCAAATGTCATGTTAAGTCAACTGATTTTCAGCAATTTGTGAAGCTGCCTAGGCCATTAGAACATAATTTAGAACCATTTTCAACTGATCATATTGGAAGTATAACATAAAACCAAAATTAACAAAAGCTGTACCAATACAAAGACAGACAAATTGTTGACGTTATTCCCATTATAAGTTTCCAGTGAATATAAATTTTGTTGTTGTTGTCATTCATTAAAGTGGAATTTCAGGGTAAATATTCATCATTTTATTTCAGGACACAAATTTATTGATACTGCAATTTCAATGGGTAAGCTTGTATCTTGTAAATATAATTATTTCAAATGTATGTAAATACATGTTCATTTTATAATCAGTCGAAATAAAATAAGACTATAGGCTAATAACTTCTTTTTTTCTTTTACAGCAACATTCCTGAAGCAGAACAAAAATACCAAGAATTAACACAAAATGTACTGTTATTTGAAATTTGCCTAGTATTTTTAAAAATCATCGATAACAACATATAAGCTAATTTAACACGTGATTTCACAATTTGACTCTCAACAACGTATGTTACCCGTTGCTTCAGAACATACATTGTAAAACTGTTTGCATTTAGATGTAAATAAAAAATATTTTTTAATACTTTTGAATTTTTCCTACCGGTATCTTCAATCTCGAAGATGTGGATGCGAATTACTGCAACAAGATAAATCTTGTCACCTCTTGGCTTTTTGTCAGTGATGTACATAGGAGAAAACTGTACCCGGTCAGTGTAATCACAAGCCCGACAGCAACAGAGCAGTAGTCACACATCCTACAAATTAAATCATCATGATAAAAAAACAAATATGCCATTTTTTTTCTTCAATTTTCTTAGTCGAAAGGAACACAATGGCCTGGCCTACTACGAAGGGTGGCCTGACTCCTCTTTCAAAAAGTAGCGGGAAGGTCCAAAAGATTGCCACAAGATTGGACAACGTTCTATCATCGCCATGCTTGTTTGGTTCGTGTCGTTGTTTGTGTCGTCAATGTTGTCGTCGTCGTTTCTTGGTTTAACGTCCACTTCCACCTAGGGTGATATCGTAGACAAGTCAATGTTGTCTTAGGCGACGCCATTATAAAAAGTGGGGAGGGGGTTACCGGTCTCTGATGTAAAGGGAAAATTGAAATGGTATGCGTATATATATCGGCACACTACGATATAGTTAAAAACACAGTTTTATTATCCACGAAAGTGCGGCAGTGCACATCATCACATCAACATTACATCAATACTGGCAACATTTACAGGCATCGTCAATGACATCAATATGAACACCGATATAGAAATCGAAACATCAGTTGTGATTAGTTCGTGAACTATTGATGTGTAAAATCACAATTGCAACATTGTTTTTAAATTTATAGTTAAGGAATAGATAAGTAAGATGGTTTTAACCATATTTTATCTTTACAAATTATTCTCTATTGTCAGTATATTAGTAGACTGGCCCAGTCTCTTCTATTTATTTTACATTTCGATATTAATTTTTAGTAAACCAACACTTTCGTTTCCATTTGTATAACAAAACTTTGAGTTAACCTGTAACCAGCACCAGAGACTGGACAATTTGCGAACTTCACAATAAAATGGGCGTTCTTGCCATGTTTTTCGTCCTACCTTATTTGGAATATCAAGCACGACCCCGAGTCACGTGACATGAATCATGCGTCTCGACTGGAGTGCAAAGCAGTCATGCTGAGACCGTCTGAGGGTTGATGTCACGTTGTTGTTAGATATGTCGTGATCACGTGCACGTCACACGACCTACATAATGCAGATTATCCTACTAGATGAGATTGAAGCTCTATTTGCCAAGTCTCTAGAGATTACGGGGGGGGGGGTCTTGGAGAGGTCTGGCCAACTTTTGGTGTGTGGAGAAGACTGGCCATCAGTCTAGTATATTAGCTATGGTGTGAGTTTATTTAAAACGCAAATTAATTGTTTTGAAATAACGCGAGAATAACAGGAAAGATGGTCTGAGTTCTACGATACCACCAAGAGCACGGGGGTAATCGGTGATATATCCCAAGATACTAGTAATAGTATAGGAGATATCCTTCGTTCAGGTGCTTGTAATGTTTTAAATTCCTCGGATACTTCATTAATCTCAACTCAACAATGTTCTGCCAAACTAACTGATATTTTGTATTTTTCACCAGATCAATATTATAATTGTGATATTTCTAAATGTATGTCTAATAATTGTAAAACCTGTCCTATTTTGAATAGTAATAATTCTTTTATGAGTTCTTTAACTACTAAAACATATTTTACACAAGGGTTTGAGAAACTAAATTGTAAAACATCCAATATTATCTACGGTATAGAATGTACACTCCGCGGACTGGTTTATAATGGCGAAACTAAAGGACCTTTACATTTATGTATTAACGGTCATCGTCAATATAAATAAGGGTATTAACCAGATACTTTATAGACATTTTAACCAACCTGACCACTCTATACTATCAATGGGGGTGTCTATATTAGAAAAAATTTACCACCATACCAACAGCCCTACTATGAGTACTCCATTTCGCAGAGACAGAGAGGAATATTGGATACGTACATTAGGTACTTCCACCGCTTAAGGGTGCAATGTAGCTAGTATTGGAAATCTGTCTTGCCCGGCGTGTAGCATTGTCATGACGTTATTCCCAAAGTTTCGTCGTCGTAAACGCAGTCATGGACATTGTCGCTACACACCACCCAAGCTGAGAACTATTTCACTTGATGCCCTTTTGGATATTATCAAAGAACCACTAGAGCCACACCATATCCGTACAAAATTATATTTGATTCCACTTACTATCTCTATACTATTAATGGGGGTGTCTATATTAGGCCCTGTATCCATAGGCTGTTCCCTTGTGGCGTGTACCCTTGTGGCGTTGTGACCTTGTTCCCAGACCCGGTACCCGCGCGTATCCATAGGCTGTTCCCTTGTGGCGTGTGCAATGTACGATAGAAAGATTTGTAAAGAAAAGTCTACATACGAACGTTGATGAGAAAGAAAATTAACTCAAGACACAACTATTATTATGCGAACCCCTATTTATACGCCCACATTTTCATGTGGACGTATTATGTCGTCGTGCCTGTCCGTCCGTCCACAATTGTTTGTGGACTCTCTACAGGTCACAATTCTTGTCCGATTTTGACGAAACTTGAAATAGAGCTTTATCCCCAAAAGATCTCGGCTGCTTTCGATATTGGCATGTATCGGATCAAAACTTCATGGATTATGGCCCCTGATTGTACGAAAAATCACGGTTTTAGCTTGTGGACACTATAGAGGTCACAATATTGAACTGATTTTGATGAAACTTTACATGCATGTTTATAACCGAAAGATCTTGGTTCCTTTCGATATTTGCACCTATCGGAACGTAATTTCCTGAATTACGGCCCCTGATTGTCCAAAAAATCACATATTTTAGCTCGTGGTACCTCTGGAGGTCTCAATTATTATCCGATTTGAAAAACCGTTCGATTATATCACCGTTACACCCTAAGGAAGGTTGAGTTCCAATTTTGGAAAAATCGGACAAAAATAACCATACAATGTACGATGGAAAGATAGGTAAAGAAAAGTCTACATACGAACGTTGATGAGAAAGAAAATGGTTATAACCCAAAGATCTTGGTTCCTTTCGTTATTTGCGCATATCGGCTCATAACTTTCTGAATTATGGCCCCTGATTATACGCTAAATCGCCTTCGTTTAGCTTGTGGTCCCTCTGGAGGTCACAATTATTATCTGATTTAAAATATCGTTTTATTATATCACCGTTACGCCCTAAGGAAGGTTGAGTTTGAATTTCGGAAAAATTGGACCAAAATTGCCATATAAAATGGCCGCCATTCGTATGCGAATACTGTTAAAAAAATGGTATATCAAGGTTGTGGACCATGTAGAGGTCTCAATTTTAATTCGTTTCTGATGAAACTTGAAATGCATGGTTATAACCCAAAGATCTTGGTCCCTTTCAATATTTGCGCATATCAGATCGTAACTTCCTGAATTATGGCCCCTGTTTATAACCAAAATCGTCTTTGTATAGCTTGTGGTCCCTCTGGAGGTCACAATTATTATCCGATTTAAAAAAAATCGTTTGATTATATCACCGTTACACCCGAAGGGAGGTTAAGTTCGAGTTTCGGAAAAATTCGGAACAAAATTGCCATACAAAATGGCCGCCGCATGTATGCGAATACTGTTATAAAATGGTATATCAAGGTTTCGGAAAAATTCGGAACAAAATTGCCATACAAAATGGCCGCCGCATGTATGCGAATACTGTTATAAAATGGTATATCAAGGTTGTGGACCCAGTATAGGTCACAATTTTGATTCAATTTCGATGAAACTTGAAATGCATGGTTATAACCCAAAGATCTTGGTTCCTTTCGTTATTTGCACATATCAGATCATAACTTCCTGAATTATGGCCCCTGATTGTCCGAAAAATCGCCTATGGTCCCTCTGGAGGTTATGATTAGTATCCGATTTAAAAAACCGATTGACTCTATCACCGTTACACCATACGGAAGGTTGAGTTTGACTTTTAGGGAAATCGGACCATAATTGCCAGACAAAATGGCCGCTGTTTGTACGCTTATAGTGTTAAAATATGGTATATCAAGGTTGTGTACCCAGTATAGGTCACAATTTTAATTCGATTTTGATGAAACTTGAAATGCATGTTTATAACCTAAAGATCTTAATTCTTTTCGATATTTGCGCATATCAAATTGTAATTTAATGAATTATAGCCTTTGATTGTAGGAAAATTCACTTTCTGTTTTGCTTGTTCTCTAACCATCTCTCGAAAATGTTGGCGTATCCTGCCTGGCAGTGCCAGCTTACTATCTTTTTTATTGATAGCTCGACGATAAACTCAACTACTGAAAATCGGAAGGGTGAGGAGGATGCCGCTATTGCATGCAGTGTCGGATTAACCTTGTGGGGATGGGGGGCATACCAACTGTGCGGGGGCCCCATAGTCGTTTGTTCAAATTATTCGTACTGACCGCGGGTCGTACTAGTATGTACTCCGCCCCCTTGAGTGTCTGGGGTGTTTTCCTTCAGGATTTCTTTTTTTCAAATAAGGATTAATTTCAGTGTATCTGAGACAATAATTTTGGGCAGCGATTTCATTGACGTTTTGAATTCGTTGACAAATTGAGTATTTTAAACAGACTCTTCCTCTTATGATGTTTTCATTTTCTTTATGTTATTGAAATCCGGGATAAATATAAGTATGACCCAGAACTGTGGGGGGCCCTTAAATGTGGGGAGCCCGGGACATTTTTCCCACTATGCCCCTCCCCTCCCTGATCAGGTACTGATTGTATTCATTTTCCTCCCTGGTGCTCATCTCAGAAGATAACACGTCTTCAGACAAGGCCCATGGTGCTGGGTCCGGCCATTTTTTGGAACTCGCAATGTACTGGGGGAATTTCACACAAGTTTCCATACAATATCGCACTCGTAACGACTTGTTCCCTCTAGTGCAGCTGCAAAAGAATTGACATGTTCATGGTCTGTGTTCCCGGTCACACGCCAAATGTTCCCTGCACGAGGCCACATGTTCCCTGGGAACATCCTATGGGAACGGGCACGTTAAAAACAGAGGTTCATTGTCCTTGTGGCGCGTCACAAGTGAACAAGGGAGCACGCCACAAGGGAACACACCACAAGGGAACAGCCTATGGATACAGGGCCTTAGAGAAAATTTACCACCATACCAACAGCCCTACTATGAGTACTCCATTTCGCAGAGACCGAGAGGAATATTGGATACGTACATTAGGTACTTCCACCGCTTAAGGGTGCAATGTAGCTAGTATTGGAAATCTGTATAGCCCGGCGTGTAGCATTGTCATGACGTTATTCCCAAAGTTTCGTCGTCGTAAACGCAGTCATGGACATTGTCGCTACACACCACCCAAGCTCAGAACTATTTCACTTGATGCCCTTTTGGATATTATCAAAGAACCACTAGAGCCACACCATATCCGTACAAAATTATATTTGATTCCACTTACTATTTTGAAATTGCTTATAACAGAATTTTACTGATCCTGCATCCACTCAATACAGGGTCGTATACATTGTTCTTGACATTGCTCACCATCGTTTGGACATTGCGATTGAGCCTGCGTCTAACACCACCAACAGTTCTTTTTTAAAACTGAAATTTGCCATTAAAGGCATTGATGCTATCGGGTGAAGCCAAATATTACACCATAAGCAAGTCACAGCACACATCCCTCCTTACTTCAAAACTGTTACTGTTACTGTTCCTAGGATTTCTTATACGTATACTAAACCCATTGCATCCAAATATTTAATTACAGAAACGCATTATCTAACATCAATGCAAAGGAATTATATAACCCTCTACCCTGTTCTTGCTCTACGTCGTCCTTCATTTACCAACCAGCTGGACATGTAGTCAGTGGTAATTTGAATATAGTCCAGAATAATAAGTTACGTGATATTTTGTCCAAAGGGCCCAAATACCGGGAATCGCAACCATTTTCATGGGATCAAAATATCGAACTTATTATGGATGCCGTAGAGGACTACGCTAGATCATGGGCTAAGAAAAAAGATGTTAACTCGAATACTCTCTCAGATTGGACTAAGTATATTAGTCGTTTACTTAAACACAGAATTTATATGCAACGTTTGTTACTTGACACTAGGCCTACATCTATTTTCAATTATGTTAGCATTGTTGAAAATCTCAACGCCTTACATGACAAGTATGTCATTGTACCAGCCGACAAAGCGTCCAATAACCTAGCGTTTATATGTAAACGGTATTATTATGACTATCTGTTCAAAGAACTTAATTTCGGGAAACCAATTGACAGTGCTACGTATAAACGCTGTACTCTAAGTAAGGATGAAATTATATCCAATCACAGATCTGTACTCACTTCATTTGGTACGCCATGTTGTGATACCTATAAAAATCTTCCGCTGTTATATTGGATACCTAAACTACATGAAAATCCCTACAAGCAACGTTTTATAGCAGGTTCATCCCGTTGTTCCACAAAACCACTTTTAAAGTATTAACATCTATACTAACGGCAGTGAAAGAGGGTATTCAAAAATACTGCGACAAAATATACTTTCGTAGTGGTATTAATCAAATGTGAATATTAAAATATTCCAAAGAATTACTTGATGGTTTGCAATCTAGATCACTTGCTTCGGTCTCATCTACACAAACGTTTGACTTTTCAACCCTGTACACTAAAATTCTCCATAGTAAATTAAAAACTCGGTTAAAAGACATTATTCACAGTGTCTTTTCATCTAAATCAGGACATGTTAGATATCAATATATATTTAGTTACAATTCCACATATTTCGTTAAGAACCATAGTGATTCCAAAAATAAATTCACGGCCATCAAGATAATTCACATGTTGGATTTTTTAATTGATAATATCTTTGTTGAATTTGGAGGGGAAATTTATCATCAAGTGTTAGGTATCCACATGGGTACCAACTGTGCACCTTTGCTTGCTGATTTGTTTCTCTACTCCTACGAAGCCGAATACATGCAGGCACTAGTGAAATCCAATAAACGATTAGATAGACATTTTGATTTCACTTATCGATATATCGATGATGTTCTATCACTGAATCATTCAAAATTCAGTGATTATATAGAATTCATATATCCTGATGAGCTCGAAATTAAATACACTACTGACAGTGACAACTACGCTTCCTAATTGGATCTGCGTCTCGATTTCGACAATTGCCATAAACTAAGTGTTCAACTGTACGATAAACGTGATGAATTAGACTTTCCATTTATTAGTAGTAACATTCCAATATCACCTGCTTATGGAGTGTTTGTGTCTCAGCTAACGCGTTACGCGAGAGCTTGTTCATTCTATTCTAATTTTTTCAGTAGATCGAGACATTTGTCATCTAAGCTTCAGCTACAGTAGGCGAAAGACCGAAGTAATGTATTGTTCAAGTTCGTTGTAACAGCCTCTGTGAGAGATTTTATTTTATAAATTACACGTCTCTTTGTACTAATTTTTAAAAAAAACATGATCTCCACACATCCAGCATGTGCCAGTATTTCATAATTATTTTCTAAAAATGGAATTCTTTTTAACCTAATCACCTAAAGAATAAACATTACACGCTGTAGGAATACGCACTGTGATCAATGACGTGACGGCCAGTTCTGTCGTTGTGCAATCGGCCTTGAACTAAAAGATAAATACTCATCCGGAAACTGCCGAAGATGGTTGCCGAGTGCCATTTTGGCCAATCAAAATAAAGAAAACTTTTAGCACCGAACCTTCAATCATGGTGGATATAGTCAACAAGGACACATTTTTCTGGCATACTGACCAGAAAAATGAAGTGCCTTATTCATCAGAATGCAACACAGCCGATAAGTTACTGGTTTTTAACGACAACACCTCGAGGCATTATATTCAAAACAGTGGCAGACTTTGGATCGAGAAGAAAAAAACATTGCAATCACGTATCGAGATGTGTTCGAAGGTATGTTTGTATGTTATAATTAGTTATTTTATTATTTTCTAGGCTGTGAATGTTCACGTTGGTTGTTGTTAAGAAATATATATAGTACTTGTTCACAATACATGGTATCACGTAAACCAGTGGTGGGCAAACTTTCAAGTTTTAAAACAAAACTGAAGCCTAAACCAAACTAATATATTGGCGATATATTGATATTCTAGTATAAATATCATGCAAGAATTATAGTTTAGAAATTAAAATTCATCCAGGAAGTTTAAGCTAAGTTACTTTATTACTGGTAATATATTGTTAATTAAGCAAAGATAGTTTAATCTATCACACAATTGTATTAACGTTGTAGTCAGTCTAGTTGCAGTACTTTATTAGTCTGTTCCCACTCCTCGTGAGTTTTATGGCTAGTCTTTTGTCTTAAGCTGGACATGTGTTTCTTTGTTTTTATAACTTTTAATCTATCACACAGGTATGGTGGCTGATTGATACCAAGTCGTGGTGTCGCCCTTCATAAGGTGACAACCCGACATCACAAGACGACGACATTTGTAACCTGACACTACGACATTTTCACCTAACACCATGACATTTGTTATGTCGTAATGTAGCGTAAAAATGTTGTAGTGTTGGGTTAAATTGTCGGGTTGTCGACTTTATTTATCAATGTTGAAGCAGCCACGAGATCAAGTTAGCCCTCACTATCTCAACCGTCACTAAAAATGCCGAAACCACAACACCACAACATTTTAACTCGACAGTACGACATTTTTACGCGACATTACAACATTTTAAAAATGTTGTAGTGTCGGTTAAAATGTTGTGATGTCGGGTTGTCGACTTTATTTATCAATGTTGAAGCGGCCACGAGATCAAACTAGCCCTCACTATTTCAACCTTCACTCAGAATACCGACACCACAACATTACGACACCACGACATTATAACCGGACACTACGACATTTCTACGCGACATTATGACATTTTAAAAATGGTGTAGTGTCGGGCTAAAATGTTTTGGTATCGTAATGTCTTGATGTCGGGTTGTCCACTTTATTTATCAATGTTGAAGCTGCCACGAGATCAAGTTAGCCCTCACTATCTCAACCTTCCCTATTAATACCGACACCGCAACATTACGACACCACGACATTATAACCGGACACTAAGACATTTTTACGCGACATTACAACATTTTAATGTTGTGGTGTCAGGTGAAAATGCCGAGTGTCGGGTTAAAAATGTTGTGGTGTCGGGTTAAAATGTGGTGATGTCGGGTTATCGCTTTATGAAGGGCGACACCACGTCATGATACCAATCAGCCACCATACACATGTGTTATACAATTAATTATGTATAGACTTGGTAGTCAGTCTAGACGCAGTAGATGGTCTTTTATTTGTTTGTCTGGGTTTTATCTTTATGGCCTGTATTTTGTCTTTTAAGCTTATAGCACACAGGTTTTTTTTGTGTTTTTTATATTAATCTATCACGTATCTGACGTACAATTATATAGTAGACGGTTCTTTATTGGTCTGTATCAGATAATTTTTGAAGGTTGAAATGGTTTATTTTTGTGAAAATTTCGTACTAATCTCTTCACTAGACCCTTGTAACTTTTTACAGATATATTATTCATTTTAAAGGCAAAGTCCTAGATAATCCAGGTTTTCAAAACTCAGACTATAGTTTAGCGTTAAATTGCATTCGTAAACATGCTTTTATTTTTGAAATTCACACATGTGACATACAATTATGTTTTTTCTATAGGAAGAAGTTTCAAAGGTGTATGGATATCAGTTGAGGTGCTATTCTCGATTTTGTGATAAGCAGCCTGTGGAAAACTCAAAAGAGAGTTGCAGAGAAACCTGCCCCACCTGTCAAACCGCAGTCAACCTAGTCACCTAAGAAGCGATTACGGTCGCATAGATCACTTTCAGCAGCTCAATCTTCTACCACTGGTGTTCTTCCTGCTATTTGCTTAATTTGTAAAAAGTGGACACATAATATTAAAGTAGTTGGTAACTTTTGTCAATTAAAGTCATCTTAACAATTTCTTTATATATCAAACATGTGCAGCATATATATTTTTTTAGTCTATTATGGTACATTTTTCTCAGTTGTTTGATGTTAATTATCAATAAATTAGTGTATGTGTAGTATGTATGTGTGTGTGTGTGTGAGTGTTTGAATACACTATTTTGCCTACAACGCTTTTTAGGACTTTAAATTCTGTCTTATGGTTTGGATTGTTCGTTCTTGGTTTTATTTATTTATATATATATGAAAAGTTAAAGATAACTACTCTTAGGTATTAAATACACAAAAATATAAACTGTCTGATTTGATATTTTATCTAGGTCCCTGTTTTGTACTACTGTGTAACTATGGCGCTATGACGTCATAGTCATTGTTGTATTTACAAAATGTAGATTATCTGAAGAGCTTAATAAAATAAGCGAAAGTGCTAATAATCGACAAATAATGTAGTTCTTTTTTCGAAAACTTTTATATTGTATATATATATATGTGTGTATATTTATGTATTTGATTTATTATTGTATTTTCATTATGTTTTGATTGTAATATTTTAATCTTTTTCCTTCTTTTTTTTTGGGGGGGGGGGTGGAGAGTGGGGTTGTCTGCTCTATAATCCAATTATCTTTAATAAAAAAAGTTAAAAAAAATAATTTATTTTTAAAACTCCCATAGACCGCTCCTTTGAGCAAGACCAAGTGGTCAGTGTATATTTTTTAAAATAGGGGAATGAGCAAACAAAGGACATTTTCGCCTATGCATTAATTTCAAATAGTTATAATTTAGCAAACACAAAAACTTGTCCACAAAACATCAGTTAATTGTTATTACATTGTCAAACTTATTAGGGGTACCTTTGGTATGGATGTGGTCGGGTTTAGGGAATTTCCGTTTTGTAAGTATATTGATATTAAAGGGTATTTCCAACCTTATATGGAGGGTGGGGGATTAAGCAGTGTATGAGGGAGGGGGGTGTTGGGCCTTGCATTTGATTTATGCATAGGTATATTATATGGATGCTACAGTGTCGACTTTTTTAGAGATAAGGAAATTGGGCTTAGGGGTCTATACTAACCAGAATATTAGGGTGAACTCGACAATGCGAAGTAGGCCTATATGTCTACACACGCAAAGACAAATACAGTAGAAAGGGAGCCTCTGATTGATATTTGGCAATTATCTATATTTATATTCGATTATATATAGGCCTTTAATATCATTGCTATCAAACAACATTCCAACCCTTCACAAATTTTCTTAATACTCGGGGAGCTGTGACAGCGGCTTCACGGGGGTAAGAGGGATAAAGCTTGTCTGGCATCGGGCAAAACTGTTCGTCCGAAAAACTCGGCATAGCTGACCTAAATCTTTCACATTTATGCACTTATTAAATGTTAGCCGACATCGATGAATACCAGTATTAATAGCGCGCACTTTCTTTTTATTAAAAATATGATTTATAACGAGTTTGGCTTAAAAAAATCGACCAAATTATATGCAAAACGACGACAGGGATCTATTAAATTCTCTTTACGGTCACGTGTATTTACTGTTATTCGTTAGTTACTAGATTTTCATTGGCTGAAACCCCGCCGTCTCACTACTTTATTATTGCGAGCACAAAAAATGCTGTCGTTTAGATTATTTGTTTAAAAGGTATCTGGCACATAACTTGGAGTGTGGCAGTTCTGTTTACAACACATTGGGGTTATTTCTCGAGAAATAAATATTAAAACTTCCCACAGCGGTGAGTTGCAGCGACTTTTGAAAACTAAGCTAGTTAGAACTTACCAGTCCTTCGCCTACAGATTAAAATATGTGTAGTTGGGCTTTTCTTTCTTATAGTGTCTGTTACAAATAATTTCGCCCATGAAAACATTATCGTATAATAGATTATAGATACATTTATTGTCCAAATATTTCGTATTAATTAGTACTGTTTTTTATATTAGACCATAGAATGATTAGACATAGCTAGCTGTCATTTTACTCGCTTTAATTTTGTTTAAATCTAGGCCTTTCGCCGGTCTTGTTGTCACGTTAATCCGGAAGTGCACTTCCATGGTGGAATTTAGTCTATTTTCACCATAAGTATATACTGTCAGTAATTTGCAATGGCGTTAATAGATCCCTTGTACATTCATTACTTTTATAACTGACATTATAGTGTATTTACATATTTAGTAGAAATGGGTTAAGATTCTACGCTTCCATTCTACCGCTATGTTTACTGTTAGAACACGAGCACATGCCATTTCAAGCGTTCTCATTGGACGACAGTAAATCTCATGTAGGGATTGGATAATATAGTCACGTGATATCTACGGAAGGTTATATAAGCAACCGCGTTCGGTTGTTTCGGCACACTATGCCCTGGCTCAGTTTCACGTCTGCTAATTAGCCTATTAGACAGTGATCAACAGCAGAACCTTTAGTCTATTTAAGACTAAGTATATCAAACCATGGAAGAATTAATGGTAAGAAACGAGTCAGTCTGAATATTAATTATATATATTATACTTATAGCCGTTTAATTATTATTCGCGGCGCTTACGAGTCTAGTCTACCAATTATTGCGATGGCCTAGTAGTAGTGCAGTAGTCACATTTCGACTATTTAGTATATCGACTTACTAAGCCAAGTCTTGAATTAGTCTTAAGACGAGCCTAAAGATAATGAATAGTAACTTGATACAATTACCATATAATTATTATAAATAATAATAATATATTATTACCGTACTCACGGCATCCTTGACATTAACGACTTAAACGTTATCATTAATCCAATTAGTAATATACATAATTTTACTTTAGTAATATTAATATAGTTACTAATACTAGTGAAAGAGACTAGCCTAATACTGGTAGTCTAGTATTATTCATTATTTCATATGGCCTGATATAAATACATGTATATGAATAAAACTTATTGATTATTTATTTTAATTAATAAAATGCCTATTGTCATTTCTCTTGGTCCAATACTAGAACTTTATGGAAACGAATCCACAGGGTTGCTTTGAGCTCTTTGGCGAGCCTTAAAAGACAGTCCCGTTACATTGGTGTCAGACGTGGGATTCATATAGAATAAAAATTCATGTGCTAGTAGACCGAGAGGACATTAAGAGCATTAACATTGTCAATAACATAAATTAATGGTATACATTTACATGTCATTTCCCTATAGAATTAGCTATAAGGAATTGTTTTGTATAGTTAAACAAAGAAGATTATATTATCACTGTATTAACTATTAAACCTATACCAGAAACTATAAATAATACCGGTAATAATAATACGGTAATTAATAATAATAATTAAAATATAAAAATGTCTTCCAAAGGTGAATCTGTAGATCTAGCAACTCGGAGTCTCGATAATCCGGAAATAGGAGATAGTCTTGAGCCAGTTAATTCTGTATCTGAAAAAAAACCAATGAATCTGGTTTTAACATTGAATCCTTGCTTGATAAAATAAGTAAAAGGTTGCTTTCTTTTCATAGAGAAATTAAATTAGAAAACCATCAAGATAGGTTGCAATTTCAACAAGAATTAAATGAAAATATATACCAGTTTAGAGGGGACATGCAGTCATTGAAATAAAATTAAAAAAAACAAGTACGAACAATCCAAACCGTAAGACGGAATTCGAAGTCCTAAAAAACGTTATAGGCAAAATAGTATATTCAAGCAAAATAGTGTAATCAGCAAATGGACTGCTCCCCGTGTACAAAATACACGACAAACAGTGGTAACAGGTGTCCGGAAGAGTAAGCTTACCCTGCCTGGCTAGCCACACCCGCCATGGCTGCATCCAAACTATTAGGCGAAATCTAGGTAATATAGCGTGATTGGCCAATGAAATATCGGTATGCAAAATGCACGTGATGAGCAGTGTTAACAGACATTATCAGGGAGATAGTATAATATGTGTCAATTAAATATATCCAGAATAATAGCTGAGAGAGACATATTATATTTACCAACTAAGTCAACATGTCGACCATAAAACTTTTTAAATGTTTTAATAAGTTTAGTGCGCAAGTATCCTTGTAGTTGAAGCTTAGATGACAAATGCATCGATCTACTTAAAAAATCAGAATAAAATGAACAAACTCTCGCGTAACGAATTAGCTGAGACACAAACACTCCATAAGCTGGTGATATTGGAATGTTACTACTAATAAATGGAAAGTTAACAATCGGAAAGTCAAAGTCATCACGTTTATCGTACAATTTAATACTCAGTTTATGGCAATTGTCAAAATCGATACGCAGATCCAAGTAGGAAGCGTAATTGTCACTGTCAGTGGTATTTTTAATTTCGAGCTCATTAGGATATATGAAATGTATATAATCACTAAATTTAGGATTATTAAGGGCTAAAACGTCATCGATATATCGATAAGTGAAATCAAAAAGTCTGACTGATCGTTTATTTGTTTTTACGAGCATCTGTATGTACTCAACTTCGTAGGAATAGAGAAACAGACCAGCAACCAAAGGTGCACAGTTTGTGCCCATTGGGATGCCAACCACTTGTTGATATATTTCCAAATAAAGTAAATTTTATAGAAGAAAAGAGAACAAACAAATACTCAAGAAAATAGATTTTGTCAAAATAATTTGCAAAGTACTCGTTTGGAGATAGTAATCATAATAGTGAACCTAGATATAAAAGGTTTAACAATAATGTAAAGATTAAACCTCGACTATATGACGGATCTAATGATCTGGATGAATTTTTAAGTCAATTTGACACAATAGCCAAAATAAATGACTGGGGATACCATGAAAAATCAATATATTTAGCAACCAGTTTAACAGGAGATGCTAGGGGCATTCTGACAGAACTAAGTGACACAGATAATCATGATTTTAATACTGTGTGCCATTTGGATCTAGTGAGAGGTCTGAGCTTTTCAGGGCAAGACTTCAATCTCGTAAACGTGGAAAAATAAAACATTACCGGAATTAGCCCAATCTATACGTAAGTTGAAAAGGCAGGCATATCCGACTGCAAATACATCCATACGAAGCATATTGGCGCTCGACCATTTTTATTGATGTCATCTCTGATGCGGACATGCGTTTGAAAATTCGAGAATTACTGCCTAAAGACATTTCTGAAGCAGAGACCCACTCTGTTTGCTTAGAGGCCCACAGGCAAGCTGACAAACAAAGAGGAAGATCAGTATACCATATTTCCCAAGAGGAAGGAGTGCACAATTATACAACACACCAAACACAGTTTCATCCTGAAATAAAGGAAGACATTATTGACATACAAAATTTAAATAAATCAATAGTATCATTAAATAATTCTACGCAGGAATTAGTCAATACTATGAAACAATAAAAGCTACAATAGTAGGCAAAGAAGTAACTGGAATGGAGGTAACAATAATCAAGAGCAGTCTTTCAGGCCTTCAAACAATCAAAATATTTCATTCAAGGGAGGTAACTACAAATACCCCCGTCCACTAAACTGGCAAGACAGAACAAGTTATTATAATTGGTTCAAACCAAGAACTGCAATCCATGCAAGACCTGGGCCCGGTTCCTAGAAAATTCATAAAGTAAGCACAAAGTAATGCTTCACTTTTACTTACGTAAGAATCTTTAAAAAAAAAAACGTCCCTAGAAAATTCTCAAGACCATTCTTACGTAAGCACAGGTCAAGTATAAGTCAAAGCACATTGTGAGTGGTAATGCTTACCATACACTGAGACTACGATGCTCTTTACCGTCATAAAACAACTTTGGTGTGCGAATTACGTCATAAATCTGTCGTCTGCTTCATTGTGGTTGATTTAGATGCATTTGACATGTCCCCTACACACATAATTGTAAAATGTGCCAAAAGGTTAAAAAAAAACGCAGACAAATACAAACTAACTGAATAATTGTGAGAGCGCCTGATCTTAAAGTAGCCTGTGTGTTTGTAGCCTTTATTTACTAATTGGCAAAAAAATAAATTGGTGTCAGGGTAGGCCCTAGCTGCGAAATTTTTTATAGCATTCTTAATTTCTTTAGGAGAAGGATTTTCTTTGTCTTGTAATTGTCTCTTTGGTATCAAAAAGTGTCGGAAATGCCATCGAATAACTCTAGGGTCAGCCATCTTTTTGAAGCAGAAACAGACTTAAGGTTGGTAAGCAAGCCCTATACCTTGCTTGGGACTTGTGCTTAGATTGGCTATGTTTTAAAACGAAGTAGTGCTTAAGTTTTTTCTTGGAACGCATAATAACGTTCTTGTGCTTACAATGAAGTCTACTTAAAATCTAAGCACAAGACCGTTCTTAAGAATTTGCCGGGAACACAAAATTAGATTAGTTTACATAAATGCAAAGTCGACTAAAATCTAAGCACACGGACGTGCTTAAGATTTTTCTAGGAATCGGACCCAGGCCAGACAGAACTTAACCCAAGTGGACATACCTTTAAGCACCAGTCCAACCAGGGAAACTAATTAGAGCTGAATTCGAGGGTCAGAGTTCAGTTATACATAGAAATATCATAAGACCCAATAAAATATTATTGTTTGTAGTGTTAACGATGACAAAACTGGCCTGTTCGTTCAGTCTGAATTAGAAATGTACAGTGTTGTTCTCCTAGAGATACGCGAGCGACCATATCACTCCTGAGTGAAAACTTTATTAAGAAACTAATTAACCCAAACATTGTTCCAGTAAATATAAGTCTTATTACCGCTACAGGAGATAAAAAGCCATTTATAGGGAAATATACTTAGATGTGACACTATGTGGAATAAAATAAAAACCAAGTTCGAACAATCCAAACCATAAGACGGAATTCGAAGTCCTAAAAAACGTTATAGGCAAAATAGTGTATTCAAGCAAAATAGTGTAATCAGCAAATGGACTGCTCCCCGTGTACAAAATACACGACGAACAGTGGTAACAGGTGTCCGGAAGAGTAAGCTTACCCTGTCTGGCTAGCCACACCTGCCATAGCTGCATCCCAACTATTAGGCGAAATCTAGGTAAAATAGCGTGATTTGCCAATGAAATATCGGTATGCAAAATGCACGTGATGAACAGTGTTAACGATGATGTCGACAGACATTATCAGGGAGATAGTATAATATGTGTCAATTAAATATATCCAGAATAATAGCTGAGAGAGACATATTATATTTACCAACTAAGTCAATATGTCGAACATAAAACTTTTTTAATGTTTTAATAAGTTTAGTGCGAAAGTATCCTTGTAGTTGAAGCTTAGATGACAAATGCATCGATCTACTTAAAAAATCAGAATAAAATGAACAAGCTCTCGCGTAACGTATTAGCTGAGACACAAACACTCCATAAGCTGGTGATATTGTAATGTTACTACTAATAAATGGAAAGTTATCACGTTTATCGTACAATTTAATACTCAGTTTATGGCAATTGTCAAAATCGAGACGCAGATCCAAATATTCAAGCATGAATTTTTCATAGCAAATATTACTCCTGAAGAAATTCTTGGAATGGATTTTTTGACAAATTTTTCAACAGACATTCTGCTCAATCAGAATAAAAGGGAAGAAAATTCCTTGCTTTAGATACCAAGACAGTAATAATGTCTCTTGTAGCCGAGTATGTTTAGCTGAGGATTTGATCATTCCTCCAAATAGCGAGATTATAATAAAAGGCAAGATTATTGATCCGATTTCTAGATCAAGGGAGACAATTATGGAACCAACGGCAGAGTTAACGGAAAAACATGAGATATTTGTAGCCCGCACAATAATGAATCCTGAGATTGGTACTGTTCCTATCCGCGTCTAAAATATAAATGACACTGAATGCAAAATGTATAAAAATACCATTGTGGCTACATTTGAATCAATCAATAAATGTTATGATCACGATTATGAAAAGGGAATCAAAATCAGTGAAGTTAGGACCGATGGTAATGATAATGACACCTGTCCCTCTCACCTTTCTGATGTATTTGGGGAATCTAAAGCAGTTACTTATTAAATATCAGGATAAAGATACCTTTTCTAGCTAACCAAATGATATTGGTATGACTGACTTGGTGGAACATAGGATTAATACAGGAAACCATCCACCAATACGACAAAATCGAAGGCGAATACCACTCTCATCTTGTAGGGAATTGGACTTTGGATGCGATGGTTCATTGTGACACGGCTCTCTTTCAAGCAATCTTGACTTCTTTATTCAACCATTTTTGAGGTATTACAAAAAACAAGTGGCGATAACTCTAACACTAACAATCTGGAACAAGACCACTAATTATTACTTTAATTTGGAATGGACATAGGCTACTAATTAAGATCACCGACACTCCCCCTGATGACCTGAATTAAGAAATGAAATGAATGAGACAGGTCATCACCTTTGGAATAAGTCCTCTAAGAATTATGTTGGAATACTGCGCACCTTGAATTAATGTCCTTGAACAAATAATTTGAAATTAATTGGAAATATGTAACACCTTGGAAATTGACTATTTTTGAACTAAATTCTCTGGAATAATAACACTAAAAGTTCAAACACTTGAAAAATAATAAAGTTCCTTGAAACCGCACTCCTTGAATTTAAATCCTTGAAATGAATGTCCTAGGAGTATTCGAATATAATCACTATAGGAATGAAAAATCCATGAAACACTACAAAATGGACTTTACACAAATTATCCGACTTTTAACATTACTAAATTATCCATTGAAATTATGACATTAAATCTTTGATCCATTGTTTCCTCCTTCTATCAGACTCTTGCGCTGCAACTCTTCTTTGACGTTGTGACCTAGAATTGGAAACTGGTGTATTGGGATCGGAACGTTGTAGGCTGGAATCCGAAATCTCGACTACTAGATCTGGATCATCAGTATTCGATGGTTTGCTTGGAACCTCGATCACTGGATCTAAATTGTCATCATTTGGAGTTGTTATAACAGGATTTGTTTCAGTGTGTGACGTTTCTAAAGGATATAGCTTCTGCACGGGTCTCTGGATAATATTAATCTGACCATTCCCCGCTCGAACCCTTAATTTAACCGCTCTTATATTTTTATCTTCACCTGGGATTAACTCTATTATTCTACCAATTCTCCATCGACATCTTGGTAGATTTTCATTATGTACTGTGACAACATCTCCGATAGACATTTTAGGTCCAGACTTAACCTTGATAGCATATCTATTTCTTAACTCCAACAAATACTCTGATGACCATCTTCGCCAAAAATGATCTAGTGTTTGATTCAGGTAACGAACCCTTCTTCGCATATCTTCTTGATTGATGTGGGGAGTTTCTGTATTGACATTCAGCACATCTGGAACATTCAATATTCTACGACCATGAATGAGGTGACTGGGTGTTAGTGGTTCTTCGACATCTTCGGTTGATACAAATGAAATTGGTCTGGAATTCAGTACTGCTTCTATCTCGATGACCACTGTAACCAACTCATCGTAACTCAGTTTTGCCCCACCGATAGTCTTCTTTAGGCATCTCTTCACTGATTGTATCATTCTTTCAAATATACCTCCCCACCAAGGGGCCTTCTCCACATTAAATGCCCAAACTAATTTATCTTGAAGTAACTTAGCTGCGGACTTAAATGTCTTCCCGTTATCCGATATTACTCGTACTGGATAACCTCTTCTAGCTGTGAATCTCTGGAAACATCGTAAAAACCTTGAAGTAAACAAATCTGGAACAACATCAAGATGGACGGCACGGGTTGAACAACAGGTGAAAAGACATAGCCACACCTTGTGTTGTTCTGTTGTACCATTGATCTTGACAAATAATGGACCTGCAAAGTCCACTCCGACATAGACGAATGGTGCTGATTCTTGAACTCTGAAGTCAGGTAGTGGTGGCGTTGATGGTGGTTGATACGGCTTACCTTCATATTTTCGACAGATTACACATTGATGAATAAGTTTTCTGATGTACTGTCTTCCGCGAATTATCCAAAAGTTTGATCTCAGCTCAGTTAATGTTTCTTTAATACCATCATGTAAAACCTTTCTGTGGCAGCTGATGACTACTAGATTTGTAAAATAATGACTGGGGTCTAACAGGGTAGGAAATTTGCAAGAATTGGTAAGTTGTGAGTTTCCAAGTCTGCCTCTACATGTTAGAACACCCTTATCATCTTCATAAACATCTAGTTGTCGTTTCCATGTCTCAAAATTAGAATGATTGACTAGTTGACTTTGAACTTCTTTTATCCATAACGCCTGGGCTTCTGACACATACTGACTAAATGACTTATTTACAGGAACCTTGTTAACTCTGGATTTCGATATATCGACAAACTTTAATACGTTTGCTGTTACTCTCAGTAGACGATGAAGATTACTGTAATCTTGACAACTAATAACATTGGCGATACTATAATTCTCGACTGCTACCATTACAGACTCCACTTGACCTTTAATGTGATCTCTATCCTTGACCTTCATTTCAATCAAACATTCGTCTGGTAGGTCAAGATCCTCTGTTGAATTTGGCATAGACTCTTCAAAGTTGATTAACCACTCCGGACCCTTAATCCACAGGGAGTTGTTGACAAATTCGAAAGGGTTCATTCCCCTGGAGGGAATATCCGCTGGATTCTGTAAACCTGGACAGTGATTAAATGACTTGGCTGAAACTAGTTTTCTTATTTCCTCTACTCTATTTTGTACAAATTGCTTCCACTCTTTCTCTTCTTGACGAATCCAGTAATAGGCAACCTTTGAATCTGTCCAGCAGTGCATACCATCTATTTGTAATTCACACTCTGAAGCCTTCTGGATGGTGTTGACTAGTCTGGCTAAGATTAAGGCTGAAAGAAGTTCCAATCTTGGAATAGTCTGTGAGTTGATTGGAGCAATTCTGGTTTCGACGACAGGAAGCGGACATAGATTGAGGTAGTTGTGACTATCTTGAGGTAAACCACGGCAGCGTATGCTTTAGACGATGAATCACAGTAACCATGGAGATGACATTAAATAATTGATTCTTGAATATTCTGGAAATAACATCTGCTGACTAAAATCGGCTTCATATTCCTGGCCGATTCTATTAATCTTCTCCATTTAGAAAGGTGTTCTTCTTCCAATGCGTCATCCCATCTAACTCCACGTTTACATAAATCTTGAAAGAACAGTTTAAACTGGACTATAAAAGGTGACAGGAAACCCATAGGATCATAAAATTTGGACGAAATGCTAACCACCAATCTCTTTGTTGGAACTATATTCTGGGCCAGTTGAAGAACTTCTGACCAGTCGAAGACGAAATTGTCCTGCACGAAATTCCATTTGATTCCCAATATTTTTTGATCTTCATTTGAAGTAGAATTTCCCAACATAAACTTAGCATATGTTTCATCTTCTTCGTGGATAGGAGAGGAAGTGATGTTCCGATTTCCTGGATGCAGTTTTGACTCATTTACTTGTATTCTCTCTCTTAGCTCGGACGAATTGGTGACAAATTTTCTCAGATTGAACCCACCAGTGGCGAACCTTTTCTTTGCATCTTCATAAAGCTGATTTGGATTCTCATCTTCAGGATTATCGAACCAAAGAAAACGCAGGACATCTCTATCCTTTGGTGCTACTGATACCATCAAAAAGGCCTTTTCTATATCCCCTGCAAGGGCTATACGATGAACCCTAAATCTCAACAGGATGTCTAGTATATTCTCTGTAAGTGGCGGCCCAGCAAGTAAACAATCATTCAGTGATGGCAAATATGGTTTCTGCTTAGAAGAAGCGTCGTAGACAATACGCAGCTTGGTAGTTGTTTTATCTCTACGAATTACTGGGTGATGTGGCACGAAATAAATCTTTCCTGGTTGACCTTGGCTTGGATTTTCTACCTTTTCTACTATCCCTTGATTAATCTGATCCACCATGACTTGATTATACTCTTGAAGTAAATTTTCTCTTTTCAATTTTCTCAATAGGTTATTCAATCTTCCCAGGCTCAATTCAAAATTATCAGGTAGATGTGGATGAACTGATTTCCAAGGAAGCTCCACTTCATATCTGTTGTCCTTGAACTTAATTTTGTCGATGTGCTGTTCGAATAAAGATCTTGATTCTATACCAAGGGATTCCAGGTTCCAAAATTTTTCAAGTTCTTCCTGTAATGACTGATCAGCTTCTGATGATGAAATAAAATTTGTAGATATCATCTCTGGATAACATCTGCTTTCTTCTTGGGTTGTATGGCTCATCGGACCAAATAAAACCCATCCCAATATTGTGTTCAAACCGGTAGGGCCACTCTCCCCCCGTACAACTTCTCCGGTTACAAAATTCCAATATTCATCTGAACCAATTAACATATCTATCATCAGGTCAATTTGGTCTCCATTATAATCAGCAAAATTTAAATTTCTCAGATGAGAGAATCCATTTTGAGCCCTGTCTAAATACTGGTTACATAATTTGTCGCATATGAATGGAACAACGATTGCTAATATCCGGATATCTCCGTTATTGGTGCTAATGTGTAGGCTTACAACATCTAAAGTCTGGGGGGTCTTTAATGTTGATCCAAATGTCTTGAGCATAAATGTTCTCTGTTCAACAACTGGAAAGCAAAGATAATCTTGACTGGCTCGGGTTATATATGTGCGTTGACTACCACTGTCGAGTATCATTCTAACATCTAATCTGGCACTGTAAATTGAGGGATTAAATACAATAGCTCTTGCTGTGGGTAACAATACTGATGTTGACAAATTAACAAACATTGACAATGAATTCTGTGTTGTATCCACTTGACCATGACTATTACCTTGATTTCCCTGAAACCATATTGAACCTTCATTATTTCTGTTTGACTGGAATCTTTGTGACGGTTGAGCTGGCTGATTATTCTGAAATCTGTGAGATAGTGTTTGTTGCGAAACTGGACATCTAGCTTGACTGCCAAAGGCTGGGAATCTGAATTGCTGATAATATGATGGCGAGGGTTGAGAATATCTTTGGGGAAGAGAATGCTTATTGTTGATTGGCACATTTGGACCTCTGGCTTCACAAATACTTATATGGTGTTGCTCTTGACAACGTGGACATCTTTTATTTGGGTCGCAATTGAAACTCATATGATCCTTTCTGAGACAAACATAACAACGTTTATCCCTCCTCAGTATACTGCGTCTTGCTTCAATACTTTTAACGTTAATACACTTATTGGACGGATGTGGTTGGTGACAATAAGTACACGATAATCTATTACCATCAGTTGTCAATAAGGCTGAAGCAGTTGTTTGGTTTTTAAATCTTGCTGAAGCTGATACTGGTCGTGAAGTTGTTGTGGATATGTGGTTGGACTGTCTACTTAAATCTAAAGCCCTCTCTCTCGCCTCTAATTCTGTACAAATAAACTGTAGTAGTCGATCTAGTTCCCAATCACTGTCACCCATCTCTCTGCTGACTATTAATCTCAACTCGGACGGAATTTTATTCATTAATACACTTGCAAGGAGATTGCCATAGGAGATGGATGGAACACCCAAAGATTTCAAAGTTCGGACCTGAGCTTCTACACTATCATACAGCTGACGAATTCCCTTCAAATTATAACCAGAGCTGATAGTCTCAAAATTAAGCAGAATCTCCATATGCCGATTTATAATTATCTGTTTATTTCCAAACCTCTTCTTTAAAATGCTTACAGCTTCCTGGTAGTTTGCAGACGTTAGAGATAACCCTTTTATACTCTCCCTTGCCGTTCCTTCCAATAATGAATTAAGGTAATTAAATTTCTCTACGGCTGCCAAATCCCCATTTGAGTTGATAGATGCGTCAAATGCATCCCAAAAGGTGTTCCATTGACTTAAATCTCCGCTGAATTTCACAAGGTCCAATTTTGGAAGATTAAGATGGACTATCCTTGCATCAGCGTTGGTGGCTTGCTGTTGGGGTGTGGCTGTGGGCATGTTCGGCCTTAATTCTTGATTTCCTGACTCTATGGAATCATTTTCATGACTGGACGCATTAACCAGGTTTGCCTGTATACGGATCAAAGCTAATTGTAATAGTTCCCTGTAGTTGTCTGACGCCTCTATTTCTTCGTGAATAAGATCTTCGTCGATTTGGGCTATGATTTGGTTATCAAAATCTTCTAACTTGCTTACTTTCTGCTCAATTGCCAATCTTAATTGTTCGGACCTTTCCATCAATTCGTGATCTCGTAAATCAGATTCAAATAATTCTTCCACAGCAGAATTTAGTCTTTTTGCCATTGCTCTATGACTGCCACGAATTCTTTTTAATCTACTTAATTCCATTGATGGATAGTTACTTTGCTTTGAAGTTAAATTTTGGCCGGTTGCCAACGGGCTCCGTGACAGTGGAGATTGCGTGCCTGTCGACATTTTTATTTTTCGCGCCGAATTTACACTTACTTTTTTAAGTAAATATGACACAAATTTATCAGTTTTCTTGGACTGTATCGAATAACTTGGACATCCGTCTCGTCGGACCATGTAGGGAATTGGACTTTGGATGCGATGGTTCATTGTGACACGGCTCTCTTTCAAGCAATCTTGACTTCTTTATTCAACCATTTTTGAGGTATTACAAAAAACAAGTGGCGATAACTCTAACACTAACAATCTGGAACAAGACCACTAATTATTACTTTAATTTGGAATGGACATAGGCTACTAATTAAGATCACCGACACATCGGTAAAACAGGTTGAGAAAGAAATACAAAATTGCAATGTCTATTTTCTGTCTTGTCCGCAGGTTTATCTTGTAGATTTTTTTTGTTTTGTTTGTTTTGCGTGTAGTGCAGTCCTCCTGCATTTACTATTAGACAAAGATGTCATAGAGCCTTCTGAAAGTCCCTGGTGCTCTCTGGTAGTCTTTGTGAGAAAGAGGGGCGATACACTAAGATTTTGTATAGATTATAGGCGACTGAATGAGATAACTGTAAAAGACAGTCAGCGCCGGACTGGTGGGCCGAAGGCCCACTTGCCATACCTGTGACAAGGCCCACGAGCAAATGGCGGGCGAAGCCCGCCTACGAGCGCCGCAGGTGCGAGGCGCTCGAGGGAGGTCTCCCCCCAGAAAATTTTGAAAAATAGACAGCCACAAACACATTTTCCAAGCACCTCAGGCCAGAGCAGCGGATGGAGATATATGGTGACCTGCGAGCACTTTAATCACACATCCTCGAATACGAATAGAGAAATCAAATTTGTCATAGTCAAGAATTCTGCTTTTCTTTCCTTTCCTTTCCCTGTTTCCTCTCCTCCCCTCTTTTACTACCTTTTCTTTTTCTTTTTTTTACTTTTTTCTTTTTTTCTTTGAGGCTTAGGCCCATATTTTTTGTTCGGCTTAGGCCCACTTGCCATTGGCAAGTGGGCCCAGTCCGGCACTGAAGACAGTCATCCTATCCCTCACAGAGACTCAACGCTTGGTGCGCTGACCGGTTCGAAATATTTTTCCACCCTTGATTTAAAGAGTGGACAGAGAAAAGACTGTCTTATCAGTGGAAGGAGGTGGACTTTACCAATTTACATCACATCCATTCGGGGTTTGCAAGGTACCTTTATTATTTGTCCGTTTGATGGACAAAGTCCTCGCTCAATTAAACTGGAAAATATGTATGGTCTACTTAGACATCATTGTTTTTCGACGACATTCGATGAACATTTAGAAAATTTAACCAAAGTTTTTCAAAGGCTTATCTTAAAATGAACCCAAAGATATGTAAACTTTTTAGACGGGAAGTTACATTTTTGGGACATATCGTTAACGAAAATGGAGTAGGAACAGACCCAGAGAAAACCCGTGCAGTGAGAGAATGACCTACTCCCTGATATGTTAAGGATATACGCCAGTTCCTTTGACATTGTTCTATACCATAGATTTGTTAAAAACTTTGCAGACCTTGCAAGGCCTCTGCATAAATTGACTGAAATAAATAAGAAATTTGAATGGTCATTAGAATGCAAAAATTCATTCGATTACTAAAATCTAAATTAACAACTACTTCAAATTTGTCCTTTCCACAAGAAGAAGGTATGTACATTGTTGATACTGACACAAGTAATTTTGGTGTGGGGAGTGTTCTGAGAAGGTTATATCCTATTATAGCAAAGCTCTTAGCCATACTGAGCGTAAATATTGTGTCACTCGTAGATAATTATTAGCCATTGTTGCCTCTATTAAACAATTTCACCATTATCTGTATGGACGTTACTTTAAAGTAAGGACTGACCATGGAGCCCTTACATGGCTAATAAATTTTAAGAACCCATAAGGTCAACTCGCCCGATCGTTCGAGTTTTTGTCAAACCATCACTTTAAAGTTATATATAGAAAAGGTGGTATACATAAAAATGCTGACGCTATGTCAAGGCGACCTTGTGTTGAAAAATGTAAACACTGTTCATCCGCTGACCAAAGATATAATTATGAAATTAGCTGCAACAAAGATGACGATCATACCTAATTTGATCTGGAAGTAGGTGCATTACATGCTTCTACTAGTCTAAATAAAAATCCTCTCAATGTGCAACCTGAAAGTGAAAATAATTGACACAAATGATGAAAACAAAATAAATCTAGAAAAGTTAAACCCTGAGCAAGTGAAAACACTGCAGACACAGGATCCTCTTCTATCAAAAGTTATTACCTGGCTCTGTGCTAAAGTACGACCAGATTGGTCTGACATATCATCCTGTGATGAAAGTATTAAATATTACTGGTCTAGATTTGACTCAAAATACGTCAAAGATATTTATGGTACAAATATTGTTATAATTGTCTTAAATGTGCTTCCAGGAATAGTCTTAACAAACATGCCAAAGGACTAATGCAAACATACCTTGTGGGTGCTCCAATGGCAAAAATGGGCGATAGATATATTAGGACCATTACCAAAGAGTGACAAAGGAAACATGTATCTTTAGTAGTTGCTGATTATTTTTCAAAGTGGACCGATTCCATTCGCATGTCCGATCAAAAAGCTATTACTGTAGCTAACAAATTAATAGAAAGAGTATTTTCTATATTTGGAGCCCCTATGCAGATTCATACTGACCAAGGTTCAAATTTTTAATCTGAACTTTTCAAGAGCTCTGCAAGTTATTCGACATAGAGAAAACACATACAACACCTTATCACCCACAATCAAATGGCGTGGTTGAGAGGGCCAATAGGACCATTGAATCCATGATATCTGCTTTCCTCTCCAAAAAATAAACGAGACAGTGATCAAAATATTTATCTTCTTATGACAGCATATCGTACATCAGTTCATGGATCGACCAGAGTTACACCTAATGAGGTTGTCTTCGGTAAAAATATTAAACTTCCTGTTAACCTGATCTTAGGAAAGGTTGAACCTGAAAGTAGAATAAAAAGCAAACCAGAATATGTATCAAAACTTTCTGAAAATTTAAATCAAATACATAGCTTTGTTCGTGAGCGGCTAAAATCATCCGCTAATGTCATGAAGAAAGATCATGAGCGTAGCATACAGCTTAATAAATATAACATAGGCGACCATGTCTGGTGGTATAACCTCCGTAGGCGAAACGGTGGGGCCAAATTGAGTTGTCCCTGGGAAGGCCCGTTTCGTATTATAAAAAGACTCAATGGTGTTGTTTATAAAATAAAGGGAAAAAGGTGTACAAAAATTTAGATTAATTACCACAATTACTTAAAACCATATGTTGGAGTAAGAGCCGAAAATATTAATCATAGAATAAAGAAAATTATAAACTTAAAATCTCTATAAAAAAAAAGTGCAAATAAAACAGTGATAATATAAGCAGTGATAATATAATTTTCGAATCGAACACTAGTTATATAAAACAGTGTGAGTAAAATGCAGACATTAGTAATGCTTCAAAATAAAAATCTCACACCCTTTATTACAATGTATTCCTCAGGTTACCATATACAGATGCAAAATTTGCCCACAGAACGGCAGAGAATGTGTCACCCTACAAGCTGTTGAAAGGCACTTGTCTGCTGCATATTCTGGTTTTACATACAGATGCAATAGGGGGTTGCGGCACCAAAGATGTCCCGGTTCCAACATGGACCTCATAAAACGTCAAAATATGAAGTTTGGACCAGATGAACAAAGAGAATACAGACTCTTTAGAGACAACAGGAGAAATAATATTTGTACATTCTTGAGACGACCTGTCTCGGAACAGGAGAGGCAAAAAGGCCATTAGGAAAATAACAGCACCAATAGCCACTGAAAAAGGAATAATAATAATATTGTAGATACAGTCCAGAAAGAAAAAGCCCAGAGGAAACGAACAATTCTGGTATCTCCACTTTCTCCAATTTCATTAGAAGCTGAAACAATCTAACTTGCACCGTCCTCCACATCTTTTTCATCATTATTTGTATCCTGTGCCGCATCACCCGATAATCCAACCGTGTTTTATACATCTACAAATAAAACAGAACTGAAGCGTGTAAGCATTAACGAACAACAATCAGGAGGTTCCAGTTTACAACATCAAAATCCACATTAAAAGCAGACTAAAACTCCTTACTGGCCGAGTTAATAAAATAAGATTCGCCTGTAAGCCAAAATCATTGATGGCATCGTTACCTACTTCATGGTTATTCTCGACTACTTAAGAAATAAAGACAACAGTGATGTTAACAGAATACTACCCCACCAACAACATCATCTGCAGCAACTACTATTCGAGGTTCTATACTATGAACTTTCGGAACTACAGACAGTTATACGATCCCTAATGAGAGAACTATGCTGCTGGCCATTGTAAAAGTATTTTTAATTAATTGTAATTTAAGCCTTAGTAAATAATTTGTATTTTATAAACCTACCTACTTCCTAATATTTCGTTTATTGTTGTTCTTAAAGTAAATCCATTTAAAGAATTTTATATATATTAGATATTGCTTAGATGTTGGCCTACCACTACAAATACACTTGCTGGCTTGACAGGTCCAGAAACAAAATAGCCTTATTCTAACTACAAGATGTTTAAGTGTCCTACCTGTTGTGTAAATTATCCATTACAACCTATCTTACTTGTCCAGAGGGCTCGAAAATATGTTTAAATCCAAGTTGCATTTGATAGTGCTTACGTAAGGCTTTTCAAACCATGTTACGGCATGTAGTTGAATTTTTTAAATTAAGTGTGTTAAGATGAATTTTTTTAATTAAGTGTGTTAAGATGAAATTTGTATCATTTTGTAATTGAAATATTGTAAAATAGTACAAATTGTGGACCAGAATAAAGATTGGAACATATTATTCAGTAACAACAAGAGTGGTATTGGGGCTTTAAGATACACAAGTACAATTAGAAATTATATTAAACAATGTTAGTCAGTATACTATGTGACGTTCCGACTAGGAATTTCTAGTACCGTAGTACCGTAGAATTATTGAGTTAAAAAAGAATTGTTAACTTACCTTGCGGCGTTCTACTGTTTAACTGTTATTGTAAAATTACCTTGTCGAGGCCCAAGGCCAAGGCCCCCCTGTTTGTTATTGTTGTTATTGTTTAAAGCGCCCCTAACAATTTTTCAAGTTATATTTTTAAAATGTATTAAAATAAAGCCCTTAAATATATGGTATCTATAAACAGTCCTACCTTGTTAAAGAATAATCCTATTAACCCTAATTCACTATTGCCAGTTGAGAAATTGGCAAAAATATCGTTTTTAAATTCGGATCTCAACGTTGAGAAAAACTCTGCGCCAGTAGGCATACTATGTTGTAGTGTCGTAAGCGACCCGTTAACAGGAGTTGTCTCTCTTAAACCCTGTCTTGTGCTTGTCCGCCATATTTTACGAACTGTAAACATGTTTTGTAAGATGCCATAAAATATACCATCTTTATACGTTGGGTGTTGTTGCTTATAGTTTATGTGTGGTGCTGCTGACTGGCGTGGTGGCTTAGAGTGTTTGCCGTACCTACGAACTCCAGGAAGTTCTCTTTGTTAATGAAACAACAAATAAAAAAAATCCAAGTCTGAGCAGTCCTATACATCGTCATTTTTGACATAAGCGACCCAGTTTTTCCTCTAGCTGTGAATACACCCAGCGTTTGACAATCGTAAGACAAGATGGCTAATAACCGTGCTCCAAAACAATGGACACTAACCAAACATGAAACTATCACTTCATTTGAAGCCTGGCGACAAAACTTACAGTACACTTTATCTCTAGATCCAAATTTTGCCGCATACCTCATCGATGGTGTCACGTGGGGTAAAGCGTCTAATAATACTCCATTGCGGGGCTTTCGTGATGATGGCCGTGATGTTCCAGAGAATAACCGACGCACTGCACAACAGAAAGTGACCCACCTCGATTTGATGCTCGGACAGATTGCTAATTTTTGTCCTATTATTTCCCGTAATACAGTTGTTAAAAACTCGACTTCCGTATCTGCTATTTGGCAAGCCATTCGCCTACATTATGGCTTCCAATCAACAGGCAGTCATTTCCTGGACTTCACATCTATTAATCTTCAACCAGATGAGAGACCTGAGGACCTTTTCCAACGATTAATGTCGTTTATTGAAGACAACCTACTTAAACGTAATGGCCACATTTCTCACCATGGTGAAGTCCCAACAGTCGATGAAGAATTAACACCGTCGTTAGAGAATATAGTTGTACTAACTTGGCTTCAACGTATCCATCCAGACTTACCACAGTTGGTGAAGCAAAGATATGGTACAGAGTTGCGCTCTCGTACACTGGCATCTCTTAAACCTGAGATCTCTTTAGCTCTTGACTCGCTGTTGGATGAAGTACATGCCTCAGTTGACGCTAAGGTGTTACGCTCAGCTACTAGCCAATTCCTTCGACGGCGATATACCTCAGACCCTGCCAAGAGTGACGGATTTAAACCTAGATCATGCCCTCTCTGCACTCAAGCCAATCGCCCAAAGACTCAACATTACCTTAGTACCTGCCCTTTCTTACCTGCAGATGACAAAAAATTTCTCAATCGGGCTCGTCAGACCACTTGCCTAGATGATTATGATCTCGACTTAACCAATAGTTTACCTACGCACCCGGACGACGATGATACATCTACAGCCCAGCGTGTTTCTGCATGTCGTGTTAGTACCAAACAGTCCCCTCGTTTTAAAGCTTTTTATAAACACCACCCTGTGCAGCTTACCTTAGATACAGGTGCTGAAACTAATATGATCAAAGCCGCTGTTGCCAAGTATATCGGAGCTACTATATTGACCAGTTCTCAACGAGCCCTTCAGGCCGACGGTATCACACCTTTAGCTGTGATTGGTGAAACACATCTCACCCTTTCAAGGAACTCCGTAGATTTATCCCTAGATGCTCTTGTTGTGGAAGACTTGGACGTCGACATTTTAGCTGGTACACCATTCATGATTGTAAACGATGTATCTGTTCGTCCAGCCAAACATCAAGTTACAATCAAAGATTGCGATGTTATTGTATATGGGTCATCAAACACACCGTCTCGGTACCATTCCATCCGGCGTACACAAGCTTCTGTGATTCGCTCTCCAGCTTCAGCGACAATCATTTGGCCTGGTGATTATCTGGAAGTTTCTGCCCCACCCGACTATGATCCTGATTCTATCTTGGCCATCGAAGCTCGTTCGGATTGCCCAAGCTCAAATAGTTTAAAAGTCTCCCAGATGTGGCCACAGCCCTCCATCCTAGAGTCTATTGCTGGTAAGGTGAGAATACCCAATACCACACATCAACCCAGAACCATCCAACGCCATGAACACTTCTGTCAGGTACGACTGGTCACTGATTTCCCCATAAATGCTGATCACTGCGATACTCCAGCACCAAGTTCTGTTCCACCTAAACTTGGCCCAGGCTTATTTTATTCTGATAAAGTAGCTCTCGATCCCGATCTTATATTATCATCAACAACTAGAGAAGCCTTCCGAAACTTACTCCGTCAGTTTGATACTGTATTTGATCCGGATATATCTGGTTACAACGGTGCGGTTGGTCCCTTTCAAGCCACTGTCAACATGGGTCCAGTTCAGCCTCCACAACGCAAAGGTCGCGTACCACAATACTCAAGGGACAAGCTTGTTGAACTTCAAACACGTTTTGATGAATTAGAATCAGCAGGCGTATTTAAACGTCCAGAAGATATCAACATCACTGCAGAGTACCTTAATCCATCCTTCCTAGTTAAGAAACCATCTGGAGGTTTCCGCTTAGTCACTGCCTTCGCTGATGTTGGAAGATATAGTAAGCCATAACCTTCACTTTTACCTGATGTTGATTGCATTTTACGTACCATTGCTTGTTGGCAGTACATCATTGTTTCAGATTTGACAAGTGCCTTCTACCAGATTCCTTTGTCCAGAGAATCCATGAAATATTGTGGTGTAGCGACGCCCTTTCGTGGGGTACGCGTTTACACACGCTCTGCCATGGGTATGCCCGGCTCGGAAACTGCCCTTGAAGAACTAATGTGCCGTGTTTTAGGCGACCAGCTACAGGCCGGCACAGTGGCGAAGCTAGCCGATGATCTGTACGTAGGAGGTAATTCACCAGAGGAGCTTATGACTAATTTTACGAAGACATTGAATTCATTACGCACATGTAACCTCAAGTTATCGCCGTTAAAAACCATCATTTGTCCGAAAAGCACTACTATTTTGGGTTGGATATGGTCGCAAGGTTCCATCCATGCCAGCCCGCATCGTATATCTGCTCTATCAACATACTCCCCACCAGACACTGTTCGTGGTCTCAGATCATTTATAGGGGCCTATAAGGTTTTAGCACGTGTCTTACCTCACTGTTCCGACTTGATAAATCAATTGGATATGGCCATTGCTGGACAACAATCTAAAGACAAGGTCAACTGGACGGATGAGTTAAATCATCACTTCTCTCATGCCAAGAAATCTCTCATCACCAATACCGCCATACTCCTACCAAGACCATCAGATCTATTGTGGATTGTGACCGACGGTTCGGTAACAAGGCATGGCGTTGGCGCAACACTTTATGTCAGCCGCAACAACAAAATATCCCTTGCAGGATTCTTTAGCTCCAAACTACGTCAACATCAGGTAACTTGGTTACCATGTGAAATCGAAGCATTGTGTATTGCTGCAGCCATTAAACACTTTAGCCCATTCATAATACAGTCTCACCACCAGACCTGTGTTCTGACAGACAGTAAACCCTGTGTCCAGGCTATATCCAAGCTCTGCCGTGGTGAATTTTCCTCAAGTCCACGCGTTACTTCCTTTTTGTCAATAGTAAGCAGATATCAGATAAGTGTCCGTCATTTAGCAGGCCAGGCAAATATCCCATCTGATTTTGCAAGTCGTAATGCTCAAGATTGTCAGGAACCACATTGTCAGATTTGTAACTTTATCACTCAATTAGAAGACTCTGTAGTCCGGTCACTTTCTGTTCAGGATATTATGAATGGTACTCTCCGACTTCCCTTCACCAGCAGATCAGCTTGGATTACTACTCAGTCAGAATGCCCGGATTTGAGACGCGTCCATGCCCACCTGAAGCAAGGCACCCGACCATCTCGTAAACTTACCAATCTTAAAGATGTCAAGCGTTATCTCATCATACTTACTATAGCCCGAGATGGCCTTCTAGTAGTTCAACACCACGAACCCTTACTCCCAACGTCAGAATTGATTGTCATCCCCAGAGCCGTGTTGGATGGTCTATTAACGGCCCTCCATATTAAGCTCAGTCACCCTACCAAGCATCAACTTAAGCAAGTGGTGAAGCGGAATTTTATGCTTTGGACTTGGACAAAGCCATTTACACTGTTTCTGAAACATGCCACACATGTGCCTCGTTAAAACGATTCCCTCAATGTCTTATCGAACAGTCTACCTCAGACCCCCCTGGTGCACTTGGTTTATCATATGCAGCTGATATTCTTAAACGTTATAGACAGCTTATCCTGCTTCTTCGAGAGACTACATCCTCGTATACCACTACTTGTTTAATTGAGAATGAGCGTCATACAACCCTGAGAGAAGGACTTGCATGTTTGTGTATGGAACTACGTCCCCTCGATGGTTCTCATGTACATATCCGTGTAGATGCGGCTTCTGGTTTTATTGCTATTCAGAATGATACCATACTACAACATTTGTGCATCGATATTGATGTCGGCCGCATTAAAAACCCCAACAAGAATCCTGTTGCGGAAAGGGCAATTGCAGAACTCGAGGAGGAGCTGTTGCGTCAAAAACCTGGTGGTGTACCTGTATCACCTTTAGGCCTGTCCATCGCAACTGCTCAATTGAATTCTAGAATTCGAAGTAGAGGTTTATCTGCCCGTGAAATCTTTACACAAAGGTGCCAGTTTACACACACACAGCTTCCTGTCTCAGATCGTGATCTTATAATCGAACAACATGCACAGCGATTACGCAATCATGGTTATAGTGAGACTTCGAAGAACCCTACTGGAAAGATACCTCCAAAAAATGATGTCGCAGTTGGTGATTTGGTCTACCTACGCTCAGATGGTAATAAAAACAAGGCTCGTGATCGATATCTTGTAACTAGTCTTGATGGTAATTGGTGCTTTGTTAGGAAATTCTCAGGATCCCAGTTACGATCCTCAACTTACAAGGTGAAAATATCAGAATGTTATATCGTACCAAACTACTTTGTTGAAAAAAACTGCTTTCCCTTACGTCACAACGGAAACAGTCATGACGTGGATGAAGTCACCGCTCAGATAGAATGCGATTCGGATACATTCATTGAGTCAGAGGAACCACCTGCTCTACCAGTGATACCACCTGTGTTAACTACCCCGGCTTCATCATCATCAGCTCAGCCGACAGTCGATACTTCCGAAGACAGCCGACCTACACGTGTGCACAAAAAACCCACGTATTTACAGGACTATGTAACGTAAAATTATTGGTTGTGGCCGTATCATAGTTAAGCTATGACTTCAACTCTATTTTGTAGGACATTTAATTTAGACTTAATCTGGGTATTTCCATGTTATTTCCTTTAAAAAAAACAAAAAGAAAAAAAGAGAGAAGTCACGCCAGTAGGCATACTATGTTGTAGTGTTGTAAGCGACCCGTTAACAGGAGTTGTCTCTCTTAAACCCTGTCTTGTGCTTGTCCGCCATATTTTACGAACTGTTTTGTAAGATGCCATAAAATATACCATCTTTATACGTTGGGTGTTGTTGCTTATAGTTTATGTGTGGTGCTGCTGACTGGCGCTGTTTTGAAAACGATCACTGATCTTTATAAGTCAAGAGTAACACAAGGGAAGTAATTATGTTATTATTCCCAATGTTAACCCTTAAAATCCTGAACCATGAAGGAGGTCTTCAAAAATTCACAAATTGTGTTTTTCATGATGCCTGGGGTGTAAATAAACCTAATCCACAAAAAAAAAAATCACCAGAAATCATTTCCAAAATTCTGGACAGGTATCAAATTTGATACCATAGGCTTTAGAGACTATATCGACAACTAAGAAATATATCAGAAAACTCAGGTTTGATATCATATTTATTTGTGATAGGCTAAAAAAACCAGTTTCTGTGGTGGTGGAAACAGCTTTTTCTCCCACTTGTAGTTTTCTGGCTGGGTAAGCGTATCGGCGGTGACAAAATTTGCCAATGGCACGTCATCCTCAAATGCCCGTGGTAGCAAATTTAATTTTCACCACACACCGCGATTGCAAATAAATATACTGTGAACGGTTATTAAGTTTCTCAGTATTCTTATATACATGAATAATATACTTATTTTGGGTAAACTTAACTATTTTGTTGAATAATATTCAAATTTCCCCTAGTCAAAACACTCAAACTTCTCAATCACGGGGTCTGCCATATTTGAAAGCACAGTGAACCCCATATACTCAATATAGCAGCACTGTATGGTACTATATTAGATACCCTAGGCGTTCTCGTCATAAAAAAAACGGGTTATAGATTATTTGTTCAAAAGTTACTTTATAGGTCGATTATGTTAATTAGTGGTATCAAATCTGATACCACGGCGCTAAAGGGTTAAATAAGTTATTATTAGCACAGTATGACGTATGTCCGGTTGGGGATAGCTTTTAAGGGTCGGTCAACCAGACATCATTATCATTAACTGGCTAACCACAGTACTTGACGATCGAGACAACGTACACCCGCTTAGCGGGTTGATGATATATTGAATCCATTCAAAACACAAAAAGGCTGTCAACTGTCAATCATTCTGGGCTAGTGGCTATGATGACGTCTGTCACTTTGCTTTGGCTACAAAATAGTGTTAACCTACTTCCTTATGTAGACGTTGTTTTCCAGTGAAATGAAATGATATTATTACCAAGCAGCTCAGGCCGAGTAGAAAATATTTCATTTTTTTATATATGAATGGTTTTTAAGTGTTAGAATGATGCCTATGATCGTATAATAGTGAGTTGACAACCTATTTAGTAAAAGACATTCAAATAATCATGTTTTAATTTTCTTAGAATAAATGAAATTTTCGCTTTAATGGCTAATTGAATGGTTGAGTCCTAGTCATTATCCTAAATCATAATTATAAATAATATCATTATTCACACTGAAAGTTTATTATTGTAATATTAATTATTTATGGACATAGTCGTTATAATGTATTTTCTGCGCTTGCATTTTTATAAGTTATGATAATGTAACGTCATTCGGGACGAATGTTTTTCAGGGAAGGGGGTAATGCTACGAATAATTTAGCTCATGAAAACATTATGGTATAATAGATTATAGATACATTTATTATCGTAAATTTCGTATTAATAAGTACTGTTAGAAATAGGCTGTATTTCTATGAATGATTAGACATAGCTAGCTGTCATTTTACTCGCTTTGTTTTTGTTTACATCTACTTCATCTAGGCCTTTCGCCGGTCTCGTTGTCACGTTAAACCGGAAGTGCACTTCCATGGTGGAATTTAGTCTATTTTCACCATCCATAAGTATATACCGTCTTTAATAGATTCCTTATACATTCATTACTTTTATAACTGACATTACAGTGTATTTTACTTACATATTTAGTAGAAACGGGTTAAGACTCTCCGCTTCCATTCTACCGCTATGTTAACACGTGCCATTTCAAGCCATCTCAATGGACGACAGTAAATCCCATGCAGGGGTTGGATAATATAGTCATGTGATATCTACGGAAGGTGTTCGGTTGTTTCGGCGCACTATGCCCTCGCTCAGTTTCACGTCTGCTAATTAGCCTATTAGACATTGATCAACAGCAGAACATTTAGTCTATTTAAGACTAAGTATATCAAACCATGGAAAATTTAATGGTAAGAAACGAGTCAGTCTGAATAATAATTATATATATTATACTTTTAGCCGTTTAATTATTATTCGCGGCGCTTACGAGTCTAGTCTACCGATTATTGCGATAGTTTTGAATTAATCTTAATACGAGCCTGAAGATAATACATACTAACTTGATACAATTACCATTATAATATAATAATAAAATATCATTAACGTACTCACGGCATCCTTGACATTGACGTTATCATTAATCCAATTGGAAATATACATAATTTTACTTTAGTAATATTAATATAGTTACTAATACTAGTAAAAGAGACTAGCCTAATACCGGTAGTCTAGTATTAATCATTATTTTATATGGCCTGATAGAAGTACATGTATATGAATAAAACTTATTGATTATGTATTAATGCCTTGTGTCATCTCTCTTGGTCCAATACTAGAACTTTATGGAAACGAATCCACAGGGTTGCTTTGAGCTCTTTGGCGAGCCTTAAAAGACAGTCCCGTCACATGTCCACTGTTCTTTTCAGGTCATACGTAATGCCAGATAAGGACCGTAACTCTGATACGTCATTCCCTCCGGCCTGAATGAAAATTTTGTCATACATGCTGAGATCCATACGTTTTATGCAATGCGTCTATTCAGAGTAAAATGTTTATTTATTTAAACATTTTGTGTTGCATCAACAAAAAAAATTCGTGATACAATTTGATTGGACAAAAGTTATTAAAACTTTCAAACGTCCTTTCCATATTTAGAAATTGTATAAATATAATAGTGCAGTTATAGTTGAAGAATTGTGAGATGTCACATGGGCGATTTTCGCGTAATCTAGTATTTTGCTAGTAAGATTGGGTGTCTATACTTTTCATAAATACCAAATTTGCCATACTTTTATTAGAAATAACCAGCGGATAAATACTTTGCTGGGATCCCATCTTTAAAGTGTTTAATATCAGGGATTGATTTTATAGATTCGTTTAAGTTGTCCCAGTCTTTGGGAGATTAATTTAATGACTTTTGATATAATGTGGTTTTACAAAAAGGAACAGGGATATCAGCATTGTTACGTAGGGAATAATTTGCGAATTGTTATATATAATTTTGTGAAAAAAAGACAGTCTTCTTATCCGGCGGCGTGCTGATAAATTAACTAAGCAACATTCATAATATAATTTTTTTTACTTCAGTATTTCGGGAGTCCTGTAATAACACTAGCTTCCTCGGGTTGATTTTTTTCAAGTTTATCGCAATCCGATAGATTTCAACAATCCAACAATTCACAAGCGTATTCAAGAACAGATCTTATGAAAGATTTGTAAATAATTTCTAATGTTTTTGCTTAAAAGTATATTTAAATTTTCTTGATGGACAATATTGGTGCCAGTCATTATCACACATGTGATAGAGCTGGTTAAACACATTCCAAATATACTTTAACGCAGAGATCATTGCTACAGTAGCTGAGAAATACACGTGTCTCGAACCAGCAGTGACGCAACGAAAAGGAAATCACGAGCGACTGCTCAATATAACTGACTGAAGCGTCGATTGATAAAGAGATACACGGCTACATTTGTGCTCACTTAAAATTCCTTCGAATACCAACAGTTGTTATATTGGACTGTAAGAGGATATCTAAAAATTCAATAAAGTAATAGATGTCATTAGATAATAGTCCGTGGGCTGGAGGGGCTCACCTTGCACCCCACCCCCTCTAAAATCAACAGAGTGATGTTATTCTGGAATGTTATTATGTATATTTAAATAATCTATATGTTACCACGCGATAAATTGGGTCTTACTAACCTTTCTAGGTAGTTTATATGTACCTGTCACCACAAAGCGTGCGAGAAAAAAGATTTGGGGTAGGGAAAATTAAAATGACGATAGCTCCAAGTAGAATAGGTTCCCTCTACACTTTGCCGTTGGTTTTATACAAATGCGATTACTTGGTGGGTTACCAGAGGTCAAAAGGTCTCCGATTTAGGAGGTTGCTTGAAATTGAGCACTACTTTGTGAATCCCACTAAAACAAATGACAACATGCAATTTTCTTATTATACTACTTGGACTTCTTCATTAGCCCAGTCGGGGCAGAACAGTATGACGTTAAACACCATTTCATTTCTTTTTTATAGATAGTAGTTGACAATTACAAATTACCCATGTTTAATTATTATAGTACAAAATCATTTTGAGACAAAAGAGAAAAGGAGCTTATTTACGAAGTCACCTAAATTGGGATAGGGGGAATTAAAATAACCATAGCTTCAAGTAGAATAGATGTATAATATTGGTTGACCCCTCAAAATGTGTCTTTGTAGACTAGAGGGAGGAGGGGGCATTGTCACCCGAGTGGGGGCAAAATGTGAGTTACTTTTTCTAGAGACATTTTTCGTCAGGAATCCGAATCTGGTAGGTAATAAGCCGGGTGAGGGGGCGTTTCCGAGATAATCGAGGTCAAAGGTCACGGAAGGCCAAATAATGAAAGAGACGTATATAATTCAAAATCTGTTCAGAATAGGGCCGAAAATCAGCAATAAGACAATTATAATACAGTAATATAATAATAACATTATATCTGGAATTTCGTACTAAGACCCGTATTTTGGCATTGAATACCCCCCCCCCTTCAATATTATAGTAATAGAGTTTACTATTTAAGGTAAGTAAATACGAATGTGCCATAACATTACTTACATATTTGAAGAGGGTAATAAACAAGCTTTTCTGTGATATGTAACATTATATCAGAAATTTCGTACTAAGAACCGTATTTTGGCATTGAATACCCTTCCCCTCTTATAGAGCCTAATACCACCAAACTTTGATCGCTTTTTAAGGTAAGTAAATATTAATGTGCCATAAAATTATTTACATATTTTGAGAGCGCAATCAACAAGCTTTTTGCTGATATGTAACATTATATCTGGAATTTCGTACTAAGAACCGTATTTTTGCATTAAATACCCCTCCCCCCTTAATTATCATAGTAATAGAGCGTACGTAATACCACCAAATTTTGATTGCTTTTTAAGGTAAGTAAATCTTAATGTGCCAGAAAATTATTTACATATTTGAAGAGAACAATCAACAAGCTTTTCGCTGATATGTAACATAATATTTGGAATTTCGTACTAAGACCTGTATTTTGGCATTGAATACCCCCTCCCCTTCATTATCATAGTAATAGAGCTTAATACCACCAAATTTTGATTGCTTTTTAAGGTAAGTAAATATAAATGTGTCAAAAGCTTATTTAAATATTTGAAGAGGGTAATAAACAAGCTTTTGTAGTGATATGTAACACTATATCTGGAATTTCGTACTAAGACACGTATTTTGGCATTGAATACCCCCCCCCCCCCTTCATTATCATAGTAATAGAGTTTAATACCACACAACTTTGATCGCTATTTAAGGTAAGTAAATATGAATGTGCCATAATATTACTTACATATTTGAAGAGGGTAATAAACAAGCTTTTCAGTGATATGTAACATTATATCTGGAATTTCGTACTAAGACCCGTAATTTGGCATTGAATACCCCCCCCCCCCTTCATTATCATAGTAATAGAGTTTAGTACCAATCAAACTTGACCGTTTTGTAAGGTTAGTAAATCTCAATATGCCAGAAAATTATTTACATATTTGCAGAGAGCAATCAACCAGCTTTTTGCTGATATGTAACATTATATTTGGAATTTCCTACTAAGACACGTATTTTGGCATTAAATCCTCCCCCCCCCGCTTAATAATCATAGTAATAGAGCTTAATACCACCAAACTTTGATCGCTTTTTAAGGTAAGTAAATATGAATGCGCCATAAACTATTTATATATTTGCAGAGAGCAGTCAACAAGCTTTTTGCTGATATGTAACATTATATTTGGAATTCCCTACTAAGACACGTATTTTAGCATCAAATCCCCCCCCCCCGCTACATAATCATAGTAATAGAGCTTAATACCACCAAACTTTGATCGCTTTTTAAGGTAAGTAAATATGAATGGGCCATAAAATTATTTACATATTTTCAGAGAGTCATCAACAAGCTTTTCAGTGATATGTAACATTATATCTGGAATTTCATACTAAGACTTGTATTTTGGCATTGAATACCCCCCCCCCTTCATTATCATAGTAAAAGAGCTTAATACCACGGGTATGCAGGTGTCATCGCTGCTCATTGTTATTATTATATTACTGTATTATAATTGTCTCATTGCTGTTATCGATGATTTCCGGTCATATTCTGAACAGATTTTGAATTATATACGTTTCTTTCGTTATTTGGCCTTCCGTGACCTTTGACCTCGATTATCTCGGAAACGCCCCCTAACCTGGCTTATTACCTACCACATTCGAATTCCTGGTGAAAAATGCCCCTAGAAAAGTTAACTCAGATTTTGCCCCCACTCGGGTGACAATGCCCCCCCCCCCTTCTCCCTCTGGTCTATTGGGTTTTCTGTACACTTTGCAGTTGGTTTTATGTAAAAGAGATTACTTAGTAGGTCACCAGAGGTCAAAAGGTCACCGATTTCGGAGGTTGCTTGAAATTGGGCACTACTTTGTGAATCCCACTAAAAACAGATGATAACATTCAATTTTCTCATCATAATACTTGGAATTCTATATTATAGGAAGGATTTGTCAATTACAAATAACCTATGCTTTATTATTTTAGTACAAAATCATTTTGAGTAGGGTTGTCACGATTACAAAATTCTTGAATCGGTTAATCGTCTAGCCAAAAATCGTATCGGTGCCGATTAATCGGACGTCTTAAAAAATTTTAAAATAATTTAAAATAAATGTTTCTTCAGTTCACTTACGTTATTGCCGTAAAGAAGGGAGTTACAAGGTTTTTCGGTGGTGATTGCGTGTGTGTAAAGAATATGATGCGTGAATGGGTGGGTAATAGTATATTTTTTTTTAAACTATATTTTATTCAGGTTGTCGGAAAGGGATTGGGGAACAGGCTTAGCCTATGTAAAACCCCTCTCCCTAAATAATTTGTATACATATATTATTAATTCAAAGTATATTATTACATTTAAGTTTGTGTTCCAGATATTTTGAAATAAATAGTTTGATAAATTGTCAATAAACAAGACGTAGCCTACTAAGTCATTAGTTGTTGTATCGTGGTTGAGCCGTGTAAGAAATTCCCGCGTTCTGACTTACCCTCCTGCTGCTTAATCTGCTAATTTAAAATCAAATTGACGAAAAACGACAAGAGAAGTAACACAAGTCGGGACAAATAATAATGTAAAACCATGGATCTTATAATACCTGCAGGTGGCTCTTCCTTTCGCCCCCCCCCCCCCCCGGCATATGTTTTATAGGGTCCATGGTAAAACCAAACTCGTGTCTGACACGGATTTTTAAAGGGACTGACCCAGTTAGAACAGAGCCTCAAAAATAAAAGTCCGAGTCTGTATGAAATTTAAACGCCAAAATATAGAAGAATGGTGTACAATTTCAGCTCAAAATATTGAGTCGTTTGGACGTGAGCGTTAAAACAGCTTATCCGGACACGTAACCCTTTTAAGATTTCGGGTCGATTCTTTCGTTGGGTGACCCGATAATCGATTCCCGTTCCTTAAGAGGTCTACACGGTGAATGGTTAATGTGCTGTACTTGGTAACAAAAGGTAAATTTCACCGACACATTATTTTTATAAAATAAAAGTCTGGTTTTATCAAATCACCGCATAATACAGTTTGGGACAACGGACTCCATTTCAAGATGAAGACTGTTGGTTTGATTTGTTTGAAAACGTATCACATATATTGAGTTAGTTGCTCGACCCTAAGGTAGGGGCTCTTAATGGATTTTAACACAAAATTAAAGAGTTTTATTCTCAAAAACATTATCGGGATTGACCCTTTAAAAGGCGGCAACATCAGGTTTGTAACCACGTTTATTCGTTGTCTTGTGCACAGACGGAATCTGTCGATTATATAGTTGGTTAATAAGAATAATAAATTGAATAAAATTTTATAAATGCACCAAACTTTTTAATCTGTTTCGTAAAATTATACACGTAAAAGCTATAATTAATTGGTAAAATGCAAAAATTAACAAACAATAACTCGGAATAGATATTAACTCATTAATTGAAATGTGTAAAATACTAATTCATTAAACTCGCAAATTCATATTTTTTAAAAGTAAAATAACGTATGTGTTTTATAATTTAATGGTTGACACATTTAATACGTATAGTTTTTGTTGATGAACAAGAGTTCGTCTAAGAGCTCAGGGTCAAGTCTACTTCTAAGTTTTGTTACCGTTCTACCAGCAGCACTGAATACACGTTCGCTTGGAACGGATGTTGCAAGAACCGCAAGGTACTTTCTAGCCAGAATACTGAGATTTGGTAAAAGTTCCTGGTTTCTGCACCACCAACCCCAAGAATCGGAGGTTTTGACAGGCATCGAAAAATAATGTGCCAATTCGTCGACTGCAGAATTAGTAGATTCAACAATATCCCCAGATATATATCCTGCCACTCGGCTTTGTTTAAAAACGGGCTCCGAAAGTTCTGTTTCGGGATCAGGTGGACTATTTTGTTGGGGTTTGTGCAATAATTGCCGAAGATAGTCGAAGACGACAGTCTTTTTCGTTTCGGGTAAAAAACGTAAAGATTTATACTTAGGGTCAAGGGCTGTTGCGAGAGTTTAATCCGGCGTCCTCCGGCAAACCATTTTTACCGTGACATGACGACGGACAGTTATTCCCCCAGTGAATGTCCTTGTAGACAAATATAAAAGTAGGCGATATGAAATTGAATAGGCCATTTATTATTACTAAATGACGGGAAAATATAATATTTGAATAACAATAATATAACAAAAATAGACTAGAACACAAAAATCCCACCTATGAAATGATAATCATGAATTTCCATACTGATTAGCTAAATACATATTTTACTAATAAAGATGGGGTACAGTACAAACCGCCAAAGATTGTTGTTGCTCCACCGATGCAGAAACTATGCCCTTTATAGTTTCCCCCATTATAACTCCCCTACTTTAAACATGTTTGTAACTTCGAAGTAAAAAATTGTCGCGAGACTGGATTTCCATCTAAAACGAGAATAGGGGACCCTTGAAATTTACAGGGCACATACTGACATTCGTTCGGTAAGGTAAACAAGGAGAACGGAGTTCCCCGAGATGTGTTTGAAATGCTTCAGTGAGAGTTCAATACTTTCGTGTTGTCTAAAACAAATTTAACATCGTCGAGTTGTAGAGGGTGCCAAGGAGGACCGAACAATGTAAGCTTGCAATTGCTTCAGTTTTAGATGACCCGGAGAGACTACATAGCAAGCGTAATTCAAGAGTCCAATTAAACTTTGTAGTTCCCTTAATGTGACTTTAGAATTTGTTTTTATATTAAGAAAGGCAAGTAATTTTGAACGCAGTTTGTCTAATTTCTTGAGGAAGTCGAACTTTCATTGCACGTGTATCAAACTCCAAGCCCAAAAAGGTTAGACAGGTGGTGGGTTGCACCGTTTTTACGTGTTTGATATGGCTATCGATGTCCTGACAGTCGCTGGTATCGGGAGGGCCAATAAACAAAAAAATTATCAAGACCAAAGGGCAATGTTTTATCATAATAGTATTGACCCTCTAGACTAAAGCCCAAAAGAGGATAGTCACGCAGGTGAATAGGGACAATTTTAAAGGCATTCTCCGGATCAGTTTTGGACATAAGTGCACCAGGACCGGTTTTTCGCATAAAACTAATGCATTGTCAATGGTTTTATAGGAAACAGTGCAGAGATTGGCAGAAATGTCGTCGTTATTACCGAGGAGCCCTCAGGGAAGGAAAGATGGTGAATAATACGAATAGGGGCAAAATGTCCTGCGACTACTTCTTTATCAATCATTTCCTGTAAACTATTTGGATTATCCACCGCGGAACGCAAATTTTTTAAAAATACATGGTCTCTGTTCCGTTCAAAGGGTATTTAAAACCCATGGGTAAAGCCTTAAACTAAAAATCAAGTTTATCGGGGTCAAACCTATCAAGCCAATAGTGTAAACGGTTAGGTTTTATGTGTGTTACTATGGTGTTATCAATCGTATTACATGATTTTATTTTATTTTTTTTAGCCGGAGTTTGTTTTGATATAGGCTGGTAAGATTGGGTCCGGCGGAGTAGGGGGACTTTAGCCCCCCCTCCCCCAATAATTTGGCCGCAAGTACTCTTTTCTTCAGGCTATTGCGTCCCCTGGACCCTCGCCTATAGGGACTTACAGGGATGTAGCCACGCCGAGTGGCACTGTTTTTTGCCACTCATCAAAAAGAAAGCTGCCCAGTCGTATTTAAACCCCTCGACTTCGTCCTTCTCTCACTCTTTACCCAGACTCCACACTGGAAATTTACCACCCCCGACAAAGCCATGGTAATTATAAGCCCACGCAAACCATGTCTGACACGGCATTATTTATTTTTGTGTGCCGTAGTATACCCTATCATCCCAAATTAGTTTAAAGAAAGAAGTATTGGTATTATGTTTATTTAAATTTAGAAGTTGTGCAGGTCTTTTCATTTCACGGACACAGACCAATTTACGGCACTTCAATGTTAAAGGTTTGGATGTCGTAAATGGTGTCGAACGTTCGATTGTACGATCAATTTTTAATGTACGCATTCTACGGTTAATTCTACCGAATCTATATTAAATCCTAGCCTATCCACAATGTCAATGTTTTTTATCCTTTCTCAACTTCTGTCTGACCTGATTCTCATTCCACCGTAATAATAATATAAAATACTACAAACACCATTTTAAGAATAGGCCTATAAAAATTTGAATATAATATAAATGGAAATTGATTTGCACTGAAGCAAATAAAAGACAGCAAATGCTCTGGAAATACACCAATAATTGAATAAGGGTTGAATTTTCATAAAAGACCACGCCCCCCTCCCAAATTTTTTTTTACAACTACTCAGCAAATCCTGGCTACATTCCTTAACCTAGGATGGGAGCCCCCCCCCCCCCCAATCAAGAATTGCTTCCGCCGGCTCTGTGGCCTTTTGTAATTTATGAAAGATCCCTGTTGTCAATGCCTTATGATAAAGTTCCATATTAATGCACTGCCATGGGAACAGTGTAGACTGGTGCCAGAGGCGAAACTTTGCGTCATACTCTAGTGCTGCAGCGTCACCGGCCTGGTTGGCCAACTCCTGAATTGTGGCAATATATTTCATCAAATGGGGCGTTTCCCTTGTAAATTTCTCAGTATAGATACTGACAAATATGTACATTGCTTTAAGCCAACGAGTAATGTTCTTCATCTTGGATGGGACCTCCTCTTTACAAAGCATAAATTGATTATTAGCATGAAAAGGAGCTATGAAAACTTTAAAATGCTGTGAAGATGATTCTGTTACAGTTTGCTGCGAAGGCTGGGTGGCTGATGACAAGGCCATCGGATTAGGGCCAACCACAGTAGAAACTGTGGTTGGAGGAACGACAGCGCTTGGCAGAACTGAAACGTGTAATCGGCAAAGGCCTAGGGCGCTTAATTGTAATTCTAGTTTTCCTGACAATACGTACTCCAGATTGCCTCTGTTCGTCCTTTAGGCGCTGTGGTTGCTTTGCTGGCTCCATGATGTTGAACCTACAAAAAATATATGTGTAATAGTTATTCTGGCATTAAAGAAAAAGAGGGGGGGTGTCTAACCACAAATGAGTGTATTGAGGGCTAGTTCCCCTAATTTTCTTTGACGACACTTATGCAGTCGGTAGACCTTCATTTAAGGCACATGTGCCCTAGTAAAACATTCACAGAAGGCACCAGTGTCCTCAGCCAAACGAGTAACTCATTCACAGAAGGCAGCTGTGCCATTAGTAAACATTTATATAAGGCCTTTATGTCCATGGTAAAATTATTCTCTATTTATAAAACATTTATAAATAACCTATGCCAAAATCATTAAAGGCACCTATGCCATTAATAAAACATCATTGCAGGCACCTATGCCAAAATCCAAAGGCACCTATACCATTAATAAAACATCATTGCAGGCACCTGTGCGCTTAGAAACACTCATGTGAAATGAAGCGCTATATAAATCGAATACCAGTAGTAATAATAAGGAAATAAAATCATTGAAGGCATCTATGCCATTAATAAAACATTCATTGCAGGCACCTATGCCATTAATAAAATATATATGGAGGGCACCTTTGTAAAAATCATTGAAGGCACCTATGGCATCAATAAAACATTCATTGGCAGTACCTATGCCAAAATCATCGAAGGCACATATGCCATTAATAAAACATTCATTGACGGCACCTATGCCAAAATCATTAAAGGCACCTATGCCATTAATAAAACATCATTGCAGGCACCTATGCCAAAATCATTGAAGGCACATGTGCCATTAATAAAACATTCACTGCAGGCACCTATACCAACATAATTGTAGGCACCTATGCCAAAATAATTATAGGCACTTATGCCAAAATAATTGTAGGCCCCTATGCCAATAAAATATATATGGATGGCACCTATGCCATCAATAAAACATTCCATGACGGCACCTATGCCAAAATCGTCGAAGGCACTTGACTTATTCCATTGATAAAACCATTGGAGGCTCCTCTGCCAACAACATTTATTATATAGGCACTTATGCCGCACTTATGCCTTGAATAAAAACATTAATTGTCACATGTCAGTAAAATGAGGCATTGAAGCCCCTATGCCATCGTTAAAATACATTCATACCATGCAAGTAAATATCTGACATTCAGGTACAAATACTTAGTAAAATACCCAAGACTAGTCCTTACCTGCATTTATGACGTAACATCCAAACAATTGCGCCCCTGAGATGTAACTTTTGTTACCGAGAGGAAGGCTTGTAGGGGAAGGCTTGTAGAACAAAAAGAGGGGAGGGGAAAGCATAAATATGCCACGGAAGAAACAAACAGAAAAAATCGGATCTCTTTCGTGCAATATTTCCATGCGGATAGTCAGCTGTTTTGCCATTAAGATATAATCATTTACCAACTGAAAAATGTCTAGGCCTAGTTCTAAGACGCGGCATAACTTGACAAAAAATAATATGTCGTAGGTTATACCTGGTGAGCCACGTATCTAGCAGCAAACTAATTTTTAGTAGTAACTAACTGATGAAGTGCATCCTCGTTCATACCAGGTGTATCTATGTCGTTACTTCCAAACTGAACAAGTAAATGTGTATGCCTGACGCGCACAATTGCGGCTTCCCATTCGCGACAGTGGGTGACCTTATTGACCCGACCTCCCCTTAAGCCAAAGATAGGAGTTCGAGCCACGCCGTTCACCTGGTTTAAGTTGAATTGAGTGTTCTGGGTGTTATCCTTTATATTTATATAGTTGCCCAGCCAATATACGTGAGATGTGACTAAAATTAATACCTTAGGGTTAGGCGAAATCATACTGTAGCGTTGAGCTATAACTAACAACAGTACCGTACTTGACCTAATACATTATACAGCATGGTTAATTGGCGGGAAGGCACCGTGCTATCATCTCCATTTGGGAGCGGTCCACGATCCCTACCTTGCTTGAGGTTTCAATTGCAGAAGAGCCTCACGAGATGTCGATACCTGCATGGCCTTCGAAGGCGCGAAATCCAACGCAATAGATAAATAACCCATTTGGGAAACAATGTGCATTGTGGAAGATTTTGTGGTAAACTTAGGAGAAGCAACCATTGCTTTGCATGGGATTTATCTAACCAAATTTCGAAAAATGTCGATTTTACGTAATTTTTAGTGATGGGGGATATTTCATATTATGTGATAGAGACACGGATGGTTGGTGCTCTAAAATTAAAGTAAAATCGGCGTTTTTCGAAATTTGGTCAGAGAAATCCAATTCAAAGCAATGGTTGCTTCTCCTAAGTTTACCACAAAATCTCCCACAATGCACTTTCTTTTCCAAATGGGTTATCTATGTATAATAAGCATAATTGGAAAATATCACCTCTAAATAATTTCAACTCACTGACGTGTGTTACTACAGCAAAGGAATGAAACTCCCTCTGATAATGAGAGTTAGCTCCCTTCTGTCATTCACTGTAAATTCTATTAACCCTTTTGGATAAATATTATTTATTTCAATTGGGAGACGCTTGACCAACCCGTTGACTATTATTTGCTTTAGCTCGCGGACCACATCAGAATCCTCATCGGACTGATTTAAATCATGTTTGACTAAATTCGATAATAAAATAAAAATGCAGCTTGAGGAAGGGGAGTTTTCTACGGCTAATAATTCTGTAGCGTCCGCTAATGTCTGTAAAACCGGAACGATTTCCTCTATAATTTTCAAAAAGCTGTCCCGAAAATCAAGTTGTTGTCTGTCGCCAATTTTAGTTACGGATTCATCAAATATTACTGTGTATACTGGTACCCGCAGCTCCAATAATCTTCTGAGCATAAAAAAGAGGAATTCCAACGCGTAGCCAGGGTCGGACCCTTGAACTTTTAATAATGTTTCTGTGGCAACTACAGAACGGTTAAAGTTGCCGACCAATTTTCGCGCAGCGCCTAGCACCCTATCAATGGGCTTTAATTTGAGACCCTCGTTAACTGCTAGTTGAAGTGTGTGTGCGCAACAGCTCGTGTGGTCGGCTGTAGTTTCATTTTCAATTGAATCGTTTACGTGACGTAGAGCCACGCGCATATTTGCCGCATTATCTGTTACGACTGCTGTTATAATATCCTTATTAACAGTAAATCCCTTGACCAAATCGGTTATATAGGATGCTGTGTTTTCTCCCGTGTGCTTATCTGCCATAAGTCTCGTGGCCAGTATTTATTTTCAAGTTTCCAGTCATCAGTAAGAAAGTGTGCGGTCAAACTTATGTAAGCGTTGCTGGCTATGCTTTTCCATATATCGGACGTCAGTGATATATAACGATTATCAAGCTCTTTAATCACGTCTTGCTTCACCTGGACGTACAATAAGTGCACGTGTTTGATGATGGTGGTGCGACACGGTATTTTGTAATCTGGGTTTAGGGCAGCAACAAAATTCTTAAACCCCTCACCATTGACAATGTTTATTGGCCTTAAGTCCACGACACACATAAGTGCCAACCTTTTATTTATCATGTCTGTTTTTACAGGCAAAAGTTTTTGTCTTGTAAAGTTTGTAATACGAGATTGTGTTGACGTCGACGAAGAAGAGCCCGCCAAAGACGATGCCGATTGATCAGTCAAATTTACTGATTTATGTTTAATATTATGGTTTCTCATGTTCGATGTGCTGCCATAATATTTTAGAGCTGCTTGACATAAAGAGCATTTTGTAACGGCCTTGAAATCACTTAGATCGAAATATTTCCATATTGTACTCGTCCTTTTATCGTTAGAAGAAGCCATTTTTATTTGTCTACGACATGACTATAATCGTAGACATGTTTGACCAGTGCACTTATGCGACGGCAAATCACAGTTAGTTACATGTCTGGATAAACTTACTTATAACAATATTCCATTTAAGGAATATATGAGTATTTCGTCATTGTTTACACTAAAACGTGTACATACGTCATGTTTTTGTGATCACGTGTTCACTTCCCATGATCAAAACAGTACGGTGGACTACACTTGTTGAAATTTTACAACGAACGGTAATAGTTAGTAGGCCTAGTTAGTTCTGTTAGGTTACTAACATGTAATAAAGCCCAGGGAAATAATAGAATACGCACATATATTTTATTTTAAATTGAAAGTGATTTGTTTATTCAACAGTGCGTTTAGCAGTCAGTAAAAATCAAACAATATAAAATATAAATTGGATAAAATGACTACCGATTTTTCAAAATGGGAATCGGTTTGACCTAGAAATCGAATCGACTGCGACTAAACCGATTAATCGTGACAACCCTAATTTTGAGACAAAGAGAAAAAGGGCTTATTTACCAAGTCACCAAAACTACTGCTTATTAGTACAATATTCTCTAAAACTGCCCCAACAAAGTTTTTGTTTACCAATTCTGAAGTGTGACCTTTCCATAAACTGAGTCAGTCATACTCCCCGCAGTGTTCCGTTTGATAAGAGCTAATCACACTACTCACTGCTGGACTGAGTGGGTATTATTGTCGCTAAATATGACTAGTCAGTGGTCCCATTATCAACCACTCGCTGGCTACGTTACAAAGGTATTACCTTTAAAACAGGACGTTTAATTAGGGCAACTGTGTTTACATAGCGTTACGTCATGGCTTCACGTTTTTTTATGCTAAATTATCCAGCAAAAAGCAGGATATTGCACTAAAACTAATTGCGTGACAAACGAGGCTAACGGTATTGACGTAAAGTAAACACTTCTGTATGGCAACGAACAGACTTTCAATGTTTTTAATATCTTAAATCTTTGAACAAAATTTTAAGGAAGACCCGAGATTAAACGAAGGACTGTCATGTTACTGTACGTAAGAGGTAGATTTGATTGAACGAGACGCATATACACACTTCCTCAAAAGTTCAAGAATCCGAAGCCAATCCAGCAATGGCCAGAGAGGGATTTCTCGGGCCGTTGCTTCAGGAATATGTGAGTCAGTAGGCCTACTAATTTCAAAAAATTGCCATGTTGATGTGATGTATTATAGATTTTACTCGGGATTCTCGGCAATTCCATCAGATGGTGTTTCATGATCACACGAAAGTGGTTTTTTCCGAGTAACCAAGGTGTAGTATAAATGTAGCCTACCATAAACTTCTACACTATAATAATGATAAATGTCAAGCAATGTGCAATGGTTGGCTATGTTCTGTTCCTTTTAATATATTTCGGGTATAGTTGAAAGGATAACTCGTTGGAATCATTCAGTTCTGATTGTGGTCTCTTTTTGAAAAGATTGTATATCAGGTGATTTGTTGTTCTTGGTTCTGGTTGGTTATTCAGAAGTGTAGCTGGGATACAACTAAATTACATGCATTTATCATTACCACATGTTACATATTTGCAAAGGTCAACACCGGCTCTTTTCCACAAATAGGTAAGCTAATTAGTTTAACTTTTAATAGATGACTGTGAAAGCGAACTGTTGCATGTGTGTTTGATATGATCATATAATTATGTAAGGTAAAATTGTAGTAGTGTATAGCCAATCTAATTATTGGTTACGAATATATGGATAATGGCGACTATTATATTTTCAGGGCCTTCATTTGCCAAGCATAAACGTTTTGTGTTACAGTTATTGTGTAGTAACAACAGAAATGGTGTTTAATAATGGTTATGGTCATGGTTTTTATATAATGTAAAGTAACCAGAATCGACTACGCGTTCTATCGAATTGTTTTAACTGTATCATGTGTTATTTGTGAAATATATAAACTTTTTAAAAACATATCTGGTGTTATCAATCAAGAAATCTAATCCCCCGAACTATGCAGGTTTAATCTACCAACCTTACCACACCATTGACGAACAAACGCATTTGACCTACATTGCTGTAACTTCGTGACTATTTGACCTATTTTACTAATTCTTTTTTCTGTGGGTACCTTGTAACCTTGACTTCAAATCAGCACTTTCGGATTTTCAAATGTCGAAAATTCGTCGATGTGATTTCGAACCGGAAGTTAAATCAAAATAACGACTTCTTTAATAGTTGCACGATTTTTATGAAATTTAGTAAGTATGTAGATCTCGCTCATGTTACTGTAAAAATGTCATTATAAATTTTCTAAATTATCTCCCCTTGGTTATTTTAAGGATCAAAATTTTCAAAAAATCGGCGAAATATAGGTCAGATTGCCTTGAATTTGTTTTGTTTTTTTCTTACAGACAAGGCAATTTCGTACACAAAAAATGGAAATTGTAGCACAAACCGGAAGTGCCACCATCTTGAAAAGTTAAAATCGATATTCCATTGTTGATATTTTACTTACAGACAAGGCAATTATATTTTCCGAATCATCTTCGAAATGCCGAAAAACTATCGGGAATAGAATTTTCATTTTTAGCAAATGATGGACGCCAATTTGAATTTAAAATGAGCAATAGTGAAAAATCAACATTCGTGTGCTTGAAAACATGCAGAATTGGTCTTGGCTTAGAGAATCTGTCTCTTATGTACATAAGTTAATACATTTAAGGAAAGCCTGGCTCATGGTCGAATGTTTTGTTTTTGAATATCTCAAAAATTCGAAAAACCCCTTTGATGTTTTCCGTGTCGACAAGGTTGTTTTCGAGTTAGCTTGTTTTGACTTCGCGCTGCGTTACGATGGAACCAAAGGTACCATAAGTACTAAATTCCGGTGAGGAACTTTTCACGTTAGTACCTAGGTACCTTAAAATTTTCAAGGTGATATCTCCATTTGTTCAAGTCGTTTGATCGTGGCACCTCGTGTGTCATGACTTTGCGCTACGCTAGAACCAAAGGTACCATGAGTACCAATTTCCGGCGAGGAATTTTTCACGTTAGTACCTAGGTACCCTGAAATTTTCAAGGTGATGCCAGCATTTGTTCAAGTCGTTTGTTCGTGGCACCTGCCGTGGGGTTTTTTCAAAGTCAATTTATAAAGCTTTCATGAATATTTTTTTGCCCTTGTGCAATGTTTCTAACTATATCTCGCGAGTTTTTGACCAATTTTTTTTTTTTATTAGTTTGTGTGGAGTGGACGTTAAACATCATTTCTCTCTCTCTCTCTCTCTGAACTTTCTCGGCCAATGCAGGGATCGAACACCCGACCTTACGCACTTAGCCCTGCTCCATTAGGTACCCCGTGCGCGCACTGTATCACACCATAAAGCCTGTCATTGAGTCAACTGGTGTGGTTTTGAGTAAGGTCGCCTGTCAAACCTTATTGGGTTTCTCGGGTCCTCCAATTTCTTCCCACTGCTAAAGACACCTATGCGCACGCGAATTATTGAAATAAAAGTAAACCCTGTTAGTCCTGAAATTACCTAAGTTTGTGTCGAATGGACTTTAAACCCCATTTCTCTCTCTCTCTCTTCTCTCTCAATTTCACCCAATAACCGTAGGGGATCACTTGGTTAGCCAGGTTTTTCGGCGTGGCGCGGTTTTCCCTTGTCAGTGAAGCAGGAGGGATCGCCTGGGTGACAAAGGAAACCTGCCTAGTCGTTCCGATGGGACGAGAAACCGAGGCCCCGTGTACACATTTGCGTGCACGTAAAAGATCCCTTGGCAGTTGGAATTCAGTTGCTGCCCGGGCAAAAATGTCCATCAGAGCACACTGTATGGCGTATGCCATTGCCCGGCTGCAATGTTTCTAACTATATTTAGATCTGTAACTTCGCGAGTTTTTTTTTTTCGAGGTCCCGTGTAAAAATTGGAGTGCACGTAAAAGATCCCTTGGCAGTTGGAATTCGATATAAGAGTAGGCCGTATGGCCGCTGCCCGGGCAAAATTTTCCTCATTGCACACTGTGGCGTATGCGTAGGACGTTAAACCCCAATTCATTCATTCATTCGCGAGTTTTTGACCAATTTTAATATATTTTCTCGGCCAATGCAGGGATCGAACACCCGACCATACGCACTTAGCCATAATGATCCTCCTGCTCAATTTGGACCCCGTGCGCGCACTGTGTCATAAAGCCTGTCATTGAGTCAACTGGTGTGGTTTCGAATCCCCGGTTGTACGTGGCAAGGAGTAAGGTCGCCTGTCCAGCCTCGTTGGGTTTCTCCGGGTCCTCCAATTTCTTCCCACTGCTATAGACCCCTACGCGCAAACGAATTAATGATATTAAAGTAAACCATATTTAGTCCTGAAATTACCTAGTTTGTGTCGAGAGAACGTTAAACCCCATTTCTCTCTCTCGCTCTTCTCTCTCTCAATTTAGACCCAATAACCGTGGGGGATCACGTGGTTAGTCAGGTTTTCCGACATGGCGCGATTTCCCCTTGTCAGTGATGCAGGGGGGATCGCCTGAGTGAAAAAGGACACCTGCCTAGTCGTTCAGATGGGACGAAAACCCGAGGGCCCGTGTACACATCGGCGTGCACGTAAAAGATCCCTTGGCAGTTGGAATTCAGTTGCTGCCGGGCAAAAATTTCCCTCATAGCACACTGTATGGCGTATGCCATTGCCTGGCTGCAATGTTTCTAACTGTATTTAGACCTGTAACTTCGCGAAAAAATACGACTATTTTTAAGCAAAAAAACTTTGATGGGTGGGGATGGGTTTTGAATTTATTTTCAACGTTCTTTGAAAATCACTCTTCTAATTTTAATAAGTGATAGCTAGAATCCCAAGGTACAATCTATGCAAATTTAAAGGCAATTGGACCACCGGAACGTTGTCTGGCTATTGCAAATGAACCCGGTCGCGAAAATTTGCTCAGTTTTCAACGGGGATCACGGTGGCTAAGTGGATAAGGCGCTGGTTCGCTAGCCTGGAGGTCCCTTGGCAGTTGGAATTCGATATAACAGTAGGCCATAGCGCCGCTGCCCGGGCAAAAATCCCCTCATAGCACACCGTATGGCGTATGCCCGTCTTCAATTAGCTCTGGTTAAGTGCATAACAGTAGGACGTTAAACCCCATTTCATTCATTCATGCTTTTCAATTGTATTATGGCCGCCATCTTAGATCCACCGTCATTTACCAAGCAACTCCGAAAACTACCGTAATTTCTGTTTAATTCGCGCATACCCCACGGTGTAACCAAAGTTTTCAGATTAATTTTTGGCATGGGGCATTCGCCATACAGTGTGCTATGGGGGAAATGTGTACACGGGACCTCGATTTCCCATCCGAACGACAAGGCAGCTGTCCGAGAACAATACTAGATCCCCTGAAAAGCACTTGGCAAAAATGTCAGGGTATCCGAAATTGACAACCCAGCGATTAGTGAAACACCAATACGTGACATCAAGGGATGCACGCGCAGGTTGTATGAGGTAATTGTAAGAGGGAGCGCTCACTGGGTGCAAGGTTTCTAACTATATTTAGACCTGTAACTTCGCGAGTTATTGACCAATTTTAATAATTTTGTTATTTTCTTTAAGATACACGTAACAATGTATATGAAAGCTTTTATATCTGCATGGGACAGTAGCAGATCTAATTTTTTTTGTGTTATATCTACAATTCGGTTTTCTCAGAATCTACCCATAGGATCTTTCTGAAATTTTTACCTACCCCCCAAAAATGGGTGGTGGCTGTTAGGTAAATATATTTTCAAAACGTTTTTCGAATCCGAAATCACCGAATTCTACGAACAATTGCATTTGACCTACTTTGCTGTAACTTTGTGACTATTTGACCTATTTTACTAATTCTTTTTTCTTTGAATACCTTGTAACACGTATTTCAGATCTGCAATTTCGTTTTTTCGATTTTCGAAAATTTGTCGTTGTGATTTTGAACCGGAAGTTAAATCAAAATTACAACTTCGTTAATAGTTTCACGATTTTCATGAAATTTAGTATGTAAACAGATAACACTCATGCAACTCCAAAAATGACTTTAAAAATTTCTAAACTATCTCCCCTTGGAGAAATTAAGGATCATAATTTTCAAAAACATAGGTTGCCAGGCAACGAAACATACGCCCACAGCAGCTAAATCGTCCGGGCAGTCAACAAGAGTTATCGCATATTTTACTTTTTTTCGGCAATGAAACATTTATAATACACTAAAATCTGATTAAAAGTAACAACTCATTATGTAATTATCAGAAAATCATTGAAATTTGTTTGGCTTTGATAAAGTTTTCCTCCATGCTGTTCAAATTATCTAAATTCATTGAAACTCAATATACATGTACTTGTTCGTCTCATGACCTTCAACAATTTGTATAAATTTAAAGTCAATCGATATTAACTTTAGCCTCTAAAGCGTCCACAAAATTTTGAAAGTGATCAAGGGCCATAACTCAGTCAGTAATTATCGGAAACGCTGGAAATAAATAGGCCTCTTCGTCTGATGACCTTAAACACTGTGTATAAATTTAAAGTCAATCGGATATTAACATTGGCCTGTAGAGCATCCACAAGAATTTTTGAAGTCATCAAGGGCCATAACTCTGACAGTAATAATTGGAAATTGCTGAAAATCAATAGGCTTCTTCGTTTCATGACCTTAAACACTGTGTATAAATCTAAAGTCAATCGGTTATTAACTTTAGCCTCTAGAGCGTCAACAAGATTTTTTTAAGAGATCAAGGGCCATAACTCTGACAGTAATTATCGGAAATTGCTGAAAATCTATAGGTTTCTTCGTCTCATGACCTTAAACACTGTGTATAAATCTAGAGCGTCCACAATATTTTTTAAGTGATCAAGGGCCATAACTCTGACAGTTATTATCGGAAATCGCTGAAAATCATTAGGCTTCTACGTCTCATGGCCTTAAACACTGTGAGCGTCCACAAGCAATTGTGGAAGCCGGACGGGCGGACGGGGGCGACGGCAATATACGACCACATTTCAATGTGGGCGTATAAAAATCGACGAAATATAGGTCAGATTGACTTAAATTTTCTTTCAGGAACTAGCTACGACACTAACGATTTGTACACAAAAAATGGAGTTTGTAGCACAAACCGGAAGTGCCACCATCTTAAAATGTGAAAAACCCCTAAGGCTTTTTTAATATTTTATTTACAGACAAGGGAATTATATTTCCGAATCCCTTAATTAACGCCGAAAAACGCTCGCGAAAAGAATTTTGATTTAGGTCATCTGATTGACGCCATTTTGAATTGAAAATGAACAATAGCGAAAAACCCACATTCATTGGCTTAAAAACATACACAATTGGTCGTGGTTTAGAGAATCTATCGTCTATTAACGAAAATAATACATTACAGGATAGCCTGGCTCATGATCGAATGTTTGGCTTTTGAATATTTTAAAAATTCGAATTACCCCTTTGATGTTTTCCGTGCCGACAACCCAGTTAACATGGATCGTTAGATTTACGTTACTTTTACGTCATTATGGTTAGATTTAGGTTAGCGTCCAATAATGGTAAAATTGTATGGTTAAATTTACGTTACTTTTACGTCAGAATGGTTATGGTTACTTTTACGTCAGAAAATGACGTAAATCTAACGTAAATTTTATGACGGTTATATAACCAATTTTTTTCGCTTCAATACTTCTGGATTAAATAACCATACCAGTGTGTGCACATTATAACAATTGATAAATAGTAGGAATTCAGTCATAATAATTAAATATGTATTATTGGTGATAATTCTAACGTTAATCTAACGTAAATTTTACGTCAGGTTTCTAACCGTTAGTTTATGGTTAGTTTTTTAACGTAAATCTAACGTTAGTTTTCTAACGTAAATCTAACGTTAGTTTTCTTACGTAAATATAACGTTAGTTTTCTAACGTAAATATAACATTAGTAAATATAACGTAAAACAAGATGATCCATGGTGATAATTCTAACGTTAATCTAACGTAAATTTTATGTCTGGTTTCTAACCGTTAGTTTATGGTTAGTTTTCTAACGTAAATCTAACGTTAGTTTTCTAACGTAAATATAACATTAGTAAATATAACGTAATACAAGATGATCCATTCAGATTTGCAGTCTGCAGATTAGAAGCACAAAAATTGGACATGGCCCACTTCTTTGTGGGATTGGACATAGACCAATATAAATTGGTACAACCTGGGTGGACCATGTCGAAATGGAACAAAAGCTGTTAATACAGACAAGATTTTAACAAAAAAGTGTGTGTGCCCGTCCAAGGGGTTCGAATCATGCATCAAAAATCAATAGATGCTTAAGCAATAAGTTTACCAAGTTCCGAGACAATCAATTCAGACGCTAAACCTGGAGTTCGGATGTTTGATCCCTGCATTGTCCGAGAAAGTTCAAGTTGATTTTCCGGCGTGGTTTCCCTTGTCAGTGATGCAGACGGAGGGCCTGACAAGGACAGCTGCCTAGTCGTTTGGATGGGATGAAAAACCGATGTCCTGTGTACACATTGGCGTGCATGTAAAAGATCCCTTGGCAGTTGGAATTTAGTTGCTGCCCGGGCAAAAATTTCCCTTATACCACACTGTATGGTGTATGCCCGTCTTCAATTAGCCCGGACATCAAATTGGGTGTGGCTGCAGGAAAGATTTTGTGTGTCCTTTGTAATGAAGTGACTCAATGAACAAGCCTAAACATAACCCACAGGAGAATACTATTGTTGTAGGCTGGAATAATCAGACGCCAATTCAATTTGGACTTTTCGCATACATGTATTTCGCCGAACATAACTGATTAGAAGTTACTGTAAAAACGTAAATGATTGAATGTAATTCAGTTTAAATACATTCAAGTTATATTTTTACATGCCCCTGCTACCCATTTGTATGTATTTCCAAGTGCCCAAGAATAGAGATTAAGCTCCTTTAAGAATCGCGGTCTGTAGGTGACACACAAAGAGAAAAATGAATAAATAAATGACCTATTCTCATTTCGAATTCCAACTCTCAAGGGTTCTTTTACGTGTACATGCAATGTGAGCACAAGATATTGTTTTTTGTCCTATTCGAATGACTAGACACTGGTTTTGCCAGATCCTGCACCGCTAACAAGGGGAACTTTCTCGACCAGCACCGAGATTGAACCCCTTATTTGCTAGCCATTTTGTTACTAAGACATCAAAACAAAATGGCTAGCAAATGAGGGGTTCAATCTCGGTGTTGGTCGAGAAAGTTCCCCTTGTTAGTGGTGTAGGATCTGGCAAAACCAGCTCCTTCAGAAAATGAGGTTAAATCCGAAACCGTACATAGTCGTTCGGATTGTGTACCTATTGGCGTGCATGTAAAACATTCCTTTTGCCTGTAAAAACAGTCACTTTCCAGGCAATATTCCTGTCAAATGAACATCTTCATTAGCTAAGTCGGAACAGAATGCATTCGGATGGGATGAAAAACCGAGTCCTGTGTACACATTGGTGTGCACGTAAAAGTTCCCTTGGCAATTGGAATTCAGTTGCTGCCCGGGCAAAAATGTCCCTCATAGCACACTGTATGACTGTCTTCAATTAGTCCAGCTAAGTTAGGTGCAGAAGTAAGGTGCACAGACATACAGAGAAGAAATGGGTTTATAGACACACATCAAAATGGGTGTGGCTGCAGGAAAGATTTTGTGAGTCCTTTGTAATGAAGCAACTCAATGAACCAGGCTAAACATAACCCACAGGAGAATACTATTGCTGTAGGCTGGAATAATCAGACGTCAATTCAGACTTTTCGCATATTTCACAGAACATAACCGATTAGAGAGAGAGAGAAATGGGGTTTAGCACCCACTCAACACAACTAGGTCATTTCGGGACTAACATATGTTTTTTTAAATTTTATTTCAAAAATTCGCTTGCATGTAGGGGTCTTTAGCAGTAGGAGGAAACCGGAGTGCCGGGAGAATACCCACGAGGTTGGGAAGGCGCCCCTATCTCCATGCCACATATGCTCACACCAGGGCTCGCAACCACAGCAGCAAGCCAGAGGAGGCAGGCCAGCTAGAGATCAAAGCGCGGCACTCTAAACCACTAGGCCATCCCAACCCCCCTATCCGATTAGAAATTTATATACATTCATGTCATATTTTTACATGCCTTGCTACCCATTTGTATTCATTTCCAAGTGCCCAAGAATAGAGATTTAGCTCCTTTAAGAATTGCGGTCTGTAGGTGACACACAAAGAGTAAAATGAATAAATGAATGACCTATTCTCATTTCCAATTCCAACAGTCAAGGGTTCTTGTACGTGTACAACTGTGTGAGGACAAGATATTGTTTTTTTGTCCTATTCAAATGGCTAGACACTGGTTTTGCCAGATCCTACACCACTAACAAGGGGAACTTTCTCGACCAACACCGAGATTAAACCCCTCATCAGCTAGCCATTTTCTTACTAAGTCACCACAGCTCCTTCAGAAAATGAGGTTAAATCCAAAACCATACATAGTCGTTCGGATTGTGTACCTATTGGTGTGCATGTAAAACATTCCTTTTGCATACGTACAGTCACTGTCCATGCAATATTCCTGTCAAATGAACATCTTCACTAGCTAAGTAAGAACAGAACGGTAGGACATTAAACCCCCATTTCATTTTGTACATGACATGGAGCACAAATTCACCTGTCCAACCTCATGGGTTTTCTCTAATGCTGTGGCTTTCTTACGACAAGGCGTAAGAATTTAACATATGAAAAGAAATTTGGACTGGACTGCAACATTTCCGCATGCCCAAAAAACTACACACAAGACCAACTCTAAGATTTTAAAAATTTTAAATTTTATCCATCAGTCAATTTTGTAATTTGGATTCGAAGCATGTCATCAGAACTGCAGGATTACATGTCATTTCGGACTCAAAAATATATGGCCTCGACGATTCAGGCTTGGGGAAGTGAAGCTTTAGACTCGGGAATAAGTTGTAAAAAAAGGTAGAACACAATTACCGTCAAATCAATTTATAATAAGCCAAAAAAGATTTTTAAAAATAACAAGTCAAATCAGAGTCCGAATTGTTATCAAGTGATTAAGTAAGTCCGAACTGTCGTACTGAGACTGAAAGGTTATCGAGTCCGAAAGGTTGTCTGTATCGAGTCCGAACGTCGTGCTACCAACTGCGGGTCATCTGCATGATTTTCTTTCGCTGCTAAAAATCACTACACTAAACTGAATTATTAAAAAAAATTGAACCATAACTATAAGACCCACCCCACGTTTAATTGTGGCAAGTGGACTTTAAACCCAATTTCTCTCTCTTTCAATTTTTATTCCAATTCATTGATGATAGAAACAAAGAATGATGCAAGACTGGCTCCAGACATAAAATTTAAGGTATAATTTATAGAGACTGTGCTCCTTTAAGTGTGGCATTTCAAACCAATTTAAATTCGTTCAAAATTTATAGAAATTTAGATATTATTTAATTGTGTGTGTACAATTTATAGCAGATTCTATCACACGTTTGAATGTGTTGAACAACTATATGTTGTAGTTTGACCTACATAAATTCAAGTTTGGGAAAGCAAAATTTAAAGCAATTCCCATAACTTAATGCTAGCCTAGAGACCTATATATTCGTAATGGAGATATTATTTAAAAATCGGGATTATTTAATTTGATACAATTGAATAAAATGATGCCTGTAGTCGATCTATTTCAACAAAAACTATATCTGCATCATGATCCGAATAGGGCTTTTTACTAACATGTGTATGTATAATATGTGCATGCTTAAAAAGGGCCTCTGAAATCAAATAATAGTTTCTTCAATTTTACTAGTTATAGTCCTAAAATATTACGTAGTTATAGCCTAGGCCTACATTGAAGTCCGTATAAACTATAAAGTTGATAGTCTCACCCAGTTAACATGGATCGTTAGATTTACGTTACTTTTACGTCATTATGGTTAGATTTAGGTTAGCGTCCAATAATGGTAAAATTGTATGGTTAAATTTACGTTACTTTTACGTCAGAATGGTTATGGTTACTTTTACGTCAGAAAATGACGTAAATCTAACGTAAATTTTATGACGGTTATATAACCATTTTTTTTCGCTTCAATACTTCTGGATTAAATAACCATACCAGTGTGTGCACATTATAACAATTGATAAATAGTAGGAATTCAGTCATAATAATTAAATATGTATTATTGGTGATAATTCTAACGTTAATCTAACGTAAATTTTACGTCAGGTTTCTAACCGTTAGTTTATGGTTAGTTTTTTAACGTAAATCTAACGTTAGTTTTCTAACGTAAATCTAACGTTAGTTTCCTAACGTAAATATAACGTTAGTTTTCTTACGTAAATATAACGTTAGTTTTCTAACGTAAATATAACATTAGTAAATATAACGTAAAACAAGATGATCCATGGTGATAATTCTAACGTTAATCTAACGTAAATTTTATGTCTGGTTTCTAACCGTTAGTTTATGGTTAGTTTTCTAACGTAAATCTAACGTTAGTTTTCTAACGTAAATCTAACGTTAGTTTTCTAACGTAAATCTAACGTTAGTTTTCTAACGTGAATATAACATTAGTAAATATAACGTAAAACAAGATGATCCATTCAGATTTGCAGTCTGCAGATTAGAAGCACAAAAATTGGACATGGCCCACTTCTTTGTGGGATTGGACATAGACCAATATAAATAGGTACAACCTGGGTGGACCATGTCGAAATGGAACAAAATCTGTTAATACAGACAAGATTTTAACAAAAAAGTGTGTGTGCCCGTTCAAGGGGTGCGAATCATGCATCAAAAATCAATAGATGCTTAAGCAATAAGTTTACCAAGTTCCGAGACAATCAATTCAGACGCTAAACCTGGAGTTCGGATGTTTGATCCCTGCATTGTCCGAGAAAGTTCAAGTTGATTTTCCGGCGTGGTTTCCTTTGTCAGTGATGCAGACGGAGGGCCTGACAAGGACAGCTGCCTAGTCGTTCGGATGGGATGAAAAACCGATGTCCTGTGTACACATTGGCGTGCATGTAAAAGATCCCTTGGCAGTTGGAATTTAGTTGCTGCCCGGGCAAAGATTTCCCTTATACCACACTGTATGGTGTATGCCCGTCTTCAATTAGCCTGGGTTAGGTGCAGAAGAGAGGGGCACAGACACACAAAGAAGAAATGGGTTTGTAGACATCAAATTGGGTGTGGCTGCAGGAAAGATTTTGTGTGTCCTTTGTAATAAAGTGACTCAATGAACAAGCCTAAACATAACCCACAGGAGAATACTATTGTTGTAGGCTGGAATAATCAGACGCCAATTCAATTTGGACTTTTCGCATACATGTATTCCGCCAAACATAACTGATTAGAAGTTACTGTAAAAACGTAAATGATTGAATGTAATTCAGTTTATACATTCAAGTTATATTTTTACATGCCTTGCTACCCATTTGTATGCATTTCCAAGTGCCCAAGAATAGAGATTTAGCTCCTTTAAGATTCGCGGTCTGTAGGTGACACACAAAGAGAAAAATGAATAAATAAATGACCTATTCTCATTTCGAATTCCAACTCTCAAGGGTTCTTTTATGTGTACATGCAATGTGAGCACAAGATATTGTTTTTTTGTCCTATTCGAATGACTAGACACTGGTTTTGCCAGATCCTACACCACTAACAAGGGGAACTTTCTCGACCAACACCGAGATTGAACCCCTCATTTGCTAGCCATTTTGTTACTAAGACATCAAAACAAAATGGCTAGCAAATGAGGGGTTCAATCTCGGTGTTGGTCGAGAAAGTTCCCCTTGTTAGTGGTGTATGATCTGGCAAAACCAGCTCCTTCAGAAAATGAGGTTAAATCCGAAACCGTACATAGTTGTTCGGATTGTATACCTATTGGCGTGCATGTAAAACATTCCTTTTGCCTGTAAGAACAGTCACTGTCGAGGCAATATTCCTGTCAAATGAACATCTTCATTAGCTAAGTCAGAACAGCATGCATTCGGATGGGATGAAAAACCGATGTCCTGTGTACACATTGGCGTGCACGTAAAAGATCCCTTGGCAGTTGGAATTCAGTTGCTGCCTGGGCAAAAATTTCCCTCATAGCACACTGTATGACTGTCTTCAATTAGTCCAGCTAGGTTAGGTGCAGAAGTAAGGTGCACAGACATACAAAGAAGAAATGGGTTTATAGACACACATCAAAATGAGTGTGGCTGCAGAAAAGATTTTGTGAGTCCTTTGTAATGAAGCAACTCAATGAACCAGGCTAAACATAACCCACAGGAGAATACAATTGTTGTAGGCTGGAATAATCAGACGTCAATTCAGACTTATCGCATATTTCACAGAACATAACCGATTAGAGAAAGAGAGAAATGGGGTTTAGCACCCACTCAACACAACTAGGTCATTTTGGGACTAACATGTTTTTTTAAAGTTTTATTTCAAAAATTCGCTTGCATGTAGGGGTCTTTAGCAGTGGGAGGAAACCGGAGTGCCGGGAGGAAACCCACGGGGTTGATAAGGCGCACCTATCTCCATGCCACATATGCTAACTCCATGACTCGAAACCACAGCAGCAAGCCAGAGGAGGCAGGCCAGCTAGAGATCGAAGCTTGGCACTCTAGACCACTAGGCCATCCCAACCCCCCTAACCGATTAGAAATTTATATACATTCATGTTATATTTTTACATGCCTTGCTACCCATTTTTATTCATTTCCAAGTGCCCAAGAATAGAGATTTAGCTCCTTTAAGAATTGCGGTCTGTAGGTGACACACAAAGAGTAAAATGAATAAATGAATGACCTATTCTCATTTCCAATTCCAACAGTCAAGGGTTCTTGTACGTGTACAACTGTGAGAGGACAAGATATTGTTTTTTTGTCCTATTCAAATGACTAGACACTGGTTTTGCCAGATCCTACACCGCTAACAAGGGGAACTTTCTCGACCAACACCGAGATTAAACCCCTCATCAGCTAGCCATTTTCTTACTAAGTCACCACAGCTCCTTCAGAAAATGAGGTTAAATCCAAAACCATACATAGTCGTTCAGATTGTGTACCTATTGGTGTGCATGTAAAACATTCCTTTTGCATACGTACAGTCACTGTCCATGCAATATTCCTGTCAAATGAACATCTTCACTAGCTAAGTAAGAACAGAACGGTAGGACATTAAACCCCCATTTAATTTTGTACATGACATGGAACACAAATTCACCTGTCCAACCTCATGTGTTTTCTCTAATGCTGTGGCTTTCTTACGACAAGGCGTAAGAATTTAACATATGAAAAGAAATTTGGACTGGACTGCAACATTTCTGCATGCCCAAAAAACTACACACAAGACCAACTCTAAGATTTTAAAAATTTTAAATTTTATCCATCAGTCAATTTTGTAATTTGGATTCGCAGCATGTCATCAGAACTGCAGGATTACATGTCATTTCGGACTCAAAAATATATGGCCTCGACGATTCAGGCTTGGGGAAGTGAAGCTTTAGACTCGGGAATAAGTTGTAAAAAAAAGGTAGAACACAATTACCGTCAAATCAATTTATAATAAGCCAAAAAAGATTTTTAAAAATAACAAGTCAAATCAGAGTCAGAATTGTTGTCAAGTGATTAAGTAAGTCCGAACTGTCGTACTGAGACTGAAAGGTTACCGAGTCCGAAAGGTTGTCTGTATGGAGTCCGAACGTCGTGCTTCCAACTGCGGGTCATCTGCATGATTTTCTTTCGCTGCTAAAAATCACTACGCTAAACTGAATTATTAAAAAAAAATTGAACCATAACTATAAGACCCACCCCACGTTTAATTGTGGCAAGTGGACTTTAAACCCAATTTCTCTCTCTTTCAATTTTTATTCCAATTCATTGATGATAGAAACAAAGAATGATGCAAGACTGGCTCCAGACATAAAATTTAAGGTATAATTTATAGAGACTGTGCTCCTTTAAGTGTGGCATTTCAAACCAATTTAAATTCGTTCAAAATTTATAGAAATTTAGATATTATTTAATTGTGTGTGTACAATTTATAGCAGAATCTATCACACGTTTGAATGTGTTGAACAACTATATGTTGTAGTTTGACCTACATAAATTCAAGTCTGGGAAAGTAAAATTTAAAGCAATTCCCATAACTTAATGCTAGCCTAGAGACCTATATATTCGTAATGGATATATTATTTAAAAAATCGGGATTATTTAATTTGATACAATTGAATAAAATGATGCCTGTAGTCGATCTATTTCAACAAAAACTATCTGCATCATGATCCGAATAGGGCTTTTTACGTACATGTATGTATAATATGTGCATGCTTAAAAAGGGCCTCTGAAATCAAATAATAGTTTCTTCAATTTTACTAGTTATAGTCCTAAAATATTACGTAGTTATAGCCTAGGCCTACATTGAAGTCCGTATAAACTATAAAGTTGATAGTCTCATAGACTCCGTGTTCATAAATGTACGTATATTTTGCGCCATCATCATGGCTAGGGGGTCAAGGTCACGGGAGACAAATTACAGTCTATATCGATAAATTATTAAATGTTATTTGTATTAACGGATTTCAATGTTAGGTGGACTAAGTTTGTTGTCTTTTTCCGTACATTGTAAACATTGATTACTAAGGTATTCTAATTCAGATTATTTTACGTACACAAATTCACAATTTTTCACAACCGGAAACCAGGTATGCTGGGAAGGTTAATTCAACAAGATGGCGCCTTTTGTGGATATTAGAAATGTACAATTTACAGCTATTTGGATTACACACGAGAGAGTACGATAGATTATACGAGTTAAATTGAAAAAATTGTGTTTGAAAGTAAGTTCCTTCTTATATCTCCGACTGCTGATATACATGTATACTGAGTCTACTAAGACTACAAATTCAGCGATTCGAAAGTACATCCACACAGATAGTAGTGAGATACGTGATATAGTTCATAATCATAGTACGTCTGTTGTAAAACTATTTCTTTGTCCTTATTATCTATTTTTTCAACGCAATTGTTATTTATTATTCGAAAGGAATCATTTGTCACAACATGTGACACAAAATCGTAACGATTCAGTACTATTTTGATGTAGAATTTTGCGATTCATAAACAGAATATTTCGTTTGTATTTTTGCGCCATTTATTATGTAGAATGCACGATTTACCAAAACGGTAAAATCAACTGACTTCTGTAAGATAATAGACTAATACTATCAATAAATAAGATAAAAAAAACCAATACGTTCTTTTGTGAAAATCCATAGTTATTTTGTAGCCCCCTACACATTGGTGTAGTTAAGTATGTTAAAACTAATTTCATTTTTATTATAATTTTGGAATATTAAAGTTGCTTTTTTTTTTACAGATGCTTCATTTGAGCACCATTGAGGAAGTTATAAACAGGTTTATAAGGGCTTTGTACATGGAAGCTAGAATTGTCAACGATATCACCCTAGAGTGAAGTGGAAGTTAACTCCATAGAAGAAGAAGGAAATTAGACGACTACTTACAAATGTATCATATGATGTACACAATTATACTTGTCACATACCGACTTGGGATTGAAACCATGTCACTGAACTCATTGACAGGCCTCATGATCGAAAGAACATTTATCAGATGTGCTGTCCATGATTTTATTAAATTATCCAAGCGCTTTGAAATTTAATAATTAAAAATTATCCACTCAAAAAACTGCACTGTAAAAATTTAGTCTCATTATGGATGTTACTCAGTCCTTTCGGCGTCCTTTGTACATGGAAACCCTGCTACTCCCGCCTGTCCATCAACATCGGTTATACGTTACAATAGCGGCCCATGATTTTGAGATACCGAACTAAAACTCAGCAGTTGAGTATTGACCCGTTCTTGGTCCCGATGATAGCTAAAACTTGATTATATTCTTCCCGTAACCTTACTCTATAATATGTACTTTAACACTCCATATACATGTATATTGATAGTTATAATATGTTATGTTTATGTCATTTTTATACGCCCACATTTTCATGTGGACATATCATGTCGTCGCCCCTGTCCGTCCGTCCGTCCACAATTGTTTGTGGACTCTCTACAGGTCACAATTCTTGTCCGATTTTGACGAAACTTGAAATATAGGTTTATCCCCAAAAGATCTCGGCTGCTTTCGATATTGGCATGTATCGGATCAAAACTTCATGGGCTATGGCCCCTGATTGTATGAAAAATCACGTTTTTAGCTTGTGGACCCTATAGAGGTCACAATTTTGAACATGCATGTTTATAACCCAAAGATCTTGGTTCCTTTCGATATTTGCGCCTATCGGAATGTAATTTCATGAATTATGGCCCCTGATTGTCCGAAAAATCACCTATTTTAGCTTTTGGTCCTATGGAGGTCACAATTATTATCCGATTTGAAAAACCGTTCGATTATATCACCGTTACACCCTAAGGATGGCCACTGTTCGTACGCGAATACTGTTAAAAAATGGTATATCAACGTTGTGGACCCTGTAGAGGTCACAATTTTAATTCAATTTTGATGAAACTGGAAATGCATGGTTATAACCCATACATCTTGGTTCCTTTCAATATTTGCGCATATCAGATCGAAACTTCCTGAATTATGGCCCCTGATTATACGCAAAATCGCCTTTGTTTAGCTTGTGGTCCCTCTTGAGGTCACAATTATTATCTGATTTAAAAATCGTTTGATTATATCATCGTTACACCCTAAAGAAGGTTGAGTTTGAATTTCGGAAAAATCAGACTAACATTACCATACAAAATGGCCGCTGTTCGTACGCGAATACTGTTAAAAAATGGTATATCAATGTTGTGGACCCTGTAGAGGTCACAATTTTAATTTGATTTTAATGAAACTTGAAATGCATGGATATAACCCAAAGATCTTGGTTCCTTTCGATATTTGCGCGTATCGGATTGTAACTTCCTGAATTATGGCCCATGATTATACGCAAAATCGCCTTTGTTTAGCTTGTGGTTCCTCTAGAGGTCACAATTATTATCCGATTTAAAAAATCGTTTGATTATATCACCGTTACACCCTAAGGAAGGTTGAGTTCGAATTGCGGAAAAATCGGACCACAATTTCCATACAAAATGGCCCCGTTCGTATGCGAATACTGTTGAAAAATGGTATATCAAGGTCGTCGACCCTGTAGAGGTCACAATTTTAATTCGATTTTGATGAAACTTGAAATGCATGGATATTACCCAAAGATCTTGGTTCCTTTCGATATTTGTGCATATCGGATCGTAACTTTCTGAATTATGGCCCCTAATTATACGCAAAATCACCTTCGTTTAGCTTGTGGTCCCTCTGGAGGTCACAATTATTATCTGATTTAAAAAATCGTTTGATTATATCACCGTTACAAGCTAAGGAAGGTTGAGTTTAAATTTCGGGAAAATAGGACTAAAATTACCATACAAAATGGCTGCTATTTGTACGCGAATACTGTTAAAAAATAGTATATATCAAGGTTGTGGACCTTGTAGAGGTCACAATTTTAATTTCGATTTTGATGTAACTTAAATTGCGTGTTTATAACGTCAAGATCTTGATACTTTTCGATATTAGTGCATATCAAATTGTAACTTAATGAATTATGGCCTTTGATTGTAGGAAAAATCACTTTCGGTTTTGCTTGTTCTCTATCCATCTCTCGAAAATGTGGCCGTATCCTGCCTGGCAGTGCCAGCTTACTATCTTTGTATCTTGCTTTTGGGAGGCCTATTTATATAAGCCTTTGGCTTGTTTCGGTATCACTCCATGTCCCCCCCCCCACTTTGGTGTTCCTCACTACCGATGGATGAAACATTGTTTAAGCATCTATCATAGTAATGATGTTTGTGATAAAATAATATTTGGAACATGTACAACCAGTTCTATCACATTGTGTGATAATGACTGGAACAAATATTGTCCTTTAATGTTATAAAAAAAATATGTTCACCATGTCTATAGTGTTAGATCCCTGCGTTGGCAGAGAAAGTTCGTCCACATTTTCTGGCGTGGTTTCCTTCTTGTCAGTGATGTCGGAAGGTCCTAGGTACACATTGACGTGCATGTAAAAGATCCCTTCGCAGTTGGGATTTGTAGGCCGTAGCGATGCTGTCTGAGCAAAATTTCCCGCACACACTGTACGGCGTATGCCTGTCTTCATTAGCCCAAGATGTTAAACCCCATTTCATTTCAATTTCATCTGCACAGTGCTTGTATTCTTGTTATATATGTTGACTAATCTATTTTCATAAACTAAAAGAAAATAAATCTTTCTTTTTAATAGTGCTATATAGACTTTTTGTTGTAACCATTTTTTTCAATTATCACCATTTCATGTATATGTATGAGTACTGTTATACTTTAAAATATATTTTTTATATCTATTTTCTAAATAAAATTTCGATAGTTTATTAACTTGTATTTGTTGTAATTGAGTTTGAAAAAGGAATACCCAAATTTTTAGCATTTGTGTGTTACATCATAAGGGTGGCATTGAGTCAACTAGCATGGTTCCAGTTCCCTAGTTCTACCTGACAAGGAGTAGGGTCGTCTGTCCAATGTCATGTGTTTTTTTCCCAGGTCCTCTAATTAAAATTGAACCATGTGTTAAGTGCCGAAGTTTGTTGAGTGGGAAGGGACTTGAAAACACTATTGAGTGTATATCTTTTAGTTATTGGATTACTGTATAACATTTAAATGGTTATGTTTCCATCACAATGGTTATGTTATTACGTTATTTTTACATTACATTTACGTCATTTTCTGATGTAAATCTAACGTAAAGTTTACGTCATTTTCTGACGTAAATCTAACGTAAGTGACGTAAACTTTACGCAAAATTTACGTTAGATTTACATCAGAAAATGACGTAAACTTTACGTTAGATTTACGTCAGAAAATGACGTAAATGTAACGTAAAAATGATGTAAACTTTACGTTAGTTTAACGTCATTTCCTGACGTAAACTTATCGTTAAAATAACGAGCAAAATGATGGTAAACTGACTGACCATTTTTACGTAAATCTAACGTAAAGTTAACGTCATTTTCTGACGTAAATCTAACGTAAGTGACGTAAACTTTACGCAAAATTTACGTTAGATTTACGTCAGAAAATGACGTAAACTTTACGTTAGATATACGTCAGAAAATGACGTAAACTTTACGTAAAAATGACGTAAACTTTACGTTAGTTTTACGTCATTTCATGACGTAAACTGTACGTTAAAATAACGAGCAAAATGATGGTAAACTGACTGACCATTTTTACGTAAAGTTTACGTAAAGTTTACGTCACTTCGTTTACTGGGCATAGACTCCGTGTTCATAAATGTACGTATATATTGCGCCATCATCATGGCCAGGGGGTCAAGGTCACGGGAGACAAATTACAGTCTATATCGATAAATTATTAAATGTTATTTGTATTAACGGATTTCAACGTTAGATGGTCTAAGTTTGTTGTCTTTTTCCGTACATTGTACACATTGATTACTAAGGTATTCTAATTCAGATTATTTTACGTACACAAATTCACAATTTTTCACAACCCGGAAACCAGGTATGCTGGGAAGGTTAATTCAACAAGATGGCGCCTTTTGTGGATATTAGAAATGTACAATTTACAGCTATTTGGATTACACACGAGTGAGTACGATAGATTATACGAGTTAAATTGAAAAAATTGTGTTTGAAAGTAAGTTCCTTCTTATATCTCCGACTGCTGATATACATGTATACTGAGTCTACTAAGACTACAAATTCAGCGATTCGAAAGTACATACACACAGATAGTACTAGTAGTGAGATACGTGATAGTTCATAATCATAGTACGTCTGTTGTAAAACTATTTCTTTGTCCTTATTATCTATTTTTTCAACGCAATTGTTATTTATTATTCGAAAGGAATCATTTGTCACAACATGTGACACAAAATCGTAACGATTCAGTACTATTTTGATGTAGAATTTTGCGATTCATAAACAGAATATTTCGTTTGTATTTTTGCGCCATTTATTATGTAGAATGCACGATTTACCAAAACGGTAAAATCAACTGACTTCTGTAAGATAATAGACTAATACTATCAATAAATAAGATAAAAAAAACAATACGTTCTTTTGTGAAAATCCATAGTTATTTTGTAGCCCCTACACATTGGTGTAGTTAAGTATGTTAAAACTAATTTCATTTTTATTATAATTTTGGAATATTAAAGTTGCTTTTTTTTTTTACAGATGCTACATTTGAGCACCATTGAGGAAGTTATAAACAGGTTTATAAGGGCTTTGTACATGGAAGCTAGAATTGTCAACGATATCACCCTAGATAAACGCGAGTTAACAATCATCGAGATTGGCGACCGTGTCTTGATTGTGTACCAGTTACGGGGTTCTTTTTCTCAGGAAAATAAAACAAATGGCAATGACCACAGCGGGATACTTAAAGCAGATTAACCGATAATCCCAATGTTATTGTAGTATGTGCAAAGAAACCTAGCGGTTCTTTGGTAGATATGGGAAAACGTGAGTTGTCAATCATCGAGAATGGCGGCCGTGTGTTGATTGCAATTATCTCGTTTCACGAAAAAATATTAGCAGTGACCGGTTAATCAAGCGCGTTTACTATTTGAGAAAGAAAAACAACGAAGTATTACTAAATATACTGGAATCCCGAACGACGTATACCCGAGACCCAAATGTCGTCAACCGAGTCCCAAACGTCGTATACCCGAGACCCAAATGTCGTCAACCGAGTCCCAACTGACGCAAGTCCCAAATGACGCGAGACCCAAATGACATGTAATCATTGAAGTGGACGTTAACTCCATAGAAGAAGAAGGAAATTAGACGACTACTTACAAATGTATCATATGATATACACAATTATACTTGTCACATACCGACTTGGGATTGAAACCATGTCACTGAACTCATTGACAGGCCTCATGATCGAAAGAACATCTATCAGAGGTGCTGTCCATGATTTTATTAAATTATCCAAGCGCTTTGAAATTTAATAATTAAAAATTATCCACTCAAAAAACTGCACACTGTAAAAATTTAGTCTCATTATGGATGTTACTCAGTCCTTTCGGCGTCCTTTGTACATGGAAACCCTGCTACTCCCGCCTGTCCATCAACATCGGTTATACGTTACAATAGCGGCCCATGATTTTGAGATACCGAACTAAAACTCAGCAGTTGAGTATTGACCCGTTCTTGGTCCGATGATAGCTAAAACTTGATTATATTCTTCCCGTAACCTTACTCTATAATATGTACTTTAACACTCCATATACATGTATATTGATAGTTATAATATGTTATGTTTATGTCATTTTTATGTCGTCGCCCCTGTCCGTCCGTCCGTCCACAATTGTTTGTGGACTCTCTACAGGTCACAATTCTTGTCCGATTTTGACGAAACTTGAAATATAGGTTAATCCCCAAAAGATCTCGGCTGCTTTCGATATTGGCATGTATCGGATCAAAACTTCATGGATTATGGCCCCTGATTGTATGAAAAATCACGTTTTTAGCTTGTGGACAGTGCCGGACTGGGCCCACTTGCCAATGGCAAGTGGGCCTAAGCCGAACAAAAAATATGGGCCTAAGCCTCAAAGAAAAAAAGAAAAAAATAAAAAAAAGAAAAAGAAAAGGTAGTAAAAGAGGGGAGGAGAGGAAACAGGGAAAGGAAAGGAAAGAAAAGCAGAATTCTTGACTATGACAAATTTGATTTCTCTATTCATATTCGAGGATGTGTGATTAAAGTGCTCGCAGGTCACCATATATCTCCATCCGCTGCTCTGGCCTGAGGTGCTTGGAAAATGTGTTTGCGGCTGTCTATTTTTCAAAATTTTCTGGGGGGAGACCTCCCTCGAGCGCCTCGCACCTGCGGCGCTCGAAGGCGGGTTTCGCCCGCCATTTGCTCGTGGGCCTTGTCACAGGTATGGCAAGTGGGCCTTCGGCCCACCAGTCCGGCACTGCTTGTGGACCCTATAGAGGTCACAATTTTGAACATGCATGTTTATAACCCAAAGATCTTGGTTCCTTTCGACATTTGCGCCTATTGGAACGTAATTTCATGAATTATGGCCCCTGATTGTCCGAAAAATCACCTATTTTAGCTTGTGGTCCCTCTGGAGGTCACAATTATTATCCGATTTGAAAAACCGTTCGATTATATCACCGTTACACCCTAAGGAAGGTTGAGTTCGAATTTCGGAAAAATCGGACCAAAATTTCCATACAAAATGGCCCCGTTCGTATGCGAATACTGTTGAAAAATGGTATATCAAGGTCGTCGACCCTGTAGAGGTCACAATTTTAATTCGATTTTGACGAAACTTGAAATGCATGGATATTACCCGAAGATCTTGGTTCCTTTCGATATTTGCGCATATCGGATCGTAACTTTCTGAATTATGGCCCCTGATTATACGCAAAATCACCTTCGTTTAGCTTGTGGTCCCGCTGGAGGTCACAATTATTATCTGATTTAAAAAATCGTTTGATTATATCACCGTTACAAGCTAAGGAAGGTTGAGTTTAAATTTCGGGAAAATAGGACCAAAATTACCATACAAAATGGCTGCTATTTGTACAAGAATACTGTTAAAAAATGGTATATCAAGGTTGTGGACCTTGTAGAGGTCACAATTTTAATTTCGATTTTGATGTAACTTAAATTGCGTGTTTATAACGTAAAGATCTTGATACTTTTCGATATTAGTGCATATCAAATTGTAACTTAATGAATTATGGCCTTTGATGGTAGGAAAAATCACTTTCGGTTTTGCTTGTTCTCTATCCATCTCTCGAAAATGTGGCCGTATCCTGCCTGGCAGTGCCAGCTTACTATCTTTGTATCTTGCTTTTGGGAGGCCTATTTATATAAGCCTTTGGCTTGTTTCGGTATCACTCCATGTTCCCCCCCCCCACTTTGGTGTTCCTCACTACCGATGGATGAAACATTGTTTAAGCATCTATCATAGTAATGATGTTTGTGATAAAATAATATTTGGAACATGTACAACCAGTTCTATCACATTGTGTGATAATGACTGGAACGAATATTGTTCTTTAATGTTATAAAAAGATAGTAAGCTGGCACTGCCAGGCAGGATACGCCCACATTTTCGAGAGATGGTTAGAGAACAAGCAAAATCGAAAGTGATTTTTCCTACAATCAAAGGCTATAATTCATTAAATTACAATTTGATATGCACAAATATCGAAAAGAATCAAGATCTTTAGGTTATAAACATGCATTTCAAGTTTCATCAAAATCGAATTAAAATTGTGACCTATACTGGGTCCACAACCTTGATATACCATATTTTAACACTATTAGCGTACAAACAGTGGCCATTTTGTCTGGCAATTATGGTCCGATTTCCCTGAAATTCAAACTCAACCTTCCGTATGGTGTAACGGTGATAGAGTCAAGTTTTTTAAATCGGATAATAATCGTGACCTCCAGAGGGACCATATGCGATTTTTCGGACAATCAAGGGCCATAATTCAGGAAGTTATGATCTGATATGTGAAAATAACGAAAGGAACAGTATTCGCGTACAAACGGCAGCCATTTTGTATGGCAATTTTGTTCCATATTTTCCCAAAATTCGAACTCAACATTCCTTAGGGTGTAACGGTGATATAATCAAACTATTTTTTAAATCAGATAATAATTGTGACCTCCAGAGGGACCACAAGCTAAACAAAGACGATTTTGCGTATAATCAGGGGCTGTAATTCAGGAAGTTACGATCCGATATGCGCAAATATCGAAAGGAACCAAGATCTTTGGGTTTTAACCGTGCATTTCAAGTTTCATCAAAATTGAATTAAAATTGTGATCTCTACAGGGTCCACAACCTTGATATACCATTTTTTAACAGTATTCGCTTACGAACAGCGGCCATTTTGTATGGTAATTTTGATCTGATTTTTCCGAAATTTGAACTCAACCTTCCTTAGGGTGTAACGGTGATATAATCAACGGTGATATAATCAAACGATTTTTTAAAACGGTTAATTATTGTAACCTCCAGAGGAACCACAAACTAAACCAAGACGATTTTGCGTATAATCAGGGGCCATAATTCAGGAAGTTACGATCCGATATGTGCAAATATTGAAAGGAACCAAGATCTTTGGGTTATAACCATGCATTTTAAGTTTCATCAAAATCGAATTAAAATTTTGACCTCTACAGGATCCACAACCTTGATATACCATTTTTTAACAGTATTTGCGTACGAATGGCGGCCATTTTGTATGGCAATTTTGGTCCCATTTTTCTGAAATTCAAACTCAACCTCTCTTAGGGTGTAACGGTGATATAATCAAACGATTTTTTAAATCGGATAATTATTGTAACCTCCAGAGGGACCACAGGCTAAACCAAGACGATTTTGCGTATAATCAGGGGCCATAATTCAGGAAGTTACGATCCGATATGCGCAAATATCGAAAGGAACCAAGATCTTTGGGTTATAACCATGCATTTCAAGTTTCATCAAAATCGAATTAAAATTGTGATCTCTACAGGGTCCACAACCTTGATATACCATTTTTTAACAGTATTTGCGTACGAACGGCGGACATTTTGTATGGTAATTTTGGTCCGATTTTTCCGAAATTTGAACTCAACCTTCCTTGGGATGTAACGGTGATATAATCGAACGGTTTTTTTAAATCGGATAATAATTGTAACCTCCAGAGGTACCACGAGCTAAAATAGGTGAATTTCCGGACAATCAGGGGCCATAATTCAGGAATTTACGTTCCAATAAGTGCAAATATCGAAAGGAACCAAGATCTTTGGGTTATAAACATGCATGTCAAGTTTCATCAAAATCGGTTCAAAATTGTGACCTCTATAGGGTCCACAAGCTAAAAACGTGATTTTTCGTACAATCAGGGGCCATAATCCATGAAGTTTTGATCCGATACATGCCAATATCGAAAGCAGCCGAGATCTTTTGGGGAAAAACCTATACTTTAAGTTTCGTCAAAATCGGACAAGAATTGTGACCTGTAGAGAGTCCACAAACAATTGTGGACGGACGTCCGGACGGACGGACAGGGGCGACGACATAATACGTCCACATGAAAATGTGGGCGTATAAAAAATATGTTCACCATGTCTATAGTGTTCGATCCCTGCGTATGCAGAGAAAGTTCGTCCACATTTTCCGGCGTGGTTTCCTTCTTGTCAGTGATGCAGGACGGAGGGCCTGACAAGGGCATCTATCGAGTCGTTGGATGGGATGAAAACCCAAGGTCCCAGGTACACATTGACGTGCATGTAAAAGATCCCTTCGCAGTTGGGATTTGTAGGCCGTAGCGATTCTGTCTGAGCAAAATTTCCCACACACACTGTATGGCGTATGCCTGTCTTCATTAGCCCAAGATGTCAAACCCTATTTCATTTCATTTTCATCTGCACAGTGCTTGTATTCTTGTTATATATGTTGACTAATCTATTTTCATAATGTAAAAGAAAATAAATCTTACTTTTTAATAGTGCTATATAGACTTTTTGTTGTAACCATTTTTTTCAATTATCACCATTTCATGTATATGTATGAGTACTGTTATACTTTAAAATATATTTTTTATATCTATTTTCTAAATAAAATTTCGATAGTTTATTAACTTGTATTTGTTGTAATTGAGTTTGAAAATGGAATACCCAAATTTTTAGCATTTGTGGGTTACATCATAAGGGTGGCATTGAGTCAACTATCATGGTTCCAGTTCCCTAGTTCTACCTGACAAGGAGTAGGGTCGTCTGTCCAATGTCATGTGGGTTTTTTCCAGGTCCTCTGAATTAAAATTGAACCATGTGTTAAGTGCTGAAGTTTGTTGAGTGGGAAGGGATTTGAAAACACTATTGAGTGTATATCTTTTAGTTATTGGATTACTGTATAACATTTAAATGGTTATGTTTCCATCACAATGGTTATGTTATTACGTCATTTTTACATTACATTTACGTCATTTTCTGATGTAAATCTAACGTAAAGTTTAAGTCATTTTCTGACGTAAATCTAACGTAAGTGACGTAAACTTTACGCAAAATTTACGTTAGATTTACGTCAGAAAATGACGTAAACCTACGTTAGATTTACGTCAGAAAATGACGTAAACTTTACGTTAGATTTACGTCAGAAAATGACGTAAATGTAACGTAAAAATGATGTAAACTTTACGTTAGTTTAACGTCATTTCCTGACGCAAACTTATCGTTAAAATAACGAGCAAAATGATGGTAAACTGACTGACCATTTTTACGTAAATCTAACGTAAAGTTAACGTTGGATTTACGTCAGAAAATGACGTAAACTTTACGTTAGATTTACGTCAGAAAATGACGTAAACTTTACGTAAAAATGACGTAAACTTTACGTTAGTTTTATGTCATTTCATGACGTAAACTTTACGTTAAAAAAACGAGCAAAATGATGGTAAACTGACTGACCATTTTTACGAAAAGTTTACGTAAAGTTTACGTAAAGTTTACGTCACTTCGTTTACTGGGAAGGATGTTTTGGTGTTAGCTGGTTTTGAATTCGCGCATGCGCTACGCTGGAACCAAAGGTACAATAGGTACCAAATTCCGTCGAGAAACTTTTCACGTTAGTACCTAGATCCCTGAAATTTTAAAGGTGATACCTGTATTTGTTGTTCAAGTCGTTTGTTCGTAGTACCTGCCGTGCGTCGTGACTTCGCGCATGCGCTACACTAGAACCAAAGGTACCATGAGCAACAAATTCCGGCGAGGAACTCTTCACGTTAGTACCTAGATACCCTAGAATTTTCATGGTGATATCTGCATTTGTTCAAGTCGTTTGTACTTGGCACGGCTCAAGGTCGGTTGACTGCGCATGCTCTACGCTAGAACCAACGGTACCATGAGTGCCAAATTCTGGCAACGTTGGTACCTAGGAACCCTAAAATTTTCAAGGCCATAACTGCATTTGTTCAAGTCGTTTGTTCGTGGCACCTGCCATTCGTGTTTTCTAAGTCAATTTATAAGGCTTCCATAAATATTCTTTTGCCCGGTGCAATGTTTTTAACTATATTTAGACCTGTAACTTCGCGATTTTTTGACCAATTTAACGAACACCCGACACCATGCGCGCACTTTATCACAAAGCCTGTTATTGAGTCAATTGGTGTGGTTTCGAATCCCCGGTTGTACGTGGCAAGGAGTAAGGTCGCCTCTCCAGCCTTGGGGGTGGGGGGTCGCCGGGTCCTCTGATTTCTTCCCAAGCGAATTATTGAAATAAAAGTTAGCCACATGTTAGTCCCGAAATTAACCGTAGGGGATCATGTGGTTAGCCAGGTTTTCCGGCGTGGCGCGGTTTCCCCTTCTCAGTGATGCAGGAGGGATCGCCTGAGTGACAAAGGACACCCGACTAGTCGTTTTGATGGTTCGAAAAACCGAGGTCCCGTGTAAACATTGGCGTGCACGTAAAAGATCCCTTGGCAGTTGGAATTCAGTTGCTGTACGGTAAAAATTTCCCTCACAGCACACTGTATGACGTATGCCAGTCGTTTGCTCTTGGCACCTGTCGTTACGGCTTACATAAGGGGAAAAGTAGTGGAATTTCGCCGCGAAACCGACACCGATTGTCCGGAAACCATGAAATTTGGACACAATACGCCCATCACCACGACGGACTCTGCACCGTACACCCATTTTGATCAGATTAAATAAAAAAAGAGTTTAAGCAAAAAATATCGATTTTCGGAATTTAATATTGGTTTTAATTAATTTTGAAATTGCAAATGCAAAGAGATTTTATCGCCTCTTCCATGTGTGATAGGTATTAGTACTATACACATTATCCTTAAAAGACAATTTTTTAATTGGGACACTAGAAACCGAAATCGCCTTTTTTGACATTTTGATTATTTATTTTAACCCGTTGCATTGTTTCTAACTATAATAATGTAAACCTGTAACTTTGTGAGTTCTTGGGCCAATTTTAATTCCTTTTTTTACTGCTGAGGCACCGTTCCAGTGGTCCAAATCTCTTGAATTTCTAGCGCCGCGATGATATTTATCCCATATTAAAAGAAAAAATTGCTCAGATGTAAAGATTTAAAAAAACCCGATAAAATACGACTATTTTAAAGCAAAACAACTTTGATGGGTTGGATGGGTTTTGAATTTATTTTCAACGTTCTTTGAATCTCACACTCTTCTATTTTTAATATGTGATAGCTAGAGTCCCAAGGTACAATCTGTGCAAATTTGTATGTTGGTAATCGGACCTTCGGTACGTTGCCCATGTACCCTGTCACGAAAATTTGTCCATTCTTCAACGCGTTTTATATTGTATTATAGCCGCTGTCTTAGATCCACCCTCATTTACCAAACAACACCAAAATATACCCCAAATTCCCAAATGTTTCTAACTTCTAACTGTATATTTAAACCTGTAACTTTGCGAGCTTTTGACCAATTTAAATACTTTTTTCTTGTTAATTCCTTTAAGATACTTGACATATTTGATGACACGTGACAATGAATATGAAAGCATGGGACAGTAGCAGATCTAGTTCCTATTATTATTTTCTTTTTTTGTGTTTTATCCACAATTCGGTTTTCTCAAAATCTACCCATAGGATCTTTCTGAAATTTTTACCTACCCCCCCCCCCCCCCAAAAAAAATGGGTGGTGGCTGTTTGGCAAATATATTTTAAAAACGTTTTTCGAATCCGAAATCACCGAATTTTACGAACAAATGCATTTGACCTACTTTGCTGTAACTTTGTGACTATTTGACCTATTTTACTAATTCCTTTTTCTTTGAATACCTTGTAACAATTACTTCAAATCTGCACTTTCGGATTTTCGAACCGGAAGTTAAATCAAAATGACAACTTCTTTAATAGTTGCACGATTTTTAAGAAATTTAGTATGTAAGTAGATCTTACCCATGCGCCTTAAAAATGTCATTAGAAATTTTCTAAATTATCTCCCCTTGGTGGAATTAAGGATCAAAGTTTACAAAAAAATCGACGAAATATAGGTCAGATTGCCTTGAAAAAAAAATTTTTGTACTAGCTACGACACTACTGATTAGTACCCAAAAAATGGAGTTTGTAGCACAAACCGGAAGTGTCACCATCTTGAAATGTGAATAAACCCTAAGGCTTTTGGAAATTTTATTTACAGACAAGGCAATTATATTTTCCGCCTCCTTTAAGGAAAACGCTCGGGAAAAGTATTTTGATTTAGGTCAACTGATGGAAGCCATTCTTTAATAGTTTCACGATTTTCATGAAATTTAGTATATTAATAGATCTTCCTTATGCAACTTCAAAAAAGACATAAAATCTTTCCAAATTATCTCCCCTTGGAGAAATTAAGGATCAAAAGTTTCAAAAAAATCGACCAAATAAAGGTCAGATTGCCTTGAAAAATTATTTTTGTACTAGCTACGACACTACTGATTCGTAAACAAAGATGGAGTTCGTAGCACAAACCGGAAGTGTCACCATCTAAAAATGTGATAAATCCCCAAGGCTTTTTTGATATTTTATTTACAGACAAGGGAATTATATTTTCCGAATCCTTTAATTTAATCCGAAAAACACTCCGGAAAAGAATTTTGATTTAGGTCAACTGATGGACACCATTTTGAAAAGAAAATGAACAATAGTGAAAAATCCACATTCATGGGCTTGAAAACATACTCAATTGGTCGTGGCTATTAACAAAAATAATACATTACAGGATAGCCTGGCTCATGGTCGAATGTTTGGCATTTGAATATTTTAAAAATTCGAATTACCCCTTTGTTTGTGTGGAGTTGGGGTTAAACATCATTTCTCTCTCTCTCTCTCTCCCCCTCTCTGGATGAACTTTCTTGGCCAATGCAGGGATCGAACAGATGACCTTACGCACTTAGCCAGAGTGATCCTCCTGCTCCATTTATACCCCGTGCGAGCACTGTATCACAAAGCCTGTCATTGAGTCAACTGGTGTGGTTTCAAATCCCCCGTTGTACGTGGCAAGGTGTAAGGTCGCCTGTCCAACCTCGTGGGGTTTCTAGTGTGCGATTTTTTTAGTATGTTTACGGTAATATTATATTTTGGGGTGTAGTGTGAGTTGGGGGATCTATTACATATATATTTTGCTTTTAATATGTTTTATTTTCTAATAAATACAAAGGTACCATTTTTTTGGGCGCTAGGAATATGTGTGCTAACTTCATCTCGAATCCGGGTGCTAGGTTATGGGTGCGAGAATATGTTTGCTAACTTGATCTCGAATCCCGGTGCTGGATTCCGGATGAGGGCTTCCGCTCGGTCCCATGAATGGACAATTAAGTCCATGCGTCTGATATATGTTAATTTGGATTATACGATCCCTTAACTACAGATAGTTTGCCATGCAAAGAAACATACACCAACAGCAGCTAAATCGTTGTCGAATATTAATTATTCTTTTGTAGGTAATTAGGGTTATTTAAAAGACAATTTCATACTGATATGTCATTATAATTATCATCGTTTGGAAGTGATCAACAGACATTGTTGAAATCCAAAAGGCTTTTTCGTTTTACTAATTCAAATAATCCATATCAATTTCATAGAGATCGTGTTACGTGAATACATATTATGAGTTGTCTGTAATAAACGAGAGTTAGCTCTCTTGAATCACAATGTCAACGAGTGTTGTTGGTTTGAAGTGCCCTGCTAATAATTCATGAATAATGAACACGCAACATGGTGGCAGGAGAGGGATTTTCGCCTTGAAATGACTATGAGGACACAGTGAGATGTGCTATGCAAAACAGTGACTATATCTTCTCTAATAACGAAGCAATACTCTGTTTTTGTGAAACCACGTGTGAATTCGTAATCAAAATGGCGGATGGTGAAGAAAACGAGAATGAGCAGCTCCATGCTAATGCTAGATTCAAGACTTTACCGGGCATAAAAACCCCAGGTCCTCTAATTCTAGGAGACAATATAAACGAAACTTGGAAGTTATTCAAGCAGAAATGGAGTAACTACGAAATATTGGTCAATCTCGCTACTTTCCCACGTAACTATCAGGTCGCTTCTCTACTGAATGCACTTGGTGACGAGGCTTTGAAGGTCTACAATGGTTTCAACTTTGCTACAGCTGAAGGTCATAGAACAACAGAAGAAATTGTTGAGAAGTTCGAGCAATTTATTGTTGGTGAAGTCAATGAGACTCATGAACGTTTCAAACTTAACAGTACAAATCAGAAAGAAGGTGAATCTTTTGAATCATTTCAGGCATACTTGAGAAATTTGATAAAGACATGCAACTATTGTGTGAATTGTGCTCCTTCAATACTGAGAGACAGGATTGTACTAGGAATTAGAGACAAATCAACACAACAATTATTACTTCGAGAAAGAGACCTTACCATAGACAAATGCATTGATACCTGTAAAGTTGCTGAAAATGCAAAGGCCCAGTTTGATGCTTACAAACCTGTGTCAGAGGCTGTGAGTGCTGTTGCTAGTCGTCGTAAAACAACGTCTAGATCTGGGAAGAAACCGAGACCAGCCAGTGATTTCAAAAACAAGTCTGGACCAAGAGATCGAGATCAAGTTTCGTCGAAATCCAAAAACACAGTCGACTGTAAGTTCTGTGGAAATACTCATGCTATGAAGAAGACATTATGTCCTGCATGGGGTGCCAAATGCAGCAAGTGTGGAGGTTGGAATCATTTTGCTGTAAAGTGTAAAAGGACTGACCCAGTGAATGCGGTACAGGATCAAACTGACTCAGAATCTGATGGTGAAGACTGGATCTGCTCTGTTGAAAATGATGATGAGACAACCCAAAATTTCAAGAAACCAGTCAAATGTCGGATGATAGTTGACAACACGTCTGTAGTGTTTCTTGTCGACTCAGGAGCAACTCCAAATATTCTCCCAATGAAGGATGTAACGGATAAGTCCAAAATATCCAAAACGGATCGTCACTTGGTAATGTGGAACAAGATGCCGTTAACTCCGATGGGCTCCTATCAAGCTGTTGTTCTTAATCCAAAGAATGGAAAGCTGAACTCAATCAACTTTGTTGTTGTTAAGGAAACCTTAACACCGCTGCTAGGCATTGAAACTGCCACAAAGATGGACTTGATAGACATTCAAGAACAGAATATGGATGTGGTTAATACCATATCACCTCGGCATGATCATGCAATCGGTGAAGAATATTCATCACTTTTTGACAGCCAAATTGGAACATTTGAAGGAGAGGCACACTTAAAAACTGACCCAGATATCAAGCCTGTTATCATGCCAACCAAACGCATACCTATCAGTCTCAAGGAGAAACTATCAGCTGAACTTCAACGTCTACAGAAGCTGGGGGTTATTGAACCAGTGGACGAACCAACTCCCTGGGTCAACCAGATCGCAATCACACAGAAGCAGTCAGGTGACATTCGTGTATGTTTGGATCCCCAACAGCTGAACCGAGCTCTTCAACATGAACACTTTCCGTTACCTGTGTTAGAAGACAATCTGCACGAGCTCAGCATGTCCAGGGTGTTCTCCAAGATAGACCTTGCTTCCGGATACTGGCATGTGAAATTAGACTATGACTCTAGTTTGCTGACAACATTTCAAACATGTTTTGGCAGATTCCGATGGCTGAGATTACCATTTGGACTATCTGTATCATCTGAGATATTCCAAAAACAACTACTGGTAAATCTACAGGGCTTGAAAGGTGTGGCTTGTGTAGCTGATGATATCCTGGTTCATGGGGCTGATGATGAAAATCATGATCATTACCTAGATGCACTGCTGAAACGATGTCAGGAACGAGGTATTCGTCTCAATAAAGACAAGATGGAAATTCGCCTCAACAAGATTACCTTCCTAGGTCACACCATTACCAGCGAAGGACTCAGCACTGACCCTGAAAAAGTTAGAGCTATCACAGAATTTCCAGAACCTCAAAATGTTCACGATTTGCGTCGTTTCCTAGGTATGTGTAATTACCTTGCTCGTTTCATGGAGAATCTGACAGAAGAAACGACATGTCTTCGAAAACTGACAAAGAAAGATGTTCCCTGGATCTGGAGTGAAACTCAACAGAATGCTTTCACCAAAGTGAAAAACATGATTACCAATGCACCTGTCCTTGCATACTATGACCAGAAAGAAGATTTGTGGCTAGAGAATGATGCAAGCGAACACGGTCTCAGATCTGTGATCATCCAGAAGGGGAAACCTATAGCCTATGCTAGCCGATCTCTCTCCGAGTCTGAAACTCCGTATGCTCAGATCGAGAAAGAGCTCCTGGCAACAGTGTTTGGACTAGAAAAATTCCATTGTTACACATATGGACGTCCAGTTACTGTGGTAACAGACCACAAACCTCTTGTCGCTATTCACAAGAAACCACTGTCAAAAGCTCGGACTCGTCTACAATCATTGCTGTTAAGGGCGCAGAAGTATGATTTTCAGCTTGTGTACAAACCTGTAACAAACATTCCCATGGCTGATGCTTTATCACGTGCACCACTGAAAGAAGCACCCGAGACAGTCCGTGACACTGTGAATAATGTATCCTATTGTCCCATTAAGGCTGATCAGCTCGTATAAGATGTGCAACACAACAGGACCAAACTCTCTGTCGTCTCATGGACACCATCATGAAAGGGTGGCCGAACAACAAGTCTGAAGTTCACCCAGCGGTAATACCATTCTTTCCGTATCGTGACGAACTGACAGTTCAAGACAGCATTGTACTACGCGGGGAAAGAGTCATCATTCCTGTGTCACTGCGAAAAGAAATGAAAGATAAAGTTCATGCTGGACATCTTGGAATTAATTCGTGTCTACGCAGAGCCAGATCTCTCATATTTTGGCCTATGATGTCACAAGACATAAGAAGTTTCATTGAAACATGCGATGTGTGTGCAACCTATGGGGCTCGTCAACCTCAAGAATCACTCCACTTAAGAGAATCACCCGAGAGACCATGGGAGACAATAGGATGTGATCTATTCTCACTCCAAGGTCGCAACTACATGGTGACAGTAGACTGTTACAGTAATTTCTTCGAAGTTGATTTTCTTGGAGAAGACATGACATCTCAAACAGTAATCACAAAACTCAAACACCACTTTGCTCGTCACGGGATTCCTGACAAAGTCATATCTGATGGCGGACCACAATTTGCCTTGATTTAAACAGTTCTCAAATCAGTATGGATTTGCACATGACATGTCAAGTCCTGGAAATAGTAAATCTAATGGTGCCGCTGAAGCAGCTGTCAAAACTGCCAAGAACTTGATGAGAAAATGTAAAGTGAGCAACGAAGACCCTTACATTGGACTTCTCAACCTCAGAAACACACCAACAGAAGGACTCGATACAAGTCCCACCCAGAGACTGTTTGGGAGAAGAACGCGAACACTACTACCAACACTTAAATCAAGATTGGATGTTCCCAACAGCCAGAAACCACTAATGGACCAACGCAAATCTGAACTGGCTGAATCAAGACACAACCTTGGTAAAAATCTCCCATCGCTTATAATCGGACAACATGTAAGAATGCAACCAATTAGATCGGGTGAAAAGGAATGGAAATCTGCAACAGTTCAAAAGAAACTTGGAAGTCGAACTTATCAAATTCAAGGAGAAGACGGTGGTGTGTATCAAAGAAATAGACAGCAGATAAAACCATGTAAATCTCCACGACGAACAGACAATCCTATAAAAACTGTCCAAAACTGTGAAATTCCTGCAACACTGCCAATCAGGAATGATCCAGTAAAAACCTTCACACCAGTCAAATCAGAGAACTATATCAGCAGATCTGGAAGAACCGTGAAACCAGTTACCAAACTCAATCTGTGAATGAACATTAATTTAATTATCAATTAATAGTTAATTTCTACTTTATTCCTGTATAAAGTTAACAGGATACTAGTTAGTTTAATTGCATTGATTCTAGTAATATGAGTTTAAGTTTTTTGTTTAATTCATAATTATGTTTAACTTTAGTATGAAACTAGATTGACAAGGGATCAAGATTATTTTATATACTTAATGTTTAAAGCACTGTATAAAAAGCTCATTAATATCCTGTGAGTTAATACATTTTGCATTGTACTTTCTTAGTTTAAAGGAAGGGGGATGTTACGTGAATACATATTATGAGTGGTCTGTAATAAACGAGAGTTAGCTCTCTTGAATCACAATGTCAACGAGTGTTGTTGGTTTGAAGTGCCCTGCTAATAATTCATGAATAATGAACACGCAACAATCGGATTATACTTTTGTCATTCGAACAGTAAAACAAGGACCATAACTTTTTCAGGTAAATATTTTATTGCAAAACAGATAGTATTGATTAAACTTTTACATATCCATAGGTAAAATTAAAATAAAAAAACAGTGGTCATTTTTAAAGATGGCCGTCAAACTGGCATTTGGCAATGTGAACCTAATTTAGACCTAATTCTAACTGGAAATTAAAAATCTATTCATCAAACTGCTAATGAATACCTGCCTGTCAAATCGACTATTTTTTCTTACAGAACTGATTGTAATTTATTTTTCAAATATAAATAGGTAAATAACATGTGCTTCAATGCTTGTAATTATATGTACATAAAAGCTAAACAAGCGGTTGCCATGCAAGATATGCCCACATTTTCTAAGAGATGGACAGAGAAGAACCATAAAATTATTTATCGTACAATCAAGGGCATTAATCCAGGATGTTATGGTCCGACATGCGTCAATATTGAAAGGAACCGAGCATTTATGGAAGGGTATCACTGCCAATATTATATGCTTTGCGACAATGTCCTTTCAGCTGATTATATGTAAAAAGTACAATGTACAAAGTACTAATACCTTTATGATAAAGTCAAAATTAAATGTAAAACGTCAAATGTTAAGTGTCAAATGACAATTTTTCATTAAAAAAATGCTTTTATTGACGTGTCTACATTTTACATTTCCCACATTACACTCGACATTAATTGTACTTCACGCTTTCTACACAGCATCTTTCGCACAGCATCAACTTTCATGTAGGATATCACGTGTCTTATTAACATATGCGGAAACCTGGCACATTATAAACCAGGACCCTGTTTCTCGAAATCTTAAATAAAGATAAAATCCAAATTTTAGGAGATCCTAAATTTTGATTGGCTAAGCACTAAAATTAATCTAATATTATCCAATCAAATTACTAAAATTTCGATTTTATATCCGTTACAAATTTGTGAAGCAGGCCCTAGAACACTATATAAGGATACTCACTGCATGATAACAGTAAATCAAGCTGGCACACTATAAGAAACTACCTAGCCCCATATCTTTAGTTTACTTTAGCCCCCTTCACTTCAACTTTAATCTTATTTTGTAAAGTTATGCAAATATGAATGATTGTGGAAGAAAATTATAGGTAACATGGTATTTCGTATTTAGGCAGTATTTTTACTTGAATACCCCTTTAATACTAATAGTGTGATATTTATTGGATTTGAAATATGAAAATATGATTGTATCAGAAAACTATTTACATTTTATAGTGTGTCCGTATATGTTAATGAGTCACGTGATATCTTACATTTACATATGAAAGTTGATGATGTGCAAAAGATGCTATGTAAAAAGCGTGAAGGACAAATGGGATGTGACAGATTGCAAATGCAAACAGTAATGAGATGAATGTGAAATGTAGACACGTCAAAAAAAGAGCAGTTTCCCACAAAACATTTATTGTTATTTAACACATAACAACATTTGATATTTTACATTTAACTCTCACCATAGAGGTATTTTGAATTTATCATTACCGGTATTAGAACTTTGTACATTGTATTTTTTACATATAATCAATGGAAAAGACATTGTAGCAAAGCATTTAATATTGGCAGCGATACCCTTCCATATCATTTGGCCAAAATGCAACATTGATCCAAGGCCAAAAATTGAAAATTCATGAGGCCAAGTCTTAAATTATGATATTACCAGCTTATTTAGACGGTTTTAATATGTCATATGTAAATCTGTTTATTGTAGATCTTTTTTCTGTGTCAAAATGCTATCACATTACATTCAATATTTTTTCATTACTTTTACAGTTATGAAGGAGGGTGAATAAATTCCTATCGTACATTTTTTTAGTACGATTTCTTATTCTGAAAAATATTTTAAAAATTGGCATGTTGTCATATTGAGAGTAAAAGGTATTCTTTTAATCATAGGTAGAGCTAAGTAAACAAGCCAACAGTGAGGCTGATGTCCCCCACCGAAATCCCAAAATAATAAGATGACACATATTAATTAATCAAACATTTATTTTTTTCAAAATGATCGAGCAATCAAACTAATGTATACACAAAGTTTGATCACTCTCTATCAGATAGAACCAAGATTATCTTGTCCCAAAGCTTCGAACAATGAAATTGATTAGCTCTGCTTAGCTTTAGCTCAAAATATTGGTATCACGTCATTTGGGACTCGCGTCATTTGGGACTTGACATAAAAGACATTTGGGACTCCACACAAACGACATTTGAGACTCGATATAAACGATGGTTGGGAATCTTCAGAATTTATGTAGAAAAAGTAATAACTTATCTTTTTTCGTTTTAGATGATGGCCGAAGACATATTTGAGATTATGAATAATAATAATAAAGAATGAATGAATGAATGAATGAATGAAATGGGGTTTAACGTCCTACGCTTAAGCACCTAACCTGGGCTAATTGAAGACGCGCATACGCCATACAGTGTGCTATGAGGGAAATTTTTGCCCGGGCAGCGGCGCTACGGCCTACTCTTATATCGAATTCCAACTGCCAAGGGATCTTTTACGTGCATTCCAATGTGTACACAGGGCCTCGGTTTTTCGTCCCATCCGAACGACTAGGCAGCTGTCCTTGTCAGGCCCTCCATCTGCATCACTGACAAGAGGAAATCACACCGGAAAATCGAGATGAACTTTCTCGGCCTATGCAGGGATCGAACACTCGACCTCCAGGCTAGCGAACCAGCGCCTTATCCACTTAGCCACCGTGATCCCCTAATAATAAAGAAATGAAAACATTATAGTTGTCTTTTATTTATATCAGGTTGTCTTTTATTTATATCAGCTGTCTGTTACTATTGATGTGATAAAAAAAAAACACGGCTGGTACCTGTCTATCTGTACTACATGTATTTATATAAAAAAGTTGCTGATGAATTTAATCGAAATAGGCCAAGTTGAAACACGAAAGAAAATATTTATTAACATGAACTGCACGTGGTTAGTAAAAGGCTCAACCAAACGATAAAACATTAGTTGCACTTACGGTTCTTTGATAATCATTGTTTCCCATAAAAGTTGTATAAATTAAATTTTGTTAAAAATGAATAATATGCTGATGAATTTATTTGAAAATGACAAACACAAAAACAAGCCCCTTATAAATTGTTAACGATAATCCGTAAGCTACGCGTTCACTTGCATTCGTCAACAAGCTTGTAGAAGGCAATACCAATCGATAAAATTATGCGTACAAAGCAAGTTTTTTTTTCAGGAAAATATAAGAAATGGAAATTATCGCAGCGGGATAATTAAAGCAGATTAACTGATAATCCCGATGTTATTGTAGTATGTGCAAAGAAACGGTTTAGTCTCACTTTCCCCGCATTTGAATGTTTTGATAAAGGATTAAGAGGTTAGCAGACCGTGGGTGTAGGGCTATAGTCTGTTTTAATTAATTAGTATGACTGGTGTAAACTTCTCACTCTAATTATTGTTAATGGTGATCACTTCCAACCATCAGTAGATTGGGGAAATTTTTAAAAAAATTGCTAATACTAAAGGATGTCAGAATTTAGTGTTGGATGGTTTTAAATTCAGAGTTAAGCCTAGACGTAAAACTATCATATACTGGGAATGTTGCAAAAGGTACTGTACAGCTAGGGCTACCATTCGCGATGGTATTCTAGCATCTCCTCTTCCTCAACATTATCACCCTTCAGAGGAGGACACGATAGCAGTCCTAGAGGTTGTAGAGAAGATGAAGGCCAGAGTCAGCAGAGCTGACTGCAGAGCTATACATTTTATAAATCTATTTTTATTTAGTTAATATATGTATCTGTTCATTATATATCTGTACTTATTATATATCAAACTTTATAAATATTTATACTATAAAAAGGTATTTATTTAATATGTTGAAGTGTCACAAACTTATTACAGACTATACTTTAAATCCCCTTAAACACCCTTTGTTGTTTAATCAGTCATGGCCTAGTAGACCTTGACTCTAAACAATAGATGTGGGGAAAGTGAGACGTCCTGAAAGAAACTTAGCGGTGTTTTGGTGGATGAGGGAAAACGCAAGTTAACAATCATAGAGATTGGCGACCGTGTGTTGATTGTGTACCAATTACGGGGTTCTTTTTCTCAGGAAAATATAAGAAATGGCAATGACCACAGCGGGATAAATAAAGCAGATTAACCGATAATCCCAATGTTATTGTAGTATGTGCAAAGAAACCTAGCGGTTCTTTGGTAGATGAGGGAAAACGTGAGTTATCAATCATCAAAAATGGTGGCCGTGTGTTGATTGCAATTATCCCGTTTCACGAAAAACATTAGTAGTGATCGGTCAATCAAGCTCGTTTACCATTTGAGAAAGAACCAGCGGCTGCCAGGCAGGATACGCCCACATTTTCAAGAGATGGATAGAGAACAAGCAAAACCAAAAGTGATTTTTCCTACAATCAAAGGCCATAATTCATTAAGTTACAATTTGATATGCGCAAATATCGAAAAGTATCAAGATATGTAGGTTATAAACACACAATTTAAGTTTCATCAAAATCGAAATTAAAATTGTGACCTCTACAGGGTCCACAACCTTGAAATACCATTTTTTAACAGTATTCACGTACAAACAGCAGCCATTTTGTATTGTAATTTTGGTCCTATTTTCCCAAAATTTGAACTCAACCTTCCTTAGCTTGTAACGGTGATATAATCAAACGATTTTTTAAATCGGATAATAATTGTGACCTCCAGAGAGACCACAAGCTAAACAAAGGCGATTTTGCGTATAATCAGGGGCATTAATTCAGGAAGTTACAATACGATATCGCATATATAAAAAGGACCCAAGATCTTTGGGTAATATCCATGCATTACAAGTTTCGTCAAAATCGAATTAAAATTGGGACCTCTACAGGGTCGACGAGCTTGATATACCATTTTTCAACAGTATTCGCATACGAACGGCGGCCATTTTGTATGGTAATTTTGGTTCAATTTTTCCGAAATTCGAACTCACCCTTCCGTAGGGTGTAACTGTGATATATTCAAACGATTTTTTAAATCGGATAATAATTGTGACTTCTAGAGGAACCAAAAGCTAAACAAAGGCGATTTTGCATATAATCAGGGGCCATTATTCAGGAAGTTACAATCCGATATGCGCAAATATCAAAAGGAACCAAGATCTTTGGGTTATATCCATGCATTTCAAGTTTCATCAAAATCAAATTAAAATTGTGACCTCTATAGGGTCCACAACATTGATATACCATTTGAAACAGTATTCATGTACGATCGGCGGCTATTTTGTATGGCACTTTTGGTCCGATTTTTCCGAAATTCAAACTCAACCTTCTTTAGGGTATAAGGGTGATATAATCAAACGTTTTTTTAAATCGGATAATAATTGTGACCTCCAGAGGGACCACAAGCTAAACGATGGCGATTTTGCATATAATCAGGGGCCATAATTCAGAAAGTTACGATCTGATAAGCGCAAATATCAAAAGGAACCAAGATCTTTGGGTTTTAACCATGCATTTCAAGTTTCATCAAAATCGAATTAAAATTATGACCTCTACAGGGTCCACAACCTTGATATACCATTTTTTAACAGTATTCGCGTACGAATGGCGGCCATTTTGTATGGCAATTTTGGTCCAATTTTACCGAAATTCGAACTCAACCTTTCTTAGGGTGTATCGGTGATATAATCAAACAATTTTTTAAATTGGATAAATATTGTAACCTCCAGAGGGACCACAAGCTAAACCAAGGCGATTTTGCGTATAATTAGGGGCCATAATTCAGGAAGTTACGATCTGAGATGCGCAAATATAGAAAGGAACCAAGATCTGTGGGTTTAAACCATGCAATTCAAGTTTCATCAAAATCGAATTAAAATTGTGATCTCTACAGGGTCCACAACCTTTATATACCATTTTTTAACAGTATTCGCGTACGAACGGCGGCCATTTTGTATAGTAATTTTGGTCCGATTTTTCCGAAATTTGAACTCAACCTGCCTTAGGGTGTAACGGTGATATAATCGAACGGTTTTTCAAATCGGATAATAATTGTGACCTCAAGAGGTACCACGAGCTAAAAGAGGTGATTTTTTCGGACAATCAGGGGCCATAATTCAGGAAATTACGTTCCGATAGGTGCAAATATCGAAAGGAACCAAGATCTTTTGGTTATAAACATGCATGTCAAGTTTCATCAAAATCAGTTCAAAATTGTGACCTCTATAGGGTCCACAAGCTAAAAACATGATTTTTCGTACAATCAGGGGCCATAATCCATGAAGTTTTGATCCGATACATGCCAATATCGAAAGCAGCCGAGATCTTTTGGGGATAAACCTATATTTCAAGTTTTGTCGAAATCGGACAAGAATTGTGACCTGTAGAGAGTCCACAAACAATTGTGGACGGACGTCCAGACGGACGGACAGGGGCGACGACATAATACGTCCACATGAAAATGTGGGCGTATAAAAACATGGAAGTACTACTAAATATACCCGAGTCCCAAAGGATGTATACCAAAGTCCCAAACGTCGCGGTCATATTTTTTTTAGTCCCAAATGACGCAAGTCTCTAATGAGCGAGTCCCAAATGACATGTAATCAAAATATTACTCATTGAACTCAGTCAAGACATTCGCCTAATGATCATCTACATCAAGTTCAAAATTCTACCTCAATTAAAAGCAGAGTTATGTTTCAAAGTCTTGACTTAAAGAATTAAATAAAGTAATCTACCAGTAAAATTGCTTATCGCTCCTTAGCCTAAGCAGAAAATTTGTACATCGAACTTAGTCAAGGAAATGATATAATGAATCTATATTCTGAGTTACATTGTTATCACTTCATTGAGCGAGTTTCGAACCTAGAGAGGTAAAATTCCGGATTTCTTAGTGTAAGGCCATACACTATAACATACATTTTTTAATTTTGGATTTGTTAGCTGAAGTCCATGGACAATAACAAATATCTTTCATAATTTTTGGGGAGGAGGCCATGTTCCCAACTTTCCGAAATTTGGCCCACTTGACATGGAATGACCCAGTGGTACAAGACTTATTTTGCATATTGAGGTTCTGCTGTTTCAATTAATAATTCTGTTTAACAGATGGTGGGAATCCTTTTTCAATTCTACCATTTAACGGTTCTTTATCGCGAATAATCTGAAAAGTAAATGTAACAAAATACAATAAAAGTTCTCTCTTAATATTATACATAAATACAAAATGGATGCATGCTGCACACTCAGTAAGCGGTGAAGCAACACTATTGTCAATTAGAGCTAAATGTGACTATGTGTAATTATACTTTGAATGGAATAGTTTAAGAGTCAGTCCACATGAAAACCATGCAGAAGGTTCGAAGGTGGGGTCGACTGATTGAATTCACATTTACAGGGTTTGGTCGATCCATTTAGCCTACTTAGAAATCGAACGTTTCCAAGAGACAGCCTGATTATGTTTTTTTTCGCCTAATTTCGTTATTTTCAGGTCAAATTTCGACCACTTTTGTAGTGTTGCTATAGCCGTTCTAATCGACCCTGGCAAACTAGGTTTTAGTTTGTGATTGTAGTCTTGGTCTCACCCTACCATAGTATAATAGTCATCCAGTGCAACCTCTCTTTCCCTAGGTGTCATGACACTACACAAAATATGTGTCTGATTTTGTTTTTCGCCTAATTTTCGTCATTTTCAGGTCAAATTTCGACCACTTTTGTAGTATTGTTATCATATAAGTACACATACAGTAGTTTCATAGTAATGCCTGCCTTATATCGTAAGTGGTTTGTTTTTTGTGCGATAATCGAGATTGCGGAAAAGTGCCACTGTAGATGGGAATTTATATATGGTGTTTTAAAAGACGTAGTTTCATAACAGAAAATAACTTAACAGTTTAATAGTTAACAATAAACACAGGTTTTGACATTTATAATGGCTGTCGATTGAATTGGGGTGTTATATACTATTAGGATAATATGTGACATCAATCACATTGATAACAACATAGAAACTAGTCCTTGCAGTGTTTAAGGTCATGAGACATAGAAGCCTATTGATTTTCAGCGATTACTGCCAGAGTTGCAAAATGTGGGCAAATCCTGCCTGGCAGACACTTTTTTAAAAATTTCAGCGAGGTCATCAGCCTCACTGTTAGCTTGTTTGTGTCAAATGTAATATATACACGTTGTTTAAGGTCATGCGACGAAGAGATTAAAGTCTTGAGACGAACAAGTATATTGATAACTTGAACAGCTTAATCCATTATACCAAATGTTTCGTATACTAATTTAAACATTAGCATGGAGGATAACTTTATCAAAGCCAAACAAATTCTAATTATTTTCTGATTATTAGGCTACTTAATGAGTTTTTATTCTTAATCCGATTTTAGTGTATTATAAATTTTTCATTACCGAAAATAGTAAAGATAGGTTGCCAGGCAATGAAACATACGCCCACAGCAGCTAAATCGTCCAGGCAGTCAACAAGAGTTGTAACATATTTTACTTTTTTCGGTAATGAAACATTTATAATACACTAAAATCTGATTAAAAGTAACAACTCATTATGTAATTATCAGAAAATCATTCGAATTGGTTTCGCTTTGATAAAGTTCTCCTCCATTCAAGTTATCAAAAATTCATTGAAACTCAATATACTTGTTCGTTTCATGACCTTCAACACTGTGTATAAATTTAAAGTCAATCGGTTATAAACTTTAGCCTCTAGAGCGTCCACAAGATTCTTTGAAGTGATCAAGGGCCATAACTCTGACAGTATTTATCGGAAATTATTGAAAATCCATAGGCTTCTTCATTTTATGACCTTAAACACTGTGTATAAATTTAAAGTCAATCTGTTATTAACTTTATCCTCTAGAGCGTCCACAAGATTTTTTGAAGTGATCAAGGGCCATTACTCTGACAGTAATTATTGGAAATCGCTGAAAATCAATAGGCTTCTTCGTCTCATGACCTTAAACACTGTATAAATTTAAAGTAAATTGGATATTAACTTTAGCCTCTAGAGCGTCCACAAGCAATTGTGGATATCAGACCGACGGCAATATACGACCACATTTCAATGTGGGCGTATAAAAAAATGCGACATCTCTTGTGGACTGCCTGGACGATTTAGCTGCTTCTAGGCGTATGTTTCGTTGCCTGGCAACCTATCTTTGCCATTTTCAGGCCAAATGTTAGCTATTTTTGTTGCACTACTACCGCTGTTATATGACCCTGACGAACTAGTTTTTGGTTGTTCATGATTGTCGGGGTCGTAGTTACCCTATCACATTATTATGGTCATCCATCTGAAGTGTTTGGGGATACCTGAAATGTACCCTTATCTTCAGATCGCTATAAATTTACTGGGGCAGGGTTTGCGATAAGAAATTAGAATCAATTTCCTTGCATCTAAACCAGTAGGCGGGTCAAACTAACATTTGTCGTAGAACAAATTGCAACAAAAGGTTTTTTGTTTTCTCTCTACTCATTCTGATGCCGTAAGTAAGGAAAAGAAAGTTTACCAATATCAGAGTCTAAATAAGGACAGGGGGGGGGGGGGGAGTTTCAAATCCAGTGGCGGCCGTCGATCAAAAATTGCAATATCTCTAAAACTATTGGATTTAGACACCATAAATTTATTGTGGACAGATAGGAAGTTGGTATAAGCGAGTCCAAAAATTACGACGTAATGACGTTGCTGTGACGTCACAACGGCATATCAGGAGTCGCATTTCTTCCAAAAGTATGAAAGCGGAAAGAAAGCAGTCCAGTCAATGATGAACACGTACGCCATCTGAATAGAATTGGCACGTACACATGGCCTTCTCAGTCCTTGAGTACTGTGTTCCTGTATATTGGATGACAAACTAAAAAGTGTCGTCGATTGATTCGGTTACAGTACAAGATAACTGTAAATTTTGCCCATCGTCTTATAGTAACTCATTAATCTCATTTTCAATTTTCTATGACTTTGTTAAAGTAATTAATTTGTATGAATTAAGTTCTCGCACGCTTTTTGTCAAGTTAGTTGTGAGCGTTACCGTATTTATACAATCAAGAGACACTTGGTGAAAAAACTATCAAAATTTGTAAAAACTGTTTGTTGTCAAAACTGTAGGGATTGAATTGAAGTGAAGTCCACACTTAATCTGCTGTCAGGGCAGATGAACCGCTTATATTTAATATAACTCAAATGACATAGAGTTTACACTTTCTATTGCTGGTATTTAATATCAATTCGATAAAAACAAGCCAACAGTGAGGCTGATGTCCCCCGCCAAAATCCCAAAATAAATAGATGACACATATTAATTAATCGCACATTTATTTTTTTCAAAAGTATTGAGCAATCAAACTATACACTAAGTTTCATCACTATGTACCAGATAGAATCAGACAATGTTCATCATCGAACTCCATCAAGGCATTCACCTAATATACCTACACCTAGTTTGAACATTCTACCTTATTTAGTAGGAGAATTTTTGTGTTTCAAAGTCTAGACCTATCAGTTGCTTATCGCTCTTATCGTTCATTATTGAACTTAGTCAAGATATAGATGAAATAAAACTATATACCAAGTTTCATCACTCTCACTTAATTACAACTAAACTAGTTGTGTTGAGTGGACGTTAAACCCCATTTCTCTTTCTCTCTCTATTGCGTCCCAAAGCATCAACCAATCAAATTGCTTATCTCTGCTTACCCTAAGCAGAAAATGCCCATCTTCGAACTCCATCAAGGTATTGACCTTATAAACACCTACATCAAGTTTGAATATCCTAGCTCAATTAGAAGGAGAGTTATTATGTTCCAAAGTCTTGGCCAATCATATTGCTTATCGCTCTGCTTACCCTGAGCAGAAAATGCGCATTATTGAACTCAGTCAAAGTATTAATGAAATGAAACTATATACCAAGTTTCATCACTCTAACTTAATTACAACTCAAGTTATCGCGTCCCAAAGCATCAACCAATCAAATTGCTTATGTCTGCTTACCCTAGGCGGTAAATGCTCATCTTAGAATTTCATCACGGTATTGACCTAATAAACACCTACACCAAGTTTGAATATCCTAGCTCAATTAGAAGGAGAGTTATTATGTTTCAAAGTCTCGGCCAATCAAATTGCTTATCGCTCTGCTTACCCTGAGCAGAAAATGCTCATTATCGAACTTAGTCAAGGTATTGATGAAATAAAACTATATACCAAGTTTCATCACTCTCACTTAATTACAACTTAAGTTATCGTGTCCCAAAGCATCAACCAATCAAATTGCTTATCTCTGCTTACCCTAAGCGGAAAATGCTCATCTTCGAACTCCATCAAGGTAATGACCTACTAAACACCTACACAAAGTTTGAATATTCTAGCTCAAATAGAAAGAGAGTTATTGTGTCCCAAAAAGTGTGACGGACAGAAGGACAGACGGACGGACGAACCCATTTTAATATAGTCCCCTGCTTTCTTCGAAAGGCGGGGGACAAAAAATTCAAAACTATTTTTAGTACTGATTTAAATACTGCTAGTGTGGTAGAGTGATTTTATGGGGATTTTAATAGGGTCACAATGCTAATTTAATTTTAGATAATATTTTACACATCACTGCCTCTTTAAACTTTCTTATTCTATCCACTCTTCCTCAGGTTTCCAGTGAGTTCTAACTCACTGGTAGTTTATATAATTTTAACTTTGACCTGATGTTTTCTTTGCTCTGTTATATCAGTTACTTGGGCTATTCATACTTTATATTTCATTGACACAGGATACTTTAATTCTCTGATTCCTGAATGAAAGCCTGTAGTGATAAGTTTGTTTGATTGAAGCTTCCTCATTTAAATATTGTATAGCTATATATCTAGAGCAGTTGTTTCCAGTAGATTTTGCAGTTTAAGTATAAAGGTATGTATTGCTATTTGTTTTAAAAGTTTTATATATTTCATTGTGTAATTAAATGGGTTTTGTTAAATGGTGGCCATGTTGGTTTTAGGTAAAAGTTACTAGAAGTCTAATAGTATTCTGGTTTTTATTAATTACATTGTGCAACTACATCTTATTTATACATACAGTCAATAATAATAACGCTATTTAAATCATTTCGCTTTAAATCTACATTTATTACTGTCACACAACTTATATTATTTTTTTACAGACTTCAGGTACTTCACCTTTGTTCAAGTCTGGTTTGCCAGGAAAACCCCTTTTCAGGGTAAGCTGTTATGTTTTATCAAGTTGTTATATCATAATTAAGATGTAACAGGAGGTAGTTGTTCCCTTTATAGATCAATATTATAGATTAAGTAGTATCATATAAATAGTAATTAGAAGTGTTTTATTATGAATATGTAATATATTATTAAAATTATTTTAATGAATATGAACGCATTGATTTTTATATGTTTGATTGTATTGCTTATATTATAATGTATATTTTCAGGGGTTTTCTTATACCGGAATAAACCGTAATTTTGTTAACCTGAACCCTTGTGTGGTTGTTTTTGTTACGGCGAAATTGACCCCCTACAACACTAGCATAGAAAATTACTAATGCTTTAGCAGTACTAAAATCAGTATTGAAGAATTGAAAATTTTCTGCAGTACTGCCGTGAAAGTCACAGTCAAATAACCGAAGAAAGATCCCGGCGGCAAAATACAATGTACCTCCTGCCAACAGATAATGGACAAAGAACACTTTAAATTGCATTGCGAGAGAAAGCATGGTCACGGCACCTCTGACATTAAATTCACTAGGATATTAGAGATTAATCAGAAAACGTTAACATCATTCTTTTCTGCTACGAAACAGCAAAATGTGAATAACGATTCTACTGATGCTTCATCATCGCGCATCAAATGTGAAACAAGTAATAATCGTTTGACTTGTTCTTCTTTTGGTATAATATAGTGCACTAGATGTAAATAAACTTGAACTAAAATGGTCATTCATATATTAAAAGTATTTAAATATTACAAGTTCAAAAAGTCTTCTATCTTGATTCTAGATCTGTCTATCTTAAATATGGATAAAAAAAATGTGAACTGTGATATAATGAAAAACGCGGCAATAGTAAATCACAATACAGAATATATAGATTGTAAATTTGAACTCTTTTAAAATGGTCATTCATATATTATAAAAAGTAGATAAAGTATATACAAGTCTTCTATACATCATAGATAATTGTGACAAAAGTAAATCGTTCGACTTGTTCTTGTTTTCATAGTAATAGAGCTTGTATTTTAAAGATGACTTTTAACCAGTTTTTATGCTGCAACTGACATAATTTACTACCCACTCCAAAGAGTGGCCACATCCTTGACCTAATAATAACCAGAGAACATTATGAAAAGCTAAGCAGTCTTAGTGTCACAAATCACTTAATATCTGATCACTACAGCATTCTGGGAACAATGTCAATAGAGAAACCATCAAACCCAACTAAAACTATTACAAATCGAAACCTGTAGAAAATTGATATTACTGAATTTAAGAAGGACATTATAAATTACGGACTCCTAGAAAATGTATCAAAGGCAGAAGATGTGAATGATAAAACCAAACTATACAATGATACTCTTACCGCCATTCTCGATAAACATGCTCCTTTACGTACCAAGTGTGAGAGACTTGGTGATCATTCTCAGTGACTTGTAGTCCAGATGTGTGTCGTGAGAAACTCAATGAATATTATGATATACCGATTATTATACGTCACAAATTTAGTGTGAACTACGTCACAAATTTAGTGTAAACTACGTCACAAAAACTTTAGTCTAGAAAAAAACATGCGGTTTTGAGTTGTGTTGTATTGTTCTATTATGTTAGTAGTTTGATTCCATCGCGGTTTAAGGGTCTATCCAGTTGTGTAACATGTATAACTCTATGAATATAACTCTCTGTACTCTAAAATTCAATCAGTAAGTGTTTCGTAGTGGATATATAACCGTAAACGGTATCCTATTTACTAACGCTATTGCACCGTAAATCGCAATGACGTATATATACATCGTGTGTGATTGGTTAAATAATAACTTCCGTTCGACGTGCGCAGTTGTGCGACACTTCCGTTCGACATGCGCAGTTGATATATTCCACAATAACGGTAACTTTGTCTTTCAAGTTTGGCGCAGAAGCACGGTTTTACGGAAAAAACGTAAACCACTGACCGTCTTGGTACTTAAATTAAAAACCAAAATCCACAGAAATAAGCCCTTGACCGAAATAGAATAGTTTTCTACAATTTATATTTATTATTTTATTTTCTTCTAAAACTAATTCTCTGGGTTCTACCGTAGAAATCCAAGTATGGCTATTTCGTCCTATAAAAGAAACGGAGAAAGTAGAAAGGTTAGACAAAGAACGTATGGTAGTTATGGTAAAGGTTAGGGTAAGGGTTTGGGATAGGTTTTGGGGTAGGGTCATGGGTTAGGGTTAGGGTTCGGGTTAGGCATCATTGCGAAAACTGCTAAGTCCACGGATCAGAGAACTGCGCATGTCAAACGGAAGTTATGGCGATATAGTAAATAGAGTAAAGTGCCGTTTACGGTTGAATATCCACTGCCTAAGTGTTTTGTTGTTTCTGCCTTCGTCGGCATAGTTCGGTAACTAAGAAGAGACCCGCCGCTACATGGTCCAAACGAGACGGATTGAATCAGGATTCTGGATCGACACTCATTCAAGAATTGGAAATTTGGCTCAAGATACAGTCTTTTATTAAAGTGTTCAGTCAGTCAAGTACAACCTCAAGAAAGTCAGTAAGATTGTTATTTTTCTTGATTTATAGAACAACCGCAGGCTTATTTAAATCATGGCTGAGGAGATTGTCAAACACAAAATTGCTAAAAGAAATGGACATCGAACATCGGCCAAAAAGAATGTTTCAAAATTAAATGATATTTTGAAAATTGAAGTCGATGAAAGTACATATTTGGAAACCAGGGACACTCTAATTCGGTATAAATCAAAATTGGCTGCGAAGTTTGAAACATTGACAAAATTGGATGAAGAAATCATGGAAAAATCGCGCGCTGACAAATTATCTGACGAAATTGAGATCGCGGATGAAGTTTCTGAATTTATTGCCTCATACATTGCAAAAACCACTCGTGGAATTCAAGAATTAGAATCAAAGTTTGAGAATATTAGGCCTAAATCTGTTAGTGAAAACTCTGTCAAAGATGGCCAAAATTCGCCATCGGATAATTCGGACAAGCCAAATGATGATGTAATGAGTGTACATGATTCTGATTCGAATATTGGTGACAAATCTCTAACTCAAAATGTGTCTGGGTCTCAAAATTTTACTGGTAAAACTACTCAACCTCAAGTGAAGTTACCTAAATTGACTCTCCAAAGTTTTTCGGGGGACTACGCACAGTGGCAACCCTTTTGGGATACATTTGAGAACTCTATACATAATAACCATCAGCTATCCGATGTGGATAAATTTAACTATTTAAAATCCTTTCTTAATGGTGATGTGCGTACCTCTATAGCCGGACTATCTTTAACTTCGGATAATTATTCAAATGCCATAGCCATTCTCAAACGTAAATATGGAAATCGGCAACGTATAATTAGTAGACACACTTCAGACTTGGTTAACATCCCAATGATATCAGATGTTAACAACTATCGGGATTTGCGACGTTTGTACGATAAACTTGAGGGTAATATTCGAAGCCTAGATGCCATGGGCATTCAATCATCAGCCTACGGTACTATTCTTTCGTCAGTTATAATGAGTAAATTACCACATGAATTAAAGGTTGTCATCAATCTGGAAGTTAAAGATGATGACTGGGATTTAGAAACAGTTATGAGAATCCTTGAACGCGAAATCGAGGCTCGTGAACGCACGGATGTAGCGATGCCATCTAAAAATTTGGAATCTTCAAATTATAACAATCGGTTTCGTGGAAGACATTCAGGCCAAGAAAATTACAACCAATCGCATCGCCCTATTCAAGGCACTGCCTCAGCATTTTTGTCAAATAATTCATATCCGGAATCAAGATTTACCTGCACTTATTGTAAAGGTCCTCATCCATCAAATTTGTGTAAAACGTTACCGAGTTTGGAAGCTCGCAGGGAAAATCTCTTAAAATATCGAAGGTGCTTTATATGCCTAAAAAAGGTTCATGACAGTAGAAATTGTAACTCTAATAAATTATGCCCAGTTTGCGGTAGACGTCATCATGTTAGCATTTGTGAGGTAGCCCACAATCAACGGAATACGAATTCAAGCAATCTAAATCCACAAGCGTCTAACTTCAATCCATCGGGATCTGTAAATCAAAGACAGGATACTTTTCGAATCGCTCAAAGGAATAACCCATCCACTTGTATGTATAATAACTCTAAACCTACAATTGATCATCGTTCATTGGTACTTCTTCAAACAGCGCGAGCTCAAACTTCAAATATAACTGCTCCTACTAATAAGATTTGGGCGAGAATAATCATGGACAATGGAAGTCAGAGAAGTTACATAACCTCTAAATTGAGAGACGCTCTTAAACTACAAACTATTTCTAAACAATTTGTGAGAATAAAAACATTTGGAACCACAGAGTTAATTGAACAAGAAGTTGACATAGTAAATTGTGTAATTCATAATAAGGATAATAGCTCTACTTCGATTCAAGCTTATGTCGTCCCTTTAATTAGTCATCAGTTAGAATATCATGATGTTGCTACTATTCAAAAACAGTTTCCTCATTTACGGAATTTAGAACTAGCCGATTTTGCCGAACCTCGTTCGGATGGGACAGTTCAGTTACTCATTGGGTCAGATTACTACTGGAGCATAATTAGTGGCTCTGTCGTACGGGGGGAGATAGGTCCCACTGCATTACAATCTTCCATCGGTTGGATTCTTTCGGGTCCGTGTTCTCACTATAATACGGAACACATTTATGTCACTACTTTGTTTACAAATTCAACTTTAGATGAACAGTTACATAAATTTTGGGACTTGGAATCAATGGGAATTGCAGACACCTCAATATATGAAGATTTGGTAGAGAATATCGTGTTTAAAAAGGGGCGCTATCAAGTAGAATTACCGTGGAAACAACCCCATTCTTTTCTTCAAGATAATTATAAACTTTCACTCAAGCGTCTAAAAAACTTGCGTCAGAGACTTTTATCAGACCCTAAGCTTTACTCAGAATACAACTCTATAATTCAGGAACAGAAAACCCAAGCGATAATCGAACCAATTGACATTTCAAATCCAAATGATGGAACTGTCCATTATTTACCGCATCATGCCGTGCTTAGGGATGACAAAAGTACCACTAAAGTCAGAATAGTTTATGATGCATCTGCGAAGGTTAATCAGAACGCTAGCCTAAATGACTGTTTGCATGTAGGTCAGTCACTTAATCAGAAGATTCTTGATATCATTTTAAGGTTTAGGACATATCCGATCGCACTTACCGGTGACATAGAAAAGGCTTTCTTAATGATAACTCTACCGGAGAAGGATCGTGATGTGTTGCGGTTTTTGTGGTTCGATGATTTCAGTAAACCCGATCCTCAAATTGTGTGTTATCGTTTTACTCGGGTTGTATTCGGGGTATGTTCATCCCCATTCCTTCTTAACGCGACTCTTAAGTATCACGCGGAAAAGTATATTCAAGATAATCCAGAATTTGTCAGAAAATTTCTTAGATCAATCTACGTCGATGATTTCACAAGTGGCGCTCAATCAGAAGACGAGGCATTCGAACTATATAAATCAGCTAAATCAAAACTTCTGGACGGAGGCTTTAATCTACGTAAATTTAAAACTAATTCAATAACTCTTCAAACTAAAATCGACGAGTGTGAATCCAATAGCAATAACTCAAAGCAGGTGGATAAATCCATTCAAGAAGATGACGAATCGTATGCAAAACTTATGGTCAGATCTCCATCGGAATCTTCGGAAAATCTGAAAATCTTGGGAGTAGAGTGGAATCCGTCAACCGATGAATTTGTATATAATCTCGAGAAAATATCTCAGTTAGCGAATTCGGTTCTTCCAACAAAACAAAATGTAGTAAGCATTAGTGCTAAATTTTTCGATCCTTTGGGTTTCCTTCAACCTCTAATTGTCATGTTTAAAATTCTATTTCGTGAACTCTGTCAGGCAAACTTGGAATGGGATGACCTTTTAGAAGGTCCTCTCCTTCAACAATGGACATGTTTAACTCAGTCATTATCTTCAGTTCGGTATGTTACTATACCGCGACACTATTTCTCGAACATTAATGAAAATGTAATTAACTCAACATTAGTGGGATTTTGTGATGCGTCAATGCATGCTTATTCAGCAGTAGTTTATATTAAAATCCAGACTTCTAATTCATGTTGTGTTCGATTCGTGGCTTCAAAAACGCGGGTTGCTCCCATAAACAAGCTTACGATTCCAAGATTGGAGCTCATGTCGGCCTTAATTCTGTCGCGGTTAATGAACACAATTAAAATTGCTTTGGAACATGAAACGAAATTCGATAATCTTCTGTATTTTACTGACTCAAAGGTCGCGTTATTCTGGATAACCCAAATGTCTCGCGAGTGGAAACAGTTTATTCAAAATCGGGTAAATCAGATTAGAACTCTATCAGTGGTTGAAAATTGGTATCATACTCCGGGAAAGGATAACCCCGCGGATCTGCCATCTCGAGGATGTTATTTATATCAGTTCATCGACAACCCTTTCTGGCTACAGGGTCCGGAATGGCTTAAAGGAGAACTTCAACTCAGTTCAAATTCTAGTATCGACCCAATCCCACAGGAATACTTGGAAGAATTGAAGGCTACCGATCGGCACGATTTAAATCTACTGGCCATCAACCAAATTCCTTCAGGAATATCAACAATAATTGATTGTACTAAATTTAGCTCAACTGAAAGGCTTATTCGATTCATTTGTGTTCTTAAAGCTAAAACTAAATTTCCTCGAAAATTGAATCTATCAAGGATATACAATCTCCATTATCTAAACATCGGAATTTCGAATCTTGGAGGAACGACTTTGGAATTTATTTGGATCAAGATGGACTGTTACGATGTAAAGGTCGTTTAGCTAATGCGGATATACCTGCAACTTCGAAATTTCCCATTCTACTCGACAAGAATCATCCGTTAGTTGAGATCATAGTTCGAGAAAGTCATGTTAGGGTAAAACACTCCAAAGAGATAGCAACGGATTTGAGATCGAAGTATTGGTTAGTCAAGGGTAGACAGTTCGTAAGAAAGGTGATCAATCAATGTATAACATGTCGTAAATTTGATGGTAAATCGTATAATCCTGTTGCTTCGCCACCACTTCCAGACTTTCGTGTAACAAGAAGTAAACCCTTTCAGTATTGTGGAGTGGACTATGCTGGTCCTCTTAAGATTAAAACTGATTCTACTTCTCCAACTAAAAAGGCATGGATATGTCTTTTCACTTGTTGTACCACATGCGCTGTGTACTTGGAGTTAGTGCATAATCTAACTACTACAGCCTTTATCAGAGCTTTCAAGCGTTTTTCGTCAAGAAGAGGTGTACCCCATTTGATGGTTTCAGATAATGGTAGCACATTTGTGTCAGCGGATAAATATCTTCAGACTCTGTTTGATGATGAGGATTTAACCAATTACTTCAACGGTCAACGTATCAAGTGGTCCTTCAATTTAGAGAAGGCCCCTTGGTGGGGTGGTATGTTCGAGCGGTTAGTTCAGACTATGAAAAGGTGTTTAAAGAAAACTCTCGGTAATGCTTTGTTAACATTTGAAGAACTTACGACAGAATTGGCTCAAATTGAAGCGGCTTTGAACTCGAGACCAATTTCTTACGTTTCGTCTGAGGATTTTGAGGAACCGTTGACTCCTTTTCATTTAATGCAAGGGTTCAGACTTACAGACCTTCCCGATTGCAATCAACCTATTGACTTGCCGGATCATTCTCAAGATGAATTGAACAAAAGAACAATTTATCTTAACACGTTATTAGATCATTTCTGGGGGCGCTGGACCAACGAATATCTCTTAGAATTGCGGTCAATACACAGGAATCGGGGTGAATCTACTTCAAGCATAGCAGTTGGTGATGTTGTTCTAGTCGAAAACAAGGACTCAAAAAGAGGTCTTTGGAAAATGGGTGTAATTTTACAGCTTCTACACAGTAAAGATGACTTAATTCGGGGCGCAGTAGTAAAAACAGTCACACCTCGCGGTAAGGAGAGTATCTTAAATCGACCACTTCAAGCCCTCTATCCTTTGGAAATTAGTAAATCAACTACTTCAGCTAACTCAATGGAAATTAGTAAATCAACACCTTCAGCTAACTCAAACGAGCAATCGACCACCGAGGAATCTACGGAGCAGTTCAGTGAAGATACTACTGCTGCTGAAGTTCGACCAAAACGAAAGGCTGCGACCGATGCCAACAAGAAGCTTCAAGTTTGGTTAAAGGACTTAACTCTTTTTGTTTTAACATTATATTTATGTGTTTTTTAGTTCAGAACTAAGGACTCTTTGTTTCATTGCGATAGTTTAGCATACCATTTTTTGTTTTATCATGATCACAAGTTTTTATTGTGATGTTTTCGCATTTTGACTCTCAAACCAACAGAGGGGAGTGTGAGAGACTTGGTGATCATTCTCAGTGACTTGTAGTCCAGATGTGTGTCGTGAGAAACTCAATGAATATTATGATATACCTATTATTATACGTCACAAATTTAGTGTGAACTACGTCACAAATTTAGTGTAAACTACGTCACAAAAACTTTAGTCTAGAAAAAACCATGCGGTTTTGAGTTGTGTTGTATTGTTCTATCATGTTAGTAGTTTGATTCCATCGCGGTTTAAGGGTCTATCCAGTTGTGTAACATGTATAACTCTATGAATATAACTCTCTGTACTCTAAAATTCAATCAGTAAGTGTTTTGTTGTTTCTGCCTTCGTCGGCATAGTTCGGTAACTAAGAAGAGACCCGCCGCTACACCAAGACCGTTACAATACGACCCAACACACAGTGGTTTACTGAAGATGTCAGGTCAATGAAGAAGCTTGAACGAAAGGCTGAACATGTATCGAGGACTACTAAGTTAGAGATACATCGTCAATTGTATGTTAAAGGGAAGTTCCGAACAACCAAATGTATTAGGGAAGCTAAACAAACTTATATCCTAAAAAAACTGCAAGATGCATCAAATAATCCTAAATAGATTTACCAGATTATCAACAGTTTAACTAAACCTAAATCAAGCATCATTTTACCAGATACAAATAACCTCACAGGACTTGCTGACAATTTCTCTGAATTTTTCCAGAACAAAGTTGAAAAGATAATGCACAGTTTTGACTCAGACAACATTACGGATTTAACACCCTTTGCTGGTAAGCCATTAAATAATTTCTCATCTGTCACTACTGAACAGATTACAAAACTTATCTTGTCATCAGCCCCAAAGTCATGCAGTTTAGATCCAATACCGACGAACATTACTAAATCATGTATATCTGAACTTGCCCCGGTCATAACAGACATTGTGAACAGCTGCATTGAAATAGGTAAAGTTCCAGATGAAATGAAACTAGCATTAGTAAATCCTCTTATAAAGAAATCATCATTAGATCCAGATGAACTTAAAAACTACAGGCCAGTGTCTAATCTCTCATTCATATCCAAAATTATGGAAAAAGTTGTTGCCGAACAAATGATGTGTCATCTACATTGCAACAATTTGATAGAGCCTTACCACTCTGCCTACAAGTCCAAACACAGTACTGAGACAAAACTGTATTTCTTGTTTTACTGGATCTTAGTGCAGCATTTGACACTCTTGAGCATCAAAGTGTGCTAAGAAGACTTTCAGCCGAATTTGGCATCACAGAAACAGCTCTATCATGGTTTACATCTTACCTATGTGGACGGTTCCAAACTGTGGTAGTTGGCGGGCATAGCTCTAAACCAAGTGCCGTGAAGTATGGGGTACCACAAGGCTCGGCCTTAGGTCCTCTGCTATTTACGACCTACACATCATCACTTGGTGCTATCATACGCCACAATAATCAGAAGTACCAGTTGTATGCTGACGACACTCAGCTTTACATAGGCTTCGAACATTCCAATGAACAAGACGTGATTGGTAAATTGGAAAAGTGTTTGTCAGAAATTCGATACTGGGTGAAGGCAAATAAGCTGAAGCTAAATGATTACAAGACCGAATTACTTAAAATTGGAAGCAAATACCATGTCAGCAAAACAAAAAGTAGTTCTTTGAATATTGGTGACACTGTAGTTGAAGCGAACACTAAGTCTGTACGAAATCTAGGCGTACAATTCAATTCTCTGTGCGATATGTCTGATAACATTACATCTGTGTGCAAGTCTGTCAACTTTCATCTTCACAACATCGGTAAAATACGTAATTTTATTGACCAGCCCACAGCGAAGATGCTAGTCAACTCCCTTGTAACGTCCAGACTTGACTACTGCAATTCACTCCTATATAATTCTCCCAAATATCAAATTGGTCGTTTGCAGAAACTACAAAATAAAGCTGCAAGGATAGTTACTAGGTCGAAGCCATCTGAGAATATCACTATCAGTCCAATTTTGAAAGAACTTCACTGGCTCCCAATTAACTACAGAATCGAATTCAAGATTTTATCCATGACCTATTCAACTCTAAACTTTAACTGTGAATTTGTCCCAGAATACCTAAAAGATCTTTTGATCCCATATGCTCCATCCAGAACCCTGCGATCATCTTCAAGCAACCTGCTTGTTAAACCTAAAAATAAGACAATTGCAGGAACAAGAGCGTTTAGCTATGCTGCTCCTGAATTATGGAATAGTTTAAGTGAATCCCTGTAAAAAACCTTAAAACCATCCTTTTCCAGAGTGCTTTCAAGTGTTGATGTATATATTGAGTGTTTTATATGTCCTACAATCGCTTGTCTCTGTGTGTAAAATGTATTATGTTGTGTAGTTGATTATTTTTTGATTTTACGATTGTGTTTGTGAAGCACCACTGAGCAACACTCGTGTTGGATATTCGGCGCTATATAAATGATTAATTATTATTAAGCTTTCATATTTCATATGAAAGCTTATTGTTTCTGTTAAGATTATTATTTTTTTTTTTTTTGTGTTTTTCCTGCAAATCGGATTTCACAGAATCTATCCATAGGATGTTTCTGAAACTTTGTCCTACCCCCCCCAAAAATGAAAACCTTGACGAAAACCAATTTCACCTGCAATTTCAAATTTCGAAAATTCCTCACTGTGATTTCGTTCCGGAAATCATGACAAATTTGTCAACTTCTTTAATAGATGCACGATTTTTATGAAATTTAGAATATAAGTAGATCTTACCGATGCGAGTTTTAAAAATGACTTTAAATTTTTTCTAAATTATCTCCCCTTGGAGAAATTGAGGATCGAAATTTTCAAAAAAATCGACGAAATATAGGTCAGATCATCTTGAATTTTTTTTTAGGTACTAGCTATGAGACCACTGATTTGTACACAAAAAATGGAGTTTGTAGCTCAATCCGGAAGTGCCACCATCTTGAAAAATGAAAAATCCCTAAGGCTTTTTTGCTATTTTACTTACAGACACGAGAATTATATTTTCTGAATCCTTGAAGGATGGCCCAAATATCGAAGGGAGCAGAATTTTGATTTAGGTCAACTGATGGTTGCCATTTTAAAGTGAATATGAAAAGTAGTAGAAATTTGAAGGGCTAGACTTTGAAACACAATAACTCTCCTTCTTATTATTGAGCTAGAATGTTCAATCATGTCGTGATTGAGTGCAAAGATGAGCATTATCTGCTTAGGGTAAGCAGAGATAAGCATGCTGATTTGTTGATTCTTTAGGGCACGATAACTTCGGTTATAATGAAGGGAGGATGATGAAACTCTTGCCAATCGAGAGTCTAATAGCTAGTCTGTTGTGTGAAATCATTGTATCATTTTTTTAAATATCAGGGATAGCAGAAAAAACAGAGATCGAAAATCCAAAAGGTCGTATTTTTACGATTTGGAGCATTTGTAAAGGTCCTTTTCTCTTAAAGTCAACATAATATTTTACGGGAACTTCTTCTACAAAGAGTCTTATCGGTAGTCTTTTATATGAAACCATCGACCAACAGTCCAAAATATCAGGAGTAGAAGAATAAAAGGATCGAAAATTGAAAACGGCACCCTTTCATTGCTAAGCAAAACATGCAGTGTGGGTGGCTACAATCTGCACATTTAGTCATCGTATAGAGCTTATTCAACAGTATCGAATTCCAACTGCTAAGGGATCTTTTATGTGCACTCCAATTTGTACAAGGTGGGTGGGGGACACGCCAAAAAATCGAGATGAACTGTCTCGGCAAATGCAGGGATCGAACACCCGACCTCCTGGCTAGCAGGCCATGGCCTTAGCCACATAGTGTGGACAACCATCGCACATTTCATCCATCAAATCAAAGCATTTCATTGCATTAGACCAATGATTCATTGCATTAGACCAATGATTAATTATTCTTAATTTAAAACTTTATTTTAATATTAGTCTGGCATTATTAAATTCTAATTTTATTGGTCTGATTTAAAATTAAACTTTCTTTTAAATATGAACAACCCTTGACGTGTTCATATAAAACAACGAAATACTCTAAAACAGTAGCTCAACCTTTTGACCTAGACTCATTAATTTACCATTTTGTTGTGAGCGACTTGTTATTCTTCCTATATGACATATTGCAGGTATCTGATTTCAAAGGAGAGTTGGGTGGCTAAATGGTTAGCACACGTTTGTCATTGAGTTAACTATCGTGTTTTCGAATACCCGGTTGTACATGTACGTGACAAGGAGTAAGGTCGCATGTCCAACCTGCCATTTTTAATTTTTTCCCGCCATTTTCATTTCATTTTCTCATCCGTCTCATTACAATAATACAAGTTTCAGTTATTTCCCTTTAGTTTTCAAATTATTGTTATGCCTGGATGCAATGTTTCATACTATATTTAAACTTGTAACTTCGCGAGTTTTTGACCAATTTTTATAATTTTTTCTTCTTACCCTTTTATTTAGGATACTTGATACAATCAATGACATGTGACGATGAATATGAAAGCTTTCATATCTGCATGGGACAGTAGCAGATCTAGTTATTATTAGTATTCGAAATTCCTGGAAATCGCGTCTACGGCCGTCTGGTCAAACCCCCCATCGGTCGCTCTGCAGACTCTAAAGAAATAAATTTGTCGGGAAAATATGCTGGCCCCCCCAAACGAGTTCAGCCCTGTACGCCTATGTATACATATACTAAAAATGAAACATAATCTTTCCAGCAAGTCTTCTGATCTTCTGTGAGTGTACCAAGCATATCTAATAAAGTTCTATTAAAACGCTCACATAACCCATTACCAATGGGGTGATAAGGTGTTGTTCCGGATTTATTTATTCCCAAGATACTGCATACTTCTTTAATAATATTAGATTCAAAATTACGACCCTGATCGGAATGAAGTCGTGCAGGAATGCCATATGGTAAGAAAAAAAAATGTTGAATTAAGATTTTAGCGGTTGTTTTCGCAGTCTGGTTTCTTGTTGGTACTGCTACAGCAAATTTTGTGAAATGATCAATTATGATTAAAGTGCACATAAGATCATAATTTTCTATTACATATTATAATAAACAATGATTACTAAATCCATATTACGGAAAGTTCAAATCAATCTGATTAAAATTAACTGAGCTATTTACGTTTTAGTATGGGACAGCCAAAAACGGTTTTCAAATTTTCATGAACGACCTTAATCCGGTTGATTGGCTGATGACGTCACAGGCACTACACATACTATACACATTATCTATCCAATATATCACTGCCTGTATAATATATCACTGTATCAACATACCAACAGTTAACAAGTGTGTATTGTCGGTAATCATTAGCTCGTAATTATGTAAGCTACACATCACTATATAATTCAAAGCATTTTCAAACGCAGACCTTTCTCGTCTTGAATTGTAATAGATTTTATTTGTTACTATAATATTTCCGAGTGTATTTCACGATGCCGAATTATCGTTGTATTATTGAGAGTTGTGGAAATTCCAGCAGAGAAAAGGGGAATAATGTACCGACGTTTCATAAATTTCCCAAAGACGAAATATTACGGAAAGAGTGGATTGCGTTTGTCAACAATTTAATTACGGATTGGCGGATGCGGGTCGTTTTATCCCACGACTGGTTCACGCCGGGCTGTTTCATCCCACACCTGATTTGCTATCGGGCTGTTTCATCCCACTTGTTATTATAGAAGCAGTTAATTAACCGAGTTGTACTTATTGTCGAATAAACTTCATTGTTTATTATGAAATAAACACACCATTAATTGTTATGGAGTAGTAAAAAAAACATGACGCGAGAGTTGATATCTGTCGTTTGGGTCTCGGATATACGAAGTTTGGGACTCTGGTATACGACGTTTGGGAAATATATATATATTCAAAACACGAAAGAAAAAATCAAGAACCACGTGGTTAGTAAAAGGCTCAACCAAACGATAAAACATTAGTTGCACTTACGGTTCTTTGATAATCATCGTTTCTCATGAAATTATATAATATTTATTTAAAACGAATAATATGCTGATGACCTACACAAAAACAAAATAAATATTTACACGACATGCAATCTTTTTTTTTTACAAGCCCCTACAAATTGTTAATAATCAGTGAGCTACACCTTGACGACATGCTTGTCGTAGATGCTAATACCAATCGATAAATTGGTGCGAACAAGCCACTGGTAAGTGGAAGGTCAATCAAGTTCGTTAACTATTTGATAAAAGAAAAACAACAAAGTATTACTAAATATGCACAAATTTTCAACAATACATTTTGGCAAGTTTTATACTCGCAGATAAAACAAAACAAAGGAGAACTAGCAGTGTTAATCGCGGTCTCAACAACCGCCAATCACCTAATTAAATAAATGCGAATTAAATTCCCAATTGAAATAATAAACGATAACCTGCCTTTTTTTAAATCTGGTGTTGATTATCGAACCCATTCTGCTCAGCGAGTTAAGATTATTGACGACAATTGATTGGTGAATCTGATTGTTAAAGCGCTTAAAAACATTGAATTAATTTAGAAATGCAAAACGTAATCTATTATTCGTTACATATAAAAAAAATCGTTAGTCATTTATTATTATTCGTGCACATTTTCTGATATGGTCTGGTTATTTGAGCCTAAAAATAGAACACATCCCAATTGGTGCATGCACGCTTCCCTTTGATGACAGTTATATCATGGCATCTCATGGGTCGTATATACGATTATTTCACCGTGCAAGGTGCAAATGCATGCTTTCTGATATGGTCGGATTATTTGAACCTAAAAATAGAACACAGCAAGTCTTCTTTGAGGTGTTGTATCATGGACATACACGATTATATCACGAGGTAATTCTGTTATTGAAACCCAAACTGAACGAAAACGGCTCTCGATTATAACGGATGTAAATTTTGTGGAATGCTGAAGCAATTTTAGTTTAAATATCCTTTGTGTGTAAATTACTACTATAGGGCAGGCTGTGTACATGTAATATCAATTCTTTTATTTATAAAAGCTGTAAATAGATAATTTAATGAAATCAATTTATTTACAGCTAAAAAGATAATTTAATGAAATCAATTTATTTATAAAAGCTGTAAATAGATAATTTAATGAAATCAATGAATCTAGTCTCGCAACAATCGGATGGTTTTCATTATTAGATCCGGTATCATCTACATCGCCACCCTCTATGGAGCCACAGTCAGATAGATACGGCTCAAACATAATATATGGCGCTATAGTTATCATTTCTCGCGACGTATCTGTATCCGATACATTGCCAGAGCTAAAAGAACTACTGCTATAGGATAACTCTAAATATTCTGCTTCCATTCTCTCGGTGTATGATAGAATGACCAATAACACGTGTTAATGATTTATTTATATGATTACTACTTAAAACCATTTCGTTTCTTAAATGCCGACAATTAATTATTTCAATTGGCTTCATAGATGTCCGTAGCGCCGGCTACACCAATTCTACACCAATCGTGTTTCAATCAGAAGCCAATTGTTAGTTTACGGTCGGCTTATTCTGATTAAAAAGACAATGCTACAGCAATCGGCTTTATAAAACAAATTCTAAATTAAAAAAACAGATTATTCCGTAGTCAGTTGTTTTATTTAATTAGGGGATTAAGGAACCAGTCAGGCGTTAATGAATACACACGCCGGCTGTATATAGGCAATTAAGGAATAAACATTCCGAATATGCATTTGTACACTGTGACGTCACTAGGGACCGAGGGGATTAAGAGTGTTTTCGATAATTGGCCAAGTCGTTTTTACGGGAGGTCTATATTTGCGACTTTGAGTGAAGATAGCTGATTTATTTTTAATCAGATTGATGTTAACTTTCCGTAATGTGCATATAATAACCACTGTCCATCACTACGCCGAGTTTCAGTTTGTCGTCTTATGAGCACTTTAAAATATTCTCAATACCACCTTTAGATGGTTCCAAAGAAAGAAAATCAGTGCAAACTAGTTGTAAAGGTTATGAAGTTGAAATACTTACTAAGGGGGCTCTGATATTATGTTGAGGAGACTTCCTACGAATACATCTGGGACAAGATCTGACCATAGGTTGACATCGAAGGCCAGAAGAAGCGCGATTTGACCAAATCTAAAGTCCGATCACAACTCACGTGACCCATGTTGTCATGAAGTAATGCTAATATAAGTTGTTGCAGTGAAACAGGTAAAACACTTTGAAACACAGTATCGGATGAAGGTGAAGGTAAGTATTTCTTATATAAAATATCATCTTTTAAAATTAAATTATCCCAGGAACGAAGTATAGCAGCTGTATCCTTATCGACACTATGAAAATCTGTAGGTTTACATCCATTTCTAACTGCTTGAATTATGAACTGAATTCCAATACAATCTTGTTGAGCGTTGAAAACTTTTGACTTATCCATTAAATTTGAATATTCCACAGAAAAACCAACAATAGAAGAAACAACACACTCTAGAACATTCTGACTAAAAGAAAAAGTTTCAATTTTACCAAGATCAATGTCAGTGAAATCAATTACAGCAGATACAACAGAATTATCAGGAAGTCTTGACAAAGCATCAGCCGGCCGCAACATTATGAATATCAGGTAATTATACTAAGCTGAAAGATCGACTAACCATCTGTGCCCAGTAGCGTCAAATTTAGCTGAAGAAAGTACATTACCCATGGCATCTTGAGTCGTAATGTGCATTTTTTCTAATTAAGTAAAATAAGTGAAATAATTGATTTTGATCGAAATTGAGATTTTAACTAAAATGGGTCTATTAATATACTATCTATCGATACAAAAGATCAAAGTACCAATACAAGATTTTGCATATTAATTGGCATTGTTGTAAAGCCGAGAATCTCTAGTTTTAAAATATGACCAAAGAATTGGTCAGGAAATATGATTTTACTACAATATTCGTCTTCAGCACCCTTGAAAACTTGTAGAAGAAAATATTGATATTAAACGACAAAATAACGAATGATTTAATGGCATGCACTGTAGAACTAGAACCGTTTAGTCGTGTTGTTTTAGCGTTGGAATCTAATCCTACCGTTGAATTTCAAAACATCGTTGAAAAATAACAAAAATGGTTTAATTAGTACAATGGTTTAGATTCTCCGATGCGTTTAGAAACGAATTTCCCGTTCACTTATCTATGGCATTTAGAAATTGGACAAGCCGTTGAACTTCCCGAAATGCGTTGAAAAATGGTTTTCCCGTTTAAATATCTAGGGCATTTAGAAATTGGACAAGCTGTTGAATTTCCCCGTGAGGCATTTAGAAATGAACTTCCCGTTATTAGATAAAACTATTAATTTTCCGCTAGCCGTTTTTCCGATCGGTTCATTTTGATTACGATTATAAAGGTGAATATAAAAAAATGCGCACACATCACGCCTTACCGTGTCCGTAGTATTTATTATCCATTAGCCTATACAGATAGTATTCCACCATTGACAAATACTTAAAAAATCGGTAAGTCATGTCCCAGAACTCGGTAAATCACAGGTTTAAATGCATCTTCATTAAATCACAAATGCGCACACATCACGCCTTACCGTGTCCGTAGTATTTATTATCCATTAGCCTATACAAATAGTATTCCACCATTGACAAATACTTTTAAAAAAGATAGTAAGCTGGCACTGCCAGGCAGGATACACCCACATTTTCGAGAGATGGATAGAGAACAAGCAAAACCGAAAGTGATTTTTCCTACAATCAAAGGCCATAATTCATTAAGTTACAATTTGATATGCGCAAATATCGAAAAGTATCAAGATATTTAGGTTATAAACACGCAATTTAAGTTTCATCAAAATCGAAATTAAAATTGTGACCTCTACAGGGTCCACAACCTTGAAATACCATTTTTTAACAGTATTCGCGTACAAACAGCAGCCATTTTGTATTGTAATTATGGTCCTTAGCTTGTAACGGTGATATAATCAAAGGATTTTTTAAATCAGCTAATAATTGTGACCTCCAGAGAGACCACAAGCTAAACAAAGGCGATTTTGCGTATAATCAGGGGCATTAATTCAGGAAGTTACGATCCGATATGCGCAAATATCAAAAAGGACCCAAGATCTTTGGGTAATATCCATGCATTTCAAGTTTCGTCAAAATCGAATTAAAATTGGGACCTCTACAGGGTCGAAGAGCTTGATATACCATTTTTCAACAGTATTCGCATACGAAGGGCGGTCATTTTGTATGGTAATTTTGGTCCAATTTTTCCGAAATTCGAACTCACCCTTCCTTAGGGTGTAACGATGATATAATCAAACGATTTTTCAAATCAGATAATAATTGTGACCTCCAGAGGGACCACAAGCTAAACAAAGGCGATTTTGCGTATAATCAGGGGCCATAATTCAGGAAGTTACGATCCGATATGCGCAAATATCGAAAGGAACCAAGATCTATGGGTTATAACCATGCATTTCAAGTTTCATCAAAATTGAATTAAAATTGTGACCTCTACAGGGTCCACAACCTTCATATACCATTTTTTAACAGTATTCGCGTACGAACGGAGGCCATTTTGTATGGTAATTTTGGCCCGTGTAACGGTGATATATTCGAACGTTTTTAAATCGAATAATAATTGTGACCTCCAGAGGTACCACAAGCTAAAATAGGTGATTTTTCGGACAATCAGGGGCAATAATTCAGGAAATTTCGTTCCGATAGACGCAAATATCGAAAGGAACCAAGATCTTAGGGTTATAAACATGAATGTAAAGTTTCATCAAAATCGGTTCAAAATTGTGACCTCTATAGGGTCCACAAGCTAAAAACATGATTTTTCGTACAATCAGGGGCCATAATCCATGAAGTTTTGATCCGATACATGCCAATATCGAAAGCAGCCGAGATCTTTTGGGGATAAACCTATATTTCAAGTTTCGTCAAAATCGGGTAAGAATTGTGACCTGTAGAGAGTCCACAAACAATTGTGGACGGACGGACGTCCGGACGGACATCCGGACGGACGGACGGACAGGGGCGACGACATAATACGTCCACATGAAAATGTGGGCGTATAAAAACGGCAAGTAAAATATGTCCCAGAACACGGTAAATCACAGGTATAAAATGCATCTTCATTAAATCACAAATGAATTATCGCAGCATTCCACGTGTACGTCGCCAGAATCAACCCCAGAATGGCAGTGGGATAAACTCGCGAGAGTTAAACATGTACTGGCGCCAAAAAAATCACTGTGGCGCAATACATTTGAGGATAAAAGTTCACAAATTCGACCAATCAAATAATTAATGTTAATAACAAGGGAAATTTATGACTCAAGTGTATTATACTCAGACATGTAAACCACAGGTGGGAATTAATAAAACAATAGAATTCGAACAATCAAAGAATTAATCCATGTATACTGTACTAACGAACAATATGGTTTCGTATGGCACCGAGACGTGTGACGACATTTATGACTCATCACTAGATTCAAAACAACAATCGGCTGACCAAAATGTGAAAAGTCCATAATGTCAGCTGTTTCGTACTTAGTTCATGCGTACCTAACATGAGCGGTTTCGTACTTTACTTCTTATCCCAAATTGATTTGTACCTTACTATGTTGTTTAAATCAGATTAAAAGAAATTGAAATAAAGGTAAAACAAACATTTGATCAAATCCAAAGGCTACGCTAAATTTATAAAAGTGCCTGACGAGCGATAATTAGAATATGCACAAGATTAGTTTCTTTTTCTAAGTGTGTTTGAAAGAAATTGAAATAAAGGTGAAACACGAATTAATGAATGAAATGGGTTTAAACGTCCTACTGTTCTGTTCCAACTGGGCTAATGAAGAAACATAATTACACGATTTGATCAAAACCAACGGTGCGCGGATAAAAGAACAATTATTTTTTATAAAAATATCCGCCGAACGAGAATTAGCTACGATCATTTAATAACAAGAAGCAAACTGTGTGCATTGAATTTTTTTTTAGAAATCTCCATATTGATATTACACAGTCTGGCCAAAAGTAGTAAACATTTCTTTTTTATACTTGAACTTAATAAATGCAACGTACAAACTGCTTACCGTATTTATACATTAGACGATTAATATACTAAATAATAATCATGTTCGGTCTCCAATAATCATCACATTAATATTCTTTTGAAGACGGTTTCACTAAAACACCTAACAAGAAGTTCTTATGAATGAAATCTTATCAGTACAGAATTTAGATTATTAATAATAACTAAGGCGACACTTGCACGCATCAAAGAAAACACATCAAAGAGTACCGGGTACAAAGGAAATTCCCTCACAAAAAAAGCATGCATTACCGTTGTTAGTAATAAGGTCAATTATTTTGGATAACGATAATTTACTGACAATTCAGAATAAAAGTACTGATTACAAGAATACGACATGGTAATATTAAGTTGTTAAAGGGGCTTCTATTTTAGTCAATTTACAATTTCTTTTGATGACACGTTTTAATTCACGTAATTAATTAGGAATCTTGACTGACAGATGCATTGACTCAGAATCTTTGGTGCCGAATTTAATTGAAAAGGCCATCAAGGTATTATCCTACGTGTTAATGTTCAGCAAGGTTAACGGTGACTTTTGGCAAAATATGCTTGAAAACAGGACATGAAGGCATTTAATTCATTTGTGATTTAAACCCGAAGATATATTACTTGTTCGGGTGTGATTTATTAATTTAAAATGCATTGTGTGACTTATTTGACAGAATGGAAATGGCTATTTCGTTGACAAAACTTTCGCACACGGTAAGACCATGTGTGTAAACTTTTGAAAATTTTCGTTATTTGAATGAGTTTGAAGTAGTCTATCGATGCAAGTCTTAAAAATGTCGAAAATATTGATGAAGTAATGTATCGGTACAGCCATATTTCTGTTTATTTTAATATTTAAAAGCCTGTTTGATATTTGTTATTTTTCAATATATGCGAGTAAAATCTGCGTGTTTAACCTTGTAAAATGAATCTTTTTTTTTGGAATGCTGTATTAGCCGATGATATTCGACAACGATATCACTGTCGTGGAATCGCACGATAAATAAACCCATTTCAAACCAGCTATAGAGAATAACATGTCATTTGGGACTTGCGTCATTGGGGACTCAAAACAATATGACCGCGACGTTTGGGACTTTTGTATACGACGTTTGGAACTTTAGTATACGTCGTTTGGGACTCAAGTATATTTAGTAATACTTCGTTGTTTTTCTTTTTTAAAAAGTAAACGAGCTTGATTAACCGATCACTGCTAATGTTTTTTCGTGAAACAGGATAATTGCAATCAACACACGGCCGCCATTCTCGTTAATTGACAACTCGCGTTTTCCCTCATCCACCAAAGAACCGCTAGGTTTCTTTGCACAATAACATACTACAATAACATCGGGATTATCGGTTAATCTGCTTTAATTATCCCGCCGTGATCATTGCCATTTCTTCTATTTTCCTGGAGAAAAACCTTGCTTTCTACACACTTAATTTATCGGTTGGTATTGCCATCTACGACAAGCTTGTCGAGGAATGCATGTCAACGGCAATGCGCAACTTACGGATTATCGTTAACAATTTCTAGGGGCTTGTTTTTGTGTATGTCAATTTCAAATTAATTCATCAGCATATTATTCGTTTTTAACAAATTTATACAACTTTTTTGGGAAACTATGATTATCAAAGAACCGTAAGTGCAACTAATGTTTTATCGTTTGGTTGAGCCTTTTACTAACCACGTGTAGTTCATGTTAATAATTATTTTTTTAGTGTTTTGCCTTGGCCTATTTCTTATAAATTCATCAGCAACTTTTTAATATAAATAGTACCCAGATAGACAGGTATCAGCCGTGTTTTTCTTATCAATTGAATATTAACAGACAACTGATATAAATAAAATACAACTAATAATGTTTTCATTTCTTTATTATTATTCATAATCTGTCTTCGGCCATCATCTTAAACGAAAAAAGATAAGTTATTAATATTTCTACATAAATTCTTAAAAGTCCCAACTGTCGTTTATATCGAGTCCCAAATGTTCGTTATTACAGTATTTATTAATTATTTGATTGGTCGAATGCTATTATTGTATTAATTCCCACGTGTTGTCACACGTCTGGTTGCCACACGAAACCATATTGTTCGTTAGTACAGTATACATGGATTAAATCTTTGATTGTTCGAATGCTATTGTTTTATTAATTCTCACCTGTGGTTTACATGTCTGAGTATAATACAAAAGCATGCCTTTGAACATACACTTGAGTCATAAATTTCCCTAGTTATTAACATTAATTATTTGATTGGTCGAATTTGTGAACTTTTATCCTCGAAATGTATTGGGCCACAGTGATTTTTTTGGCGCCAGTACATGTTTAACTCTCGCGAGTTTATCCCACTGCGATTCTGGGGTTGATTCTGGCGACGTGTACACGTGGAATGCTGCGATAATTAATTTGTGATTTAATGAAGATGCATTTATACCTGTGATTTACCGTGTTCTGGGACATATTTTACTTGCCGTTTTTTTTTAAAGTATTTGTCAATGGTGGAATACTATTTGTATAGGCTAATGGATAATAAATACTACGGACACGGTAAGGCGTGATGTGTGCGCATTTGTGATTTAATGAAGATGCATTTAAACCTGTGATTTACCGAGTTCTGGGACATGACTTACCGATTTTTTAAGTATTTGTCAATGGTGGAATACTATCTGTATAGGCTAATGGATAATAAATACTACGGACACGGTAAGGCTTGTCCAATTTCTAAATGCCCTAGATATTTAAACGGGAAAACCATTTTTCAACGCATTTCGGGAAGTTCAACGGCTTGTCCAATTTCTAAATGCCATAGATAAGTGAACGGGAAATTCGTTTCTAAACGCATCGGAGAATCTAAACCATTGTACTAATTAAACCATTTTTGTTATTTTTCAACGATGTTTTGAAATTCAACGGTAGGATTAGATTCCAACACTAAAACAACACGACTAAACGGTTCTAGTTCTACAGTGATGGTTGCTGTGTGATTTTTTTTTTTTAAAAACCTGTAACGGTAAATCACTTTGATCTTTTGGGTATGTTCTATGCCCGGAATTACCTGCTGTCTAAATATATTTATATAAAGTTTTTCTTTAAACCTGTATCGGGTTATTCTTCCATGGCAGGTTTATTGTCCATTAGAAAACATGATATACTGGTATAAGGTTTTTCTTACAGGAATTCTTACTAGAATTCTCAGGTTATGTACTTTTAAACATAGACGGTTTATAAACAATATAAAGCCCTTGACTTCGGTAATGCTGGGGAAGAAAGACTTCAGAAAAAACCCTCGGCTTACCGGCCTCGGTTTATCTCGATCTTTGGCTATTTTCTTCAGTCTTTCTTCCCCTGCATAACCTCAGTCTCGTGCTTTATCCTACACAGGAAATACCGACACCTTTACCTTTTCTTAAAACTTCAGATTTCAGTGAATTCAATTTTATTTTCAACTAACTGAGAGCTCTCATGACCGCCTTTTCCATTCTCAAACGTTACCAATGCCCTATGAATTCATTTAGCATACACTACCCTGCAAGGTGTGACCATGGCATAACTAATGAGTGACCATAAAATCATCGAATATGTAAAATGATAAATATTCGTTGCATCGACCCAAAACCATGTTTGTCGTCTTTAGCGACCCAGAAAAACCCAAAAATGATATATTACACGAGTACCAAGTATAAGATCTCCAATAATTGGTTTGGTGGCCATTTTGAAAAACAAGAAGGAGGATACAGCAGGTCGACCCTTTGATACTACAACATTCGTGTGCCTAATAACACATATAAACTGACACGGCACCATGCGGTTACAAATATACGGTGACAAAAACAGAATTCTCATTTTAGTCGACATTTTGATAAAACAAAATGGTCGATATTGTCGGATTAATTTTATTATTTAGGCCAACATTATGTAAAAAAAATGGCGGATATTATCTGATCGACTCTTATAATGCAATTTTTAATGCAGTAACCCCCCAAACCTGACCAATGACATTAATAAACACGTTACTTATGAAAACTCGAAAATTTGATTTTTTGGTGTCCATTTGGAAAAATAAGATATCTGAAATTGTCGGATGAAATTTTTACTACAATTTTCGTCTTCAGCACCCTTGAAAACCCCCAGTTAACAAAAAAGCAAATGAATGGCCTGGTTGCTATGGTATTTTGTTTTGAAACATACCAAATCTTTAACTTGATTTTTCTCAAAACTTACTTTGGTGTGTTGGATGGCTTCAAGCCGCCACAACTTAGTCAATTTAATTTTATTATTTAGGCAAACATTATGTAAAAAAAATGGCGAATATTATCTGATCGACTCTTATAATGCAATTTTTAATGCAGTAACCCCCCAAACCCGACCAATGACATTAATAAACATGTTACTTATGAAAACTCGAAAATTTGATTTTTTGGTGTCCATTTGGAAAAAAAAGATATCTGAAATTGTCGGATGAAATTTTAACTACAATTTTCGTCTTCAGCACCCTTGAAAACCCCCAGTTAACAAAAAAGCAAATAAATGGCCTGGTTGCTATGGTATTTTGTTTTGAAACATACCAAATCTTTAACTTGATTTTTCTCAAAACTTACTTTGGTGTGTTGGATGGCTTCAAGCCACCACAACTTAGTCAATTTATGCCCGATTTAAACAAACTATACATCAAATTGAAGGTATTGAGCCGGAGAATATGAAAATAACAATAACTCATTTTTCAAAATTCCCTCATTGAGACTCAGTATGCCATGGGGGTCACATATTATGTTAATGGGTTGTTGCGTCCGTCTTTACTATGAATTTGTTGCCATATACAATCGTGAAATTTCTTGGTCACTGCCCATTTTAAACCCAGGTATTCAAGTTTAGGAGCAGGATAGTTCTTCTCACTTTTTGAAATACTCTGGCTGGCATATGCAATTACTCTTTGTTTTCCTTCCTGAATTTGATATAAAATAGCGCCTAACCCATGAGAGCTTGCATCTGTTACTAATATGAAAGGTTGGGTATAATCAGGGAAAGCTAAGAAAGGAGAATAAGTCAAATGAGAAATGAGATTATCAAACGCCTGTTGTTGCTCTGTACCCCAGTGAAATGAATTACAATTAGCTTCTGTGTTTTTTAGGTGTATCGCCAAGAAGATCTGTAGAAGGTCAAGTAATCTTTGCATAATCTTTGATAAAACGTCAGAAATATCCAAAAAATCCAAGAAAACTGTGTACTTTTGAAACAGATTTAGGAATAGGCCAGCTTGTGTAACAGAAGAAATTTTAACGGGGTCAGCTTGAATACCATCATCAGAAATTATATATCCCAAATACTTTAATGATGACTGCAGAAATTCACATTTTGAAGGCTTTAACTTAAGATTGTGCTTCATTAACCTGGAGAATACTAAGCGTAAACGAAAAATGTGCTCAAAGTTTTTTGAAAAAACAATGATATAGTCAATAATAATTAAACAATATCAGACATGCAACGCTCTAGACAACGCTGTAAAGAACTAGGTAGGTTGGTTAATCCAAATGGCATAGAATTGAACTCCCAAAAGCCAAGGCTACCTGTAGTGAAAGCCGTTTTAAATTTACATACATGCAAACTGTCACGCATTTGGCGTGAGACTCACGCATTTTGACCTGTGATCACGCTCACACGCCTAACACACTGTTTCTCACGCATGTCAAAAATTTGTTTTAAAAAAACTCCAGCGCATTCGCAAAGCGTTATTCAGAATAAGATCCGGTTCTGGGGCGTTCACACTCAATCAGTAGTAACGCCACGGCATCTATCGGGCGCGATTAAAACTAATTCCGAGGGCCTCCCACAAATCCTGAATGTCCCGAAGGAGGCCGAGCCGAAAGATCCCGAGAGGTGAAGGTCAAATTATTTCCAAGATGGATGATGGAGAATAAGAATTTGCGCGATGTGTACCCTCGTTTTATATATTTGTTTGTGTTTTTCATGCAAATAATCGGCGCCGTAGATCAAATAATCCGCAAATTTCTCTGACATTTATGTCAACACGTTTTCCCTACGACGTGAAACAGAAGTAGGTGGCAAAGCTCAACTGCGCATGCGTAACGCGGGATTCCAGTTTAATACGTATTAAGCTGTTCACACTGTGGTGACAAAGCGATGTAACCAATTCGAATTTTATTTTTGTCATGTTGACATGTTTTTCACTGACTACTTTAAACTATTAAAATCTGTTTTAACTGTTGATTCTTTCACATTTTTTTTCACCTTATTAGTAAGAAATTCAATCAACCTAATACCTCTAAATTTAGTAAAAAAAAGTGTAAAAATCGTTTTTCGGCTGGGTGCACCCCCCACCAGGGCATCGCCCTTGACCCCGGCTAACTTTAGGATCTCACTCATTTTGATGGCCAGGGGTTGGCAGCTATGAATTTATTTTCTTCTGCCATTTCAATCTGCCAATATCCACTTTTTAAGTCCAAAGAATATTTTGAGCCATTTAACGTATCTAAAATTTCGTCTATACGTGGAAGGGCATATGAATCACAAACAGTTTTTGAATTAAGCTTTCTATAATCTACGCAGAAACGTAGAGAACCATCTTTCTTGCGTACAAACACAACAGAAGAAGCCAATGGACTGTTAGATGGATGAATAACATTGGCTTTTATCATGTCCTGAATATGCTCTTTTACCTCTTGGAACATTGATGGCAGAATCCTAAGGTGTCGTTGTTTAAAAGGAGTTTCCACTGTCAGCTTAATTTTATGCGTTGTTAAATCTGTTCTTCCAAAATCTATGTCGGACATACTGAAAATATCTTTTAACTCATGAAGAAGATCTTTAAGGTGCTTGGTATCGCAAGGAGAACATTTAGAATTTAGAGGTTTAGAAGGTGAATCATGTGGGCTAGAAAATGGATAATCATGGACAATATTTACTTGCTGAAGTTGACAAAATACAATATATTAAAGCTAGACCACCCTAATCACTAGTCCCCCCCCCCCTGAAGAAATAAGTGAGTAAGTTTATTGCATAAAAATGCTTACAGGGAGCAGCACACAATTACAAAATGAAAGAAACATCTCATTAGAACAGATATATAAACGCTTCCTTGTTCACTATTTTATTAAGGACGAGAAATAGTAATTGGCTTATTTGAAGAATTCGTAATGTTAATATGAATATCAGCAGAAGGTTGTACAATCCCAGGAACTATAATATGAAGGAAACCAGGAAGTGAATTGTAGTCTTAGACCAAATTGGCTTATTTGAAGAATTCGTAATGTTAATATGAATATCAGCAGAAGGTTGTACAATCCCAGGAACTACATGAAGGAAACCAGGAAGTGAATTGTAGTCTTTGACCAAATATTGCCTACCAGGTAGATGTTTAGCTAAACTACAACTATCAATAACAAGCATCAAAGAATTTGCTGGAACAGTGACAGGCTTAGAAGTGTGTTTTTAAAAATTGAGGAACATTACTAGCAGTAATCGAATCACATAAAACTGAAAATGTAGAATTCCACACAGTGGATTTAGTTTGAACATTATACAACCTAGATAAAATATTTGTACCAATCAAAAATGGAACCCTTGAATTGAAAGAACATGAAGGAACAATTAAAACTAAGGCTTGCAAATCTTTTGAAGTATCCGGAATCCGAATTGGAACTGAAATGTACCCAAGATATGAAACAGGAACACCACCCCTAGCACGAACATCTAACAAATCATTCAAAGGATAAATATGAAATTCTGGTAAATATATTTATGATGAAAATCTTCTGACAAAGTAGAAATCATGGAACCAGAATCCAATAATGAAGGACATAAAATATTATTAACTAAAATATCTGCAATATTTGAACTTCCAACTAGATTAGAAATAAAATTTGAGGCATTATCTTTCTGTGAGAAAACATCAGGCCCCGAGTTCACAAAGCATACTTAAGTACAAATCTATGCTCAACCTTGAGAATTTTCTCAAATCGAAAATTCTCAAAATAAATGGAGTTCACAAAACAATTTGAGAACATTTTTGTTCTCAAAGTTGAGAAAGTTCTCAAATATTTGAGAAAGCTGCTAAGCGTACTTAAGTCTAAAATTTTGACAGATATTTTATTAATAGTAGGCCTATGCTAATACTAATAGTACAATTATTTATAAATAAAGTATTTATGATTTTTAAATCTGCATTACTTTCATAACATTGAAGCTTTGTTTTTTTTATAAAGATTTAAATTAGTTTTTTAACTGTCAGTTCCTTATTTAAATCTTGCACACAATGTTATTACTTAGTTAGACATAGGGCCTACTTCTTTGTTTTATGTTACAGTTATGATACTTCTTTTTAATTTTCCAATGCCCCTCTTTTTTGTTATAAATTGTCTGAAATAGTAAACAATATTTAAATGGTAGATTTAGTTAGAATTTGTATTTAATTTATAGGCCTATTTTGACCGTGATTAGTGTGTGTGAATGTGATATTTATCTAATAATTTCTATCACTATATCATTAGTATTTATATTACTAAGTATCACTATTTAAATAAAGATTAAACTTGTTGAACTTTTAATATTGATGTGATTTGTGTGAATAAGATAGTAGGCCTACCTGTAGGCTATAGATTTAGGGACTAGTCTAAATTAATAAATAGGCCTAATAAGGTAAACTTACGACACCCATTTTCTTTCATTTTGGAAATTTTCCCCAAGGCACCACATCCCTTTATTTTCCCAAATAAAGTAGCCTCCCTATTCGTACATTCTTCTATCAGAGTCATCTACTCTGCGTTTGACCAATTAGACACCCTCTTCCTGCCATCGCCTTCCTTTTTAGTTTGTGACAATCATAGCAGACGACGTTGGAATGGGTTTGTTTATATTTTTCGTTACGGCGAATGTCATAATAATATAACTTTATTTAAGAAAGGTAAAGGATTAGGCTGTAGAAGCCTTTCTATCATCCCGCCCTTCGACTTCGTGAAAAAATATAATTCCGGTTATAATAATAATACAAAAGATGATAGCTTGTTCATTTGACCCAATTATAAGCAGCATCTTCAGTCGAGTTTTCATTGAATAAAAACAACAATTCAATCGGTTTGTTCATACGTATTTTTTCAATGGCAAGTGGAAATAATGTAAAAATAACAATAATATAGTTATTACTACAATTACATTCATTTCTTATTGAACCCGCTAATTCTACCGTGTAAAACACCGGTATCTAAAAATAGATTTTATTCCTAGCGATTTCATTGGCTAATAAGGTAGAGCTGACCCCAGTCGCTTGTAGCATTGAAAACAAATAACATGACGTAATCGATGACGCCGTTAAATAGAATACTCAAGCTGAGTATTTGCTCAACTGCTTTTGTGAACACCAAAGTTGAAAATGTTCTCAACTTGAGAATATTCTCAACTTTGAGCAGAAATATTGACTGAGATTTTTTTTTCTTTGTGAACTCGGGGCCAGGACTCATCGACCGCCTCGTGGAACAAGTCCCTGATAGTTTAAATGGCAGATTATATCACCTTGTCTGTGTCCACTACAGTGTTCACTCTGGGTTACATTATTTTCTCGCCAATTTCTCTTTTTAATTTTTTAGCTATATATTTCTTCCGCCAATTTTTTTTTTTTTTAAATTCAGTAATTTTTATAACTTTTTTTTTTACAAAAATACATAATCATTTTACAATTTACAATATTCTTCTCTGCTTTTCCATTCATCTCTGAAATATCTACCTTTTCTAAATGCCCTTAACATTTTACGTAGTTTACTAGTTAACGTCGCTCTAATACAACGAGTGATTGACACCAACTGCTAAATAATTGCACTCGAATGTAGCACGTGCTATCGGTCATTCCAATCGAAATATACGTCAACATTTCTAAGCGTTTTGATTTATTTACTTAAAAACATAAACCCCATTCAAAATATGATAATAAGTCCGACAATATGCCATCAAAATGTTGGTGATGGAATACTAAAAAATCTGACAATCTTCTAACGGACGTTGAAATTGAAGTTCAATCTTTCGTTTACGACCCATGGCATATGATTTGATAATACCTGACTTTCGACAACCTCAAGATTATATACGCATTTATAAACTGTAACAACATATCTGGTTTCATTTATTAACGATACCGGCAACTTTAGTGAGAAATATATAAAACAGCAGTCATAATCTAATAATCCAAACGAATTGACAAGGTATTGTTCACCGTGTCCTCCATTTTGAATAATAGAAACCATAAAAAAAAAGCTGATTCGTATTGAAAACAAATAATCAAATCTTTTGTCTCTTAATTAGTTTATTACTACTCTTACTGTATATACTTATCAACACTAATCGGGGATTGATCAAGAGACAAAAGATAGGTCTATAGATACCTAATTAATTTTTAATTGACTCACTGTCAATGAACCAACAGGTTTATACAGTGTGGAAATCAAAGCTTTGTGTCATTACGACAAGAAAAAATTATTGCCAAAGGTAAAAAAGAATCGCCATGTAGGAAAAAGTTATCACCAAAAAATCCGCCAGATTGAATATTTTATCGCCAAGATTATATTTTTATCGCAATTGGCGGAAATGGCGATCGACAGCGTGAGCGCTGGTCCAGGCTGTTGACATTTAAAACAAATGGGACTAACACGAGATACATTTGAAGTAGTGAAACGTGGCGGAGGACGAAAAGCTGGACTAAAAAAAGGTGTAGGTGGAGGAACAGAAAAATTTTGAGCTTGAGAAATTCTAAGTGGATAAGATCTCGAACGAGAAGTTGACGTTTGTTCCATGTTGTTTATTCTAAAACTAATATTTTTAATTTGATCGGAAAGATTTGATATCTGCTGTAGAACTCTACTCTGGAAATTATCAGAAGTATTTACAGAACTTGGGGGAATAACTGAAGGATGACTTGAACAATCTTTAAAACATGAAACTAAATTTAACTCTTCTTCGGACTTTCAAACTGCTGTCATTAATTCTGGAAATAAAACATCAGAATCGAGAATATGCCGCGTGTTCCTCTTAACTAATGAATTGTGAAGTCCATGCCAAAATTTATCTTTAAGAATTTTATCAGATGAAGATTCAGTTAAAATACCGGATGAAATTAATTTTAATACAATATTTTGAACTCTGCATGCCCATGATCATGGCATGATGAAATTGATTCAGAATCGGTCTGTTTTGTAGTGTGTAGTTTATTAAGAAGAATTTCTGCAGAAACAATATCGCCAAATAATGGATCGAGGTGACTAAACAATTCCTCTAGAGATTGTGGGTTTAACCAAGCCAGAAAATCCGCTGCAGTACCCATGGATGCCCCCACGAACAGTATTAATGATAACCTGAGTTGAACATGTACCTTCCTGCTGCAACTGAAGAATCTCCAATCGCCCCTATTACCATCCCCAGAAAATGGAGACAATCTAGGTGTTGAAACAGCACATGTCGCAAGTTGGAGAATATGAAGAATAACGCCAAAATTGAGTTGAATAAAAAGGTTACCTATAAGGGTTTGATTGATTAATGGTGGAAGTTGCTTAAAATGATGGAGTAATACCATGTGAACTAACATTATTGACTGTAGAAGGTGTAAAATGGGGTTGATGAATTGGTCGCGGAGTGAAACTGTAATTACCAGGAATGTAACTATATGATGGAGCTGCACTTGTAACTGGCGACGAATGATTGGGCCTTACTGATGGATCATACCCAAGAACATCATGGCAAATTTTTTGTTGATACTCCAGTTGACATAATGCCTTTAATTTCGTTAATAAGTTCCCTAGTTAAATTAGAATCCTAAGATTGAGCCATTCTAACAAGATGGAAAATTGAAATAAGTTGGATACAAAATATTCCCCAAATTATCCAACTAGAAATTGCAACTTTAATAAAAAAAAAACAAAGCATCTAAGTAAAATTATACACAAATTATAAAGAACTATCAACAAACTATACTAAGTTCAGAATCTGAAACCAACCAAGCTATTTCAAATAAGTCCATAAACTGAAATACTAATACCACAATGTTAACCTGCTGTCGGACTAGTCCAGTTGCCAAACCCCATTTCAAGCCTTGACGTGGAAATATAGTCCACCTTATGTTTTTTTGTGGATTATATATGTTCTCTATGTGTAGATTAAGAATCCAGTTGATGCCACCCTGACACCCTTGGGCATTTTCTGGTCATTTAGTGGGGTAAAATGTGTGACATATTCTGTCGGACCTCTGTTTTAAGATGTGTTTTATAAGAATTCGACCCGTCGAAACCAGTAGGCTTGGGTATTCCCCATAAAGGTGATGGCTAATTCTGCTAGGGGGCTAAATTCAAAATGGAAGCTTATTTTGGCAGGAAACTTATAAAGTTTCCTAAAAAGGTGTGTAATATGTTTAAATATAGGTTTTTGGTGTATTATATATTTTCAATATGTGTAGTTTCGGAATCCAGATGATGCAAACCTGGCATCCTTGAGGAAACAAGCCAACAGTGAGGTTGATGTCCCCCGCCGAAATACCAAAATAATAAGATGACACATATTAATCGAACATTTATTTATTTCAAAAGCATCGAGCAATCAAACTATACACAAAGTTTGATCACTCTCTATCAGATAGAATCTAGATTATCTTGTCCCAAAGCATCGAACAATGAAAATGATTAGCTCTGCTTAGCTTTAGCTCAAAATATTAATTATTGAACTCAGTCAAGACATTCGCCTAATGATCATCTACATCAAGTACAAATTTTACCTCAATTAAAAGCAGAATTATGTTCCAAAGTCTTGACCAATAAATTTGCTTATCTCTCCCTAGCCTCAGCAGAAAATATGCACCATCAAATTTAGTCACGGTAATGATATAATGAATCTATATTCTGAGTTACATTGCTATTACTTCATTACAACCAAAGTTATCGTGCCCCAAAGCATCAACCAATCAGATTGCTTATATCTGCTTACCCTAAGCAGACAATGTTCATCATCAAACTCCATCAAGTCATTCAAATAATGAGTGCCTTCACCAAGTGAAGAGTTATTGTGTTTCAAAGTCTCGACCAATCAAACCCTCAGCAAAAAAATGTTGATTATCAAACTTGATCAATATATCGATGTAATAAAGCTAAAGCTATACAACAAATGTCCTCAATATCACTTAATCAGAACTTAATAAGCATCAACCAATCAAATTGCTTATCTCTGCTAACCCTAAGCAGAAAATGCTCACCTTCGAACCCCATCAAGGTATTTACCTAATACTATAGACACCTATGCCAAGTGTGAACATTATTGTGTTCCAAAGTCTCGACCAATCAAATTGCTTATAGCCCTGCATACCATGAGCAGAACATGCTCATTATCGAACTCAGTCAAGGTAATGATGTAATGAATCTACACACCAAGTTTCATCACTGCCACTTAATTAGAATTAAAGTTATTGTGTCCCAATGCAGAAAATGTTCATCTTCGAATTCCATCGAGACATTGACCTAATAAACACTCACACTAAGTTTGAACATTGTAACTCAATTAGAATGAGAGTTATTTAGTTCCAAAGTCTCGACTAATCAAATTACTTATCGCTCTGCTTACCCTGAACAGAAAATGCTCATTATCAAACTTAGTCAAGGTATTGATGTGATGAAACTATACACCAAGCTTCATCACTCTCACTTAATTAGAACTAAAGTTATCGTGTCCCAAAGCATCAACCAATCAAATTGCTTATCTCTGCTTACCCTAAGCAGAAAAAGTTCATCTTCGAACCCCCATCAAGGTATTGACATAATAAACACTTACACCAAGTTTCAACATTCTAGCTTAATTAGAACGAGAGTTATTGTGTCCCAAAAAGTGTGACAGACAGACAGACAGATGGACAGACGGACAAACCCATTATAATAGTCCCCTGCTTTGATAAAGTTCTCCTCCATGCTGTTCAAGTCATCAAAATTCATTGAAACTCAATATACTTGGTCGTCTCATGACCTTCAACACTGTGTATAAATTTAAAGTCAATCGGATTTTAACTTAAGCCTCTAGAGCGTCTACAAAATTTTTTAAGTGATCAAGGGCCATAACTCTGTCAGTAATTATCGGAAATGCTGAAAAACAATCGGCTTCTTCGTCTCATGATCAAGGGCCATAACTCTGACAGTAATTATCGGAAATTGCTAAAAATCAAAAGGCTTCTTTATTTCATGACCTTAAACACTGTGTATAAATTTAAAGTCAATCGGTTATTAACTTTAGCCTCTAGAGCGTCCACAAGATTTTTTGAAGTGATCAAGGGCCATAACTCGGACTAATTATCGGAAATTGCTAAAAATATTCGGTTATTAACTTTAGCCTCTAGAGCATCCACAAGATTTTTTGAAGTGATCAAGTGCCATAACTCTGACAGTAATTATCAGAAATCGCTGAAAATTAATAGGCTTCTTCGTCTCATGACCTTAAACACTGGGTATAAATTTAAAGTCAATCAGATATTAACTTTGGCCTCTAGAGCATCCACAAGAATTTTAGAAGTGATCAAGGGCCATAACTCTGACAGTAATAATCACATATTTCGCTAAAAATCAATAGGCTTCTTCGTTTCATGAAGTAAACACTGTTTATAAATTTAGAGTCAATTGGATATTAACTTTAGCCTCTAGTGTCCACAAGCAATTGTGGACGGACGGAGGTGACGGCAATATATGACCACATTTCAATGTGGGCGAAAAGTGTAAAGGCTACAGCCTACTCTTATATCAAATTCTAACTGCCAAGGGATCTTTTACCTCGCTCCAATGTGTACATGGGACCTTGGTTTTTCATCCCATCCGAACGACTAGGCAGGTGTCCTTGTCAGGCCCTCCTTCTGCATTACGTCGGAAAATCGAGATGAACTTTCTCGGCCAATGCAGGGATCGAACACCCGGCCTCCAGGCCTTATCCACTTAGCCACTGTGATCCCCTGTGTCAAGTGGACATTAAACCCCATTACTCTCTCTCTGTACGATTGCAGTGAAATAAACTATTTTCTACAAGTCCATTTTAAAGGATTTTTGTCCATAATAGTGTCAATCATTATTCGATTTTCATAAAATTTTCACCATGTGATGCCTTATGCCACTTATGATTTCATAGAACTGCCTAATTCAAAATTTTCATTATCACCGTAAGTAATATTTTGTTGTAATGAGTTAAATTTATTTTTCGATTAACATAATAATATTCTAATCCAATGGCACTTACCTTTTTTAATCTTTTAATATAAGCCCCTCCCTCCTCATTTTCTTTCTTTTCAACAGCTATACCCAACCTTCTACAAATCGTCTTAATTACATCGTCACTTTTCATTATATCCAAGGGGTCAAGTGAATACTTATTGACCAATCCCACCAAATATTCTTTATAATGAGTCCTGAAAGATGCATAAATCATGTTAAGGTTTGAGACCACATGTGTGCCCCCCCCCCCCATGACATACTGAGTCGCAATTAGGAAATTTTGAAAATTGATGTATAGTTTGTTTGAATTGGGCACAAATTGACAGAGCTGTGTCCATTTGAAGCTACCGAACTCAAAAAAGTAAGTTTTGAGAAAAAGCGAGTCAAATATTTGCTATTTATTTGCTATTTTGTCATTTAATATTTCTTGATTTAGGATTTCATGGGTGCTGACGACAAAAATTGTAGTAAATGCACTCCTTTCATAACGAAACAGCAGCAAGACATGCAACATACATATTCACATGATAGTGTCATACTGAAGAACAATCTATATTATAACTTTGGTGAGATTAACTTCAGTTAATCTCGTCAATTAATTAGCATCTTGGTTTTGATGTAATTAACAATAATGGCAGTCTCAAGAATCGTCGCATTTCATCTTCTCGGTCGTTCTCATTTGTTTGACCATGGTGATAAGATAATTTTAAACAATAATATCAAAGATGCATTCCTTACTTTGCATGCCATATGAAGAAGCGAAAGTACATGGAATTCAGCTATCAATAAACTTCTCTTCGAATAGAAAGTTATTGGCTAATTTGTTTATTTTCATTAAATTATAGATATCAAATAATCATCGCTTAGATTGATAATGCTGAGTAAATAATGAGTTTTCGACAGCTGTATCATTGACCCGTGACAGTTAATTATTACTACTCAATGGCACACCCCTGCTTGTCGATTAAGTTTAAAATTAAACACATGGCTTTGATAAGCAATCAACAGAAATGTATATACAATCAGAATTAATTTTCTTCTGCCATTTATCAGCATGAATCGCATATAAGTACCCAAAAAATATTATCGCCAAAACTAAATATTTACCGCCCACTGAGCCAGCCACGTACCAATAATGCTGTGTTTATATTGTTAAGTGGTTTTAAAACTCGATTGTATCCTTCAAAATCAATTCATCAACAATATTTTTATCTTATTTGTAAACTAGAGATTCTTTGCTTTACAACGATCGCAATTATTATGTAAGAGGAATGACTGGTGGTCCCACTGCGAGCAAACAAAAATAACTAATTACGCTGAGAATTCTAAGAAATATGACAGATTTAAGGAAAACGGTACTCTTACAAAACTTTTAAATACAAGTGTTCTAATAATGACAATGACAATACTAATGTAATGTTGTGATTTTGTTGATGACCGTAACACTACGGTCCTATTGAACAGCGGTCCTTAGTGACCGGGACTACCACAGACCAAACCTAACCAGACAGTACAACCTAGTTCCTGTATTGCTGGACTATATATGGATTGGCCGTCTGCAGACTGGCCTGCACTTTTTTACAGTCTTTTGATAGAGTTAAAAAGATATCACAGTTAATTAATTAGAGGTAATTGGATTACTTTAAATTAAGGACATTAAACGGCAGTTAAGTTAACTGAAATTCATCATATGGTAGTACGATTAAACAATTTAATTAATTTTGACATATTATTTAAATTTTTCGTCCAAAAAATAGAAAGAAAGAGGGAAGTAGAATATTCAAAATAAAAGTTAATAATTTCATTATCTAACTGTTTTTGGCAATCTAAGTGTGAAGGGTTGTATTTGTAAGTGTGTGTTCGCATTTCCGAATACAATTCATTAGCACATTATTGATAAATTTACATAGAAGGGACCACATGCGTAGTGGGGGTCTCATGTGCACATGCTGAGACAGCACGCTGTCTTCTTCTTCAGATCAGTCAACTATAAGGTTATTTATAGACCTGCTAACTACATGTGGCTAATTGATTATTGCATTTATTCTTGGATGAATAAATTCCTTGTTGCTTAGGGAATATTTTTATGGATTTATAATTTAGTCTAAGACATTTAACGGAACATTATGTCGTTTAGAGTAAACGTAAACACGTGTACTCGGGATGAATTGTTGAGTTTGGGCATAAGCCCTGTTGCTACGGAGAAAATGTAAGCTAAGGACATTAAACGGCAGTTAAGTTAACTGAGAATTCATCATATGGTAGTACGATTAAACAATTTAATTAATTTTGACATATTATTTAAATTTTTCGTCCAAAAAATAGAAAGAAAGAGGGAAGTAGAATATTCAAAATAAAAGTTAATAATTTCATTATCTAACTGTTTTTGGCAATCTAAGTGTGAAGGGTTGTATTTGTAAGCGTGTGTTCGCATTTCCGAATACAATTCATTAGCACATTATTGATAAATTTACATAGTAGGCGACCACATGCGTAGTGGGGGTCTCATGTGCACATGCTGAGACAGCACGCTGTCTTCTTCTTCAGATCAGTCAACTATAAGGTTATTTATAGACCTGCTAACTACATGTGGCTAATTGATTATTGCATTTATTCTTGGATGAATAAATTCCTTGTTGCTTAGGGAATATTTTTATGGATTTATAATTTAGTCTAAGACATTTAACGGAACATTATGTCGTTTAGAGTAAACGTAAACACGTGTACTCGGGATGAATTGTTGAGTTTGGGCATAAGCCCCGTTGCTTTGGAGAAAATGTAAGCTACCCGCGAAGCATGTGGGAGTCTAGATAAGGAGGAATTAACGAAATTTCAGAGGTTATGGATTTGTCGGCATCCTTATTTTGTTGTTTCGATTTTTCGGAAGAATTGCCACCCCCATCCCCTGGTGGAATTAAAAACCACTCTAGCACCTATTCAAAAGGGAGTTATTTGCAACCAGAGCAAAAACAATGTCGTCTTCCTTTTTTGCCTAAATCAATATCCTACGATGGCAATTCGAACTGGCAAGCTTTTGCAAATAAGTTTACAAGGTTTGCGACTATGAATACTTGGACCAACCAGGAGTGTGGAGATCAATTATGCTTTTGTCTGGAAGGCAAAGCCAGTGAGTATTACTCAATAGTTGTGAATAGGTATACTAATATGACGTTTTTTGAGTTAATGGCCAAATTAGACCGTAGATTCGGTAATCAGGATTTACTGGAGACGTCTATGATACAAATTCACAATTTGCGACAATTGCAAGACGAAAAGTTGAACGATTGGTAGAGTTTTGTCCATGGCTTCCCATGCCTTGACGGATTGTACCTATGAACATGTAACGAGTCAAGTTATTCTTCGTTTTTTGCCAAGGATGCCTGTAATACTCGCCCAAGAACACTTGAAGGGGCCATACAGGAGGTCAAATGGTACCAACATAACAATATTGCTTTTTTTGGTCGTTTAGGCCATCGTGAGACGCATAGTCCTAATAGAGAGTACGAGTCTAATCGCGTACGATCGGTAAATACACCTCAATATAGGGAAACAGTTTCGCCCAAGTCCGAAGGAATGGAAACTCGTATCTAAGGTGTTGAGAACCTTTCTAGCAGACTAGAGACTACCCGCGAAGCATGTGGGAGTCTAGATAAGGAGGAATTAACGAAATTCCAGAGGTTATGGATTTGTCGGCATCCTTATTTTGTTGTTTCGATTTTTCTGAAGAATTGCCACCCCCATCCCCTGGTGGAATTAAAAACCACTCTAGCACCTATTCAAAAGGGAGTTATTTGCAACCAGAGCAAAAACAACGTCGTCTTCCTTTTTTGCCTAAATCAATATCCTACGATGGCAATTCGAACTGGCAAGCTTTTGCAAATAAGTTTACAAGGTTTGCGACTATGAATACTTGGACCAACAAGGAGTGTGGAGATCAATTATGCTTTTGTCTGGAAGGCAAAGCCAGTGAGTATTACTCAATAGTTGTGAATAGGTATACTAATATGACGTTTTTTGAGTTAATGGCCAAATTAGACCGTAGATTCGGTAATCAGGATTTACTGGAAACGTCTATGATACAAATTCACAATTTGCGACAATTGCAAGACGAAAAGTTGAACGATTGGCCTGATAGAGTTTTGTCCATGGCTTCCCATGCCTTGACGGATTGTACCTATGAACATGTAACGAGTCAAGTTATTCTTCGTTTTTTGCCAAGGATGCCTGTAATACTCGCCCAAGAACACTTGAAGGGGCAATACAGGAGGTCAAATGGTACCAACATAACAATATTGCTTTTTTTGGTCGTTTAGGCCATCGTGAGACGCATAGTCCTAATAGAGAGTACGAGTCTAATCGCGTACGATCGGTAAATACACCTCAATATAGGGAAACAGTTTCGCCCAAGTCCGAAGGAATGGAAACTCGTATCTAAGGTGTTGAGAACCGTTCTAGCAGACTAGAGACTACTTTAAATACTTTAGTTGGTAAATTTGACAATTTAACTGTACGGTTTAATAAACTTGCCAATTTTGCACAAAGGTCTTAGATCCCGATCACGAACGCCACCACTGAACCCTTGTTTAAAGTGTGGTGAAACTGGCCACTGGAAACAAGATTGTCCGAATCCCGGACCCAGAAATAGTTATTAGTACACCTGACCCCGGAAAGGACTGTAATGATCAATGGCGTGTAGATTTTGTAGGGAATGATGGAATGGAATCTTTAAACTTGAAAGGATCAAACAAATAGGCGAGTGTTCGGTCCATGATGAGTTAAGCAGTCCGCCTATAAGAGATAAGACGTCGAACGAGCCGAATAATCGTGCGACGAACATCAGGTTTGGAACCAATAACCGCGCAGACGGTTACCTTGCCTATATCACCACCCCGGGGGGTGATCAAAAGTTCCTGGATACAGGTTTAACTGGTGTCTGTACAAGAATCGACTCAATCGATTCCGCGACAATCAAGGAAACGTGCAAATTATCGACGTCTATCCGTAGGGTACACTCAGGTTCTATGTATAAACTTGATTTAAAAGTACAAGGTCAACAAATGTCTCCTATTCTGGATACAGGTAGTCAAGTAACGATACTTTCAGATCGCTTGTATGAAGAATTAAAAGATAAGCCGTCGAAAATTAGAGATGTACAGTCTTCAATTAAATTTTCCCGGATTCATTGTCAGGCCGGCTAACTTGGATTTGGGTTCGTTTCAAGTCGAGTTGGATCATTTATATGTAGCCCCATCGAGGACGATATGTTGTTAGGACTTGACTTTATGCGAGCAAATAAATTACATATAGACATGTTAAATGAAAATTGGGGACGATGTTTTTAACTTGTTCTGTGGTGGCTTCGATGAACAATTCCAACGTACTGATTTATCGGTGACTAAGACAATAGTAGTACCACCGATGTCCGTAGCTCGTGTTCGTTGTAATATAAGTAAAAATTTAGCGAGATATATGGGAGCCGTTAAAACACCCGAAGTTACTAATTGCTCGTTCAATACACTCGCATATTGAAACGGAATTCCCACGCATCTGTTTAATCAATCCATCCGATGAAGGGGTAGTACTAGAAACAAATGAGTCTATAGCTAAGGCCCAGGGGCGGATCCAGGGGGGGTTCTGAGGCTTCCGGAACCCCCTCGAGATTTTTCGGTGCCCTTTTTCCCGAACGGACTTCAATTCACCCGCAGATATTTGGGCCGGCAAGTGGCGAAGCAGCGCGGTGAATGAAGACGTCAACGTCATAATATGGCGACCCCCTTGCTAGACGGAAAGATGAAAATCTTTCGGTAGTTTTTGTTCACATTTGCATCTAAAATGCCGCAACACGATCGTATCAAGAGGAAAAGGGAGAAAGATAAAATTGCTACAGCCGCTCAGTGTGCCAAAATCAGCTGTTTGTTTCGGTAAGTGTAAAATTTTACTTCATTTGTTAATTTTTAAGGTGAAGAGAGTAGTCTGTGCAGGAGTCGCTAGATATTTACTATCACCAATGTACAACTACAATTAAAAGAGCATTTACACACTTCAAGCTTAGTGATTTGGAGGGCAGATTAAGGCCTAAAATAGGGTACTGTTATGTGAAAATCATGGGTCTAAGGGGCACATTTTTTGCCGAATCGATGTAAAATAGGGGCATCTTTACATCAAAGGGGCACTTTTTGTACCTAAATGATTAAAAAGGACATTTTAATGTGATACCCTTGAATGAGGAGGGCACATTCAACGCCATTTTATGTCAAAAGGATTCAAAGGGCATTTTCACGTCAAACTCTTCGATTTGGAGGGCACACTTTGTGGCAAATTTATTTAAAGAGCGCCTTTTTATGTCCGATTTGAGGGGCACATTTTAAATGACAAACCTGTGTATAGAATTACTCTTTTTTTTTTAGATGAGGCTATAGACTTTTAGAAAATTACCAGTGATGGGTTAAAAAACAGTGACAGCTGTCCTTATATGATGACATGTTTTGGCAGCTTCCAATTCTGGGATTTGCTTGTAAATGTTGAATTTTAACAACATTTAAATGTTTTATCTTGCAGATGACAGAAATGATTCGAATGCTCGGGCAGATATCTCCTATTTCATTGAAAACGGCAAACGTCCAGCAGACCAGCTAACACGTTATGAACTTTATCGCGTAGCAACCAGTGTACCTAACCAAATTTGGCCGATCATGGATATTCATTGCTTCACAGAATTCTACCTGTCACCTAGCTGTCCCTTGGTAAGTGAGCCCTTAGAATATATATGCATTCTGTGAGCAGCATGATTTCTGCATCAGCATGACCAGATTCTAAAAAAAAACACACTCATCTTTGAAAAATAATTTTTAACCTTCTTTCATAAATCACTACCTCATTCAAACCACGTGCCTTTCCTTACGATCTGTTCCTGATGATTTTGCAGACAAAAAACACTGAAAATAGGGTGGGAGTTGTGTTTAATATTTGAAGATCAGATGCCAGGAAATCGCATATATGGAGTCTTATCTTAAAAAAATTGCAAAAGAGGAGGAGGAACACTTAAAAAAAATGTTAGGAGCAAAAGTAATTCAACCGTCAAATTCCGATTGGGCTTCTCCCCCAGTTTTAATCCGAAAAAAAGATGGAACAGTTCGATGGTGTATAGACTACCGTGAATTAAATGCGGTTACAACCAAGGACGTCTTTCCACTCCCCCTGGTGGACGAGTGTATAGACGCCTTGTCTGGAAATAAATGGTTCTCAAGCTGGATGCAAATTCAGCGTATTGGCAAATTCCCCTTAAGGAGGAAGACCGAAAAGAAAAACGCTTTTCTCACAAAATACGGTCTATTTGAATTCACAAAACTCCCTTTTGGTTTGACCCGAGCTGTGTCCGGGTATTCTATAAGTATTAATTTATTTCTTAATGGTCTAAGTTTGAATATTGCCTTGGCTTTTTGGGACGATACAATGGTCATGGGAAAAAATGTAGATAACCATTTAATAAATTTACGTCTGGTGTTAGATCGCTTCAGGCAATATGGCATGAAATTGAAGCCTAAAAAATAAGAATTGTTTCAACAGGAAGTCGAATTTCTGGGCCGTATGGTCAGTCAGAATGGTCTAAAAGTGGGTAATAATTTAACAAAAACTGTTGAGAAATGGATGGTTCTGACTTGTACAAAAGAAGTTGAATCCTTTTTGGGCTTTGCGAACTATCATAGAACCTTTATTAAAGATTTTGCTAGAATAGCTATACCGTTATATGCCATTACCGGTAAAAAAGCATTTGTGTGGGGTGATAAACAACAGATTGCCTTTGACCAACTTAAACATTTGCTCGTGACAACTCCGGTGTTGGCGTTGCCTACGGGAAATGATACCTTCATTCTCGACTGCGATGCTAGAATGAATGCTGTTGCTGCTGAATTGTCACAGATACAAAATAACCAAGAAAGAGTTATCGCTTATAGCAGTTTTTTTCTTTCACCCGAGCAGCGTCGTTACTGTACAACAAGACAAGAACTTTTGGCAATCGTGAGGTTCATAAGACAATTTCGACATTTTTTGCTAGGGAAACCTTTTATAGTTAGAACTGACCATGCCAGCTTGACCTGGCTATTGCGTTTTAAACACCCGACTGGACAACTCGCCCGCTGGTTAGGCTAATATTACATGATGGTTGTACACCGTAAAGCAAATTTACACACCAACGCAGATGCTCTAAGTCGTATGAAACTAAGGGATAAACCGTGTGATGATTTTAACATCGACGTCAAATTGACCGATTTACCATGCAGTGGTTGTTGCTATTGCCAAAGAGCGCATAAAAATTGGATAGAATTTGCTACCCATGTCCACGATGTAATACCATTATCATATAAGTCGGGTATTAAACAAAATTTACTATTGGAGACCAATACCAGCGACGACCCAGTTAGCATAACTGTTACCGGGTATCCCCATGACCCTCGAATAAACGTGGTAACTATAGACGAAGTAGAGGACGATGGCGTAGTAGGCGAAGGAATTTCCCTAAGTGTCGATTCTGCCGAGATGATTAAGACTGCTCAATTTAATGACCAAGATTTAGAAATTATTCTGGCTTGGTTGAATGCGGGAATTGAACCGGAAGAAAGCGAATTAACATTAAAAAATCTGGCGGTGAAACAATATTGGATTAACCGTAATTTATTTCTTTTGGATAATGGTGTTCTTCGCGTATGACAACCAAGTAATTTGCTAAATACCAGTTTAGTTGTGCCGGAGGAAATAAAAATTGAAATTTGTAGACTATGTCACGATATTCCATTGTCAGGTCACCAGGGCATTCATAGGACGAAAGAATGTATCAAACAGCAGTTTTATTGGTACGGCATGACTGAGTATGTCTGCGCCTATGTCGCATCTTGTGATACGTGCAATATTAATAAAAACACGCAGGCAAAAGCCTGTTATAAATTGAACTGATATCATGCTGGGTCACCAATGGAGAGAGTACATCTAGATTTTTTAGGACCGTTACCCATTATGCAGATGGGAAACGAGTATATCTGGATGATGGTTGACCAATTTTCAAAGTGGGTTGCATGTATTCCTCTACTGTCACAGACGGCAGAGGTTACTGCAAGGGCAGTGGTGAACGAATTCTTTTCACGTTTTAGCTGTCCTTTTCAGGTATTTACGGACCAGGGGAGAAAGTAATTTATTTACCACATTGTGCAAAGTGTTACAGATACATAAAGGTCGGACTACACCTTATAGACTGTCCTCGAATGGACAAGTTGAACGATACAACCGCACATTGATGGAAGCAGTAAAGTGATATATAGACGGTTGTCAAAATGATTGGGATATTTATTTGCCACAACTTGCAAGTGCTTTGCGATCTAGTTTTAATAGACAGACGGGTTATACGGCTAATAAACTCATGCTGGGTCGAGAGGTCAACCATCCCGCTTCCCGAAGATCGTATACACAGCAGGGCTGCTAGACAAACCGGACCACAGATCTCGGTTACGCAAAACCGTATACACCGAAGCCAAGGCCGGACCCAAACCTGCCCCTTTGCAGGTTGCAGTCGAGTAGACAGAAAGATTAAAAACCATTGCTTTAGAAAGCACCCCCCACATTTTTTCTCACAGAAGACTACACTAGACCTGGTAATAATTAATCAATAGATCCAGGGTCTGAATTATTTATGTGAACTGATTGGTGACAATACTTTTAACATCGCCTACCGATTGAGGAATAGAATCCATTCCAAGAGGGCACCAAGATAAGAGCTGCCACTTTTTCGACCCTTAGGGCCATATGCCAGATAAAACACTGGCCGCAGATGGATAACTACTTATTGACACCTATGAATTCACCGGTCTGCGTCATGTATTGGCGCTGACTAATACTGCTACTCAATTCCCTACCTCCTAGAGACCGGGCACACTTCAAACATTTTAGAGCTGACCTACCTGTGGTTGCTCCGGTGTCAGCCTCCACGGAACCGGAAAACTGGGAACCAGAAATTATGCAGTGGTAATCAACGAGAGGGTGCGGGGGGACATGAAATTACGGTGTACGTGTACACCGTATTATTATTGTTTTGAGGGGATTTTGTTTTAGTTAATGATGCTGTACGTCTTTAAAAAGAATAAGAAGAGGAATGTTGTGATTTTGTTGATGACCTTAATACAGTCCTATTGAACAGCGGTCCTCAGTGACTAGGACTACCACAGACCAAACCTAACCAGACAGTACAACTATATATGGATTGGCCGTCTGCAGACTGGCCTGCACTTTTTTACAGTCTTTTGAGAGAGTTAAAAGGATATCACAGTTAATTAATTAGAGGTAATTGGATTACTTTAAATTAAGGACATTAAACGGCAGTTAAGTTAACTGAGAATTCATCAGTAATTTTAAGTAATATGTCACGCATCAATGCATTTTTAAACTCTCCTGTTTTGTACACTCTTTTTAGATAACCAGTGAATTCGAGCTCATCTGCTCACTGGGATTCAATTTTCACCTTTCACTCAAAGGTTTCTTGGAGTTGTACGTATTTCCCATCAGTATTAGTAGTGTTAATTGTTATTTGCATCAATGGTGTGTATTGGAAGAATTATTATCTACAGATTTGCAGTTTAAGTTTAAAGGTATGTGTTGCTTTTTGTTTTATCGGTTTTATATAAATTTCATTTGTCTTTGTTCGCGGACATGTTGGTTTTAATTAAAATTGTCAAATAATTTAAAGTTAATCTGGTTTTTATAAATTACTTTCTACAAATACATTGCATACAGTTAATAAAAGTAATGTTATTAAAAGCATTTCGCTTTAATAATATATTTAATATACAATACCCCACATTTTATTACAGACAGAGAATATAAAGGTACTTCACCTCATTGCAGTCTTTGATTATGTTATTTATACTATAATTGTATAATTTCAGGAGTTTTGTTATCATTAGTAATAAATTGCTGTTTTACTGAACCCTTGGTGTGGTTATTTTCCTCGTAATTTGACCCCTTACAACACGATGTAGCCTATTGATTTTCAGCAATTTCCAATAATTACTATCAGAGTTATGGCCCTTGATCACTTCAATAATCCTTGTGGGCACTCCAAAGGCTAAAGTTAATATCCGATTGACTTTAAATTTATACATATAGTTTAAGGTCATTATTTTGTCTGTAGTCCAAAATTAGATTTTGTCCATTCTGACTCAATTTGTTGTTGGCGGTCACATTTATTTGCATTGCTAAGTAATTATATGCCTTCTTCCCCTGTGGGCGAGGCTATTTAAGGTGATAGTCATCAAGATTCCCGGTACTTGGTGGTAAATGATAATATGACCAGGTAGTATTTAAGACAGCCATTCACCCAATTTACAGAGATAGAGTAATACCACAACTTGGCTCCAAAGATGGATTATCTATTGTCAGCTAGGATAGAGATTAGAGACAATAATAGTAATGAGATAATCCATCTATAAACATTAGTCAACTTAGTAAATGAATGAATTATGGCAGCCTATAACTACCATTCATAATTTCTAATTTTCGCTCCTTCAAAACACGAAAGTCGAAAAGTAGAAAAGTAGAAAGTCGAAAAGTAGAAAGTCGAGAGTCACCAAGACAGTATACAAGCCAAAATCAACGCAAAAATAGGAAATTAAGAAAAAAATGTTTTTTCCTAATTTCTTATTTTCGACTTGCATTTTGGCTTTTATACCGTCTAGGCGACTTTCGACTTAGTCATATTTTTGTATTTATTGATGTCATTAAGAAGGCGAAAGTCGAAAATAGGAAATTAGGAAAAAAACAGTTATTTCTTGATTTCCTATTTTCTATCTTTGAGTTTCATCTCGGAAGTTCAATTAGTCTCTGTCATCCAAGTCACATTTGCATACGTACAGTTTCCGTTAACAAAAACGTCTGTGTGTTAGAGTCTATATCAGGGCTTCCACTTCAAAATTTTCCCAAACGGTCATTTTTCTCACGTAGAAAGTGGTGCTTTTTTAGCACATAATAAGAAGCCAAAAACTTCATGCTATCGGAACATCGAAGCTTTAATTGGGTCAAGGACAGTCACACAAAAATTCAATCTCACATCGACATTTATAACCACCCACCCATAATAAATAAAAGAGCATATTATGTAATCAATTATTAACATTTATTTATTTATACATTCATAAAATGTAACAATGTACATTTATTCATCGATGGGACACTATTTTCGTAATTTATTTACAACACCACTCGTATGTACTGGGCGTTTTTTTTTACACGATTTCCATTTCTGTAAAGCACGTGCTGGTTGAAATTCAGCACGTGGGGGTCCCTCCGTAAAAATCCTCACTAGTTAGTCAAAGGTTTCCATGCTCAAAGAACATCGCAACTTGTGTTTTATCACATTTTAGCGTACGTGACAAATTCGACTGTTGACTATTTCTCCATACACAGGGAAAAAGTAGTTCCGATTGATTAGCTCATGTAAATAATTTAAAGTCATAAAAATGTACAATAATTAACATAATTCTTAAACTTATCAATATATTGTAAGCCACCCCAAGCACCCTGTCAAATGCCGGTTGGTCTACGGGATTACTCATTAAATCATTTTTGTCAGGCCGATTCAATAAAGTCGTATCAAACTATAATCTCATAATTTCAGCTCCAACCTCTGTGTTCCCCGGGGAGTCATAGTATGAACATATTGAAAACAATACAAGTTTGTAGGGTTTCTGTTTCAACAAGGAAATGACTTTTAATTATCCTCGAATCATTAAATATCATAAACATAACAACATAGTGGAAATAAATATAAAAATAGTGAAATGGCGTCCGGCGTGGTGGGAGATAACGTCTTACAGTGTCTTTAACGGTGTTCCATATTTAGCGTACCGCGCAGTGACAAACAACCGGTACCCAGAGCCTTACGGAAGCCTAAAATCGTCATATATAGGGAAATTACTAATTTCGTATTCATCTCACCTTTGGACTTATAATAAATCGTAATGTTTAAACTAGAATTGAATAGACTATATAATAACGTTGCCTTAAACTGCTTAAGACTACTTAAGGGGACAAGTCTTTCCCGTAGGACGTTGAGACGTTATCTGCCATATTGCCGTTCCTGAGCTCTATTTATAAGCCTTACCAGGGTGTCACGTGAACGTCGCGACCAATTATTGTTTGCCCTTTTCGAGGCCTGTTCGGCGCAATATTTGAAATCATACATAAAACATTATTCCCCCACTATCAACTTGCCCTTTTGTTGCCCTTTTACATTAATCAACATTATGTACATTTTGAAACTAAGAACATGCAATTCGACGAAGTATTAAACAAATTATGAAACAATTAAAAACATCAACAAGACTGCACAACAGCGCGTCATGCGGAACATTCGCTAAGTGACGTGGTGCAATATAGTCCCTATGCCAATCCGTATTTCTAGTTATATAAAATTATGTATTACAAAACCGCGATGTACAATGATTTATAAAGTTATTCCTAACACAACAATTAATGAAATAAGCATCTTAACCACATAAACTATAATTATGGTTCATGAATACAATATGTTCAATGTTGACACTTCTACGAGTACGACGGCAAGTGACGAGAAGTCATGAGTTTGATAAAGTTATCTCGTTTAACCTGTGTTCTACTAATAATATGGACATGCAATTTACATTTTATGACTTTAACCGTTACAATGAATAATGGATATATGCTAATTTATAAATAGGAATGGACATTATTACAATCAAGGTAAGCAATTAGTTTTCTATCCGCGTGGTAATGGTACTGTAACATCGACATCACACTGTACACCATTGACTTCGCTGCTATACTGCTAGGCTTGTGGTCGTTGTACCATAGTTAGGTGAAATCTTCCAAACACTGCCTTACTAGAGAAGGTCAGTAACATCATTCCGTTAACCTTTGCCAAAAGGCTAACAATATTAAAAACATCTACCGATTTGGTTCATACTGTGGTGAGACTTAACACAGACCCTCGAGAGAAGGCCTATAATAATAACATCCACCGATCACGTTTATACACGGCTCACATACGTTGGCCGAATGAAGGCCTATAATAATATTCAAGGATCAAGTTTATACACGGCTCACATACGTTGGCCGAATGAAGGCCTATAATAATATTCAAGAATCAAGTTTATACACGGCTCACATGTGGCATACGTTGGCCGAATAAAGGCCTATAATAATATTCAAGGATCAAGTTTATACACGGCTCACATACGTTGGTCGACTGGTCCTGGTGACTTTTACACTCCCCCCACCCTACATACAAAATACTCCTGGATTTTTTCTTATAAATCAATCTTCCTCTGATACCAATCGCAACTTCACATCCACATAATTGATAATTTTTATTAAACAGTCGGTTGAAGTATCCCGCTGGGTACACGCAGCTTCCAGCATCTTCAGCGTCGCTGCTGACTCAGTATGGTCCTCCACTGTAGCGGCTCTTCGCAGGTACTCGTAAAGGTAGTAGCGTGACTTATCCAAGACGAGATCTTCCACATTGGACTGAAGCGATCCTGGTAAAACTAAAAAGTTGTACTTTGCTAGGAGTTCTTCTCTTGCAAGGGGTTTTGACATTTTCCGCGACAGCTCTAATGCTGTAGCAGCAAATTCAAAGTTTAGCAACTTTCTGTCCTTGGTCATCTTTTTCCAGTTTGCAGGCGGCCACTTGATGCTGGTGGGGGCGAGTACGACTACTTCATCAGCATCCCAATTACGTCTGCAAGCTGGGAAAAGAGGCATCCCTCCGAACTTTATTAAATTGATGGCTCTTGTCTGAATATCTTCTCCCCACTTGACCCTCTTCTTGTCCTTATCACTGTCTTCACTCCCTTTCCTTTTTGCTAACACCGGCCCTTCAATACTCTCGTCTTTCTTCTTGTCCTTTTCCTTCTCTTCATCACCTGCCTTCACTCTTAGTTCATCCTCTGCCTTCTTCTTCTCGTCATCCCGTCTCTTCCTTTCTACCGCTTTCCTCTCCTCTACTCGCGTTCTTTCTTCCTTGTCCTTCTTTTCCTGTACCATTCGCCTATTCTCTCTTTCCCGTCTCTCTGCGACCTTCTTCTCTTCTTCCTGTCTTTTCTGTTCGAGCTGCCTCTTTCTCTCCATTTCTCTCCTCCCGTCTTCCCTCTTTCTTTCTCTCCGTTCTTCTTCTTCTCTTTGATGTCTTCTCTCCCTTTCCCTCCTTTCTATGCTTCTGGATCTCCCATCATCCCCTCGGTGTCTACTTTGCCTCCTTTCTGCTTCCCGTCTATCAAAATTAAACCAAAATGTTTCTTCCTCCCTGTATCTTTCTTCTTCCTTTCTCTCCTTCGCCCTCTCCTTTCTCTCTATCTCACGCCTAGCAACTTCTTCCTGTTTCTTTCTCTCTGTCGATCTATCCCTTCTTTCTCTCTCTTTTGAATCTTCTTCCGCTTTCCCTTCTCCTTCAACTCCTCTGATGGTATCAACTGTTGAGGCGGACTTGCAAGACTCTTCCGACTCCGGCTCTGGCTCTTCCAAAGTTATGCTGGACGTCGATGGAGTATGTAACGGAGTTAGCGGAGGCGCGTTGTCGGCCTGGATGGTGGATACCGCTACCGGGGCAGATAACTCAGCAGACATGACGGTCTTAAAAAGTCCTGCTGGTACACCTAGACATGTGCTAGCCTCTTGGATCATGGTGGACTTGACTGACTCCACACCAACAGCTCTGAAAGAATCGGACTTGGGACAGTCTGCGGCACTGGAATCGGCCAAACCAGCCAATCTCCGGACAAGGGCATCCAGGTACTTCTTATTGGTGATTACCTCGTCGTCCAATGCTAGCATCCACCATCCGCTAGACGGACCACCGCTCATCATTAGCGTGGCGTTAACATCACCTCTAACCAGGTTCACCGCAACTAGAGAGAGGACGGGGACTGGTTGGCGGTTCTCCATCTCTAGTCGGGCTCTCCTGGCTACCACAGAGTCTTCGGGGGTTGGGTCCACGACCTGTCTGTATATCTCTGGGAACATCGCCAGCCAAAAACAGTTGTTTTCAGAGAAAAATCCTCCGGGCAAGTCCTGGATCTCTTCAGCGTGACAGGCTGAAGCATGGGTCTTTAAATCTGTGGCTCGCCGTAGAGCATTCTCCTCCTCACACCAAGGACACTGGACGGCCAATCTTCGGTGGGGTATCGCCGTCAGATGGTTCTTCAGCAACTTCTTGGTAGTGAACACCTCGGGGCATAGCATGCACGTATACTCTTTTGGTATCTTCATTCTGTAAATAAAAACGCAGGGTAAGGCTATGGAATCGGACATATGTCTCATTTTTTTTTTAAAAATCACTTTTGGAAAACGTCTTATTATACTGGGTACTCGGTTTGTCACTACCAATCGCTAAAATTCTCGGAAACGTACTATTTGTTTATTCGGGCGGCTAATAGTTATGAAGATGGCGGTTCCATCTTTATAATTAATCTGAGTCCTCTCCGGAGAACGATCCCTTCATGGCATCGTTCACGACTGTAATTTGTGTATGGCATTGGCCTTATACCATTCATCGAAACTCGGACAGGGCCCTAGACCATGCACTCCCGTATCTCTCTATTCTGGTAAACCAATATCAACTCCAATCGTTGAAAACTCCAATAGGGACCAGCGAATAGGCAATAGGTAACTCCCAAAGGCCAAGAACAGCAATCCGTTTCTCTATGTGCGTCCACATAGCCCTAGACTACCGTATCTGTTCCTTCTGATATCATGGGCCGCAATCACCAATATCCAACTCTCCCATTACCAGCAATAGAGCCCTGGGCCGTGCATCTCCGTAATCTCCCTGCCGGTCTTCCGGGCTTTCATTCTTTAAAATCCTCCCCTGTCTTTCCCTGTGGAACCACCCCTTCATTGAAATATCCCATTAGTCTTCTTCGGTTGATTACTATACCATGAAGGTGGATTTCTACCGCGGTACGGTAGGAGTCTATCTAAATGGTAGGCTTTAGCGGGCTGTTTCCTGGATCTCTTCACCAGGTAGGTAATGTCGTCTATTTTTCTTGTAATTACGTAGGGTCCTTTCCACTTAGAGGTGAGCTTGTGACATACGCCAACTTTCCGGGATGCATTATACAGCCACACGGGTTGTCCTACTGCTAAAGACCGCTTACTGGCCTTTAAGTCATAATATTTCTTTTGATAATCGGAATTTCGTTTTAATTGACTTCGAGCTATGGAATGGGCATTGGTCATTTTATTCTTTATTATACTTATATATTCATCAATTTCTATTTCAGCGTGTTCGGTTGGTTTTGGAATAACTGCTTCCAGGGGCATAGTTATGCGTCTACCAATCATCAACATGTTTGGGGATTGGCCAGTACTTGAATGAATCGAAGATCTGTATGCCATCATTACTTGTGGGAGATATTCATCCCAATGTCTTTGGTCATGTTCGCAATACATCGTGAGCATAGAGGCAAGGGTTCTGTTGAATCGTTCGACTGTACCATTGGCTTGGGGGCGTTGACTGGTAGTTCTCGTTTTGTGAATCTGTAGAAAATCACACATCTCTTGGAAAATTTTTGATTCAAAGCAGCTGCCTTGGTCTGAGTGTATCTGTAAAGGAGTTCCGAACCTACACACAAATTCATTAACGATGATTCGAACAATGGTGATACTGTCCTGGTTGGGTATTCCAAATGCTTCGGTCCATTTAGTAAAGCAATCACACAATACAATAATGTACCGGTTCCCGTTTTCGGTTAAAGGGAGAGGTCCAAGTATATCTACAGCTAGTTTTTCCATAGGTTCTCCTACTAAATATCTTCCGAGTGGTGCTTTAATCGGACGTTTTGGAGGCTTCTTTGCGGCGCACAAATCACAACTGACAATGTATGACGAAACTGAATCTTTAACACCCGGCCAGTAGAATGAGTATCTTAGTCTGTCCAACGTCTTATCTGCACCAAGATGACCAGCTGATGGAATGTCATGGAAATGCTTCATTATGTGTTCCTTATATTTATTTGGTACGAGAAGTTGTAAGTTGTTGTTGTCCTCGTCTGCGTAAAATCTTCGGTAAAGTGCGTCATTATGAATTTCTAATCGGTCCCATTGTCGCCATAGGGTTTTAAGAGCACTTGAACCACTAGAAACTTCATCCCAATTAGGCCTCGTGCCTCCATTTTTAAGAGCTTCAAACAAAGGAGAAATATTTGGATCCTCCTGCTGAGCTTCCGTGATTGTGGTTGCCAATAACCCAGCTGAATCGCTCACATTAAGAGTTTGACTTCTTGTTACGGCACGTACCAAAACTTGGGTTTGCATTGAATCTGTTTCTTCTGAACAATCGCTGACTTCTACCTGTTCTTCGATATTGATCTTTTCCTGGTTAACACACGACTTACAGGGTCTTCGCGACAGGGCATCCGCATTAGTATGCTTGGTACCTGCTCGATGTACGATGGTAAGATTATATGTTTCCATTTCCTGCAGCCATCTAGCAGTCTGACCAGTCGGTCTCTTCAAAGATTTCATCCAGCTGACGGCAGCGTTGTCAGTTCTCAGTGTTACTTCTTGTCCATACAGATACGAGTGGAAACTTTTAAGGGCTTTTATTACTGCAAGCAATTCTTTTCTAGTTACACAGTACAGCTGTTCGTGTTTATTCATGGACTTCGACATATATGCCACCACATGCTCTGCTCCGTCTTCGTTTAGTTGTGACAGTACGGCACCCACGGCTTGATCACTAGCGTCTGTATCTAGTATGAAGGTTTTCCCCGGTTCGGGATACGCAAGTATTGGAGAAGTGATTAACGCAGTTTTCAACGTATCAAATGACACTTGACATTCGGCAGACCAAATAAAGTAAACCCCTTTTTCACAAATTTTATGTAATGGTCTGGCAATTCGGGCAAATTCCTTTACAAATCGCCTGTAGTATGAGCAAAGGCCTAGAAAGCTTCTCAATTGTTTAGCTGACTTTGGTATAGGCCAATCTTTCACAGCTTCGGTTTTCTCAGGTTCGGTCGCTATTCCCTGTTCCGAAACGATATGTCCCAAAAATTTTACTTCCTTCTGAAAGAATATGCATTTTGAAGGTTTTAGTTTTAAATTCGCTTCTACAAGTCGTTGAAAAATATTTTCTAATCTCTGTAACCCCTGCTCGAACGTTGAACATGGTGAGATTATATCATCCATATATAATAAAAGTTCTACCCACTGTAGTCCTCTTAATGTGTCTTCCATCAGTCTTTCAAAGGATGAAGGAGAATTAACTAAACCAAAAGGCATAACTGTGAACTGGTAGAGACCCATACTTGTTACGAATGTGGTTTTGTGTTTATCTTCTGGTGCCATTTGTATTTGCCAGAAGCCAGAGTTGAGATCCATGGAACTGAACCAAACAGAACCAGTAAGTGCATCCAGACAGTCATCTACTCTGGGAAGAGGATAGGCATCTTTAACTGTTACTTCGTTGAGACGTCGGTAGTCCACACAGAAGCGAACTTCACCATTCTTCTTGTTTACGAGTACGATGTTCGAAGCCCATGCACTATTCGAGGGCTCTATTACTCCCTTAGCTAACATTTTCTTTATTTCTTCTTTCTCTGTTTCTCTTCTTCCAATTGGTAATCTCCTAGTGTGTTGACGTATAGGAAAAGCTGTTCCCGTGTTGATGCGATGAGTCACTCTGTCGGTACATCCCAAATCGTCCGACGACTTTGAAAATATGTTCTGATACTTTATTAAAAGATTGGCCAGGGAATTTTGTTGGTGCTCAACCAAAAAGGTAGAGCTTCTCTTCAGTAACTCGATTAAGTGTTCTGGGACGTTACGGTCTACTTCGATTGGAGGGCTCTGTGCATCTGGTGTTGTCATCGCTACGATTCCCGATTGGCGGTCATAGTAAGCTTCACAAGTTGCAATTATTTGTCGGGCGTACAACGTTACAGAATTCTCGCTGTTATTCATTATCGTCACCCTGGTGTCTGTTTCATTTCTAGTATTGATTACTCCTGGTAGAATGTTGATTTCACCATCGAATTCGATTCCTTCTAGGTAACCAGATTCTGTTAAATGTTTGGATCCAGGTATGCTGACAGGTAGTAGAATTCCAAAGTATGCTGGTATCGTTACTGTTTTGTTCACCTCCACCCGACATATCATATTACATCTTCCCCCAACCCAGCATTTTATTTCTTTATCATCATCTAACCCGAGTGTCATTTTTTGGTAATTTAATTTATTGACGAAACGAAGGAGAAAATCTTGTCCTAAAATCGCATCCTGATTTACATCACATATCAGAAATGTATGTTCTAAGGTAAGATCTCCAAACTTTACTTTAAGCAATGTCGAACCAAAGGTCTGAATGTTATTTCCATTGACATCCTTAATGTCAAAATACGCCGCATCTATCTGGTACACATGGCTTGGTATTCGATCAAGACAATTCTTGGCCAGTATAGATGTAGTTGAACCACTGTCAATAAGGAAATCAAAATCAATATCAAATATTCCACCCGTTGTATAAAATGCGTTATCCCAAGTTTCATTCGTTTCACCAATATGACCTGTTCTCATAGACTTTGTGTTTCCTTTAGGCCTAGTAGTTGCCGCTGACTCAAGGCCTACATAGTCAACGGTCTCTCGTTTCCCGAACGATTGTACCCTGAACGCCGACTGGTTCCTGCATTTGGACGAGCTGTTTGATTTCTTTGGTAATTTATTCCCTTCCCTTGGTAATTATTATCACTGTCTCTTGAATATGCCGAATTTGGTTTTTCCGGACAATCTCTCATAAAATGACCTGGTGCATTACAAGTAAAACACACTATTGGTCGGCGATCGTAACCATTCCTTTTATTAGTCGAGTCAGCCCGTTCCAAATCTTCTAGTTTCTGCATAATCTGCTTTAAAGTCTCTTCTAATCCGTCCTTGGTAGAATCACCGCTTTTCTCTAACTTCTTAGGCATTGGTTTTTCGTCTTTACTTTCAATAGCCCGGACAATTGGTTTGCGTTTTTCGTCCCCCTCCCTAAGTATGGCTTCGTACTTCTCTATTATTTCAACGGCCTCGGATACACTCTGGCAATCTCGATCAAAACATCTACACTTCATGTCTGTCGATATTATTTGATACATTTTATTAAGAGCCAATGATTCTTGTGCGACCATATCTAGGTTACAGTATGCTCGTTGAGCCATTTGTCTAATGTCATCTCCGACGGACGCTATACTTTCTCCAGGCATTCTTTTGCGAGACTCTAATTTGGAGAGCCATTTATTCTGATGCTTCGAGCTACCAAAACGCCTGTTTAAAACTTCGATCAGGGCCGAATATGATGCTCTATCTGATAAGGGCAGACTCATGTAAAATGTCCTTGCAGGACCTCGTAGACAAGCTGCCAAATACAGTAGTTTAGTTCGGTGCGACCAATTGCCCAATTCTGCGCAGTCTTCAAAGTACGAAATATATTCCTCCCATCCATCTTTTCCTTGGTATGGTTCTGGTTTCATTGAAAATGTCTGGTTTGGTTCGGGCCTTTCCCGTCTCGCAAATTCATCGAAATCCCGACGTCGCACCGACTCTCTTTCTCGATTCATTCTGCGATCCACACGGGCCAATTCTATACTATCTCTAGGATTTGCCCTTGTGTTCAAAACATTGGAAGGCCTATCTAATTCTTCTTGATCGGAACCTTTATCCGAATCTCCATCACGGTGTACATCACCTTGACCAATTTCTTCTAATTCCACTTCATTTCTAATGAAAACCTCAGGATCGGGTGATTGAGACGCCATACTACTTTACTTTAAACTGTTTATATAAAATTCAATGTATTAATATTACTACCAAGTAATAGGGTTAGCATAGCGATTAACTGCCGCGTCAAATTAACAAAAAAAACAACAAACAAGATAAACTCTGTTAATTCTGTATATATACATTTCCACCACGTCGGACATCATTTCTGCTACTGCTGACAGGTCAGTCGCTGGCTTCGTATCCATGGATGCTAATTAAAACTTTAACATCCCACTTCTGACACCAGTTGTAAGCCACCCCAAGCACCCTGTCAAATGCCGGTTGGTCTACGGGATTACTCATTAAATCATTTTTGTCAGGCCGATTCAATAAAGTCGTATCAAACTATAATCTCATAATTTCAGCTCCAACCTCTGTGTTCCCCGGGGAGTCATAGTATGAACATATTGAAAACAATACAAGTTTGTAGGGTTTCTGTTTCAACAAGGAAATGACTTTTAATTATCCTCGAATCATTAAATATCATAAACATAACAACATAGTGGAAATAAATATAAAAATAGTGAAATGGCGTCCGGCGTGGTGGGAGATAACGTCTTACAGTGTCTTTAACGGTGTTCCATATTTAGCGTACCGCGCAGTGACAAACAACCGGTACCCAGAGCCTTACGGAAGCCTAAAATCGTCATATATAGGGAAATTACTAATTTCGTATTCATCTCACCTTTGGACTTATAATAAATCGTAATGTTTAAACTAGAATTGAATAGACTATATAATAACGTTGCCTTAAACTGCTTAAGACTACTTAAGGGGACAAGTCTTTCCCGTAGGACGTTGAGACGTTATCTGCCATATTGCCGTTCCTGAGCTCTATTTATAAGCCTTACCAGGGTGTCACGTGAACGTCGCGACCAATTATTGTTTGCCCTTTTCGAGGCCTGTTCGGCGCAATATTTGAAATCATACATAAAACATTATTCCCCCACTATCAACTTGCCCTTTTGTTGCCCTTTTACATTAATCAACATTATGTACATTTTGAAACTAAGAACATGCAATTCGACGAAGTATTAAACAAATAATGAAACAATTAAAAACATCAACAAGACTGCACAACAGCGCGTCATGCGGAACATTCGCTAAGTGACGTGGTGCAATATAGTCCCTATGCCAATCCGTATTTCTAGTTATATAAAATTATGTATTACAAAACCGCGATGTACAATGATTTATAAAGTTATTCCTAACACAACAATTAATGAAATAAGCATCTTAACCACATAAACTATAATTATGGTTCATGAATACAATATGTTCAATGTTGACACTTCTACGAGTACGACGGCAAGTGACGAGAAGTCATGAGTTTGATAAAGTTATCTCGTTTAACCTGTGTTCTACTAATAATATGGACATGCAATTTACATTTTATGACTTTAACCGTTACAATGAATAATGGATATATGCTAATTTATAAATAGGAATGGACATTATTACAATCAAGGTAAGCAATTAGTTTTCTATCCGCGTGGTAATGGTACTGTAACATCGACATCACACTGTACACCATTGACTTCGCTGCTATACTGCTAGGCTTGTGGTCGTTGTACCATAGTTAGGTGAAATCTTCCAAACACTGCCTTACTAGAGAAGGTCAGTAACATCATTCCGTTAACCTTTGCCAAAAGGCTAACAATATTAAAAACATCTACCGATTTGGTTCATACTGTGGTGAGACTTAACACAGACCCTCGAGAGAAGGCCTATAATAATAACATCCACCGATCACGTTTATACACGGCTCACATACGTTGGCCGAATGAAGGCCTATAATAATATTCAAGGATCAAGTTTATACACGGCTCACATACGTTGGCCGAATGAAGGCCTATAATAATATTCAAGAATCAAGTTTATACACGGCTCACATGTGACATACGTTGGCCGAATAAAGGCCTATAATAATATTCAAGGATCAAGTTTATACACGGCTCACATACGTTGGTCGACTGGTCCTGGTGACTTTTACAATATTAACTTGTATTGGTATTTTGTGAGCTCAAATAATATCGAGCTAGTATTTTAACTATATAACATGTAAAAACATTAGCACGTATTTCAATATGGCCGACACCGTGAAATCGCATTGTTTCAAGCAAGATGACGTCTATCAATTGTGATATAAAAGAAAAATATGGATTAAAAATACACCCGACAATACATCTTTTGTGTGGGAATATCATTTTTTAACCACGGGAAATATTTGTGACCATTTAGTAGAGAAATTACGGCTGACTTTGTTTTTCGAAGCGGAACTGTGGGATTCATTGACGGAAATATCATCATCCCGCTTTCGTTTGTTATTTTGGGAGGTGAGAAATTTCCACATTTTGAAATGATATAGAGAATGCTAACATTTCTGATATTCGCGACGTTGACATGATTAACTCTTGTAGGCCTAATCCTGAGAAGACATCAAAAGAAAAAGTTTTTAATTTGTTCGATGTTGATACAGTTAATATGGCCGCACAGCTGATGAAAGTCTGCAAATATGCTGTAACAACTCAAGTTAAAGCATGATCACAATATTACTAATTATAAAAAAAAACACACCTAAGTAAATCGATTAAATGTTGAGTGTTCATTTGTTTGATGTTGATCCCCCGTTGATTGTGAGTACAGCAATATACACAAGGATAATTGATTGGCAGTGGTTTCAATTCGTGGACTTCTAAACAATTGTGATATAAAAGAAAAATATGGATTAAAAATACACCCGACAATACATCTTTTGTGTGGGAATATTGTTTCTTAACCACGGGAAATATTTGTGACCATTTAGTAGAGAAATTACGGCTGACTTTGTTTTTCGAAGCGGAACTGTGGGATTCATTGACGGAAATATCATCCCGCTTTCGTTTGTTATTTTGGGAGGTGAGAAATTTCCACATTTTGAAATGATATAGAGAATGCTAACATTTCTGATATTCGCGACGTTGACATGATTAACTCTTGTAGGCCTAATCCTGAGAAGACATCAAAAGAAAAAGTTTTTAATTTGTTCGATGTTGATACAGTTAATATGGCCGCACAGCTGATGAAAGTCTGCAAATATGCTGTAACAACTCAAGTTAAAGCATGATCACAATATTACTAATTATAAAAAAAAACACACCTAAGTAAATCGATTAAATGTTGAGTGTTCATTTGTTTGATGTTGATCCCCCGTTGATTGTGAGTACAGCAATATACACAAGGATAATTGATTGGCAGTGGTTTCAATTCGTGGACTTCTAAACAATTGTGATATAAAAGAAAAATATGGATTAAAAATACACCCGACAATACATCTTTTGTGTGGGAATATTATTTCTTAACCACGGGAAATATTTGTGACCATTTAGTAGAGAAATTACGGCTGACTTTGTTTTTCGAAGCGGAACTGTGGGATTCATTGACGGAAATATCATCCCGCTTTCGTTTGTTATTTTGGGAGGTGAGAAACTTCCACATTTTGAAATGATATAGAGAATGCTAACATTTCTGATATTCGCAACGTTGACATGATTAACTCTTGTAGGCCTAATCCTGAGAAGACATCTAAAGAAAAAGTTTTTAATTTGTTCGATGTTGATACAGTAAATATGGCCGCACGGCTGATGAAAATCTGCAAATATGCTGTAACAACACAAGTTAAAGCATGATCACAATATTACTAATTATAAAAAAAACCACACCTAAGTAAATCGATTAAAAGTTGAGCGTTCATTTGTTTGATGTTGATCCCCCGTTGATTGTGAGTATAGCAATATACACAAGGATAATTGATTGGCAGTGGTTTCAATTCGTGGACTACTGAACACTGTTAATTTTATTACACCCTTCAGTTTACACCACGACACGCACGGAGTTTCGTCGTGTCCAGGATTTTATGATTTAGCGAAAAATATGCTATTTTTCCGGCATGCAAAATGACCTACGGGTCTGCTCAGGTGTAGGTCATTTTCCAGAGCCGTAGGCCCCGACCGGCATATACGGCCGAAATGGAAGCCCTGGTCTATATAGTAAGCCAAGATCAAACTTGCACGCAATAGCCAGCATGCAATAAGACCACTCACTACACAATAAGGGACAATCAACTCAAAACGACGTGCTCGCTATGAGCTAATCCGAGCCTTCGATAACTAAAACGAATTGAAAGTAGTCTATTTTTAGTAACCCATTTCTTCGCTAAAAAAAACATAGGTTGCCAGGCAACGAAACATACGCCCACAGCAGCTAAATCGTCCGGGCAGTCAACAAGAGTTGTCGCATATTTTACTTTTTTCGGTTATGAAACATTTATAATACACTAAAATCTGATTAAAAGTAACAACTCATTATGTAATTATCAGAAAATCATTGGAATTTGTTTGGCTTTGATAAAGTTCTCCTCCATGCTGTTCAATTTATCTAAATTCATTGAAACTCAATATACTTGTTCGTCTCATGACCTTCAACAATTTGTATAAATTTAAAGTCGGTTATTAACTTTAGCCTCTAGAGCGTCCACAAGATTTTTTGAAGTGATCAAGGGCCATAACTCTGACAGTTATTATCGGAAATTCCTAAAAATTAATAGGCTTCTTTATCTCATGACCTTAAACACTGTGTATAAATTTAAAGTCAATCGGATATTAACTTTTTTGCCTCTAGAGCGTCCACAAGATTTTTTTAAGTGATCAAGGCCCATAACTCTGACAGTTATTATCGGAAACCACTGAAAATCAATAGGCTTCTTCATCTCATGACCTTAAACACTGTGTATAAATTTAAAGTCAATCGGTAATATCACCCCAATTGACGGTCACTATCGGCATTTTAACATTTCTGCCTTTCTTTGGATGACGGGAATGGTCGTCTTCTTCGCTTTATTGCGTCAAAAATAACAATATATTGTTGAAATCTTCGACAATGTAATATTCCCCTATGTAGTTTGTTTTAAATCCCAAAAGTTTTGATTCAATTTAGTTTTCTAAAGTCTAGAATTATTAGCCGTAAGATTTGTGTTCTACTGTTTGAAAGCGTGACGTATTCAAAATGGCGGCAACACGCTTGACTTCGGCTAGAATACCAATTTTCTTCGCTTCATAATGTCAAAAAAGTTGGTAAGCTGGCACTGCCAGGCAGGATACGCCCACATTTTTGAGAGATGGTTAGAGAACAAGCAAAATCGAAAGTGATTTTTCCTACAATCAAAGGCTATAATTCATTAAATTACAATTTGATATGCGCAAATATCGAAAAGAATCAAGATCTTTAGGTTATAAAAATGCATTTCAAGTTTCATCAAAATCGAATTAAAATTGTGACCTATACTGGGTCCACAACCTTGATATACCATATTTTAACACTATTAGCGTACAAACGGTGGCCATTTTGTCTGGCAATTATGGTCCAATTTCCCTGAAATTCAAACTCAACCTTCCGTATGGTGTAACGGCGATAGAGTCAGGTTTTTTAAATCGGATAATAATCGTGACCCCCAGAGGGACCATAGGCGATTTTTCGGACAATCAGGGGCCATAATTCAGGAAGTTATGAATTGATATGTGAAAATAACGAAAGGAACAGTATTCGCGTACAAACGGCAGCCATTTTGTATGGCAATTTTGTTCCCAATTTTCCCGAAATTCGAACTCAACATTTCTTAGGGTGTAACGGTGATATAATCAAACCATTTTTTAAATCAGATAATAATTGTGACCTCCAGAGGGACCACAAGCTAAACAAAGACGATTTTGCGTATAATCAGGGGCTGTAATTCAGGAAGTTACAATCCGATATGCGCAAATATCGAAAGGAACCAAGATCTTTGGGTTATTACCGTGCATTTCAAGTTTCATCAAAATCGAATTAAAATTGTGATCTCTACAGGGTCCACAACCTTGATATACCATTTTTTAACAGTATTCGCGTGCGAACAACGGCCATTTTGTATGGTAATTTTGGTCCGATTTTTCCGAAATTTGAACTTAACCTTCCTTAGGGAATGAATGAATGAAATGGGGTTTAACGTCCTACGCTTAAGCACCTGACCTGGGCCAATTGAAGACGGGCATACGCCATACAATGTGCTATGAGGGAAATTTTTGCCCGGGCAGCGGCGCTACGGCCTACTCTTATATCGAATTCCAACTGCCAAGGGATCTTTTACGTACACTCCAATTTGAACACGGGACCTCGGTTTCTTGTCCCATCCGAACGACTAGGCAGCTGTCCTTGTCAGGCCCTTTTTCTGCATCACTGACAAGGGGAAATCACGCCGGAAAATCGAGATGAACTTTCTCGGCCAATGCAGGGATCAAACACTCGACCTCCAGGCTAGCAACGCAGCGCCTTATCCACTTAGCCAACGTGATCCCTCCTTCCTTAGGGTGTAACGGTGATATAATCAAACGATTTTTTAAATCGGTTAATTATTGTAACCTCCAGAGGGAACACAAGCTAAACCAAGACGATTTTGCGTATAATCAGGGGCCATAATTCAGGAAGTTACAATCCGATATGCGCAAATATTGAAAGGAACCAAGATCTTTGGGTTATAACCATGCATTTTAAGTTTCATCAAAATCGAATAAAAATTTTGACCTCTACAGGATCCACAACCTTGATATACCATTTTTTAACAGTATTTGCGTACGAATGGCGGCCATTTGTATGGCAATTTTTCCCATTTTTCTGAAATTCAAACTCAACCTTCCTTAGGGTGTAACGGTGATATAATCAAACGATTTTTTAAATCGGATAATTATTGTAACCTCCAGAGGGACCAAGACGATTTTGCGTATAATCAGGGGCCGTAATTCAGGAAGTTACAATCCGATATGCGCAAATATCGAAAGGAACCAAGATCTTTGGGTTATTACCGTGCATTTCAAGTTTCATCAAAATCGAATTAAAATTGTGATCTCTACAGGGTCCACAACCTTGATATACCATTTTTTAACAGTATTCGCGTGCGAACAACAGCCATTTTGTATGGTAATTTTGGTCCGATTTTTCCGAAATTTGAACTTAACCTTCCTTAGGGAATGAATGAATGAAATGGGGTTTAACGATCAGCGCTTAAGCACCTGACCTGGGCCAATTGAAGACGGGCATACGCCATACAGTGTGCTATGAGGGAAATTTTTGACCCGGGCAGCGGCGCTACGGCCTACTCTTATATCAAATTCCAACTGCCAAGAGATCTTTTACGTGCACTCCAATTTGAACACGGGACCTTGGTTTTTTGTCCCATCCGAACGACTAGGCAGCTGTCCTTGTCAGGCCCTTTTTCTGCATCACTGACAAGGGGAAATCACGCCGGAAAATCGAGATAAACTTTCTCGGCCAATGCAGGGATCGAACACTCTCGACCTCCAGGCTAGCAACGCAGCGCCTTATCCACTTAGCCACCGTGATCCCTCCTTCCTTAGGGTGTAACGGTGATATAATCAAACGATTTTTTAAATCGGTTAATTATTGTAACCTCCAGAGGGACCACAAGCTAAACCAAGACGATTTTGCGTATAATCAGGGGCCATAATTCAGGAAATTACAATCCGATATGCGCAAATATTGAAAGGAACCAAGATCTTTGGGTTATAACCATGCATTTTAAGTTTCATCAAAATCGAATTAAAATTTTGACCTCTACAGGATCCACAACCTTGATATACCATTTTTTAACAGTATTTGCGAATGAATGGCGGCCATTTGTATGGCAATTTTTCCCATTTTTCTGAAATTCAAACTCAACCTTCCTTAGGGTGTAACGGTGATATAATCAAACAATTTTTTAAATCGGATAATTATTGTAACCTCCAGAGGGACCACAGGCTAAACCAAGACGATTTTGCGTATAATCAGGGGCCATATTTCAGGAAATTACCTTCTGACAGGCACAAATATCGAAAGGAACCAAGATCTTTGGGTTATATAACCATGCATTTCAAGTTTCATCAAAATCGAATTAAAATTGTGATCTCTACAGGGTCCACAACCTTGATATACCATTTTTTAACAATATTTGCGTACGAACGGCGGCCATTTTGTATGGTAATTTTGGTCCGATTTTTCCGAAATTTGAACTCGACCTTCCTTAGGGTGTTTTTCAAATCGGATAATAATTGTAACCTCCAGAGGTACCACGAGCTAAAATAGGTGAATTTTCGGACAATCAGGGGCCATAATTCAGGAATTTACGTTTCGATAGGTGCAAATATCGAAAGGAACCAAGATCTTTGGGTTATAAACATGCATGTAAAGTTTCATCAAAATCGGTTCAAAATTGTGACCTCCATAGGGTCCACAAGCTAAAAACGTGATTTTTCGTACAATCAGGGGCCATAATCCATGAAGTTTTGATCCGATACATGCCAATATCGAAAGCAGCCGAGATCTTTTGGGGATAAACCTATATTTTAAGTTTCGTCAAAATCGGACAAGAATTGTGACCTGTAGAGAGTCCACCAACATTTGTTTGCATGACGGACGGACGTCCGGACGACATAATACGTCCACATGAAAATGTGGGCGTATAAAAATAGCAAATAGTTGATTTCTTAGACATTATAATATACCACGATATGTCTGGCAGTAAATCATAAAAAATCTGATTCCATTTCACTGTCCATATCGTAAAATTATTAGCCGTAGCCCAAGTGACAATTTTGGGAAAATATTGGACTAATGCCAAACCAACTGACAAGGTGTGAATTTTCACCTTCTTTGCTTTATTGCGCCGAAAATAAAAATGTATTTTTAAAATCTTCGACAATATAATACTCCTCTGTGTAGCTTGTATTAAATCCCAAAACTTTTGATTCAATTTAGTTTTCCAAAGTCTAGAATTATTAGCCGTAAGATTTGTGTTCTCCTGTTTGAAAACGTGCGTATTCAAAATGGCAGCATCAAGCTGGACTTCGGCTAGAATATCAATTTTCTTTGCTTCATAACGTCAAAAAAAGTAGCAAATAGTTGATTTTTCCGACATTATAATATTCCACGATATGTCTGGCAGTAAATCATAAAAAATCTGATTCCATTTCACTGTCCATACCGTAAAATTATTAGCCGTAAGTGACGATGGATAAAAATTGGAATAATGCCAAAACCATTGACACAGAGTGAATTTTCACCTCTGACCTATTTCGTAAATACTGGAAGATGAAACGTATGTTTTTTATTGGATGATTAGCGAATTAAACATTCCTTTTCATGACGGGATTTACTTTTATTACCCAATCATAATTAATTAATTAAATAGAAACAATAGAAATACGCTGATTGATTTCGCGCTTGGGTTCGCAAATGCTGTTGCTAAGAATGATTGGTCCGCAAGTTGATTCCCTACCGCAAGGCACTTAACGCGAGCCAGTACGCTACCGACAAAAATAGATTTTTTAAAGTCAATCGAATATCACTGTAAATATGGGACCATTTAATCTTGTGCTTTTAGCTTTGGTTTCTAACGCTTCCATTTAATTTCAAAACATCGTTGAAAAATTGATAAAAATCGTTGAAAAATAACAAAAATGGTTTAATTAGTACAATGGTTTAGTACAATGGTTTAGATTAATGGCTACGGCTTTAGTTTCTCTGAGATGCGTTGAAAAACGAATTCCCCGCTCAATTATCTATGGCGTTTAGTTATTGGACGAGGCTTTGAACTTCCCGAAATGCGTCGAAAAATACATTTACCGTTTTATTATCTAGGGCCTTCAATTATTGGACGAGCCGTTGAATTTCCCCGAAATGTGTTTAAAAATGGACTTCCCGTTATTAGATAAAACTTTTAATTTCACGCGAGCCGTTTTTCTGATCAGTTTATTTTGATTACGATTATAAAGGTGAATATAAAAAAAAATGTGCACACATCACGCCTTACCATGTCCGTAGTATTTATTATCCATTAGCCTATAAAAATAGTATTCCACCATTGACAAATACGTCAAAAATCGGTAAGTAAATCATGTCCCAGAACTCAGTAAATCACAGGTATAAATGCATCTTCAATAAATCACAAATAAATTATCGCAGCCTTCCACGTGTACACTTCACCAGAATCAACCCCAGTACATCGGTCTGATGACCCTTTTAGAGAATAAAAGTTCACAAATTCGACCAATCAAATAATTTATGTTAATAACAAGGGAAATTTATGACTCAATTGTATGTTCAAAGGCATGCTTTTGTATTATACCCAGACATGTAAACCACAGATGGGAATTAATAAAACAATAGCATTCTAACAATCAAAGAGTTAATCCATACGTGGGAATGAATACAACAATAGCATTCGACCAATTAAATAATTAATAAATACTGTAATAACGGACATTTGGGACTTGATATAAACGACAGTTTGGACTTTTAATTAAGAATTTATGTAGAAATAGTAATAACTTATCTTTTTTTCGTTTTAGACAATGACCGAAGACAGATTATGAATAATAATAAAGAAATGAAAACATTAATGGTTGTCTATTATTTGTATCAGTTGTCTGTTACTATTCAATTAAAAAGAACAACACGGCTAATACCTGTCTTTCTGTACTATTTATATTTATATAAAAAAGTTGCTGATGAATTTATTAGAAATAGGCCAAGTCAAAATACGAAAAAAAAAAAATTATTAACATGAACTACACCTGGTGAGTAAAAGGCTCAACCAAACGATAAAACATTAGTTGCACTAACGGTTCTTTGATAATCATAGTTTCCCATAAAAGTTGTATAAATTTGTTAAAAACGAACGATATGCTGATGAATTTATTTGAAAATGACATACACAAAAAGCCTCTAGAAATTGTTAACGATAATCAGTAAGTTGCGCGGTGACATGCATTCCTCGACAAGCTTGTAGATGGCAATACCAATCGATAAATTAAGTGCGTAGAAAGCAAGGTTTTTTTTCGGGAAAATAGAAAAAATGGCAAGGATCACAGCGGGATAATTAAAGCAGATTAACAGATAATCTCGATGTTATTGTAGTATGTGCAAAGAAACCTAGCAGTTCTTTGGTGGATGAGGAAAAACGTGAGTTGTCAATCAACGAGAATGGCGGCTGTGTGTTGATTGCAATTATCCTGTTTCATGAAAAAAACATTAGCAGTGATCTGTTAATCAAGCTCGTTTACTATTTGAAAAAGAAAAATAACGAAGTATTACTAAATATACCTGAGTTTCAAACAACGTATACCAAAGTCCAAAATGTCGTATACCTGAGTCCCAAATGTCGCGGTATATTTTTTTGAGTCCCAAATGACGCAAGTCCCAAATATCATGTAAACCTCCATAGCTGGTTTGAAATGGGTTTATTTATCGTGCGATTCCACGATAGTGATATTGTAGTCGAATATTGGCAGCCACCTTTATAAATTTAGCATAGCCATTGGATTTTATCAAATTGTTTTACCTTTATTTCAATTTCTTTTAATCTGATTTAAACAACATAGGAAAGGTACAAATCAATTTGGGATACGAAGTAACGTACGAAACCGCTCATGTAAGGTACGAATGAACTAAGTAAGAAACAGCTGACATTATGGAATTTTCACATTTCGGTCAGCCGATTGTTGTTTTGAATTTAGTGATGAGTCATAAATGTCCGTTATCTGGCTTTCGAGCCCTGGTGTGAGCATATGTGACATGGAGATAGGGGCGCCTTCTCAACCTCGTGGGTTTCCTCTAGGCACTCCGGTTTAAAACCCCTACCCATGTTAGTTCTGAAATGACCTAGTTGTGTGGAGTGGACGTTAAACCCCATTTCTCTCTCTCTCTTAAAATATTTGAGTCAAGGACCGAGCAACTACTTCAGTATTTATGATATGTTTTCAAACGACTTAAATCCATCAGTCTTCTTCTGGAAGGTGCATTTTGTGGTATCTGGATAAAACCGAACATTTACACACTTGAAAAACATATTAAGGCGTTAACTACATTTTAAGGTTGGCTAAGGCTTTAATCTTAAAACGGAATAATGATAACAATAAACAATACAAAGTAATACAATGTTTACAAATGATAAACATAAAAACAACATATATACACATGAATGAAGTCCCAAAGATGTAATGATGCACATATAAGATATAGAGGAGTAACCACACCCTTAGTAATATTACTGGGAGGGTGGGAGGGTAATAAATGTACCGTCCATGTGCGAGGGCTGGCAGACAAGCGTTAGCACGATAGCGAGGCAGGCGTGACGTAATAGCTAAGGCAAACATGGGCACTAGTTTCATTTTGTAAAATCAAATTTAACATAAATTTTTAATTTACACACTTGAAAAACATATTAAGGCGTTAACTACATTTTAAGGTTGGCTAAGGCTTTAATCTTAAAACGGAATAATAATAACAATAAACAATACAAAGTAATACAATGTTTACAAATGATAAACATAAAAACAACATATATACACATGAATGAAGTCCCAAACCCAAACCAGTTAGGAGTCTTGTTTAGTTTGTTGGGAGAGGTTGAGAAAAAAGTTGCATAGCATTATATAAATGAGACAAATCTGCATCAATACAACGTAAGGCACAATCACTGGACCAGGTGCCTAAACGTTTGATATCAGAAAGGGGGACACCAGATTTAAAGGCCCACGTGGCGGCGCCACGTCGAAAGGAGTGTCCTCCATATAAATGCATAGGTAGGCCCAAACGCCTGAGACAATGTTGCAAGGCCTTCAGAAAAATAAGGTATGTAAGCGGGCGGCCATCTTGGAGGCGAAAGAGTGGATCATTAGGATTACCCGGCGTGAGTAAGATGCGCTTAAGGGCGGAGACCGGACACAAAGGGTTGGCTGAGCCTAGAAAGGGTAAGGGGATCTTAACTTGACATTGGCGATATTGGACAGTTTTTGTTTTTTGAAGATGCACCAACAGGGAGTTACCATAGGAGCTGACGTGTTTTCGACACAAGGATGAGGTAGGATGAAAGGCACCCACAACTAGGAAATTATTTGGCCGCAAAAACCCAAAAAATCCTAGAAGGCAAGCTCCCCAAAAAACTAAATTGTTATGTAAGCGTGTATCTAAAATATGCATAAACTTTAATAAAAGCGAGGGTGTGATCGGTGACTTACATGATTGGGCCATACCGAGGTAACGTTTGGCGCCATTAAGCATATGGCACACACCCCAAGTGTTAACAGGGTCTGGTGAATTTTTTGACTTGTGTAATAGAGTGACAATATTCAAGTAGGAGCGAATTGAACTATAGGCTAATGACTTATAATTAACTAAAAATGCTATATAAAGTTCAACAGTTTTGTCACTAACAGGAGCGGCGGTAAAATTCATCCTGGTACAAAAAGACAAATAGCAGTTAAGATGAGTGGCGTAAGTTTTTTGGGTTGTTTGAGCCCAAGCACAACGTTTTATATTTAAGGAGGTTTCTTCGAGATCTTTCAGACACAATCTGTCGCGGCCATCTGGAAGAGTAAAAGGCATAACTCAAATGACATAAAAGTTCATTGGTACTAAACGTAAAATTGTAAGAGCTTAAATAGTCATATAGTCTTTCGACCTGACCGGGCTGATGCAAACGTGAGGCAGCATCCGCAATTACATTTTTATAGCCGGGTAGCCAGAGAGCAGTGATATCAAAATTATAAAAAGCTGCTATCCAAAATAACAAGCGGAGAAAGCCCATCAGAGATTTATTCTTGGAACTGCCTTTGTTAAGCACACTCTTGGTGGTCTGATTATCAGTATATACCACGACATGTTTGTTCCGCCACAGACATCCCCATCTTAGCGCGGCGAGAATAACTGACAAAGTTTCTTTTACATTGATGTGGGCAGCCGCAAAATTTGGGAGGTCAATGCACCAATTCACATAATAATAGTCTCCGTTGAAATAACCACCCCCTCCGCAAAACGAGGCATCCGTATGGAGAGAGGTGATGGGTTGCAAATCCAAGAATTTTACAGAACTGTTGAAGACAGCCATAAATGAAATCCACCAATGCAAGTCCAAAAAGAAATCCTGCGACAACACAATTTTATAATTTCTGTTGGGGTTAACTTGAAGCATATCTAAGAGTCGGCGTAAAAAGGTGCGCCCTCCTTTAATCATCTGGCTTGCCCAGTTTAATTTTCCACACAAAGACTGCAGTTGTTTGATACTGGCACGTTTACGCACTTTAAATGAGCTCAACAAGTCAAAAAAGTCTGTTTGTTTTTCAGGAGGCATTGAAAGACTTAAATTATGTGTGTCTATGGCTATACCCAAGAATGTAAGTTTCTTGCACGGGGTGACTAATTTTGACCAACTGATCGAGTAACCAAGGTCTCTTAAAGTACGAACTAATAAGTTAAAGCCACGTTCACATTCGCTTTTCGATTGCTCGATTACGAGGAAGTCGTCTAAATATGCGATACACGTTATATTATAGCGCACTTTCATTATTTCACATACCGCTTCACTTAAACGCTGAAATATTTTAGGGCTTCTGGAGTGTCCGAACGGTAGTTTAGTATCATATAAATAAGTGGGCGCACAGTCGCCGGTGAAGTGCCACTTTAAACCTGTAAGAGGGTAGTCGGAACTATGACAGCGAACAGAACGATACGCGTTTTTAAGGTCAACCTTTGCAAGAAAACAATCGGGGCGTATCACTTTAATAGCTGCACGTATATCCATATATTGACAACTGGTGTCCGATGTATAGGTATTTAAAGAACATCCAATAGGGCGGCTAGCATCGTGAATAAGGCGCAAGTCGCCACTTGGCTTTCGTACAACGCCTAGTGAACTTATTACGGTAGGGCGGTTTTAGCGACGACGTAATTACCATTAGCAATCTCCATTTTAAGCAGGGTTTCAACTTCTGAGCGATTTTTCAGTGCGGAGGAATAGTTTTCGCAATAAACTGGTAAGTAAGGACCATATGTTGTAGTAAGGTGAAAGCCTAGTTGAATACCATCTAAGAGGTTTTGTCTATCTGTAAATGTTTCCGGAAGGAGGCTTTTCCAAGCCTGCCAACGGAGGGAGTTGTTCCCGTAATCCACTAGGCAAGCTGTCCTAAAAAAGGACTTGTAGCAGATGTTCCAAATGCTGTTACAACACGACCGGGCGGGTTTCTATGGCCATCGATTGCAGAATGAGAAAGTGACATACATATAGCACAATTGTGTCGCATTTTACAGTCTGATCGCAAACAAGAATTGTTGTTGAAATTTCTACAGATTTCCTTGCCATCAGGCATAAACGGGCCCCTTCGCCGATCATAGGTGGCACGATTGGTGCTAAACTGTTTTCTTGGGTATGAGGTCAGCTGGTCAGACATGGTGCGAATACTACCGTAATCGCGTTTTAGTGTGAGGTGAAAATCCCTCAGGTCTTGAAGAGGAGTGCCCCACTCAAAATTCTCTTCACTTTGGCGGTCGCGATATTCCTTATCATAGAGTAATACTGTCACCCAAATATATTTAGAGGCGAGGCGGAAAATGTCTCCAGTGTATTTCAGGTATGCTTGGACATTGAAGGTTTTGTTGCGTTTTACTTTCGTGAGTTCTTGAAGGATTTTAGCATTGGCAAAACCCCATTCTTCAATGGTAACTTTGTCTAATGTTTCGGCGCCCAAAACGAAACTCTACATCGGAGCTTATACTGTAAGATTTGTAGTTGATGGCAGGGTCGTCCCACAAAAAATTAATTATCTGTAACGCCTTAGGTTTGGCGTCGGTTTCATTTGCAGCGAAAATATCAAAAATAGACTGCTCACCTAATCCATTATCATTCGGTCGACCATGAATACCATTACCATTACCGGAGTGATTGCTTCTTGTATTATTATTATTATTAGGCCTTGTTGATGCTAAGCCAAAAATTGATGTGTTGACATCGTGTTCGGGATTTTCTCTTCTGGAGCCAGAAGGTTGAGATGGCATACCAGGGATACATGAATTTTTGTCCTCGCGGGCCTGTGGATAAGCGCCGTTGTATTCGGCAATGAGACTTTTTTCTGTGTAAATTTGTCTTTTAAGTTCGGCTATTTGGCGTTGGCGCTTTAACTGATCTAATTCTCGACCAAGTTTTTTAATCTCACACTCTTCAGATACTGATTGATCGCAGGTTGGGTTATCTTGGCTTGTACCAGCCTCCGTAGGGCAAGACCTACGACTTGTAGTAGGTGAGACGTCGTCTCGAAGCACACCAGCAAGGGTGGCGCCATTTTTGTTTTGTTCAGGGAAGCTTTCCTCGGACTGATTTTCGGTTTCATTGTCGCTATCAGCCAGAATATCTTTAATAATACACTTCATTCGTGCCCCAGCAGTCGATCTCGTCTCTCTACCACTTTCTGACATGGTATCATGAACGATGAACCACTATACGAACAATAAACACTTCAAACTAATAAATTTACCGTCCATGTGCGAGGGCTGGCAGACAAGCGTTAGCACGATAGCGAGGCAGGCGTGACGTAATAGCTAAGGCAAACGTGGGCACTAGTTTCATTTTGTAAAATCAAATTTAACATAAATTTTTAATTTTTTTTATAAAAATAATGTGTAGTTGTAATTTGCCTTTCTTTATCAAATACGGCACATGGGTTATTCACTGCATAACCCTCTCAAGTAAACGTAATCTGTTAATAAGGTCATCCAACGAAACAATTGACCCGAAATCATAACAAGCCAACAGTCAGGCTGATGTCCCCCGTCGAAATCCAAAAATAATAAGATGACACATATTAATTAATCGAACATTTATTTTTTTTCAAAATATTAGCTTTAGCTCAAAATATTAATTATTGACTTAGTTAAGACATTCGCCTAATGAGTTATGTTCCAAAGTCTTGACCAATAAAAGTGCTTATCGCTCCTTAGCCAAAGCAGAAAATTTGCAACATTGAACTTAGTCAAGGTAATGATAAAATGAATCTATACTCTGAGTTCTGAGTTACCTTGCTATCACTTCATTACAACTAAAGTTATCGTGCCCCAAAGCATCAACCAATCAGATTTCTTATCGTTCTGCTTACCCTCAGCAGAAAAAGTTGATTAACGAACTTGGTCAATATATCGGTGTTATAAAGCTAAAGCTATACACCAAGTGTCCTCACTCTCACTTAATCAGAACTTAATAAGCATCAACGAATCAAATTGCTTATCTCTGCTTACCCTAAGCAGAAAATGCTCACCTTCGAACCCCATCAAGGTATTCACCTAATAGACACCTATGCCAAGTGTGAACATTCTAACTCCTCAATTAGAACGAGAGTTATTGTGTTCCAAAATCTCGACCAATCAAATTGCTTATCAGCCATCTTACCAAGAGCAGAACATGCTCATTATCAAACTCAGTCAAGGTATTGATGTAATGAAACTACACACCAAGTTTCTTTATTTCACCTAATTAGAATTAAATTTATCGTGCCCCAAAGCATCAACCAATCAAATTGCCTGCCTCTGCTTAAACTAAGCAAAAAATGCTCATCTTCAAATTCCATCAAGACATTGACCCAATAAACACTCACACTAAGTTTGAACATTCTAACTCAATTAGAATGAGAGTTATTCAGTTCCAAAGTCTCGACCAATCAAATTGCTTATCGCTCTGCTTACCCTGAGCAGAAAAAGCTCATTATCGAACTTAGTCAAGGTATTGGTGTAATCAACCTATACTCCAAGTTTCATCACTCTCACTTAATTAGAACTAAAGTTATCGTGTCCCAAAGCATCAACCAATCAAATTGCTTATCTCTGCTTACCCTAAGCGGAAAATGCTCATCTTCCAACTCCATCAAGGTATTGCCATAATAACACATACACTAAGTTTGAACATTGTAGCTCAATTAGAACGAGAGTTATTGTGTCCCAAAAAGTGTGACAGACGGACAGACAGACAGACAGACAGACGGTCAGACAGACGGACGGACGAACCCATTTTAATAGTCCCCTGCTTTCTTCGAAAGGCGGGGGACAAAAAGGTTACGTGTCCGGATAATCAGTTTTGGCGTTCACTTCCAAACGACTCAATATATAAATACACCATTTCCCTATATTTTGGAGTTTTATTTTCATACATTCTAAGTCTTTTATTTTTGAGCCTCTGTTTTATTCGGGATTGTCCCTTTAAAGCTAACACAGCATCAACTGGTCAGATGTAAACATTCTAGAGAGAAATCAAGCGAACAAGAAGACGGATACTAGAAGCTATCCACATAAAGGAAGATAGTTTGCCAGGTAAAGAAACATACACCCACAGCAGCCAACTCGAGTTGTCGCATATTTTACTTTTTTCGGTATTGAAACATTTATAACACACTAAAATCTGATTAAGGATAACAACTATCAGAAAATCATTAGAATTTGTTTGGCTTTTATAAAGTTCTCCTTCATGCTAATGTTTATTATACGAAACATCTAATATCCTTGATTTAGCTGTTCAAGTTATCAAAATTCATTGAAACTCAATATATTTATTCGTCTCAAGACCTTAAACTCTGTGTATTAATCTAAAGCCAATTGGGTACGAACTTTAATGTGTAGAGCGTCCACAAGATTTGTTGAGGTGATCAAGGGCCATAATTCTGGCAGTAATTATCGGAAATCTCTGAAAACCAATAGGTTTATTTGTTTCAAAACCTTAAAAGCTGTGTATAAATTTTCAAGTTAATCGGATATTAACTTTGACCTCTAGAGCACCCACTAGAATTTTTGAAGTGATCAAGAGCCATAACCCAGGCAGTAAATATCGCTGAAAATCAATAGGCTTTTTCGTCTCATTACCATAAACACTGTGTATAAATTTAAAGTCAATCGGATATTAACTTTAGCCTCTCATTTTAGAAAACGTGTAATGAATCAATGATATTTCTATACAAAAAGAAGCTGATATTTACACTGCTTTACAGCTACATTGAGCCTCTGTTATAGTCCGGTCTTCTATGTTGACATCTATTGGTGCGGTTCGTCCGATTTTTGCATAAACTCGATTGAAAATATTAATGGATTTTACATCAATAACAGCCGTTAGGGACATTGATTTGAAGTAAGACCCCCTGGAAAAAGCTGTAGCTCGCTGTTTCTGCCTTAGCGATGGTATATGTACGGCAGATACCTCGAGGAAAAATCGCTGGGTGCATCGCTTAAACTTAGTACTGCCGCCATTATTGTTTGGCTTGGTGACATGCTTAAATTGGGTTATCACCCTTCATTCTAAGGGGCGTGGGCGTGGCTACGTCTGCACTGGCGTTCCGTCAATTGTTGACAGATGGACAGATCTGAAAAATAAGCCAACACTGAAATGTGGGCACATAAAAACTACTTACAAACAAAGCCCGGCCCACCCTTCTTTAACCTCCTTTCCACAAGCTTCATCATAATTACTAGTAGCTGTTTCTTTCTGCTCCATGACAGGACAGGTAGTAAGATTATTCATGTCATTCTTATTGAATTTCTTCTCATGTAACTAGAAATACATTATAATATAAGAAATACATGCCATAAGAATGAAATGAATTATTAATACAAAATACTGATCGTTAAAGATCCTGAGGGTTATAGTCCGGCAGCCGTTTACGAAATAGCAGGGGGACCCAAATTTTTCGAGATAAGTTTTTTTCGCGACGGTTTTATATGGAATCGGACCCGCTCAATCCATTTTTCACTACTGGATCACTGTCAGCCTGGAGGGTTTTGAGTAATTAGCGAATTACTAATTAAATAACTAATTAAAGTCCCAATTCGTTTAAAATGACACGTACAAGTCGAAATACGCCGCTGTTTGTAATGTCATTTATAGAATAGGACCCCTGAGTCTGTTTTAGATACTAGTTCACTATCAGCCAGATTGTATTTCAAATAATCCGGCTGCCGTTTACGAAATATCAGGGGGACCCAAATTTTTCGAGATATGTTTTTTTCGAGATAAGCTTTTTTCTGGTCGGTTTTATATGGAATCGGACCCTCTGAATCCATTTTTTCGCTACTGGATCACTGTCAGCCTGGAGGGTTTTGAGTAATTAGCGAATGACTAATAGTAATTAACTATCTAATTAAAATCCCCGTTCGTTTAAAATGACACATACAAGTCGAAATACGCCGCTGTTTGTAATGTTATTGATAAAATAGGACCCCTGAGTCTGTTTTAGATACTAGTTCACTATCAGCCAAAATGTATTTCAAATAATTCAGCAGCCGTTTACGAAATAACAGGGGAACCCACATTTTTCGAGATAAGTTTGTTTCTCGGCGGTTTTATATGGAATTGGACCCGCTGAATCCATTTTACGCTACATGATACCTGTCAGTCTGGAGGGGGGTAAGCAAGTCACTTATGACTAATTAAATAATTACTTATTAAATAGTTAATCCCAATGATTTACCACCCCCTTTTGCAATGAACATAGGGATAATTCAGCACGAAGTAATAACCATTGTGGAAATGCGCCACTTATGTCACTTATGGAGATTGATCACACGAAGAGGGTGTGTCCACTTATTTGTGAGTGTGTCAGTCCAGCCACTGGAGCTTGGAGTCCAGTCTCCTACTCGTGGGACTACCGGCGGTGACTTGTAAGGAATGTCATCATTTTCATGCCGAAACCAGAACAGCCTCGTCCCTATGCGGTCACAATAAATGCTGTAGTTTTGTGAAGCCCTCACCACTCACTCTGCATCGAAATGGCTGAAAATACATGTATTTCAAATGGCTGTATGAATGTACAAGTAACAAGGTGTGGGGAGAGAATGTTAAAGCTATATCCAAAAGAATAGAAAACATATATATATATGCTTCCATCGTTTGATTCTAATTCATTCTTTAAATCTTCCTCAATCCCATCCTCATAAATTTTGCTACATCTAGCCATGTTTTCTATTCTTTTGGATTTAGCTTTAACATACTCTCCCCACGCCTTGTTACTTGTACATTCACACACCCTTTGGAAATAACATGTATTTTCAGCCATTTTGTCCGAGTACGAATTGTCATTGGGTACTAATTGTCTGGTGACGAATTGTCCGGTTACAAATTGTCATTGGGTACGAATTGTCTGGTGACTAATTGTCCGGGGGTAAGAATTGTCCTTTGGTACGAATTGTCCTTTGGTACGAATTGTCCTAGGGTACGAATTGTCCTTAGGTACGAATTGTCCTAGGGTACGAATTGTCTGGGATCGAATTGTCTTAGAGCCGTTTCAGCAGGGCGAATTGTCCGGATAATAATTGTCACCAGGCAATTAGTACCCGGACAATTTGCCCTCAGGTACGTATTGTCCTTAGGTACGAATTGTCTGGTGAAATGTCCTTAGGGACAAATAGTCCGTATAGATATGTCCTAGGGTATGAATTGTCCTAGGATACGAATTGTCATTGGGTACTAATTGTCATTGGGTACTAATTGTCTGGTGACGAATTGTCCGGGTACGAAATGTCATTGGGTACGAATTGTCTGGTGACCAATTGTCCGGTACGAATTGTCTGGGATCGAATTGTCCTAGAGCCGTTTCAGCACCTAGGTAAGATATTTTGGTGTCCTCATGGATGGTTTGTCAGTTCTATGATATTCTTGACACTTTCAATACTAATCTTGATATTTTTCTATCCAAATTGCAGTAATGCCTATCTGTCTTTCTTTTTCAAGAAAATCCCAACTTTCTAACAAGAGCTTGGATGACGTAATTACTGGTTAAGAAGACACTAGAAAAAAAGATCTGCTGGAGGAATTTTAATTGTGATGAGATATAACAAAACTTTCTTTCCTTATTACCATCTTGCCTGAGTAGTCTTTTCTGCGATACATTATAACATTATAATTTAATATTTTAAATGACGATATAGGTACTGAACGAAAATGTAGAGAAAACACTTTTCAGCTCAATTTTGAGTCATTTAAATCAACGTGAAATCATTTCCCTCCAGTTTTACCCCCCCCCCCTCCACACATGCACACCTGCTACCCCACCCTACACATCAAACAGTTGTCCAGGGGCATCATATAAACACTTATATATAGATTTGCAATCCTACAATTTTTTGTTTTAATAATATATATTAAGTCCACATAATGACAGCCCCACCCCACCCCCATAGACATAGACATTATACCCCCCATATCTCGAAAACGCCCCCTCACACACCTGTTCACCACCCAGATTAGGAACGCGAAAAACTGGTCTAGAAAAACTTGGTCTCATAAATTCACAGCTCGGGTGGCAATGCCCCCCCTTCAGCCACCGGACTACCAGCCCTAAACTCTTAATCCCCTTAATCAATATTTTGAGGTGGATGAGAACACCCCAATTAAGCAGATATAATTACTGACATGTGTTCCAACATTCCTTAAAATGCATGTTAAATAATGTAAACAATAGCGACCTATCAACGGCAGCAATGGCCGACATTTTCACGTTCGCTAATTTATAATGGGATTTTCTTCATAATATTAATCAAACAACACCAAATACTATATAGAATGGATATTTTTCGAATCAATCATTACTTGGAACTGTTGGCAAAATGGCAAAACGTGTCGCTGATTGTGAATAACCCATAACGCCTTCGAAGAAGACAAAATATTACAACAAATTTTCGAGAGACTATTTTTTTCTCGTAAGAAAAATTAAAACTGAGGACGAGGAGAGAACAGAATTGAACAATAATATGTTATGTGCTCTTCTCTCCTACAAAATGAACAATAATAAAATATGCTTAAAAACTGTGCTGCCAGAAAAACTGTTAAAAGATGCAAAGAGTGCAACAAAAATATACAATAAATGAACCAACATTATTCTCATAAGTGATGGATTTATAAATACCGGTAGTTAAAATAGGGTCTGTGGTTGGGTGAAGTTTTTATTTATTGTGGTTTTTTTAACATTTAATTAATATCTGTATATATATTCAATTTAAAAAATAATATATATTTAGTTACATGTATATATCTGTATGTAATCAGTTTTTAAATTATTTTTACAATAATAAATTTATTGATCAATTAAATGTTTATACTTTACATTGCTCATGTGTTTATATATTTTTTTATTCATTCAAATAATTGATTAATTGAGTAAAATGATTGTGTTGTAATTAAATGTGTCATATCTTAATTACCCTTGAAAGTGCGAATTTACGCGTTATTGGAAATCTACTGCCAAATCATGGTTTCTACGGCTTTTTTGACACTACCCTACTGCTTTTTAGCTCTGGGGGGTTGACGGGTCTGCATAGTATTGCCGATGATTTGGAGTAAATTGTTAAAATCACACCAGGCATGCTCACCGGGCCTATTATCTACTATAGTTTATTGGCCCAATAAACTGACCATCAACTGTATTTTAACTACAGACATCTAAACACCAATTAGCATTCAAGTCTGGCTTTATATTGACTAAGCAAAAAAAACAAAACTTTTCTTATGCTTGTGGACCGCTGAAAAAGACTTGCATGGAGTTCAATTTTTAATGCAGAGATCATTGCTCCGATAGTCCTTACATTCCCTTGTTTATATTCATTCTATACCTTATAAAAACATGGAAATGCACTGACTTTTTCTGCTTTTCTTTCGTGTTCTCTTATCTAATGACATTCAATTACTTTATTGAATTGTCAGATATCCTCTTACAGTCCCATATAAAACTTTTGGTTGGCATATAACAACTTTTTGGTTTTTTTCGCTTCAGGGAGGAGTAAATTCCATGAGATGAGTAGAAAATGGGGCATCTGTTATTTACTTTTGGAATGTATGTTTTTGTTACGCTGTAAAGTGCCCTGTGAAAAAGGCGCTATATAAATGTTGTAATAATAATAATAACAAGCCAACAGTGAGGCTGATGTCCCCCGCCGAAATCCCAAAATAATAAGATGACACATATTAATTAATCGAACATTTATTTTTTTCAAAGTATTAGCTTTAGCTCAAAATATTAATTATTGACTTAGTTAAGACATTCGCCTCATGAGTTATGTTCCAAAGTCTTGACCAATAAAAGTGCTTATCGCTCCTTAGCCAAAGCAGAAAATTTGCAACATTAAACTTAGTCAAGATAAAGATAAAATGAATCTATACTCTGAGTTCTGAGTTACATTGCATCAACCAATCAGATTTCTTATCGATCTGCTTACCCTCAGCAGAAAAAGTTGATCAACAAACTTGGTCAGTATATCAGTGTTATAAAGCTAAAGCTATACACCAAGTGTCCTGACTCTCACTTAATCAGAATCTAATAAGCATCAACCAATCAAATTGCTTATCTCTGCTTACCCTAAGCAGAAAATGCTCACCTTCGAACCCCATCAAGGTATTCACCTAATAGACACCTATGCCAAGTGTGAACATTCTAACTCAATTAGAACGAGAGTTATTGTGTTCCAAAATTTCGACCAATCAAATTGCTTATCAGCAATCTTATCAAGAGCAGAACATGCTCATTATCAAACTCAGTCAAGGTATTGATGTAATGAAACTACACACTAAGTTTCTTTATTTCACCTAACTAGAATTAAAGTTATCGTGCCCCAAAGCATCAACCAATCAAATTGCTTGCCTCTGCTTAAACTAAGCAAAAAATGCTCATCTTCAAATTCCATAAAGACATTGACCCAATAAACACTCACACTAAGTTTGAACATTCTAACTCAATTGGAATGAGAGTTATTCAGTTCCAAAGTCTCGACCAATCAAATTGCTTATCGCTCTGCTTACCCTGAGCAGAAAATGCTCATTATCGAACTTAGTCAAGGTATTGATGTAATGAAACTATACACCAAGTCTCATCAACCAATCAAATTGCTTATCTCTGCTTACCCTAAGCGGTAAATGCTCATCTTCGAACTCCATCAAGGTATTGCCATAATAAACACCTACACCAAGTTTGAACATTCTAGCTCAATTAGAACGAGAGTTATTGTGTCCCAAAAAGTGTGACAGACAGACGGACGGACGGACGGACGGACGGACGGACGGACGGACGGACAGACAGACAGACAGACAGACAGACAGACAGACAGACAGACAGACAGACAGACAGACAGACAGACAGACGGACGGACGGACAAACCCTTTTTAATAGTCCCCTGCTTTCTTCGAAAGGCGGGGGACAATAATACAGTGGACTCTGTCTTATCCGACATCGTCTGGGATCGTTACAATATGTCGGATTGCACAGCGTGACGGAATACCGAGTTTTCTCCAAAACGGGAAATCCTATAACTTTGAAAACTGGAAGTATTTTTATATCGTAGCTTCGAATCACCAGAAAGCTATCAGTGTTTCCGCTAGCTTCAAAATTTACCGGTACATCGTACGTACGGATAGAGGTTAAAAATACCGGTTCGCTCGTAATTTTACCAGTCCAGAATATCACCTCATCGATGCTCCATATGAACTCCAGGTAGATATTAAAATAAATTGGATCATACATTTGATAGTTTCACAGACCCGTTGTCAGTTAAATTTAAATCTTCATTGAATATAATCCACTAATATAACACAGAATACGTGTACTCCGAGAAACGTCATTAATAAAATATATTTCAGAAAGAATCTTCAATTCTGAATGCCGATGACACGTGACATCATTGGAAATAGGTCAATGAATCAGCGATGTTAGCTTTAGTTTGTGCCGTCTGTCTATCATTGTTGAATGAATAAAAACTATTGCGCAGCAGACGTAAACCTGTCTTTCCTCTGCCGAAGTTACTATTAATAGCACCACTTTTCGACACACATTGTCATGCAGCACGAGATTTCTGACACAAGTTATGAATGGAAAATTTGTGGATATTTAGTTTCTGCCGTCTGTCTCTCATTGTTGAATGAATAAAAACTATTGCGCAGCAGATGTAAACCCGCCTTTCCTTTGCCGAAGTTACTATGAATAGCACCACTTTTCGACACACACGTCATGGTCAGCACAAGATTTCTGTCACCAGTTATGAATGTAGAATTCGTGGATATTCTTGAGTATTTGTCACAACTGTCGTAAAATTATCAAAGTAATCAACACAGACCGGCGCGGTATATAGCTAGTTTTAATCTCATAGATAATTGATTGGTGATTGCTTGTTTACTTGTTAATCTTTTGTGGCTTCACACCCATTGAATTTTAATCTCACCGATAATTGGGTGCTTCACACCCACCGTTTGAAGGACGGATTATGCGGTGTCGATTCAATGGAAATTATAGTGATGGGACGGCTGATTGTTGTCGAAATACGGAACTGACAGAATCCGGACTTATCAGATCTTTTTTGGCTGAAGTAATAGGGAAATAAATCGGGACATGAAAATCCTGTCGGTTGTCACAGAAATCCGGAGTCCACTGTACTTAGAACTTTTCCACAATTTTTTCTCAGACTACCTGTATGTCTGTGTGGTACCACATTCCACAACATTTTCGACTTAGAATAATTTTTTTTACCACAGAGTTCCACAAGTAATTGGACTTTTACCACAAGAGTTCCACAAAAAATTGGGTCATATATTTAAATTTAGTGGGTAGATTTAATAAAAGGTTCTAGTTTATAAAGAAATATAAGGTTTTTAAAAAAAACAAATTTCATCATAGCTAAAGCCTTAAGAATTGAAAGTTATACATTCAGATCCTGCCGGTGGATCAGGTAAGTGCCATTTTCGTGATTCGTTACAATAACATCTAAAACAACCTTGTCGGCACGAAAACGTCAAAGGCGATATTCAAATTTTTGAAATATTCAAAAGCGAAACATTTGACAACGAGCCAGGCTCTCCTGAAATGTATTCATTTCAGAAATAGGAGACGCATTGAAAATACTACGTCCTTTTGTGTTTATTTACAAGCCCGTTAATGTAGATTTTTCACTGTATTTTCATATTCACTTCAGAATGGTGACCATCAGTTGACCTAAATCAAAATTCGAAAATATATTTAATCAACAGCCACCAACTATTTTTGGGGAGATAGGTAAAGATTTCGGAAATATCCTGTTGTATTATTCGACCGTGTGTTTCTTGTTCGTCTACATTACAGTATTATTTACATTGTATCCGTATTGTCACGCAATTGGTTTTTCTGCAATATTCTGCTATGCACTGGTTACAATATGTTTAAAGCATAAACATATGTGGTCCAATTTGGAGCTTTGTTTAAAGCAAAATCATATTGTTACACAGTTAGCTATTGGTTGTTAATCTGACTATTGACCAGTCATAATTTTGAACATAAATTTGCTTCCATTAAAGCGAGAGAGAGAGAGAAAAATGGGGTTTAATGTCCACTCGACACAAACTAGGCCATTTTGAGACTAACGTATGTTTTTTTCAATTATTTTTATTTCAATCATTCGCTTGCGCATAGGGGTCTTTTAGCAGTGCGAGGAAACCGGAGTGTCCAAAGGAAACCCACAAGGTTGAGAAGGAGCCCCTATCTCCATGTCACATACGCCCATACTAGGGCTCGAACCGCAGCCGCAAGCCAGAGGTGACCGGCCAGCTAGTAATCGAAGGCCACTAGGCCATCCCAACCCCCCTTCCATTAAAGCAGTGTTTAGTGGGTATAGCCCTAAACAAACAAAACACTGCTGTGAGTATGACAAGAGTCCTGTTTTATTTTTTTCATCCACGAACATTTAAGAAAATACAGAGGAATTTAGATCAAGATTAAAATATCAAAAGGATACAAAAAGATTATACACATGGAAAATAGGCTTATAATCTTCAACTATACATGGATTAAAATATTACAATTAACATACACTATCCTATTAGGTCGCATTCTTGTTAGACTACTTATTAAGAAATGAAATGCGGTTTTATGGCACGTCGGCACCAACCCGGTGATTATTTCGAGACAGGCTAAACAAGCCAACAGTAAGGCTGATGTCCCCTGCCAAAATCCCAAAATAAATTGATGACACATATTAATCATACCCACATTTATTTTTTTCAAAAGTATCGAGCAATCAAAACTACACACTTATATTTTTTTGTTGAAAGGTATCGATCAATCAAACTATACACAAAGTTTCATCAATCTCTATCAGATTGAATCAAGATTATCTTGTCCTAAAGCATCGACCAATGAAATTGATTAGCTCTGCTTAGCCATATCTCGAAACGTTCATCCCTGAACTAAGTCAAAACATTCATCTAACAAACATCAATATCAAGTTTAAACATTCTACCTCAATTAAAAGCAGAGTTTTTATGTTCCAAAGTCTTGACCAATCAAACTGCTTATCGCTCCTAAGCCTAGGCAGAAATTTCCCACCATCGAACTAAGTCAAGGTAATAATATAAGAAATCTATATTCAGAGTTTCATTGCTCTCACTTCATTATATCCAAATTTAGCGTGCCCCTAAATTATCAAAAAGTCAGATTGTTTATCTCTGCTTACCGTAAGCAGACAATGTTCATAACCGAACTCCATCAAAGCATTCGCATAATGAACGCCTACACCAAGTTTGAACATTCTACCTCAATTAGAAGGAGAGTTATTGGGTTCCAAAGTCTCGACCAATCAAATTGCTTACCGCTCTGCATTCCTTATCAGATAATGTTCATTATCGAGCTTAGTCAAGGTATTGATGTAATAAAGCTGTGCACCAAGTGACCCCACTCTCACATAATTAGAACTAAAGTTATTGTGTCCCAAAGCATCAACCAATCAAATTGTTCATCTCTGCTTAACCTAAGCAGAAAATTCTCATCTTCGAACTACATCAAGGCATTGGCCCAATGGACACGTACGCCAAGTGTGAACATCTTAACTCAATTAGAATGAGAGTTATTGGGTTCCAAAGTCTCAACCAATCAAATTGCTTATCGATCTGGGGTTGGTTGCTCAAAACTAAGTTATTTTAACGATCCGTTAAACTCTAACGGACATATCTTGGTAGTTACGTGTTTTTTGTCAACTTTCCATTAAATTTACTAAAGAAAACACTATAGAATACTTTATTTTTTATACTAGGTTTAATCTGTAGGAAAAATTTGCACCACAGAATGTTCGGGCCCTTTTTTCAAGCAACAATCATTCTCTCTGTTAAAGTTAACGGATCGTTAAAAGATAACGGAGCTTTGAGCAACCTGCCCCTGGTTATTTTGAGGAGAACATGCTCGAACTTAGTCAAGGTATTGACTTAAAGTTATATTATTCAAGATAAAGATTAGAACTAGCTATTCTTGCTATACAAGTTCGAAAGTAGATGATGTAAAATGAATAATTTGAAAATTTTATTCAAATTACTCTATTGCAAGCGAAGATATTGGCATTTAAAGATTTGGCCGACCTGTGCAATAATTTCAACCACGGTCCTGGTTGATCAAAGCTAAGACTCGAAGCGCCTGGGCGCGCCATATTTGATTTATCACTGAAACTTTTTAATGTGTTTAATATCGGAGCAATCTGATGCTATCCAAAGTTGATTAAGGCCTGGATCAGTTAATTAATGTCTAATTAATACTTTAGAAAACATTTCATGCCCAAATAAAGACCTGCACTAGGCAGATTTAGCTCTTGAATAATGCATGTTTAATAAGAGCTTAAGTTATCGTGTCCCAATCAAATTGCTTATCTCTGCTTACCTTATGCAGAAAATGCTCATCTTCAAACTTCATCAAGGCATTGACCTAATAAACACCTACATCAAGCTTATTAGAGCGACCACAAGATTTTTTGAAATGATAAATAAGCTTCTTGGTCTCATGTCCGTAAACACTGTGTATAAATTAAAGTCAATCAGATATTAACTTTGGCCTCTTTAGCGTCCACAAGATATTTTTGAAGTGATCAAGGGCCATAACTCTAGAAGTAATTATCAGAAATTGCTGAAAATCAATATGCTTCTTCGTATCATAACCTTAAACACTGTGAATAAATTTAAAGTAGATCAGATATTAACTGTAACCTCTAGAGCGTTAACAAGATTTTTCAAAGTGATCAAGGGTCATATAACTCTGGCAGTAATTATCGGATATCGCTCATGGCTTTACACACTGTGTATAAATCTAATGTAATTGGATATTAACTTTAGCCTTTAGAGCGTCACAAGAAATTGTGGACCACGGACGTACGGAAGGGGTGACGGCAATATACGACCAGATTTCCAATGTGGGCTTATAAAAAGTCTAGAACTTGATTAAATAAACACGTTTGAGCAAACGTGACAGTGTTCACATTCTGGTTGAGGCTCTCGATTTAAAGTCAAAATGTGTGTTCAAAAGGTATGACCAATGCGAGAGCGACACAAAACCATAATATCTTCTTTTTGATTCGTATGCAACAAACAATTAATAATCTAATCTTTGTAAATGAGCCGTAAGTACATGTAGGTTGATTTTTGATACTCTAGTGGCTAAATTCATTGATTTATCAATCAGCTTATTCAAACATCGAATGGCTGAAGCAGACTATAATAAGCCAATTAAGATTCCTGCTTGGACTACCCCGAAAAATATGGTAGTGGAAACAACCATTACTTTTTCAAACACCAAACAGCTCAAGCAGACGACTACAATTTACCAATTAAGATCCTGCTTGGACTACCCAGAAAAATATGGTAGTTAAAACAACTATTAACTTACCACTAATAGTTCCTGAAGAAAGACACAATCTTCATCTCTCAAATAAAAGAAACAATCTCTTGGATGATGACAGTGTAATCCATTTCCAAGTTTACATCTCTCTGGACAGTTCTGAAACACACACGATATTGACTTTTATTAACTTATTGTCATTGCTATTGTAGAAACCATTTTCCTGAAATATCTTTGGTTTGATTAGCTGTATTCTAGTGAATTCTTGGAATTCATTTCAATCAAACATCTTGCAACATTATTATTGCCGGTTTGGGAAATTCATTGCAGAATTTCTGTTGGCTTGTTCTCTTGAGCATTACATATATGTTCACATTTGTTTGTGGACAATCTAGAGTCACAATTTTTATCAAATTTTGATAAAACTTAAAATGTATAGGTTTGATTTTGGTGTGCACCAGACCACAACTGCCTGGGTACCCAGTACCTTTTATGTAAATTTGTGAAGTTTTTACGCGAAAACTCGATTGACGTAACGGTATTTGTGTGCCTTAATGAATGAATCAACAAACTCAACTCGGTATAGTGTAAAATGTCCTTTATAATTTATAAACAAATATATGACTAATAATTTTAAAATAAAAAACATTAATCAAAAAAGCATTATACATGAGTAATAAATGTATAGGTTTGATTTTGGTGTGCACCAGACCACAACTGCCTGGGTACCCAGTACCTTTTATGTAAATTTGTGAAGTTTTTACGCGAAACTCGATTGACGTAACGGTATTTGTGTGCCTCAATCAATGAATCAACAAACTCAACTCGGTATAGTGTAAGATGTCCTTTATAATTTATAAACAAATATATGACTAATAATTTTAAAATAAAAGATAGTAAGCTGGCACTGCCAGGCAGGATACGCCCACATTTTCGAGAGATGGATAGAGAACAAGCAAAACCGAAAGTGATTTTTCCTACAATCAAAGGCTATAATTCATTAAATTACAATTTGATATGCACAAATATCGAAAAGAATCAAGATCTTTAGGTTATACACATGCATTTCAAGTTTCATCAAAATCGAATTAAAATTGTGACCTATACTTGGTCCACAACCTTGATATACCATATTTGAACACTATTAGCGTAAAACGGTGGCCATTTTGTCTGGCAATTATGGTCCGATTTCCCTGTAATTCAGACTCAACCTTCCTTAGGATGTAACGGTGATATAACCAAACGATTTTTTAAATCGGATAATAATTGTGACCTCCAGAGGGACCACAAGCTAAACAAAGACGATTTTGCGTATAATCAGGGGCCATAATTCAGGAAGTTACGATACGATATGCCCAAATATCGAAAGGAACCAAGATCTTTGGGTTTTAACCATGCATTTCAAGTTTCATCAAAATCGAATTAAAATTGTGACCTCTACAGGGTCCACAACCTTGAAATACCATTTTTTAACAGTCTTCGCGTACGAATGGCGGCCATTTTGTATGGCAATTTTGGTCCAATTCTACCGAAATTTGAACCCAACCTTTCTTAGGGTGTAACGGTGATATAATCAAACGTTTTTTTAAATCGGATAAGTATTGTAACCTCCAGAGGGACCACAAGCTAAAGCAAGGCGATTTTGCGTATAATTAGGGGCCATAATTCAGGAAGTTACGATCCGATATGCGCAAATATTGAAAGGAACCAAGATCTTTGGGTTTTAACCATGCATTTCAAGTTTCATCAAAATCGAATTAAAATTGTGATCTCTACAGGGTCCACAACCTTGATATACCATTTTTTAACAGTATTCGCGTACGAAAGGCGGCCATTTTGTATGGTAATTTTGAACCGATTTTTCCGAAATTTGAACTCAACCTTCCTTGGGGTGTAACGGTGATATAATCAAACGGTTTTTCAAATCGGATAATAATTGTGACCTCCAGAGGTACCACAAGCTAAAATAGGTGATTTTTCGGACAATCAGGGGCCATAATTCAGGAAATTACGTTCCGATAGGCGCAAATATCGAAAGGAACTAAGATCTTTGGGTTATAAACATGCATGTCAAGTTTCATCAAAATCGGTTGAAAATTGTGACCTCTATAGGGTCCACAAGCTAAAAACATAATTTTTCATACAATCAGGGGCCATAATCCATGAAGTTTTGATCCGATACATGCCAATATCGAAAGCAGCCGAGATCTTTTTGGGATAAACCTATATTTCAAGTTTCGTCAAAATCGGACAAGAATTGTGACCTGTGGAGAGTCCACAAACAATTGTGGACGGACGTCCGGACGGACGGACAGGCGCGACGACATAATACGTCCACATGAAAATGTGGGCGTATAAAAACATTAATCAAATGAGCATTATACATGAGTAATAAAAATAAAACATTAATCAAATGAGCATTATACATGAGTAATCATTAACATGCAGCAACCCCTACCTAAGAATCCTGTTGGGCTAAATTAGAGCCCTCATTTATGCCAAAAGCATCCACAGCTTGACTCCAGCGTAGGATGTCTAGCCTAAAAAAGGAATGTGAACTACCCAGTAGCGGATTATCATTGAGGCTGGTGAAGATGCAGCCTCAGGCCCAAAGATTTTGTAAAAAAATTTTTTTTTAATTTGTCTGATACGATTAAAAACGCATAGACAATGAATGTTAGGGGGTGTGGTTTAGGCCCAACGGGAACCAGCATAGGCCCTGACCCGAAATTAATTAGGCCCACGCAATTTTAAACAGGCCCTTTATAGGCCCTCCAGTAACTGTCGCCTCAGGCCTTGGTGGAGCTTAATCCGCCACTGGAACTACCATAATAATCTAATTACATGTACTATGAGCGTCTAATACTGATAGAGATGATATAACTAGTATAAAAAAGCTAACTTCAAATTAATGAAATTTCAAACTGCAAATAACAAGGAAAACAACCCAGCTTACACAGACTGGGAACTTAATTATGCATGCCCAATGATATACAAGAATAATGGCACTTTACTTCAATGAGATCCAACAAACTATACATGCAAGTGGTATACAAGAAGAACACAATATAAAATTAATCCAGAACACTAATACCATGACTGGGAAAAACATATCATTTTGTGATAAAGGGATGAGCATGATGAAAAAAAGCAGAGACACTGCGGCAGCCTACACTGACAACAAATCCCTCTGGTCATGCAAAGGTGTCCAACGTTATTTAAAGTTGGGGGACAGGAAGGCCAATATAAGAGCGTACTGCATTACTATGCCACCGCCCGAAGAGTCTGAAAATGCAGTGGTCGCAGCGCCAATGGGAAAGGAATGTAATTTAGGACGAGTGGTGTCTAAACCAATAAACACTAATACCATGACTGGGAAAAACATATCATTTTGTGATAAAGGGATGAGCATGATAAAAAAAAAGCAGAGACACTGCGGCAGCCTACACTGACAACAAATCCCTCTGGTCATGCAAAGGTGTCCAACGTTATTTAAAGTTGGGGGACAGGAAGGCCAATATAAGAGCATACTGCATTACTATGCCACCGCCCGAAGAGTCTGAAAATGCAGTGGTCACAGCGCCAATGGGAAAGGAATGTAATTTAGGACGAGTGGTGTCTAAACCAATAAACGCTACTAAGCGGGTTAATGAAGTTTTGACAAATTGATAAGATATTGAGGTTTCAATATGCCATTGGAATAGTGGACCAGTAGCATAAGGGAATGAATGAACATACCTAATAATAAACAAGGGGCACGATTGGATCGATGATCAATAGGAACATTTAAAATGCAATTACACTGGTTCTATGGACGGCTGATGTTTAAAATGTAAAATGAGAGTCCCAAAGCAATTAACCTGTTTGTCGAAACTAAACAAACTGTATGAGAGATATTTGTACTACCTGAGAAAAGTTTGACTGTGTTTCAACGACTTATTCGCCAACGCGAAAAAAACCTGCAAAAGTTAGTGAAAACAATGCCTGTCACAAAATTTGTTGCGATCGGCAACTAAATACAATAGGTATAGCATTACCAAGTTTCACAAAAATAGGTAATGTAATCGGAACCTGTGAGGCGGGACTTGAAGTTGTCAACCGTTTAGCTCCCTTCAGAAGGGAATGGACCAAAAAATTATTGCAGGGGTCAGGAAAACCCATTGATTTGTGAACAAAGGCAATAACCGAGACAGGTGACGAAATGGTACTTATTGCAAAACCATTTTCAAATAAGGACGCCAAAAAATTGACGATGACAAACGCTGTAATCGCCACACATACCTTCATTAACTTGTCATGTGGCAATCAAACTAACATTAATTCAGAATCTACCTCGATACCATAAGTGGTCAAAATAGTCGCAGGTAAAACAGTTTTAAAGGCCTTAATAGGAATACTAAAATGTTCTGCTAATGAAAGGAAAGTATTGAGAAACTCCAAACATTTAGAAGAATTTGCAGGACCCGCAAAGAAAAAATTGTCAATCATGTGACTCATGACCGCACCATAATTAGTTTCCATAAACATTCAAAGGTTTGGCAGCTCATACTTAATCCCATAGGTAAACACATGTCTGCAAAAAGACAATAGCTGGTGATCAAGCAAAAATGTAAAGCCAAGGAGCTCATAATCGCCAGGATAAATAGGTAATAATCTGTATGCATCCTGTATATCTGATTCTGCCATTAAGGCTTCCGACCCATTCATTTCACTATGGCAACAACATCATCAATATTGTCATACGATACCATGGTATGTTTCTTGGAGATACTAGCATTAATTGAATTATTAAAAGGAAAGGACAAATCATGGATAAAACAAAATGCACCCTTCTCTTGTTTAGGAATATCACCTAATGGGAATACCAAAATGTTCTGCTAATGAAAGGAAAGTATTGAGAGACTCAAAACATTTAGAAGAATTTGCATGACCGCACCATAATTAGTTTCCATAAACGTTCAAAGGTTTGGCAGCTCATACGTAATCCCATAGGTAAACACATGTCTGCAAAAGACAATAGCTGGTGATCAAGCAAAAATGTAAAGCCAAGGAGCTCATAATCGCCAGGATAAATAGGTAATAATCTGTATGCATCCTGTATATCCGATTTTGCCATTAAGGCTCCCCGACCCATTCATTTCACTATGGCAACAACATCATTAATATTGTCATACGATACCATGGTATGTTTCTTGGAGATACTAGCATTAATTGAATTATTAAAAGGAAAGGACAAATCATGGATAAAACAAAACGCACCCTTCTCTTGTTTAGGAATATCACCTAATGGGGAACATATTAAGTTTGGGAAAGGAGGGACAAGAAATGGACCCATCACTCTATTATGCATCAATTCATGATTTATTTTTTGAAACAATACATCGTAATTCTGAATTCAAGAAGAATGATTCCTTACTACAGAAAATTGTTGTGTGCCAGTATATGGAATACGAAATCCATTGGTAAAACCATCCACCAAAAAGTCCCGATCCCCTGGGTTATAAGCTTCTAGGGCAGAAAAAGACTAATCGGATTAAATGGGGTGGGCACTTTTGCTGGGTTGGTTTAATATAAGTTGTGGTCCTGGGTTGGTTTTGGGGAACTGGCCTAGCATTAAATGGGGTGAGCACTTTTGCTGGTCGAGTCACCACCTTTCCGAAAGGAAAACCGTGAGTTGGGTGGATTCATATAAGTTGTGGTCCTCGGTTGGTTTTGGGGAACTGGCCTAGCATGTGATTGAGGCATAGGGTATGATGGAAGTGGAGAATAATAAGACGCAGTCGGGAATTGAGGCCGTAGAAGGGTTAGAAGGGTTAATACGTGTATTGGACAATGTTTGCTAAAACATGACATCATAGGAAGTTTATTATACATAATCTGCATGCATGCGGGTATTTACACAGGGGACAGTTGAACCCCTTAGCTTAATTGTAATCAAAACACAATAAATTGGCTGAACTGGGTTGACACCATGCAGCCGTAACACCTTTCCTTCAAATAGGAACACTGGTTTTTGTGGCATACACAGTGGATGCCTTCAGCCACAATTCGGAATGCATCTGATTCTAGGGCAGGTTATATGTATCGCTTAGTGTACGAAATTGGGTGTCATAAAATTGATACGCTCTTACGCCAAAAGACGAATATAAATCGATGATTGACTGCAAATATGTCAATAAACTAGATATTAAATGTGGAGATTTTTGACAATAAACGTCCATACAAATTAATAAGGCTTTGCGCCATGGATTAAAGTTAATAGCTTTTGTCTTTGGGTTTTATGATATCTGAAAGATGGAACTATCCTCTTCCGAAATATTCAACGAAAGAGTACTGGAATTCAATCCAGGCAATAGCAAGGAAAAAATGATAAAATTGTCCAACCAAATATCGGCCTTAATCTTGTCAGACACATGGCTTGAAATCGATGTCGGGGGTATGTGCATTTGCTGTATCAAGGGGGCGCTGTTACCTGCATTAACCATCTAGTCGTCCCGTAGTTTCAGGCGACCAAGTCCATGTTGAAGCAGCCGTGGCTGTTGAAGCATTAACAGCTGCTGGCGTAGTTGTCTCTTCTAGGGAACCCTCTTCCACTACCATATCTGTTGACGAAAGGGGTGTTGGTGCCTTTGCTGCCTGGCCAGTGGTAGATTTTGAGTGGCCTTTCCCTCTTTTGGCTGTCTGTTTCAGCACCATACCCTTTTTCATTAGTTTTCTGACCAACAAGTCTGTTTGGCGGTCTTATGACCATACCCTTTTTCATTAGTTTTCTGACTAACAAGTCTGTTAGGTGGTCTTCTGCTGACGTCATCGGTTGAGATGAATCTGCGTCCTCCTGTTCTGATTCGCTGGACGGACATCGGCATTCAGGCCTGATTTTTGAAAACACCTATTAAACAAGAAAACGTGACAAACATAACATAGCTAAAAATTCCTTAGGGAAAGCAACAGTTCCATAAGGAAAAGCCCAGTTCCACCAGGAAAATCAAAATGCAAAAGTTCCACAAGGGAAAGCAAAAAAGTTCCAAAAGGAAAAGCAAAAAGTTCCACCAGGAAAAGCAAAATGAAAAGTTCCACAAGGGAAAGCAGAAAGTTCCAAAAGGGAAAGCAAAAAGTTCCAAAAGTAAAAGCAAAAAGTTCCAAAAGGAAAAGCAAAAAGTTCCAATGGGAAAAGCAAACAGTTCCACAAGGGAAAGCAAAAAAAGTTCCAAAAGGAAAAATAAGGGAAAGCAAAAAGGTTCCACAAAGGAAACAAAAAATTACACAGGGAAAGCAAATGTTCCACATGGAAAGGCACAGTTCTATGGAGTGTTGTAAGGCCAAGGTCCAAAAGAAGGGTCTGTGTAGTTCTTATGACAGTGTAGTTGTGGGTGACAGCAATTGGCACCATCTCATATATCTTAGCAAAGCGAAATAATCCTACAGAAACAGAGTGCAACTCGATATTGTTGCTATGGAACATGAAGAAGTGATAGTAGATATGCTGATAGGGATTATATGAATAATGTAACTTGGTTAACTTTTCCAAAACGTAAAACAAACTTTGAAAAATGTCAGTATTTTCTTAGATGCTGACATTGTTTACAATGCTGGGGTACGACCCTGCCTGGGGTTAAGTACCATGTGATGCGCATATCGCATTTCAATGACGTCATCACCAATAGGTGCTATACATAGAGTTATATAGTTTCTATACTCGCTACTACCATCTGAGTCACAGAGTCGTCATTTTAAAAAGGAAACAAAGGAAGTGGAAAGGTGTTATGCAACTTAATTAGGCAAGCGAAAGTTTAACCGACACGAAGCACCAAGGAATTAAATGGGTAAACAATGCTGTGCAGGTGACACTTATTTCCAAGTAACCAAGATACTTCGGAGTAAACTGTCAGATATTTAGAAAAAACGTCCAAAATTGGTGCTTTTTGGAAAAAACGTTATTTCTCCGTTCGATATCAACGGATTTAAGGCCGTCGTTCGCACTTCATTTGATGAATTTTAACAATAAAATCATTTTTGAGATTTTATGATTATCTGTGAGTAATGCTATCTAGGAACACATACCAGTCATTTTTTTCACTAAATTCTTCTTTATTTCTACATAATTTGGTTCTGAATGAACCCCCCTTGGCCCTATTTCTGCTAAAACTATTGAGAAAAATCTAAAAACAATAGACATTTCATACGCGAAATACCGGGTTTCCGATCGGTAAACTGTCGCCATGTTGGATATGGTTAGAAAGCTTGGGATTTCCCCTATTGAAAGGAAATGACGTTTTTGTGGGGTGTCTTGAAACCTTTCCTCTGTTAGTAGATAAAAATAGCAAGCATGAACAAGTTTTGCATAAGTAATGAGGTTACCTCGAGAATACGTTATTTGATTGGTCGGTCACATAGGTCAATGGCGAAGTGTCCAATCAGAAGCGGGCATTACTCTAGGTCAGTTCAATGGGCATGCGCACTAAGCTAGTGACCTATATCTATCATGGCTGCTGTAATACTGTTCCATACGGCATTGTTTATCAATATTTTTGAAGATTTTCAAATAAAATGCTTTTGAAATTGTTTTGATGACTAAATAAGTATGTCAGACACTCATAATAAACAAAATGGAGATGAGTAATCGTCTGCTAGACCTAGTAGTGGTACTGATAGCAATACCATTACCAGGTAGGCCTACTGTACTGTCACTGATTATACTTGAACTTCAATGGTTGATTTCTCAAAACAGTTTTTTCTAGAGTTACCAATTTTAGTCACGCTATATCTCTGAAAGTTATGGTCAGATTTTCTTGAAATTTGGAATATAACTCCCTATATAATAACTTTATGCAATAGGAGATTTTTTTGTAAATCTGCAAAATAGTTCCTGATATATTGTTGCCATAGCAACAGTGACACGGGAAATAATTTCGAAGTTAACATTAAAATGTGTATAACTTGCTTTCTAATTAATATTTTGTAATGAAACTTGCCTATTGCACAGACGAACATGTCAGTAACACCTGTGCATAATTTGAAAACATTATGTTGAATAGTTTCTGAGAAACTGGATGACTAAAGTTATATACAGAAATCCAAGATGGCCGCCGTTTCCATAGCAACAGGTACCCCCAGGAAAATTTTTCGGCCGTTTTTGTATTACTCAATGGATGTGTTCTTAGATGTGTGAAATTGATAACTTTACCTCAATTATTAAAAAAAATGAAATTTTCTACTGTCCACCCCCTTAAACGATTTAGGTTTGGGTTGCATGAGAATTATGGAATCGTATGATATCCAATTCGTACAGATACGATGAGCAGGAAGCAAAATATGGCACGCTGAAATCAAGTATTTTCTTTTTTTGAGTGTTTTTGGACGCCACAGATTTTTCTTAAACTTTCCATATCGAGAGTCCTCTCAGTGGTCTTTCAAAAAATGAAAAAAATAAGGTTAAAAAAAATTGCACTCCTGCAAAACCTGAATTTCTAGGTCACATATTACCAGACCAAAAGAAGTAAATTGTCTTTGGATAGCCCTATATTTAACTATTATATGGCATCTCAATGGTAAGATTACGATGGTTACAAAATAAATTATGGTACGCCGGAAATCTAATATTTTCCGTTTTTGGAGCCTTTTTAGAAGCCTTTTTTCTCGAAAACGACCCCACAGATTTTTCTAAAACTTTTTTAACGCAGAGTCCTATCGGTGGTCTGTGGCGTAAATCTGAAAGGAAAAGGTTTGAAATAATATAAGGGGTCGAAAAATGGCCTCAATCTTTGAAAAAAGTTGAAAAATCTTTAAATTATTGAAAATGTTCTTTTATTTATCATTTTTACAAACAAATACCAAAAAGAGGTTTCTGACACTTCTGGTACAGAAAGATATCTATCCAAACAACTTGTTAAAGCTAACCCAACAATGATCCCAAATCAAGAAGTAGTCATCAATATCAGATATTTGGGAAAAAAACACACAAAAAATTTAAAAAAAAGAATGAATGAATGAATGAAATGGGGTTTAACGTCCTACTGTTATGCACTTAACCTGAGCTTATTGAAGACGGGTTAAAAAAAGAAAAGAAAATTCAATAAAAAATGGTACTCTTGCAAAAATCGATATTTCTCAGCCGGGTGTCACTGAATTAAAACAATTAAAGTATCGTTTTCTAGCTCGATGAATGGGCTATTTTATGACATACTTCCTGTCTGATTCCTGAAAGCTAATTCAGTGCTGCTTGCAGGTCTAGTTTACAATGTTTTGGTTAACACTCAAAGGCTATCTATGACCACAATTAAGTTTAAACAGCAGATTATTTTTCCTACAGGGTTTTTTCAATGCCATGTGATGGCATCACAAAGCTGAACCTCCTGTTTTAACTTATTTTAAAGATGACCTACCCTCTCTTCTCACAACAGCTTATTTTAAAACTGTGCTTTACAGTGACTTTAAGCATACATGTGATACCTCCCGCAATTTGGCCTGATCTCCCAAGCTCCCGATCGGGAGACAGATACTCCTGCTTTCTTCGATTCTTGTAATTTTTTGGGGGGGAGTCAAAATAGTAATCAAATAGGCCCTAGCATCGAAATAAAAGAAGACTTTTCTTTGTTAACGAGACAACCGACCTATCTCTCGTGTTGAATGTTGTTACTATAATTAGTAACACGACCTGATACATTTCCGATGTTTTCGTATTTGGAACAATACTATTTTATTAACGAGATAAAGTAGCCTATTTTCCGATTTCATTTCCATTCGTGTGCACATTAAATACTTTAGATTAGGCATGAATACCAGATAATTTATTAATTCAGAACATAGAACCACGTTTCCAAGTTACGCAATTTTTAATTGTTGAAAAATACTTGGTGTTAAGCGTCCAGATGTGCGTGGGCTGGGAGGAAACTTCCCTTCGACTTAGAATGTCCACATTCCTATCATCAAAAGTGCGCGAATATGAGTCAAGTGATGTAAATATCGTGGGCTCTTGAGAGTCTCGAGGCGTAAAAATAATGGAATTATGTCTTTCCAGACAAGTCCTTTATTCATGTAACATAATGCTTACTTCATAAATGAACATTGAGTTGCATTTCGACGTAATTAACCGGGAATATGGGTCTGAGGTATTTGTAATTTTATTTTTACTTCTCGTGTTGAAATGCCGTAATCACGATCACATGCCAAACTACGTTAATAATTTTCTAGAAAATTATCCATTGTATACCATTTTCAAGTGCTTGGTGGGTACACTTAGACTTACCATGCTCTGATTTTGTTGATTTTAATAGCATCGAAACGACAATAAAACAAACTTTTGATCGGTCGGGAGTACAATATTGACAAATCACCTCAAAAAAAGATTTCGTGAATTGAATTGTTCAATTTACAAATGCCAACAAAGCATGAAAAAATAATATTAATAATAAAAAAACACAGGAAATTTACGTTTATGAAATTGATAAAATGAACACATACACACAAATTATATCAAACAAAAAAAAAGGATATCTGCTTCCAAAATATTTAAACATAGGTTGCCAGGCAACGAAACATACACCCACAGCAGCTAAATCGTCCGGGCAGTCAACAAGTAACTACTCATTATGTAATTATCAGAAAATCATTGGAATTTGTTTGGCTTTGATAAAGTTCTCCTCCATGCTGTTCAAGTTATCTAAATTCATTGAAACTCAATATACTTGTTCGTCTCATGACCTTTAACAATTTATATAAATTTAAAGTCAATTGGATATTAACTTTAGCCTCTAGAGCGTCCACAAACTTTTGAAAGTGATCAAGGGCCATAACTCAGTCAGTAATTATCTGAAATTGCTGAAAATCAATAGGCTTCTTCATTTTATGACCTTAAACACTGTGTATAAATTTAAAGTCAATCAGTTAGCCTCTAGAGCGTCCACAAGCAATTTTTTGAAGTGATCAAGGGACAGAACTCTGACAGTTATTATCGGAAATCGATGAAAATCAAGAGGCTCCTTCGCCTCATGACCTTAAACACTGTGTATAAATTTAAAGTCAATCGGATATTAACTTTGGCCTCTAGAGCGTCCATAAGACTTTTTTAAGTGATCAAGGGCCATAACTCTGACAGTAATTATCGGAAATTGCTGAAAATCAATAGGGTTTTTCATTTTATGACCTTAAACACTGTGTATAAATTTAAAGTCAATCGGATATTAACTTTGGCCTCTAGAGCGTCCATAAGACTTTTTTAAGTGATCAAGGGCCATAACTCTGACAGTAATTATCGGAAATTGCTGAAAATCAATAGGGTTTTTCATTTTATGACCTTAAACACTGTGTATAAATTTAAAGCCAATCAGTTATTAAGTTTAGCCTCTAGAGCGTCCACAAGATTTTTTGAAGTGATCAAGGGCCATAACTCTGACAGTTATTATCGGAAATCGCTGAAAATCAATAGGCTTCTTCGTCTCATGACCTTAAACACTGTGTATAAATCTAAAGTCAATCGGATATTAACTTTAGCCTCTAGAGCGTCCACAAGATTTTTTGAAGTGATCAAGGGCCATACCTCTGACAGTTATTATCGGAAATCGCTGAAAATCAATAGGCTTCTTCGTCTCATGACCTTAAACACTATGTATAAATCTAAAGTCAATCGGATATTAACTTTAGCCTCTAGAGCGTCCACAAGATTTTTTTTAAGTGATCAAGGGCCAAAACTCTGACAGTTATTATCGGAAATCGCTGAAAATCAATAGGCTTCTTCGTCTCATGACCTTAAACACTGTGTATAAATTTAAAGTCAATCAAATATTAACTTTGGCCTCTAGAGCGTCCACAAGCAATTGTGGACGCCGGACCGACGGACGGACGGGGGCGACGGCAATATACGACCACATTTCAATGTGGGCGTATAAAAATTATTACACAAAATTAAATAGCCAGTGTATGACGTTAAGTTTAAAAGGGGTAACAAATAATATTTGTAAATAAATATAAAGACATGAGTATGACAAGTGCTTTATTGTGTGTTTTCATGTGTTTTTATTAAGTTTGTGTAATTATAACAATCAAATGATATACAAATATATAAACAATGTAAATTAATTTGTCTTTTATTCATGGTGGGTGGGTAATTTTAACGCGCATTTTAATGCGCGATAAAGTCTCCCTCTTTTGACCTTAATCTCCTGACATTTTTACAAAAATCTCCTGACATTTTACTTGTGGTCAATCACATGTATATTTTAAGATATCCAAGAACTTTTTATTTTTTAGGTTTTATTTTACCTATATTCAATATATTAAATTCATTCATATGTAAATAAATAAATAAATTAATTAAATCAACCTGTACATAATATCATGCCTTATGTTTACATTTTTAGGTGTTTTAAAACTACTACAATGCCAATTATTATACAAGAGGATTGACAGGTTGTCCCGCTGTGAGCAGAGAAAAATATCTAATTTTACTGAGAATATTCAGAAAAAGACAGATTTAAGAATACGATACACTTACAAAACGTCCAGATAAATGTATTCTTAAAAGTTTTATTGCTATTCTGATCTTTTGTGAAAATCTGAATTTCGATTGAAGTCAATATATTCACTTAGATTGTACACATTCCGACCCATTTTGACGTAACAGGTCACAAATATAATCTGTAGAGTGTTAACTAACTAATGGAAAGGGTGACAACTATATACGACTACCTTTCAATGTGGACATATAAAAACCGGTTTACTTACTTCATGAAAAAAAGGTTTATTACAGCCGCTGCAAAACTCATAACTGCACTGAGGGCAAATGAAATGCATACAACCTCCTTTGGCTAAAGCAAATCTCATCTTACATTCTGGACATTCTGAAATGCAAAGTTGTAAATTTAAAAAAAAGGGTAGTGTCAAAAAGGCAGCAGAAACCATGATCAATAATTTGAATGAGTAAAAAATATATAAACATATGAGCAATATGTAAAGTATAAACATTTTTGAATTAAAATTGATTAATAAATGATTGAAAAAATAAAATACATACAGATATACATGCAACTAAAAACAAATTTTAATGATAGGTTGCCAGGCAACGACATGTATGCCCACAGCAGCTAAATTGTCCGGACAGTCAACATGAGTTGTCACATATTTTCACTTTTTTTGGTAATGAAACATTTATAATACACTAAAATCTGATTATGCAATTATCAGATAATCATTAGAATTTCTTTGACTTCTCCACCATACTAATGTTTATTGTAATATGCTTACAGTGAACCTCGCATTTTGATTGGTTAATTAGACACTGTCTATTGGACAATAACACCCCTCTGTTTTAGTAATTTCTTTTAAAATCATAAATAGCATGTTACAATGTCGATAAACACTTCCTGTTTGGCAAACAGGAAGTGTTGATCTCCTACATACAAGAAACATTTAATATCATGGATTTAGCTGTTCAAGTTATCAAAACTCATTGAAAATCAATATACTTGTTCGTCTCGTGACCTTAAACGCTGTTTATAAATTTAAAGTGAATCGGTTGTAAACTTTAGCTTCTGTAGCATCCACAAGATTTATCGAAGTGATTAAGGAGCATAACTCAGGCAGTATTTATCCGAAAAACGCTGAAAACAATGGGATTCTTGATCTTATGACCTTCAACACTGTGTATAAATTTAAAGTCAATCGGATATTAACTTTAGCCTCTAGAGCATCCACAAGATTTAATGAAATGATAAAGGGCCATAACTCAGTCATTAATTATCGGAAACGCTGAAAATCAATAGCCGTCTTCGTCTCATGACCTTAAACACTGTGTATAAATTTAAAGTCAATCGGATATTAACTTTGGCCTCTAGAGCATCCACTAGGACCGACGGATGGACAGACGGCGGCCAAGGCAATATACGACCACATTTCAATGTGGGCGTATGAAAATAATAATAAACTAGACCTGCAAGCAGCACTGAATCGGCTTTCAGGAATCAGACAGGAAGTATGCCATAAACTAGCCCATATTCATCGAGCTAGAAAACGATACTTTAATTGATTTGATTCAGTGACACCTGGCTGAGAAATGTCGATTTTTGCAAGAGTACCAATTTAAAAAAAAAAAATTTGGGTGTTTTTTTCCCAAATATCTAATATTTTTTCAACTCCTTCTGGATTTTGGATCATTGTCGGGATAGTTTTAACAAGTTGTTTGGATAGATATCTTTCTGTACCAGAAGTGTCGGAAACATCTATTCAGTAGTTGTTTGTAAAAAAGATAAATAAAAGAACATTTTCAATAATTTAACGATTTTTCAAACTTTTTTCAAAGATTGAGGCCATTTTGTGACACCTTAAATTATTTCAAACCTGTTCCTTTTGGATTGACGCCACAGACTACCGATAGGACTCTGCGTTAAAAAAAAGTTTCAGAAAAATCGCAGGAGTCGTTTTTGAGAAAAAGGCGTCTCAAAAGGCTCAAAAAACAAAAAAAAATTGATTTTCGGCATACCATAATTTATTTACTAACCATCGAAATCGTACCATTTAGATGCCATATGATAGTCCATTAATGGGGCCATCCAAAGACACTTTATTTATTTTAGGCCGGGAATATCTGACGGAGAAATCCAGCTTTTTGCAAGAATGCCAACTTTTTACCCTTTTTTTTTCATTTTTTGAATACTTACGCTATGGAGATTATGGTAAGGATAGTTTTATTACCAGTTTGGACAATTAAATAACGACAGAGTTCTGTAATGATAAAATGCCCCTGAGAAATTCTATGTTTAAAAGTGTCAAAAATGAAAAATTGTCAAAATATCGAAAATTAAATTTTAATACAGACGGACAGACAGACGGACAGACGGACAGACGGACGGACGGGTGGACGAACGAACCCATTTTAATAGTCCCCTGCTTTCTTCGAAAGGCGGGGGACAATAATAGACAATTTTCCAAAATTTCACGATTTTTCGCCTTTTTTTGATTTTCGGTTTGTTATTTGACCTATCAGAGATATTTCAAAGTCTAAATGGACTGTTTCATACACAAGGCTACCGAAAGGTCTCTTGATAGAGAAAGTTGAAGAAAAATCGCAGGAACAGTTTTCGAGATACAGGCGTTCAAAAACGCTCCAAATGAGAAAATACTTGATTTTCAGTGTGCCATATTTTACTTGCTGTTCATGGTATCTGTAAGAATTAGATATCATATGATACTGCATTTCTCAGGCAACCCAACGATATCCTAAATCTTAATCTTTTTAATCCGTTGATATCGGACTGAGAAATCATGTTCTTCCCAAAAGCATTCATTTTCTGTGTTTTTTTTCAAAATATTGGCCATTATTTCGAATACTTCCGTTTTTGTCGAAATAGCTTTATACGTTAGTTTTGAACTATAACTTCATGTTCCAGAAGTTTCAGAAACGTCGATTTGGCCGTAAAAAGGGAACTAGAGCTCACAAAATGGGCAGAAAATGAAAAAAAAATCGAAATATAAAGGGTGATAACTCAGAATGAAACTTATATTTCTGGAATCGGATGGTCTTCAGGTATCCAAAAATGTAGGTCAAATTTGAAAATTTTGAAAAATGCCAAAAATTGTCTTGTAAATTTTTTTTTTCATTTTTTGAACGCTAGAAGTCAGTGACGAAGTTTCGAAATTTCGAAAGTTTCAACTGCTATCACCCGAAAAAAGACTAAGGGTCTCCGAAAATGTCATTTGTATGAAAATAGGTACAGAATTGGCGAATCTACGTTCATTTTTTGATTTTTTGACACCGTACGAAATTCGGCCAGTTCTGGTCTGCACAGAAGTTTCAAATATAGCCCATATGTTGCAACCACATGGTTTACTGATAGAAAATGAGGTCCCTGATCGGTATCTGTTACAGGCACTGAGAAATAGGCTCCCCGGAAAAAGAAAAAATAATAACTAGACCTGCGAAGCAGCAATGACGGGTTTCACTGGTACCACATTACCTTTGCACTTATGTCACTTTCAGTGCCACGTTACCCTTAAACTCATATCACTTGCAGTACATATGGAACCGATGAACAGATTTCCACTTAAACATTGCACACATCGAATACAATGGAAGCAGAATCAACCAAATACAGTAATATCGATTCATTTTATACATTTGTTGCATGTAATTGTACAGTACTTCCGTTGAAAGAAAATGTTCAATTACTTTTATGAAATCAGAACTGGCAAAAATCATCACATGGTGAAAATTTTATGCAAATCAAATAATATATGCCACTTTTATAGACCCACAACCTTGAAAAGTGACTTGTAGCAAATCGGCTATTTCTCGGCAACGGTACAAATAGAACCAAGTTTGTGGCATCTGTATGATCGTATGGGTCAATTCTATTTAATGATTGGCATCAAATATCATAATTTTAAAAACATTACAAATCAGACTCATTTGAATAAAATATCTGTTTTGAAGGCTAAAAATACAGTTTTTGCCGAAATGACATTACTTCTGGTGATACTGAAAACTTTAAATTAGTTTTATAACATTATGCATGACATTAGGCCTCAAATGGTGAAAAATGTATGAAAATCGAATAATAATTGACACTTTTATGGGCCAAAAACCTTCAAAAGTGACATTTAGAAAACGGCCTATATCTTGGCAACCGATCAAGTTAGAAACAATTTTATGATATCTAAATGACCGTATGATTTTCGTTAATATGTGAATTTAAACCAAAAGTTAATTTTAATGTTACATATTAAATAATTCTTGGTTGAAAAAAATATCGATTTTAAAAGTTAAAAATGCAGTTTTTGACCACATGGCGCCACTTCCGGTGTCAATTTTAAATTATAATCAATTTGATATGACGCATACTTGCTTTTTGAATCAAATGATGTCACTATTATGAATATCCATTAATAATTGACTATTTTACAGGCAAAATTAAGAAAACAGTGACTTCTGCAAAACTGCCCATTTCTCGGCAACTGCTTATATTACAAACTAATTTTCACATACATTCTCTTCGTATGGATTAAAGATACAAGTTTATAAAAGTAACGTAGAAATATTTTAATATCTGAAAAGCCTGAATAGGTTGCAAAATAGTCAATTTTACGTCCTATTTCACCTCTTAATCCAATTTGCTAGAAAATGAAATTGAAATTAAAAAAACTGCTTCCGACATTTTTTGCGCCTTCAAAGGACACACTTTTTGAGTCATATAATTTTTCAAAAAAATAATATTTGTTTTTGAAGATGGTATCTAACTGTCAAAATTGTAGTTTTTGGTAAAATTATGCCACTTCCGGTGCCGACAGATAACACTTTCGGTAATAAAAAAAATGACGATTGAAACAACGGACCTTATGAACATTGTTTTATACAAATCGAAAAACAAAAAATTAATCTTAGCCACCTGACAAGGGGAAACCGCGCCACACCGGAAAACCTGGCTAACCATGTGATCCCCTACAGTTATTGGGTCCATATGGTTTACTTTTATTCCAATAATTCGCTTGCGCGTAGAGACCTTTAGCAGTGTGAAGAAATTGGAGGACCTGGAGAAACCCAACGAGGTTGGACAGGCGACCTTACTCCTTGCCACGTACAACCGGGGATTCGAAACCAGACCAGTTGACTCAATGACAGGCTTTATGATACAGTGCGCACACGGGGTCCAAATGGAGCAGGGGGATCACTGTGGCTAAATGCGTAAGGTCGGGTGTTCGCTCCCTGCATTGGGCGAGAAAGTTCATCCAGAGAGAGAGAGAGACAGAAATGATGTTTAACATCCACTCCACACAAACTAATTAAAAAAAATATTAAAATTGGTCAAGAACTCGCAAAGTTACAGGTCTAAATATAGTTAGAAACATTCCAGCTGGGCAAAAAAATATTTATGGAAGCCTTATATAATGACTTAGAAAAAAACGTCACGAACAAATGACTTGAACAAATGCAGGTATCGCCTTGAAAATTTTAGGGTACCTAGGTACCAACGTTAAAAGTTCCTTGCCGGAATTCGGTCATGTTACCGTTGGTTCTAGCGTAGCGCATGCGCGAAGTCAACCGACCTTGAGCCGTGCCACGTACAAACGACTTGAACAAATGCAGATATCACCATAAAAATTCTAGGGCATCTAGGTTCCAATGTGAACAGTTTATCGCCAGAATTTGGTGCTCATGGTACTATAGGTTCTAGTGTAAAGCATGCGCGAAGTCACGACGCACGGCAGGTACTACGAACAAACGACTTGAACAAATACAGGTATCACCTTGAAAATTTCAGGGTACCTAGGTACTAACGTGAAAAGTTCCTCACTGGAATTTGGTACTTATGGTACATTTGGTTCCAGCGTAGCGCATGTGCGAATTCAAAACCAGGTAACTCGAAAACAACCTTGTCGGCACGGAAAACATCAAAGGGGTAATTCGAATTTTTAAAATATTCAAATACCAAACATTCGACCATGAGCCAGGCTATCCTGTAATGTATTATTTTCGTTAATAGACGATAGATTCTCTAAGCCACGACCAATTGTGTATGTTTTCAAGCCCATGAATGTGGATTTTCACTATTGTTCATTTTCAATTTAAAATGGCGTTGACCTAAATCAAAATTCTTTTTCAACCATTTTTCGGCTTAAATTAAAGGATACAGAAAATATAATTCCCTTGTCTGTAAATAAAATATAAAAAAGCCTTAGGGATTTTTCACATTTTAAGATGGTGGCAATTTGGGTTTGCGCTACAACTTCCATTTTTTATGTACGAATCAGTAGTGTACAAATTTTTTTTTTTACGGCAATCTGACCTATATTTCGTCGATTTTTTTGAAAATTTTGATCCTTAATTTCTCGAAGGGGAGATAATTTAGAAAAATTTTAAAGTAATTTTTGAAGTCCTATAAATAAGATCTACTTTCATAATAAATTTCATGAAAATCGTGAAACTATTAAAGAAGTTGTCAAGTTGGTCTCACTATTGTTCATTTTCAATACAAAATGGCGTCCCTCAGTTGACCTAAATCAAAATTCTTTTCCCCGAGCGTTTTTCGGCTTTTATTAAAGGATTAGGAATGAAATGGGGTTTAACATCCTATAACCCGGGAGCCCAGCGAGGTTTAATCAAAATATTGGGTCCAAAAGGTTTGAGGTCTACAACACATATTTTAACCCTATATCATTTTGGAAAGGCAAGTCTTAAGTTTTGTAACCTGTGCAATTACCTGGGAGTGCCCCTCCCAACCACCTCAATTTTAATTATAGTTAAAATTAAATGTCCATCAACAATTTTCTTGCAGGCTTTTCATACTCAACACTAAGAAACAGAATGCATGGCTTAAGAGCATAAAATGTTGTTCTAATGCTACTTAAGAGCTTAATTAATTAGCACTAATTAATGACTGTAATTAAAATTTAGAGTCCATAGCTGAAACAAAGCCTAAAAGTTAGCTAGCCAAGTCAGGAAACCGAAAATACTACTTAAGAACGACAAAAGTTGAACAAACTTTGCTTAAGACAAGTTCAAAGCTGGCAAAAGGAGGGGGGGGGGCACACAATCCACACATAATGATGTTAAAGTGTTTTTCATAAAATTATCTTGTCCGGGGTTATTTTTCTTTCTAATACCTTCACTATGAGTTTCACTGCACAAAATGACTGCTTAAGAGCATACAATGTTGTGCTAAGGCTGCTTAAGAGTGTAATTAATTAGCACTAATTAGTGACTTTAATTAAAATTTAGAGTCCATAACTGAGACAAAGTCTCAAATGTAGTTAACCAAGTCAGGAAACCGAAAATACTACTTAAGAGCGACAAAAGTTGAACAAACTTTGCTTAAGACGAGTTAAAAGGTGACAAAGGGGGGGGGGCACACATAACGATGTTTAAGTGGTTTTGCTAAAATTGTCTTATTCGGAATTATTTTCCATTCTAATACCTTTACTTTGAGTTTCAATGCATAAATGACTGCTTAAGACCATACCATGTTGTACTAATGCTGCTTAAAAGCTTATTAATTAGCAGGGGGTTAATGGACGAATGGTTAGCATGTGCGGTTTGCATCATAAGGTCTGTTATTGGGTCAACTGGCGGGGTTTGGATTCCCCAGTTGTACATGATAAGCAGTAGGGTCGCATAATTAGCATTTTTATTGGAGTCATAAATAAAAATGATAATTATGCGACCCTACTGCTTATCATGTACTTTATTGGCCTTTATATTAAATTTAGAGCAATGGATTTGGGTACATGTTTTACTTGGTAGTGTCCATGTTAATTTTTGTAATGTAATCGCATGAATCTTACGAGTCTCTGATGGCGAGAATTTTTAGTCTTGTCAATTATGAAGAAATAAAACTTTTTTATATCACCTTTCGGCAAACCTCGACATATTCTACACATCTTAATATCGGCTGTATGACCATTTCCGCCATATTCGAACTATTTTAAGGGTTCCGAATGGAAAATGGCTGTCCCCATGGAGAGTGTAGTATATCAACAAACGTTACGTTTGGCATTTGGTTTGGGAATTACCAGGGAATTTTATCAAACCAGCAGCCTTGAAACAACATCTCTGCTTATTTAGGTATACACACTCTACAAAAGACGCAATTTGGGACTTTTTTGTTAAAGCTACACGTTTTCCTTTTTGAAGTAAATCAGTAGCTGCATCGCAAATGTATGGTCGTAGGTACATATCACATACTGTCATACTACAGTCGAGTCTAGATGTAGGGTAATGGAATCTGTCGAGATTTGCGGAGTGTTATAATAAAACAAAAACAATTTAAGAGTGTTTAATTAGGACAGGGAAGTATCAAAAAAATGTAAAATTGATTTAGAGGATCGCAATTCAATACAAAAATTCTTTTAAGGACAATATTGGTGTCCGTCATTATCACAGGTGTGATAGAACTGGTTAAACACGTTCCAAATATAATTTTAACACATATATCATTTATACGATAGATGAGTAATAAAAGTTTCAAAAAAGGGAAGTGACGAACGTCAAAAGGAAACCCGAGTTATCCCTCTATATAACTGAGTGATAACAGATACGAAGCTGAATTTCTGCTCACTAATAATTCCTTCTAAGACCAAAAGTTGTTATTTGGGACCGTAAGAGGATATCTGACAATTCAATAAAGTAATTGAATGTCATGAGAATGTCATGAGAACACGAGAAAAAAAAAATTAGTCGGTACATTCTCTTGTTTTTATTCATTCTATACCGTATAAAATCATTGTAATGCATATATTTTTTACTGTTTTTCTTTCGTGTTCTCTTATCTAGTGGCAGTCAATTCTTTTTATGAATTGTCAGATATCCTCTCACGGTCTCACACAACAACTTTTGGTCTTCGAAGGAATTATTAGTGAACACAAATTCGCCCATGTATCTGTTATTCCTCGTCACTTCAGAAGGATTACTCGTATCTTCCTTTCGTGTTCGTCACTTTCGTTTGTTGAAACCTTGATTACTCATCTATCATATCAATGATATCTGTGTTAAAATTATATTTGGAACGCGTTTAACCAGTTCTATCACATATGTTATAATGACTGACACCGATAGAAATTACATTGTCCTACTTGTCATGTAAATTCCTCCTAATCATATTCAATAAACATATGCAATTCGATAATTCTAAAATTGACACTTTTTAACTATCACACAAGTCTGTTTATCATTTTGACTGCGCATGAGAGAAACCCTTCATCATTATAAATTTCATAAAAAATGGTTTAAATCATTTTTCGGCAATCTCATTAAAACACAGAGATCCTGTTTCGTTCCATTTTTTTTAGTTCAAATTTTAATTTTGTTTTACTTGTCTTTACCCTAGGATCTGGAAGAGTTGTTATATAATAGGCGTTCTTGTTGATGTGAGGAATTAGCCAATGAAACAATCTGTTACAGTGACTTCTTTGCGCAGAACTGTGGGGAAACGCTAAGAAATGTCAACGCTGATTGATTAATCAGACTTGAAACCACACCAATTGACTCAATGACAGATTTAATGAATCGAAAGCCTACTGTATGTGCCATCCGATCCCCCCCCCCCACACACACCTTTGTCAACCTTGAACCAGTCTTAAGCAAAGTTTGTTGAACACTTTGGTCGCTCTTAAGTTATATTTCGGGTTTCCTCCTGACTTGGTCAGCTAGCTTTTCGGCACAAACTGTCATTTTTGGACTAACACGGTTCAATTCAATAGTGGTCTTTTGAAGTGGGTGGAAACCTGAGGACCAAGGATAAACCCATGAGGTTGGCCAGACGACCCTACTGCTTATCACGTACATTGAGTCAATGATAGACCTTATGATGCAAACCGCACGAACTAACCAATCGGCCATTAACCCCCTGCTAATTAATAAGCTTTTAAGTAGCATTAGTACAACATTGTATGCTCTTAAGAAGTCATGTATGCAGTGAAAATCATAGTAAAGGTGATAGAATGGAAAATAAATCTGAATAAGACAATTTTAGCAAAACAACTTAAACATCATTATGGGTGCCCCCCCCCCTCTCCCTTTGAACTTGTCTTAAACAAAATTTGTTCAATTTTTGTCACTCTTGAGTGGTGTTTTGGATTTTAATTACAGTCACTAATTAGTGCTAAATAATTACACTCTTAAGCAGTCTTAGCACAAAATTGTCTACTCTTAAGCAGTCATTTTGTGCAGTGAAACTCATAGTGAAGGTATTAGAAAGGAAAATAATCTTGGACAAGATAATTTTATGAAAAACACTTTAATGTCATTATGTGTGCCCCCCCTCCCTTTCGCCTTTGAACTTGTCTTAAGCAAAGTTTGTTCAATTTTTGTCGCTCTTAAGTGGTATTTTTGGTTTCCTGACTTTGTTAACTACATTTTAGGCTTTGTTTCAGTTATGGACAGTAAATTTTAATTACAGTCACTAATTAGTGCTAATTAATTAACTCTTAAGCAGGCTTGGCACAACATTTTATGCTCTTAAGCAGTTATTTCGTGTAGTGAAACTCAAAGTGAAGGTATGAGAAAGGAAAATAATCTCGGACAAGATAATTGTATGAAAAACACTTAAACGTCATTATGTGTGCCCCCCCCCCCCTTTGTCACCTTTGAACTTGTCTTAAGCAAAGTTTGTTCAACTTTTGTCGCTCTTAAGTGGTATTTTTGGTTTCCTGATTTTGTCAGCTATCTTTTAGGCTTTGTTTCAGTTATGGACTCTAAATTTTAATTACAGTCATTAATTAGTGCTAATTAATTAAGCTCTTAAGTAGCATTAGAACAACATTTTGTGCTCTTAAGCCATGCATTCTGTTTCTTAGGGTTGAGTATGAAAAGCCTGCAAGAAAATTGTGGATGGACAATTAATTTTAACTCTAATTAAAATTGGGGTGGTTGGGAGGGGCACTCCCAGGTAATTGCACAGGTTACAAAACTTAAGACTTGCCTTTCCAAAATGATATAGGGTTAAAATATGTGTTGTAGGCCTCAAACCTTTTGGACCCAATATTTTGATTAAACCTTGCTGGGCTCCCGGACTACTACTGTTATGCACTTAACCTGAGCTAATTGAAGACGGGCATACGCCATACAGTGTGCTTTTTTGAGGGAAATTTTGCCCGGGCAGTGACGCTACGGCCTACTCTTATATCGAATTTCAACTGCCAAGGGATCTTTTACGTGCACTCCAATGTGTACACCGGACCTTGGTTTTTCGTCCCATCCGAACGACTAGGCAGCTGTCCTTGTCAGGCTCTCCTTCTGCATCACTGACAAGGGGAAATCGCGTCGGAAAATCAAGATGAACTTTCTCGGCCAATGCAGGGATCGAACACTCAACCTCCAGGCTAGCGAACCAGTGCCTTATCCACTTAGCCACCGTGATCCCCTAAAGGATTCGGAAAATATAATTTTTCGGCTTAAATTAAAGGATTAGGAAAATATAATTCCATTGTCTGCAGGGTACGAAATAAGTAGCGAACGGTCGTTCAGGTTATGCATCGGTTACCATGACCCGGAAACACGCGAACGGACCTCCGTTCTCGAACCACGTCCAAGCTATAATTTGTAAACTGAAGGATTCAGTTAAAATATTTCTCCACTCTTACATTACAAAAATATTACAATTATTATAAATAGATTCCTGAAAGATCGTTAAGCACCTGTCATTTCACAGTAGTGAATCGACTCACGAATCCATCCTACCGGGCAACGGCATTAGCGAACGAATCAACTTTCGGTATTTACGTATTTGGTCAGACTAGTCAGAGGTGAAAATTCACACCGTATCACATGACTTCGGCATTATTCCATAATTTTCCGCTGTCACTTTTACGGCTTATAATTTTATTATATGAAGAGCGAAATGGAATCAGATATTTTATGATTTACTGCCAGGCATATCGTGGAATATGAAATGTCGAAGAAATCAGCTGTTTATTTTCATTTCTTTTTGAAGTTGTGATTCGAAGAAAACGTATGCTCGAGCTGAGATCAAGCGTGTCGGCCGCCTCTTTAGGATACGCTTTTGGACGGGCGATATCAAGCGATATGGATGGCTATTAATTCTAGACTTTGGAAAACTAAATTGAATCAAAACTTTTAGGATTAAATACAAGCTACATAGAGGAATATTACATTGTCAAAGATGACAACTATACATTTTTTATTTTCCACACCATGAAGCAAAGAAACACAATTCCCGCCAGAAATGTAAAATGCTGATATATCGATGAAATGACGGCCATTGATTTGAGGCGATATTCCTTTTTAAAAGTTATATTTATATTTACTTTAAACGTCTGTTCTATTTTTAAAAATTCTTAGGATACTTGTTCAGGTTATTTTACCATTATGACAGACAGAAGCAAGTTATAATTTTAGTTGAACTGACTTTGCAATATTATTCATAGTAATATCATTGTTACTTTGTACAATTGAATTTTATATACAACAAAACACAACATTCTATGATTTTTGTAACAAGAGTCTTTCTTTGAATAACAAATAAATTTGTTTTAATTATTTGCAATTTTGTGAAGGGTATTCGAATTAACAATAATCCACTAATTGGCTTAGGGATATATGTGGCCCTGTGATTAGTTTAGGAGCTGACTAATCTTTAAATAGTGGTGTAAAATTGATATGGCTGCAAACTGATGCATCGTAACCTATAAGTTACCATATCAAATTTCAGGCAGATTATTAGCGTAACCTATTTTGAGGTTACCATAAAAGGGGCTTATTTCATACCCTGTGTCTGTAAATAAAATATCAAAAAAGCCTTAGGTTTTTTTTACCTTTCAAGATGGTTGCACTTCTGGTTTGGGCTACAAACTCAATTTTTGGGGTACTAATCAGTAGTGATGTAGCTAGTAAAAAAAAAAAATTCAAGGCAATCTGACCTATATTTCGTCGAACTTTGATCCTTAATATCATCAAGGGGAGATAATTTAGAAAATTTATAATGACATTTTTAAGGTCGCATGAATGAGATCTACTTACATACCAAATTTCATGAAAATCATGTATCTATTTAACTTCATTTTTCATCTAACTTCCGGTTCGAAATAAATTTATTAAGGCTACACATGATCCGTCATTAGATATAACTTCAAAGAGAATGCATTAGTAGTCAGTGCATTATACCTTGACCTGACAATGACTTTCAAAGAAATATGCAGTGTAATAACAAATACCATAATTGATAATAAACAATACCATATATGATTATCATCCCTGTCGAATAGGGCCTCCAGATATATGTCTATTTCATGTTCTCAATAAAGGTCTTATATAGTAAGTGCAGGAGACTGCACTGCACGCAAAACAAAAATCTACAAGATATACCTGCGGACATTGCAAAAATAAATAGACATTGCAAAAATAAACAATTATCAAATCAAGTGAATGAATCCGGCGGCCTGTTATGGTACAGGCTTCACAAAAATGATTTACATGAGACAGCATGTCGGACAATGGGAAGACCCATCAGTACTGATTTAGTGCACCAACGTCTCACCAGAGAGAACATCTATTGCCGTAGACCTTACCGTGGACCAATCCTCAATCAATCACCATCGACGTGAACGTCTACAGTTTGACCAACAGAATTAGAACTGGCGACACAAGCAATGGCGAATCAGCCTGAACCAGAGGATGGGTCCTATGGTGTTACAAAATCTTAGTCCAGAGTTTTTTTTTGACTTTCTGCAGCAGAACAGTGTCAACGTTATGCATTGACTAGCCCTTGGTCCGAACTTAAACCCAACTGAACATCTTTTGGGTGAAATTCTGAGGAGACTTGAAAACGTCATACCAAGACCAAACACAGGTGAGAGTGGGGTTCAGAGTGCCAATAGCATTCATCAATCGTCTGGTCAACTCCATGTACAGACGCTGTGCTGCTGTTATTGACTCTCAGGGTGAACACACCAGATACTGGGCCCGATTCCTAGAAAATTCTTAAGCACGTTCTTATGCTTAGATTTTAGTCGACTTTGCATTTAAGTAAACTTACCTTATTTTGTGTTCCCAGAAAATTCTTAAGAACAACCTCGTGCTTCGATTTTAAGTAGACTTCATTGTAAGCACAAGAACGTTATTATGCGTTCCAAGAAAAAACTTAAGCACAACTTCGTTCTTAAACATAGCCAGTCTAAGCACAAGTCCCAAGCAAGGTATAGGGCTTGGTTACCAACCTTAAGTCTGTTTCTGCTTCAAAAAGATGGCTGACCGTAGAGTTATTCGACGGCATTTCCGACACCTTTTGATACCAAAGAGACAATTACAAGACAGAGAAAATTCTTCTCAAAAAGAAATTAAGAATGCTATAGAAAATTTTGTATCTAGGGCCTTATAGTATTGGCCTACCCTGAAACCAATTTATGTATTTGCCAATTAATAAACAATAGGCTACAAACACACAGGCTGATCAGGCGCTCCCACAATTATTCAGTTAGTTTGTAGGCCTATGTGTCTGCTTTTTTTAAAAATATATTTTGGCACATTTTATAATTATGTAGGCCTATACAGGGGACATGTCAATCAAAATCAACCACAATGAAGCAGACGACAAATTTATGACGTAATTCGCATACCAAAGTTATTTTATGACGTTAAAGAGCATCGTAGTTTCAGTGTATGGTAAGCTTAGACTTGTACTTGACTTGTGCTTACGTAAGAATGGTCTTGAGAATTTTCTAGGGACGGTATTTTTATAAGATTCTTACGTAAGTAAAAGTGAAGTATGACTTTGTGCTTACTTTAAGAATTTTCTAGGACCCTGATGTATAGACTGTACAAACTCTAAACCTTCTTGTAATGTCTTGGAATTGTGATGAATTAATCACCTATGTGTCAATACTATTTGTGTTCAAGGGGTGCCCAATCATTTTGGTCGGATTTTTACAAAATTAAAACTCAAACATGACTATCGCGTAAAGGTCATATATTCAAACGTTTTCTTAAGTTGGATAACATTGTGACCTCTAGAGGGACCACAAGCTTAAAATTTATATAAAATGTGCTTTTTCGAACAACCAAGGCCATAATTCAGGAAGTTACAACCTGATATTCGCAATTATTGAAAGGAACCAAAATCTTGGGGTTATAAACATGTATTTCAAGTGACACAATTGTGGCTCTTAGAGGTCCCAAAACCTTAATATACCATATATTTACACTATTTGAGTACGAACGGTGGCCATTCTGTCCGGCAGTTTCTCAAAATTACAGTTTAATGGTGATAGACTCAAACAGTTTTTTTTAAATCAGGTAAAAATTGTTCGCTCTAACCGCAATGGGTTATAAACATGTATTTCAAGTTTCATCAAAATTGGACCAAAATTGTGGCCTCTAGATCAGATTTAAAAAAACAAGCTCTAAGGAACCACAAGCTAAAAACGTTTTTTAAATCGGATAAAAATTGTTAGCACTAGAAGGACTACAAGCTAAAAAGGCGATTTTTCGTACAATCAGGGGCCATAATTCAGGAAGTTAGGATTTTATATGTGTGAATATCGACACTAAAAACGTGATTTTTGGTACAATCAAGGGCCATAATCCATTAAGTTTTGATCCGATAAATGCCAATATCAACACTAAAAACGTGATTTTTGGTACAATCAAGGGCCATAATCCATGAATTTTCGATCAAATACATGCCAATATCGAAAAAAAAACCAAAGATCTCTATATTTCAAGTTTCATCAAAATTGGATAAGAATTGTGATCTGCAGAGTGTCAACAAACAAAACCAAATTGTGTACGGTCACTGTAATATCTGTTAACCAAAATGCAAGATTCACCCTAAAGCATGTTACAATGTGACATAAAACATACCTATTCCATTTTCTTCTAGATGTTTTGCTAATCCAAGTGCCTGATTAGTGGGGTCATTGTCGATCTTCCATTGTTCAAAGTCTTCACAAGATATACCGTTGTGTGCATCTTCCCACTATAATAATAAAACATAGGTTACTATGCAACGAACCATACACCCACAGCAGCTAAGTTGTCCTGGCAGTCAACAAGTGCTGTCACATATTTATTCTTTTGTCAGTTATGAGAACATTTACAACATGTAATATGATTGCGAGTCATAACCCATTTAGTAATTATCAGAAAACATTAGAATTTGTTTCGATTGTTTGTATCATGACCTTAAACAACTTATATGAACTTTAGCCCCTAGAGCATCCACAAGACTTTTCAAAGTTATTAAGGGACATACCTATGGCAGTAATTATTGGAAATCGCTGCAAATCAATAGGCTTCTGCGTCTCATGAACTTAAACGCTGTGCATAAATTGAAAGTCAATTGGATATTAACTTTAGCCTCAATAGCTTCTACAAGGTTTTCGAAGAGATCAAGGGCCATAACTACAGCAAAATTATACTCCTCGCAGTGTTTCTTTTGGTTAGAGCTAATCCCACTTATCACTGCTGTAAAGGAAGCAAATTTCTGTTCCAAATTATGACTGGTCAATAGTCCGATGAACAACCAAAAGGTAACTGCATAACAATATCGTTACGCTTTAAACAGAGCTAGAAATTGGACAGAATATGTTTACATAACGTAATGCCATGACTCACGATTTTAAAATGCCTAATTAACCAGTGCATAGGGTAAGTTGTGTGCAGATTGTGTCATATAAACGCTGAGCAATATTTGCGTGTGTGTGTATATCTCATTATCAGATATATACACATATGCAAATATTGCTGAGCGTTTATATGACACAATCTTCACAAATACTAACCCTAAATACTTTTGCATATATGCAAATATACTGGAATTGGCATCTAAACACTGTATTCAAGATATTACTGTGAATGCTTATATAACATGTGAACGCTTAGCAAATATACTTTTGCATACGTGAGTAATTAATACATATATGCAAAAATGCACATATGTGAAATATTTGGTAATGTAAACGGGGCTTTATTATATTTAAAGTTTTGTCAAAATCGGATAAGATTTGTAACGTGTAAAATAAGGTGGCAGCGATAACCCCGGGATGGCGATATATCGCGATAATTAGGTCAGAAAATATCGTTATCTTCTGAAATCTCAAATATCGCCTTATCAACAAAATAGGTTGCCTGGCAACCTATCTTTAATTATCGTGATATATCCTATCTTTAATTATCGTGATATATCGATATCACGATAATTAAAGATAGGTTGCCAGGCAACGAAACATACGCCCACAGCAGCTAAATCGTCTGGGCAGTCAACAAGAGTTGTCGCATATTTAACTTTTTTCAGCAATGAAACATTTATAATACACTAAAATCATATAACAAGTAACAACTCATTATGTAATTATCAGAAAATCATTCGAATTTGTTTGGCTTTGATAAAGTTCTCCTCCATGCTAACGTTTAGTATACGAAACACTTAATATTCTGAAAATCAATAGGCTTCTTCGTCTCATGACCTTCAATACTGTGTATAAATTTCAAGTCAATCGGATATTAACTTTAGCCTCTAGAGCATCCACAAGATTTTTTGAAGTGATCAAGGGCCATAACTCGAACAGTAATTATCGAGAATCGCTGAAAATCCCTAGGCTTCTTTGTTTTATGACCCTCAACACTGTGTATAAATTTAAAGTCAATTGGTTATTAACTTTAGCCTCTGGAGCGTCCACAAGATTTTTTGAAGAGATCAAGGGCCACAACTCTGACAGCAATTATTGGAAATCGCTGAAAATCAATAGGCTTCTTCGTCTCATGACCCTAAACACTGTGTATAAATTTAAAGTCAATCGAATATTACCTTTAGGCTCTAGAACGTTCACAAGATTTTTCAAAGTGATCAAGGGCCATAACTCTGGCACTAATTATCGGATATCGCTGATAATCCCTAGGCTTTTTCGTCTCATGACTGTTAACACTGTGTATAAATTTAAATTCAATCGGATATTACCTTTAGCCTCTAGAGCTTTCACAAGATTTTTCAAAGTGATCAAGGGCCATAACTCTGGCAGTAATTATCGGATATCGCTGAAAATCCCTAGGCTTCTTTGTCTCATGGCCTTAAACACTGTGTATAAATCTTAATTCAATCAGATATTAACTATAGCCTCTAGAGCGTTCACAAGATTTTTCAAAGTGATCAAGGGCCATAACTCTGGATGCAATTATCGGATATCGCTGAAAATCAATAGGGGACTTCCTCTGATGACCTTAAACACACTGTGTATAAATTTAAAGTCAATCGGATATTAACTTTAGCCTCTAGTGCGTTCACAAGATTTTTTGAAGTGATCAAGGGCCATAACTCTGACAGCAATTATTGGAAATCGCTGAAAATCAATAGGGGTCTTCCTCTCATGACCTTAAACACTGTGTATAAATTTAAAGTCAATCGGATATTAATTTTAGCCCCTAGAGCGTTCACAAGAAATTGTGGACGATGGACGGACCGACAGACGGACGGACGGACGGACGGACGGACGGGGCGACGGCAATATACAACCACATTTCTATGTGGGCGTATAAAAACTATATCGCGATATTTAAATTTTAGATCATAATTCACGTAAAATCTGTTCAAAATACTTGAAAAATGGAGAAGAAATAAAATATCAACAAGCAGTGCCGATAGATAGTAGATACGAATGGGTTCGTTTCTATTTTGCACTCTGACTGACACAGGCCGCCTCGCGTTTTAAGTAGGCTATATCTCGGTATTTCACTGAATAATAATTTAGTACTATTAATCATAATTATACACAATATTTACGGGTGGACATTATAACGATAAGGATTCCCGACTCAGATATGATAGGCCTTCACACAGAGTAAAAATAAACCGCATGCAACAATATACGTCCCCATCGTTACGGAGCGGTTGTTTATCATTGATAACCCAGTCCGTTGAAAATAACATTGATAGTGTACATAGAAAAGCCGCCTGGATAATATTTCCTTTTTTCTATGAATAAAATGACTTCCGCTGAGGCATCTAAGATAAAAAATGCCAATGTCGGCAATGTTTCCGATGATAGTTCCACACAACAGCGGCTTACACCGAAAAAGAACACATCTTCTGTGATGTGGGAACATTTTGGCTTGAAAAACTCCAATGACAAGGTCGTGGCAACATGCAAATCGTGTTCAAAAGAAACCAAAACGCCTGGCGGAAATATGTCAAACCTTTCACCCAAACACCTTTAGAGAAACAAAAGCATCACTATTAACCAAACAAGGCACTCCGATACCCCCGAAAAACCAACCAGGCATTCTTGATAATAATTAATATACAAGATACATTAATCTATTTATACACCACAAGTTATCTCAATTTTACATCAGTAATTATCACAATGTAATAATTTTTTTGAAGTACGATAATTCTATTATCGCGATAATTTTCTCCAAACGATAATCCATGATATCGCGATAATTTATTTTAACAATATCGTGAGATATTGCGATACTTTTTTTCAGTGGTTATCGAAAGGAAACCAAGGTCTTTGTGATTTAAAAAGTTTCAACAAAATCCGATCAAAATTGTGCCCTCTAGAGGTTCACAACTTTGATATACCATATGTTTACACTATTTGCGTATGAGGGGCGGCCATTTTGTCTGGCAGTTTTGGTCTGATTTTCACGCAATTCTAACTCAAATGTGCAAAATTTAGGAAGTTACCACTGATATATCGAAAGGAACCAAGATCTGTGAATGAAAAATATGCATTCAAACTTTCATCAACATCAGATGAAAATTGTGACCTAGAGGTTCCACAACCTTGATATGCCATTTTTTTTACACTATTTGCGTAGAAGGGATGGCTGTTTTGGTCCCATTTTCACAAAATTTGAACTCAACCACCATAAGGGTGTGCTCAAACATTTTTTTAAAATTGTGACCTCTAGAGTGACCACAAGCTAAAAACAAGATTTTTCATATAACCAGGGACTATTATTTAGGAAGTTATGATCCGATATGCGCGAATATCGAAAGGAACAAAGATCTTTGGGTTATAAACATGCTTTTCAAGTTTTATCAAAATCAGACAGTCCAGAAGTTCAAAGAGTGATTTTTAGTACAATCAGGGGCCATAATCCATGAAATTATGGTCCGATACATGCCAATTTCAACAGGAACCGAGGTCATTGTGTGATAGACCGAATTTTCAAGTTTTGTCAACATCAGATAAAGATAGTAAGCTGGCACTGCCAGGCAGGATACGCCCATATTTTAGAGAGATGGATAGAGAACAGCAATACTGAAAGTGATCTAGGACATTTACCACCTAGACATTTGCTACCCGGACTTATGCCATCGGATTTTTCCACCCAAGGACATTTGCCACCCGGATGTTTACCACCCTGACTTTTGCCAACATAGGACATGTGCCACCCCAGGACATTTGCCAACCGGACTTTTGCCAACATAAGGAGATGTGCCACCCCAGGGCATTTGCCGCCTGGATGTTTGCCACCTGGACAGTTGCCTTCTGGATGTTTACCCCCCAGATTTTTGCCATGTAGATTTTGGTAAATCTATGAGCATTTCCCATGAAAATTTGAAATGAATTCTTGCAAACATTTTCATGACAGTGATGTTTTGTTTGAAGCTGCATCCCCCACCCACATATTTTCCGACGTGGTTTCCCCTTGTCAGTGATGCAGACAAGAGCCTGACAAGGACAGCTGCCTAATCGTTCGGATGAGACGAAAAACTGAGGTACCGTGTACACATTGGCGTGCACATAAAAATCCCTTGGAAGTTGGAATTCGGTATAAGGGTAGGTTGTAGCTGCCTGGGCAATAATCCCTTGGCAGTTGGAAATTGATATAAGAGTAGTCCGTAGCACCGTTGCCCGGCCAATTTGTCCTCGTACACACTGTATGCCGTATGCTCACCTTCAATTAGCCCAAGTTAGGTGCAGCAGAGTAGGACGTTAAACCCCATTTAATTGATGAAATGGTGTGATTTTTTATGCGTAAACATATAGCCCTTTCATGTATTTCAGTAAACAATTTTTAAACATTACCTATATATTTTAAACGTACTCATGTTGACTTAAATGTCCTGCTTCGGTAACAGCCCGGGTGGTAGAAAATCTGTGTGGCAGATGTTCTAGGGTGGCAGATGTCCTATGTCAGTAACAGTCAGGGTGGCAGATGTCCTATAGTGGCAGATGTCCTATGGTGGCAGATGTCCTATGGTGGCAGATGTCCTATGGTGGCAGATGTCCTATGTCAGTAACAGTCCGGATGATAAAAATCCGGGTGGCAGATGTCCTAGGGTGGCAGATGTCCTATGTCGGTAAGGCCAAAAAATATCCGGGTGGCAGATGTCCTAGGGTGGCAGATGTCCTATGTCGGTAAGGCCAAAAAAAAAAATGTTGTGGTTCTGGCTACATAGCCCCAAAAAATTACGGCAAATGACGTTGGCGAGATTACACATAGATAGTGGTAGTGATAGTGATTCCCTGTCACTGGCCATGTATATAAGGATGATTTCATATGTCTGTCTGCCTCTCCAATTCAAAAATGATGTAAAAATGTAAAATCATTGCATTTACATAATGAATTAAAATACAACAAGTGTTGTATCTCACTAATAAATGCATAAAATTAACAAAAGTTGTGCCTGTCAATGTTCAATGTCGCGCAGAATAAAATACGTAGCCTTGAATAACCAGCTGTCATAATATACAGCATTATCTATTTTACTTTATAACGAGATCATGACCCATTGTAAACAATGTCAAGTTAATCGGCCAAAAGCTATGACAATAGGGACGGGACATATCGAATTTTTTCAATGATACTGTGTCTGTATATAATGTTTGTTTGACCCGTTTCCATTTACGATTGGCATTCTTTTCATTCATCGAGCAAGTTAACTTTCTGTCTGGTGAACCATGACTTTACACGTGATAGATAAAATGTGGTAGTCTCATTTGCTAAGACTCGCTTTTATACCCAAATCAAACAAGTTTAGTTACGTCTGGATGTCCTGATATTCTGTGTCCTGTCCGCTCTTCCCGTCGTCTGCAATTTAAGCCTATTGCCAGTATTGGCTTTTATTAAGAATAATGAATATGTCGACAAATTACTTCGATGAAAAAGTAGCCGCTAATTATTTTACGGGATTACTTGATCAATGCTGCTCAGCTGTTTGTTCGACCATGCTTTCAGTCTCCCTCTGTGTATCAAGCGCTGTGATTGGCTGTCGTCACGGGAAGAACAAATCAAACTTCGCGACTCATTAATAATATATTTTTCCGAAAGAATCTTCAATACTGACTGTCGATGGCACGTGACATCGTGGAAAGAGGTCAATGAATCAGCGATGTTAGCTTTAGTTTGTGCCGTCTGTCTATCATTGTTGAATGAATAAAAACTATTGCGCAGCAGAAATAAACCCGTCTTTCCTCTGCTGGTACACTATTCACGGGAACTACAAAAGAGTTAACGACATTTCTTTTGTGTTTGCTGTTAAAAGACGAACGATCGTCTGCCTTTTTTGGAGCCATTTTGTAAAGATCATGCTAACATTGAGCAGCGATCTACAATACAAGACGGAAGATATCATCATACCGAAGTTACTATAAATAGCACCACTTTTCGACACATGTCGTCAGCACGAGATTTCTGACACAAGTTATGAATGGAAAATTCGTGGATATTCTTGAGTATTTGTTACAAGAGATTAAAATTATCAAAGTAATTAACACAGACCGGCGCCGTATATAGCGAGTTTTAATCTTATAGATAATTGATTGGTGATTGCTTGTTTACTTGTTAATCTTTTGTGGCTTCACACCCATTGAATTTTAATCTCACCGATAATTGGGTGCTTCACACCCACCGTTTGAAGGATGGATTATGCGGTGTCGATTCAATGGAAATTATAGTGACGGGACGGCTGATTGTTGTCGAAATCCGGAACTGACAGAATCCGGACTTATCAGATTTTGTTTTGGCTGAAGTAATAGGGAAATAAATCGGGACATGAAAATCATGTTGGATGTGACAGAAATCCGGAGTGATCAGACATCGGATGTGACAGAGTCCACTGTATATATAATCAAACGTTTTTTTTAAATCGGATAATAATTGTGACCTCCAGAGGAACCACAAGCTAAAAAAATAGTGAGCTGGCACTGCCAGGCAGGATACGCCCACATTTTCGAGAGATGGATATGTGCAAATATCGAAAAGAATCAAGATCTTTGGGTTATAACCATGCATTTCAAGTTTCATCAAGATAGAATAAAAATTGTGACCTATACAGGGTCCAAAACCATGATATACCATTTTTTAACAGTATTGGCGTACAGACAGTGGCGATTTTGTATGGCAATTTTGTTCTGTTTTGCCGAAATTTGAACTCAACCTTGTGACCTCCAGAAGGACCACAAGCGAAACAAAGGTGATTTTGCATATAATCAGGGACCATAATTCAGGAAGTTACGATCAGATATGCGCAAATATCAAAAAGAACCAAGATCTTTGGGTTATAACCATCCTTTTAAGTTTCAGTAAAATCGAATTAAAATTGTGACCTTTACAATGTCCACAACCTAGAAATACCATTTTTTAACAGTATTCGCGTACAAACGGCGGCCATTTTGTATGGCAATTTTGGTTCAATTTTCCATAAATTCGAATACAACCTTCCTTAGGGTGCAATGGTGATATAATCAAATTTTCTTTCAAATCTGATAATAATTATCACTTCCAGAGGGACTACGAGCTAAAATAGGTGATTTTTCGGACAATAGGGGACCATAATTCAGGAAATTACGTTCCGATAGACGCAAATATCGAAAAAGACCAAGATCTTTGGGTTATAAACATGCATGTCGAGTTTCATCAAAATCAGTTCAAAATTGTGACCTCTATAGGGTCCACAAGCTAAAAACGTGATTTTTCGTACAATAAGGGGCCGTAATCCATGAAATTTCAATCCGATACATGCCAATATCAAAAGCGGCCGAGATCCTTTTGGAGATAAACCTATATTTCAAGTTTCGTCCAAATCAGACAAGATTTGTGACCTGTAGAGAGTCCACAAACAATTGTGGACGGACGGACAGGGACGACGACAAAATACGTCAAAATGAAAATGTGAGCGTATAAAAAAGGCGATTTTGCATATAATCAGGGACCATAATTCAGGAAGTTACGATCAGATATGCGCAAATATCAAAAAGAACCAAGATCTTTGGGTTATAACCATCCTTTTAAGTTTCATCAAAATCGAATTAAAATTGTGACCTTTACAATGTCCACAACCTAGAAATACCATTTTTCAACAGTATTCGCGTACAAACGGCGGCCATTATGTATGGCAATTTTGGTTCAATTTTCCATAAATTCGAATACAACCTTCCTTAGGGTGCAATGGTGATATAATCAAATTTTCTTTCAAATCCGATAATAATTATCACTTCCAGAGGGACTACGAGCTAAAATAGGTGATTTTTCGGACAATAGGGGACCATAATTCAGGAAATTACGTTCCGATAGACGCAAATATCGAAAAGGACCAAGATCTTTGGGTTGTAAACATGCATGTCGAGTTTCATCAAAATCAGTTCAAAATTGTGACCTCTATAGGGTCCACAAGCTAAAAATGTGATTTTTCGTACAATAAGGGGCCGTAATCCATGAAATTTCAATCCGATACATGCCAATATCAAAAGCAGCCGAGATCCTTTTGGAGATAAACCTATATTTCAAGTTTCGTCCAAATCAGACAAGATTTGTGACCTGTAGAGAGTCCACAAACAATTGTGGACGGACGGACAGGGACGACGACATAATACGTCAAAATGAAAATGTGAGCGTATAAAAAAAGCGATTTTGCATATAATCAGGTGCCATAATTCAGGAAGTTAGGATCCGATATGGGCAAATATCAAAAAGAACTAAGATCTTTGGGTTATAACCATGAATTTCAAGTTTCATCAAAATCGACCGGTGACCTTTTTGTATTGCAATTTTGGTCCGATTTTCCCTGAAATACAAACTCAACCTTCCTCAGGGTGTAACAGTGATATAATCAAATGTTTTTTTTAAATCAGATTTCCAGAAGAACCACAAGCTGAAAGATAGTAAGCTGGCACTGCCAGACAAGATACGCCCACATTTTCGAGAGATGGATAGAGAACAAGCAATACCGAAAGTGATTTTCATTACAATCAAAGGCCATAATTCATTAAGTTACAATTTGATATGCGCAAATATCGAAAAGAATCAAGATCTTAAGGTTATAAACATGCATTTCAAGTTTCATCAAAATCAAATTAGAAACTGTGACCTTTCTAAAAAAATAATTTTAATCATTTTGCACATCTTAACTTGTTTTGTTTTTTATGTGATAATATTTCTTGGGTTAGACAGATTAGTATAGATTTGTGTTTGATATCTAAGAACTATAAAATACTGATTTTGGCTGGTCACCATGGCAACATTTATCTTAAAAAGTAATTTTAATTTGTTTTATTTTTTATGTGATAATATTTCTTGGGTCAGACAGATTAGCTTAGATTTGTGTTTGATATCTAAGAACTATAAAATGCTGAATTCGGCTGGTTACCATGGCAACAATTTAAAAAAAAGTAATTTAATCATATTCAAAAGATGAAAAACGAACGAAACCTTGACTGACGTAACTCGGCAAGAGAGGAAAATACAAGCACACAAAGTAAACTCATATTAGGTAATTAGCAATATAATTACGCCATTTTTACGGGGGGTTCACATCCTCCACAAAATACCTTTTTTATGCAATTTTTATTTTATTTTCACAAAAACGATTGATTCAATAAAAAATAGATGCTTTTCTAAAGCATATTGTTCAAAAAGAAATTTTGGGGTAGTTTTGTCCCATATAGTGTATATAGAAATAGAGCCGTGCGACATGCGACTGGTTTGGTGGTGGTGAGTCACATGTGCAAATAAGGAAAGGAACCAAAATCTTTGGGTTATAGCCATGCATTTCAGGTTTCATCACAATTGAATCAAAATTGTGACCTCTATAGGGTCCACAACAAAAAAAGGTGTTATTTCGAAGAATCAGTGGCCATATAATCCATGAACAATCAGTGGCCATAATCGAATAAGAATTGTGACCTATGGAGGTCCACAAACAATTGTGGACGTCCGGACGGGGGCGACTGCATAATACGTCCACATGAAAATGTGGTCGTATAAAAATTGTGACCTATAGAGTATCCACAAACAAATTGTGGACGGACGTCCAGAAGGGTATCTAATTGGAGTAATGACTAATACTCAATCTTAAAGAGCACATAAGACGACAAACTAAAACTTGGTGTAGTGATAGCCAGTGGTTATTATATGCACATTACGGAAAGTTAACATCAATCTGATTAAAATTAAATCTGCTATCTTCATTCAAAATCGCAAATATAGACCTCCCGTAAAAACCACTTGACCAATTATCGAAAACACTCTTAATCCCCTCAGACGCCAGTGATGGCACACTGACCGAATGCATATTCCAAATGTGTATTCCTTAATTACCTATAAACATGTACAGCCGGTGGTGTATCCATTAACGCCTGGCTGATTCCTTAATCCCCATAATTAAATAAAACAATTGACTACGGAATAATTTGTATTGTAATTCATGTTAATTTAAGATCCAATTTAGAATTTTTTTACATGATGTTTTGTCACTCTCGTTTCTCACGATAGCCATCTTAATACCCTTACAATCGTGTGCTGTCTAAGCAATTCGAGATACATTTTCGTCAAAAGAGTATTGTGGTTCTAATTTCCCTGAGTAAAAGAGTACAAGAGTAAAAAGATTTGGTCATGCAAAATATATCATAAAAGTCAAACGTGACTGAAAAGCAATTTGTAAATGACGAATCGTTATCACTGTACGGCGCCTTTCATTCTGCATGCGGAAATAGACTGTAAAATGTAATACGAAAAAATAACTCAATATACATTAGAATTAAAAGTACAAATAAATTTTGTTGGTAACCATCTAAACAGATTGAGAAGGGTCATTAATCAATTCGACTAGAGTTATACCGACTTAGGGTCAAAAAATTAATTCACAGCTTGGTGTTAACAGAGATTGTTAATGGGATTAAGAATGTTGATTAGGTAATTTTCTTTTTGACGCCGGCCAGATCAAAGACATCACACACATTTGTAGAAAATATACAATTTTTACTTATCAATCGTTTATAATTATTATTTACCCAATAATTATTGCTCAGCAGTGTTTTGGTAATCAAGTAGTCTCGTATTATAATTGTTGATTGCCGTTTAAGTAATTTAATTGACTTGATATGAAATCTGAATATAAATTATATGAGGAATAAACTTGTGTGATACTATTAGGTTACAATGTCTACAAACATCATTTATCTTCTTTATAATAAAAGTTTTACAATTGCATTGGCAGTTTAAACAACATTTATTGACTTGATAAACATTCTGAATATAAATTATTCAAGTGATAAACTTTTGTGATACAATAAGGTTAAAATGTCTAATTTATAATAAAAATATTTTACAATTGCATTGACAGTGATTTACTACGCCCGTAGTGAGTGCATGGAACCGTACTTGGTAATAAGATTCCCAGTGTCATCAGAAAATTCCATATTCGCTGTCAATTTCAAATGGGAGTTACGATAAAATTGTTCTTTGTGTATACAAATGGTTATCATTATTATATATAGATAATAATCGATATATCGACAAATTGTATTTCTGTACTTATAGAGAATAGTTTGGGATATCAAGCATTACGGGGTTATCAAAATTACCGGTAAATGCGCTAATTGCTGGGTCGTCTTCATTTGTCACAGGGCCTTTTGAAACTATGGCACTTTAAATGGGTCTACACTCTACGGCATGATACAGCATTTGAAATTTCATTCACAAATATTCCAATAACAAATGACTAATCTATAACAACGCAAGACGATATTTCGGTGATTATGATTATGCCATTCACGTTTTAATTGGACCGAGACGTACACACTTGCCAACTGGTGGTGTGTATTGTATAGATAACGTCCATATTATGTGTAGGGCCTGTGACGTCACCAGCCAATCAACCGGATTAAGGTTGTAATTGAAAATTTGAAAACCGTTTTTGGCTTTCAAATACTAAAACCTCAATAACTGAATTAATTTTAATAATATCTGTTTGAAATTGCCGTAAAATGGATATAGTAACCATTGTCTATCAGCACCTTTAATTAAGATTTTTCGTCTTACGTGGTCTTTAATATGCCTGCTTGTCTGTGATGTGAGATATCTCACACAGACTTTACTGCAATCTAATCTAAATGTCCTCAATATAAAACTGCATGATATATCTTATCAAAAATTAATTTACAGACTGGATACAAATTGTAATATATAAATTTATACAGAAGATTTACAATTAAAGTTAAATTTAAATGGTCTAATGAATGAAGGAATATATCTTAATTAATGTAAGTAATCTTTCCATACCTTTTTTTTGCAATTAAAACAAGTTTTATTTTTACAGTTATCGCATTTCATACACAGTCTACTAAGATTTCCCGGAAGACTTTACTGCAATCTAATCTAAATGTCCTCAATATAAAACTGCATGATATATCTTATCAAAAATTAATTTACAGACTGGATACAAATTGTAATATATAAATTTATACAGAAGATTTACAATTAAAGTTAAATTTAAATGGTCTAATGAATGAAGGAATATATCTTAATTAATGTAAGTAATCTTTCCATACCTTTTTTTTGCAATTAAAACAAGTTTTATTTTTACAGTTATCGCATTTCATACACAGTCTACTAAGATTTCCCGGAAAAATAAAGCCAAACTCACACTGAAAAAAAGGGTATTAAATTAGATAGGTTGCCAGACAATGAAACATACGCCCACAGCAGCTAAATTGTCCGGGCAGTCAATAAGGGTTGTCGCATATTTTACTTTTTTCGGTAATGAAACATTTATAATACACTAGGTGAAAATCAGATATATACAATTAAAATTTTCGATAAAAATTTGTCTCTTTTAAAAAGTCTAGAGCTTTACTAAATAGACCCGGTTGGGCAAACAACTGATGAAGTGACTGGCAACGGTAATGCCGTAATCTAGTATCTTTGAGATGCTTGCACTCAATCAAAATATGCTTCACTGTCAAAGGAACATGACAGTGTTCACACTCTGGCTGAGGCTCTCGCTTTAATATGAAAATGTGAGTTAAAAAAGTATGACCAATACGAGAGCGACACAAAACCACCTCATCTCTCCTGTTAGACCTGTAGGAGCTAGGCCATTCTCCAAGAAGAGGCTTGATGTGATGAAGTTTATTTGTGTCTGCAAAAACCCAAGACCGTTGCCAGCGGTGATGAATAAAATGATTTATTATCGATTTAAAATCGTTAAATGGTAATAAAAATGGTGATTGGGGAAGATCTAAAGCAGCTTTGGCAGCAAAATCTGCTTTATCATTCCCCCTTATATCGACGTGACTGGGAAGCCAGCAGAAGACGACGTCTTTACTGCTGAACTCGTAGGATAGTAGCAGACGATAAACATCTGCTACTAATGGGTGTTCAAGCTGTTTATTGTTAATTGCTTGAAGTGAGGACAAAGAATCAGTAAAGATGATGTGCTGTAATATATGCGATGATTGAATGAACTCCAATGCCTGAAGAATGGCCTGGAGCTCAGCTGTAAATATTGAAGCAGCAGGTGGAAGACACACAGAGATGGTCTCAGATGGTGTTACAGTAGCCGAGGCTACCCGATCACCATCTTTAGAACCATCAGTGTAAATAGGAGCATAATCACCATATTTAGACCTTAACTCTCTAAAGAGGAACATCGTCGAGCTCGTATCTCTCTTTTTATGTTGCGTAAGATCGAAACCGATCTTTGGGGGAGATATAGCCCACGGTGGAGTATCAAAGAATGGGGTATTCGCAATACTGTCAAGGCTGATACCAGCCTCAGTCAAAAGGGGTTGTATGCGAATACCGAATGGTGGAATAACTTTAGTCTTCACCAGATACAAATGCTCATGAAAAGATCTAAATATGGTGTTAAATGAAATATGATTCGGAAGCGATGCAATTTTCGTAGCATACTGCAGGGCCAGTTTATCACGTCTGTTGTGCAATGAGGGCTCGTGCGCCTCGACGTATAAACTTTCCACTGGAGAAGTACGGAATGCTCCTAAACTGATTCTAAGTCCTTGATTATGTATGGTGTCGAGCTCTTTGAGATAAGACTCGCGGGCAGACCCATACACAATACACCCATAATCGAGTTTTGATCGTATTAACGCTCGATATAATCTGAGCAAGACCTTACGATCTGCTCCCCAGTCAGTATTTGATAGGACTCTCAATATGTTGAGGGCTTTCAGACATTTCTTTTTTAGGTTTTTAATGTGGGGGATAAATGATAATTTCTTATCAAATATCAGCCCCAGAAATTTGGTTTCATCCACAACTGGAAGGCGATTGCCATCCAAAAAAAGTTCTGGATCCGGATGCAAACCTCGTTTCTGACAGAAACTTACTTAGGTGTGTTTTTTTTATAATTAGTAATATTGTTATCATTCTCTAACTTGAGTTGCTACAGTATATTTGCCGACTTTCATCAGCCGTGCGGCCATATTTACCGTATCAACATCAAACAAATTACAAACCTTTCTTTAATGTCTTCAATAATCACTTGATTACAAAAGTTAATCATGTCAACGTCACAAATGATATATATATCAGAAATGTAAGCATTCTCTGTATCATTTCAAAATGTTGAAATTCCTCACCTCTCAGAGCAACAAAAGAAAGCGAGATGATGATATTGCCGTCAATGATTCCAACATCCATTCTTCAACATCAACATCATGACAGTTCCGCTCCAAATAACAAAGTCAGTCGTAAATTCTCTACTAAAAATGGTCACAAATATTCCCGTGGTTAAGATATGATATTCCCACACAAAACATGTATTGCCAGGTGTGTTTTTGTCACAAAATCATGTTTTGAGTGAGGTATTGCCCCTTTATGGAGTTAGGTACTGTCTCTTTATTGTGTTTACTGCCATATATTGTTTAATGATTATCCAGACCGAAATAAATGCATCCAATTTAACAAGGTGTCTGGTTGTCAATTATAAAGCATGTGTACATGTGACTGTCTGGAAAGCATGCAGTGTGTGAGTTGTAGTTTGATGTAGGTTATTTAAGAAGTAACTTTGAATTTGTTAGTCTCTGTTCCTGAAGTGAAGTAGGGAGTAAGCGACATGTCTAATGTCTAATCGTTGTTACATGTAATGTTTTAATTATGTTTGTGAAAAGTCCTAGGTGAATAATTCTTGTCTTTGAATGACAAATGATGGTCTTGGTGACATGGTATATATAGTCTAAGCGACTGACATTGGGGGTTAAATGATGACAATCTGTAAGTATTATTATTTTAAGCTTGTACTTAAAAAGTTGGTATTTTTACAGTATGTAGTATGTTTAATGTTAGTACTATTTAGCGTGGGGTGAAACGGTATACTTGCATATTTGCATATAATTTTGTTAACCAAAAATACTCTTGTCTTGTAGATGGCAGTAAATTGTAAATGTTTAGTTATTGTACCGAGCTTGTATTAAGTAGTGTTTGTGCTTCTATATTTGATCGAACAGAGCTTGTATCAAGTAGTGTCGACCTGTGCTTCTATATTTGATCGAACAGAGCTTGTATCAAGTAGTGTTTGTGCTTCTATATTTGAAATCATGCAGTGTGTGAGTTGTAGTTTGATGTAGGTTATTTAAGAAGTAACTTTGAATTTGCTAGTCGCTGTTCCTGAAGTGAAGTAGGGAGTAAGCGACATGTCTAATGTCAAATCGTTGTTACATGTAATGTTTTAATTATGTTTGTGAAAAGTCCTAGGTGAATAATTCTTGTCTTTGAATGACAAATGATGGTCTTGGTGACATGGTATATATAGTCTAAGCGACTGACATTTGGGGTTAAATGATGACAATCTGTAAGTATTATTATTTTAAACTTGTACTTAAAAAGTTGGTATTTTTACAGTATGTAGTATGTTTAATGTTAGTACTATATAGCGTGGGGTGAAACGGTATACTTGCATATTTGTATATAATTTTGTTAACCAAAAATACTCTTCTCTTGTAGATGGCAGTAAATTGTAAATGTTTAGTTATTGTACCGAGCTTGTATCAAGTAGTGTTTGTGCTTCTATATTTGATCGAACAGAGCTTGTATCAAGTACTGTTTGTGCTTCTATATTTGGTGTAAAACAGAGCTTGTATCTAGTGGTATTTTGTGCTTCTGTATACGGTGTATGACAGAATCAAAATGGAACTTTATTTGGACACAGTGGTTCGTTCCGGGTGATACAGCTTTTCGACGCGGGGTTGGACAATTACTCATATGTGTATTTTGTATTTGTATATATGTTTTGTTTTGTTACCGGTAATAAATCATGTTAAATGTTTGTTTTTGTCTTGTGATGAGAAATATGTGGCTGTAGAGGTGGCCGATCGTCCGTCTTGTAACAGATTTTAATCCATATTTTTCGTTTCAATAACAATTGATAGATGTCATTTTGCTCGAAACAATGAGCTATTACGTTCGCCGCCATCTTGTAATATGTACAAATGCCTTTACATGTTATAGAGTTAAAATACTAGCTCGATATTATTTGAGCCCACAAAATACCAATACGAGTTAATATATTGATAAGTTTATGAATTAGGTGAATTATTGTACATTTTTATGACTTAAAATTATTTGAATGAGCTAATCATTCAGAACTACTTTTCCCTGTGTATGGAGAAAAGTGTGATCAGTCGAATTGAAGCGGAGGGAGAATGGTCCGTCTTCAAGACAATGGTGAAAGAACTACCCTACGCTGAGTTATAGCGACCTACTAACCCGATTAACAACATTAGGATTGGCCGACCAATATCCTAATGCAGATTTGCCTAATGCAGATTGGTCGTGTTTTGCCCGTTAGTATTATTATTATTATTATTATTTTGGTGTATTTCTATAGCGCATCTTTCACAAAGTGCTCAGATGCGCTTTACAATTCAATAAAATTATAAAAATGCATAAAGACAAATATGATAAAAAAAATAATTGGAATCATAAAAAAGAAACAATAAATTGGCACACATTAAAAGAATCATAATAATAGCGTAAAAGAAATAAAAGTTAAAGTTATAAAATCTGTAGTAAAGTTCAATAAAATGCTTTAGTAAATAAAATAGTTTTTAGATTGGATTTAAAAGTCTGAAGTGATTGACAGCTTCTTATTGTCAATGGTAATTTATTCCATAGTTTAGGAGCTTTAATAGCGAACGACTTTCTCCCACTGATGACTTGGCGGTGTCTTCCCATAACGCCGACTCACCAGAGTTTGGAAAGTCGACCGCGGCACTCTTTGATAGGTTAAGAACGGATTAAAGGCGTTAATGAGGTAGGGACCAGTCATTATTAATATAGTCAACTCACTAACTATAGTTTTCTTAATCTATAGTTTACTTTACTTTGTTCAGATTATTAATATAGTTCACTTAAACTCAACCCACTCATTAATTAATAAAATAATATAGGCTACGACAGTTCAACAAGAAGCTGACAAATGATCGAAATTCAGTTTATTGTGATTATTTCACAAAATAGGTATAAATACGTAAATATTCCCAAAACATTTCATGTACATTTCTTTCTACGATGACTAATGCACAGTTACAATCTAAGTTTCTTCCTACAGCAAAAGGTGGCAGTTACCTATGTGTTGCTGGGTAATAAATATAGATAATTTATATGTATCTTCCTTTTATTTGCAGATTGATGACGCATGGATCCAAATAATGGCCAAGGTACCAGATAATGAGAAATTTCAACAACTGGCCGACTATTTGGTTACCCAATGGTTAGACGGTCAATTCACTCAAGTACAATGGAACCACAACCAAACCACGCGAAGAACCAACAATTCTGTAGAGGGGTGGCACGGGCGTCTAGGAAAAAGTAATTGGAAAAGCTCATCCGAATATTTTTGAAGTGAGGGCATTTTTGAAAAAAGAGCAAAACACGATCGAGATTCAGTTGTTGCAGTATTCGAGTGGCCAGCGACAACCAACATAAAAGGAAAAAAATACACAGAAATCAACAGAAAGATCCAAGATGCAAAATATAGATATGAAGAAGGAGGATTGAATTTGTTAGAATTTTTTGACTATGTTGGACATTTTATGCGTGCCAAAAGTTAAAATTATTTACTTGTATAATCATATGTCTTAAAGGTTGTTATACATTTTTTTATAAAATAAATGCTCCCAAAATTATCGGCTAAATTAGTTTTATCCCCCAGCTTGGGTCTATTGTTCTTGGTCAGTCGACCCCTCAACACCGACCAAATTCGTCCCCCTCAAACTCGGTGAGTCGGCGTTATGGGAATAAACCGACTTGGCGTTGTATTCACAAAGTAACCAGTTATCACTACTGGAGCGAAGTTGACGGTTGGGTTTATATTGATATAATAACTGAGATAGGTATACAGGAGCCAAATCATTTAGACATTTAAAGGTTAATAGTAGGATTTTATAGTCAATTCTGTAAGTAATAGGTAGCCAATGGAGGTTGAATAATATTGGAGTTATATGATTAAATTTTAAAGATCCAGTTATAAGGCGGGCAGCAGAGTTTTGGAGTTTTTGTAGTTTGTCGAGAGATTTTTTTGTTACACCAGAAAGCAGTGAGTTAAAATTGTCCAGTCTTGAAATAACTAAAGCTTGAATTAATGACTTAGTAGCATCTGTTGATATATATTTCTTAATTTTACCGATGTTTCTAAGGTGAAAGTAACCGGTTTTACAAATGTTATTTATTTGGCACTCCATATTCATTTGAATCAAAAATAGCTCCAATGTTTCTAGAAGACTTAGATTGAGTTATAGTAGACTCTCCAACACGAACTGATAAATCGCCATCCAGTTTAGAAAGATTGAATTTTGATCCTATTATTACTAAATACTCAGTTTTGTCATCATTCAGTTTAAGGAAATTTTGTGACATCCAAACTTTGATGCTATCAATGCACTGTTCAATGTTAATTTTGGATATATTGAAATTGCCACAATTTGAAGTGTTAAACGAAATATATAACTGTGTGTCATCAGCGTAGAGGCGATATTCAAGTTCATGTTTTCTAACCAGATCACCAAGAGATGATGTGTATAAACTGAACAATATCGGCCCAAGTACAGATCCTTGAGGCACTCCAAATTTCAGATGCGATTCAGCGGAAGATGACTGGCCCACAACAACTCGTTGTGTTCTACTAGTGATGTAAGACTGGATTATTTTCAGAGCGTCATCAGTGATTCCAAAGTCTGTTTCCAAACGATTAATGAGAATCTGATGGTCTACCGTATCAAAAGCAGCAGATAGGTCTAATAGGATCAGAAGAATGCAGTTTTGATTATCTAACGCTGTAAGAATATCATTGTGGACTCTAACTAATGCGGTTTCGGTGCTGTGATACTTCCTATAGGCACTTTGGAAGGGCTCTAAAAGATTTTTTTCTCTAACATGAGATGTGAGTTTTTTAGAGATGACACGTTCCAGAAGTTTGGATATGAAACTCAAGTTTGATACAGGTCGATAGTTTTTCTCGATTTCTGGATCCAATGATTTATTCTTGATGAGTGGAAATATTATGGCAGACTTGAAGATGTCTGGGAAAGTATTTTCACTGATTGAAGAATTTATAATATTTGTGATAACACAAATTAAAGATGGAAGGCAGTCTTTCGAAAACTGAGTAGGAATTGGAACAAGTGAGCATGATTTCAATGAACATGAAGTGATAAGTTTTGACAATTCAGGTTCACTGACCGAGTTAAATGAACTGAGTGGGGGTGGTAGAACTGTCAGATTTGTATCGCAAGATATCCTATCTCTTGAATTCAGTGCAAGATTGGCTCTAATGGTTGATATTTTATTAAGAAATAAAAACCGACAAGTATATACGGGTGATGTTGTAAAAATAATTTCGAAAATAGTGTATCGATGAATGTACATTGTATCTTGATATTGATATATTTTATGAATGTATGAATAAATAAATGATAATAATTGATAACGTGTGTTCTTTTATTTATTTGGGAGATGGGTGGGCGGGTATAAATGTCGATGTGAGATTGAATTTTTGTGTGACTGGCCTTGACCCAATTAAAGCCGATCGACATTCCAATAGCATGAGGTTTTTGACTTCTTATTATGAGCTAAAAATAGCACAACTTTCTCCGAGAGAAAAATCACTGGTTTGGAAAATTTTGAAGTGGAAGCCCTGGTTCAAAGAGTTAAAACTAATGGTCTGAATAAGATAGTTAATGTCTAATTTATAACATCTGAAGCCTAAATTAAACTTGCAGTAACCAGATTACAGATATATGTGTCCTTTCCCCACGCCACATTTGGGTGGGATGAAAAGCCAAGAACCCTTGACAGTTGGAATTTGATGTATGGGTAGGCCATAGCACCGCTGTCTGGGCACAAATTCCCTCATTGAAAACTGTATGGCATATCCATTTCATTGCAGCGTCCCTTAGGAAAGTTAAAAAAAGGTTGATAGAATAAGACATTTCAACCACCAAAAGATATTACCAAGCATTGACTGTTTGTTTGATAAAAAAAACAAAAACAGTGCCACATGTCATTAACTTTCTAAGGCTGATGGTTGATGTCCCATATATGACTATATATTAGGAACCTATAACGGTAAATCTCTGTGATCTTTATGGATATAGTCTGTGCCCGAGGAACTTGCAGTCTGAAAGTCAGGGGCGCTTTATTTGAATATATACAATGGAATTTGGGGGTTTTCTTCTGAAAGTTTTTCTTGAAAACCTGTTGTTTCGTTTCTATGCTTGCTGTGGGAGCTAAGAGGAGAGGACATTGGTTGTAGTCATAATAATAGCTTTATTGAGCAGCCATGTCGAGTACAATACAGGAAGTACATATATAAGGGGAGTAACTCATCAATAGGGTTAAGACCACTATTAATATTAAGTAATAATGATAATGAGTGAATATCGTTACACCTGTAATGGGTTATTCTTCCAGGGTAGGCTTGTTTCATAAGAAGAAAACATGATATAGCATCTTTCTTAAGGGATATTCTCATCTTGCGTAAATTTAAACATAGGCTGTTTATAAGCATGATGAAGTCCTCGACTTTGGTTATATAATATTATATGCTGGGGAAGAAAGACTTCAGAAAAAAAGCTGACATAAAAACGCATAAAACAGCGTACTCAGTAAGCTAAATTTGAACTTGAGTCAAAATCAAATCAGGCCTTATTAAGATGGAATTTCAGTAAGAACTTTTAATTGTCAACTACTCATACCAGTACAAAATTAGTCATTAAGTGTTTGTTTTTATAATGTCTGACTGGTGTGTGTTAGTGTTACCATCAGTCTGTTTAAAGTCTGTTATAACATTTTTCAGTCTTTTACCATGAGTAAGGGGGAGAAATTTAAGTGACAGTAAAGCGATGTAGTGAAAAAGGCAGAGTCTAACTGGGATGTCAGTCGCTCTGCTTATGAAGCCAATCAGAGGCCGAATAGCAAGTGTCATTGCTATGTTGGTTGGGAATCAAAAATTTGCTGCCCGGTGAGTGAGCCAGCCCTTTACTGAATCACCGCGGCTCCATTGCACACCGATAACGACACTTGCATACTAGTTGTATACGTTACAATGCCCCCCCCTCCCAAACCATAATGTATGATGTACGCCAATCTTCATTATACAGGTTGGTACAGAACAGTAATACATTAAACTCCATCTGATGTTTTTCCTTCATTAAAGTATTGTGACTCCCATATTACAATATTATTTAGTCTTGGCCATAACAATAATGTATGACATACACCCATCTTCATTATACAGGTTGGTTCAGAACAGTAAGACATTAAAACTCCATCTCACCATCTGATGTTTTCCCTTCATTACAGTATTGTGACTCCCATTACAATATTATTTAGTCTTGGCCATATCTATTTTAGTGAGAAAAACTAAGTATTGTATGACATACACCCATCTTCATTATACAGGTTGGTTCAGAACAGTAAGACATTAAAACTCCATCTCACCATCTGATGTTTTCCCTTCATTACAGTATTGTGACTCCCATTACAATATTATTTAGTCTTGGCCATATCTATTTTAGTGAGAAAAACTAAGTATTTGTTAGACCTTTACCCTCAAATCCTATCTAAAAAAACTTATATAGGCCCTTGTCTGTAGTTAAATCTGTATGTTCCCTGCCCATTATGTTTTCTGCATTTTGCTTTAAATCAAAATTTAACCAACAGCATGTTCTTTGCATAGAATGAACTTTTATGAAGGCAATATATAATACAGGTGTTTTCGCCAATATTTCATCTCGTGTCAACTTCACAATTATTAGTACAAATATAGCATTTATTTGACAATTATCACAATTTCCATCTGGCCATAAATCGAGTTAGTGCAGACATTTTGCTTGGAACTCTCTGAACTGAGTTCCTGGTGTAATAAGCTTTCCCAAAATCTATAGATTGTCTATTAGGGCCATGTAGTGGAACTTCACACTAGCAATTTTTGCTACAGGCCTATTACTCACTAGGGACCTGGAATCTACAAGTTTTTACGAAAAAAGGTAATAAACTACCATTATCATCTAGAATCTAATACACGTCAAGAATGTGTTAAATACCATCAAGATTCTTCAAAAAACGTCTAGTTTGTGCTACCGTGTCGATTTAGAAAAACGTTCTAGTTTTGACATCGATCGTCTACTTTTGGAAGGCGTTTAGTTTTTATACAAGACCTAATTTCTCGTACGTTGTCGAGAAATGAACAGAGTGTTTAATAACACAAGACATTTAGATTTTACTCCAAATTACTACTTTACCGAGAGAGACGTATATGTGGTTACGATTTATGTGGTTACAATTTATAGAAAAAAATATTTAAAACATATTCACTGATACAACTTCGTTATCGTTTTATTCTTTCTGTCATTCATATAATATCCATGATGGCTGTACGCGCATCAAACAACGATAAATGTTCATTGGTAAAAGACGGTCTACATGCGGGAAATTTTACAGCAGCTATTGGCTAACGGCACACATTATAAATAACCGTATTTGCATATTCACTGATACAACTTCTTCATCGTTTATTCTTTCTGTCATTCATATAATATCCATGATGGCTGAAGTACATTACTACGCGCATCAAACAAGGATAAATGTTCATTGGTTAAAGACGGTCTACAAGCGGGAAAATTTACAACAGCTATTGGCTAACGACACACATTATAAATAACCGTATTTGCATAGGCATACTATTTATAGTATTGTTACCTTGAATTATTTTTAAGTCGACAGTCCCAAGGACCTAAATAATACCGTGTTTTGCGTAGTGCAGCATAAAATTGAAATAGTATGCAAGTCTGAAATAATTAAATTTGTGAAGTTGTAGTTCCAGTATTACGCCAAGGTTAATCCATGTTAAGTGCACAATGATAAATATTAAAACTATATAATTATAAACCTCAGAATGCCTCGTTCGGCATTTTTGCCGAAATGAGTTTAAAAAAATGCCTCGTTGTCGTTAATTTTAAATTGCCCTTTTTTGGAACGAGGTATTTTGTTCAGAACCAGACGTGGAAAATTTTTTTTCAAGATATTTATTAGCGGTATTTGCTGTCAGCGAATTTGTAAAAATTGAAATTTATGTTATTTAATACTAAAATAAAACCAGTTCAAACTATGATATTATAATCAGAGAAATAGACAAGACAAGAATACACACCATACCATAAATTATTTTCGCATAATTATACCCATCTGTCTTCATAATTAAACGTTTTAATCAGGCCCGAAGCCAGAAATCAAAATTTAGCAGACATAGGGGGGTGAGGAAAATAAATTTCCGACAACAAAAAATTAATAAACGAAGGTCATCACCGACTGCCGTAAGCAGGAGGGGGGGAGAGCACGAAAATTAGAAGCTGTGAGAGGGAATTTAAGCCTGTATGACATGCAGGTGGCGAATGTGTCGGAAAATTAAGAGTTTCCAGTAGACATTAACTATCTCCCAGCCAAATTTGAGAGCATATGTCGTACTAAAACTCTCTCCCGGTGAAAATGCGAGCATAGCTAACCAGCGTTTTTTTTCCGACGCAGACAGAAAAATTCCGACAGGAACGGCCATGGGGGGAGGGGGGCGAGCTGCTAGCCTTGGGCCTGGTTTTAATTAAATTTCCCATTTAATTGACAATTGGTATAAAGCCGACAAATTTATCACTGTGCGTTTATATGACTTTGCGCCAATAATATTTTGCGCAATGTTATGGGGTATCAACAGAAAGAGTCAATGCTATGGTCAAGTTATTGGAAATATGTGATGAAATTTAATACTTTTTTAATAATAAGAATGGATTATTTGTTGTATTTAGATCAGATAAACACTAATTTGTTGTCTGCCATAGTTAGTTGGTGTAAAACACACAGCTACCATGATTAATTTACAACCCAAATTTAGCTTCCACAACACCACAGTTTTTACTTAACACCTAAACCTGATTGGGCAATAAATTAATCAAGGCAAGGTAGCTATGTGTCTTCAATAGTTTTACATCTTCAACTATGGCGTGTATTCTTGCCTTTCCTATATCCCTGATTATAATATCATAGTTTGGACTTGTTTATTTTCGTATATTTTAATTTTTACAAATTCGCTGATAGCAAATAGCACTAATAACTATCTTTAAAAAAAAATGGTTAGGAAACGAGGCTTTTTTACCAAGTCTCATTCTGAACAAGATACCTCGTTCCAAAAAAGGGCAATTTAAAATACCTTGTTTTGGAACTGGAGACAACAAGGCATTTTTTTTACCTCGTTTGAACAAAAATGCCGAACGAGGCATTCTGATGTTTATAGGGATAGTGTACGTATTCATATTTACGTGGAAGGTTTTGTTTCGGATGAAACCCGGCCATGTGTCTGGATTAGGGGATTAATTAAACAATAGGTTGCGGCTATTCAAAGAATCTTACGACCGACATTTATGACTGCTGACGAAGTACACGTCTGTGAGCGATATGGTTTCAGACAGAACCGAGTCATGTGACATGTGGAATTTGTGATTGATATAGACAATAGCAGGTAGTCGTTCATATAATATAATAACCTAAATTATAATGACAGTCCCAAGCGACGGTGGCATTATTCGTAGACTGAAACCCATAGCCCATTGTGTGTGTTTTTTTTTTAGTGAATACGTCGTTCTCGTACAGTAAGCTTCTTTTACAACTTCGTCATCGTTTTATTCTTTCTGTCATTCATATAATATCCAAAATACGGCACTACGTTGGTCCTTGAGGCGATCAAATTAAAAATAATTCCAGCTAATTTAATAATACTATAAATAGTATATTTATGCAATATGCAAATACGGATGCTTATTAGGGCCGAAACGATACGCTAAGCCACGATACAATACACTGTTTTTTAACCACCTTACGATGCGAATGCATCACGATACGCGTCTTTTTTCTGTAAACTTTGATTGGGTTCTAATTAAACTTAATAAAAAAAACTAAAATTTGTAAATTAACTTTATTCATTCTTGGCATTTCATTTCTTTATCTTTCCTTACTTTGACAGGTTACAAAATGACCTGCTACAAACTGATTGATGTTTTTTTCTGACATAAATAATTGAAAGCATACCCTTGGATATTAAATACAACAAAAGTTGGAATATTTAACATGTCTGTCCAAAGAATTTATAACACACGTGGTCATTTTTCTAGCTGTGATGGAAAATGGTAACAATTAAACAATCGCATTGGTCTTCAACTTTGAACCCATCGGCTTTAGCATCATGATAATATAAATAAAGTTTTATTATTTTGTCTATCTTAATCCAACTGTTTACATTTATTTGTATCTTTGTGTCGCTGTGAGTAACTTGTGAGACTGTTTTAGTTTATATAATATGCTGTTGTTAATAAAATACCGTGAAGCGGTGTCAATCGGTCGTAATTATGATCGAGGCTCTCATGGCGTCAGTTTTCGGACCGTTTCTCATGTAAAAAAATAATTTAGTAGGAATTTAAAGACATTATATCTTTGTTCATTTCATAACAAATGACAAGAGCCTCATAGAATATGTGTGGTCTTAGCCGAATGTTGCAGCTACCATTCCTTGGTTTGGATGACAGATATGATACGCTTTATCACTTCCGGTTTTACGCTCGTTACTATTTATTCACATTCTAGCTTATTTTACTTATCACCTACACCACGGTGTCATATTCATCGATAAATAGTGGATTTTAATTCATTTTTCATATTTAAAGGCAAACAAACGGGAGTACGCGATAATTAGGACATGTATCGGTCTGTTCGGTTGTACACACTGAAACGTCTGGATGATAGTGTAAACTCTTAGACCAAAGCGGGCGACTTTATTCAATATTTTTATTGTCCGGTGTATTTGTAAACCACGAAAACTAGCTGCCATCAGCGATTTAAAACAAGTTTTAATTGAAAGAAACCACATTGTTATGCAATTCACTTTATTTTTAAACTAATGTATCGTGATTTATACTAAATTATATCCAAAATAAATCGAGATATACCGGTTCTTACTATAAAAATATCGTTTATCGTGACAGTTAAAAAAATCTCGGTACACCGATTCACCGATGAATCGTTTCAGCCCTAATGCTTATACGTGCTGTTATCCAATAGCTACTGTAAATTTTCCCGCGTTGAGACCGTCTTTAACCAATGAACAATTATCGTTGTTTGATGCGCGTACAGGCATCATGGATATTATATGAATGAATAAAACGATGACGAACTTGTATCAGTGAATATTTTTAAAATCTTTTTTTCTATAAATTGTAACCACATAAATCGTAACCACATATACGGCTCTTGGTAAAGTAGTAATTTGGAGTAAAATCTAAATGTCTTGTGTTATTAAACACTGTTCATTTCTCGACAACGTACGAGAAATTAGGTCTTGTATAAAAACTAAACACCTTCCAAAAGTAGACGATCGATGTCAAAACTAGAACATTGTTCTAAATCTACACGGTAGCACAAACTAGACGGTTTTTGAAGAATCTTGACGGTGTTTAACACATTCTTGACGTGTATTAGATTCTAGATGATAATGGTAGTTTATTACCTTTTTTCGTAAAAACTTGTAGATTCCCGGTCCCTAGTGTACTGATGAAGGTGATAATAAATGTATAAACATACTATGTACTTACATGGGCACACCATCTAAAGTTTGGTTCTTGTTGTATTTGCCAATCTGTTGCTTTTTTATCAAATTTATCTTGAATATTTTGCTCACAAAGATTACTTACCTACATTAAATACAAAACACAGGTTTTTAAGTACAATGTTGATGTCTATTAATATCACACACATGACGGAAATGGCTAAACACATTCCTAAAATAATTTTAACATTGAGATCAGTAAAAACAATTTCAAGAAAATCAATTATTATTACCTAGTGAAGTACAGAGCGAGAAAAGTTAGTTATTTTCGGCCCCCCCAAAATACCTGAAGATGAAGATATCAAAAGAAGCGTGGATTATCACGTTTACAAGCCAATAGTTGACGGATAGATGGATGGACATTGTGGGCGATTAAAATTACATCCCACTTCTACTTGTTCAATACATGCCTAAAAGTATCCGTTTTTATCATAAATATACAGAAATTGTACTGTTCATTTCTGATACACGGATACTTTTATAGATACCTATAAAGCAATAAGTAGCGGACGTTTAGTCTGACCCAGATAGCAATGATAAGGATGGAACTATACAATGCACAAGACCAATGTACATGAAACAACCAGTAAAATTCATAGTAACAAAACAAACTGGGAGGAACTACATGACAGTGCAAAAATATATACAATGACATTAAATTAAAATAACTATATATTACAAAGATAGGTTGCCAGGCAACAAAACATCTGGCGACAGCAGCTAAATCGTCCGAGCAGTCAACAAGAGTTGTCGCATATTTTACTTTTTTTTGGTAATGAAACATTTATAATACACCAAAAGTAACAACTCATCATATAATAATCAGAAAATCATTCGCATTTGTTTGGCTTTGAGAAAGTTCTCCTCCATGCTAATGTTTAGTATACGAAACATTTAATATTCAGGATTTAGCTGTTTAAGTTATCAAAATTCATTGAAACTAAATATTCTTGTTCATCTTATGACCTTCAACACTGTGTATAAATTTAAATCAATCGGATATTAACTTTACCCTCTAAAGCGTCCACAACATTTTTTGACATGATCAAGGGCCATAACTCTGACATTAATTATCAGAAATCGCTAAAAATCAATAGTTTTTTTTCGTCTCATGACCTTAAACACTGTGTATAAATTTAAAGTCAATCGGATATTAACTTTAGCCTCTAGAGCGTCCAAAAGATTTTCTTAAATGAACAAGGGCCATAACTCTGACAGTAATTATCAGAAAACTCTGAAAATCAATAGGCTTCTTCATCTCATGACCTTAAACACTCTGTATAAATTTAAAGTCAATTGGATTTTTTGACGTCATTGAGGGCCATAACTCTGACATTAATTATCGGAAATCGCTGAAAATCAATTGGCTTCTTCATCTTGTGATCTTAATAAACACTGTGTATAAATTTAAAGTCAATCGTATATTAACTATAGCCTCTAGAGCATCCACTGACGGACGGACGGGGGCGATGACAATATACGACCACATTTCAATGTGGGCATATAAAAAACAATTATTATACATATCAATTGGCATCTATGCCATAATTTGGTTTGATTTATTACATGTAATATGCAGAACACATAAATTAGAATATTAAATGATTATTTTAATTAATCGTGATGATAGAAGGCGCAGTTCTCTTGCTAGACACTCAAACAAGCATTGAAATTAAGCAGGAAGTCCGAAGATAAAAAACCGCCTAGAAAGTCATTAATTTTATTACAAATAAATTTCAACGGACGAACCATCTGCCAATGCATACTTTCACCAAGGAATGACCCACTTTTCGCATTTCCTTTACACTACATTTAATATCACTGCAGTCCTCTACGCCATAGGGGGATCAGTGGCTAAGTGGGTAAGGTGCTGGCTTGCTAGCCTGGGCGACCTTCGGTTATATGCTCCAGACAACGTCTGTTCAAAGATGGCTGCCCCCATGGACATTGTGATGTCACTCTACTCTACTTTAGAGAGAGAGAGCAATGGGGTTTAACGTCCTCTCGATACAAACTAGGGGTCTTTAGTAGTGGGAGGGAAGGGGAATGTCCGGAGGAAACCCACGAGGTTGAGAAGGCGCCCCTATCTCCATGTCACATAAGCTCACACTAGGGCTCGAAACCACAGCCGCAAGCCAAAGGTGAGTGGCCAGCTAGAGGTCGAAGCTTGGCACTCTAGACCACTAGGTCATCTTAACCCCCCACTTTACTTTAGAACTGTTAGGTGAAGATGAGATGTTGATGAATAATCTGTTTACTTGATACGCATATGGTGTTATATAGTTCAATAAAAAAATAATACATTCATGGAGTTAAACTTGTGGGACTCAAATTAAGTTTTAGAGACAACAAAATTTCTTGTAATTTGACTTAACTTTTTGCATAGCACAAATATTGAAATAATGCATAATTTTTAGACTCACATAGATTCCGGCATAACATAGGAGACAAAAATAGCTGCTAATAGGATAGCAACCTTTTCTAATACAATATGCTAATTCAAACTTTTCTAATACAATATGCTAAACAAAAATAGATTCTTTCTAAATATTCTAATCTTCCATTTCATCCACACTCGCCATCTTTGAACTACTGGGACCATTCCACATTAGCATGGTTCAGTATTTCTGGACTATGGTCCCGACTAAATGAATATCAAGACAGTTTTGGTCAGGGTCCAAGCCAAGGCGGCCCCCGACCAAAACTATCTTAATATTCACCAAAACACTGAGGAAAGTGTGCTAATAACTATTACATACAGAAGCCTATATTGCATTAACAAGAAATCGTGATGTCAGAATAAGCCTATTACATTACAAGTTTTTGTTTGGCAAAGGAGGCTTATCCAAGCCTTAAATCAGTTTCGTACATTTATGGTCACTAAATAAACGGTCATGTTGTACTTTTAAGTAAGCTATGACCATTCATAAATAAAAAATTGAAACATGGGTACAAGTGTCGGCCATAACATTAGGGCACTTTTGAGTGAAAAATAGGTTCCAGGTCCTTGTTTTTAAATTATTCTCGCTTAACCAGTTTATCGACCATTCTACGTCTGATTGACAGGCCAGGATAATCAAGACTACTTTTTTGCGAAACAGAACAGAAAGCTGTAGGCCATATTCTCGGGTCGAAAAACCTGTCACGTTCGCTCCCGCTTAACCGGTCTACAAATCAGGCTATCAAAATCCGTACAATCAACATGTCAACAAAGTTCCCCAAATATAATTTGTTGATTTAATAGTTTTAGCTCGAAATAGGCCAGAAATCAATGAGGCTGTATTTGCGTAGATGTGAGTTGGATGCTGTACAACTAATTAAAATTTGACCAATCAGGAGTCGAGCTTGAAGGGTCGCAGTCAAAAGTTAGGGGGTCAAGTGCCAGATCATATGATTCATAAACAAAGAAATGTACATGATTTACCTTGCAAAATGCTCGCAGTCGGGACTAACAGAGATGATTCAATGAGCCAAATAGACGGCTGACGCCACATCCTTGTTAAGGAAATGGTGTAAGAAAGAGTATCAATGTAAAATGAAATAACATTGAACAATAAAACTAAAATCATAATAAAATATATCCATTATCGCTTTTAGCATCCAACTCAATATCAATATCAATTTCATTGGTTTCAAAACTGAGTACATTTTTACATGTCAAACATTTACAACAATCAGTACATGAAACTTTACCCTTTACCCTTTACAGTTACAGTGTACAGCATCAAGTAAGGATTTGGCCACAGTGTCTCTAGTCATCCATATTGGGAATCATGATGGATAAGTGGGTGAGATGCTGGCTCGCTATCCTGGAGGTTGGGTGTTCGATCCCTGCATTGGCCGAGAAAGTTCATCCAAATTTTTTGGCGTGGTTTCACCTTGTCGGTGATGCGCTATGGAGGGCCTGACAAGGACAGCTGTCTAGTCATTCCGATGGCAGTTGGAATTGGATATAAGAGTAGGCCATAGCGCCGCTGCCCGGGCAAAATTCCCTCATAGAACACGGTATCTGTATGGCATATGCCTGTCTTCATTAGCCCAGTTAGGAGCAAAGCAGTAGGACGTTGAACCCATTTAATTTGTGACTCCCCACCACAAAACCAGTCGCATGTTGTACGGCTTTATTTCTATATACACAGCAAAATACACTAAATGGGTCAAAACTACCCAAAACTTTTTTTGCACAATACGCTTTAGAAAAGCATCTATTTTTCAATAAATCAATCGTTTTTGTGAAAATATAATAAAAAATTGCATAAAAAGGGTATTTTGTGGAGGCTGTGAAAAAAAAAGAACCGTAAAAATGGTGTAATTATATTGCTAGTTACCTAATATGAGTTTACTTTGTGTGCTCGTATTTTCCGCGCTTGCCGAGTTATGTCAGTCAAGGTTTCGTCCGTTTTTCATCTTTTGAATATGATTAAAATTACTTTTTTTTAGAAAAATGTTGCCATGGTAACCAGCAAAATCAGTATTTTATAGTTCTTAGATATCAAACACAAATCTAAGATAATCTGTCTGACCCAAGAAATATTTTCACATCAAAACTAATTAATATGTGCAAAATGACTAAAATTATGTTTTTAGAAAAATGTTGCCATGGTAACCAGCCAAAATCAGTATTTTATAGTTCTTAGATATCAAACACAAATCTAGGCTAATCTGTCTGACCCAAGAAATATTATCACATAAAAAACAAAACAAATTAAGATGTGCAAAATGATTAAAATTACTTTTTAGAAAAATGTTGCCATGGTAACCAACCAAAATCAGTATTTTATAGTTCTTAGATATCAAACACAAATCTAAGCTAATCTGTCTGACCCCAAAAATATCACATAAAAACAAAACAAATTAAGATGTGCAAAATGATCTTTTGTGGCAAAAACCATATTTAAAATGTGAAACCAGGCCTTTGTTGAAGCCATGGCCATAACACAGCCAATTCGAAAAATATGGATTTAAGGTAAATTTCGAAAAGAAAGAAGAAAAAAATAGGTTACTCAAGGAATATGTTGATAATTTTTTTTACAAATGTTGATACACCACACATTATTATATTCACAAACTTTCATTTTGATTTATGCAATAGTTATATGTGTTAGCATGGGATTTATTTTAGGCAGTTTTAAAATGCAAATTTCTCAGTATTTTGTATTTGGATGCACCGCAGCTTTTGAAACTTCAGATGGCCATAACTTAGCCAATTTTTTTGTGATTTGCATATATTATATATCAACAGAAAGCTGTTCCAGTTCCCTTTTAGCATTAAATCACAGTTTTCAAAAATTGTGACATGTGACTGGTTTTGTTGTGGGGGGTCACATTTAGGATATTTATCGTCTAATGTATAAATACGGTAGGCAGTTTGTTCGTTGCATTTAAATATATTTAAAGGGCTGATGGGGCTATTTCAGACATGATGGAATGTTCACTCATATTTTATATGTGGGGGGTCACATTTAATTTCACAATTTCTAATTCATTATTATGTACAGTCCAGCTATTATTGTTTGGAGATGGCAAGTGCCATAACGTTATTTTATGGAGGCAAGCCTCATAATTCGATATAACAGTAGGCTGTAGCGCCGCTGCCCGGACAAAATTTCCCTCATAGCACACTGTATGGTGTATGCCTGTCTTCAGTAGCTAAGGTTAGGAGCAGAACAGTAGGACGTTATATCCTATTTCATTTTATTTCACGAGAAATCTAGAAATCTAAAATGCGTTCTTTGCCACAAAAGGCCCTTGTTGTGTCACATGTGTCACATCCAGAAAGCTGTGTAATACGTAATGCAGGGGTGTGTGGTGTGTGTGGATGGCTGAATGGTTAGCATTATAAAGTCTGTCATAGTGTCAACTGGCGTGGTTTCAATTCCAGGGTTGTACGTGACAAGGAGTAACCTGGGCTAATTGAAGATTGGCATACGCCATACAGTGTGCTATGAGGGAAATTTTATGCCGGGCAGCAACTGAATTCCAACTGCCAAGGGATATTTTACGTGCACGTCAATGTGCACACAGGATCTTGGTTTTTCGTCCCATCCGAACGACCAGGCAGCTGTCCTTGTCAAGCCATCCGTCTGCATCACTGACAAGGGGAACCACACCGGAAAACGAGATAAACTTTCTCGGCCAATGCAGGGATCGAACACCCGACCTCGAACAACCGACCTCCAGACTGGCGAGCCAGCACCTTACCCACTTAGCCATGTGATCCCCCAGTTTATATAACATATCAGGCCTAGACAGATTTTGTTCTTGCATAATGAATGTTTAACCTGTGCTTAAAAAAATCTTTCGCTAAGTGTTATTTCTGTTAACATGTTTTAGTTATCATTTTTTAAATTATCACAGCTTTTTTATTCATGCAAATTGAAAATAAATAAACTTACCAGCAATTTTAGAAAAGATAAATATTCTTGAGCAACATCAGGATCACCCATATTGGGTAAGGCACATACAGGACAGGTCCATTTTCTTACATTTCTGTCATTCACACAGATAGCAAAATGTTGTTTCATACAATACAAACAAATTTTACAGGGACATATATTTAAGCTTGTTATCTGAAAATAAGAGATTTGATATTTTTTTTTTTCTAAAACCAAATATCCTGTGATAAGGTACATACCATAATACAGTAGAATCCCCTTCTCATCCAACTCTTATATGAATATGTATAGCCTGAGGGCTTGGGGATTTATATTGCATATTCCTCATATTCCTTCTAACAATGCACTACTCGCCCAAACTTAAAAGACTAAAAATAGCCCACCGATTTAGTGTTGAACCTGATAACACGTGGCCACACCACTATATAAACGATCACAACACTTTAGTATTGTCCTCGAGGAAAGGGCTAATCACCCTACAAATAATAATAAAATAAAACTAAACTAGACCTGCAAGCAGCACTGAATCGGCTTTAAGGAATAAATCAGGGAGTATGTCACATTCATCGAACTAGAAAACGATATTTTAATTGTTTTGATTCAAAGACACACGGCTGTATTTTTTTGGGTGGGACGATTTACCCAATACTACCCAATACCACCTCAATATCTCCACAAACTACCCAGTACTACAACATAATGATTTAAAATGTACAAATCAATTAAAAAATTTCAAAAAAAAATTGGTTACACCGCGAGAATTGTACTTTAAATGCGACACCGATGTCTGGCTGTTCCATTTGCCCCCCTACATAAACCAAAACAAGCAAAAACTAACCTAATATTGCCAAACACTTAACACATACTACCCAATATAATCAGTTAACAACCTATTATTGTCAAATAATGGCACATTAGGTTAATTACTGCAGCAAATATTCGTTAATTTGTAGAAAAATGAAATGTTTGAGCAGTTATCTCCCTTTACAACCGATAAATAGATTCAGATTAATCATTTTCGTTTGATTTGTAGTAGGTTTCCAAGTCGACGAAATTAAAATAAGAAAAACAAGTATTTTGTTGTGTATTTTTTAATCATTATATACAATTAACTACAGTTTGTATCATTATATAAGATGGCCAACAGTCTTTAAATAACTATTAAAACCCCTCCATAAGTATCGTCAGGCTGTGGCAATAACAGAAAGTTACCACAGATGCCCCAGCTATAGTTATTGTTTCATTCAATTAACATGAGGCCATATTATACAATATTACACTTTAAAGGCATAATTAAATCAATACTTACACATACATGTAAAAATGGAAAAATATTAACATAAGTTTATAAAATTTACAAAGATTTAATACTATTACCCTTTAAAAACAATATTTATTAAATATAAACAATTCGTAAAATTAACAGCCAATATTTCTATGTGCCAAAGCTGTATTTAGTACATAGTTAAGCCACCTTTTACTAAATTACAATTAACTGGTGAACGTTATCTATATATCTATATATTTTACATCGATAACACTGTATCATCGCCGGCATATTTGTAATAAACAAGAACAATAATATTATAGCCGGCGTCAGTCATACTTGACATGTTTTGCTCAATTACGTTATTTGGTAGCAGTTTCGTCGAGAGATAATATAAATAAACCAGAACTTAATTAGCCAATAATCAATCTTAACAAAGTTCATTAATTGTTAAGTCAGGTGGATGGTTATACGAGTAGAACATACACAATTGTAATAAACATGTGCAATTTCATTCGTTTTAAAAAATAAATATAAACATATGCAGTTGTTTTGGTTTTTCTTTTTTGTTAAAGGACATACATGTACCTCCTGACAATAAACCTGGAGGGGTTAAAATAGTTATTTATAGACTGCTGGTCATCTTATATATAATACAAACTGTAGTTAATTATATATAATGATTAAAATATACACAACAAAATACTTGTTTTTCTTATTTTAATTTCGTCGACTTGGAAACTCACTGCAAAGCAAATGAAAATGATTAATCCGAATAGCAATATAAAATCTATTTATTGGTTGTAAAGGGAGATAACTGCTCAAACATTTCATTTTTCTGCAAATTAACGTATATTCGCTGCAGTAATTAACCTAATGTGCTACTATTTGACAATATTAGGTTGTTAACTCATTGAACCCTAGACCTAATTAAGTAACTACCCCTTAATCTCCGGCGGCCATTTTGTATGGTCATTTTAGTCCGATTTTTCCGAAATTTGAACTCAACCCTCCTTAGGGTGTAACGTTGATATAATAGAACGGTTTTTCAAATTGGATAATAATTGTGACCTCCAGAGGTACCACAAGCTAAAATAGGTGATTTTTCGGACAATCGGGGGACATAATTCAGGAAATTACGTTCCGATAGGCACAAATATCGAAAGAAACCAAGATCTTTGGGTTATAACCATGCATTTCAAGTTTCATTAAAATCGAATTAAAATTGTGACCTCTACAGGGTCCACAACCTTGATATACCATTTTTTAACCGTATTCGCGTACGAATGGCGGCCATTTTGTATGGCAATTTTGGACCAATTTTACCGAAATTCGAACTCAACCTTCCTTAGGGTGTAACGGTGATATAATCAAACGATTTTTTAAATCGGATAATTATTGTCACCTCCAGAGGGACCACAAGCTAAACCAAGGTGATTTTGCGTATAATCAGGGACCATAATTCAGGAAGTTACGATCCGATATGCGCAAATATCGAAAGGAACCAAGATCTTTGGGTTATAACCATGCATTTCAAGTTTCATCAAAATCGAAATAAAATTGTGATCTCTACAGGGTCCACAACCTTGATATACCATTTTTTAACAGTATTCGCGTACGAACGGCGGCCATTTTGTATGGTAATTTTGGTCAGATTTTTCCGAAATTTGAACTCAACCCTCTTTAGGGTGTAACGGTGATATAATCGAACGGTTTTACAAATCGGATAATAATTTTTACCTCCAGAGGTACCACGAGCTAAAATAGGTGATTTTTCGGACAATCAGGGGCCATAATTCAGGAAATTACGTTTCGATAGGTGCAAATATCGAAAGGAACCAAGATCTTTGGGTTATAAACATGCATGTCAAGTTTCATCAAAATCGGTTCAAAATTGTGACCTCTATAGGGTCCACAAGCTAAAAACGTGATTTTTCGTACAATCAGGGGCCATAATCCATGAAGTTTTGATCCGATACATGCCAATATCGAAAGCAGCCGAGATCTTTTGGGGATAAACCTATATTTCAAGTTTCGTTAAAATCCGACAAGAATTGTGACCTATAGAGAGTCCACAAACAATTGTGGACGGACGTCCGGACGGACAGACGGACAGGGGCGACGACATAATACGTCCACATGAAAATGTGGGCGTATAAAAAACATAAGTAAAAAAACAGTCACATTACAAAATTATAAATTTTGGCAAGTCAATAATTCTTCCTAAAATGTTTTTTAAAGTCAAAAATTTGAAAAAAAACTAGTTGGTCCAAATATATATAATAATATTATTAAAGGTTTACAAGAATTATCAGTGTGGATCAAGATGGCGGCGTAAGACGGTTTGGTGTGGGAGAGCTCTGAGATCTGAACTAAATACGACAATAAAGTATACATAAGAAAACTGCATCAGAAGTTTGGTTTGAGTCATAGAAGCCATCAAAGAACGCATATATGTGGGTTACTTGGTAAATTCATACAAAAATCAAAGAAACAATACAATAAACAGTAGCACATACAGTATTCAGCAGGGTGGTCAGTTGTTTACATAGTCATCAGTGAGCCGTGTTAACGACATAATCACTGTGCCTTGTTCAACTGCATTTAGTAAGACAGTAGACCAACATGTCATCTAAAGCAAGTGAAAAAATAGAAAACCCGAAAGGCCCGCTAACAAGAAGTTCAACATCTCAGTCGAAAATAGATTCTGATAGAAATGAAGATGTGACAGATATAGCCTGTGTTCCCGAAGCTTTAGAACAATTAAAAACAGAGGTAAAGAATATGATAAGTAAAGGCGATATGGAGAAATTAATGAACGATATCAGTGATTGTGTAGTAGTCAGAATCAGATAAGAGGTTAATACGGATATTAAGATACTAAACGAAAGGATAGTGACACTACAAGAAAAGTATGAGGAGGTTTTTGTTCAAAATGAGGATTTGAAAAGAGAAAATGAAAATCTGAAGACCGAAATAAAGGACCCTAATTCAAGCACTGAGGTGAGCTATCATAAGGCAAATGAAGCCATCAAAATGGCTAACTATAATGAACAATACTCTCGTAAGATGAATATTAGAGCACTGGGCCTCACAACAAACGCTTCTTTAAACCTGGAGGATAACTTCATTGACACTGTAAAGAAGATATCTAATATAGATGTAAACAAGAGTGACATAATAGCCATTCATGATCTGCCATCAAAATATGTTGATAGACCAAAACCGGTTATTATAAAGATGAAAAATACAGAGTGCAAGTCTAAAATAATGAAAAACCGAAAATTATTTAAAAGAACACAATTTTAAATTAGCAGATGACATCACAAAAAAGAACCTTAGTCTTATTAACAGGGCCTACGACAAACCAACGGTGGACAAATGTTGGTTTTTCAACGGCAGTGTATAATGCAAAAGTAGCAGGTAAAAAAAGGGTGAGAATAGACTTTTTTGACGACCTAGAAAAATTAGTGCTATCGGCAAAAGAAGAAGAACCCCATAGATTAGACGACTCGACATATTGATATACCCGGATCCATTCACTTGATTTGATATTTTTTTATTTTTTGCAATGTCTATTTTATGTCATGTCCACAGGTTTATCTTGTATATTCATGTTTTGCGTGTTGTGCAGTCCTCCTGCACTTACTATTAAAATTCACGTTTAAAAGTTAGCAAAATTAAGCGCTATATACAACTGTTCCCTATGCCCTAATTAGTCTCCTAAAAATATGGAGCGCAGTCAGAACACTTGTATGTTAAATTCTTGTCCGCAGGTTTATCTTATATTATTGTTTTGCGTGTTGTGCAGTCCTCCTGCACTTGCTATAAGAAGTTAACTTCAGTACTTCGTTGTGTTTTTGGCATAATACTGCTCTGTATAGTTTAAAAGTCAGCAAAATTAAACGCTATATTCAACTGTCCCTATGCATAATTAGTTATCCTAAAAACATGGAGCGCAGTCAGAACAGTGGTATGTTAAACTCCCGTCCACTTCATTTAATAAACCCTGAATCCCAGTAGATGTATATCGAAAAACAAAACTGCCCCGAATTAATTTTCTTAAATTTCACGTAATTGTAGTACACACAAGATATAATATAGTTTAATAGTGAATACTGTGAGATATCTGCATAAATGAAAGTTCAGTTTCAGTGAATATCACTACTCTATTTTATGTAATTAGTATAGATTAATGGTTGTTATAAGGAACGTCACTTAAAAGGAATTTTGATATGTGTATATTGAATGTCATTTAGAGGTTGATCCCTTTTAGGTGATGTTGTTTATAACCTGAAGTCAAAACTCTAACGAATGCGAAAAGGTATTCGACCAAATTTGGCCATTGTATTACTTCACGTGAACATACATTATGTGGGTCAATCAACTGACACACAGTCGTGTTGTTATAGGTGAATAGGTGAGCTTATCTCACGTTTGACGACCGTCTATTTAGCAATTACTACTTAGGTAAAATCGAACCGATATCGACAAAATTGAATTACTTTGTCTACACATTTATATATAAGGAAATTTCAGGACTCAGAGCTCAACACGCTCTTTCCCTTTAGTATTACACAGCTATCTATGAACGCCAATTCCACATTTAAACGCATAGTACCAAATGACCTTGTTTGTTTAACTCAATACCGGTATTTATATATATACAGTGATGTTTTTAAAAATGTTTTTTATATTATTAGCACAATCATAAGCTTTACACTATTTAGATTATACTCATTTTCCGATTTATGTTTAAACATGAACACAAATAATATGAAGGTAACTATAATATACTATATCTACATAATATATCAATGGATGACTTAAAAATTATATCTTTAAATACTAGGGGTATGCGTAATAAAATCAAACGTAATAAAATATTTGTATGGTTAAAGGAACAAAAAGCAAAAGTTATATTTCTGCAAGAAACACATAGCACAAATTCAGACGAAACCATTTGGCAACGGGAATGGGGAGAACATATATTATTTTCACACGGAAAGAGTAATTCAGCTGGAACTGCCATTTTATTCAACACATCGAGTAATCTAGACATTAAGTCATTTACAGCCGATGAAAATGGATACTTTATTATTTTGATTTTAAACTGTTTACAAACTAATTTTTTATTCGTTAATACGTACAGCCCCACGATAGATATTCAGCAGAAGGCCCATTTTCTTAAACTGCAAGATCAGATGCTCAAATCGTTTGAATTTTTCGACGACTTGTCAGTTATTATTATTATTATTATTATACATGAATTTATATAGCGCTGCTTTCACTAGAAGTGTTCAGTAGTGCTTTACAATAATTGCAACAAGTCAAATAAAACATAAAATGATAATATGAAATATAAGTGAAATATAAATTGACTGACAAATAAAATATAAAGATAAATAGAATGTAAAGACATATAAAATATAAAGACAAATAAAATAAAAAGACAGATAAAATATAAAGACAAATAAAATACAATGGCAAATAAAATAATAATAATAAAAAAAAGAAAAATGAGCATGTAAATATATCACAGGCTTATATATCTAACTAAAAGCTCTTTTAAAAAGATGGGTCTTAAGCAGACATTTAAACTGGGATAGGGACTGACAACTGCGCATAGTGTATGAGAGTTTATTCCAGAGTTTCGGAGAGGCGACTGAAAAGGCTTTCTCACCGTGAGACTCCAAATTAGCCCTTTTTTCAACAAGTAGATATTCATCAGAAGCAAAACGTAAACACCGACTTGGTTTATAAAATTGTAAAATATCTGACAAATAAGAAGGGCCTATATTATTTAAACATTTAAAAGTTAAAAGTAAAATCTTATATTCTATTCTATATACAACCGGTAACCAATGTAAGTTGTAGAGGACAGGTGTAATGTGGTCTCGATAGGAAGTACCTGATATTAGTCTAGCAGCAGAGTTCTGAACAGTTATCATAGGCGGAGATTTTAACAATGTGATGAACAAAGACATGGACAGAACGGGCAGAAATTATAAAATAAAAAACAACAGCAAGGTAGCTATTTTAAACATAATTAAATATTTTAATCTTATCGATATATTTAGAGTTAGAAACCCAAAGTTACGTAGATATACGTGGAAACAGCTTAAGCCTTTAACACAAAGCAGGATAGATTTTTGGTTAATCTCGGCCACTACTCAAGATTTTGTAAAAGAGTGCACCATTATACCAAACACATTCAGTGATCATCAAGCAATTGCTATTAATATGTAGTATTGATTCAAAAAGAGGGCCTGGGCTATGGATTTTTAATAACAATCTGATATCCGATAAAAATTATTACAAATTATTAAAGACCGCTATCAGTATATGGAAGGAGGAATATCATGATAAGGAAGATAGAGGGGGGCTTTGGGATTATGTTAAATTTAAAATTAAAAATGAAACCATTAAATACTGTAAAAAGAAACAAAGAATTAAAAGTAAATTAAAAGAAAAACTAATACAAGAAATGCAGGGTCTAGAAAATAGAATTTCATCCTTAAACACTCATGATGTAGAAACATACGAAAAATATTACTTCGTTAAACACAAGCTTGATCAAATTTATGACATAGAAATCCGTGGGGCTATCTTAAGATCTAAAGTGGAGTGGTACGAAAAGGGGGAAAAGAATACAAAATTACTACTAAGTTTAGAGAAACAAAATAAAATATCAACATCATTAAACAGAATTCAATTAGATAATAATGAAATTACTTGCCCAAGGGAAATATCAAGGGAAAATTATAACTATTACTCGAATCTTTATTGAGAGGCTATCCACTATAAATCAAGTCTCGATGATAAAATATTCTTAAGACAACAGTACTTCCAAAAATTAAATGAAAATCAAAGTCAGATGCTGGAACATAAAATTGAAAACAGTGAGTGTTTGGAAGCATTCAAACTATTTAAAAATAATAAAACCCCAGGCAATGATGGATTGAATATAGAATTTTACCGTGAATATTGGCCTCTTATTAATATATTAGTACTTAATTCATTTAACTATAGTTTTGAAAACAAGCAATTATCAGAGTCACAAAGACAATCGATTATTAAACTAATACCAAAACCTGGCAAAGATAAATCACTTCTATCTAATTGGCGGCCCATCACACTTATAAATGTAGATGTAAAATTAGCAAGTAAGATTTTATCATTAAGACTAAAGCCTTTTCTTCAATATTTAATACATCCAAATCAAACTGCTTTTATTTCTGGACGTCATATACAGGAAAATACTCGTATCATTGATGATTGTTTTTATCTAGCAAAAATTAAGAAAATAACTGGTTTTCTTTTAGCCATTGATTTTAAAAAAGCTTTTGATAGCGTTAGCCATAAATATCTGTTTTCTGTTTTAGACGCTTTTGGATTTAAAGGCAATTATTTAAGATGGATACAAACATTATATAATGACATTAACTGTGCAGTTATGAATAATGGATATACTACTCCTTACTTTAAAGTAGCCAGGGGAGTACGTCAAGGTGACCCTAGTAGCACAAATCTTTTTAACCTCGTTGTCGAAACACTATGTATATATATTAGAAACGATATAAATATAGGGGGAATTATCTTTGGGGATCAATCGTTAAAACTAATAGCCTTTGCAGATGACATGACAGTTTTATTGAATGATTTTAAATCAGCTAGACACCTTTTTGAAGTTTAAAAAAAATTTAGCAAGGTTTCTGGATTAGAATTAAACGCTACTAAAACTGAAGCGATCGATCTAAATAGTGGGAACGCACAACTACCTGATAATATTAAAGGTTTAGGCTGTATTTACTGCGAGAATTATATCAAAATATTAGGTATTACTTATTCACTACATGAAAAAACTTCGGAAAAAATGAACTTTGAAAATTGCACAGACCAAATTGAAGATACTTTGAATACTTGGAAAAGACGAAACTTAAGTTTAATAGGGAAAATCCATATAATAAAAACATTCTGCTTATCTAAAATATTATACCCGGCATCAGTTAAACCTATACCTGAAAATGTAATTAAACGCATTAATAAATTATTCTATAACTACCTATGGAACGGGCCTGATAAACTAAAGAGAACAGTCATAAATCAAGAAATAAATAAAGGGGGGCTAAATATGATTGACTTAAAAGAGATGATGATATGCCGTAGTGTATTCTGGATAAAAAAGATACTATCACACGATGTTCAATCATGGAAAATTCCGTACGCTTATATATTAAACGATTATGACGGACAAATTTTACCGGCTTGTAATTATGCAACAGCTTTTTTAAAATTATCTCCCTTCTATCAAGAACTTTTCAATAATTGGTTCCATATCTATACATCAAAAATCGATATGTTAATAAGCCCTCAAAATCAGATCATCTGGAACAATAAGCACATAAAGATTAATAAAAAACCTTTAATAGATAAAGAATTGATGAATGATAATATTTTATTTTTGAGTGATTGTAGAGATAACATTTTAATCAATAGGATAATGAATAGTAATAAAATATTAAGAATGAAAAGCGTTTGCTTAGCAGTTCAAGAGTTTTTGGATACCATCGACAATGAGCCTACGGCTATAGTAAGAAACCAAAGCGTGTTTGACATAATTAATGAGAACTGTATAAAAATATATAAAAAAACACTAGATAAGATTAAAGCGAAAGACATTTATTCAATACGAGTAGACTCTAAATATAGTAAACCATTATCAATAAGCAAATGGGAAGAAGAGAATAGCTTTATATTTGAAGAAAGTGAGATCTCATGTATATTCAAATTGGTCTATAAAGCGAGCACTAATACTAGATTACAGAACTTTCAATTTAAATACCTCCATAAAATTATATATACAAATGACCTCTTATTTAAAATCCTATTAAAGGAATCTTCATTGTGCGATTTTTGCTATTCAAATATAGAAACCCTAGAACACCTTTTTATATACTGCAATTACGCTCAGGTAATATGGAATGATTTACATGAAATCCTTTCAACTAATGACATTTCATTACAATTACAACTTGCAAATATTCATTTCGTTTTTTTGAAACAGTTTTTAAATCACATCGTGAATTCTTATTTGTAAATCATTTAATATTATTAACTAAAATATTACATCTACAAATCGAAAATCGAAAATATTAGACCAACAATTATTACCTACCGAAGATACTTGAAATATAAACAACAAATAGAAAATGAATTAAATGAAAACTTGGTTAATAAATGGGATTATACAATATGAATATTACGCATACCTCTAGTATTCCAATTATAGTATTCCAATTCTTTTATACCTACTTTCTATTTGTATATTTTTTGAGTTTTTTTGTTTGTTTTCAGCTATTAACTCCTTTGTGTTCTTAATTGTGTTTAAAAATGAAATGTAGTATAATCCTTAAAAAAGCCGAAGTTATCTGTATGATGTTACACACTGTGATTGTAATTAATATTTGTACTATGTCGTTACTTATTATTTTTTAAATAAAATTTTGAAAAAAAAAAAAAAAAAAAAAAAAAAATATATATATCAATATTATTACAGGTTTACAAGAATTATCAGTGTGGATTAAGCCATTTGGGATTTTAGTTCACAACAAATTATAAATGATTAGCACTGAGTAAAGTTCATCAATCAAGATGTCAACTCAATGGCACTGTTCTATTTATCACATTTGTTTACAACACTCACAATACTGTTATTTTATTAAACCGGTCTCTGGTCATTACATCAGCAATTTTGTAATTACCCAAATAATAGTCTTGCGACCAGTACATTTTACTTCTTGGCTGCTGGTATTTCTTCTGGGGTCACGTTTCTCCAATTCTTCTCTCCATTTTCATATTTTTAGCATCGTCACACATGGTACCGATTCATTTCATCAGCGATTAACGTGTATAAATTTAATCCGAAAAACAAACTCAATAAATCAAACTCGTTCTTCCCCTCTTCAAATATATATTTTGTTGGCCCAGACTCAGGCCCTAAAAATGACCGACTGGTCACTGGATTTAATGTTGTTTGCCAAACTCGTTACTGCAAGATTCCGAGTCCGAATCACTTTCCATAATGAAGATATTGTAAGAAAATGGAGCGCAATAAAAATCGATAATACGTAACAAAAACAATATGGCAACCAGTGAAAAAAGAATTTTACCACAAAGTTCATGACCTTATAACCCCTAAACTTTTGTTGTGACTTACGCATTTTTTGTGATCATTCGTTAGCTAAAACTATAATTAATTACTTTTAGTTAGCCAATTGGCTTTTATTTAACAATTATGGTTCGAGGAAACAATGCATCAAGGGGACCGCGAATTTAAGTCTCTCGGATATGACACTAATAATCAGTGGACCGTATATTCAAGCAATCGGTTTAAGAGAGGGGTTTTATTGGCCCTTATATTTAAGCAGACGGACCCAATGAGTTAACTGATTATATTGGGTAGTATGTGTTAAGTGTTTGGCAGTATTAGGTTAGTTAGAGTTTAACACTGCGAAGCTTGTGTGAAACACTATTGGTTTTTGTTAAAATTATTATTCTTACTACAGTGACAAATTTCTATCAAAAATTGTAAAAGTTATAGGACTTTGAAAAGTAAGGTTTTTTTTATGATTTTGAGCAATTTTAAACTCATGTTATACGTTTAACTGAAATGGGGGAGTCTAAATCACAGAAACTATTTGAATGAATGTTTTAAAACTCTGGAATCAAATTAACTGTTCCATGTATTAGTGCTTAAATATAAAACGAAATTACCAGAATGTCCGGCTTTTGTAGAATTTTTAACGTGCACGGAAATTGAAAATCAGCCAGAATCCTATTTATTCTCAACAGATATTTCAGATATTTACATTTTTGGATAGCTGGAGACATTTCTGAACAGATAGCAGTTCAAAAACTTTAAATTTCGAAACTTTGTCGCTTTCATTTTTTCGGTGAAAATTGAATTTTTTTCAATAATTGTTATTATTTGGAATTTTGAAATTTGACTATTATTTTTGGATAGCTGATATCAATCGGATTCCAACAATATCAGTTTTGTTCTGAAATGTTAAATTTTATTTTTCACTTTTTTTCGCATTTTGGTCAAATCGTAGAGTTCTTTTTTTTCTAAAACGACGCCTACGATTTTTCTGAATCTTCAGGAATATGATGTTGAAGGACCAGATCAGTCCATGAATTATAAATAAAAATCCTCTAATCACCGGAAGTAGACAAGAATGATATCCAAACTCTGACAAAATGCAAAAAAATGGGTGACTGCGGAAATTGCGATGTATTCATAAGTTGTTTACCAAGTAGTTAAATAATTATGTTGTTTGATAGCCAATTAAATTGTCTACCAGATGATAGTATAGCGACAAGTTTCTATCAACAATTAAAAAAGTAATAGGACTTTGAAATGTGACGTTTTTTACGAATTCAGGCAATTTTGGGCATGTTTCTTGGAAACGCCGCCAACAATTTTTTTAAAACTTTCTCAATTGACAGTCTAATAGACGGTGTATGGTGTGAAACCATTGCACAAAATTCTCTAAATGTCATGAGTAGTCGAAAAACGAGATTAAAAAATCCGTAACGTCGTATTTTAGAAGTCTAATTCTGTCAATTTCCAACCGATTTTTGAAAAACTTATATTTTTGTATTGCGGATGGGATGATAAAGGTCACATTGAGATATCACGCCATTTGTTTATTTTCTTGAGAATTGAAAATGCACTAAAATTGTAATTTCTTGGAATTTTTGAGTTTTTGATTGCGTATTTAGATTTCCGGCGTCTGTCCGATTCTACCTATCGAAGTTCATTATGCTTTGAATTGTTCAACTATATTGTTCACTCTCATTCTATCGTAATGCCCATGCGAAAAACATGTCAATATCTGAGTAGTGCTAGCATGTGTGTGTGTTTTTTAAGGGTGAGTAGTGGGTATTGTCTTTTGTCATGCATCTGACGACCCTGTGCTGCCTTGGCCAAGGTGAAAGCTTTTCAGCCTTGCGAGCAAGTCTAGTTAGAATTTCAGACTTTCGTCTGAAAGCCTATTGGTATTACTAAAATTATTATTAAGCTTTCATATTTTAATATGAAAGCTTATTGTTTTTGTTAAGATTATTATTCCTATTATTTATTTTTTTTGTGTTTTATCCACTTTTCGGTTTTCTCAGAATCTACCCATAGGATCTTTCTGAAATTTTTACCTACCCCCCCCCCCCAAAAAAATGGGTGGTGGCTGTTGGGTAAATATATTGTCAAAACGTTTTTGGAATCCGAAATCACCGAATTTTACGAACAATTGCATTTGACCTACTTTGCTGTAACTGTGCGACTATTTGACCTTTTTTACTAAATCTTTTTTCTTTGAGTACCTTGTAACATTTACTTCAAATCTGCAGTTTCGGATATTTCGATTTTCGAAAATTTGTCGCTGTGATTTTGAACCGAAAGTTAAATCAAAATTACAACTTCTTACATAGTTGCACGATTGTCATGACATATCGTATATGTAAGTAGATCTCGCTCATGAAACTTTAAAAATGTCATTAGAAATTTTCTAAATTATCTCCCCTTGGTGATATTAAGGATCAAAGTTTTCATAAAAATCAACGAAATATAGGTCAGATTGCCTTGAAATTATTTTTTTCTACTAGCTACGACACTACTGATTCATACACAAAAAATTGAGTTTGTAGCCAAAACCGGAAGTGCAACCATCGTGAAACGTCAAAATCGATATTCCTTTGTTGATATTTTACTTACAAACAAGGCAATTATATTTTCCGAATCCTTTTAGAAAAGCCAAAAAACTGTCGGGAATAGAATTTTGATTTTTGGAAAATGATGGACGATTTCGAACCGGAAGTTAAAATCAAAATGACAACTTCTTAAATAGCTGCACGATTTTAATGAAATTTAGTGTGTCAGTAGGTTTTGCTCATGTGACTTTAAAAATGTTATTAGAAATTTTTAAAATTATCTCCCCTATGAGAAATTAAGGATCAAAATTTTCAAAAAATTGAAGAAATATAGGTTAGATTGCCTTTAATTTTTTATTTTTTACAAGCTACGGAACTACTGATTCGTACACAAAAATATGGAAAATGTAGCACAAACCGGAAGTGCCACCATCTTGAAATGTGAAAATCGATATTCCTTTGGTGATATTTTACTTACAGACAAGGCAATTATATTTTCCGAATCCTTTTAGAAAAGCCTAAAAACTGTCGGGAATACAATTTTCATTTTTGGCAAATGATGGACGCCATTTTGAATTGAAAATGAGCAATAGTGTAAAATCCACAGCCATGGGCTTGAAAACATACACAATTGGTCGTGGCTCAGAGAATTTGTCTCTTATGTACATAATTAATACATTTAAGGATAACCTGGCTCATGGTCGAATGATTGTTTTTTGAATATTCTAAAAATTCGAATTACCCCTATGATGTTTTCCGTGCCGACAAGGTTGTTTTCGAGTTAGCTTGTTTTGACTTCGCTCATGCGTTATGCTGAAACCAAAGGTACCATGAGTACCAAATTCTGACAAGGAACTTTTCACGTTGGTACCAAGTAACCCTGAAATTTTCAAGGCGATATCTGCATTTGTTCAAGTCGTTTGTTCGTGGCACCTACCTTGCGTCATGACTTTGCGCATGCGCTACGCTAGAACCTAAGGTACCATGAGTACCAAATTCTGGCGAGGAACTTTTCACGTTGGTACCTAGGTACCCTGAAATTTTCAAGGCGATACCTGCATTTTTTCAAGTCGTTTGTTCGTGGCACCTGCCATTAGTCATTTTTTTCTATACATGTATAAGTCAATTTACGGAAAAATATCAATTTTCGGAATTTAAAATTGGTTTTAATTAATTGTGAAATTGCAAATGCAAAGTGATTTTATCGCCTCTTCCATATCATCTTCATTAGAAGGCTTGATCTCGCCTTAACTACATACAGCTTATCAAGCCCTTCTCTCAACACTCTGCATTTGTCGGCACTAAATTTGATTGGGTATAGGCCCCCAACCGTGATCCAATCAGATTCCTTCGTTAAATGGGTTACTAAAAATAGACTTCTTTCAATTCATTTCATTTATCCTTCGTTAAAAAAATCGTCACGATTATCAAGTCTTGCGCTTCTAGCTAAAATGTCTATGTGACAATCGAGATGCAAAGGTCAAGGTTCGATTCATCGACGTTTAACATTTACACCGGCGTTTTTAGTTGTCAGTGAGTTAGCGGAAAAAAAAATTCAACGGCTGTAAACTTGTCTAGTTCTTTTTCTGTGTGGGCTGCCATATTGGTTTACTACAGTCACGTGCTACATTGTGAGTGTGTTATGTGCCACAACCTCTGATTGGACAATGCTTTGAATGCTAATTAGTCACGTGTAAACACAACCAGTGTAAAAGTTTAGCCAAGTGTTGAAGCAACGGTTCAATGTTGTAAAACTTGCGTCCGTTGCTTCAGGAACATGCTTCCATGTTTGATAGGTATGAGTACTTAGATCCATTGCTCAGATATAAAAAGTTATAACCAGGCAACGAAATATACGCCCACAGCAGCTAAATCGTCCGGGCAGTCAACAAGAGTTATCGCATATTTTACTTTTTTCGGTAATAAAATCTGATTAAAAGTAACAACTCATTATGTAATTATCAGAAAATCATTGGAATTTGTTTGGCTTTAACGTTTAGTATACGAAACATTTAATATTCTGGATTTAGCTGTTCAAATTATCATAATTCATTGAAACTCAAAAGACTTCGTTTCATGACCTTCAACACTGTGTATAAATTTAAAGTCAATTGGATATTAACTTTAAATTCTAAAGCGTCTACAAGATTTTTTGAAGTGATCAAGGGCCATAACTCTGGATGCAATTATCGGATATCGCTGAAAATCAATAGGGGACTTTTTGTGATGACCTTAAACACTGTGTATAAATTTAAAGTCAATCGAATATTAACTTTAGCCTCTAGTGCGTTCACAAGATTTTTTGAAGTGATCAAGGGCCATAACTCTGACAGCAATTATCGGAAATCGCTGAAAATCAATAGGGGTCTTCCTCTCATGACCTTAAACACTGTGTAAAAATTGAAAGTCAATCGGCTATTAATTTTAGCCCCTAGAACCTGCGACCAACTCTACACTTTCTATTGCCCAAATTTTTTTTTTTACTGGTCTAATATAAGTTTAAAAATAAACAATATTTTTTCTGAAAATCAATGTTGAAATTTAGTGTATGATATATGATACAATGGGACATAGCCTGGAGGTCGGGTGTTCGATCCCTGCATCAGGCCCGTAGCCAGGGGGTGGCACGGGGGGGCAACTGCCCTCCCATTAGTGAGTCTTGCCCCCTCAATATCACAAGAAAATTGGCCTTTACCGCAAAATTCATGCAGATGCCCATGCTAGTTGGCCCTTCCGAAAACATCTTTGTCCCCCCCAAAACAACTTCCTGGCTACGGGCCTGACAAGGGCATCTGCCTAGTCATTCGGATGGGACGAAAAAACAGGGGGCCCGTGTACACATTGGAGTGCACGTAAAATATCCCTTGGCAGTTGGAATTTGATATAAAAGTAGGCCATAGCACCGCTGCCCAGGCAAAATTTCCCTCATAGCACACTGTATGGCGTATGCCAGTCTTCCATTAGCCCAGGTTAGGTGCATAATAGTAGGACGTTAAACCCCATTTCATTCATTCATTATTATGTGTTAAAAGAGTGCCAGAAATTTATTGAAATTCAGCCATTTGTGTATTTAGTATATCAATTATATGTGTGTATTACAAAGCTCTGATTTGTGTTATTTGTGTACACCCCGCTCCGCCCCCCCCCCTCTCCTCGCGTCAATACCATTGACCATGTACATATTAATTCTACTGCCAACGCACCCACGCGAACATGACCAAATTATGAAACATTGTCTAGTCGTTTGTATGTTACGACAAAACTAGGCCAGCGTGGCTCATTTGTACAGAACTGAAGGCCTTTTAAGGAAGTGGCTAAGTGGATAAGGCGCTGGTTCGCTAGCCTGGAGGTTGAGTGTTCGATCCCTGCATTGGCCGAGAAAGTTCATCTCGATTTTCCGGCGTGATTTCCCCTTTTCAGTGATGCAGAAGGAGGGCCTGACAAGGACAGCTGCCTAGTCGTTCGGATGGGACGAAAAACCGAGGTCCCGTGTACAAATTGGAGTGCACGTTAAAGATCCCTTGGCAGTTGGAATTCGATATAAGAGTAGGCCGCAGCGCCGCTGCCCGGGCAGAATTTCCCTCATTGCACACTGTGTCATATGCCCGTCTTCAATTAGCCCAGGTACGGTGCTTAAGCGTAGGACGTTAAACCCCATTTCATTCATTCATTCCTTTTAAGGAAGAATGTCCAGTCGTACGGATGGCACGAAAAACAGAGGTCACTGTGGTTCCCCGTTGTCAGTGGTAAAGGACGGAAGGCCCGGCAAGGATCCGTGTCTAATCGTTTGGATGCGACGAAAAATGCAAGGATTATTGTCTAGTCGTTTGGATGGTTACAAAAAGCCGAGGTCAATGTGGTTCCCCGTTGTCAGTGGTGAAGTATGGAAGGCCTAGAAATGATGGGTGGGGGTGGGTTTTGAATTTATTTTCAACGTTCTTTGAAACTCAATCTCTTCTATTTTTAATATGTGATAGCTAGAGTCCCAAGGCACAATCTTTTCAAATTTGAAGGTAATCGGACCACCGGAACGTTGCCTGGGCAGTGCAAATGAACCCAGTCACGAAAATTTGTTCATTCTTCACGCGTTTTATCTTGTATTATTGCCGCCATCTTTGATCCACAGTCATTTACCAAACAACTCAGAAATATACCAAAGATAGTAAGCTGGCACTGCCAGGCAGGATACGCCCACATTTTCGAGAGATTATTAGAGAACAAGCAAAATCGAAAGCGATTTTTCTTACAATCAAAGGCTATAATTCATTAAATTACAATTTGATATGCGCAAATATCAAAAAGAATCAAGATCTTTAGGTTATAAACATGCATTTCAAGTTTCATCAAAATCAAATTAAAATTGTGACCTATACTGGGTCCACAACCTTGATATACCATATTTTAACACTTTTAGCGTACAAACGGTGGCCATTTTGTCTGGCAATTATGGTCCGATTTCCCTGAAATTCAAACTCAACCTTCCGTATGGTGCAACGGTGATAGAGTCAAGTCTTTTAAATCGGATAATAATCGTGACCTCCAGAGGGACCATAGGCGATTTTTCGGACAATCAGGGGCCATAATTCAGGAAGTTATGATCTGATATGTGAAAATAATGAAAGGAACAGTATTCGCATACCGTACAAACGGCAGCGATTTTGTATGGCAATTTTGTTCCGAATTTTTCCCGAAATTTGAACTCAACATTCCTTAGGGTGTAACGGTGATATAATCAAACGATTTTTTAAATCAGATAATAATTGTGACCTCCAGAGGGACCACAAGCTAAACAAAGACGATTTTGCGTATAATCAGGGGCCGTAATTCAGGAAGTTAGGATCCGATATGCGCAAATATTGAAGGAACCAAGATCTTTGGGTTATAACCATGCATTTTAAGTTTCATCAAAATCGAATTAAAATTTTGACCTCTACAGGATCCACAACCTTGATATACTATTTTTTAACAGTATTCGCGTACGAACGGCGGCCATTTTGTAGGGTAATTTTGGTCCGATTTTTCCGAAATTTGAACTCAACCTACCTTAGGGTGTAACGGTGTTTTTTCGAAAGGTTTTTCAAATCGGATAATTATTGTAACCTCCAGAGGGACCACAGGCTAAACCAAGACGATTTTGCGTATAATCAGGGGCCATAATTCAGGAAGTTACAATCCGATATGTGCAAATATATAAAGGAACCAAGATCTTTGGGTTATAACCATGCATTTCAAGTTTCATCAAAACCGAATTAAAATTGTGATCTCTACAGGGTCCACAACCTTGATATACCATTTTTTAACAGTATTTGCGTACGAACGGCGGCCATTTTGTATGGTAATTTTGGTCCGATTTTTCCGAAATTTGAACTCAACCCTTCCTTAGGGTGTAACGGTGATATAATCGAACGGTTTATGAAATCGGATAATAATTGTAACCTCCAGAGGTACCACAAGCTAAAATAGGTGAATTTTCGGACAATCAGGGGCCATAATTCAGGAATTTACGTTCCGATATTTGCAAATATCAAAAGGAACCAAGATCTTTGGGTTATAAACATGCATGTAAAGTTTCATCAAAATCGGTTTAAAATTGTGACCTCTATAGGGTCCACAAGCTAAAAACGTGATTTTTCGTACAATCAGGGGCCATAATCCATGAAGTTTTGATCCGATACATGCCAATATCGAAAGCAGCCGAGATCTTTCGAGGATAAACCTATATTTTAAGTTTCGTCAAAATCGGACAAGAATTGTGACCTGTAGAGAGTCCACAAACAATTGTGGACGGACGTCCAGACGGACGGACAGGGGCAACGACATAATACGTCCACACGAAAATGTGGTATGAAATAATTAATAAAATACAATATCAAAAAACCATCGTTTTATCCAACGTTTCGTTAGCAAAATGCCAACTTTCTCAAGGATGAAAGAATCAAATTCAAAATGGCTAGAAGTCAGTTATGACATCATAGTAAGATATGACATCATGGGAATGATGACGTCATAGATACAATACACATAACATGAAAGAAAGGTTAGCTTAACTAAAAGTTAGGTAAATTATGTATGATTATGAATAATTTTGAAACCCCCTGGATTTAAATCATTTAACCCATTTGGCCAAACTGAATCAAGTCTATGAATCCACAGACTTTCTGCTATGTTTAATTTTTTCTGATCTTTATCATGAACTTTTTGTACTATGGTACACATGAAATCATGACCAGGTATATTAAAGTGGGAAGCTACATGGGGGAATGGCCTGGTTTTTTAAGCTTTATATTGCTTCTATGCTTATTAAGTCTAATGTTAAAAGGTGTGATCGTTTGACCGACGTATTGCATTCTACAGTTTTGACATGTTAAACAATATACAACATAAGAACTTGCACAGTTGACAGAGTCTCTAATCTTAAATGATTTCATGTCTTTACTGGTTACTTCTTGATTATTACACATAGTCTCACATGATTTGCATGATTTTCGTAAACAAGGTTGACATCCGTATGAAATTTTGTCCTTAATATGGTTATTGGTAGTGTCAGAAGTTCTCAACTTATTTTCTTTCAAGATATTGCCAATAGTGAGGTTCTTTCTCTCTGCTATTATTATTTTGCTGCTATCCATAATTTTTGTCATCCGTGAACTTGTGTCTAAAATACTTCGGTCTTTAATCATTTGGTGAAGGTGAGGTTGTCGAGGGTCAAAGGTAGTTGTCCATGGAATAATTTTCATATCAGTAACGGTCTTTGATTGGTAGGTCAATAATTCAGTCCTGGTCTTCTGATCTGCGCGTTTAAATGCCTTTAGAATAATTTTCTTGGGATATCCGGATTGTTTAAGATATGATCCAAAATTTTTTAGGTTAGATTTGGTCCTGCTATCTTTACTACAAATCCGTTTTATACGTAGAGCCCCACTGTAAGGGATAGCGTTGAAGGTGTGTTTGGGATGACAACTTGATGGAGGAAGATAATGATGGCAATCTGTTTTCTTTGAATATAGATTTGTCTCTAACTTTTGTTTTTCTTTGACCACTTTTACATCTAGGAAATTAACTGAGTTGCTATTTATATCTACAGTAAATTTGATCTTCGGGTGTTGCTGGTTTAATCTTGAAACAAAATTATTACATTCTTCTAGTGGGAGAGAAGATAAAGCCCAAATATCATCAATGAATCTGTATGAAATATCTGGTTTATTAGGTAATGATTCATAGTAGGTTTTCATCCAGTATGACATATAAATATTAGCATATGTCACGGCAAACGGAGTTCCCATGGCGGTCCCAGATATCTGTCTATAAAATATACCAGAAAATTCAAATTCATTGTTGTGAAGAACAAAATCTGCTACTTGTAGAATTGATTCTGAATCTTCGTTAGTCACAATTTTAGTTTCACGTAATGCATGTTTAAGTGCTTCTAAACCTTCAGAAATAACAATATTCGGATATAGACTGATAACATCAAGAGTCATAAGCTTACTATTCTTAAAAATAGATTTGTTATTTATAGCTTCTATCTTTTGAAGGAATTGAGTGGTGTCCTTAACTAATTCAGGGCAGTAAAGCTGTGCCACAGGTTGTAATTTCCAGTCAAGCCAAGAAGAAGCTTTACGAGTAGGTGCAGTAACTTGGCTACATATAGGTCTTCCTGGTGGTATATCTGTAGGATTAGGAACTTTATGAACTTTTCCTAAAATGTAGAAATGGGCTGGTTTATCAACAGGTCTGTCTAAGATAGCTTTCCGTTCATTTTCAGGAATTTTAAGGCCAGTCACTAATTTTGTCAATTGTCCATGAATCTCGTTTGAATTGTCTCCACTGACTTTCTCATACACAGAGGTATCTTCTAGATGTTTCATACATTCTTTAACATAGTCTTCTTTATTCCAGATGACAATACCACCTCCTTTATCAGCTTTACCAATGATAATATTAGGGTCATGCTTTAAACTTAATAAGGCTTTCCTCTCTTCACGAGTTAAATTATCTCGTACTTTATTTTCTGTGTAGTTTTTTATTGTTTGATACTGGTTGGTACAGTGGAGCTCCAGCGCTTCATCTCTTCCACAAGGTGGTGACCATTCACTCTTGATATACAGTGATTTAGGTAAGATTTGTTGTGATGGTTTTTCAAAAAAGAACTCAGATAGTCGTAGTCGTCGATGAAATGCTCTTAAGTCATGAAGTTCTCTAATTTGGTCATATTTAGGAGGTACTGGACAAAATGATAATCCTCTATTTAAAAGTTTTAATTCCGAAGTTTCTAACTGTCTAGAGCTAACGTTGTAGATGAAATTTTTGGAATCAAGTTCTTTGTCTTTTATTTTCTTGAATCTACGATTTTTCTTCTTTTTCCTCACTGGAACACAACTTTTTGCTGTTGTCGTTGTAGTCGTTGTGTAGTTGTCAATCTTCAAAGTGTTTAAGGTGGCAAGTTTTTTCCGATGATTTTGTTGCATGGAATGTTTAAGTCTGTGGCAACTGTATTCAATTTTTTCTAGTTGTAATTTGAAATCTTCAGAGGGGAGTAGCTGTTGTAATCTGACTTTGGCTGAGACTAACTTATTCCTAATGTCGATAATTCGGGTTTTGTAGAAGTTGACGGATTCATTTATGAGGCTTTTTGAGGTGTTCCATAAGATCAATTTCCATGAGTGGTACTGGTTAACTGAGGAAACATCTTCACATGGGGGCTTTAGCTTGATTTGTAGGCATTTTGGAATCACATCTTTTTTATCACACGCTAATACAAAGTTTAAATGTTCTTCAAATTTAACTAACCTTTCAGTTTCCTTCCTTAAGGCATTCAGTTCCTTCATCGTCTGTAAAGGTGATCTCTCAAGTTTAGAGCTTGAAGATGCAGTCCTGTTTAGGTAATATGTGAAAATTTCAATTGATAGAAACCGGAAACAGTATTTGGTTTGTGTTTCCTGTTTCTATCAATGGAAATTTTCACACGAAAATGTGGGCATATAAAAATCACCAAATTGACAAAAACAATTTTACTTTAGCCTCTAGAGCATCAACAAGATTTTATAAAGAGATCAAGGGCCATAACTCTGACAGTAATTATTGGAAATTGCTGAAAATCAATAGGCTTCTTTGTTTCATGACCTTAAACACTGTATATAAATTTAAAGTCAATCGGTTATTAACTTGAGCCTCTACAGCGTCCACAAGATTTTTTTAAGTGATAAAGGGCCATAACTCTGACAGTTATTATCGGAAATTGCTGAAAATCAATAGGCGTCTTTATTTTATGACTTTAAACACTGTGTATAAATTTAAAGTTAATCGGATAGTAACTTTAGCCTCTAGAAGGTCCACAAGATTTTTTTAAGTGATCAAGGGACATAACTCTGACAGTTATTATCGGAAATCGCTGAAAATCAATAGGCTTCTTCGTCTCATGACCTTAAACACTGTGTATCAATTTAAAGTCAATCGGATATTAACTTTGGCCTCTAGAGCGTCCACAAGCAATTGTGGACGCCGGACCGCCGGACGGACGGGGGCGAAGGCAATGTACGACCACATTTCAATGTGGGCGTATAAAAAGGAAAATTTCCGAAAACTATGAAAATTGGACACAACATGTCAATTACAACCCCGGACTCTGTACCTTTGCTCCCATTTTGATCCGATTAAAAAAAAAAGAGTTTTAGCAAAAAATATCGATATTCGGAATTTAATATTGGTTTTTAATTAATTTTTTTAAATACCTGATGACATTTATCCTTATCGTTTCAGCAGATCCCAGTAACCCCTTTGCATATATATGAAAGCTTTTATATCTGCTATGCAGATCTAGTTATTATTTATTATATTTTTTTTTTTTGGGGGGGGGGAGCCTATTTCTCAGTGCCGGTACCAGATACAGACCTGGGACATATTTTCTATCATGTAACCATGTGGTTGCCACACCTTAGACTATATATGAAACTACTGCGGAGACCGAAAGTGGCTGAATTTTGTGCCGCCAAAAAATTAAAAAACGTCCGTAGATTCGTTAATTTTGTACCTATTTTCATACAAATGACATTTTCGGAAACCCCCAAACTTTTCTCGGACGATAGCAGTTGAAAATTTCGAAATTTCGAAACTTCGTCGCTGACTTCTAGCGTTCAAAAATGTAAAAAAAAAATTTAAGAGACACTTTTTGTCATTTTTCAAACTTCTCAAATTTGACCTACATTTTTGGATACCTGACAACAATCCGATTCCAGAAATATAAGTTTCATTCCGAGTTATCGCCCTTTATTTTTCAATTTTTTTCGAATTTTCTGTTCATTTTGTAAGCTTCAGTCTCGTTTTACGGCCGAATCGACGTTTCTGAAATTCCTGGAACATAAAGCCATATGGTTAGTCCATCGGGTAAAGCAATTTCAACAACAATCCGTAAACCGGAAGTAGTCGAAATAATGGTCGATATTTTGAAAAAACGCAAAAAATGAATTCTTTTGGGGAAAACATGATTTCTCAGTCCGATATCAATGGATTAAAACGATTAAGGTGTCGTTGGGTTGCCTTAGAATTGCAGTATTGTATGATACCCAATTCTGACAGATAACATGAACAGGAAGTAAAATATGGCACGCTGAAAATCAACTATTTCCTGATTTGGAGCTTTTTTTGACCCCTGTATCCCGAAAACGGCGCCACAGATTTTTCTTAAACTTTCCCTATCGAGAGTCCTTTCAGTGGTGTTTGGCATAAAGCTATTCAATAAGACTTTGAAATGTCTGCAAAAGGATGTAAAAGGGACTGAAAATCGAAAAAAGTTGAAAAATCGTATTGTTTTATTAAATGCTCTATTTTTTTTTATTTAAAAAGATTTTTAAAAAATGGCTACAAATTCATTGTTGTGAAGAACAAAATCTGCTACTTGTAGAATTGATTCTGAATCTTCGTTAGTCACAATTTTAGTTTCACGTAATGCATGTTTAAGTGCTTCTAAACCTTCAGAAATAACAATATTCGGATATAGACTGATAACATCAAGAGTCATAAGCTTACTATTCTTAAAAATAGATTTGTTATTTATAGCTTCTATCTTTTGAAGGAATTGAGTGGTGTCCTTAACTAATTCAGGGCAGTAAAGCTGTGCCACAGGTTGTAATTTCCAGTCAAGCCAAGAAGAAGCTTTACGAGTAGGTGCAGTAACTTGGCTACATATAGGTCTTCCTGGTGGTATATCTGTAGGATTAGGAACTTTATGAACTTTTCCTAAAATGTAGAAATGGGCTGGTTTATCAACAGGTCTGTCTAAGATAGCTTTCCGTTCATTTTCAGGAATTTTAAGGCCAGTCACTAATTTTGTCAATTGTCCATGAATCTCGTTTGAATTGTCTCCACTGACTTTCTCATACACAGAGGTATCTTCTAGATGTTTCATACATTCTTTAACATAGTCTTCTTTATTCCAGATGACAATACCACCTCCTTTATCAGCTTTACCAATGATAATATTAGGGTCATGCTTTAAACTTAATAAGGCTTTCCTCTCTTCACGAGTTAAATTATCTCGTACTTTATTTTCTGTGTAGTTTTTTATTGTTTGATACTGGTTGGTACAGTGGAGCTCCAGCGCTTCATCTCTTCCACAAGGTGGTGACCATTCACTCTTGATATACAGTGATTTAGGTAAGATTTGTTGTGATGGTTTTTCAAAAAAGAACTCAGATAGTCGTAGTCGTCGATGAAATGCTCTTAAGTCATGAAGTTCTCTAATTTGGTCATATTTAGGAGGTACTGGACAAAATGATAATCCTCTATTTAAAAGTTTTAATTCCGAAGTTTCTAACTGTCTAGAGCTAACGTTGTAGATGAAATTTTTGGAATCAAGTTCTTTGTCTTTTATTTTCTTGAATCTACGATTTTTCTTCTTTTTCCTCACTGGAACACAACTTTTTGCTGTTGTCGTTGTAGTCGTTGTGTAGTTGTCAATCTTCAAAGTGTTTAAGGTGGCAAGTTTTTTCCGATGATTTTGTTGCATGGAATGTTTAAGTCTGTGGCAACTGTATTCAATTTTTTCTAGTTGTAATTTGAAATCTTCAGAGGGGAGTAGCTGTTGTAATCTGACTTTGGCTGAGACTAACTTATTCCTAATGTCGATAATTCGGGTTTTGTAGAAGTTGACGGATTCATTTATGAGGCTTTTTGAGGTGTTCCATAAGATCAATTTCCATGAGTGGTACTGGTTAACTGAGGAAACATCTTCACATGGGGGCTTTAGCTTGATTTGTAGGCATTTTGGAATCACATCTTTTTTATCACACGCTAATACAAAGTTTAAATGTTCTTCAAATTTAACTAACCTTTCAGTTTCCTTCCTTAAGGCATTCAGTTCCTTCATCGTCTGTAAAGGTGATCTCTCAAGTTTAGAGCTTGAAGATGCAGTCCTGTTTAGGTAATATGTGAAAATTTCAATTGATAGAAACCGGAAACAGTATTTGGTTTGTGTTTCCTGTTTCTATCAATGGAAATTTTCACACGAAAATGTGGGCATATAAAAATCACCAAATTGACAAAAACAATTTTACTTTAGCCTCTAGAGCATCAACAAGATTTTATAAAGAGATCAAGGGCCATAACTCTGACAGTAATTATTGGAAATTGCTGAAAATCAATAGGCTTCTTTGTTTCATGACCTTAAACACTGTATATAAATTTAAAGTCAATCGGTTATTAACTTGAGCCTCTACAGCGTCCACAAGATTTTTTTAAGTGATAAAGGGCCATAACTCTGACAGTTATTATCGGAAATTGCTGAAAATCAATAGGCGTCTTTATTTTATGACTTTAAACACTGTGTATAAATTTAAAGTTAATCGGATAGTAACTTTAGCCTCTAGAAGGTCCACAAGATTTTTTTAAGTGATCAAGGGACATAACTCTGACAGTTATTATCGGAAATCGCTGAAAATCAATAGGCTTCTTCGTCTCATGACCTTAAACACTGTGTATCAATTTAAAGTCAATCGGATATTAACTTTGGCCTCTAGAGCGTCCACAAGCAATTGTGGACGCCGGACCGCCGGACGGACGGGGGCGAAGGCAATGTACGACCACATTTCAATGTGGGCGTATAAAAAGGAAAATTTCCGAAAACTATGAAAATTGGACACAACATGTCAATTACAACCCCGGACTCTGTACCTTTGCTCCCATTTTGATCCGATTAAAAAAAAAAGAGTTTTAGCAAAAAATATCGATATTCGGAATTTAATATTGGTTTTTAATTAATTTTTTTAAATACCTGATGACATTTATCCTTATCGTTTCAGCAGATCCCAGTAACCCCTTTGCATATATATGAAAGCTTTTATATCTGCTATGCAGATCTAGTTATTATTTATTATATTTTTTTTTTTTGGGGGGGGGGAGCCTATTTCTCAGTGCCGGTACCAGATACAGACCTGGGACATATTTTCTATCATGTAACCATGTGGTTGCCACACCTTAGACTATATATGAAACTACTGCGGAGACCGAAAGTGGCTGAATTTTGTGCCGCCAAAAAATTAAAAAACGTCCGTAGATTCGTTAATTTTGTACCTATTTTCATACAAATGACATTTTCGGAAACCCCCAAACTTTTCTCGGACGATAGCAGTTGAAAATTTCGAAATTTCGAAACTTCGTCGCTGACTTCTAGCGTTCAAAAATGTAAAAAAAAAATTTAAGAGACACTTTTTGTCATTTTTCAAACTTCTCAAATTTGACCTACATTTTTGGATACCTGACAACAATCCGATTCCAGAAATATAAGTTTCATTCCGAGTTATCGCCCTTTATTTTTCAATTTTTTTCGAATTTTCTGTTCATTTTGTAAGCTTCAGTCTCGTTTTACGGCCGAATCGACGTTTCTGAAATTCCTGGAACATAAAGCCATATGGTTAGTCCATCGGGTAAAGCAATTTCAACAACAATCCGTAAACCGGAAGTAGTCGAAATAATGGTCGATATTTTGAAAAAACGCAAAAAATGAATTCTTTTGGGGAAAACATGATTTCTCAGTCCGATATCAATGGATTAAAACGATTAAGGTGTCGTTGGGTTGCCTTAGAATTGCAGTATTGTATGATACCCAATTCTGACAGATAACATGAACAGGAAGTAAAATATGGCACGCTGAAAATCAACTATTTCCTGATTTGGAGCTTTTTTTGACCCCTGTATCCCGAAAACGGCGCCACAGATTTTTCTTAAACTTTCCCTATCGAGAGTCCTTTCAGTGGTGTTTGGCATAAAGCTATTCAATAAGACTTTGAAATGTCTGCAAAAGGATGTAAAAGGGACTGAAAATCGAAAAAAGTTGAAAAATCGTATTGTTTTATTAAATGCTCTATTTTTTTTTATTTAAAAAGATTTTTAAAAAATGGCTACAAATTCCTAAAGCTCACCTAAATCCGATTCTAACGTTATATAATATTAGGGGTGGGCAAGTGGAGGTCGAATTTTGGGAACGAGTGTTTTCTAAGGCGATTTTGGCTGCTGAATCCGAGTCTGGTGAAATTTTTGTTCTGTGACGTCATTTTGAGCTGGTTCCGTGGTTTTTAAAATGGCGGCCCAAAAATGGCTTTTTTTCTCATAAAAGCGAGACAATATTGCAACTAGTTGTCTAATATGTTAAAATATATGTTTTCTAGACCGTGGATTCTAAAATTGCACTCCCATTTATGATTTGATAACATCCTATGTCGATATGAGGGTAATAACTGAAAAAAATTCATTTTGAAAATGGCCACGGAACCAGCTCAAAATGACGTCACAGAACAATAATTTCACCGGATTCAGATTCAGTGGCCAAAATCGCCTTAGAAAACACTCGTTCCCCAAATTTCGACCTCCATTTGCCCACCCCTAATAATATGTATTAAAATACTGAAATTTAATTTTCAATATTTTGATATTTTTGAACATACAGGGATGGCAACAGGAAAAATATTTTTCAGCTGAAATTAAATTTTTGGAGACTTGAAAGGGGGATCTGGGGGGCGGATAGCCCCCCTGAAGGCGAAAATTTTTCACCAATTTACAACCAATTTGGAGTATGTAAGTGATTAGAAAAACAAAATACACAGGACTTTAAATGAGCTAAATTGTGTACTAATATCAACTTACTATTTTGAAAATGGTGCTTGATCACTGTTTTCTTTACATAAAATAACTTTTAAAAATGTCATATTTTGTCCCGTTTTTCACCTTTATGGCGATTTCCGCTCAGGCCAATTCCACCTAAATTTGTTTTTAACATCTTTGTCGATTTCCATCACTGAAGATTCCTGATCTTTCGTTAAAAATCGCATATTTCCGCGGAAAAAGGTATACTGAAAGCTCAAATTAGTAAAAGAAATCTCGATACTCGATTTGACCACGCTAACATTAATTTTAAGAAGTAACATGCTAAAAGCATTTTCATTGGTCAAAATGTTTCAGTCATCCAATCACAAAGTCGGTAACAAACAAACGGAAGTTGCCGATAACTCGCGGAAAATACGAATCGAGTTTGACCCGATGCAGTCGAGAAGAATTTTTATGTCACGAGCCACGAATAAAAATAGAGTACCTTACCCCCCCTAAAATTATCTCAACGGATTTAGACGATTCACAGAAATGATCAAAATAAAATTGAAATCGGCGGAAATCCGCGAATCCGCGGAAAATTGCCATCCCTGAACATAGGATTTCTCAGGTGTATTTTATCTGATCAGATAATGTAAATACCCGAATGCACAGTGTGTAAGGTCATGAAACAAAGAAGCTAGTGGGATGTTTAATGTAAATCCGTCGGCTTTTCGGGTAGAAATCATGGAATAAGCTTTATTTTGTAGGTTTTGATGTTTGATGACAAAAAACCAATGTTGACATTTTTTCTGAGTAGGTCTTCATAGTATGGGAGGCCATTATTTGACGGTGCCATTTTGCGATAATATTCCAACTTATGTTTTTATTTTCACCTTATTTATAATGTTATCAACATATCAACTGTGATTTGACAATGTATTAATATTGGCAGGGTTCATGACTATACTTTAGATTGTTTTCAATCATTTCATGATGAAATTCCCAATTAGATGGCGACCATTTTTAGCGGGAAAATCGATCGATGTGCTGATTTCGATTAAGTAGTAGTGTTTGGTGTCAACATACATGTTTTCGGGGTCACAGATTCCATTCCTAGCAATTACAACCTTGTAAAATAATCATATATTCATATACTTAGCATATTACCAAGATGGCGGGTATTTTTGGCGGGAAAATGAGACGATGTGCAGATTTTGATTAAGTGGTAGTGTTTGGTGTCAATATATATGTTTACGAAGGTGCAGAATCAATTTCTGACATTAACAACCTTGTAAAATGATCACATGTTTACATATTTAGTACATTTCCAATATTGCTGCCACTGGTGGCGGGAAACTCGGACGATGGGTTGATTTCGATTAAGTAGTTGTCTTTGGTGACAATATATATGTTTTCGGAGAGGCAGATTCGATTTCTGTCATATACAACTACGTAAAAAGGTCGTATGTTCACCAATTTAGCATATTTCCAAGATGGTGGAACGTTTTCTGCACACATTATTATTATTTATTTATCATCGATTTTCCTGGGAAAGCAAAGCCTATTTCTGACACAAAGTCAAAGAGAGTATAGCGGATGCATGGTGCTTACGTCACGTGCCCATTATGTGCCTGTCACGACCACGCCAAACGCTTACTACACGATCTTGCTACGCTCATGGCCAAGATCTGGCTGTGTCCGAAAAGTGTTCCCACAATGATCTAGCGGTTACCAGTCAGACCGGGATACGTCCTCACCGCACTCCAGTGACGTGCTTACCAGGCCTATAGAGACTGTGCCATGCTCACCCGTCCCCAGTCACTTTCAAAGCAGAGAACAAACAAAGTCAAGCAATAAAGAACATTTCATAGTTTACTTGATGTTTCCATTTTTGGGTGCTCTGAACGATTCCTTCCACACGCATCTTGGGGTCAGTTGATAATATAAACCATGCTGTAAAGGTTTCTTATACCAAATATTGACACAAAAACAAATGTTGACACAAAAACGAGACTACGTAATTAAAATCAGCACATCGTCCGATTTGGCGCCCAGACATAAAAGCCGTATTGGAAATATGCTAAATATGCAAACATTTGTGTTTTTACACAGTTATAAACGGCAAAAATGGAATCTGCTCCCCGAAAAATATATCCTGGTACCATAGACGACTACTTAATCAATATCCACTCATCGTTCCGTTTTACCGCCCAAAATGGCCGTCATATTGTATATTTTCAAAATAAGTGAACTTATAATCATTTTACACAGTTGTTACCGACCTACATGGATTATGTGCCCTTGAAAACATATATATTGATACCAACGACGACTACTTAATCAAAATTAGCACATTGTCCTATTTTGCGGCCAAACATAACCGCCATATTGGAAATATGCTAAATAAATGAACATGCTATCATTTAACAAGGTTGTAAATGCCAGGAATTGAATCTGTGACCCCGAAAACATATATATTGACACCAAACACTACTACTTAATCGAAATCAACACATTGACCGATTTTCCCGACAAAAATGGTCGCCATCTTAGAAATATCATCATGAAATGATTGAAAACAATCTAAAGTATAGTCATGAACCCTGCCAATATTAATACATTGTCAAATCACAGTTGATATGTCGATAACATTATAAATAAGGTGAAAATAAAAACATAAGTTGTAATATATTATCGCAAAATGGCACCGTCAAATAATGGCCCCCCCATACTATGAAGACCTACTCAGAAAAAATGTCAACATTGTTTTTTTGTAATCGAACATCAAAACCTACTAAATAAAGCTTATTCCATGATTTCTACCCGAAAAGCCGACGGATTGGAATTATGTTACAAACCCTATCCCACTAAGCATGTGGATTTTTAAGGATATCCGATAGTTACTGCCAGAGTTATTACCCTTGATCTCTTCAAAAATCCTTTTTAACGCTCTAGCGGCTAAAGTTAATATCCGATTCACGATAAATTTAAACACAGTGTTTAAGGTCACGAGACGAAGAATCCCATCGATTTTCAGTAATTACTGCCAGAGTTATGGCCCTTGATCTGTGAGCGCTCTTGTGGCTAAAGTTAATATCCGATTGACTTTAAATTTATAAATAGTGTTTAAGGCCACAAGACGAAGAGGTACTTTGAAATTTTCAAGGTGATTTTTGTTCAAGTCGTTTGTTCTTGGCACCTGCCGTTGTTTGTTTTTTTGGTTTTTTTAAGCTAACTTACGGTTTCAAACTATATTTAGATCCGTAACTTCGCGAGTTTTTGACCAATTTTATTATTTTTTTTCTTGTTATTTTCTTTAAGATACTTGGTATAATCGATGGCACGTGATGATGAATATGAAAGCTTTCATATCTGCTTGGGACAGTAGCAGATCTAGTTATTATTATTATTCTTTTGTTTTGAGTAGATCTCAGCAACTGCTTGTCGAATCGTTACGATCTCTTCGGTTTTACTGGAAAAGTGGGTGTGACTTAGAGGATAAAGCTTTTTTGAACGTTTTGCGACAATGCAAAATGCTCGAAATCACCGAAGTAATCATTTTAAAAAATATTGCAGTAATTTTAACAATAATCATTGGATTTTAACTTTCGATACATTTTGGCATAGCCAGTGACAGGGCACATAGCTACGCTACTTTCGATTTTTGTTTTTCGGCATATCTTTGAAGATATTAGGCGCCAAATTTCGAAAATTTAAAATTTTACAAACAACTTTTTTATTTATGAATATTTTGTAGTCGTGTTGTACACAGAATTAAAGAGTCATCTGACTTGCGCAAAAAAATTTTTTTGGTCTCAGTAATTTGGCGTGACTGGCTAATTGGCTAATTCAGTTTTTCAGCCCTTGATTAATTATTTGTAGTTCGATATGTATAAAACAAAGTTCACATGCTCCGTTGTCTCAATTGTCATTTTTTTTATTACCGAAAGTGTTATCTGACGGCACCGGAAGTGGCATAATTTTACCAAAAACTACAATTTTGACAGTTAGGTACCATTTTTCAAAAACAAATATTATTTTTTTGAAAAATTATATGACTCAAAAAGTGTGTCCTTATAAGGCGCAAAAAATGTCGGAAGCAGTTTTTTTTAATTTCGATTTGTTTTCTAGCAAATTGGATTAAGAGGTGAAAAAGGGCGTAAAATTGACCTATTTACAACCCATTCAGGCTTTTCAGATTTTAAAATATTTCTACGTAACTTTTATAAACTTGTAGCTATAATCCATACGAAGAGAATGTATGTGAAAATTAGTTTGTTATATAAGCAGTTGCCGAGAAATAGGCAGTTTTGCATAAGTCACTGTTTTCTTAATTATGCCTGTAAAATAATGGATATTCATAATAGCGACATCATTTGATTCAAAAAGCAAGTATGCGTCATATCAAATTGATTATAATTTAAAATTGACACCGGAAGTGACGCCATTTGGTCAAAAACTGCATTTTCAACTTTTAAAATCGATATTTTTTTCAACCAAGAATTATTTAATATGTAATACTAAAATTAACTTTTGGTTTAAATTCACATATTAACAAAAATCATTTAGATATCATAAAATTGTTTCTAACTTGTTCGGTTGCCAAGATATAGGCGGTTGTCTAAATGTCACTTTTGAAGGTTTTTGGCCCGTAAAAGGGCCAATTATTATTCGATTTTCATAAATTTTTTACCCTTTGAGGCCTAATGTCATACATGATGTTATAAAACTAATTTAAAGTTTTCAGTATCACCGGAACTCCGGAAGTAATGTCATTTCGGCAAAAACTGTATTTTTAGCCTTTAAAACAGATATTTTATTCAAATGAGTCTGATATGTAACGTTTTTAAAATTATGATATTTTGATGCCATTCAATAAATAGTATGGACCCATACGATCATACAGATGCCACAAAATTGTTTCTAACTTGTACCGTTGCCGAGAAATAGCCAATTTGCTACAAGTCACTTTTCAAGGTTGTGGGTCTATAAAAGTGGCATATACTATTCAATTTGCATAAAGTTTTCACCATGTGATGCCTTATGCTAGTTCTGATTTCATAAAAGTAATTGATCATTTTCATTCACCGGAAGTACTGTACACTTACATGCAACAAATGTATAAAATGATCTATATTACTGTATTTGGTTGATTCTGCTTCCATTGTATTTGATGTGTGCAATGTTTAAGTGGAAATATGTTTATCGGTTCCATTGGTACTGCAAGTGATATGTGTTTAAGGGTAACGTGGCCGTGAAAGTGACATAAGTGCAAAGGTAATGTGGTACCAGTGAAACCCGTCATTGCTGCTTCGCAGGTCTAGTTATTTATTATTATATTATTTTTTGGTGGAGTCTATTTTTCAGTGCATGTACTAGATAGCAACCTCGGACGAAATTTCTATAACGAAACCATGTGGTGGCCACTCCTTAGACCATATTTGAAACTTCTGCGCAGACTGGAAGTGGCCGAATTTCGTGAGGTGCCAAAAAATTAAAAAACGGCCGTAGATTCGTCAATTCTGTACCTATTGTCGTACAAATGACATTTTCGGAAACACCAAATCTTTTCTAGGATAATAGCAGTTAAAAATTTCGAAATTTCGAAACTTCGTCGCTGACTTCTAGCGTTTGAAAAATGAAAAAAAAAATTTAGAGACAATTTTTGTCATTTTTCAAAATTTCAAAACTTGACCTACATTTTTGGATACCTGACGACCATCCGATTCCAGAAATATAAGTTTCATTTCGAGTTATCGCCCTTTATTTTTCGATTTTTTTGCTCATTTTGTAAGCTTTAGTCTTGTTTTATGGACGAATCAACGTTTCTGAAATTCCTGGAACATAAAGCCATATGGTAAGACCATCTGGTAAAGCAATTTCAACAACAATTCGTAAACCGGAAGTAGTCAAAATAATGGCCAATATTTTGAAAAAAACACAAAAAATGAATGCTTTTGGGGAAAACATAATTTCTCAGTCCAATATCAGTGGATTAAAACGATTAAGGTGTCGTTGGGTTGCCTGAAAATTGCAGTATCTTATGATACCCAATTCTCACAGTCTTGTGTATAAAAGAGTCCGTTTAGACTTTGAAATGTCTGTAATAGGTCAAATAACAAACTGAAAAACGAAAAAAGTCAAAAAATCATGAAATTTTGAAAAATCCTCTATTATTTTTTTATTTTTACTGATTTTCAAAAAACATTATTATATTTAGATATCTGATGTAATGCCGATTCCAATAATGTATAATATGTATTCAGTTATTGAAATCTAAATTTCGATATTTTGACATTTTTGCATTTTTTGCACTTTTAAACATAGGATTTCTCAGGGACATTTTTATCTGATCAGATAATGTAATATATCATTACAGAACCCTGTTGCTATTTAATTGCCCGAACTGGTCATTAAAACAATCCTTACCATACCGGCAGTATTCAAAAAATGAAAAAAAAGGATGAAAAAATTTGTGCTCTTGCGAAAAGCAGAATATCCCGGTCAGATATTACCGGACCAAAAGAAGTAAATTGTCTTAGGATAGCCCCATTAATGAACTATCATATGGCATCTCAATGGTACAATTTCAATGATTAGAAAAAAAATTATGGTATGCCGAAAATCTAGTATTTTTTGTTTTTGGAGCCTTTTGAGACGCCTTTTTCTCGAAAACGACTCCAGCGATTTTTTAAAAACTTTTTTACTCAGGGTCGTATCGGTGTTCTGTGGCGGGAATCCAAAAGGAAAAGGTTTGAATAAGGGGTCAAAAAAGTGGCCTCAATCTTTGAAAAAAGTTGAAAAATATTCAAATTATTGAAAGTGCTCTTTTGTTTATCTTTTTATCGAAAACTACTTAATAGATGTTTCTGGCAATTCTGGGATAGGAAGACAAGTATACAAACAACTTGTTAAAGCTATCCTGACAATGATAGAAAAAGCGGAAGTTGTCAAAAAATATCCGATATTTTGAGGAAAGTGCTAAAAAATGACTGCTTGTCACATCGTTACAATTTCTTCGGTGTTACTGAGAAAGTGGGTGTGACTTAAAGGATAAAGCTATTTTGAACTTTCTGTGACAATGCGAAATGTCCGAAATAACCAAAGCTATTGTTATCAGATATATTGCAGTGGTTTTAACAAAAATCATTCAATTTTAACTATTGGGACATTTTGGCATAGCCGGAGACAGAGCACATAGTTACGCTACTTTTGATTTTTGGCAAATCTTCGCAGATATTAAGTGCCAATTTCGAAAATTTAAATTTTAACAAAAAACTTTTTATATTTATGAATATTTTTTTTACCCATGTTTTACACAGAATTAAAGAGCCATCTGACTTGAGCAAAAATATGATTTTTTTTTGGTCTCAGTGATTTTCTTTGGCCGCCATTGGCTAATTAAGAGATCAGTCCTAGATTATTTATTTATTGTTCGATTTGTTAAACCAAAGTTTATATTCTTTGTTGTCTCAATTCTCATTTTTTTTGTTCCGGAAGAATTATCTGTCGGCACCGGAAGTGGCGTAATTTTACCAAAAACTAGAATTTTCACGGTTAGGTACCATTTTTCGAGAGCAAATATTATTTTTTTTAAAAATGATATAATTAAAAGAGTGTGCCCTCTAAAAGCGCAAAAAAGTGTGAGCTCAGTTGTTTTAATGTGGAAAAATATGTACCTTATTCATCGGGAAGAATCCAAAACAAATTTGACATTCCTGTTGAAGGTACACTAAAGAGCTTCGAAAATCGCCACAATTCCTAACGGCTTCTATAACATCTTCTAGGCTGCACATTTCAAACTCTGCTTTTACAATTTCCTGATCTATAATCTTTATAACAGTTTCAGCTCTACCCCAACTTTTTAGCTTTGCTTCAATAAGCACCATTCTGATACGCCTCTAAAATGTATGAAGATTAAAATATACAATTTTGTGTCCTAGATTTGCCCACAAATAGACAGAGAAAAACGTATAAAGATAGGTTGACAGGCAACAAAAGGTATGTCCACAGCAGCTAAATCGAACTTGCATGTGTATGTCGTCATTGGATTTGGAAGTTCCAAAAGCCGGAGATCATCCCACGTCTAATATAGGTCAACCAAAGTCGAAGTCCGGAAGATATTTTAGAACCGAATGGTTAACTACTTTCAAATGGTTTTCGCTTGGCAAAAATTAACAAAAAATGTTAAAGCCTACTTTTTTACAGTTATCACTAAAAATAAACTAATTTGAATAACAATTGGCCATGTGACCTTTCGAACGCATGGCTTATTTCCGAGTTTCGACTATACACAGAAAATAATTTGTGCTACTTTGTTATATTAAATGATGTATATAAATTTCATACAGATCGGTTTCTAACTGTTTCATTAGAGTGTTCACAAGATTCAACAATTTGAAACAAGGGCCATAACTCTAGATGAAATTCAATAGGCTTCTTTGCAAACAACATATATATCAATTTCAAAACAATCAGATGATAAATGTAGTCTGTAGGTAAAGTGTTCACAAGATATTGCCGACGGCAATATACGACTACATTTCCATGTGGGCTTATAATATTTCAACAAAAATACACCTAGAAAGACAGAGAGAGAGAGAGAGAAATAGGGTTTAATGTCCACTCAACACTACTAGGTCATTTTGGGACTAACTTTTGGTTTTAATTTTATTTCAATAATTCGCTTGCGCGTAGGGGTCTTTAGCAGTGGGAGTAAACCGGAGTGCCTGGAGGAAACCCACGCAGTTGAGAAGGCGCCCCTTTCTCCATGCCGCATACGCTCACACCAGGGCTCAAAACCATAGCCGCAAGCCAGAGGTGGCCGGCCAACTAGAGGTCGAAGCACGGCACTCTAGACCACTAGGCCATCCCAACCCCCACCTAGAAATACAGCTTTATGGATAACATTCACTGCATTTATTAAATGCAACAGAGGTAGAAATACAGCTTTATGGATAACATTCACTGCATTTATTAAATGCAACAGAGGTAGAAATACAGCTTTATGGATAACATTCACTGCATTTATTAAATGCAACAGAGGTAGAAATACAGCTTTATGGATAACATTCACTGCATTTATTAAATGCAACAGAGGTAAATCCACAGTTGTCATGTTTAGTTGAGAGATGCAAGATGCAATATGGGTTTCTATCAGTTCTAGCCGCGTTGGCCAAGAGGACCCAATCTTCCTTCCAAATAATTCAAACTTAACTTAACAAGCACAGGGCCTAATTTGTCCTAAATCTGGCGCTGGTTTCTATGCACGTAACTATTTAAAACATGGGTTGCCAGGCAACGAAACATACGCCCACAGCAGCTAAATCGTCCGGTAATGAAACATTTATAATACACTAAAATCTGATTAAAAGTAACAACTCATTATGTAATTATCAGAAAATCATTCGAATTTGTTTGGCTTTGATAAAGTTCTCCTCCATGCTATTCAAGTTATCAAAATCATTGAAACTCAATATAACTCAATATACTTGTTCGTCTCATAACCTTCAACACTGTGTATAAATTTAAAGTCAATCGGATATGAACTGATCAAAGTGATCAAGAGCCATAACTCTGTTAGTAATTATCGGAAATGCTGAAAATCAATAGGCTTTTTGGTCTCATGACTTTAAACACTGTGAATAACCTTCAACACTGTGTATAAATTTAAAGTCAATCGGATATGAACTGATCAAAGTGATCAAGAGCCATAACTCTGTTAGTAATTATCGGAAATGCTGAAAATCAATAGGCTTTTTGGTCTCATGACTTTAAACACTGTGAATAAATTTAAAGTCAATCGGATATAACCTTAAGCCTCTAGCGCATCGATAAGATTTTTTGAAGTGTTCAAGGGCCATAACTCGGACAGTAATTATCAGAAATCACTGAAAATCAATAGAGATCTTCGTCTCATGACCTTAAACACTGTGTAAAAATTTAAAGCCAATCTGATATTAACTTTGACCTCTAGAGCTTCCAAAAGGATTTCTGAAGTGATCAAGGGCCATAACTCTAACAGTAATTATCAGAAATCGCTAAAAATCAAAAGGCTTCTTCGTTTCATGATATTAAACACTGCGTATAAATTTAAAGTCAATCAGTTATAACTTTAGCCTCTATAGCATCCATAAGATTTTTTGAATTGATCAAGGGCTATAACTCTGACAGTAATTATCAGAAATCGCTGAAAATCAAGAGGCTTTTTCATCTCATAAGCTTAAACACTGTGTATAAATTTAAAGTCAATCAGATATTAACTTTGGCCTCTCGAGCATCCACTAGAATATTTGAAGTGATCAAGGGCCATAACTCTGACAGTAATTATCGGAAATTGCTAAAAATGAATAGGCTTCTTCGCTTCATGACCTTAAACACTGTGTATAAATGTAAAGTCAATCGGATATTAACTTTAGCCTCTAGAGTGTTCACAAGAAATTGTGGACGGACGGACGGGGCGACGACAATATACGTCCACATTTCCATGTGAAACTTTCAATCGATAGAAACAGGAAACACAAATCAAATACAGACGATTTGATGGGATCACTTTTGACCAAGTCAAAATGATGCATTTGATATTCAGATAGGTTGATATGAAATAATTAATAAAATAAATATCAAAAAACCATCGTTTTATCCAACGTTTCGTCAGCCATGTGTGCGTATAAAAAACACAAAAGAGGCTTGATTTTAAAATGGAAGTGAGTAGAAGTGAGACTTTCAGAAAAATAAAACCCTGATATGTTCTATACTGATCTCTGGCTTAAGAGACAAATGGTTGCAAGGGTCGTGTTTAGATAATGGCCCATAAAATCTGTACATACTTCAAATTTTGCGTGAAAAGCAGAGGCTTTAGTTCTAGAATGTAAGTAAGGTGCTACCAAAGTCGAACTCATTCAAGAACATTTGATCCTTAACAAACATTTTAAGTTTTATCGTGAAAAGTCCACAAAAGGCAGGGGCAGATGCGCATGAAAATTGAACTTACCCAAAAGCTAGTGATACTCGTTTGAAGTTCCATCCAAATTTTAACTTACTATCTCGACATATAAACATATTACGCTTTGTACTGCTTATTTAAAGCTTAATGACACAAACATATAGAGCCATTTTGTCTCGCAATTTTGGTCCGATTGTAATCTTTTTCAAACTAAGCTTTCATTACGGTGTAACGGTGATATAACCAAACGTTTTTTTAAATCAGGGAATAATTGTGACCTCCAGGGGTCGGTTGCTCAAAACTAAGTTATTGTAACGATCCATTAAACTCTAATGGACATATTTTGGTAACGTGTTGTTTGATAACACTAGGGATCTGGCGGTATCCTTTAACTTGGTTGTTTTGCAGTTTAATTAATATATTAGCCTTTTAATTTCAAAGCATCCTTTGATAATTGATAATAACCCTTTAAATTTCAAAAATGGTTTAATTAGTATCATGGCTTAATTTAATGGCACACCATTTAATTTTATAGAGAAGGGTTTAGAAATGGATGACCCATTTAATTATCTAAAGCCTTTAATTACAAGCTAAGCAGAAATTAAATGGTGTACCATCAAATTAAGCCATAGTACTAATTAAACCATTTTTGAAATTTAAAGGGTTATTATCAATTATAAAACGATGTTTTGAAATTAAAGGCTATTATATTAATTAAACTGCAAAACAACCAAGTTAAAGGATAACAGATCCCTAGTGTAACTTTCGGTTAAATTTAAAACAGAAAACACTATAGAATACTTTATTTTTTATATTAGCATAAATCTGTAGGAAATTTTGCATCACAGAATATTCGGGGCCTTTATTTCCAGCAACAATCTTTCTCTCCGTTAAAGTTAACGAACCGTTAAAAGATAACGAAGCTTTGAGCAACCGGCCCCAGAGCTATAAATTGCGATTTTTTCGTATAATCAAGGGCCAAAATTCAGGAAGCTACGATTGGTTATGCGCAAATATCAAAGGAACCAAGATCATTGGGTTATAAACATGCATTTAAAGTTTCGTCAAAATCACCTCTACATGGTCCCAACCTTGATAAACCATATGTTTAAACCAGTGTTGGGATCTTGGCCGTATATTCCGGACGTGTCCGATTTTTTTCTCCAAAACGCACTATATTGTTCGGCCGTGAATATGCCCAATCGGACATCAAGACATGGTGAATAATATTCAAAATTCCAAAATTAATATAGTGTACTGACTAGTACTGAGAGTATAACTACCACCCAACTTCAACCCGATTATCGTTGACAATAGGCTGGATTGATTAATTAAATAAGTGATTAACGTATTTATCGTGTTATACCGTCTATAAACATTAACTACTTAATCTGTCTTGATTGACTTACTTAATCCTTTGTCGGACAATTCATCAATCTAATCTTAAACATTGTTTCCTCTTTATCGAACTATTCACCAATCCAATATCTGTGATTATAATTTTAATCTTCGCGCAAACCACGTGGATTCTGCATTGTTGGACATTTTAATCTCATTGATGTGAGCCGACAATATGTATAAACTAGTCAAAGGACTGCACTACACGCAAAACAAAAAATCTACAAGATAAACCTGCGGACAAGACAGAAAATAGACATTGCAAAAACTAAACAATTATAAAGTCGTCTGTGGAAGCGATCCGTTAAATAAAGCTATTTCACACACATACATATCCGAACAATACAGGTGGTAACAGCACTCGGCAAACCTCGGAAGGTTCCATTACTCTACATCTAGCATCGACTGTATTGTGGTTTGAAAACGCCTGCTTAAATAACGATAAGAGTTGTGTCCCTTTATTTTCGGGTAATAATGTCCGACAGCTAAAATTTTGAAATCCCAACACTGGTTTAAACTATTCGCGTAGAATTGGCGACCATTTTGTCCAGCATTTTTGGTCCGATTTTCAAGAAATGCAAACAAAGCCTTCGTTACGGTATAACGGTGACATAATTGTGACCTCAACAGGGACCACAATCTAAAAATGGATATTTTTCGTATAATCATGGGCCATAATTCAGGAAGTTATGATCCGATATGTGCAAATATCGAAAGGAAACAAGATCATTGGGTTATCAACATGCATTACAAGTTCCATCAATATCGGTTCAAAATTGTGACCTCTATAGGGTCCACAAACTAAAAACGTGATTTTTCGTGCAATCAGGGGCCATACTCCATGAAGTTTTGATTGAAATTGGATACACATCGTGACCTGTAGAGTGTTCACAGACAGACTGGTGGACGGACAGGAGCAAAGACAATTTCATGTGGGCGTATAAAAACGAAATATTTACCTCAAAATCTACATTTCTGTTTTTTATGGTTGCCTGGAATGTTTCATTTTCAATTATGCTTGTAGATATACTATTTCGTCTATCCATTTTTGAGATGGAATAGTTGATCACTGATTTTATAATATCTGCATCTTGCCAGATCCTATCTACAAAGGGTTTGAGTTGTGTATGTTGCAACTGATCTATTATCAGCCCTTTATTTCCTAAACATTGATGCATTGCTTCCAGAACCAATTCATGAGCAAAACTATTATCACCATTTACATCTTCATACTTGATAATTTTGTTTAACATGAAACGAAAACGTTTATGTATTTATAGGATTGAATCTTATCACAACCAAACAAATACATTTTGAACAATTTAATTTTCAGGATGAAATAGGGATACCTTGGTCCATACAAAATCTCTCACATTTAGATATGTTTATTGCTGTATCTTATTAGCGGATTGAATAAAGTTATTAGGAACAATATATAGCTGCCCTGTCCCAAAAAGTCCCCCAACTGTAATAAATAAGTAATGCTGCAGATTCTCTTGAAATTACTGAATGATCATTGGATTTAAACAATAATTGTGCCTTCAAGCTTCAGAAAAACAGCTTATCATCTGTGGTCTGATCAGACGTAAGTAAGTACAGTAAAATTTATCAACAATCATATCAATTATTGGGTTAATTAGAAGTGTCAATCCCCAGGTATAAAAAAAACAGAAGACAAGAAATGAAAAGATAGTAAGCTGGCAATTCCAGGCAGAATACGCCCACATTTTCGAGAGATGGATAGAGAACAAGCTCAAAGGGGATTTTTCAGACAATCAGGGGCCATAATTCAGGAAGTTAAGATCCAATATGCGCAAATATCGAAATGAACAAAGATCTTTGGGTTATAACCATGCATTTAAAGTTTCATCAAAATCGAATTAAAATTGTGACCTCTACAGGGTCCACAACCTTGATATACCATTTTTTAACAGTATTTGCGTTCAAAAGGCAGCCATTTTGTATGGCAATTTTGGTCCGATTTTCTGAAAGTTGAACTCAACCTTCCTTATGGTGCAACAGTGATATAATGAAACAATTTTTTAAATCAGATAATAATTGTGACCTCCAGAGAGACCACAAGCTAAACAAGGCGATTTTGCGTATAATCAGGGGCCATAATTCGGGAAGTTACGATTTGATATGCGCAATTATCAAAAGGAACCAAGATCTTTGGGTTATAGCCATGCATTTCAAGTTTCATCAACATGTAATTAAAATTGTGACCTCTACAGGGTCCACAACCTTGATATACCATTTTTTAACAGTATTCACGTACAAACGGCGGCCATTTTGGTCCGACTTTTCCGAAATTCGACCTCGACCAGTCTTAGGGTGTAACAGTGATATAATGAAACTGTTTTTCAAATTGGATAACAATTGTGACCTCCAGAGGGACCACAAGCTAACATAGGCAATTTTTCGGACAATGAGAGGCCATAATTCAGAAAATTACGTTCCGATAGGTGCAAATATCAAAAGGAACCAATTAAGATCTTTGGGTTATAAACATGCATGTACAATCAGGGGCCATAATCCATGAAGCTTTGATCCGATACATGCCAATATCGAAAGCAGCCGAGACCTTTTGGGGATAAATCTATATTTCAAGTTTCGTCAAAATAGGGTAAGAATTGTGACCTGTAGAGAGTCCACAAACAATTGTGGACGTTCGGACAGGGGCAACGACATAATACGTCCACATAAAAATGTGGGCGTATAAAAACAGGAGATTTTTTTTTTATCAAATAACTTCATTTTTATTGATCATAGGCTAATACTATGTCTTAAGTAATCTTTACTCTGTGCCCTCGTTTGTGCTTCAAACAACAATGAACAAAGAAAATTCCCTTTGGGTTTTGGTTCAATTATTTAAATGACAGAAACATTTTTTTTCAAATATTTTCTGAAAATATACATAAATACTACCCAAAAATCTTTAATAGGATACACTCATAAAACTAAAAGTGTTTTTAGTCACATCATAATATTATAAATAAGAATCGGTCTTACAAATTTCACAACTCAAATCCGCGAATATTAGCTATAGCATAGCCAGTTAAAACTTATAAATTGTAATAATTTGAATGGTAATATTTATAATTTTGATAATATCAGATAGTCGAAAGTAGTAAAACCAATAAATACCGTTTTCTTTGGCTGTAATTGCGTGGATGGAAATCCCCCGAAACGTGACGTCATAGCGTTAGTTTCATGTAAGTATCTCCCGTACATAAACGGTAGAGACAGTTTATTTGCATATATTGAGATCGATATCAAAAGTATTATAATACAATTGATAGTAATATATTTAACTGAAAAAGAAATCCAAAATCGCAGATTAAAAGTCGGCTAATTTACCGTCAATGGCTTCCAATTTCACACCAAGTAAAGTCATGTGGTATATTACAATGTTACACCGAAGAATTGTCAAAATTGCTAAGACAGACATTTACTACCCGTGCGGTAAAATGATAAGTTATGGAAACCTTGTACAGGTTTCTATTTTACTTGGTACGCGCATGTACTCAGATACCATTACAATATACATTATTTACTCAAAACAATACTAATGCTAATCACAAACACACATATAGGACACAGATCACCAAAGATTTCTACGCCGTCACCCATGAAACAAGGGCCAAAGTTATTTTTAGCCTCTCTCTCCCTTTCCCTTTTTCCCCCTTTTGCATGGCGATTTTTGTTGGTTTTTTGGTGTAGAATCGAAAAAAAGGGTTTGAAAATACATTTTCAACCAGGTTTTGGTGAATATCCAGGATTTTCAGGCGGAAGGATACAAGAGTTGTGAGGCTGGTTACGTTGACATGTAGGGCCGGGAATTGCATTTTTACTTGTCTCTACTTCCAGCTTGAATATCTCAATTTTTTCATGAAGAACCTCACCCGTCCTTTTAAGCAAGAGTTTACCACATGTTGCTCAATCTGTGGTAGAAAGCGTTCTGTCCAACGAAAATTTGGGAAAAAGTTACAGCCGGGCTAAGTGACGAGATTTAACATTAAAGTCAATGGGGCAATCTTTAGTGTACTGTGGCCTGTCTGTGTGTAATAGGGCTGTGACTGATATGCCTTAGTTTTGAAAATATGAAGACTTAATTCTCAGAAAATATGTATAAAATATTTTGAGTGCAGAAAAACTAAAAAAAAGTTAAATTTTTTAAAAAAATTATCAAATTTTGGCTGAAAATTGTGATTTTACTGCACTTTTCTCAATTTTAAGTTTTTATTGAATTTCTAAAATTAAGAAAAATATTTTAATGTTTAATTTTGGCTTGTCCAGCCTCAGAAAGCACAGATAAAGTGAACAGTATTGAAATTTCACCTAATTTTGTCTAAAAATCAGCAATATTCACTGAAAATCTCCAGATTCTCCCTTTTCGATGAAGAATTTAATGCTTTCTTGACTACTCAAATGAGTCAAAATTTCTAAAAATGCACCTATTTTCATTGCTAATACATCTAGATGGGATCTATAAGTTTGTCAGGTTCAGAAATTGCTCCAGCTTTCCTGCAGAAAATTGAAAATTGGCAGCACTGAGTTAATAATGTACAGCACATGGTTTGTACAAAATGTTCAAAACAGGGGTTGGCTCAATTGTGACACAATTTTACCCAGAATAAGCTTTTTTTTCTTCTTTGAAACATTAAATTCTTGCATTTCCTTCATGTAGGAAGCAATATCCCAGTCTTTCTAGGCAATTTTTACTCCATCATTCTGTTTAGAGAGGCTATAATGCCCCACCCCACCCTTTTTTAGTAGTATGTTTTCAGAGACTTAATTGCACCTGTGTTGACAATTAAACGGCTGTAACTGAAATTTTGGGCTGAATTACAGCTCGGAATGTTATTTGTCACCAAGAAATGGTTATTTTGTACATTTCAAGTATTTCTAACCTTTTTTGTTTAAAAGTCAAACTTAGAACCCTGAAACATGCCAGGCAAATAAGACCCCACCCTGGCACAAAACTGGTGTAGATGTGTAAATGTCAGCCCCATGTTCAATATTTTGTTATCAACATCTAGGATTTGTGGTGTTTGTTGCAATTATCTGGCTTATAGAACAATAAAATGTAAATTTTGCTCCTTTTCAGGCCTCCTTTTTGCTGTTAATTCTGTCATAACCACTTTTTTGACTGTATTTTATCAGGAAATTGATGTAAAGGTCCAGATGTCTTGCTTCAGCACAAGGATTGCAATAACACTTTGTAGGATGCCTCTGAGGTTTGAGATGTTGGAAATCTTGAAATATTCCCAAATTTGTGAAAAATGTGTATTATGTGACCTTTTTGTTACAGAGGAGTGATCATAGACCAAATATTGCATTTTTTTCATTCATCAAGGCCTATTTTTAACCATAATTCATATTTATTGCACCTACTTTAGTTTATATGTACATATGTTAGCCAGGGATGGTAAAACATAGCTGTTATACAGATTCCTTTGATAATGATAGTTCCACAAGCAATGGTTAGATTGATTCAGTCAGTGATATGTTTAGGGGGTGGGGATACATGTTTCTGTATAGATCTCTAATATTACAATCAATGCAACTGATTGGTGATTTTCCTGTTTGCATATTGTCCAGGGTTTCTCAAAATATATTACTTGCCAGTCTGGCTATCTAAAAAAGTGGAAAATTATTGTTTTTTTGAAAGATACTACATGTAAATTTTGTACATTTTCATGACATGGCATTTAAAAAAATACATTTTTGACAAAAATTCGAGATTAGGAGTGTTTTCAGTGTAATTTGTTTGCAACTTGCCTAATATTTTCACAGAACTGAAATACTGCCTTTAATAAAAATTTGTTTTCAAATTTAGCACAAAAGGCCCAGGGACTTGATATGCATGAAGAACCTCACCCGTCCTTTTGAGCAAGAGTTTACCACATGTTGCTCAATCTGTGGTAGAAAGCGTTCTGTCCAACGAAAATTTGGGAAAAAGTTACAGCCGGGCTAAGTGACGAGATTTAACATTAAAGTCAATGGGGCAATCTTTAGTGTACTGTGGCCATATTGCCAGAATTACAAGTTTCCGTTCAAATTCAGCCAATCATGTTACCTCCCTTTGAAAGTGAAACTAGTATTTGGCATGTAGCCATTTTCCTTAAGAAAATTCCTCACGCACATGAGATCGGGAAAAAAACAGGTTAGTTGACACGTCTGGGGTCAATTCCAGTCCATAGTTAAACTATACATTATGCAAGAGCTATCTACCTATGTAACGGTGATATATTCACCAATTTTTTTTTTGTAAATTGGATAAAAATTTTGACCTCTACGACTACAGTAGAGTGGTTCAGAGACTCCTTAAAAATACTGATCCACTTATCTGTCTGATTGCACCTTCGAGAAATTTTCTGAAGTGAGCAGAAAACACTAGCTATTTTGCAAACATGTATTGGTATAAGCTGAGTAATAAATACATTTGTTACGCATTTTAAATTTCCTGTTTATTTAATAGCGAACATGCGTAAAAATTTCAACTGCACTCTTTGATTTAAGTTTTGATTTTGCTGATTTGGGCGATTTCAGTACAGAGCTTTCAAATCCATGAGCACACCAAGATAAGCTCATTACAACATTTTGGGATTTACTTTTATTTAGTGGTTACAACCAGGGCTTCCACTTCAAAATTTTCCCAAACGGTCATTTTGCTTCCGGAGAAAGTGGTGCTTTTTTTAAGCACATAATAAGAAGCTAAAAACTTCATGCTATCGGAATGTCAATCGGATTTAATTGGGTCAAGGTCAGTCACACAAAAATGATTGAAATTCGGCACGTGGGGGCCCCTCCGTAGAAATCCTCATTAGTTGTTTTTTTATCACATTTTGGCGTACGTGACTAATTCGACTGTTGACCATTTCTCCATACACTGGGAAAAAGTAGTTCCGAATGATAAGCTCATGTAAATAATATAAAGTCATAAAAATGTACAATAATTAACATAATTCTTACACTTATCAATATTAATTCGTATTGGTATTTTGTGAGCTCAAATAATATCGAGCTAGTATTTTAAATCCATAACGTGTAAAAACATTAGGACGTATTTCAAAATGGCTGCTACCGTGAAAGCTCATTGTAACAAACAAAAATGACGTCTATCAATTGTTATATAAAAGAAAAATATGGATTAAAAACACACCCGAAAATACATCTTTTGTGCGGAAATATCATTTCTTATACACGGGAATATTTGTGACCATTTCGTAGAGAATTTACGGCTGACTTTGTTTTTCGAAGCGGAACTGTCATACTCGTGGGATTCATTGACGGCAATATCATCACCTCGCTTTCTTTTGTTGCTCTGAGAGGTGAGGAATTTCAACATTTTGAAATGATATAGAGAATGCTTACATTTCGGATATATATATCATTCGCGACGTTAATATGATTAACTCTTGTAATCAAGTGATTAAGAAAGGTTTGTAATTTGTTGGATGTTGATACGGTAAATTTTATCTTAGTCAATTTTCAAGATACAGTCCACAAATTTTGCACAGTTCCTAGTTTTTATATGTACAATAACATATATATTTTTTTTAGATTTTTCGAGGGGGGCGATTTCCCACCCATTGCCCACTTGACATGAAATGACCCAATTATGTATTGATTTCATCATTGTCTTACCAATTTCCTTCTAGTTAATACACATTCTTTAACTGCTACATCAATATTTCCTTTTGATGTTTTGAGAGCAGATTTTGCTTCAACTTCTGATAATTCTCCAACATTGTTCGTATCTAGATTTTGCCCACATTGAGTAGCAAGAGATACAACATTATCTAGGAAAGGTTGCCAGCTTTCCTTCAGCCATAGAATTGTACCACTAAGAGACTGGTCTACGTCTATTGCCACTTTTATTTCCTCTGTGTCATATCCTAGTTTATCAGCTTTCTTAAAAATACAAATGCACATATGACATCATTAACAGATACGCACAGGACAACAAGCAAGATACGCCCACATTGCAAGAGATGGACAGAGAACAAGCTCAAAAAAAGAAGCAATTTTTCATACAATCAAGGGCCTTAATTCAAGAAGTAATTGTATTCCATAGAATTGTGACCCCACCCCATGGCCGTTCCTGTCGGAATTTTTCTGTCTGTGTCGGAAAAAAATCGCTGGTTAGCTATGCTCGCATTTTTGTCGGGAGAGAGTTTTAGTACGACATATTCTCTGAAATTCAGCTGTAAACTTTTAATTTTCAGACACATTCGCCACCTGCATGTTATAGAGGCCTAAATTCACTCTCACAGCTTCTAATTTTTGTGCTCTCCCCTCCTCCTGCTTACGGCAGTCGGCGATGACCTTCGTTAATTGATTTTTTGTTGTCAGAAATTTATCTTCCTCGCCCCCCTTTTTGCGGCTAAATTTTGGTTTCTGGCCTGATTGTGACCTATATACTCTAGTTCAATTACTAAATGCCATTGAAACAGTTTATGATCTACCATATTTACAATAATTGCGTACAAAATTTGTACTCAACCATGATAAGTGTGTAACAGTGATATAGTCAAACATTTTTTTAAATCGAATAAAAATTGTAATCTGTAGCTTTTTCGTAAAATCAAGTGCCATAATTCAGGAAGTTACAATTCTATATACGCAAATATTGAGAAGAACCAAGATCTTTGGGTTATAAAAATGCATCAAAATTGGATTAAAATTACCTCTAGAGGGAACACAACCTTGATATATATCATATATTTACACTTTTTGCGTGCTAGAGACGGACATTTTCTCCGGCAGTTTTGGTCTGATTTTCACGAAATTCGAACTCAAACATCATTAAGATGTAACAGTGACATATTCAAACGTTTTTTTTAAATCGGAAAAAAATGCAACATCATTAAAGGGCTAATCCCGATATTTATTTTGTGAATAAAACTGCTTAATTTTGTGTTAAAAGCCCTTAAAATTATCGAGCCAAATGCCGAGCAACTACTTCAGTATTTATGATTAGTTTTCAAACGACTTAAATCTGTCAGTCTTCATCTGGATTTGAGACCGGTGCCCCAAGGTTTAATTTGTGGTATCTTGATTAAACCAAAACATTTTTTTTATAAATATAATGTGTAGTTGAAATTTGCCTTTCTCTATCAAGTACGGCACATCGGTTATTCACTGCATAGCCCTCTCAAGTAACCGTAATCGGTTATAAGGTCACCCAACGAAACAATTGATCCGAAATCTTAAAAGGGTTACGTGTCCGGATAAGCAGTTTTGGCGTTCACGTCCAAACGACTTAATATTTTGAGTTGAAATTTTGAGACAAGGTAAATACACCATTCCCCTATATTTTGGTGTTTTATTTTCATACATTCTCAGATTTTTATTTTTGAGCCCCTGTATAATTAGGGATTGTCCCTTTAAGGGTGATATATTCAAACAATTTTTTATAAAGCGTGATAAAATTGTCACCTCCATCACTGAGATGTACTGAGAGGTGAATCTGTGCCCAGCCATTATGTTCGGCTTGTTATTTGTACGTCTATCGTACGAACATTAATTTCCCGACTATTACTCGGTATTACCATGTTAAAATTGTAAATAAGGTGCGTTAATTAACAAGGATAAAAAATGTCTGAAAGATGAGTTAATGAACGCTAACTTTGCGACGGTGCGTTTTCTGTTAGAGGGGTGTTTATTAACCGACCTATAAAAAATGAATGTCAATGGTGTGTATTATTTAATTGGTGTGTTATCTTGTTAGTTGTGATAACTGCACCAAAAGGAGTATAATTGCAAGGACCAACAGGCTTTATCTGTGTTAAATAAAAATTTGGTAAGGTAAACGTCACGCTGTCATCACGTAAAGCAGCAAGTATAGACTTTCAATGTTCCTGCTTCATTGGAAAAAAATATATCAGATAAAAATTATGCCCTATACTAGATACGAAAACGTTGCTAAAAACAAGTCACATCACAAGACTATCATTGGATTCGGAGTAGGGCCTATCGCAGAATTTTGTTTTTATTACTATCACACTCATTTAGTAACAAGTTACATCTGACAAACTTCTTTCATGATCTAGGACTATATATGATCAACTGCAAAATCGTTGACATAGGCCTTCTACTGACGTGGAAGACGCTTTGAAAGGGGGATATTAATTTACATTAGTATATATTTAGGCTAGCTGTGTTGTTTACATTTCGTTGCTATGGTTACATCAGTCCTTTATATTGCTAGATTTCGAAAGCGTGGCGGTTTCGCCATAAAATGAACAGTTTTACCGTAGAAAGATCAACATAATAATATTACTAAAATTGCACTGGTCACGTTCATAAGCAGATAACTCGAAATGATTTTTTGGGGCCTTTTTTCTGTCTTAAAATTTCAAATTGTGGCAGTGGGGCTTGGAGGCGTTACCCATCATTCATAAAAAAAATGGTGAAAATGGGTCACCCACCATGTGCCGATCCCTGCATGGTTGGTTCTCTGGTAAATGTATTCTTAATCAGCTTTTCAGAATATGGGTGGTTCAAAAATCAGAGATAAAATCTATGAAGAGCACTAATCCTCTTTCCAAATTAACGGGCCATACTTACTTTAACTAGATTAAATAATTCAGCACCTTCATATTTGATCTGATTCTGTTGCCTTGTTTCATTATTCTTTTTCATAATTTTTTGAAAGGTTGCCTGCTTGTCCTCTTGTAACTCAACTGTCTCTTGATTAGGCAAAACACTATAATTATCACTTTTTGGAGTAGTTGAATACCTATGTGATAAACTAGAAACTTCAAAGGCAGAAGATGGGGAATCGTCTGTGTTTCTAGTATGCTTCTGCTTGATAACTGGTTTTAATTTGTAAGAAAAGACAGTTGTTGATGGTACATCATTTCCATGAAATCTACGGTGAGCTTCCAATTTTTCTATATATACCTAGAATTAAAATTAAAGTCATTAGTTAAAGTAACATTATTTAAGATATAGATAAGAACTAGCCATTCGTGCCAAAATATTTCGAAAGTAGATGATGTAAAATGAATAATTTGAAAATCTTATTCAAATTACTCTATTGCAAACGAAGATATTGGCATTTGAAGGTTTGACAGATGTGTACAATAATGGTTGATCGAAGCTAAGTCATGAAACGGCTGGAACCCGCCATATTGATTAAATCAAATTATCGCTGAAACATTTTAATCTGTTTAATATCAGAGAAATCTGATGCCATCCAGAGTTGATTAAGGCCCGGATAAGTTAATTAATGTCTAATTAATAGTATTAATACTTTAGAAAACATTTCAGGCCCAAAGAAAGATCTGCTATAGGCATAATTAAGGAAGTTAGGACCCGAGATGCGCGAATATTTAGGTTATAAATATGCATTTAAAATTTTATCAAAATCAGATAAAATTTGTGACCTTGTGCACAAGCTAAAAATGTGATTATTCGTACAACCCGGGGCCACAATCCTTGAGATTAATGCCAATATCGAAATCTTTGGGAGATAGACCTAAATTTCAAGTTTTGACAAATCTGAAAATCAATAGGCTTCTTAGTCTCATGACCGTAACGGACGAACGGGCGCGATGACCATTTTGGACATCTATATGATCGTATGAAATATGGATCACAAAACTTAATCTCAACCAACTTAAAGGTGTAACGGTGATATATTCTAACGTTTTTTAAAAATCGGATAATAATGGTGACTTCTAGAGGGACCACAAGCCAAAATCATGATTTTTCGTACAATCAGTGGGCATAATTCAGGAAGTTACGATCCATTATGCGCAAATATTTGGGTTATTAACATGCATTTCAAATTTATCAAGATCAGATCAAAATTGTGATTTTCCGTACAATCCGGGGTCACAATCCTTGAGATCAATGCCAATATCAAAAGGAACCGAGACCTTTGGGAGATAGACCTATGATTCAAGTTTCAACAAAATTGGATAAAAATTGTGACCTGTAGAGTACCCACAAACAAATTGTGGACGGTCAGACAAACAGGGGCAGTAATTATTGGAAATCATTGAAAATAACTGGGATTCTCTGGTAGTAATTATTGGAAATCATTGAAAATCTTCTGATATCATTGAAAGTCAATAGGCTTCTTAGTCTCATGACCTTACCAGACGGACAAGGGCGACGACCATTTTGTACATCTATATGATCGTATGGATCCATGTATCTGTCCATTGGAATCAAATATCATAATTTCAAGCGAAATATTTGTTTTGAAAGCTCCAAATACAGTTTTTGCCAAAATTACATTACTTTCGGTAATAATGAAAATGTTAAATTAGTTCTATGAAAACATAAATGGCATAAGGCTTAACATAGTTAAAAGATAGTAAGCTGGCACTGCCAGGCAGGATACGCCCACATTTTCGAGAGATGGATAGAGAACAAGGAAAACCGAAAGTGATTTTTCCTACAATCAAAGGCTATAATTCATTAAATTACAATTTGATATGCACAAATATCGAAAAGAATCAAGATCTTTAGGTTATAAACATGCATTTCAAGTTTCAACAAAATTGAATTAAAATTGTGACCTATACTGGGTCCACAACCTTGATATACCATTTTATAACAGTATTCGCGTACACACGGCGGCCATTTTGTATGGCAATTTTGTTCCTTTCGATATTTGCGCATATCGGATCATAACTTCCTGAATTATGGCCCCTGATTATACGCAAAATCGTCTTTGTTTGTCTTGTGGTCCCTCTGGAGGTCACAATTATTATCCGATTTAAAAAATCGTTTGATTATATCACCGTTACACCCTAAGGACCACAAGCTAAACAAAGGCGATTTTGTGTATACTGGTTTCATTTTAAAATAAATATTAAACAAGTTAGAAATGCCGAGAACTATTTGGATTGGAATAACCATAGATATCCTATAGGATATCTATAGGAATAACAATAGCTTAAGTCAGAAAAAAGTGCGTCGACATTGCCGTACGTACGAGTGCTATTATTATTACATTATTAGTAGTATATTTTAGCAGACGATGCCACTGTCAACATCGTGGACGTGGGGCGAAGTACATGTACATTCTACGGCTTTCAAACATCAAATGCGTATTACAAAAGGGTAGAGACGTATTTCTGAAAACCTTCTTATTTGAGCTAAACAGGATAACGGAAAACTTTTGTTATAAAGATGAATATGACCCAAAACGACTACTTTAGAATTTACACACGACTACCATACTATATTATTAATAAGTTCACCGGTTCTCTTTGTTCTGTCAATAGAGCCTTTCATATTTTTAAAAAAAAGTAAACTTCTATTATTTTTTACATTCAGCCAAAACTACATTGGACAAAAATATCCTTTTATTTATCTTTACTAAATTAATCTAGGCACTCGCATAAACAGGTTCTCTTTTTGGAATTAGAATGAATAAAAGTTCAAGTATTGAATTAATATTAATAATATTACAAATGACAAGAAGGCTCACTTCTAGTCTTAGATCTTTGGAATGGAAGTTAATCAATGGAGTCTAGGCCTAGCTTCCATTTGTCAGAGCTCTTAGTTTCTATTGTAATTTTACTCCCCAAGGAAAATTTTGCGTTAGTAATTCAGTTACTCGCTAAACTCACGCAGAGTCATTTTTGCGTGAGTAATGGAGTACTCACGCAGTGTTTACTTTGTGGCAAGCACTGCAGTCTGCTGTCTGCGGTCCTCTAAATATAATATGATATATCGTCAATAGCGAAGATGTTTGTTTATGTCAGGCCTACTCGCTTCAGTTTCTGAATCATGTAGGCCTGTCGAGTGGGCCAGGGCTTAGTATCACTTTGCCACTTCAGGCAACCAACACATGTAGGCCTATCTATCGATGAAGTTACGCTTCACAGAACAGGCCTGACAGGGTTAGAACTTACTTTTAGACTTAGCTTAGTGTGGATAGGCCTAACAATCTGCATGCATGTAGACCATAGAGTACACCCCTATACTATATATGCTATACACGTATAACATAGTTCTAGTGTTTAAATGTCTCTGTCAAAACATAATTGTCATACTTATTCCACCAGCTAGACAACCTGTTAAAATACTTTACTTTAGACCTATGTTATGAGGATTTTGCAGTGTCTATACAAATACAAGTTTAACTAGACCTGCATGGCAGTGCTGAAGCAACATACCAGAGGGATGCATTCGAAATTCCGTTCAATGGGCTATCGGATGATACTTTAGGTCTTTTGATCTGGTAGTATCTAACAGAGAAATCACGCTTTTGGCAGAAATCTTCATTTTTTAGCATTTTCCTCACAATATCGGATATTTTTTCGACTACTCCAGCTTTTTTGATCATTGTTGGGATAGCTTTAACAAGTTGTTTGGATACTTGTCTTTCTATCCCAGAATTGCCAGATACATCTATTGAGTAGTTTTTGAAAAAAAGATAAATAAAAGAGCACTTTCAATAATTTGTATTATTTCAACCCTTTTCCTTTTGGATTCTCGCCACACACTACTGATACGACTCGGAGTAAAAAAAGTTTTAAAAAAATCGCTGGAGTCGTTTTCGAGAAAAAGGCGTCTCAAAAGGCTCCAAAAAAGAAAAATACTAGAGCATTTCCTGTTCATGGTATCTGTAAGAATTGGGTATCATTCGATGCTGCAATTCTCAGGCAACCTAACGATACCTTAATCCTTTTAATCCGTTGATATCATGTTTTCCCCAAAAGCATTCACTTTTTGCGTTTTTTTCAAAATATCAGACATTATTTTGACTACTTCTGGTTTATAGATGTTTGTCGAAATAGCTTTATACGTTGGTTTTGAACTATAATTTCATGTTCCAGAAACGTCGATTTAGCCGTACAACGAAACTCGAGCTCACAATATGGGCAGAAAATTTGAAATAAATCGAAAAATAAAGGGCGATAACTCCGAATGAAACTTATATGTCAAATTTGAAAATTTTGAAAAATAACAAAAATTGTCTCTTAAAAAATATTTTTCATTTTCCGAACGCTAGAAGTCAGCGAAGAAGTTTCGAAATTTTCAACAGCTATCGTCCGAGAAAAGATTAAGGGTTTCCGAAAATGTCATTTGTATGAAAATAGGTACAGAATTGACGAATCTACGTCCGTTTTTTATAACAAGATAAAAAGTATTAAAATGGGTCAAAAACTCGCAAAGTTACAGGTCTAAATATAGTTAGAAACACTGCACCTGGGCAAAAAAATAATCAAAATAATGAGCCGAGGAGTCGTTTCGTCAAGAAACACAAACCAAAATGTAATAACAATGCCGCGTGTGAGACTGGTATTGTGTAGTAAGTTCAAATGATTTGTTGGCATTTATTATAGCATAGGATGAATAAAAAGAATTGGGTTAAACGTCCTACGCTTCTGACCTAACCTGGGCTAATTGAAGACGGGCATACGCCATACAGTGTGCTACCAGACAGCAACTGAATTCCAACTGCCAAGGGATCTTATACGGCACGCCAATGTGTACACAGGACCTTGATTTTTTGTCCCATCCAAATGACTTGGCAGCTGTCCATGACAGGCCTTCCATCTGCATCACTGACAAGGGGAAACCATGCCGGTAAACTGAGATGAACTTTCTTGGCAAATGCATGGATCGAACACCTGGCCTCCAGGCTAGTGAGCCAGCACCTTACCCACTTAGCCACGTGACCCCACTTATAGCATAGAACTAAATGAAATGAATTTGGGATTAACGTCCTACTGTTCTGCTCCTAAACCGGGATAATAAAGAAGGGCATGCAGTGTGCTTTGAGTGAAATTTTGCGCGGACAGCGGTTCTACCTACTCTTATATCGAATTCCCACTGCCAAGGGCTCTATTAAGTGCACATCAATGTTTACATGCGACCTCGGTTTTTTGAACCATCAGAACAACTAGTCAGATGTCCTTTGTCATGCAACCCCTCCTGCATCACTGACAAGGGGGAACCGTGCCACCCAAAAAACCTGGCTAACTGCGTGATCCCCTATGGTTATTGGGTCCAAATTGAGAGAGTGAGAGAGAGAGAGAGAGAGAGAGAGAGAGAGAGAGAGAGAGAGAGAGAGAGAGAGAGAGAGAGAGAGAGAGAGAGAGAGAGAGAGGGAGGGTTAAATGTCCATTTGACACAAACTAGGTAATTTTGGGACTAACATTTGGTTTACTTTTATTTCAATAATTCACTTGTGTGTAGGGGTCTTTAGCAGTGGGAAGAAATCGGAGGACCGGGAGAAACCCCACGAGGCTGGACAGGTGACCTTTCTCCTTGCCACGTACAACCGGGGATTCAAATCCACACCAGTTGACTCAATGACAGGCTTTATGATACAGTGCATGCATGGGGTCTAAATTGAGCAGGAGGATCATGGTGGCTAAGTGGGTAAGGTCGGCTGTTCGATCCCTGTGTAACCAGCTTGGTCCTAGTTCTGTTGTATATTCATCATAAAGGGGTATCTTCTTATTCACATATCATAACACTTGATTCAGCTAATCATATAACTTTATGTAGACACAGCATTAACAATTTACAAAGTGGCATAATAACTACAACATTATGTTCAACTAAAGAAGTATAAAATCAAGAGTCGGCATAACTATAAGAGTAGTCTATTCGCTGTCTACTACCTAACTTGCCTATTTCATGGGGCCGTCTTCCTATTTATATTCTTAAAGATGTAACCCCTAGATACCTATATTACAATTAACTTAAACACAACAATTTAGAAACAGATTAAAATATTAATAGTATACAAGAAGATTATAGATATAGAAGATTAGAATATTAATTATGTACATGTATTAAAATATTACTATTACTATTATTCCCTTCAGTCTCATTCTTATTAGACTACTAGTTAAGGTATTACCCATAATGAACTTAACCACACAAAGGGAATTCTAGAGTCTAGACAGACCCTGGTGACATGGCTCCCCCCCAGAAAAGATGGCGTCCTCGTCATCAATATTTGAGCTATTGTCATACATGTATACATGAGTAAGGCCATACAGTCAACATCACATGAACTATATGATACTATATCAATATATTTTTAAAAAACTTATGCAAGTTCGGATAGCCGTGGCGATAGAGAGGCCGCTTCTCACCAATGCATCGAGGGTTCAATCCCAGCTCAGGGCAAGAAGTTTATCGTTGAAAGTGAGAGGGATATTCTGTCTTCCGTCCGATCAGGCAGGTTTCCCCTGAGTTCTTTGGTTTCTTCCTGCAGTAATGATCGAAATCATTCGCACGATCTGTGCCAAGGGCCAAATTGAAAACAGGCCTCAGGCCTAATTTGCTACCCTTGTAAAATGACAAGATTATTATTATTATTATTTTTAAAACAATATATTCGACTAAAATAAGGTAACTAAAAAAGTACCGGTAATTGAACCCTTCAACATTTGTGTTGCCTTGAATATGATTTAGGCCATGCTGCCTACATCATGTGACTAGTAGATAAGTCAAGGTCTTAATCTTGAAAGGTCATATTCTGCCAATTAAACATCATCATAGTCATAGGGAATATAAATACAATAAAACATAGTATTACAATTAAATTAGTGTGGTAGCCAAAAAATTAATCAAGGCAATCAAGATTTGAACTAAATCATGTATATAATTAAAGCCATACTGCCAATCATACATATTTAGATGGAAAATTAATAAAGTCATCTACTTACAAAAAGTCATGGTACTCATTAAAATAAAAATAAAATTAAAGGAATAAATAAAAAAATAAAATTACTAATGTAGTAAGTATAGGGTTAAAAATTAAAAAATATTGTGGTAAAACAACATTTCATTGATAATATCAATAAAGGATTTAATGATAGTCATATAATGACTGAATTTGGAAGTGTGATCAGTCTTAGATACCCATAGCAACTTATACCAAAAATAAAATAAAGCGTTTTATGCATGTCTCTTTTTTACAAAGCCTTTTTGTGTTTTTGTGGCATGAAATTGTCTTACTAGATCTTGGGGCAATAAATCGCGAATAATCCATTGCGGTCTTTTAATGTTCTTTAATCTAGTTTTATACCAAAACTGACCACGATATTTAGAAGATTGCAAAATTTTGACAATATTGTGTATTAGACCTTGTGGGGTTATTTGGATGAAAAATGGGCTTTGCGTTTCCTTTTTTGAAGAGTATATGCTTTAACTTTGGATGGGCATGCCACTAATATGGCTATGTGTAGATTGCTTCGGGCTAAGCTTAATTTTTCAACTTCTACTTCTACTGATGAGATTAAGACTTCCATAACATCATAAGGTCAAAGCCACACTACTTATATCTTTCCTGATGCTTGTCATATGATCAAATTATTTCAAAACACTCTTCAAGCTTATGGTGGGTTTACTAGTGATGACGGAAAGGTCCTTTGGAAATTTATAAAAGAGAATAATGATGTTCAAAATGAATCTGGTCTGAAGCTAGCTAACAAGCTATCAATGAAACATATACAATTTGCTCATCAGATCACGGCATAGTTCGTTTGGTGAAGCTTTGTCATTCGGTTTGTCATTAGTGTGTCGAGCCTGTTATTCTTTCTGACGTTTGTGTGGTGAAGCTCTGTCATTCGGTTTGTCACTCGCGTGTTGAACCTGTCATTCCGTAAAAAAATCTTCCTTCCCAAGTTTACATTTAACACTCACCCTTTTGGTGCAGTCTTTACAACTATCGAGAAAACACACCAATTAAACATTACACACCGTGTCATTCGTTTTCACCCTTGTTAATTAACACACTTTATGTGGAGATTTTAAGCCATAATGAGGAGTTATAATCTGAATTTTTTTTTATCGAGAATACAATAGCTTGGCAGGACGAATGACAAAGTGAATGACAGAATTAACCGATTGACATTCGTGTGTTAATCTCTGACATTCTCTGTGATTGGTGGTGGGAACCTATGTGATTCTGTTTGTCATTCGTCGGGTGAAGCTCTGTCATTTGGTTTTTCCTTCGCATTTTTAACCTGTCATTCGTGTGGTGAAGCTCTGTCATTCGGTTTGTCATTCGCGTGTTGAACCTGCAATTTTGCCTGTCATTCGTGTGGTGAGGCTTTGTCATTCGGTTTGTCATTCGTTTGGCTAGGCTCTGTCATTCGGTTTTCATTCGCGAGTCGAACCTGTTATTCTGTTTGTCATTCATGTGGTGAATCTCTGTCATTCGGTTTGTCATTCGCGTGTCGAACCTGTTATTCTGTTTGTCATTCATGTGGTAAGGCTTTGTCATTCGGTTTGTCATTCGTTTGGCTAGGCCCTGTCATTCGGTTTGTCATTCGCTTGTCGAACCTGTTTTCTGTTTGTCATTCGTGTGGTGAAGCTCTGTCATTCGGTTTGTCATTCGTGTGTCAAACCTGTTATTCTGTTTGTCATTCATGTGGTGAAGCTCTGTCATTCGGTTTGTCATTCGTTTGGTGAAGCGCTGTCATTCGGTTTTTCATTCGCGTGTCGAACCTGTTATTTTGTTTGTCATTCGTGTGGTGAAGCTCTGTCATTCGGTTTGTCATTCGCGTGTCAAACCTGTTATTCTGTTTGTCATTCATGTGGTGAAGCTCTGTCATTCGGTTTGTCATTCGTTTGGTGAAGCGCTGTCATTCGGTTTTTCATTCGCGTGTCGAACCTGTTATTTTGTTTGTCATTCGTGTGGTGAAGCTCTGTCATTCGGTTTGTCATTCGCGTGTTGAACCTGTCATTCCGCACAACTTTCCCCATATAAAGACCTGTGCTTATACAAAGTCATATTTGCGTAGAACACACCGGCGAATGAAATATCGCACGGTCAAAAAAAAATTCCTTCCCAAGTTTACATTTAACATACACGCTTCAGATAAAGCCGGTTGGTCCTTGATTATACCCTTTTGGTGCAGTTATATAACAACTATCGAGAAAACACATCCAATTTAACAATACACACCGTGTCATTCGTTTTTCACCCTTGTTAATTAACACACCTTATCTGGAGATTTTAAACCATAATGAGGAGTTATAATCCCAATTATATTTTTTTTTTTATCGAGATACGTAGGTATTTATCGTTTTGCTACTTTTTCATGGGGCAAATGTACGTTTTAACCATTGGTTTTAACCCTTACCTATTTCTCAGTGTAGTTGAATTACAGTGGCCTAAAGGGAGCGGTTATTGCTTAGAAATAGCTTGTCATTCGTTATTCGCTTGTCATTCGTCATTCAGATTAGGGAGATAGACATGAAGGCAGTGAAAACAGATAGAAGGAAAAATATACAGATGAGATAAGATAGTAAGACATTTATAGCCTGTTCAGACGCTTAAGTTGAGCTAGCTTAAAAACCTCAGCGATCGTTAAACCAGTTTAACTTAAGCGTCTGAACACACATGTTGGGCAAATAAACCAGTTTAAAAAACCCAGCTCGCGACCTGTCTTCGAGACGGCTTTTTGTTTTAAGCTGGTTCAACTTAACCGTCTGAACGGGTTGGGCACATTGCACAGTAAATGGGTCATCATACTCCCATCAAATGTTATAGTTTGAAATTCCCCAGGGAATTTCATCAACATGGATGTTCAGTGCATAATATACTCCAGTTTTGGGGATAATTTAGGCACTTCGGCTAATTTTATAGCCTAATTTCCAGGCCCACCCAGAATGAAGAAAATTCAGTGCTGAACTTTTGGGACATATAAAAAGTAGTGAACACCATTTCATCTTCAAATGTTTTTATTTTCTGTATAATTTAATCATTAAGCTGTCTAAAACACTCAATTATGTATTAATATACATATAATTATACTCACTTTTTCAAATGTCTAATTAACATCAACTTTGATGGAAAGTTTCACAAAAGATTCTACTTGTTAAGTCTATGGTTAAGACTATTAGCAAAAAAGGTAATTAATTTAGTGTACTTAAGGTGTTTGTTTGATAATAGATATTAATTAATTAATTCCAAACCATAGATTTTAATAAAATTCAAATATAAAGATTTAAATTCACATGTAACATTTGATGGAAAACCGTAACACTTGAAACTTTTTGACGGAAATGTAACATTTGAAATATATTTGATGGAAAATCGTAACATTTGAAATTGAAAATTTATGAAAAGTAACATTTTCAAAACATTTAATGGAAAACAAACAGCATTTTAAAATGTATTGTTGGAAATATATAAAATCTGAATGTTTCTGTACACCCTGACATACATGTAACTATTAAGATTATGAAAATAAAATGTATAAATGAAAAATGAAATAGATCTTGCAACTTTCAAGGCACATTTAAGAAGGTTCAAATTTGTAAAAAATTCTAGAACCAATCATTGTAATCTGTGGGTTTGGTATAATTCCATAAATGTCGGAATACAATACAGAATATGCAGAATCATCAACTGAATAAAGATGGGAATTTAGAGGCATCTTGGCCTTGTAATAGCGGACACCAAGCGGATCTTCTGACGCAATCTACAAAATATAATAAATAGTTTACGTTATTACAGAATTAAGATAATGAAAACAATAAATTTCAGCATAAATTTAAAGTCTGGAGATGGCAACAAAAGTGAAAAGTACCAGCTTTCTTTACTACTATTTGAAGTCAAATGCACTCACAAATCATAAAAATATCACATTTTTCACAAATTCTCTGGGATCAGACACAAATATCAATGTAACTACAACAAATACCACCAGTCTGAACTGAACCAACAATACAAAAAAAACATCAACTTAAGAAATGTACTTACAACAGCTGGTATGCTTTCATTACCATGCTTCATTAAAACATGTGTTCCACATTTAAATACTGGGCTGCAAAAAGTTAATTTTACAAATATATTTATTGCTAAATTTATCTTTTCATCCCATGTGGGTGAAACAATATCAAATATAAGGCATATTTACATTTGATACATATATTCTGCATTAGAAATTATAATTACTGATGATAAACAAACTAAAATGCACTAATGTACCTCCTAGTATCTGCAGTTTTTCTCTCCATGTGATTGGTTCCATTCTCCATATTATTATCTATATCCATATCATGTACAATTTTATCAACCTTTTTATTCTCCATACCTGAAGAAAATAAAACAATCCAATATTACTTTATTACTTCATACAAATCTTCACTCAAATGAAAGTAATGCCATTATCAGTGGGCCAAAAAACACAAGTAGCCAAATCAATATAAATGTACAAAATTATCTTTGCATTACTTTACCATTGACATCGTTGTTATTTCTATACAGTCTGTATGCTTAATAGTGAATTACATGGTTAAAACGTGTGTGGTACAAAAGGAGGGAGGGATATGACATTTATGCTATCCCATACCCATCCCATAAATCTCATACCTTCATGAAATGTATGAACCAATAAATCCATGAAGTCATCATCATCGACATCATGTATTTTACTGGCAGTAATTCTTGAGGGTCTTGTTGAAGCAAACAATTCACATAGTGGAACAAAATGATTAGGAAGCCAGTGGCTCTTCTCCATATCCGTCCGGGTGCTGGACCACATTATAAAAACTGGTTGAACAGTTCTTCTCACAATAGGCCAAATAGGTCTGTTTAAATCTTTCCTGACATTAATATTACCTTTATTGGGATAGACAGACTCGATGGTTGCACCCATTACAGAACTAAGAGCAAATAAATGATAGATACCCATAAAAGTCCCTTTCATAGCGGTCTCCAGTGCTTCTTTATCGAAAATTTGACTGATGAGTTCATTATCAATTTGCTGTGGTGGTGTGTAATGGGGTGAGAACATGGTGTATATATTTGGTAATTGAGTTGCTTTCTTCAAAGGGAGATTATAAATGCCTTTATTCAAATGTTCAAAATTTATATATGTGTCTTTATTGAGTACCATTTCAATTAGAATGCGTAGACGTATTTCCGATGCTTGATTTTGGTTTCCAAATATTATGGTGCTGGCTGTGCGTGGTAAACAATTTCCATCTCCTAGTACCTTAACGGGCATTAAATTTTTATCAGAGTTAAGTGTAGGCGAAAGTTCAAATGCTTGCTTATCAACAACGCTGTTGTTCATTTCACAAATACTAGGAGATAATATTGTTTGAAGTCCGGGAAGGTTGTATATTAGACACATTTGTTTCAAATGGCTAAATGTAGTGCAGTTAGACAGCTTGTTTAAAATTTCTTCATGGTTAGTTTTATCTATATTTTCGTCATTTATTAAATGCTTTGTCTCAAACTCTCCGGTCATTTCTAAGTTAATACATTTATCAGTTTTTGAACCTGAACCAATACAAACTGCACAGAAACACGACAAAGTTCTCACTGATAAAACAAATGGCATACCGGTATTGTTCAAATTATGCAGCTTACGCGTACCTTTTAAAGTCTTAATATTTTCAAATTCTGGTCTTTTTCGGTCAATGTTGTCAATAAGAAAGAAACGTCTTTTACTGCCAGGTAAATCCATTGTTAAATTTGCATCACACCAGTTAACCATGTCTTCCGCACATTTTACAATTACTTTTCGCCCAATAACAGCTCGGTCAACTGCATTTTTTACCACACTACCTTCTCCGTCGCACTCACCTTTGCCATGCTCCGATCCAAAATAATGTCTTTCTGTTATTGCTTTTATAAGGCTTAGGTCTACAAAAGGTCCTTTACTTTTATATTGGCTTGAACACCCATCGGTGAAAATAATGCTCTTAATTGGAATAAATATATTGTTAGTCACATATTTCAATGCTTTGCTGAGAAAGACATTGACTGCATGGAAATCATGGCACACATCATCAGTTACAAATACTAAGGAATCGCGTACAAGCAGGTTTTCCTGCTTATAGAATAATACAATAGGATGAACTGTTGTCTGTTTATGATTGAAAGCTTCAGACTTAATTGCATCCTGCAAAACCACACTTCTATTTTGAGCAAAATCCATCTGAACAAGAAGCCTTTTTTCTGGAAGATTGTCTTTTATGCGACAGTACTGAAAATACTGCCAATGTGCAATGTGTAAATGGTAGGCAAATGACACTTTTTGAACAGGAGCACATACATCCCTTTAAAATTCTTCAAATAATTCTGCTATGGTACCATCTTTAACTATCAAATCTCGTTTTGTCTTTCCATCTGTATAATTAATTCTCTCCCAATGCATCCATCGCACAATTTTATCAGTAGGAATATTATTATATTGAGCTTTCAAGGTATTTGAGATATCTTTACACAAACTACATATGCCGAGAAGACATTTAAGGTTATGGAAACGGCTTACATCAGATTTAGAGCATAATAATATATCCACAAGAGAGCGTTCATCTTTAATTCACTTGTCTGAATCAACTAAATGATTTAAGACATCTAACTTATAAATTACGTTGGTACACACGAGTTTAAATGTGACCTCTTTAAAAGTCGTACCTGGCGCGGCTTTAACTCGCAAAATTTGCGAAATCCAATTTTCAAATTCTCATGCTGTCGTCTAAAAATGATATAGGATGAGGCCAATGACATGGACAATAGAAATCCTGCACCATATTTTGTCGCATATTTCTTTTGAGGAAGGGCCCGAGAAATTTGAGGAGATAAGAAAAACATTTGAATCTTTTTCTTGGTTGCTGCAGGTATCGCATCACTTCGAATTTTCCTGGTGATTCTTTTCAAAGAAAATTTTCTGTTGATACCTAATGTTGATGCAACCACACTTTTCTTCACTGTTTCACTTAAGGAGGTTGCAACAATATTGACAGCAGTTTTTCCTATTGGTGTTTTTTTCAGTTTCTTGAAAACCGCAGACAGATTTTGGACAATTTTGTGAGAAGTGTTGTTACTATTAATTTCTTGTAGAACTTCTTTCTTCTTGCGAGGAGTAGAATTCTCAATAAGGCCTTTTACAACTTGAGCAAATTTTACTGGTGAATTTGGGATGTTTTTCTTTACATTTGCAATAATGTTATACTTCGTTTTCACCGATTTAAATCCTTTCGATGTTTCTGTTTCTGACGATATCACTTGCAATTTCTGTTTTGACTTTCTCACTCTATCCTTCTCTTTACACCTTCTGTATTTCTGTGGATTCTCTTTAATTCTCTCCATTTCTTCTTGTTTTTTCATTCTCCAATATTCTCTCCTCTTTTGTTCTTCTGACCTGGTACTCGCAACAGTTTTTTTGGCAAACATGCTCACTTTCATTTTATTATGTGTTGAATTGTCTTTCCTTACTTGATCTTTCTTTTGTCTTTCTCTGTACTTTTGTTGTTTTATTTTGGCTTTTCTAATATTGATTTCGTTGGTTGATCCTGTAATTTCTTTTTCAACTCATGTCTTTTATTTTTGGATGCTGTTTTCTGTTTTTCTAAATAACTATATAATTTCTCTGGGTTTTTTACTTTTAGCTTTCTTCGATAGATAGACGATTTGGACTGCAAGTAAATTAGTATAAATTAAGATTAAATTCTCATATGAACCATAAACAATAAAGGAAGTCCTGAATTCCAATACTGACGTGCCGGGTAAAACTTGCCCGATGCATCAGTGTCAGTTGCTTGTCAGTCAATCAGGATAAAATGAAGAATAAACATAATTGATAATTCTATCACGATATATAAAGACTTGTAGAAGTTATATTTTTAATGAACAAAACTAGACCGTGATGAAACTTGATTAGATTATTTATTAACATCGATACAATTTACAGTTAAAAAGAGGTGCGAAAGTAAACCAGAAATAGAACCGTGACCTGTATTTTTATTTGATCGGTGACACTGACAGTTCTAAAGTTAGACACGGGGTTTGCAATTTCCGTAGTCTATTACCTCATCATGACTTAAAAAATAAACATATATTGCAAAACTACTATTATCATAATGAATTTTGTTCTGTCCAATTAAATTTACATTATAATATCAACAAACAATATGCAATTACGGCTAAAACCAAAGCGAAGGTGCCATTTCCGGAATGGCGAGAAACTGTTCAACACTCATGCGCATAAATTAATCAGCCAATAGAAAGCCAGAGAAAATACAACTGGGGCCCTAACTTCCAAATAGGGTATGTCTGATACAGCACGCGGACAAGAAGGTTTGTTTACTATAACGGAATTGTCAAAACAAATCGTAGCGTTTGAAACATAAATAAATTTATGTCAAAAATTTTCCGTAACGCGCGACATTGCCCAGTCTACTGTTAAATATTCATGCAACGTTTGAAATATCCATCCAAAGTATATGACTCGGGGGGGGGGGGGGGGGGGGGGGGTTGTCGTTCCCATGCCCTTGAACAAGCAAATACCTCAGTAAGTCAACTATAGCGACGAAGCCGTTTTTCGCGCCTTATTTTGGCATGCCTTTTTCAGAGAATTACTGCAAGATTTCTTACCGATTTTATGACAAACCGAATGTCGAACGCAACACAGTGTCAAACGTTATAAATTTGATGGAAGTTAGAGGTTTTGAAATCTAAAACAATAAAAACTATACCGTTCCGATTTTGGTTCTCTCTGGAGCAGGCATTTTGGTTGTTCCACAATCTCTGATAGTCTCGGATGTAAAGCGAGATTTTAATGAGCACGTTGATAGCGTTGATTTTTGCGAACGTTACCGAATAAACTTGATGGAAAAAAGTTCGCGTTACGTTTGACTTTTCAATTGACGATGTTTTCGCATAACGAGTACACGGATACATTTGTCAAACGTTTTGTGGACTTACCAATACTCCAATACATTGTATGTACCTGTAACATTTAGCAAATAGACAAGTGGCTTTCCAATTATATTAATGGAAACTTTTCAAACGTTATTCTGTTATGTTTGATGGAAATAATTTTTCAAAAATGGATGATAAATTACTGGTGTTTGTGAAGTTGTGATTCATCAGATACCATTAAAATTTCTGTAGATATCAGAATCAATTTGTCTAGCTCAACATGGCTCTTTCTAAATAAGATAAATAATTTACAGTTACTAAATTTAGCTTTTTACTGTGGTCATTAAAATATTGGGAGTAACCTTCCATCCAGCTTTGTTATGTGACTAAATTTTGAAACTACCACATTTTCTCTATTTTTGTGTCTTTATGCACAATATTGTTTTTCCTTTTTGTGAAATACTATACAAATCGGTTGATATAATTTTATTTACTATCCTTCTCAAAAATATGAATATTTTTTCGCGTGTATTTATCAGTTATCAAATGACCCGTTTACTGTGCAATGTGCCGTTGGCTTAAAAACGCCAGCTACAGCTTTCTTTGGACATGCGCAATACGCTACATTCCTAGGAAAATGGTGGCTTTATCTTCATGCAGTGCCGATGCCAGTGGCAGTATTAATGAAAACGACCATAACAGTAAGACTAATAGAGGGGTCAACTGGGGCGAGAAACAAATTTTGCAGATTATTTTCACCGTATGTTTACATATTATTATGACAGCAAATGGTATGTACGCATGTGTTGTTAATTCTAACCTCCGACCGAAGAGGTCAGAATAGGTAAACCAGTTTGGCTTACAGTACGTGCGAACGCAACACAATGCTGGCTTAAAAACCCCAGCGATTTTTTGCTGGTTTAAAAATAAGCGTCTGAACGGGGTATTAGTAACCTGTTGATATGATGTAAATAGAATTGTTCAACTGTATATAAAGTAATACTGAAATGAATTTGGAATTGGACTTTTAATGAACAGCAACCGCCTTCACCAGATACTTCTACAGTAATGAGCTATAACCCCCAATCCTCATCTACATCTACAAATTATCCCTATGTATCACCTGGGTGTATATTCGAACAAGAATAGCCCCGAAACACGTTGGTGATATAAGTCTGGCTGTTCAAGTTATCTCATCAGTAGTGAAGGCATGTAGAACAATGAAAGACATTGGTGATAAAAACGATTTGCAGAATGTGAAGCCACTGCAAAATTCCTTGAGGTAAGAAATCATCTATTTCAACACAGCTTTAAATCAAGATCAGCTTGTAGTGAAATTGTTAACATTTCAAATAACATGTATTATGGTAATATCTCTTACGCATAGTAAAATTAAAATTAATCTTCATATACTTTTATATAGCCTGTTGACCATCTCTTTGATATAATGAATAGCAAATCTCCTATAGCAAAGGGCTACAAAAGTCCAATAAACAAACATAATTTACAAGGCAAAACTTAGTCTCGGTCACCCAGAACCTCCTAGTCTTCAACATACAGAGGGTCTGGTACCGTTCTCAATATATGACTTAAAGCCCATTGCTCATGCGTAACCGGGAGTTTGGTTTTTAATGTGTCTTATTATCCAGTCTCTTTAGCCAAGTCATTGTGTAAACATCTTTTTTAAGAGGAGTTAACTAAAATCGATTGTAACTTAACAAACATTGATTAGAGCTACATTGTTTGATCTATTGCAACAAACAGATATAATTGACACATAATTTTAACATACAATCATTCACAAAAACAATTTCCATTCAATTGTGAAAGGTAATTTACCTTTATTGTAAGGTAATTTAAAGGACCTAAGTCCGTAACTCAAGATCCTCCAAAATCTTCGACCTCGAAAACACGAATTATTGGTCAAATTAAATCGACATTGATGAAATAAACTTACCGGGAAAAGATTAGCGTCTGATATCCGATATTTAAAATAAAATAATATTTTTAACATTGGTACACGATTCGTGTACCATTGTGCGTCTTAGCATCAATAAGTAATAAGACACTGAGAGAACGAGGCTAGAATATCCCACAAGTCAATGCGGTTGTTCATATCTTGGACGCGGATTCTACAAAGTATTGACAAGATGGCTGACAAACAACAAACGAAGAAACGACAAAGAAGATCAATAATGAGCACCCCGGCGAAAAAAAGAAAACAGGAACATGACAAGCAATACAGTAAGACAAAGAAAGGATCACTGATCAACATTCTATCAGAAATAGGTTGTTGGAATTGCTAAAACTTGAGATGAATGCAGTAGATGATGAACAGGCTGCCAAATTTATTATGACTCAATGAGCAGTAAGAAAATATTTTCAATTTTGCTTGGTTTGACGAACCCTCGAAATTAATTTATTATCTGCCGCTTGACTTGTTATACCTTATAATTATAGGGAAGATCTTTAGCGATCTTATGAAATATGCCCCATTATTTTCGTCGTAAGCAGAAAGATATCTTATAGTAATATGATAATGAAAATGAAAAAAAGATGAATGATTTTGATTCTCAGCAGAGTTGGAAATCTATTTGATTTTGGAATTGACTATTGTATTGGCATAAATTAACTTTTTTTTTAATAAAAAGAGCTATTTTGAAGATTGTGAATAAAGACTATTATATTTTTAACATGTTAGACAGGCAGTAAAATGAACCGTAGCTTTCTGTGTGTTTCTTACTTATCGTATACAAATATTCTATCTGGAAATTTTAAAACGGGCCTATAATATTTACGATGACGACGATGAGTAACAAAGTAAAAGTTGACAGGGAGTACAGTTTAGTTTGGAACCTGCAGTGCATAAAGACTAAATCAATGGAATAAAACAAAGTCTTAGACATTAGGTACCTTCAGCTAAATAAATCAGCTAATTTCTATAGTGTGTAGTATGTAGTGCCTGGGTTTATATCTGGAGGTACATCTAGATTTCATTAACTTTGATAATACATTATGATTTAGATTAAAAAAGATTATTTTAACGTGGACTGCATTATACCTTCACTAACACTTAGAATCTATCTCAAAGAGGCAATTACCTGTATATTAAATTACTTTTATGATAAAACTGAAAATTTTCAATTTATAGATGGAAACTGTCAACATCTAGCAGAACTGTTATACATGTAGCTTCCGGAATGAAGACTCCTCAAAAACATGTTGTAGCCACTACAAGTACACCAGCTGTCAAAAATGTAGAAGAGGTGCATCTGTAAGAAGTTTGATCTATTCATGGGTAAGCTTTTGTAATTTGGGGGGGGGGGGGGATGGCCGAATGGTTAGCACGTGCATGCTGTATCATAAAGCCTGTCATTGAGTTAACTGGTATGGTTTCGAATCCCCAAGTTGTACGTGCCAAGGAGTCGGGTTGCATGTCCAACCTCATGGGTTTTCCCCGGGTCCTCCGGTTTCCTCCCACTGCTAAAGACCCCTACGCTCCAGCGAATCCCAAAATGGGCTAGTTTGTGTCAAGGGGACGTTAAACCCCATTTCTTTCTCTCTCTTTTTTGTAATTTGTATTGTTTTTGTTAGTGGTTTGGGATTATTATTCATTTCTTAGGCATATGTATTTAGAATCAAACAAACATGTACATATTTTATTACACTACATGTTTTAATTTTCAGTTCTAGTTCAAATAAAGGCCTCAGTCAAATTGAACCACTTCCTAGTACCAGTAAAAGGCGGGTTGATTTGAATATTAGTCAACATGATATAACTATGGATGAGTAAGTAAATGATATTTGGTTACAGACGCGTACATTATTTCTTCAATTTTAAATGTAGTAGGGTTTCTGCTTACTTTCCTGAAATTTGAAATTGCTGTAAATGTATATATATGTTTACTTTTAAATTTATATGTCTAAAATAAGAAGGTCTGCAAGTAATTTTATCAACAATGCAAAAGAATGTTAACAGATATTTATATCCCATTTTACATGTGTAATCTTATAGGATTCAGATGAATATAACTGTTGGTACAAATGATGGCAGTAGATGTTTGATAGAAGAGATTGATTTTGAACAGGCTGGTCTAACATATGACGATGATGACAAGGACAGTGATTATGTACCAGATACTGTAAAACTCCATTATGAGTAAGGTTTCAGTTTTACTTGCATGTTTATAGAAAATTATTACAGGAGTATACATGCTATTATTTGCCAGACAAAGCTTACTTTTTGTGTATACCTTTGTATTTATTTAGATTCATTGTGTTTTATAGAAAGGCGTCAAAAGGTCTTTTGCATACACTGTAGATCACATGATCTGTCATTGAGTAAAGTGGGGTTGTTTTCCTAATTTCTGTGTGACATAGTAGGGTCACCTACCCACCCTCATTGTTATTCTCAACCTCATGAGATTTCTCAGAGCAAATTATTAATTATTGTTAAAAATATACTATAGGTTGTACCCATAATGTCCTGCATTGCGTTGACAGTATACCCCCATTTGTCTATCTCTCTGAGTATGGTAGCCAAACGACTAAGTAGGTAAGACGCTGGCTAACTATCCTTGAGATCATGTATTGATCCCTGCATTGGCCGAGAGAAAGTTCATCAGGATTATCAAATGTGGTTTCCACATGTTAGTGGTGGAGTACCTGACAAGAAATGCTGCCTAGTCGTTAAGATGGATGGGAAAACTGAGGTCCTGTGGATACATTGGCGTGCGCGTAAAAGAGCCCCTTGACTGTTGGACTTTAATATAAGAGTAGGCCATGCAAAATTTCACTCATAACACACTTGATGATGTATGCCTGTCTTCATTAGCCTAGTCGGAGCGAAACAGTAAGACGTTCAACACCATTTTATTTCTTATAAAGTACCTGGGGGGTTGGGATGGCCTAGTGGTCTAGAGTGCCACACTTTGACCTCTAGAGCGTATGTGGCATGGATATAGGGGCACCTTCTGGACCTCGTGGGTTTCCTTCGGGCACTCTGGTTTTCCCCCACTGCTAAACCCCCTATGTGCAAACGAATTATTGACATAAAACTAAACCATGTTAGTCCCGAAATGGTCTAGGTGTCTTGAAGAAAGAAAAATGAACCATATTTCATAATAAAAGATTTATTTTATTTGCAGACACAGAAAAAAATATTCCAAAAGATCAGGTTCATGGACGGCAGTACATCTGATGTCCCCTAAAGACTACACCTACATTCCAGCCAGAATTAATAAAATCCATTGTTCACCTTCATTTACTCTCTAAAAACATTTACAATTACAATCATCTAAAAAAATTGTCAGATACAGATCCAAGACGGTTTCCTTCGCCAAGTCGACCGAACCTCCAGTAAATGAATTGTCTGTATGCCGCGTTTCGATACTGCTGCTAACAATAGCAACTCTTTTGCTGTATCCCCAGTGAGATTAGAAATCATATCCTGAAAGATAGTTTTTATAATTAGTTATTTTATGACATGTCAATATTTGCCTTACAGCCCAAGATCTTTCAAATCATATCCTGTATAAATAAATGTAGTCATTATAACATTTCACTTTTTGTCTTTATCATTTGAGATCATATTCTGTAAATAGTTATCTTATGACATGCAATATATTAATATAGTAAAATATTAGTTTATTGTAAATAATGTAAACATTATTCTTTACTTGATGGTGTATTCCCTCAATTTTGAGAAATAAACAATTTATGTATTACATTTTTAATTAAGTAATAAAACTCACTTCAAGACTTTCACGTCTCTCTTTTTGTAATCTGTTTACTCTTTCTAACGTTGTCTCCACAGACTTTTGTGGGTTTTTTTACTAGTAGTTGCTGTTGCTTTGCCCTTGCCTTTAAATACTCTTTTTGGTGCTGGTGGTTCAAGGTCTGATGACTCATTTGAACTAGTTGTATCTGCTGGTCAGAACTGTCAGATGACTCTTTGGGTCAACAAGCTTTACAAATATAACTTGTGGAACCTTCTTCGACAGCTTACTTGAAAGCAGCAATTGTTAATCCTGAAAAGCAACAATCATGTACATAAATATTAGAATGACAAAATAACAGTGACCCAATAAATTTACTTCATGGAATAGTAGCATATAGATTATTTTACCTGTCCCACATGCCCTGGGTCGGTCCATTTACTACAACTATCACATGATATTGCTTGGGCACTTTTTCTAACAAGTTTATTACAATGCACGCATACAGGTCGTTCTGCCATTCTGAGTATGATGTGTAGGGATACAATACCACCATTCGATATTTGATGGAATAATAATAATAGATTTATAATATTTATATGATTCAGTGAGAAGCCATATTTTTAGATCAAAGAAAGGGCAATTTTGATAGTTGAATTCATGTATGAAAATGAAGCAACCAAATGAAAAAATTCACACAAAGGCTGTTAATCCTTCAGTTAATTAATCTGAGATTACATTCATGTTACCGGTGTGTGTATGTAGGCCTACCGACAACTTACAACGAATCATCATTATCAAAATATCAACATTTCATGACAAATAAACTGTGTTGTTTTGATAGGTAGTATTATAATTATTAACTACCTGTGATATATTTCTATGAATTAAAATCCACAATCCAATTAGTAAACAATCTGTATCTTCATCTCTCGAGTCGAGTAGTCTATCATCACTAGTTACCGTACTACTATGATTATCATTATCAGTGTCAAACTGACTGAGTGATGAGTGACAGAGTGAAAAGTTTCGTCGCGAAATGATCCACATCAATCAGTGCAATGAGTATCCCATGAATGCGTCTTTATCAACAGTTTATTCTTATAAAAACACTTTGAAATACATAGAATCGTCGATCCTATTGAACATTTTAAGCACTAGTAAACATAAGTGAAATAGCAGTGCCAAACCACGATCAACGTCCAAACATAACAGCCTTATCTTACTGATGAGCATGCGCAAAAACACTTCCCGTGTAGACTGGATTAACCAGACGCTATGACAATCGCCAATCGATTGGAATACCTCGCGATTTCACCGAACATAACTTTTTTGAAATTAGACTAAAAACGGCAGCAATTGAATGCAAATCAGGTATACACATTCATATTACATTATTATATGCGATGCTACCCATTTGTGTCCATTTCTAGGTCCAAAATGTTAGCGACTTAGCTCCTTTAAGCATTTGGATTGCGCCCCATATTAGAACTCCAAGAAAAAAAAACACCCCAAACTCCAGTAAACTACACACCAAAAGAACATTTATATCCAATGTCATGAAAAGAAGAGCACTCTTATCTATAAAGAAAATACCTTCGTGTTTAATATAGCCAATTTCTTGGTATTAGAATGCCTAAAGGCCTATAATACCAGACATGCCATATGTAGTATTTACTCATGTTTTTGGGGTTATGATGATTTGTAAAAAGATAAATCAATAATCTTAAATGTGTTTATTCAAAAATGTTATAGGCCTATTTGAAATTAAATTTTAATATCATAAATTTATTATTATTTCCTAATGAAGTTACGTTAATAAAGCAACATAAATACAACAAAAAATAGGCGCCAAAGCTATTTTATCTTGGGAAAAAACATTAACCGGTAATTAAGTAAGATAGACTCTTCTGCCTTTTCAAAGTATCATTGAAAGTGTCTATGAGAATGACATTTCAAATCTAGGCATCGAACACATTGGCTTTTTGGCGTATTAATTTAATATCAATATTAATATATTTTTGAACTACGACAAAAATATTGCAGCCTAGATTAGTCGTTTGAGTGACAAATATCATAATTTGTTTGTGAAAATTCTCAATAGTTTGTCTTTTCCAAATTAGTTTATTGATACACATTATTTCCATTGAAGCCCGCGAGGAAATCAAATGCCAAGTTCAAGGTCAACCCAACAATACATTTCGAAACTAATAATACGCAATAAACTCATTTATTTTATCTCTCTACGACTTTCTGACCATGTGCAAACATTTCTACAAAGTATGAAACTCTCCCTGTTGATAATGTAACCGTTAATTCAGTCTGTCAACAGTTTTCAGTTTCAAAGTGTATTTGCTTTCACCCTTAGTACCCGCAGCGGAAATCTGCACTGCGCGGGCGCAAGCGATTTTAACTAAAATCTATTAAAATTGCATTTTAAGTTACCATCGATCTTCGTGAAACGCATAAAATTTAAAATCTCATTTTGATTTTAGTTAAAATCGATTTTAAGGATTTTAGTTTAAGTTTTCGTGAAACAGGGCCTAGGGCATATTTACTCAGTTTGAGGTTACTTAACAAAGGCCAATTACTTTTATCAACAAAGCGGTATTCATTGGGACAGTTACTGTTGTATTAGTTACGTTATGTGTTAAAGATACACTGTGTAAGATTTAGATAAAACCCAGCTACCTACGTGTTTGTAATTTTACCGTGGGGCGCTCACATATCTGGGGTGGGCAATGTTCGATTCTTTCGCAACATTTGTGATGCAGTTCTACGTCATGTACGACGGCTTTCGTACTCGTACTCTTACGCTGAGGGTAGGTGTTATTATTATCCATGTTTGGAGTTTGGGTTTTGGTTAATTGTCAATGTTGGGTTATTCAATTTTATCCATGTTGGGATATTTATTAGGTTGGTGCTTATTATCATCCATGTTAGATTTTTACTGTAAGCAGCCATGTCTGGATTTTTAATTTTCATCCACGTTTGGATATTTATTATTAGGTTGGTAGTATTTTATCCATGTCTGGACATTTAATTTTCATCCATGCCTGGTTATTTAATTTTCATCCACGTTTGGATATTTATTTTTTATCCATGTTTGGATATTTATTTTTTATCCATGTTTGGATATTTACCTTTCATCCATGTTTGGATATTTACCTTTCATCCATGTTTGGATATTTTCTTTTCATCCATGTTTGGATATTCCTTTTTCACCCACGTTTGGATTTCTATTTTTATCCATGTTTGGACATTTAATTTTATCCATGTTTGGACATTTAGTTTTATCCATGTTTGGATATTTACTTTTCATCCATGTTTGGATCTCTATTTTTATCCATGTTTGGACACTTAGTTTTATCTATGTGAATTTAATTTTTACCCATGTTTGGACATTTCTTTAAATCATCCGTGTGTGTTTGGATACTTATTTCACCATCCGGTCTAAGGAAACCTTGCTAACGCTTGGATTAAATTTCTCTTCCATGTTTTGGAATTTTAGCCCCCCCCCTTACATGCATGCATATCTAGCCCTTTCAGGTTTGGAATTGTTATCTTACCAGGTTTACGGTTTAATCCAGTGAAGAGGAGGTATCTCCGAGTAAGACTAGTACCAACATCCGCCCAACTTCGTCAGCAGAAGATAGACTGTCGGAAATTATTTTGCAGAAAATGATAGACAGGAGCTTGGTTCACAAAGCCCCTTGCCTTCTTGTACCCTGTCTTATCAACCAGCGGGTCCAAGTGACACACCTCTGCTGCAGACTTTGACTCCATTGCTGCTACATGTACTACCACAGATGTTCCCTTGACTGCTACTACCTCTTCAGGATCTTCGGCCAATGCAGCAACCAACCCTGGATTAGATGTGTTTTCAGTGAATGCTGCACAGCCTCCCATGGACACAGGTAATAATAATAATAATTTATTTATAATGCGCCTATTACCAATATAAAATATTGCTCAATGGCGCGGTTAACATCACACATAGAAAATAAAATAAAATTAAATGGATGATAAAAGAATTAAAATGGCATAAATCTAAAGATTATAATAAAATATGACATGTGTAATAAACAAATTAAAATAGCTAAAGCATAACATAGAACAGCGCCTAAAAACAGTATGCATGTACGATGAAATCGGATACCTGCATTAAAAGCCATAGTATAGTAGTCAACAAAAAAGGTGTGTTTTTAAATTGCGTTTAAAACTTTCAATGCTATCAGATAGTTTAATATTAAGAGGTAAGGTATTCCACAGAATAGGAGAAATGTAGGAAAAAGAGCGTCTAAAAACAGTATGCATGTACGATGAAATCAGATACCTGCATTAAAAACCATAGTATAGTAGTCAACAAAAAAGGTGTGTTTTTAAATTGCGTTTAAAACTTTCAATGCTATCAGATAGTTTAATATTAAGAGGTAAGGTATTCCACAGAATAGGAGAAGTGTAGGAAAAAGAGCGTTTGGATGTGGAAGGATAAAAAAGTGTAAGCAGGTTGCTATTTTGTGATCGGAGTGTACGGGATGGAATATATATGGGGATAAGGGATTTAAGGTAATCTGGCGAATTATCTGAATATAATGTAGAGTAAGTAAGTGTAAGTATTTTTAAAGTGATACGGTGTGATATAGAAAGCCAGTGTAGAGCATGTAAAACAGTGGTAATGTGATTGGTAGGTTTAGTTCTGGTAATGATTCGTGCTGCTTTATTCTGAATTTTCTGGAGGAGAGACAACTTATTTGCAGGAAGATAACATAGCAGGGAATTACAGTAGTCCAAACGAGATGTAACAAGAGTATTCACAAGCATTTTACAAGTTTCATTATCAATGAAGTTTCTTATCCGACTAATTTTATACAGATAGAAGATATATGGTAACCCATGTTAAATTTACTATCAAAATTAATACCTAAATTTCTAACATTCTTAGCAGGAGAAACTTCACAACTGCCAACTTGAATTTTACCGATGGACAATTTTTCTAGTTTTTGATCTAATCCAATAATAAGTACTTCAGTTTTATCGTCATTTAGTTTCAGGAAATTGTTAGTCATCCATTCTTTTATTGATAAGATGCAGTTTTCAAGGTTGGAAATATCACTTGACTGAGAGTCTGGTTTGATAGCTAAATATAGTTGTGTATCGTCGGCATAACAGTGATAGTCCAGGTTAGTGTACATCCTTGAATTTGAAATCGCAATATGTTTCTGATAAAATTGAGGCTATGATTTGGTGTAACACTTTTGTTGACTTCTGTCAATTGCTGCCAGACTCGTTGCCAGACCGTCTATCACTAGACATACAAGACACAGAGGATGAGCCGGTTTTGAAGATATCATCAACGCCTAGGTCCAAAACTCTGGTTTTTTCTCACTGGCAGCGGGCCTTTTCCATATTTATAGATATTTATATCCAGAGGGTGCCTGACTCAACACCTGTATTGTTATCATATTTGTCCTTGATGATAGAGCTTGCACAGACCTATGGGACAAAAGCCTTTAACTTTTATGACACCCAATTTGGGCATCTTCGCCAGTCCACCGCCTGTGCTTGGGAAAAAATCAATGGTGGTCTTTGGCTTAGGGCAACTACCCTCCACAGACCACAAGTCCCAACAGCACGTCAGACCACCCCTGGATTCCGGGAGGGAATTTGTTGGTCTTTTAATAAACCTTTGTTGCCGTTATCGAAATTGTATTTATCCCCACAATCACACTAAATGTGGAGCTGCCCATCCCCAGATGCTGTGATTTGCAGGGAATCGTAACTTTGACCCTGTACCCAAATTTTTTTCTCAAGGTTCATTTGCTTTAACATCCAGTTTGGGTCAAGATACATTTCAACCTTGTTCCTCTTCAACCACTCTTCAACCAGTTACCTCCCATCCTCACCCTTTTCGACAGGCCCCAAAAACATCCACCCCTCCAGTCCAGGCTAACCGGTATTCATTTCGTAAAAAATAGTTTACCCATCAGCAAAGGTACCAACCCCAGTAATCCCTAGTAGGCTAAAAAAAGGTATTGGAAGAATATGACATGTCGGAACAACAATTTTTGTTTGAGGGTTTTTCACAAGGTTTTCGCATTCCTTTCAGGGCCGGACATCCAACTTAGCCAGGAACCATTTGTATTGTTTTGAAAACCTTGATGTTCTTTTTAAAAAAGTTAACCCAGAATTATCAGCAGGGAGGGTTATGGGTCCCTTCCCATCACCACCATTAAATAATTTGAAATGCTCACCCTTGGGTGTTATCCCTAAGCGTGAGGCTGGGTCTTACCGTTCGATTCACGATTTATCATATCCTGTAGGTAATTCAATTAATTGCGGTATTGATCCGTTCTTTACACAGGTTTCGTATGATTCTATTGAAAATGTAGTTTCGTTGGGTAAGCAAATTGGTAGGGGGGCATTAATGGCAAAGGCTGACATCCAAAATGCTTATCGCCTCCTTCCAATCCACCCAGATGATGATAACTTGCTAGGATTCACTATTTCTTATGAAGGAGCATTACATTACTTTGTCGATATGTGCTTACCCATGGGGCTCAATATGAGCTGTCAAATCTTTGAGCAGTTTAGCTCTGCCTTACATTGGGTTATGGAAAATAAATTTTTGGCTAGTGTTAGTCACATGATAGACGATTTTTTTTTTATTGGACCTCCCAATTAACCCAGTGTGCCACATCCTTACAATCCTTCCTTGATCTTACCAATTATTTGGCTGTGCCCATTAAACAATCTAAAACTGTTCATCCCACTAACGATCACAATTTATGGTATAGAGGTTGATTCTGTTTCCATGGTGTACTGTTTACCAGTTAATAAGGTCTCCAGAATTCAGTTGGCCCTAGAAAATACCTTGCTAAAGAAAAAACTAGCGTTTAAAGAGTGACAATCATTATTGGGATTACTTAGTTTTGCTACACTGCTGTTTGTTCAAATTGTTCGTACTGACCGCGGATCGTACTAGTATATACTTCGCCCCCTTTGAGTGCCTGGGATGTTTTCCTCCAGGATTTTTTTTTAAATTAGGATTAATTTCAGTGCATCTGAGACAATTTAAACAGCGATTTCATTGAAGTTTTGAATTCGTTGACAATTTGAGTATTTTAAACATACCCTATCGCTCATGATGTTTTCATTTACTCTATTTTAGTGAAATTATTTTAGGTGACATAAAACATTAAACTCCGTTGTTTGTTTATTTCCCGGACTGGTTGGGCCCCAACAATCACATTGCGGGATGGGGTCCCCGGAACTGGTTAGGACCGATTGATTGGTAGAACCTCTAAGTTATGTAATTTAGCTAATTTTAGGGCCTAACCTAACTCTGCCCCCCCCCCCCGAAATAGCCCTTACTGCCCAGGGCCCCAATCTTTGCCCCTCAGCCCAGGTACCTACTGGTTAGCTCTGTCCGGGACATTTGTCCCACTTTGCCTCCCTAGATCCGGCACTGCAATTACCTGCAATTCCAAATATACCTGGTATTGTCCTGTTAAAACGAATGTAACTTTATTTGGGAACTATCTAAGCCCAAAAAAGACACCAGTGTACTTAAATTAGCATTCACAAAGGCATATGGGACAAGGGATCCGTTGTATAAATTGAAATAATGGACCTGATGGATGGGGACAACTCTTTAAATAATCAAACAATAAACAAACCGGACAAAATTTGGAATTTACAATATTGCACTGACAGTGCAGAATTAACTTAACCGGTGATGATGATGACTTATGTTTAAAATTAACCATGGTTATCTCTATATGAGATAAAACATTATGATAAGTAAAGAAAAAATTTACGTTAGGAGTTTGGATGACATTACTAGCACATCATTTTGATTTTAAAACCAATTGTTCAATCCTGAAGAAGCCTGCAAATGCCAAGGAAAATATCGCTTTTAAAAGAGGGTGGTGTGATTTGACACCAATCACCACATGGATAGCCTTCAAGCAATTGGCAAAGGATATTTACTGTTATTGGTAAGCGGGCTGAAACTGAGGATCTTGAATGGCGAGCACCTTTCACTAAATTCTTAACAAGAAAAGTATTTATGGAATCTGAAAAACCAAACGTTTTTTGCACAAAGGTAATGACAGAAGCATGAGAAGCAACATAACTAGGCGAGTATCCTGACTCATACAGATGAGCAAGAAAATTAACAATGAACACATTTGGAAGAGGAAAAGTTGGGGACAAATTATTGCTAGTACAGAAGGAAATAAACTTTGTCCATTGATGAATTTGCCAACGCCGCATAGCTGTTGGAGTTAGGTTCTTAAGTAAATTGGGTTCACCATCTTAGGGTTGAATCCAACCATGGAGCCCATTCTCGTGCTTGCTGAAATTTGAAACGAGAAAGACAATCAGCAACCTTGTTAGATTTGCCAGCAATGTGCTTCGCCCTAATTAATACATTATACTTAATGTAGGCAGTTACTAAACGACGAACCGAGGCCATCAAATTAGAACTTGTTGATGACATACACAATGGCCTCATTATCAGTAAGCAATAATACTTTGTGAATAGTCAACAATTGACCCCAGTGCTCCAAGGCTAACACAATGGGAAAGAGCTCCAGGACACTTATATTTAACCGTTGCATGTCCTGGGGCCAAGACCCAGAAAACCATTTAGATCTGAGACAATTTAAACAGCAATTTCATTGAAGTTTTGAATTCGTTGACAATTTGAGTATTTTAAACATACCCTATCGCTCATGATGTTTTCATTTACTTTATTTTAGTGAAATTATTTTAGGTGACATAAAACATTAAACTCCGTTGTTTGTTTATTTCCCGGGACTGGTTAGGCCCCAACAATCACATCGCGGGATGGGGTCCCCGGAACTGGTTAGGACCGATTGATTGGTAGAACCTCTAAGTTATGAAATTTAGTTAATTTTAGGGCCTAACAGAACTCTGCCCCCACCCCCCCGGAAATATGTTGGTACCTACTAGTCCCGTGGCCCCCAATAGCCCTTTCTGCCCAGGGCCCCAATCCTCGCCCCCCAGCCCAGGTACCTACTGGTTAGCTCCGTCCGTGATAAAATCATAGTATGACCCAGAATTTGTTGGGAATTAAATATGAAAAATAACGAGGTTCACCTAATTTTATTACGTACGTCATTTGAATATTTTGAAGACATGTGACATCACAAACTATTCTTATTTCAAAGTTTCTGCATTCATTTGCTGCCGTATAAACAAAGACATGTAATTCTAAAGGAATATAAAGATTGTGAATGTAATGCCGAAGAAGGATCGGCAAGCTTTCATTCAGAATTAAGTGTGAAAAATAGCGACATGTGATTTTTAATTGTGGACGTATGAATTAATTTAATACCATACGGGAATTAAAAATGATAAAATACAAGGTTCACCTAGTTTTATTACATACGTGATTTGAATATTTTGACATGTGACTTTTTATTGTGGCATAAATTCGTTTGCTTAAATAACGATAAGAGTTATGCCCCTTTAATTTTGGTAAATGTCCGACAAGAAGAAATTTTGAAATCCCAACACTGCTCTTAACAACTTTTAAAATACAGATGTGACATCATCCTTTGATGTTGGCGTACCATTATTTCCAATAATGTACGGGCATCTTAACAATAGAACATTATCTGAAATAGTGAACTCTTGTGATGTATTTCATTGAAATGCACGTGCGAGATAGTGTCTGTATTTTAAGTAGTGTAATGCTCTCCAGCTTAGGGCATTGCGTAATATATTGAAACAACACTCGGCTATATCGCCTCGTGCAGTATCAATATATTACTAAATGTCTCGCTGTCGACAATTAAACCACACATAATCAATTCAAATCAATTTAACATTTTCACTGTCACTCGAAATGAGGTCATTTTGGTAAAAACTATATTTTTAACCGCTATTATTCAGTAATTGTTTAATATTATATTCAACCCACCATAGCTGCATTGCATGTCTAGTTTGCTGCATGTTTTATATTTAATTGTTAAACATTTAGTAACGAGGGTAAGCGACAGTTTATCACAGATATAGTCACATAGTGGTTTGATTCCCAAAGTGGTTATGGAATGAATGAGATGGGGTTTAACGTCCTACGCTTAAGCACCTAACCTGGGCCAATTGAAGACGGGCATGCGCCATACAGTGTGCTGTGAGGGAAATTTTGCCCGGGCAGCGGCGCTACGGCCTACTCTTATATCGAATTCCAACTGCCAAAGGATCTTTTACGTGCACTCCAATTTGTACACGGGACCTCAGTTTTTCATCCCATCCGAACGACTAGGCAGCTTTCCTTGTCAGGCCCTCCTTCTACATCACTGACAAGGGGAAATCACACCGGAAAATCGAGATGAACTTTCTCGGCCAATGCAGGGATAGAACGCTCAACCTCCAGGCTAGCGAAAACCAGCGCCTTATCCACTTAGCCACCGTGATCCCCCAAAGTGGTTATGGAAGGGAGACAATCAGTCAACAAAACCAAGAAAGTTTTCGCTTAATACATGTAAATTAAAGAGTTCACAATTGAATTGTTTGATTCACTTACGGGTTTATCACTGGAATATCACATCATAACCCACTTGGCATGATTCACGAATGCTACATAATGTTCACAGATTTGCTCACATAATTTTCACTTGTCACCATTTGTCGGTGAAAAAACGATATGAGACTGGCCCTACCAAGCTATGATGGCTGGATCACAACACGTGAAGTCTGCTGCTTCGACTAACTGCACAGCGTCCCGCGAATAGCCTTCACAGACTAGACGCTTGACAGACAAAATAATGTAGACTACACGAGCTTTTTACAAGACAACAAATTCGTACCAAATAATGAAACTCAAACATAACAATAGGAATGTGTGTGAAGGGGTTTATATTATTTATAATCCTCATTTATTCTACTAACTGCGCAGGCGTCCCGCGAATAGCCTTAACAGACTAGACGCTTGACAGATCAAATAATGTAGACTACACGAGCTCGTTACAAGACAACAAATTCGTACCAAATAATGAAACTCAAACATAACAATAGGAATGTGTGTGAAGGGGTTTATATTATTTATAATCCTCATTTATTCTGTTGCTAACCAATTTTGGTAGTAATATAGAGCTAACAAGACCGGTAGTGAATTTTCAAACTATATACATGTAATGTATTCATAGGAATGGGTGTGAAGGGGTTTATATTATTTATAATCCTCATTTATTCTGTTGCTAACCAATTTTGGTATATGACTAATCTCTTTCAGGAAAATAAGTAATTTGATAAGTAATATTGAGCTTACAAAAATGATAAATGTTAATTTTTAAACTAATCTTTAATTTTAGAGGAATGTGTGTGAAGGGATTTATAATCCTCATTGATTCTGTTCTTGGAGTTGCTAACCAAATTCTGGATGAACAAAAGTACTTGTTAATATACAAGTCTTCTTAAGATCACTTGGAGCTGTTCTTTAATGCTGTATGCCATACTGGTTAGATATTATTATTTTTTCCATGAACATTACATAACTAATCAGGCTTTCAGTCTTTAGTTATTACAAAGATTATTAATATTATTTTTCATTAATTTCGTTGTTTTATTATTATAGCAGGATGGAATAACAATCCTACAGCTCAAGTGTTTACTGCATCATTTAGACAGATTATTTCCCATTGTGGAGCCCTAACAGTAAGTTAATATTACAGAATAAAACATGAGAGAGTGTAGAGTTTACAATCCACTCTACACAAACTAGGTCATCTCAGAACTAATATGGGGGTCTTTATATATAGCAGTAGAAGAAAACTGAAGGACCCGAAGAAACCACGCCACTTGACTCAATAACAAAACATTATCTAAAGGGAATGAGTTAGACCATTCGGTCCCCACCCTTGACACAATCGAGATCAGTTTTCTTGAGGCAAAAGGAATTGTTATCAAAATTGGTCAACATCCAAGTTTTCCATTCAGATAAGCTGCTGTAAATGACTATGTTTTGTTTTTCGAGAGAGCTTCTTCCTTAAAACAATAATATTTTCATATTTCATTCAGGTGTCTAAGCATGGGAACTGTTCAGTTCTTGAAGATGAAGATACAAGACTCTGCTTAGATGTGCTTTAGATGGTTATGTGCCACCTGTCACAGAACACAATGAGGGCAATGATGAATTAAGTCTATCTGCTGGTGGCTGCGTTAGATCATACCTATGATACAAGAAGGATGGAGCCCCTTGTAGAAAATATTGTAGTTTATATAGCAGGTGAACAGTTTTAACTGATTTGGTTAACCTTTAGGATAGATTCTGTACAATTAATATGTATTCATTACATAGGTAAATGACAATGACAAAAGGGTTTTAATAGTCACTATTATAATATTAAGGAATTTAAATTAAAATTCAAGACCCCTTCCTTTTTGTGTTCAACACTAAAATAATGTTGTTCCTGGCTTTATTTCAGGTTGGGTAATAAGGAAATTGCTTCACCAGCTGCAGGTTAAATGCATAGATTGCAAAGCAATGTTGGCAACAGAAAACCCTTCCCAGGCTTCTAATCTCATCATATTGTTTAATTTTGAATAAACAAAATAGTGGACTAATCCTTCCTTCAGATGGAACCATTCAAGTCTTGCTATGTGCAGAAAAGTATATAAGAAGATTTTCACACAATTGTGACTTGAAAAATTATAAGAATCATATGACTTTATTAAGGATTCAAACAGATGTTTTAGCCAAAATTGGAGTGTGTAATGTTTTTGGAGAGGCACAGCATGAAAAAGAAACCCAAGAGGGAATTAACAATCATTACTTAGTTACTGTCTTTTTTAATTTACGTATTCATCATCTAGTGAATTGCCATAACATAAAAGTCAAATGAAACAGTATTAGACATAAAATGACTAAAGCTATTCTTTTTAAAGGGCAGTGAATGACCTAGGACCTAACTAGGCATGGAGTAATATGGCAGATTTTTCTTTAGGCCTGAAATGTTATTTAAATTATTAATTACACATTAATAAACTTATCTGGACCATAATCAACTGTCGATGTCATCGCTAGTCTGCAATATTTACTGTATTAGAACACAGTCTGCTGCTGCTGCTAAGTCAAAAAAGAGAAAATCAAGATTGTTTTTTTTTTATCATCCCAACTTTAGTAATGATGATTGAGGCTAGACCCAACATTCAATCGCTAAATTCTCGGTTCAGCAAATTCCCTTTACATTATCTAGTTTTTGTCCCCCGCCTTTCGAAGAAAGCAGGGGACTATTAAAATGGGTTCATTCTTCCGTCTGTCTGTCTGTCTGTCTGTCAGACTTTTTGTGACACAATAACTCTTTTTCTAATTGAGCTAGAATATTCAAACTTGGTGCAGGTGTTTATTAGGTCATTACCTTGATCGAGTTCGAAGATGAACATTTTCCGCTTAGGGTAAGCAGAGATAAGCAATTTGATTGGTTGATGCTTTGGGACACGATAACTTAAGTTGTAATTAAGTGAGAGTGATGAAACTTGGTATATAGTTTTATTTCATCAATACCTTGACTAAGTTCGATAATGAGCATTTTCTGCTCAGGGTAAGCAGAGCGATAAGCAATTTGATTGGCAGAGACTTTGGAACATAATAACTCTCCTTCTTATTGAGCTAGGATATTCAAACTTGGTGTAGGTGTTAAGTAGGTCAATACCTTGATGATATTCGAAGATGAGCATTAACCGCTTAGGGTAAGCAGAGATAAGCAATTTGATTGGTTGATGCTTTGAGACGCGATAACTTGAGTTGTAATTAAGTTACAGTGATGAAACTTGGTATATAGTTTCATTTCATCAATACCTTGACTAAGTTCAATAATGCACATTTTCTGCTCAGGGTAAGCAGAGCGATAAGCAATTTGATTGGCCGAGACTTTGAAACATAATAACTTTCCTTCTAATTGAGCTAGGATATTCAAACTTGATGTAGATGTTTATTAGGTCAATACCTTGATGGAGTTTGAAGACGAGCATTTTCTATTTAGGGTAAGCAGAGATAAGAATAAAATAATAAAATAATTTTTCAATAATAAAAAAATAAGCAATTTGATTGGTTGATGCTTTGGGATGCAATAACTTTAGTTGTAATTAAGAGAGAGTGATGAAACTTGGTATATAGTTTCATTTCATCAAAAAGTTTAATAATGAACATTTTCTGCTGAGGGTAAGCATAGCGATAAGCAATTTGATAGGTCTAGACTTTGGAATGAATGAATGAAATGGGGTTTAACGTCCTACGCTTAAGCACCTAACCTGGGCCAATTGAAGACGGGTAGACTTTGGAACACAATAATTCTCATTCTAATTAATACACCAATGTTAGAACTAGGTGTAGGTGAATGCCTTGATGGAGTTCGATGATGAACATTGTCTGATTCTATCTGATAAGAGAGTGATGATACTTAGTGTATAGTTTGATTGCTCAATACTTTTGAAAAAAATAAATGTGCAATTAATTAATATGTGTCATCTATTTATGTTGGGATTTCGGCAGGGGACATCAGCCTCACTGTTGGCTTGTTAACTATTATAGTGAGAACTGCCAGCTCTTTATCTAATCTCCCATAATGTATCTTTAATTATTATGCCCTAAGGATGATCCCTATTGATTTTGTTAATAATTTTAATGGTAATGATTGGATGTCCATGCCTAAATTTTGTCCATTTTTTTTTATTTCTAATCAACATGATTTTAATATTAATGCTAAACAGTTTGATGTCTAAGCCTCAATTTTGTCAATATTTTTTTTCATTTTGAATCAATCGTTTTAAGGGTAATGGTTTGATGCCCATGTTTTAACCCTTCCTTAGAAACGTTTTTGACCGCTGGTAGCGTCTGCCGACAAATGTCGGGAAATTAGAATGCATGGTTTAGTGACCGTGTATCACGTGAAATCTAACTCGGGAGTGTTTAACTAGTGTTAGTATTACTAGCGACTGAATATAGCCAACATCCGGGTCGAAAACAACCAAAAGATCCGACTAAAATATCAACAAATACTACGCATTTCAACACGGCCTAGATTTCATTTTCAACGGCTCAGATGACGAAGATGGAGGGCCCGATAGCTTTGGCAGTGAATACGATATACCGACAAACGACATATCTCCTGAAACGTTTTGTCGGCAACGTTTTTGACCGCTGGTAGCGTCTGCCGACAAATGTCGGGAAATTAGAATGCATGGTTCAGTGACCGTGTATCACGTGAATTCTAACTCGGGAGTGTTTAACTAGTGTTAGTATTACTAGCGACCGAATATAGCCAACATCCGGGTCGAAAACAACCAAAAGATCCGACTAAAATATCAACAAATACTACGCATTTCAACACGGCCTAGATTTCATTTTCAACGGCTCAGATGACGAAGATGGAGGGCCCGATAGCTTTGGCAGTGAATACGATATACCGACAAACGACATATCGCCTGAAAGCTCAGATAATAGGGGTTCGATGACATAGCTGACAACGTTCCTGGACCGATGCAAGTTGATCAGCCGACCTTCTCTTTACCGCCTACCTTCGCTGCCCCCCCCCCCAAGATGAGGTTAGTTTTGGCGATGATCCAACATGTCCCATAACATATTTTTTATATTTCTCTTTGTTCACAATGAGATAGTTATATATTTTGTTCAAAAAACAATTTAGAAGTTTATTGATGACAAAATAAATGTTTTTTGTAAGTCTTTGTGCGAAAAAAAAAATTCTCGAAAAATCTGTCTTTAATTAGTTATCACACAATTATTTTTTAAATTTTAGATGTTATCCCTTTTTTTGATGGTAAAATATTGGAAACATATTAGGCCCCATATTCTATACAATTGGCATTTTTATATATATTTTATAGCCTACATCACTTGATTATCTTGAAAATATGATTTTTTCAAAAAGTGGCGGCCATCTTGGATTACCTGGTTACCATGGCAACTTGATAGAAGTAGGTCAAAACTTGCCAAGTACAACATGAGATAGTGATAAGTAGTCCTTGAAAATTTGAAAGTTCAATATTTATTAGTTACTTAGCTGGACTAATTTTAATAATGCATACAGTATTTGGCACATTTTGCCTAAAAATATTGCGCTACCTCAGTGAATATTTATGCGCTAAGGAAGGGTTAAATTTGTCAATTATTTTGTTTTCACTTTGAAAGAATACAATTTTAATGATAATGGTTGAATGCCCATGTCTTGACTTTGTCAATAGTTTTTTTTATTTTGAATTACTAAAATTTTAATGGTATTAGTTGGATGCCCATTGCCCACGTCTTGATTTTGTCAATAGTTTTTTAAGAGAATTTGTTCGTTCCGTTAGTGTTGAAAATGAATTTAATGACAGAAATTTTGACGCTCATAAGCAGAATGAACATGCAGACCATTTTGATAACACCTGCACTCTATCAACTCCTGATAGATGTACTAATCGTCATGGTCACCATGGTGCTATGCCTGATAGGACCAGGAGGAATGCTACAGATCTAGAGTATATCGATATGGTATCACCTGATATACAACGAAAGATCGTCAGGGGTGAGAACATTAACCTTAATCTACTGTTGATTCCTCACTATGATTTACCTACTAGCGAGAAGGATCAAAAGGTAGACTAGAGACTTACAAGAAATTTGTCAATTGGAGAATTTATAATTGCCTTTAATCGTTACAAGCATATTATTTGTTCCCCTGATGCATTCCCACATAGGAATTACGAATTAGATTTGTACTTATCGCACATCATAGAAATCTATAATATATGGCCAGACAAGTTCTATGAATACCACAAGTTATTTACAATCAAATGTGCAAATGCACTGATGCAACACAATATTTTAATAATTTGGCTTCAGGAGATCCTGATCTGCTAAGAAGAGTTGTAGCAGGGGCACACGTTAACTCATCTAATATATGTCAATCAACTTCACATGCAACGCACATGTGCTCCCTGAAAGCCGAATTACATGGACATAGTTACCCAGTTAACATGGATCGTTAGATTTACGTTACTTTTACGTCATTATGGTTAGATTTATGTTAGCGTCCAATAATGGTAAAATTGTATGGTTAAATTTACGTTACTTTTACGTCAAAATGGTTATGGTTACTTTTACGTCAGAAAATGACGTAAATCTAACGTAAATTTTATGACGGTTATATAACCAATTTTTTTCGCTTCAGTACTTCTGGATTAAATAACCATACCAGTGTGTGCACATTATAACAATTGATAAATAGTCGGAAATCAGTCATAATAATTAAATATGTATTATTGGTGATAATTCTAACTTTAATCTAACGTAAATTTTACGTCAGGTTTCTAACCGTTAGTTTATGGTTAGTTTTCTAACGTAAATCTAACGTTAGTTTTCTGACGTAAATCTAACGTTAGTTTTCTGACGTAAATCTAATGTTAGTTTTCTTACGTAAATCTAACGTTAGTTTTCTAACGTAAATATAACGTTAGTTTTCTAACGTAAATATAACATTAGTAAATATAACATAAAACAAGATGATCCATGGTAAATCTAACGTTAGTTTTCTAACGTAAATCTAACGTTAGTTTTCTAACGTAAATCTAACGTTAGTTTTCTAACGTAAATCTAACGTTAGTTTTCTAACGTAAATCTAACGTTAGTTTTCTAACGTAAATATAACGTTAGTTTTCTAACGTAAATATAACGTTAGTAAATATAACGTAAAACAAGATGATTCATTCAGATTTGCAGTCTGCAGATTAGAAGCACAAAAATTGGACATGGCCCACTTCTTTGTGGGATTGGACATAGACAAATATAAATAGGTACAATCGTGGTGGACCATGTCGAAATGGAACACAATCTGTTAATACGTTAGTTTTCTGACGTAAATCTAATGTTAGTTTTCTGACGTAAATCTAATGTTAGTTTTCTTACGTAAATCTAACGTTAGTTTTCTAACGTAAATATAACGTTAGTTTTCTAACGTAAATATAACATTAGTAAATATAACATAAAACAAGATGATCCATGGTAAATCTAACGTTAGTTTTCTAACGTAAATCTAACGTTAGTTTTCTAACGTAAATCTAACGTTAGTTTTCTAACGTAAATCTAACGTTAGTTTTCTAACGTAAATCTAACGTTAGTTTTCTAACGTAAATATAACGTTAGTTTTCTAACGTAAATATAACGTTAGTAAATATAACGTAAAACAAGATGATTCATTCAGATTTGCAGTCTGCAGATTAGAAGCACAAAAATTGGACATGGCCCACTTCTTTGTGGGATTGGACATAGACAAATATAAATAGGTACAATCGTGGTGGACCATGTCGAAATGGAACACAATCTGTTAATACAGACAAGATTTTAACAAAAAAAGTGGGTGAGGCACTGTCCAAGGGGGGCGAATCATGCATCAAAATCAATAGTTGCTTAAGCAATAAGTTTACCAAGTTCCGAGAAATCAATTCAGACGCTAAACCTGGATGTTAGATCCCTGCATTGTCCGAGAAAGTTCATGTTGATTTTCCGGCGTGGTTTCCCTTGTCAGTGATGCAGACGGAGGGCCTGACAAGGACAGCTGCCTAGTCGTTCGGATGGGATGAAAAACCGATGTCCTGTGTACACATTGGCGTGCACGTAAAAGATCCCTTGGCAGTTGGAATTTAGTTGCTGCCCAGGCAAAAAAAAAATTCCCTTATACCACACTGTATGGTGTATGCCCGTCTTCAATTAGCCCGGGTTAGGTGCAGAAGAGAGGGGCACAGACACACAAAGAAGAAATGGGTTTGTAGACATCAAATTGGGTATGGCTGCAGGAAAGCTTCTGTGTTTCCTTTGTAATGAAGCGACTCAATGAACAAGCCTAAACATCACCCACAGGAGAATACTATTGTTGTAGGCTGGAATAATCAGACGCCAATTCAATTTGGACTTTTCGCATACATGTATTTCGCCGAACATAACTGATTAGAAGTTACTGTAAAAACATAAATGATTGAATGTAATTCAGTTTATATACATTCATGTTATATTTTTACATGCCTTGCTACCCATTTGTATGCATTTCCAAGTGCCCAAGAATAGAGATTTAGCTCCTTTAAGAATTGCGGTCTGTAGGTGACACACAAAGAGAAAAATGAATAAATGAATGACCTATTCTCATTTCGAATTCCAACTGTCAAGGGTTCTTGTAGGTGTACCATGAGCACAAGATATTGTTTTTTTGTCCTTTTCGAATGGCTAGACACTGGTTTTGCCAGATCCTACACCACTAACAAGGGGAACTTTCTCGACCAACACCGAGATTGAACCCCTCATTTGCTAGCCATTTTGTTACTGAGTCACCGCAGCTCCTTCAGAAAATGAGGTTAAATCCAAAACCGTACATAGTCGTTCGGATTGTGTACCTATTGGCGTGCATGTAAAACATTCCTTTTGTCCAGGCAATATTACTGTCAAATTAGCTAAGTCGGAACAGAACGGTAGGACATTAAACCCCATTTCATTTTGTACATGACATGGAGCACAAATTCACCTGTCCAACCTCATGGGTTTTCTCTAATGCTGTGGCTATTCCAAACAATGAGGCGTAAGAATTATTGATGGACAAGTCCAAAATTTGGTAACTTGCGTTTGCGCTACTGGAACATTTACCATGTCGTAAAAATAGTCTATCAATAATTCTTACGCCTCGTTGTAAGAATAGCCTCGTCATTTCTCTAACTCCTCTGATTTCCTCCAACTACTAAAGAACCCTAGCACAAGTGAATTATTGAAAATATATTGAATCATATGTAAATTCAAGTTTGGGTCGAGCGGAGGTTAAACCCCATTATTATATAATTTCAATTTCCTCCAAATTGATGACAAAAATATGGATTTATTGCATGAAAAAAAAATCCCCCATAATATTATATAACGGTACTTTAATAATGTAATAATTCTTTTTTTTTTGCACTGCACAAAAAATCTTACATCCCAAATATTTTTAAGTAGCGTCTGAAACGTTGCAGGCGCGGATCCAGAGGGGGGGTCCAGGGGGTCCGGACCCCCCCCCCCCCTGCTCAGACTTGAAAATTTAAATCTTAAATCTAAAAGCCAGAATCTGACCCACAAATTGCGAGGTTTGTATACATTGAGTTGAGCAGAATGGAAGAAAGGCTTCTACAGCCTAATCCTCCTTTACCCTTCTTAAATAAAGTTATTATTACTATTATTAGTTATGATTCATAGCCAAAAACGTTGACAGCATAAATCGCTGTCGGGACGAATTAACCCCACGACAAATCGCCTATTGACGACGGTAATTTTTTAATACCGTACTGTATGAAAATATAAGTTTTATTAACGCTGTTGGCTGTTCGCCTGTTGACGTTGAATATTGTTGTGTTTGCTTTTTAATTTTATCGGCAGCGTTGATAAGAAAAAAAAAACCTGGTCATTTATGTTATCAGATTTTAAAAAAAAATAACAAATATGCTAGCAGAATTTATCCGATTTTTTAAAAAAAATTGATACATAACATATTCACCGCTTATGTATTATTATTATACCTGAAGAAAATGTCTTATTAGGTGGACTTGGAACATGCCCTTACCGCGAAACAGTGGAAGGTAGGCCTACACTACGGCGATGGAATTCGTTATTCGTAAGACTTTTTATTACCGCATTTAGAACGTGTAAATTATCCATGCCATTACATCCTACTTTACTAGTCCAGACCTAGACCCCCCCCTGCAAAAAATCCTGGATCCGCGCCTGCGTTGGCAGTCCGAGTCTGAATAGTCGCCAGACTGGGTCCGAAATGACGCAGGACCAAAATGACATGTAATCCATACATCTATGCCGATTATGAATTATATTTTATTATTAAATTGTTCAATTTGCTAATTTCTACCATTTCAAACAATAATCATCATACATTGTTTTTGTATTTGTAATTTGTATTGCGATCAAAAATATAAGACTGGTTGATTAAAAGCTTGCTTTAAATCTTTACATACATATATGAAATTATAATTTGTTCTTAAAATGAAACTTATCGGAATACAACATTAGTTTAATTAAAAGATTTAGATATCTTGCAATTTGTATCTGATTTTAAAATTGTTAAACTTGTCTTTCTTTGTATTAAATATATATAACTTATTATAAGTTGTAAAAACAAAGCTTATCAAATTTATTGGAGATAGGGTCTCGTATAATAATATGGGTGCAGTGGAATTTGCAATCAAATTCAATCCAAAACACATTTTTACTATATTTTTTTGTATGTCAAGAAAGAATGGAATCGAGTTTGAGCCAGTTATTGTCCCCTACTACGTCTACAAAAGAAATCTGAAAATTATGTATTTTCTATTTGATTATCCTTATAATATTGAGTAGTTATACGACCCTAAAATAAAATCAATTAGAGTTAGTATATAAAATAGGTCATGATTCGACTGTTGTTTTATTTTTTCGAATTTAAAAGCTCAGCACTTATAAATATATGTTGTAAAACCATCCCATATTACTATTAGAATAAAGCTTATGAAAATATTGACGGTAGGGCAAACGTCTCGATCAAAGACCTCTCTCTGAAAATTAAAATTCCCCGATCTCATAATCCTTTTAACAATATCGCGTAATTATTGTAGCCACATAAAATTTACACCAGTCAATAACATTAGTCTTGTGGGGCAAGGTCAAGGTCGGGACTTTTATTTACACTATAGATCGGTATATATTATATTATTTCTATCGATATTTCATTTTTTTTATTTTTTAAAGTTATGTTTAGTGTTGTTATTTATCTATATCGCTTTAAGTATTTATTAAATATATTTTTTGTGTGATGATCTCACCGGTTCTGTCTGGTATTAACCGGAACCTATGGAATTATGGGAATTAAAAATGGCGGCTTGGTTCATAATTATGAAAAATATATCCTGTATGTTATGTTTTACGAGTTAAATAAAGTTATTCACAACGATTTGAAGTTCAGCTTAGTAAAATTGAAGGTAAGTGCCCTTTTTTGTACGAACATCCGTCAAAGCATACCGATAGATCTACTGTTGACAAAAACTAATCGAAAAACAAATCCTCGCGGCGGGCCGTGGATGGAAAATTTTGTTACGTAAAATTCGTATTTTAAATTGGCCTAACCAGTATTTTTGTTTGCACATTATGCACTATACATTGTCCGTAAACAATACGATTTATGCACAATTAAGACTGCCTGTATTCGAAAGTAATACTGGTTCAAAAATTCTGTAAAAAAATCGCGATTTTAAAGTCACTAATTTTAAAATGGCAAAATTATCAAACAAATATTTAATAGTCAGAGCAGGTATAAGTTATATCACACATGTAGGCCCTACTGCTAAATTACAGGCTTTGCTAATTATAATATAGTAAGTATTTTCTAAACATTTGTAGGGGTATTTCATTTTTGGGGGGTGTTTTTTGTTCAACTTTCTACTTATATTTTTGCCAATTAATGATGCATAATATTGAGTTGCATGACATTTCGGGGTATCAGCCAAATTCAACACCAGGCTAATTCAACACCAGTAAAATCCGCGTATTCAAGACCAGTTTTTTTGTAGGGTTGATTGGTCGGTATATAAAAGGGCTAATTAGTACTCATCAGTGCCAACGTCGGTGGGTGTTAATTAATCTGAACGACTAGACAGCTGTCCTTGTCAGGCCCTCCTTCTGCATCACTGACAAGGGGAAATCACGTCGGACAGTCGAGATGAACTTTCTCTGCCAATGCAGGGATCGAACACCCGACCTCCAGGCTAGCGAATCAGCGCCTTATCCACTTAGCCACCGTGATCCCCTTTACAATCTCAAGCTTAAGATTAAATAATTTAAACAACAACTCAATAAAAAAAAAACAATTTAATACCGGTACATCAAACACCAATCATTAATAATTATCGTATAGGCTTCTATCCACACTGATGAGTACTAATTAGCACCTTTTTACACCGACCAATCAACCCTATAATATCATGTACTGGTCTTGAATACGCCGATTTTTACCGTGTTGAATTAGCCTGGTGTTTAATACGCCAGGATTCCATTTCGGTACTCCGTCATTTCGGACTTAACATAGACAACGCATCTGACTCAGTTCAGTAGGACAACTTTTCGGATTCAGTTTGGCAACGATACAGACTATGAATAATTAAAAGACTGTTGAAAGTCTATGAGATATATATAGTAACAGCTGATTGTTTTATGTGAAACGGATAGTTGTCTTTAGATTTATTAAATTGATCGGCGATTGTTGAGACTGTGATTAACATTGCCTGTCAGTTCCTGTTATCCTTTGTTTTATTTGACAATAAAATATGGTTGAAAACTTGTGTATAATTAGTATGGAATATTAATTGCAACCAGCACACGGTCCGTGTTTCGTCATCTGGCTGTTTCATTCTTAGTTAAATTTGTACCTCACTTCGTACCTCAAATTAATTCATACCTTTTCCTATGTTGTTAAAGGGCCCTGCATGGAATGAATGAAATGGGTGTTTAACGTCCTACGCTTAAGCACCTAACCTGGGCTAATTGAAGACGGGCATACGCCGTACAGTGTGCTATGAGGGAAATTTTGCCCGGGCAGCGGCGCCACAGCCCACTCTTATATCGAATTCCAACTGCCAAGGTGTCTTTTACGTGCACTCCAATGTGTACACGGGACCACGGTTTTTCGTCCCATCCGAACGACTAGGCAGCTGTCCTTGTCAGGCCCTCCTTCTGCATCACTGACAAGGGGAAATCACGCCGGAAATTGAGATGAACTTTCTCTGCCTATGCAGGGATCGAACACTCGACCTCCAGACTAGCGAACCAGCGCCTTATCCACTTAGCCACCGTGATCCCCACCCTGCATGGAGGTGGGGTGGATGGACGAATGGTTATCACATGCACGCTGTATCATAAAGCCTGTCATCGAGTCAACTGGATTACATATCTGCCAAAAAAAGCAATAGCTTGATAAATTCATAAATTTGCTTGTCCCATATGGCAGTGAGGGGACAATGTACATGTAGTACGCATTAAAAATCAAGAGCCAAGGTGTCTGAGTAAGATGTTGGCTCGCTAATATGGAGATCCCATGTTCGATCCCTGCGGTAGCCAAAAATGTTCGGATGGGACAAAAACCGAGATCTATACTATTGTTCAAATTGGCATGCATGTTGGAAATCAGTATAAGTGTAGACAGTAGCACAACGGCCTGGGCAAATTTCTGTCATAGCACACTTTATGACATTTGTCTGTCTTCATTAGCCCAGTCGGGGCAGAACAGTATGATGTTGAACCCAATTTCATAAAGATCCGTAGTAGGTTGGCTATAAAAGGCCATAATCTAAATCTACCTTTGATGGAATATCTTTGCTGGGTATAGTATAGTCATTCGGGGGGGGGGGGGCAATAAATAATGTCCTGTGTAAACATTTACATGCAATAAAAGACCCCATGGCCATTTGACATCAATTTTGCTTATAGCACACTGTATGGTGTAATTTTATTTTTATTAGCCTAGTCAGAGCTAAACAATAGGACGTTAAACCCAAATTCATTTGTTTTTTTGTAGTATAAAGTTACTTTTTACTCTTTTTTTTACAGATCCTATTTTTGAGCACCATTGGTGGCAGTAATGTCAAAGAAGTTATAAAAAAGTTTTATAAGGGCTTTGTATATGGAAGCCAGACAACACTACTACTTGTCACAAACAGACTTCGGATCAAAACCATTCCTTTAAATTCAGTGTCAGACCTCATGATCAAAAGCACATGTATCAGAAATAGACTTCTTAAAAATGTATTGATATAAATATATATATCTATGGTAGCACAAAAATTCATCAGTAGCATGGCTAAAATAGTTCATGTGTGATCTTTTGACAGTCAATTATTCTTATTTAAACAGTTTTGTTTCAATGAGATATCCTGATATTTCTCTCTACTGCAACCAGTTAACAATAACTTTTTGGGTCCCTTACAAATACCTGTACTTCAAATTTTTGTGATGGATCAACCATAGCAAAGTTCTGTGTTAAAATTAGATTGGTTATGTAATATTGGTGTAGCTTTCTTGAATAGCTGTTTCCTAAATTGTCCCCAAGTTAATGCTGTGGATAAACTGTTACAAATGTCTGCTTTGTATTCTATTCTATTACATTATATATTTATCTTTTAAAATAAAGTATAGATACATGTACTTGTAGTATATTTTTTTGTAATTATGTAAATTGTGCTGTTTTGTGACATTTGGTTGCAATAACATTTAAAATTCTGAATGGTTATTGGTTAATAGAGAAATGAGGTTTAACTTCAATTCGACTCACGCCAGGTTATTTTGTTACTAACATGTGGATTAAATTATCGAAACCACAATGTATCACAATGCGTTAACCAATCATCGAGGGATCACATGGGTAAGACGCTTGCCAGTCTGGAGGTCGAGTGTTCGATCCCTGCATTGGCTGTGAAAGTTTATCAGTATTTTCCGACATGGTTTCCCCTTGTCAGTGATGCAGGATGGAGGGTCTGACAGCTGTCTAGTCGGTCAGATGGAAGGAAAAAAACTGAGGTCTCGTGTACACATTGGCGTGCACGTAAAAGATCCCTTGGCAGTTGGAATTCGATATAAGAGTAGGACGTATGGCCGCTGCCCAGGAAATATCCCTCAAAGCACAGTGCATGGCGTAAAAGATCCCTTAGCAGTTGGAATTTGTAGGCCGTAGCGACATAGCACACTGTATATGCCTATCTTCATTAGCCCAGGATGTTAAACCCTATTTCATTTCGATCACAGTTCTTGTATATATATATGTTGTCTAATCTATTTTCATAATGTAAAAAGGGGGATCACGGTGGCTAAGTGGATAAGACGCTGGTTCGCTAGCCTGGAGGTCGAGTGTTTGATCCCTGCATTGGCCTAGAAAGTTCATCTCGATTTTCCGGCGTGATTTCCCCTTGTCAGTGATGCAGAAGGAGGGCCTGACAAGGCGGCTGCCTAGTCGTTCGGATGGGTCGAAAAACCGAGGTCCCGTGTACAAATTGGAGTGCACGTAAAAGATCCCTTGGCAGTCGGAATTCGATATAAGAGTAGGTCGTAGCGCCGCTGCCCGGGCAAAAAATTTCCCTCATTGCACGTAAAATGACGTAAACTTTACGTTAGTTTAACGTCATTTCATGACGTAAACTTTACGTTAAGATATCGAGCAAAATGACGGTAAACTGACTGACCATTTTGACGTAAACTTTACGTAAAGTTTACGTCACTTCGTTTACTGGGTATGTTCAACAGAGAAAACTTCCATATAGACGCTAACGCGTACCTCAAGGTGTTTCAGGGAATTCTTTAAATGACAAGTACAATCGTGCCATCAAGTCGAAGGACGGTAGACAAATTTGTAACAATCATAATAACCAAGGTTGTAAACAGGCCAATTGCAACAGAGAACATTGCTGCTATCGCTGCCTAAGCAATAGTCACATACTAAGTTCATGTCCAACTAGAGAGAAATTTAGTGAAAATCAAACCAAAAGACAAGATAAAATTTTTTGACAGTTCGAATTTAAAGCTAGCACTCCTATCAATATACAAAGACTGGAATTTGAATTAGCAAATCATCCTGATAGACAATTTGTTGAATATTTATGTTCAGGATTAAGAAACGGTTTCGATACATCAGTTAAAAACTCTGTTTCAGATACATTCGAATGTAAAAATTTAAAGTCAGCTAGAGACAATCCAGAAATAGTTGATGAGCTTATTAAATCAAAAATTGGAAAGGGTTTTATTAACGGTCCTTTTTCCCACTTACCTTTTGATCATTATAAGGTCAGTCCCTTAGGCCTAGTAACCAGGAAATATTCAGGAAAGAAACGCTTAATTCTCGATTTGTCTTCACCTCACGAAGATAGCAATGTTGATAGCATAAATGACTTGATAGAGAAAGTATTGTGCTCTTTCAGTTATAAAATCTATACCAGGTACTATTCCTAAAATTTCACCTACAGTCGTATACAAATTTTTACCTCCTATCTGTAATAAAATATTTAACTACCATGAAACTATCGAAAACCTAAACGTACAAGAATTTATTGAAAATTACGATAATACTACATGTCAATGCACCAACTCTCCCTTTAAAGATACATTTCATGACCATATACTGACAGGAAACTTTGACATTACCGAAGACAAAAATCTTAGAAATCTCTTCAGATCGGGACCACAATTTCGGGAACAGCCAAATAGAACTAATTTTAAAAAATTACATAATGATCTCAAATCCCAAATTAGGAAATGCATAGTAGCCTGGTCTGATCAATTTCGTGCACCTCTTGAGTCTTTTGGAGAGTGGAAAAATACTGTGTTTGATCTCTTGTCAAAAAGAATCAAATATATCAAACTTAAACCAAAACACCCGCCACTAGAGGTTCTAAAAAATGCATCTGCAGTTGAGTGTACTCTTGCCACTCTCAAAGAGAGAATTGTTCTAACACCTGTCGATAAGGCCAGTAATAACATTGCCTTTATCTGTAAAAAGTACTATATTAAAAATATTCTGACTGAAGTTGGACTCTGGCCCAACACAAATAATGACACTTATAAATGCATTACTGATTTAACTAAACAAGATATCTTGCACAACCAATACTCTTTTAACAGGAGTAATGATATTAAAGACAATGTGAAAATAGATGCACTACCGTACATTTATTCGATACCCAAATTTTATAAAAACACAGTAAAATTTAGATATATAATATCCTCAAGTGTTTGACAGACAAAACCTCTTGCGTAGACAATCACCAAAGGCCTTAAATTATGCCAAACCCAACATGCAATTTGGTGCAAAACACTTCGAAATTACACTGGTATTAATATTTTTTTCATTATTGATAAAAATAAACCTATAGTAGAGACTATAGATAAAATCAATAATAAAGATAATGCAAAAACAATAGAAACGTTCGATTTTTCTACTTTGTATACTATGCTCCAACATGCAGATCTTAAAAATAATTAGGATTGGTTTGTAGATAAAGCCTTTAATGGAGCTTTCGGAAAAGGCAGACACTTGATGGCCATTTACTCTCAAGATGCTAGAAAGTGAAATATATCCCCCTGAACTAATATTAAATAAAGAAAATTATGGCACCCAAATTGCATCTGTTATTGACCTGGACATCAATATCATTAACAATAAATTTAATGTTGGTATGATTCGACAAAACGGACAAATTCGGTTTTGAAGTAGTAAAAATTCCGTCAATTTATAGTAATATACCAGATAGAACACTATATAATGTTTTCTATTCACAGGCATTACGATTTTTGACCGTATGTAACAATAAAGAACTGCTTCTTTCCCGAATAAAATCCCTGTTTTTGAAATGCACTGCCAAAGGAGGTACACAGTTACGCATATTTAAAGAAATTCCGAAACTTCCGTTTCATCAATATACCAAGTTTAACATTTCTTATAAGTATATAACCGAGTACATATTAGTTAATTATCCAATTTAATTTAGTTTAATTTGTATAGTTACGTAACCATGTTTGGATTATCGCCCTTATTGTTATTATTTTATGACTTCATAAATACACTTACATTGTATGCTTTCTTCTACATTCCTGTTTTGCATTGCTTGTATGGGGTATTTAGTATTATGTTTTGTGCAATTATACAACTTAAAAATTCTTATTGGTTGTTTTAACTTATAGCTTTTAGCATTATCAAATCTTGATTATCGCCCTTTTTGTTAAGAAATTCTATTGACGTCATTGATAATATAACGACGTATTTATGTCACACCATTCAGTTAGCAGACAACTGCCTCCTGAGGCGGTCTACATTTTCTTTGCCTCTTTGTGTTGGGTTGTTTGTGTGTTTTCTTGTACGAGTGAAATATGTTCATTTTGAGTGAAGTCTGTGTTACTTCAGACCCGGGACTGTACAGCTCAGTGGACGCTTACGGCTAGCCCCCAGATCCATTCACTCTTTGTTGAATTGTTTTTTAGTTTGTTTTGTTTGCTGTTTCGGAGTAAGATGTCTTGTCATTATATTTGTCCTTTTTGTAAATCATATGTGGTGCAGTCCCCCTGAACTAACTATTTGAAGTATGTGAAATTGGATGACGCTATCGAAAAAATTAGACTATTCGGGAAGAATGCTATTTTATGTAAAACTGATATGTCTGATGCATTCAAACAGGTTCCTATTATTCCTAATCAGTGCACCTATATATATACTGTGCTAAGTGGAGAAATCAATATTATATTTTCGTGCGTCTCCCTTTTGGAAGTAGGTCTAGCCCCAAAATTTTTGATCATCTCTCACAGGCCGTAGAAAGGATAGCAAGGAACAATTACGGGATCGGCACAATTTTTCATTTGCTGGATGACTTCTTGACTATTGACCCTTCCAAGTCTAAGGGCGAAGAAACATTTGCTCACTTTATTTCACAGATCGAATATTCCCATCTCTCAGAAAATGACTGAGGGCCTGTCTATGTTCTTCAATATTTGGGAATCATTTTAGATACAGTCAATATGGACAAACTTGAACGAATTAAAGAATTCATAAGTCAATTTCTGCACAAGAAATCTTTAACTAAAAGAGAAGCTCTGCAACTATAAGGTCACTTTAATTTTGCAGCAAGGGTAATTCTCCCTGGCAGGGCTTTTACATCTTTCCTAATTGGTACTACCACTAAAGTACCGGTATCTAAATTGCACCACCATATAAAGCTAAATCATGAAGCAAGGGAAAGTCTCTTAATGTGGTACAAATTTTTATGTTTCATAATAAAACACTTATTTCAAGCGCAGATATCGAATTATTTACAGACGCTTCGTCTAACTTCGGCTTTGGTGGGTATTTCCAAGGTGAGTGGTTCTCCGCATCTTGGCCTTCAGACATTAACTTGTTTAAAAGTAACAAAATTGTCTCTATGACATTCAGGGAGTTGTATCCTATCGTAGTCGCAAGTGTGATATGGGGAAACCAGTGGAAAGGGCTGAAAATCTTATTTAATTGTGACAACATGGCTGTGGTAAATATTCTAAATAAAGGGAGATCATCTGATCCCGCCAGTTCTAAATTAATGAGAACTTTGGCTTTCACAGCAGCTCAAAATAGTTTTATGATATATAGTAAGTTCGTGCCAGGCAATTAAAATGTTATAGCTGATGCACTTTCGCGATTTCAGCAACAACGATTTCGTCAAGCCACACCACAAGCACCAGAGCAGTCCGTGGTGGTTCCACATATGAGCAGCAGTGTTTGGCAGAACTGAATAGAACTTTAGAGCATTTATGGAATCACAGTGTTTCGTCAAAAACATTTAAGGTATATCAAACTGGATTCAATGCATATCAACGATTCCTCACCCAGTATAATTACAGATCGATAGCAATACTTTCACCAGTTTCTCAGACGTTAATTCTATATTTCATTTCATATTGTCAGAGCATTTTAAAATTAAGTTACTCCACAATTAAACTTTACTTGAGTGAAGTTCGGTTTATATATTAAGTATGGCCACTCAGATTATTTTGAAAACCCTGATAGGAACATTCGTGTGTACACTATCCTCAATGCAGTAAGACGACTACAACCGACTCATCACAAAACAAGACTTCCAATAACTAGTGATATCTTGAAACAAATATGTCATGCTTTAAGATTGGGTGTTTTTAGCAAATACACAGATTGTCTGTTAGAGGCTTTGTATATATATCACCACATTTTTTGGTTTCTTGAGATGTGGAGAGATCACCACTTCAGGCAAGCTCAATCCTCAAGTAGACATTACATACGAGGACATGCAAACTTTTAGCTATAAAGCTGTCTTGAAATTGAGAAAGTCAAAATCTGATCCTTACGCTAAAGAGGTTTCAATTACCTTTTTTAGAAGTGGTCATAGACTATGTCCTGTTGCAGTGCTTTCCCAGTATAGACACTTAAGAACAGGGGTCACAAATCATGACAGGTGCAGGTGGGCCCGCTGACTACACTGGGCACTATACTGGGACCCCTTCAGCTGATGGGCCCTCTAAATCAGCTAAACTTCAACATTCTTGTCTTGACCTACTAATTAATTTATTAGACTTTCCTGTATTTTTGGGTACTTTGTGCGAAAATCAGGGCCCCTCTTGGCCGCCTGGCAAGTAGGGGCCCCTTCGACCCAGTCCAGTCCTGCATATATATATATCCAAAATTATTAGAACAACCGCAAAGCTGCACTACTTTGTTTCACGGTAAATGATGAATAGATAAAAAGGTATGCCGACACAAACTGATGATGAATAGATAAAAAGGTATGCTGTATGTATATATGTAGGGTCCTTTTCCCTCATAATAGAGGGCAGGCCCGAATAGAGGCCAACTTACTAATGGCAAGTGGACCCCTACTCTTGACTATGGGCCACCAATTTTGACAAAAATAAATCAATATTTTTACTGAATTTTGATGTATTTTTGAGTTTTTAAGCCAAAATTGGGCCCCTCTTGAGGAAAATGGGGCCCCTTGGCCACATGTAGACTACTGTTCACTTTTACATTAACATATTTTTTCATCTTGTTTTGGGGTTTTTTTGGAAGTGGGGGCCCGCCTGTTCAAGGCGGGCCAGTCCGCGCCTGCTTAAGAAATTGTAAGTTTTCTAAAACAGACATGCTTTTCTTCATGACTGAAGACACAAAACCGATATCTCAAAACTTTTTTATTAAATGCCTGAAACATGTCTTGAGAAAAATAGGTGTTAATCAACAGTCATATAACAGGCATTTATTGAGAATAGGTGCAGCAACTTCGGCTGCCCAGGCTAGAATTGAAGACCATCTAATTAAGAGTATAGGAAGGTGGTCATCAGATTGTTATACTCGATACATTAAGACCCCAACAGACACTGTACGAGATGCACAAAAAAATTCACTGAGTTAGTTTGAAAGCAAGATACTATTGTTACTATACATATAAAGAAACATGTCATGTGTCAGTCGCTGGTAGCAATAGATATTCCAATCGATTAAGCTAATATTGATAATTCATCACAATACCCCAGTGTATATTCAAAGGTTGAACATCACAATCAAGTATTAAAAATGTAAAATTAAATCTAAGTGTGAACATATATTTCACATATGAAATTAAATCTATGTGATCATAAATTCAGTGTGAAATATTTATATAATTCAAGCGAGAACTATGAATTCAGTGTGAAATATATACATGTAATTCAAGTGAGAAATATAAATTCAGTGTAAAATATATAATTCAAGTGAGAAATATCAAGTTTTACAATGCAAGGTGGAAGCAGAATTCAAGTGCGAGTATTTGTCAATTCAGGATCAAGCTTCCATTCTGCGCACTCCTAACTTCCATTCCCATGTGTGAACAGGGCGACAACGGAAGAGTTAAATGTATACAGGTGTTTAAACAATCTGTCATAATAGAAAGAACAGGACATATTAGTAAGAACATTTTATTAGTGACTATTAGTTTATTGAATCATTATCGAATGTAGTTTATATTTTATAATATTTGCTTGTTTAAGTAAATATTTCTTCTTAATGGCAGACAGGAGGGTAGCGGGTCCGTAAATTTATCCACACAATTCTATTACCAACACACTTTGGGGGCTACACAGATGCTTGCATCTGCTCATCTTGGCATTTTCACAGCTAGTTTAACCATAAACTAGCTATTCTACCCCAAAGATGGGGTTACCTATTTGGTTTGAAGTTAGTATTGAATATTATTGTTAAATTTATATACATGTATATATGTTTATGTATTAAAGGGAATCTATTTTAGGTACAGTTTAAGATTGGTCTGGCAGCTTGCTCCTCAACCTTACAATTCAAGCTTCGCTCATCCATCAGTACTAACACTCGGGCTTCGCTCACTTCACTATGATTAGGAGCTTCGCTCCTTTATCAATAGTAACACTCGAGCTTCGCTCACTTCGTTCACTGACACTGAGAGCGGCAGCCTTAAGGTTGCTGCCAATTCAGTCATTACAAGGACGCGGTTTTCACAATACTTCACTTCCAATGTATTCGACATTCAGACAGGTTGGGAGCAGAGGGTTGTGAAAACTAGTCTTTCACTGTAGTATTCAACATTTTAATGTTTCATTAAATGTATTGCCAAGATATACACACTGTAGTCCCAATATGCCAAATAAAGTATTAATGTTAAATGTCAATCCGAGTTTGTGTTATGTTGCATAAATTGAATATTATTCACAATGTCTTGATGTCCAATTGGGCATATTCCCGGTCGGACAACTTGGGGTGTTAAGAGACAAAAATTCGGACAAGTCCGGAATATACAGGCAAAATCCCAACACTGTTATAAACATGCATTTCAAGTTTGATATACCATATTTTGACACTATTCGCATTCACTATTCGCGGCCATTTCGTCTTGCAATTATGGTCCGATTTTCTCGAAATTCAAACTCAACCTTCCGTAGGATGTAACGGTGATAGAGTTTTTTTCAAATCGGATAATAATTGTGACCTCCAGAGGCTGGCAGAGGGACCATAGGGGATTTTTCGGACAATCAGGGGCCATAATTTAGGGAGTTACGATCCGATATGCGCAAATAACGAAAGGAACCAAGATCTTTGAGTTATAACCATGCATTTCAAGTTTCATCAAAATCAAATTAAAATTGTGGCATATACAGGGTCCACAGCCATGATATACTATTCTTTAAAATATTCGAGTACAAATGTTGTCCATTTTGTATGGCAATTTTGGGTTATAAATATCCATGCATTTCAAGTTTTATCAAAATCAAATTCAAATTGAGACCTCTACAGGGTCCACAACCTTGATATACTATGTTTTAACAGTATTCGTGTACAAAGGGCGGCCATTTTGTATGGTAATTTTGTTCCGATTTTTCCGAAATTCGAACTCAACCTTCCTGAGGGTTTAACGGCGATGTAATCAACGTTTATTTTTAAATTGGATAATAATTGTGACCTCCAGAGGGACCACAAGCTAAAATAGGTGAGTTTTCGGACAATCAGGGGCCATAATTCAGAAAATTACGTTCCGATAGGCACAAATATCGAAAGGAACCAAGATCTTTGGGTTATAAACATGCATGTCAAGTTTCATCAAAATCGGTTCAAAATTGTGACCTCTATAGGGTCCACAAGCTAAAAACATGATTTTTCGTACAATCAGGGGCCATAATCCATGAAGTTTTGATCCGATACATGCCAATATCGAAAGCAGCCGAGATCTTTTGGCGATATACCTATATTTCTAGTTATGTCAAAATCGGGTAAGAATTGTGATCTGTAGAGAGTCCACAAACAATTGTGGACGGACAGGGTTGATGACATAATACGTCCACATGAAAATGTGAAATAATCGTTTTATCAAACGTTTTGTCAGCAAAACGCTAACTTGTCAAGAATGTAAGAACAAAATTCAAAATGGCTAGAAGTCAGTTATGACTCATAGGAAATATGACATCAGGGGAATGATGACTTCATAAAAGTTAGGTAAGTAAGGAAGAATGATGCGTGATTATTAGTCTGCCGGAATTAGCTCAGAATCCCCAGTTAGTGGCAGAAATGTTCAAGGTAAGCTTTCTTGGTCTCAAATGAAAGATGGGATCTAGTAGTATTTCAGAAAAAAATGACCCATCATTTGGCCTTGGGGACAAAAATTTGGCAGCTCTTCAAACTTAGCAGTCTCTGGTCGGGGAGGCAACATTGGGTATACTGTATACCGTTAGTGGCAGAAATGTGCAAATGAAGCTTTCTTGGTCTCAAATGAAAGGTGGGACCTAGCAGTATCTCAGAAAAATAATGACCCATCATGTCGCCTTGGGGACAAAAATTGTCAGCCCTTCAAACTTAGCAGTCCCTGGTCGGGGAGGCAACAATGGGTATACTGTCTACAGTTAGTGACATAAATGTACAAAGTAAGCTTTCTTGGTCTCAAATGAAAGGTGGGACCTAGTATAGTCCAGTGGCTGAAGGGGGGGCATTGCCACCCGAGCTGTGAATTTATGAGACCAAGTTTTTGTAGACCAGTTTTTCGCGTAGATTCCGAATCTGGGTGGAGAACAGGCGTGTGAGGGGGCGTTTTCGAGATATAGGGGGTCTAATATAGACATTTATTAGCAGGCTTTCTAAAATATTTCAGACTGCTAACATTGATTTTAGCAAGATAAAACCAACAGTGGATAGTGTGTGTGAATCTTTGTTGGATTTGCTGGAATGTCAAGGGGCCTTTATGTCATAACTGGATGTTTTTATGTTGGAAGAGGATGGTAATTTTACATACAAGCTAGGGCTGTACGATATTGCAAAAAGGGACGATATCGATATTGGTATTTTTTTCAACGATATAGTTAAATATCGCGCTGTAAAATTATAATGTCACTTTGCTATTATATAAATTAAATATAAATGTATTTTAAAGCTGACAACAGTGTGAGTAAGAATTGTTTTATTCATACTAATTTAAATACAACGTCGGATGTTTAAAAAGCGTCTGCTGGCGACCGTATGTAAGAAAATTCTCAAATATCATGTGCAGCGGAAGTAAGTAGATGCGGTCATCAAGTCTTGTATTGTAAGTTCAAACAGTTTAACAAATACTAAATGATCCTGACTATCTTCCATTCAAGCATTCGATTGGCTGTGGTATTCCTGGCCTAACAGTGACAGTAATCTATTTATAGATCGTATTATTCTTGCTTTCAGAAATTGAGTTTCGTAGAGTTTTCTAAAAAATATGACAACCTATTTATAGCCTGGTAATTAGCGGCGGTAGAAGGGAATTTCAGGTGGTTAGTGGGCCGAAGCTTTGCATGTTGTAACAGCTGACAATTAATTTTATTGTAGACTAAAAACAAAGTAAAATTAACGCATACACGATGTACTGTAGTGAAATACGGCTGCAGACACTGTGCAAGTGATTTCAACATTTAACAATTCTCAAAACATTAGTTTTATTATTTATAGTTTATGGCCGTCGGCTAATTTCCACTGCTGTATAGTGTATTTATTATCTATTTTTATGATATTTTTTTCCCGATATTTTAAGTTTTTGGCGATATTCGATAAACCACTATATCAACGATATTTGGCCACATGATATCGTAGTTGGGTCTGAAAATACCATATCGCGATTAAATGACTATATCGAGAATATCGTACAGCCCTAATACAAGCGCCCATCCAAAGAGAGTGACATAACTGAACCCAAAAAACATTAATGAGAACTTGGAGGGATTTGATGGTTTTTCAAATGATACAACCAATAGCAATGTTTTGGATGTCAAAATTTATAATTTCAAAAAACAAAAAGATCTCATTAATAAAATATCAAAAACATTTATCAATAATATTGTCCAAAATTTAAAAAACAGATTTATTGACAGTGAACTAGTCCAGTGCTTACACATACTGGTTCCAAACAATTTAATTTAAAAACAAACACCAATTACCAAAGTTTGGTGAAGATGAAATAGAAAAACTAATTGACAATTATAGTAAAAATTTTGAAATTAACAGAGATGACTGTATGTCAGAGTAAAGACAATACAAAGGACTGGTTATTGGTAGCTATTCGCACTGTACTTTTAAATCATGTATATTGTCCATAATTGACTCCCATTATTTACTCTTCCCAAATTTAATACATATTTTGAAAGCTGCACTTCTTGTTCCAATAACTACTGTTGACTGTGAAAGGGGGTTCTCAACACAAAACAGAATCAAAAATTGTTATAGATCGTGCCTAGGTAATGAAGTAATGAATGATTTAATGAGAATATCTGAAGATGGTCCTCCTCTTCACGATTTTAATTTCACAAGGGCCTTAATAAAGTGGAAGGCAGAAAAAAATAGAAGGATATTTAAATGTTAATAGCTTTTACCAAAGATATTTTTTGTATATATATATATATATATATGTTATTTGTTATTGATGTTTATTTAATGTTTGTTTTATTGTTAAATGTTATTTATTATCACAGTAACTTTGATACCAGTAAGAGTATAGTGACATACTGAAATAAATATATGTGTGCAGCTATACGATGTTTGTTTATTTATTTAGCATGTTGACTGTGTAACGACTTGCAGCAATGCATGACATTTGACCTCTCCTTCAAGTCTCCCTATGTCTCCCTCACGTCTCCCTATTCTGTCTGTAGGGAGAAGTCACTTCTCCCTAAAATTTGTCCCTAGTTTGAGCCCTGGATACTATGATCGTGAACTCTGCGTTGAATGCTTCAAAACAGAGGGAAGTTGTTTTGATGGCGGAGGACACGAATATACTCGTCATGCTTGTATATCATTTCGAACCAGCCATGCACGACATCAAATTGTGCAAGTTACCGAAAAAACAGAAGGTGGATTTCTGTATTCCATCCTTAGTCTCTTTGATTGTCTGGACCCAATCACCCTATGGACAGACGAAAAGATCTGTGGATCAGTGTGGCTGTGATACAACATCCGCTACCTTTGGTCAGGGATAGCTTGGTGTTCTCAATCTCCTACGGACAGATGAAAAGATCTGGTTCAGTGTGCTAAGGCTTTCCAGTCTACGAAGAATCAGGATCATCAGCTCATTACTGAGACTTGTGAGAACGTAATTCGTCGCATGTACGGGCCCAAGGAACGATTGAACCGAGTACGCTACCAAAAGTAACCGAACCGCGAAGGCGACCTGTAAACTGATATCCCGGGAATGTGCATCACACCCCACCACGTGCACGACACACTTCCACTAATTGAGAGTTTTCCTTCAAGTACATGGCTGGTTGACACTAGGATAATGTGGACTAGATCCCTCTGACTGCGGATGGTATCTGAAAAGCGGATTATATACTGTAAAAATCGTGCTGAAATTGGTACGCTGTAAGTGTAAACGCAAAACGCAAGAGAGACGGTGCGCAACTAACGTTTGCAGCTACATAATCTTTCCTTACTTGTAACATTTTACCTAACCTTTCATGTTACGTGTATCTATGACGTCATCATTCTCATGATGTCATATCTTCCTATGATGTCATAAATGACTACTAGCCATTTTGAATTTTATTCTTTCTCCTTGACAAAGTAAATTTTACTGACGAAAAGTTGGATAAAACGATGGTTTTTCGATATTGTTTTTTATTAATTATTTCATATCAAATTTACATGTGGGCGTATAAAAATCAATCACACGATTATCGGAAATTGCTTAAATCATTATAAATGATTTTTTGTCAATGTGTATAAATTTAAAGAAATTTAAAGAAATTCAAATGAAATTTAAAGAAATTTTAAGAAAATGAAAATGAAAATAGAAATGGAACATGGACATAAACATGGACATGAAATGAGGTTTAACGTCCTACTGTTCTGCTCTCAAATGGGCTCATAAAGACGGACGAAAATTTTGCCCGGACACCAGCACAATGGCATACTCTTATATCGAATTCATACTGTCAAGATATTTCAAAGTGATCAAGGGCCGTAACTCTGGCAGTAATTATCATAAATCTTTGATGAGTATAAATTTCAAGTCAATTTGATATTAACTTTAGCATCAAGAGCATCCACAAAAATGTGATCAAGGAACTTCACTTTGGCAGTAATTATCGAAAATCGCAGCAAATAGGGTTCTTCCTCTCATGACCTTAAACACTGTGTATAAATTTAATGTCAATCAATCAGGTATAGTTAAAACTTTAACCTCTAGAGACCCCAGGAGATTTAAAAATATTCAAGGGCTGTAACTCGGGAAGCAATTATCATTAATCCTTGAAATTTAATAGGATTCTTCATCACCTGTATAAATTTAATGTCAATCGGATTTTAGCCTCTAGACGGACGGACAACATTTCAATGTGGGTATATTATGTTTTTAACAAGCTTATATCTAATTTAATGTTACATACCTGATCTTGTAGGTCAACTAATTTGTTTCCTATGTCCTTCAATTCTCTAAAATTATTTCCTGCATCTGCGGCAGATTTGGATGAGACAATTACATCAGTGGTAATAATTTGTGGAGTTACACTTGTTTTATTGCAAACTTGACACACTCTAGTTTCCACATTATTGTAATATGTACAATGTTGACATGACCACATTGATCCATAGCTTGTGAGCACAGTAGTAGGAGATGTTTCCATCATATGAGAAGAAATATTGGTTTGTTGAGAGATGGATATGTTTGGTATAATTCCATGTCCAGTTCTTGGGTAATTATTTGAAACAGGTACAATATGTGATTGTAGTGGTTTTATATCCTGTGATTGCAATTGTTTAAATGGTTTTGATAAATTGGTTGTAATTCTGCATGCTGTTTCTCTTGCCTCATAAATATCAGGATGGTAAAATGCAATTTCAGACAAGTTCATACTTTGAATTGTTTCTAATTTTAGTCTTTTGTAATATTGATCTAACATTATCTTATCTTTTATTAATGTGCTTTTTTTCTGGTTCAACACAGCAAAATCTTCATTCTTTAGGAATTCATTACTTTTGGTAAGTATATCATTTATCGATTGATCCAAATTTAATATCTCATCTTCTAAAAACTCAAGACTTTTTTCACACATAGACTTTCTTTTATCAATATCCTGAATTGACATTATCTCTGACAGGGTAGCATTTACTGATGGCATTAAAGGGTCTTTAAGTAGATTCTGAGCGGTATCCGTGTCTGCCGTTAACTTCTTTGCATAATCAACTTTATTACCAGACTTAAAATTATTTGACTGAATACTATAAATATTTAACTTTGAACGATGGACATCAAGTTCTGCATTAATTGTTTTTATACGAGCAAGCGGTTCATTGACGTGTATGCTTTCAATCCTATCATCATCTTCTTTTCCCTGTGAGATGAGGGTGTTGAACTTGGGAATACTGACTTCATGAAAAGGTGGTGGTCTAACTTCCTATAATAAAAAGATAGGTTACTAGAAAACACAATATAAGCCTACCAGCAACAATTACCTCAAGAAATAATTAGAAATTTTGACGTTTAAGAGCCCAAGAGAGTAATTGTTCATAGATATATAAATCACTTTAATGTACAGATATACATATCGTCGCTGCGCTTCCAAAACCTCGTATCTCAGATTAAGCCAAAAACTTTTTGGGGGCTTATTACATTCACATTTCATTGATACATGTCCTGTCAAAACCTCATACCTCTAAAGCAATTAGAAATGCTTATTTTTACCTTGTGACTTATTGTCGTATTTCGATTGGACAAAAATATTTTCGTCAAAACAAAAATATGTTCATCAAAACCTTGTAACTCAAGACTGCATTGTTTAATTTGAGATACGACATTTTGGAATAAAACATTTGGAAAAAATATTTTACGAGATACGATATTTTGACGTAATTTAATATTTACAAACAACTGTCAGGTACATGCTACACACTCATACATCCTTGAAGGTAGTCTTATTTAGCATGTATATATCGAAGGAACAATTCAATCTGCCAGTTATGAGTAGACACAGTTTTTTGTGTCTCCTGAAAAGTTGGAAAAATCGAGATACGAGATTTTGGAAGCGCAGCGACAATATGTTTTAAACTGGTTTAGCAACAGTGATGGGATTTCAAAATTTATCCTATCGGCCATTTTACCGTAAATAAGGGGCATAACTCGTTATCGTTATTTAAGCCAACATATTCATACTACAATTTAAAAATCATGTGACAACTAAATATACAAATCCTGTAGTAACCATTGGCTGCCAGGCAGGATACGTCCACATTTTCGAGAGATGCATTTAAAGTTTCATCAAAATCGGGTTAAAATTGTGACCTCTACAGGGTCCACAACCTTGATATACCATATTGTTACACTATCCGCGTACAAGCGATGGATAGGGATCACGGTGGCTAAGTGGATAAGGCGCTGGTTCGCTAGGCTGGAGGTTGAGTGTTCGATCCCTGCATTGGCCGAGAAAGTTCATCTCGATTTTCCGGCGTGATTTCCCCTTGTCAGTGATGCAGAAGGAGGGCCTGACAAGGACAGCTGCCTAGTCGTTCGGATGGGACGAAAAACCGAGGTCCCGTGTACAAATTGGAGTGCACGTAAAAGATCCCTTGGCAGTTGGAATTCGATATAAGAGTAGGCCGTAGCGCCGCTGCCCGGGCAAAATTTCCCTCATTGCACACTGTGGCGTATGCCCGTCTTCAATTAGCCCAGGTACGGTGCTTAAGCGTAGGACGTTAAACCCCATTTCATTCATTCATTCACAAGCGATGGACATTGTGTCCAGCAGTTTTAGGCTGATTTTCACGAAATTCAAATTCAACCTTCAATAAGTGTAACGCTGATATAATCAAACGTTTTGCAATTGCATAATTTTAATTGAGACCTAGGACACCACAAGCTAAAATATAGGCCGGCGGCTGCCGGGCAGTATACCCCACATGTTCGAGATATTGAACAAGCGAAACAGAAAGTGATGTTTTCTACAATCAAAGACTATTATTCATTAAGTTACAATTTGATATGCTCGAATACCGAAAGGAACCATGAGCTTTAGGCTATAAACATGCATTTCAAGTTTCAACAAAATCGAATTAACATTGGGATCTCTACAGTGTCCACAACCTTGATATACCATATTTTTACACTATTCGCGCAGAATTTTAGCGGCTGTCATTTTGTCCGGCAATTTATGTCTGATTTTCACGAAATTTAAACTCAACCGTCGTTATGGTGATGGTGTAACAGTGATATAATCAAACCTTTTTTTCAAATCGGATAATAATTGTGAACTCCAGAGGGACCAAAGCTAAAATAGGCAGCGGCGTTATAAGGTCTATCATGGCGGAGGCTATACTATTTTGAGGGCCCTCTTTCGCAGGGGGGGGGGGGGGGGGGGGGGGGCGCGTCTGCCACCAGCCACCGAAGGTCGAGGAACATTTTGGTGCATTCTTACATATCCTCTAGGCCAGTTTATTCTGAGGTCCGGTGCCTAATCCGATACTTGTCTGAAGCCTGAATGCGACGAAACAAATCCCTTGTTCGTACCGTACTGGGAGCTCAATCAAATATCCTCAAGGCCAGTTTATTCTGAGGTCCGGTGCCTAATCCGATACTTGTCTGAAGGCTGAATGCGACGAAACAAATCCCTTGTTCGTACCGTACCGGGAGCTCAATCAAATAATAATTAATGGAATATGGTGGATTTCAAATAATATTTGATCAAAGTTCAAAGACGTTACATCTTCCCGTTACACGACATCCTCCTTTCTAGCCTTGCGGCTCGTGAAAGTTTTGATGATCTCATCCAAATTAATCGAATCCAGAAGATTAGCCTCAATGCACAATAAAGCTAGTGCATCCATATGCCCCATAGTTGAACACAAGTGATTTTTTATCCGCGCTTAGGCGGAAAAAGAACGCTCACCCGAGCAATTGGTGACCATGATCGACAAATAAATATGCAATATATATTCGGAAATGTCGATATTAACGCTGTTCCAGTATTGGTTTCTGAATCTATCATTTCTAGAATCTGGAGCTCGTAAATTCTATCCTTAATGAAAATTTTGTCCTTGATGACGTTTACGAATTGCTGCAATTCGTTCTCGAAATTTTCGTCTAGATCGTCTGTGTAGATGGCCAACAATGTAGATGCTGGTTCTGTCAGATCATCACGGTTTAGATTCCTGAGTTTACCGAGAAATCAAAACCTTTGGCTTAGAACTGAATAAGCATTTTGCCGTTTTGTCAGATAACTGTAGTAGTTATAATTCAGATAAATTATAAATTTTTCAGATGAAAGCAGCTCGCGTTGTTACAGGAAATACAATTTACACCTCCAGACAATCTTTATATTTTGAAACTGCATGGTCAAAATTACGTGAAAGAAGAAAGATTAGACGTTTGAATCAGTCACATAAAATAATCCATGGAATCTGGCCCGTGTATTTTACTAATACTATACATTTTGTAAACGAATCCCAAACACCTTACAATTTACGAACCTCCAATATTCGAGAATCCCGTTGTCGTGTTAGTATCAGACAAAATCCTTCTTGCCGAAAACTATTCGTGAATATAATAATTTATCAAAAGATTTGAAAGGCATTGCAAACGTTAAAGAATTTAAACAATCTCTAAAACCTAAAATAAAGCCACCAAAATGCCCTTTTCAGTAAATTGACATGGCTGGGAAATATTCCTTTCATTGAATTACACGAAATATTTCTACATGGTTCGTCGCTACTACCAAAAACATTAAATACAATGTTAGTTTTACTTATTCAAAGGTATATCAAAGACTCGAAACGTTTTAGATTCATAATTATCCCTTTGTAAAGAATATTTTTGAATTAAAATATGTTTCAATTAAAAGGCCAGGCAACACTGGGCGACCTAGCCATCTGTTTCCTGAATAGCTTATTAGTAGGTTTTGAGAAAAGGTGATTTCTTTATTGATGATTTGCATGCCAATGCAATGACTGCATTCTCATTCAGTACTGGATTCAACAGTAACAGTGTATAAAACGATTGACTCCGACTCGGGGGCCCTTTCCCATGGTCAGGGCTGCCCTTTTGTCAGACGTGGGGCCCTTTTTTTCAAAGTAGGGCCCTTTTGTCTGCCTTTAGGGCCCTCCCTAACTAGGGTACAAATCATTTTTCTCATTGGTTTTAGCATTTTTCCACCGTTTTTTTTTTTTTATCAACTTCTTTGATTTTTTCGTGAGGAGGCTGGCGCCTCCAGCGCCTCAATGATAAAATGCTACTGAAAATAGGGGATTTTTCGGATAATCAGGGGGCAGAAGTCCGGAAGTTACTATCCGATGGCCGAAACCAAGATCTTTGGATTACAAACATGCATATTTCATTAAAATCGGTTCAAAATGGTGACCTCTATAGAATAAATGAATGAAATGGGGTTTAACGTCCTACTATTATGCACCTTACCTGGGCTAATTATTTATTATTATTTACCGCGGGAGCTTATATCTCAGTGCCTGTAACAGATACAGATCTGAAACTTAATTTTCGACTCAGAAACCAGGTGGTGGCTACTCGAAAGATAGTAAGCTGGCACTGCCAGGCAGGATACACCCACATTTTCGAGAGATGGATAGAGGACAAGCAATACAGAAAGAGATTTTTCCTACAATCAAAGGCCATAATTCATTAAGTTACAAATATCGAAAAGAATCAAGATCTTTAGGTTATAAACATGCATTTCAAGTTTCATTAAAATCAAATTACAATTGTGACCTCTACAGGGCCCACAACTTTAATATGCAATATTTTTACACTGTTCGCGTACAAACGGCGGCTATTTTGTCTGGCAATTATGGTCGATATTCCAGAAATTCAAACTCAACCTTCCGTAGGGTGTAGTGGTGATAAGAGTCAAACGTTTTTTTAAATCGTATACTAATCGTGACCTCCAGAGGGACCATAGGGGATTTTTCGGACAATCAGGGGCCATATTAAGTTATGATATGATATGCGCAAATATCAAAAGGAACCAAGATCTTTGGGTTATAACCATGCTTTTCAAGTTTCATCAAAATCGAATTAAAATTGTGACCTTTACAGGGTCCACAACCTTGATATACCATTTTTTAACAGTATATGCGTACAAACGGCAGCCATTTTTATGGCAATTTTGGTCGATTTTCCCGAAATTCGAACTCAACTTTCCTTAGGGTGTAACGGTGACATAATCAAACTTTTTTTTTAAATCAGATAATAATTGTGACCTCCACAAGGACCACAAGCTAAACAAAGGCGATGTTGCGTATAAACAGGGGCCATAATTCAGGAAGTTACGATCCAATAAGGCAAATATCAAAAGGAACCAAGATCTTTGGGTTATAACCATGCATTTCAAGTTTCATCAAAATCAAATTAAAATTGTGACCTCTACAGGGTCCACAACCTTGATACACAATTTTTTAACAGTATTCGCGTACAAATGGCGGCCATTTTGGTACGATTTGCCGAAAATTCGAACTCAACCTTTCTTAGGGTGTAAGGGTGATATAATCAAACGGTTTTTCAAATCGGATAATAATTGTGACCTCCAAAGGGACCACAAGCTAAAATAGGTGATTTTTCGGACAATCAGGGGCCACAATTCAGGAAATTACGTTCCGATAGGCGCAAATATCGAAAGGAACCAAGATCTTTGGGTATGCACGTCAAGTTTCATTAAAATCGGCTCAAAATTGTGACCTCTATAGGAATGAATGAAATGGGGTTTAACGTCCTACTGTTATGCACTTAACCTGAGCTAATTGAAGATGGGCATACGCCATACAGCCTACTCTTATAACGAATTCCAACTGCCAAGGGATCTTTTACGTGCACTCCAATGTGTACACGGGACCTCGGTTTTTCCTCCCATCCGAACGACTAGGCAGCTGTCCTTGTCAGGCCCTCCTTCTGCATCACTGACAAGGGGAAATCACGTCGGAAGATCGAGATGAACTTTCTCGGCCAATGCAGGGATCGAACACCCGACCTCCAGGCGAGCGAACCAGTGCCTTATCCACTTAGCCACCGTGATCCCTGACCTATATAGGGTCCACAAGCTAAAAACGTGATTTTTCGTACAATCAGGGGCCATAATCCATGAAGTTTCAATCCGATACATGCCAATATCGAAAGCTGCCGAGATCTTTTGGTGATAAATTTTTATTTCAAGTTTCGTCAAAATCGGACAAGAATTGTGACCTGTAGAGGGTCCACAAACAATTGTGGATCGACGGACAGACAGGAGCGACGACATAATACGTTCACATGAAAATGTGGGCGTAAAAAAAACTATTTTTGAAATATCTGCGCAGACCGGAAGTTGCCGAAATGGCCAAAATCAAAAATCGGCCATAGTTTCCTTAATTCTTCACCTATTTTAACACCAATTTTGTTTAAGAGACAATTTTTGCTATTTTTCAAAATTTGACCTACATTTTTGGATACCTGAAGACTATCCGATTCCAGAAATATAAGTTTCATTCCGAGTTATCGCCCTTTATTTTTCGAATTTTCTGCCCATTTTGTGAGCTTCATTTTACAACCGAATCGCATATCTGAAACTTCTGGAACATGAAGTTATAGTTCAAAAACAACTGATAAAACTATTCGACAAAAATCCATAAACCGGTATTAGTCGTAATAATGTCTGATGTTTTGAAAAAACGCAAAAAATGAATACTTTTGGGCAAAACATGATTTCTCCGTCCGATATCAACGGATTACAACGATTAAGGTATCGTTGGGATGCATAAGAATTGTAGTATTGTATGATACCCAATTCATACGGATACAATGAGCAGGTAGCAAAATATGGCACACGGAGGTATTGTGCATGAAGTCATCCAATAAGACTTTAGAGTGTCTAGAATAGGAAAATAAAGGGACTGAAAATCGAAAAAAGTTGAAAAATCGTCAAATTTTGGTAAATGCTACATTATTTTTTTTTTATTTTTTTTTTTCAAAAAGTGGTTACAAATTCGTATAGCTGACCTAAATCAGATTCTAACGATGTATAATATGTATTGAAGTACTGAAATTTAATTTTTCGATGTTTTGATATTTTTGCATTTTTGGCACTTCTGAACGTAGGATTTCCCAGGGGGATTTTATCTGGTCGGATAATGTAGTATATCATATTAAAGCCCTGCCCCCATTCAAGATCCAAAACCAGATGTTAAAAATACTTGACAATGATTCGTATACCGGAAGTACAGTACGGTCATCGCGAAGGTTTGACGAAACACGATATTACCGTGTTTTTTATCGTGGAATTTCGTGAATTACCGAGTGAACACCGAGTGACATGATAGTACTGCCTCGGTGTTGGAAACACGGTGTGACTCGGTGTTTATATTAATCCATGCCTCTGATACTCTGATCGCTTATTGTCGTTAAGTACATGTCTAGCGATAAATTAGTGCGTACAAGGCAAAGTTTTTTGTGGAAAATATAAGAAATGGCAACGATCAAAGTGGGGTAATTTATTAGAAATAGGCCCATTCAAAAAGGAAAGAAAATATTTATTAACATGAAACACGTGGTTAGTAAAAGGCTCAACCAAACGATAAATCATTAGTTGCACTTACGCCTACGGTTCTTTGATAATCATCCATTCTTATAAAATTTATATATTTATTGAAATCGAATAATATGCTGATGAATTTATTTGAAAATGACCTTGACAAAAACAAAATAAATATTAACACGACACGCAATCTTTTTACAAGCACCTAGAAATTGTGAGCTGCACGTTGACATGCATGTCTCGACAAGCTTGTCAATACCAATCGAAAAATTGATGCGTACAAGTCTTACCAGGGGCGTAGTTGTATCCATCTAAAGTAATTCACATACTGATATATCTTTTCTGGTTTAAATCACAAATGAATTCACATAATGACAAATAAGTCACACTTGACATCTAATATCGGTAAATCACATCTCAATTAATATGTTTTTCTGGTTTAAATCACAAATGAATTAAAAGAATTTGTCTCCTGGTGTAATCACACAAAATCAGAATTAAATGTCAACAAGTTTATAGAACTTGCTGAATGGAATGTTCTCCGGACAGAATTTAGATTATTAATAGTAACTGAGGCGACAAGACAATTACTCACATCAAAGAGAACACACATCAAAGAGTACTTGCCTATCAAAAGAAGCATGCATTAGGGGGCCAGGAATATTAGAGATGATGTTTGTGCCAGATTAAAAGAAAATATCATCACCGGTTCAACGAGTGATTTTAACAGAATATGTCAACTGTAGTCGTGTAGACCATTGTAAACCCCGGCTTTGTTAATTTAATTTATTTTAAATTTCAAACCAATTCCGACGCGAGCTTGGAATGAATACATGTCGACTGGGTGACGCCAGTATTGTGATTATACATGTAGCTTCAGTCCATTCAATAACCTGTATTTATTACTCAAATGGTTTCCCAATTAGCAGAATGTCAAAATAAAGAAAACAAACGCCATTTCTTACAACATAGAAAGCGTGAACTTTCTGTTAGACAATTCATTCTACACTGTTTGACGTGCCTTAATTAATATCAGTAATGCATGCTTATTTCGTTAGACAATTTCCTTTGATGTCTTTTCTTTGAAGTCGCATCAGTTACTGTAAATTTAATATTTGTTTTTGTAATAATTATACATTGTTTTATTTACCTATATTTACATTGTTTGTTGATTAGCGTTATGATTTTAGACAAAGGGTTCGGAAATATGTTTAAATCCAAGTTGCATTTGAAAGTGCTTACGTAAGGCTTTTTAAACCATGTTACGGCATGTAGTTGAATTTTCCCAAGTTTTAAAATTAGGTGGGTTAGGATGAAATTTGTATCATTTATTAATTGGAATATTGTAAAATAGTACAATTTGTTGACCAGATTAAAGATTGGGACAAATTATTCAGTCACAACAAGAGTGGTGTTGGGGCTTTAAATAGCTTCGGAGCCCCTTTTAGATAAACACCGAATTTGCGTAATAACATCAAAGAGTGGCCACGTGCGGTTATATTCTTTGATATTTTATACACGGGACATTTCTGTTATTCAAACAGATCTTGCACGAGAAAGACAACACGTCATACAAGTTGACATTATGTACCATTGATTTGGGGTACACGTGGAATGCAGTTATTCTTTTCTAAAATAAAATGAGTGCCTTGGATTTTTATGTGGATTTGATAACGGGTAAAATTTACTAATATTCTATGACATCGGACACCTGTCTTGTGTCGCGATCATTTAATTTTTACGGTAAGTACAAGCTTATGTCTGATTTAAAAGCGCTTTCGACTCCCGTTGCATGTTCTATTTGTCTTATTTCTATTTGTAAGACCGGTAACCTAAATACCGTTATAGTTTGCAATTTAAAAGTCTATCTTTGTCGTGATTCGAGAGTAATTCTTAACTACGCACTCATAATACAGAAATATGCAAAACAATTAGAACACAGCATGAATATTGAAACATGTATCGTCTTATGCATACGTGTCCTTCAAAATGTACTAGACATGCAGCTTTACATGACTGGTTGGAAATGTAACCGCATATATCGTGCAGAATATGTGAACACGCGTGTTCTTGCTATATAATTTTACCTAACTCCTCCGTATTATATTAACGAAAATATTCAAATTCATAACACCGTAGCAGTATATCGTTTTGACATAGATTTTTTATGACAAATATAACCGTTAATTTTGCATGTAAATTTACACCGAGGCCTATCGCGTAACGCGACTATCGTGGGACACGATAGCGTCTGCTACACCGAGTTATTTATCGTGGCAATATCGTGCCGTTATCGTGGCAATTTTCAACAAAAAACGACACGATAATCGAGTTTCATCAAACCTCCGCGATGGGCGTACTGTAAGTAATTCATAAAACAAAAAAAATGTAAAAAAAAAATGGCACTCTTGCTAAAAACTTGATTTCTCTGTTAGATATTAGCGGACCAAAACAATTAAAACGTCGTAGGATAGTCCCATTAATAGACTATCATGTGACATCTAAATGATTCGAATTCAATGGTAAGGAAATAAATAATGCTGCGCGAAAAATCGAGTATTTTGCGTTTTGGTGCATTTTGAGACCCCATTTTTTCGAAAAAGAAAATTACAATTTTTTTAAAACTTTTTTTAATCAGAGTCCTATCAGTAATCTATTGTGTGAATCTAAAACTAAAAGCCTTGAAATAATATAAGTGGTCCAAAAATGGCCTCAATCTTTGAAAAAAGTTAAAAAATCGTTATATTGAAAATGTTATTTTCATTTTCCTTTTTTACAAGAACTATTCAATAGAATTTTCTGAAACTTCTTGTATAAAAGTTGAGGTAACTAAACAACTTGTTAAAACTATCCCGACAATGAACCAAAAACCGGAAGTAGTCAAAAAATATCTGATGTTTTGAAAAAACATAGGTTGCCAGGCAACGAAACATACGCCCAAAGCAGCTAAATCGTCCGGGCAGTCAACAAGAGTTGTCGCATATTTTACTTTTTTCAGTGATGAAAGATTAAATAGTGTATTATAAATTTTATAATACACTAAAATCTGATTAACAGTAACAACTCATTATGTAAAATCATTGGAATTTGTTTGGCTTTAACGCTTAGTATACGAAACATTTAATATTCTGGATTTAGATATCGGAAATTGCTGAAAATCAATAGGATTCTTCGTGTCATGACCTTAAACACTGGGTATAAATTTAAAGTCAATCGGTTATTAACTTTGGCCTCTAGAGCATCCACAAGATTTTTTGAAGTGATCAAGGGCCATAACTCTGACAGTAATTATCGGAAATTGCTGAAAATCAATAGTCTTTTTCATCTTATGACCTTAAACTCTATGTATAAATTTAAAGTCAATCGGTTATTAACTTTAGCCTCTAGAACGTCCACAAGAATTTTTGAAGTGATCAAGGGCCATAACTCTTACAGTAATTTTGAGGAAATGGCTGAAAATCAATAGGCTTCTTTCGGCTTATGACTTTAAACACTGTGTATAAATTTGAAGTCAATCGGTTATTAACTTTAGCCTCTAGAGCGTCCACAAGATTTTTTGAAGTGATCAAGGGCTATAACTCTGACAGTAATTATCGGAATTGGCTGAAAATCAATAGGTTTCTTCGTCTCATGACCTTAAACACTGTGTATAAATTTCAAGTCGATCAGTTGGGTTATAAATATTCATGTCAGGTTTCATCATAATCGGTTCAAAATTGTTACTCTATATAGGGTTCACAAGCTAAAAAATGTGATTTTTCATACAATCAGGGGCCATAATCCATGAAGTTTCGATCTGATACATGTTAATATCGAAAGCAGTTGCAATCTTTTGGGGATAAACCTATATTTCAAGTTTCGTGAAAATCAGGTAAGAATTGTGACCTGTAGAGAGTCCACAAACGATTGTGGATGGACGGATATGAGTGATGGCATACGTTCACATGAAAATGTGGGCGTATAAAAATTGTGTATGCAACTAACTCACCTGCACAATCGTAAAAGACTTCGGAGTTATTTTATCATTTCTGAAGAACAAAAACAAAAGATAGGTTGCCAGGCAACAAAACATACACCCACAACAGCTAAAACACTATTGTAAAAGACTACAGAGTTATTTTATCATTTCTGAAGAACAAAAACAAAAGATAGGTTGCCAGGCAACGATCGTCTTGGCAGAAATTGTTGAAAACATCTAGGATCCTTCATATCAGGACCTTAAACACTGTATAAATTTAAAGTCAATCGGATATTGAAAATCAATAGGATTCTTTGTTTCATGAACTTACACACTGTGTATAAATTTAAAGTCAATCGGATTTTAACTTAAAGCTCAAAAGAGTCTGCAAGTTATTTCAAGGGGATCAAGGGCCATAACTCTGGCAGTAATAATCGTAAATCGCTGAAACCAAATAGGATTCTTTATATCATGGCCTTAAACACCAAAGTTGACTTATGATTTCGCATGAAAAAAAAAAGAAGTGACATCATAGAAAATAGAGCTAATTTTCGAAGGTGTATATTTTCTGTTTTATTCGCCATATGTTACAATTTTGCTGACCATTATTCCCAGAGAATAGATGTGACTTAATTGTCTTCACATTGGGGCACAGGGAGACCCCCAATTACATCAACAACAACCACCATTTTTTAAATTGGATAATAATCGTGACCTCCAGAGGGACCATTGGGGATATTCAAACAATCAGGGGTCATAATTTAGGAAACTACGAAACCGATATGCGCAAATATCAAAAGGAACCAAGATCTTTGGGTTATAACCATGCATTTCAAGTTTCTTCAAAATCGAATTAAATTGTGACCTCTACAGAGTCCACAATAGTAGGGTTCGAACTCCCAGATCCGTGACCAATTTCCGGGGAGGAAGGTTTGACGATTGATTCTGGTTGGGGGGACTGTTCTGAGGATTTGTGCAGTTTGCAACCTCTGGAAAGTGTGGGCAACTCTCGGGAGACGCAAAAATCCAAGATGGCTGCCGAAATAGCACATAGACTTCTAGTTGGGAGCAAATGGCATCAAACCGTCCTTGTAATATGTCATTTTTATAGTTTTCAGGGTCGCTGAATCCATTAAGAACACTCCAAAGACATTTTGATGCACCCATATTCCAATATGGCGGAAATCTGGCGGAAATGGTGAAAAACCCGGAAAATAATGTCATGTATTCTGGTACGGCAAATATGAGCTTGTAATATATCGTTTTTAGGGTTTTAATGGATGCTTAGTCCATTTTTGATGGTCTCACGTGAATGAAATCTACATTACATGTTAAATATGAAAACAAAGTAAGCGCACAGAAAATACAAAGATACAGAAAATATTATTATATACTCAATACGTCATTTATATAGCACCTACTAATATCATAATTTCTAAACAGTCATAGGCATATACCTTTCACACGAATCTTTCGAGACGATAGCCTTCAATCAGGAACAGGAACACACTCAACTCCCATCCATATCCAAGTGGATCAGCTACGTTACTGACATTGTAACTTAGCATGATATATGCTTGATAGTTCGCTCTTTTTATGTGATGTTCCAGACTATCTTGATCAGGTGGGAAACGGCGTGTGCATTTGTTTTTCATCTTAAGCCATTTGCTAGCTCTACCACATTATAGATGCATCTCAGCACAAATTGTTCCATGGAGGCTAACAGGTTATCTGATACAGTTAATGCGACAACGAAACCATCTAACAATGATGCATCTATACTAAACGTGGACTTATACAGTCTTTTTGAAATGGGCAAAAAATCCTGACACTGTATCACAACCGGTTATCGAATGGAATTGGGCGATACGTAGTGCCACACCACGTGGCAGTAATCTTTGTGCACCAAAAAATGCTCCTTTCGTCTAAGCCATTTGCTAGCTCTACCACAAGCAGATGGATTTTTTGGCATTATGGATGTATCTCAGCATAAATTGTTCCATGGAGGCTACTAGGTTATCGGATACAGTTAATGCGACATCTAAACCATCCAACAATGATGCATTTGCACTTTGGAGTATTTTTGGAACGCCCGAAAAATCCCTACACTGTGTCCGCCTCTAATTGGTCATAAGAGAAAAGTTGGAATGAATGAATGAATGAAATCGGGTTTAACATCCTACGCTTAAGCACCTAACCTGGGCTAATTTAAGACGGGCATACGCCATACAGTGTGCTATGAGGGAAATTTTGCCTGGGCAGCAACTGAATTCCAACTGCCAAGGGTTCTTTTACGTGCATGCCAATGTGTACACGGGACCTCGGTTTCTCCCATCCGAACGACTAGGCAGCTGTCCTTGTCAGGCCCTCCTTCTGCATCACTGACAAGGGGAAATCACGCGTGAAAATCGAGATGAACTTGCTCGGCCAATGCAGGGATCGAACAGAGAAAAGTTCGAACCTGCAGTTTTCAGCTGTAAGATCATAACAGTTCTTTCGGATAGATTAAATGAACTGAATACCTGGATGTGTTTTTACTAATTTTTCGAACTCTTTATGTTGAAATACCTGTAGTCTCACTTTATTAGCATCGTTTGAAGGGAAATTGAAGAATTCTTAAGCGCTCAGAAATTCACTATCGGCCTTGATATAAATGTTCTTTGTACCAGTTTGTGTTCAGAATCTTTTGTCGAGATCGGGTGATCATATGGGTCATTCTCAAATACGATGGTTTTCACTTTTAGGTGTCGTTTCAAAGCTATATTCTCATTCTATGACTGGTAAACATTATTCTAGTTTGCCACTTGACCTCTGGATTGAAATGACGATGTACAGGTGTTCGAAAATGAAAGGAGGTTGGATGCGCATCCTGAAAAAATAGCGATTCCATCAACAGAAGACAGGCAGAAAGCAGATGGTAGTGTATACACATGGCATGATTATGCAGTGACAATTTTCAATCTAGCTTTGAAACGACACCCAAAAGCGAAAACCAAGAAAATTTATAGCAAGGCCGATAGTAAATTTCTGAACGCTCAAGAATTCTCGAATTTCCTTACAAACGATGTTAATAAAGTGAGACTACATAAAGAGTTCGAAAAATTAGTGAAAACACACCCAGGTATTTAGTTCATTTACCATATCCGAAACAACTGCAGGTTTCAACTTTTCTAATATGACCAATTAGAGGCGGACACTATTTTGTTTTACATTTATGCACAACTGAGATCGAGTGGAAATGATGAACTTGTAGTTATAGACGCAGAAGATACTGATTTTTTGGTTTTATCAAGCTATGTTTCTCATATGGAGCCAGGGTCTCGAGCAGTTAGACGAAAGGAGCATTTTTTGGTGCACAAAGATTACTGCCACGTGGTGTGGCGCTACGTATCGCCCAATTCCATTCGATAACCGGTTGTGATACAGTGTCAGGATTTTTTGGCCATTTCAAAAAGACTCGGTAACGTAGCTGATCCACTTGGACATGGATGGGAGTTGAATGAGGGAATGTGTGTTCATCAAAATCAGCTCAAAAATGTGACCTCTATAGGGTGCACAAGCTAAAAATGTGATTTTTTGTACAATCAGGGGCCATAATCCATGAAGTTTCGATCCGATGCATGCCAATATCAAAAGTTATATTTAAAGTTTCGTTAAAATCGGACAAGAATTGTGACCTGTAGAGGGTCCACAAACAAATGTGGACGGATGTCCGGACAGACGGACAGGGGCGACGACATAATACCTCCAGATGAAAATGTGGGCCTATAACAAAACCAGTTCAAACTATGATATTATAATCAGAGAAATAGACAAGAATACACACCATATCATAAATTATTTTTGCATCATTTATACCCATCTGTCTTCATAATTAAACGTTTTAATTAAATTTTAATGTGCTTTATTTCCGATTTAATTGACAATTGGTATAAAGACGACATTGCTGTGCATTTATATGACTTTGCTCTAATAATATTTTGTTCAATGTTATGGGGTTCCAACAGAAACAGTCAATGCTATGGTCAAGTTATTTTTTTACAATAAATATAAACATAGGTTGCCAGGCAACGAAACATACGCCCACAGCAGCTAAATCGTCCGGGCAGTCAACAAGAGTTGTCACATATTTATAATACACTAAAATCTGATTAAAAGTAACAACTCATTATGTAATTATCAGAAAATCATTGGAATTTGTTTGGCTTTGATAAAGTTCTCCTCCATGCTGTTCAAGTTATCTAAATTCATTGAAACTCAATATACTTGTTCGTCTCATGACCTTCAACACTGTGTATAAATTTAAAGTCAATCGGATATTAACTTTAGCCTCTAGAGCGTCCACAAAATTTTGAAAGTGATCAAGGGCCATAACTCAGTCAGTAATTATCGAAAACGCTGAAAATCAATAGGCCTCTTCATCTCATGACTTTAAACACTGTGTATAAATTTAAAGTCAATCGGATATTAACTTTGGCCTATAGAGCATCCACAAGAATTTTTGAAGTGATCAAGGGCCATAACTCTGACAGTAATTATTGGAAATTGCTGAAAATCAATAGGCTTCTTCGTCTCATGACCTCAAACACTGTGTATAAATTTAAAGTCAATCGGTTATTAACTTTAGCCTCTAGAGCATCCACAAGATTTTTTTAAGTGATAAAGAGCCATAAATCTGACAGTTATTATCAGAAATTGCTGAAAATCAATTGGCTTCTTCATTTTATGACCTTAAACACTGTGTATAAATTTAAAGTCAATGAGTTATTAACTTTAGCCTCTAGAGCGCCCACAGGATTTTTTGAAGTGATCAAGGGCCATAACTCTGACAGTTATTAATGAAAATCGATGAAAATCAATAGGCTTCTTCGCTGAATATCAATAGGCTTCTTTGTCTCATGACCTTAAACACTGTGTATAAATTTAAAGTCAATCGGATATTAACTTTGGCCTTGTGGACGGACGGACGGACGGGGGCGACAGCAATATACGACCACATTTCAATGTGGGCGTATAAAAAACTATCATGTAATATATCAAATTAAAGCTCAAAATGCCTGGAATTTAAATATAAATTCAGGTAACTTGTAAGTTTAATTAGATTTTCGTATAGTCATTGTCATGGTAACAGAAAATTAAATTAGTACTTAAAATGACATCATTGTTCACATCAAGATAAAGAATATCTTGTAATATATCAAATTAAAGCTCAAAATGCCTGGAACTTAAATATAAATTCAGGTTACATGCATTAGGGAAGATGATAATTTAAATTGCCACGGAAGTTGATTTTGTCTGGATTTATTTATTTGTATATGGAAATACATGTAATTAACATCAGGAAAATTCTACCAATTGTCAATATACGATGTATGGGCAAATAAACAAATACACAAGCTATTTCTACTAATAAAATTATAGTGTTGCAATTCAGTGTTAGGGATAGTCGGTATCGTATCGCATTTTGCGATGGAAAATGGCCCATTGCAATAAACTTGTTCCGAGTTTCAGTCAAGTGATTCACTAAATTTTATTGACGGTTGTTATACCATGGACCTTATAATTCCATGGACCTTATAATACATTATAAGGTCCATGGTTATACTCTTGGAAGACGAAAACGATATGTCAAACTTTGACAAGAGAACACTTGAAGCGAAGTCATTCGCCGACTGCTGTTAGATGAGATTCCGTGACGTATACCATCGTTTATTGGTCAATTACAGAAAACACCCCTGATTCGTCCAATCATAACGAAGCTATATTTAGCCCGATGATGGAATTTTATTATTGAACTGCAAGCTACACAAACCTTTTGTCATCAATTTTCAAATTGAAAACAAAATATAATGTTAAAATTGTGCCGCACGCTTATCAGTTCTTTGATATATTAGCTTTACAATGATATGGCAGTACATGTTCGTGAACGATTGTATTTTTTTCATGCCATGCATTAACCTGGACCCTATGCGTAATGCCAATGGCATGGTGACCAAGTCAGCAGGTTTAATAACACTATTCGTTATAAATTTATTTATGCACTTTTAATGAAATCAGTTAACAGCGTGCCTGCATATTTTTTAGATACGGATAAATTATTACTGCGGTTTTTAATAATTTGTTTAGTGATGCCAGTTGATAGAAATCGGTACGTGAAAAATAAACGTACAGTCCGTGATGCCTATGCAAAACAACAATGACGTCATGACCCGCTAGGCGCTCTTTCTTAAAATATACCGTCTTATGACTTTGGATTTATCTCCGCAGTGGTATTTTTTATTTAACTTGCATGAAACCGGTATCAATATAATTTTTAAAATTTTATTATAAGGGTTAGGCATTTACATTATAAGAATAGTGAGTATTTTCCGAGAATCTTGCGTCAGACTTCAACCATGTGTATCTCAGTTCGTAGTAGACGACGGAACTCCGGTGTTGCATCGGGCTGTAGGGGAATTCCTTCTTTGATTGGTTGGAAAATATCGAATAATTCTGTTGTCATTCAATACTGCGGGATTGCAATGAAATGGGGTTCCCTCACTACAGACGTTACCATATTGACGTTATCGAGCTGCTGCGAGATGACGTTTTGACACCGAATGGCACACCCGGTTAACTTGCTAATTTGTTCTTAATGAAATCATTCACAGCAATATAATGTATATCAATAAAAAGAATATTTAATTACGAATCCAACAATGCCCGTATGCCGTTATTTGAGCGTATGGTTATGTAGTTACAGTAAGTTGATTTCGTGAGAGCCGTTTCTCTTTGTTTACACTCGTTATAAGCGTGTTGATGAATATTGCGTCATAGGGCGGTTGGCCATGCTAATAAAAAGGGCAGATTGTTAATATTTATCTGTGTTTATGTAATGTGAATCATTCATGTCAATTATGTCTATAATGGAATGTGAGTTATTCGGGAGAGCCGAGGACGCAAGTGGAGAGCCGCTAATGGTGGGGTTTTGATGTAATGTTAGGGGTGGGCAAATGGAGGTCGAATTTTGGAAACAAGTGTTTTCTAATGCGATTTTGGCTGCTGAATCCGAATCTGGTGAAATTTTTGTTCTGTGACGTCATTTTGAGCTGGTTCCGTGGCCATTTGCGAAATGACTTTTTTTCAGTTATTACCCTCATATCGATATAGGATGATGTTATCAAATCATAAATGGGAGTGCAATTTTAGAATCCACGGTCATGAAAACATATATTTTAACATATTGGACAACTCTTTCCAATATTGTCTCGCTTTTATGAGAAAAAAAAGTCATTTTTGGGCAGCCATTTCGAAAATCACGGAACCAGCTCAAAATGACGTCACAGAACAAAAATTTCACCAGATTCGGATTCAGCAGCCAAAATCGCATTAGAAAACACTCGTTCCCAAAATTCGACCTCCATTTGCCCACCCCTAGTAATGTGAGAAGGAATAAAATGGTTATGATTAACACTAATATTGTCTTTTCAACACATAACACAGCCAATTCGAAGAAATATTGATTGTTTGTCTCATAATCATGACCTTATACAATTGATATTAACTTTGGCCTTTGGAGAGAATGAATAACTGAAATGGTGTTTTAGCCTCTAGCTGTTCTACTCTGGCAGTAATTATCGTAAATCGATGAAAATCAATATGCTTCTTCGTATACGAAACATTTAATATCATGGATTTAGCTGTTAGTATATGAAACATTTAATATCATGGATTTAGCTGTTCAAGTTATCAAAATTCATTGAAAATCAATATACTTGTTCGTCTCTAGACCTTAAACATTGTGTATAAAAATAAGACATTTAGCACTGGGGTGATATAAATGTGTTGACAAATAACAGTTTTATATATTTATCTGATGTAAGAGACTAATACTGTATTTTTCTAGAAGCTATTACCTGTCCTTCTATTGCCTGTATACTTACATACTTAAAAGTCCTAAGCCATAAGCTCCTTGATGAGCTATTGTAACAGACGACTGAGGAATTACATTCCAAGCATCTATTTTCTTTCTTTTGTGATTTGGTTGTTGACGTCTTGGGTGTTCATGCCATTTACTATCACACATTTCACACATCAATATATTGACACATCCTTCACAAATAATAACAGCTTTCTTATCAAGGCATATAGTACACCCTAAAAATACAATACAATTAATAACAATATAATCCTTACATCTTACATAACTTAGTAAGCAAACCACAGGATTTCTAGAAACAAAACAATAGTGTCCCTTGCCAGACTCTCCAGTTCTTCACTGGGCCTATCAAAAGGTATAATTTTGTACATTACTTTTGTCTCAAATTGTTAGAGGACTCACCAAGATCAACAAAAGATAGCACTGAGATCCACTAAGGTTGTCATTTGTGCACCAACCCCATATATTTCTTTATCCTTTGTGTTATTTCTATGCGAACCGGAAGAAAGTTAATTAACCGACTATTTCTCGGTATTAGCAGGTTAAAATTGTAAATAAGTTGTGTTTATTAACAAGTGTTGAAAACTGGGTTCTATTTCAGTATCGTACCTCTACCAGTTTCCGGGGTCGTGTCGGCTAACAATGACCTCACACCAAATTTCAGCGAAATCGGTCAATAACTTTTCATTTTACCGAATTAATCTTCCCACGAGAGATAAAATTATATTGCCTTTCGTCGCCATTAGTATTTGGTGACTCTAGACTCGAATAACAAGACACTCAACGAACTCCCAACACTCGGTTCCCCGTGCCCAACGTTGCAATTCTTAATAATTATAATGAGTTTCGTATATTTTAATTATATGCCCACATGGAAATGTGGTCGCATATTGCCGTCGCCCCCGACCGGCCATCCGTCGGTCCGTCGGTTCGTCGTCCACAATTTCTTGTGAACGCTCTAGAGGCTAAAGTTAATACCCGATTGACTTTAAATTTATGCACAGTGTTTAAGTTTAAGGTCATGAGACGAAGAAGCATATGGAAATGTGGTCGCATATTGCCGTCGCCCCCGACCGGCCGTACGTCGGTCCGTCCGTTCGTCGTCCACTACGAAATCGAGTCTCAGCGGCTAAATTTTGATTCGATTCATCTGAAAAATTAATACAACCTGCGCGAGGGTCACCCGCAGGTTGTATTCATTTTTGGACGGATCTTTAAAAAAATGAGGCCCTGAGAGAAGTTGCGGTTTTTAAATACAAACTTAGGCCTACAAAATGAACACAAAAATTAGATTGATCACTCAAGCCAGGGATGTTAGCCAGGGTCATGACCTTGACCCATCGGGACGTCCCGAAAGAAGTCCTTGTGTGTCGTGACCTTGACCTTGACCTCTCTGCAAAATCTGTGGACGGTACCTAAAGTTTTGGGAATTTTTCGACCTCAAGGTCAAATGTCAGGTCAAAGGTCAAGGTCTCACATGAAAGGTCATTGATATGTGGATCCAGGGTCATGACCCTTTTCATGCCACGTGACCCCTGGAGGTCAAGCTAGGGTCAAACGTCACTTCATGGTCCCGTTTTGCCCACTTCCGGTTGCCGGGCGGACATTTTGAAGTCCCCCAGCTACTCGATAGGTATAACTCCATATTTTTTGTACTCATATGTAATAGCTTAACAACTACAGATAAAGATAGTAAGCTGGCACTGCCAGGCAGGATACGCCCACATTTTCGAGAGATGGATAGAGAACAAGCAAAACCGAAAGTGATTTTTCCTACAATCAAAGGCTATAATTCATTAAATTACAATTTGATATGCGCAAATATCGAAAAGAATCAAGATCTTTAGGTTATAAACATGCATTTCAAGTTTCAACACAATCAAATTAAAATTGTGACCTATACTGGGTCCACAACCTTGATATACCATATTTTAACACTATTAGCATACAAACGGCGGCCATTTTGTCTGGCAATTATGGTCCGATTTCCCTGAAATTCAAACTCAACCTTCCGTATGGTGTAACGGTGATAGAGTCAAGCGTTTTTTTAAATCGGATAATAATCGTGACCTCCAGAGGGACCATAGGCGATTTTTCGGACAATCAGGGGCCATAATTCAGGAAGTTATGAACCGATATGTGCAAATAACGGAAGGAACCAAGATCTTTGGGTTATAACCATGCATTTCACGTTTCATCAAAATCAAATTAAAATTGTGACCTATACAGGGTCCACAACCATGATATACCATTTTTAAACAGTATTCGGGTAAAAACGGCTGCCATTTTGTCTGTCAATTTTGGTCTGATTTTCCTGAAATTTGAACTCAAACCTTTCTTAAGGTGTAACAGTGATATAATCAAATGTTTTTTTTAAATCGGAAAATAATTGTGACCTCCTAAGGGACTACAAGCTAAAAAGATAGTCAGTTGGCACTGCCAGGCAGGATGCGCCCACATTTTCGATAGATGGATAGAGAAGAAGCAATACCGAAAGTGTTTTTTCCTTCAATCAAAGGCCATAATTCATTATGTTATAATTTGATATGCGCAAATATCGAAAAGAATCAAGATTTTTGGTTATAAACATGCATTTCCAGTTTCATCAAAATCTGATTCAAATTGTGACCTCTAGAGTGTCCACAAGCTAAAAACACAATTTTTCGTACAATCAGGGGCCATAATCCATGAAGTTACGGGCCAATACATGCCAATATTGAAAGAAACCAAGATCTGAGGTAGATAAACCTATAACAAACTGTGGACAGACAGGGGAAACGATAATATAGGTCCCCATGAAAAAGTGGGCGGATAAAAAGTTGTGTAGTTCAATTATGAATACAAATATTAATCTCATCTGATGAAGATAACTCACCTTTATTTTTCATTTCCCCTCCTGTTTTGGAATCAATATTTCCTGACTGCTAAAAAGAAGATTATTTACATATTATATCAATATCTTTCTAGATTAAAATCTCATTATATCAAACATGGAACACTATTTTGCCTATACTGATTTTTTAGGACTTAGAATTTTTTCTAATGGTTTGGATTGTTTGTACTTGGTTTTATTTTATTTTACACATTAAGAAGTAGGACAGGTGTGGTCGGTATAAAAATCTAGCTCTAGAGGTCAATATGTACGTATCTCATTTCATTATACAATAACTGCAATAAATCTCAAATAAACGAGTTAAATGTCTCAATAGTGAGTTAATTAACAAGGGTGAGAAATTGAATGAAAAGTGTATTATTAAAGTTACATTATTTAAGATATAGATAAGAACTAGCCATTCTTGCTATAACAGTTCAAAAGTAGATGATGTAAAATGAATAATTTAAAAACTTTCATTCAAATTACTCTATTGCAAACGAAGATATTGACATTTAAAGGTTTGGCAGACGTGTGCAATTATTTCAATCGTGGTCCTGGTTGATCGAAGCTAAGTCCCGAACCGTCTGAAAACTGCCATATTGATTAAATCAAACTATCGCTGAAATGTTTTAATCTGTTTAATATCGGAGAATTCTGATGCCATCCAAAGTTGATTAAGGCCTGGATCAGTTAAATAATGTCTTATTAATACTTTAGAAAACATTTCAGGCCCAAAGAAAGACCTGCTATAGGCAGATTTAGCTCTTAACTAATGTATCTTTAATTAATGGGGTCAAAAACTGTGCGACAGTTTTTTTCCTGTAGATGCTGTGTTCATCAACCAACAGCTTAACCTGCGGCTGCTAGGCAGGACACGCCCCCATTTTGCAAGAGATGGATAGAGAACAAGCTAAACAAGCCAACAGTGAGGTTGATGTTCCCTGCCGAAATCCCAAAATAAATAGATGACACATATTGATTAATCGCACATTTTTTTTTTTCAAAAGCATAGAGCAAGCAAACTATACACTAAGTATCATCACTCTCTGTCAGATAGAATCAAGATTATGTTGTCAACCAAAGTATCAACCAATGAAATTGATTAGCTCTGCTTAGCTTTAGCTTGAAATATTAATCATTCAACTCAGTCGAGACATTCACTTAATGAACATCTACGTCAAGTTTAAACATTCTACCTCAATTGAAATTAGATTTATGTTCCAAAGTCTTGACCAATCAAATTTCTCACCTCTCCCTATAGACCTGCAGCCAAAATTTCTAGCGCGAAGTTCCGCTACATGGTCCTCCCTAATAAACAGCCTATACATTTTTGGAAAGCTTATAACATCAGGAAGACAAGTCCAGAGAGTTCCAAGCAAAAAGTCTGCACTAACTTGATTAAGGGCCAAATGAAAATTGTGATAATTGTCAACTTGGTTGTTTTACTCTTCAATTAATGTAATAGCCTTTAATTTTAAAACATCCTTTGATAATTGATAATAACCCTTTAAATTTCAAAAATGGTTTAATTAGTACTATGGCTTAATTTAATGGTACACCATTTAATTTCTGCTCAGCTAGTAATTAAAGGCTTTAGATAATTGAATGGATCATCTATTTCTAAACCCCATTTATGAGAAATCAGATAATAATTGTGACCTCCAGAAGCTAAAATAGGTGATTTTTTGGACAATCAGGGGCCATAATTCAGGAAATTACGATCCGATAGGCGCAAATATAAAGATAGTAAGCTGGCACTGCCAGGCAGGATACGCCCACATTTTCGAGAGATTGTTAGAGAACAAGCAAAATCGAAGGTGATTTTTCCTACAATCAAAGGCTATAATTCATTAAATTACAATTTGATATGCGCAAACATCGAAAAGAATCAAGATCTTTAGGTTATAAACATGCATTTCAAGTTTCATCAAAATCGAATTAAAATTGTGACCTATACTGGGTCCACAACCTTGATATACCATATTTTAACACTATTAGCGTACAAACGGTGGCCATTTTGTCTGGCAATTATGGTCCGATTTCCCTGAAATTCAAACTCAACCTTCCGTATGGTGTAACGGTGATAAAGTCAGGTTTTTATAATCGGATAATAATCGTGACCCCCAGAGGGACCATAGGCGATTTTTCGGACAATCAGGGGCCATATTTCAGGAAGTTATGAATTGATATGTGAAAATAACGAAAGGAACAGTATTCGCGTACAAACGGCAGCCATTTTGTATGGCAATTTTGTTCCGAATTTTCCCGAAATTCGAACTCATCATCTTAGGGTGTAACGGTGATATAATCAAACGATTTTTTAAATCAGATAATAATTGTGATCTCCAGAGGGACCACAAGCTAAAGAAAGACGATTTTGCGTATAATCAGGGGCCGAAATTCAGGAAGTTACGATCCGATATGCACAAATATCGAAAGGAACCAAGATCTTTGGGTTATAACCGTGCATTTCAAGTTTCATCAAAATTGAATTAAAATTGTGATCTCTACAGGGTCCACAACCTTGATATACCATTTTTTAACAGTATTCGCGTACGAACGGCGGCCATTTTGTATGGTAATTTTGGTCCGATTTTTCCGAAATTTGAACTCAACCTTCCTTAGGGTGTAACGGTGATATAATCAAACGATTTTTTAAATCGGTTAATTATTGTAACCTCCAGAGGGACCACAAGCTAAACCAAGACGATTTGGCGTATAATCAGGGGCCATAATTCAGGAAGTTACAATCCGATATGCGCAAATATTGATAGGAACCAAGATCTTTGGGTTATAACCATGCATTTTAAGTTTCATCAAAATTGAATTAAAATTTTGACCTCTACAGGATCCACAACCTTGATATACCATTTTTTAACAGTATTAGCGTACGAATGGTGGCCATTTTGTATGGCAATTTTGGTCCCATTTTTCCGAAATTCAAACTCAACCTTCCTTAGGGTGTAACGGTGATATAATAAAACGATTTTTTAAATCGGATAATTATTGTAACCTCCAGAGGGACCACAGGCTAAACCAAGACGATTTTGCGTATAATCAGGGGCCATAATTCAGGAAGTTACAATCCGATATGCGCAAATATCGAAAGGAACCAAGATCTTTGGGTTATAACCATGCATTTCAAGTTTCATCAAAATCGAATTAAAATTGTGATCTCTACAGGGTCCACAACCTTGATATACCATTTTTTAACAGTATTTGCGTACGAATGGAGACCCTTTTGTATGGTAATTTTGGTCCGATTTTTCCGAAATTTGAACTCAACCTTCCTTAGGGTGTAACGGTGATATAATCAAACGGTTTTTCAAATCGGATAATAATTGTAACCTCCAGAGGTACAACGAGCTAAAATAGGTGAATTTTCGGACAATCAGGGGCCATAATTCAGGAATTTACGTTCCGATATGTGCAAATATCGAAAGGAACCAAGATCTTTGGGTTATAAACATGCATGTAAAGTTTCATCAAAATCGGTTCAAAATTGTGACCTCTATAGGGTCCACACGCTAAAAACGTGATTTTTCGTACAATCAGGGGCCATAATCCATGAAGTTTTGATCCGATACATGCCAATATCGAAAGCAGCCGAGATCTTTTGGGGATAAACCTATATTTTAAGTTTCGTCAAAATCAGACAAGAATTGTGACCTGTAGAGAGTCCACAAACAATTGTGGACGGTTGTCCGGACGGACGGACAGGGGCGACGACATAATACGTCCACATGAAAATGTGTTTAAAAAATTTTATAAAACGGCTGCCACTAAAACCATCATTATTTTAATCCAACGTTTCGTAGGTAAATATAACACTACATCATCAGGGTAATTCAAATACTAACTTAGTTAGTATTTGAATTACCCTGATGATGTAGTGTTATATTTACCTACGAAACGTTGGATTAAAATAATGATGGTTTTAGTGGCAGCCGTTTTATAAAATTTTTTAAACACTATTGTTCCTGCCATATGTATCTAGTTCCAGAACTGAGATCACCATCGACATCTTCATGATTGGTTTTTGTGTACAACTTTTTATATTCGGATATTTCACATGAAAATGTGGGCGTATAAAAAGGTACCAAGATCTTTGGGTTATAAACATGCATGTCAACTTTCATCAAAATCGGTTCAAAATTATGACCTCTATAGGGTCCACAAGCTAAAAAGTGATTTTTCGTACAATCAGGGGGCCATAATCCATGAAGTTTTGATCCGATACATGCCAATATCGAAAGCAGCTGAGATCTTTTGGGGATGAACCTATATGTGATCGGCTCTAGCGGAAACAGGCGCTTCTCCCTGGTGGCTATTTTAAGCTACGACCAATATAAGATGCAAAATCAAATTTTTGTATGAAATGTGTTTTGGCCAAAAATAGATCGTAAATACATTTAACTTTCATTCCTGAAAAAGAGAAAGTAGAATTCCACTCCAAAATTGTATTTTAGAAGAGATTTGTCAAGGTATACGTTAAGAAATTATGTTTTTATCCAATAAAAAGTAAAAAACTCCACCAAAATCGGACATTGTTTTGAATTATTTCGCTTGGCTCGATTGATAAATAACTTCTATCAAACTCCGCCCCCTGACGTCAACTTTCCAAATATGGTAAATTCATGCATATTCAATAAGATCTAATGGCGCAAGGGCCAGTAGTATCGAAGCTTACAATCTGTCTAGAGCTGTTAAGAATGACCTTTTGTTGCTAGGTCGTTGTTCTTTCAAAGACGCTGATTGGCCAATCTTCCCTTGCGCATGCGCTAAGATGTACTTGTGTTTTATGGCACGAGAGAAAAGGAAGCAGGATTTAAACCCATGCCATAACATTGCTTGCCTTACTTCGAGCGATATATGAATAAAGTGTGAAAATAAAAATGTCTTCCGCAAATTCTGCCGTAAGAATAGCTTGTATGCTAAATTCCATCCGGGAATTTGACATTGGAGACGAAGAAGTTCTTGGTGTGTTTGAAGATTACTTTTCGGCTTCGTGAATCGTATGATGAAGGTAGGCCTAATTATCAATAGACACCTGGACAGCAAACAAACTCGGTAATAGTGTCAATGAAACGTTTATAAATATTTTAGTGTATCTCACGACTGTAATTATCAAAGTATCAAGTATTTTTAAGTAATTAGAAACTTTCGCTGAAAACCACGTGGTAGACCTGTTTACCCGGAACTTGTGTAGCCTACCGCCATATCTTAGTAACAGTGAACTGTACGACTGTCCAGCCTATAATAAACTGTTCCAAATTACTTTAGAATTAATCGTATAAGTGATAATTTTATAAATTCTATGGTGCCCTTCCCATGCCTGTGACAAACTTTATCTGTTTATGTTCGATCATTAATCTAGTGCCAAGTGGGCAGCCAATAAGTCGTTGTACCGTTGATTTGAAACCTTGTTAAATCAGAGTATTTTGTGATATAGAATTGATCTGTTTACATTGTTGTGTTGTGGAAAAAAGTAATTATTCTTTTATAAACGGTTAAAAAAAAGTACCCCTCCCCCCCCCCCCCCCGGCCTTCCCCCCCACACAAAAATTTAATTTGACATCCAGTTTTCTTAGAGGGGTCCTAGGTGTGCAAAAACATAATAAGTGGTGTTTTAATCCTTAATTATTTATTTTGTTGTCGAGAAAAGTAATTATTTTTTTAAACGGTTTAAATTTGGCGGCCATTTTCTCAATTTCTCAGTCTGCTGAGTTCTAACCCAGAAAAGGGTATAACTTACCAAATTTTTATCCCATTTCAAATATTTAGCCAATTTTAGAAAGCTCTTGATGTGCAGACTCCAATTCTCTCAGAATCTCAATTTTGAAATTTTGCAAGAAGAGCCTGTTTTTGCCAGAGCCCCTCACATATTTCAAGTTTCGTCAAAATCGGGTAAGAATTGTGACCTGTAGAGAGTCCACAAACAATTGTGGACGAACAGACAGATATAGGCGACGACATAATACGTTCACATGAAAATGTGGGCTTATAAAAACAATTTATATTTTAAAATACGACCAGGCCCCAAGTTCACAAAGCATTCTCAGACTTAAGTTGAGAATTTACTCAACTTTCAATCACTGTTTAAGAGAAATATCTTTGATCCAGAATCACAAAACGTTGCACATAGCATCTTATTGGTGTATTGAATATATTAAAACAACAAACATTTAGTACAGGGCTATATTTTTGTTAAAATAAGGCGAAACAATTTTGAGTAAATTCTCAACTTAAGTCTGAGAATGCTTTGTGAACTCGGGGCCTGGTCTTTCAGATAATTCACTCGAGGCAATCTGGATAGAAGTTAGGCAAAAACTTAACAAATTTTTGATAGGCATCTTTTATCGACCAGCGTCTGTGAAAAGATCGTATTCGTCACTAATTGAAGAAAGTTTTTATAACACAAAAGATTATACAAGGAAATTCACGCTCGCTTTTAGATTTATGTATAGTAAATTGTCCTTATTTTGTCTATGATACCAAAGTGTTACACTGCAGTATAAGGGATCATAAAAGAAGAATGCTAAGAAAGAAAAATCGAATCCACAAAAAAGCTAAAAAGACAAACAATCCTTATGATTGGCAAGATTTTCGGTCCTTCCGAAATATTGTAACAGATGAAAACTGCAAGAGCAAAAAATCATATTTTGATAAAATTGATAATGCAAGAAATTCTAACAAATTTAACGAATCACAATGGTGGTCATTAATTAAGGATATCTCTGTAAAACGTGGAAAACCATTTAATACCATCCAACCTTCAATTCATAAAGATACTATGTAAACAATAATATTAATTTCAAAACAATCAGATGATAAATGTAGTCTATAGAGTGTTTACAAGAAATTGTGGACAATTTTTCCAGGTCAAATCTAGGTGCTGACATTTTCCAAAGCTGTAGGTCGTCATGGTCCACAACTTTGATGTACAATTTTTATTTACACTGTTTTGGTATGAGGTGCGGACATTTTATCTGACAGTTATGGTCCAATTTTCAAGAAATTTAAACTCAACCATCATTATGATGTAACGCTGATATATTCAAACATTTTATTAAATTGGAATACAATTGTGGCCTAAATAGAATCAACAAGCTAAATAACATGATTTTTCGTACAATCAGGGGCTATAATAAAAAAATTAAGGTCCGATACGCACATATATCTTTGGGTTATACACCTATATTTCATATTTCAACAAAATCAGATAAATAATGTGACCTCTATTTGGCCCACAAGATAAAAACATGTTTTTCGTTCTATCAGCGGCCATAATCCATGGAATTACGGTCTGAAACATGCCAATATCAACAGGAATCAAGATCTTAGGGAGATAAACCTATATTTTAAGTTTTGTTGAAATCAGATAAAATTTGTGACAAGTAAAGTGTCCACAAACAATTGTGGACAGGCAGACGGAAAGGACAGCAGCGACGACAATTATACATTCACATGAAAATGTGGGAGTATAAAAAGTATACCTGGGGGGAATTATAAAAAGAATAAATATAATATTTACCGATGTTGAACTTGTTTCATATCCACTTTGTTGCAAAATTCTTATACACATACTATGCAATAAAGAAGAAAAACAAATACAAATGACACAAAAGCCCACAAGCTAAAAACAAGATAGGTTGCCAGGCAATGAAATATATCCCCAAAGCAGCTAAATCGTCTTGGCAGTCAACAAGAGTTGTTGCATATTTTTACTTTTGAAAACAAGCCTCCGGCTTAATTTGCTACCCTTGCAAAATGACGAAATTATTATTAGACTTTCAGACTTTCTTCTGAAAGCCTTTTGTGATTACTAAAATTATTATTATTATTAAGCTTTCATATTTCATATGAAAGCTTATTGTTTTTGTTAAGATTATTAAGCTTTCATATGAAAGCTTATTGGTTCTGTTAAGATTATTATTTTTTTTTTTTTGTGTTTTATCCACAAATCAGATTTCTCAGAATCTACCCGTAGGATCTTTCTGAAACTTTTACCTACCCCCCCCCCCAAAAAAATGGGTGGTGGCTGTTGGGTAAATATATTTTCAAAACGTTTTTCGAATCCGAAATCACTGTTTTTTTTACGAAAAAATGCATTTGACCTACTTTGCTGTAATTTTGTGACTATTTGACCTATTTTACTAATTCTTTTTTCTTTGAAAAAATTCTGATTTTCGAATTTCAAAAATTTGTCGCTGTAATTTCGAACCGGAAGTTAAATCAAAATGACAACTTCTTTAATAGTAGCACGATTTTTATGAAATTTATAATTTATATAATTTATAATTTATTGAACTTGTATAGCGCCAAAATCCAGCTTGTAAAGCTGCTCGGTGTGTTTGTACAGATACAAAATATATGATGAGTACACAATGTAAAACAATATAGATAGAAAGTTGTATACAAATAAAAATAAACTGTTTGGTAAAAAGCAGGTACATGTACAGATAAAATAAAGATAGAAAATCACAACAAATTAAAAAACCTATTTGGTAAAACAAACAAATGGCAGTGTACAGATAAAATATAAAACACTGAAGTAATTGTTAAATAAATAATTTACATAAAGGCCTTTTGGAACAATTCTGTTTTTAGGTTCTAGTTTTAAAGGATATCTCGTTCCAAAATTTGGTGCTGCTACCGAAAAGGAGCGTTGGGCGGTTAAGATTAGAAGAACGAAGTTGGCGTAGGGGTTTATAATGGGTAAGGAGATCTTTGAGATATACGGGGGATTCAGGACAGTTGATTGACAGATATGTAAGACACAGAATTTTGAAATCGATGCGAAAAGAAACAGGGAGCCAGTGCAGTTGTTTAAGGACAGGGGTGATGGGTGAACGATAAGGTGTTAGTGAAACGATACGGGCAGCTTTATTCTGAATGAGTTTAAGGGGATATAAACTTTTGCGGAAAGTCCAACAAGCAGTGAGTTACAATAATCGAGTCTTGATGTAATAAAGGAATTGACAAGTAGTTTACAGGTTTCAAAATTAGTATAGGGACGGATTCTACCGATGTTGTACAGGTGAAAATTACAGGATTTACAAATAGATAAGATATGGGATTTCATATCCAGCGCTGAGTAGAAATTTACACTAAGATTTCGTTGACAAAGAAATACTGGCATCTCCAATTTTGACAGAATTGTGTGTTAACATAAGATTTGTATTACATTTAGGTTTAAAAAGTTGTATCACTTCAGTTTTATCATCATTCAATTTTAAAAGATTTAGTTTCATCCAGGATCATATATCTACAATGCAGGCCTCCAACTTTGTTATGTTCTCGGTCTCGTTGCTCTTATTCAGCGCGATATACATTTGTGTATTGTCGCCGTAAAGTTGGTAGTCAATTTTGTGTTTTCTTATGATGTCTCCTAAAGGAGAAGTGTATGCTGTGAACAAGAGTGGTCCAAGGACCGAACCTTGCGGCACACCATATTTCAGCCTTTGTGGAGTAGATTTACTGTTATGGATATTTACTACTTGTTCCCGACAATCCAAATAACTGGCGAACCATGATAATGTGATGTCTTCGATCCCAAAATGATGTGTTAACCGGAATAACAATATCGAGGTGTCTATGGTGTTGAAAGCGGCACTAAGGTCAAGCATAACCAAGAAAAAACAGTCCTGGTTGTCCATCCGACTGATAATGTCATTATGGACTCGTACAAAGGCAGTCTCGGTGCTGTGACATACTTAAATCTGGAAGCTACAACCTTTTCTATGATTTTAGATAGAAACGACAGATTAGAGACAGGGCAATAGTTTTTAAGTAAGTCTAGGTCTAAATTTGCCTTTTTTAGTAATGGTGTCACCAGGGCCCTTTTCAGTGATTGACACACCTTTTCAGATTTCAATAAACTATTTACAATGGAGGTAATAATAGGAGAAATCGACCACGAGCATGATTTTAATAACCATGTAGGAAGTGGGTCAAGTTCACAGGATTTATTTGCCGATTTTCCAATAATTTTGAAGATTTCAGTGTCTGATGTTGGCTCAAACTCAGTTAACACAGATCCTGTGTAGATTTCACTCAATTCACTGTCATGGGGAGTTGCTGTGCCTGAATCCTCAAGCTGAAATCTGATATTAGCTACCTTTTCACAAAAGAATGACGAAAATTGTTTTGCTAGGACCTCAAAGTCATCATTTTGGGGTAGGAGACACTTTTCTTTTGATTTGGAAATACTGTCAATTATTTTAAAGGTTTGCTTGGGATTTCCCTTGTTCGTCTCAATTTTATTTTTAATGTAAGAAATTTTAGCCTGTTTTATCAGTTTATTTGTTTCAGTCCTTTGGTGGTTATATATCTCCCTGTGGATTTCCAAGTTGGTTTTCCTCAATTGTTTTTCAGCAGCTCGTTTTTCCTGTTTTAAATTAATATCTCAGTGGTAAACCACTTCTTATTTGGTCGAATAGTCAGAGTTTTTGATTTTAAAGGTGCATGATCGTCTAAGTATGTAAGTAGATCTCACTCATGCGACTTTTAAAATGTCATTAGAAATTTTCTAAATTATCTTCCCTTCGTGATATTAAGGATCAAAGTTTTAAAAAAAATCGACGAAATATAGGAACCAGCTCAAAATGATGTCACAGAACAAAAATTTCACCAGATTCGGATTTAGCAGCCAAAATCGCCTTAGAAAACACTTGTTCCCAAAATTCAACCTCCATTTGCCCACCCCTAACAATAGTGAGACCAACTTTACAACTGCTTTAATAGTTTCACAATTTTCATGAAATTTAGTGTATGTAAGTAGACCTCACTTATACAACTTCAAAATTTATTTTTAAAAATTTCTAAATTATCTCCCCTTGGAGAAATTAAAAATCAAATTTTTCAAAAAAATCGACGAAATATAGGTCAGATTGCCTTGAAATTTTTGTTTAGTACTAGCTACGACACTACTGATTCGTACACAAAAAATGGAGTTTGTAGCTCAAACCAGAAGTGCCACCATCTTAAAATGTGAAAAATCCCTTAGTCTTTTTTGATATTTTATTTACAGCTTTCTGAGCGATAGAAGGATACAGGTGAATGTTGGCAGATTCCTGAATGCCAAGCAAACATTAGAAAATGGCACGCCTCAGGGTTCGGTTATCAGTCCCACTCTCTTCAACATCATGATCAACGACATACAGAAATCTTCCTACCTCGACAACAAAACTGAGTTAGCCAAATTTGCTGACGACAGTACCATATGGCGGAAAGGGAGGAGCTTCTGTGAACTACAAAATAATATGCAGAAAGCCTTAGACAAATTCATGACATGGACAAACGACTGGGGATTCAAAGTCTTGAAGAAGAAAACAGTCGGCATGCTTGTAAGCAGGGATAGTGGGATAAACAGAATGACTCTGTGTATGAACGGGAAAACCATCGAGTTTAAAGACCAAACCAAGTTCCTTGGCGTAATCTTTGACCGAAGGCTGACCTGTAAACCGCACATCGGCGAAACTGTAGATAGATGCACCAAAATCCTAAACTTAATGAGGAAAATAACGGGCAGCACATGGGGGGCAAACAGAGTTACACTAATGATGGTGTACCGTGCTCTAATACGGTCTGTATTAGACTACGGCTGTTTGGTCTTCATGAACTGCGTGCCATTCCTCTTAAGTAAGCTTGACACCATCCAATACAAAGCTCTGTGTATTGCGACTGGCGTAGGACAAGGAACTAGGAGAGAAGAACTACTGCAGGAAGCCGGGGAGTTGCCCCTATCCCTAAGAAGAAAAGAACTAGTGACAAAAGTATTGGGCTAAGATCTCGCAAATGGGCGAAAGATCCCCAACCCTCGTCAGTCTACAAAAAACAAGATATGTGAGAGATCCTAGAAAGAAAAGCTTCGGCCAGGGTATCAGGGAAATGATTAAGGAACTGCATCTGGGGGAGCTCGTGATAAATGAACTCGACCCCCCAGCGATCGCCCCTTGGACACTACCTAATCCACCGGTCAACCTAGATCTACTACAGAAAACCGACAAGAAAAACAATCCCACTGCTGCACGTGCTTTCTCTCTAGAGCACCTGGAAGACAACTGGCCGTCTGATGACTGGGACCATGTGTATACGGATGGCTCACGCAATCCTGAAAGGGGCACCAGTTCGTTTGGAATATATCTGCCAAACGGGGAACAGGGAATAAGCAGGAAACTGCCCAACAACTGTTCTTAGAGAAGGGAAGCAAAGTAGAGCTCGTGTGGATTCCATCCAATACAAAGCTCTGTGTATTGCAACTGGCGTAGGACAAGGAACTAGGAGAGAAGCAATACTGCAGGAAGCCGGGGAGTTGCCCCTATCCCTAAGAAGAAAAGAACTAGTGACAAAAGTATTGGGCTAAGATCTCGCAAATGGGCGAAAGATCCCCAACCCTCGTCAGTCTACAAAAAACAAGATATGTGAGAGATCCTAGAAAGAAAAGCTTTGGCCAGGGTATCAGGGAAATGATTAAGGAACTGCATCTGGGGGAGCTCGTGATAAATGAACTCGACCCCCCAGCGATCGCCCCTTGGACACTACCTAATCCACCGGTCAACCTAGATCTACTACAGAAAACCGACAAGAAAAACAATCCCACTGCTGCACGTGCTTTCTCTCTAGAACACCTGGAAGACAACTGGCCGTCTGATGACTGGGACCATGTGTACACGGATGGCTCACGCAATCCTGAAAGGGGCACCAGTTCGTTTGGAATATATCTGCCAAACGGGGAACAGGGAATAAGCAGGAAACTGCCCAACAACTGTTCGGTGTACACTGCAGAGCTTGTGGCCATTCGTGACGCTATATCGTGGATTTCCCATCAGAAGACTAGTAAGTTCGTCATTCCAAGCGACTCTCTGAGCAGCCTGATTTCAATCCAATCAAGACCAGGTCATTTTGGAAATCAGGCAGCTGTACCAGAGAGTCTTAGAGAAGGGAAGCAAAGTAGAGCTCGTGTGGATTCCATCACACGTCAATATTAGAGGAAACGAAGAAGCTGATCGACTCGCCAATGAAGGTCTCAAGGACACAGCATCACTCCGCACCATAGACTACAGCACCACGGAAATCTACGGTATGGTTAAAAGACAAGTCAATTCAATCTGGGAATTAAATCTCGTTGAACTTGACACATACAGATTTTGGCTGGATGACAAGATCTACACAAAGACAGCACTCAATCACCGTAGAAGAGATATTTGTAGACTTATATCGAAACTAAGGGTGAAAGAGTGGCTGCGAGACTACAAACACCAAGTGATCATCTGCAAGTGCGGAGAAGAGTGTACCATCAACCATGTCCTGGTAGACTGCGAGGTTTACAAGGAGGAGAGAAGGGAACTATAGTGAGAATAATGGAGACCAACAACATACCATTCACTACTAAGAACCTACTCTTCCCTAGACCAGATTTGAAACTGCAAATCTTCGAAGAAATCCACACCCTACTGGACACAGTTGGACTAAGTAGAATAGTAAAATAAGAGAGGGTCATGGCTAGACAAATTTTCAATACAACGTAGGATGGCTGAGTAAAAATGTCCTCTCGAAGGAAGCCCAGCCATCCTACAAATTTCTTTTTATTTTACTTTTAATTTACCCATTTCTATTTATTATTTCAATATCTAGAGTGCCCCGTGCAGTGAAATTTATCGGCTAACGAATGTTGTCTTACCTGACAAGTTGTTGACTCTCGAAAGACAAATTTCTGAATGATGACGAAACACTTAAAACAGCGCCGGGCTGCACGTGCGAGTAATTCATCGCAGCAAATGTCACTATATATGGTTATGCACGTGGTATTGTCACATCATCAGATGGTAAATAAAGGATAGTTAAAATTATTGTCATCACGCGTTTGTCTTAAGATATTATTTGATCGCAAACCACGTTCAAAATTCTGAAAATTATTGTCGTTTTTATTTTTTAATTCGCTATATATTTACAGAGTGTTCTCATTTAGTTTTGACGATTTCACATCTCCGTTAGCATTGCTTTAGTCGGGATAAGAATAAAAGTCGTATTTATCTTTTATTTTTTTAAAGGTTCCTAAAATCTTCGTGGGATACCTAAAACGCTAATTGTCAAGTTAGAAAATCAACAAATTGTTTCGTATTTTAAATTTGCTATTGGAAATTAATCGAAACGCACAATAGTCTCGATTGACTATAATTTATTGTTCGAGACTATTGGCTTTTAGGGTTAAAGGGAAACAAATCTTTTTAATTTGTTTAGGGTTAAGACAGACGTACTTTTTAAAATTTGTTGTCAATCTATTCAGTTATTTTAGCAGGCATGACATCCAACGACGAATTTCTTTCCAGCATTGGTTTGGGTGATCAATATGATCTCAGTGCAATAACTAAACTTCCCTTCGCAAGAATTACAAATAGCCTAGTACTAGGCATTATTAATAAATTTCCGACCAATACGGAGCACCAGTCTATAATTACTAGTTTACATGACGACATCGCGACCTTTGCTGGCACAAGTATTCGAAGTAGGCTGGTCAGACTGAAGACAAAGACTAGAAAGCTGGGTAAAAATAAATATAATTCTAATAATGCTTTAAAATTATATGACGATTATCTCGCCAGTCCCTTTTTCCCCGGGTTAGTGGACGAGACACCATCGGCAGATACCAGCAAGGTCCATTTAATTAATAGAGAGACACAGACATCTGTCGATGCGACTTTGACGAAATTAAATAGGACAAATAGGAATTTAGCAAGAAGGATCAATAGGTATAAAAAAAACAATTTTCAGTTTATCAAATCGACCAAGGAAGACCTCAAAAGAATTGATTGCACGAAGGCTAACAATAAGAAAGTTTTGGAAAAAAGAGAAAAGAGCTATATATCCCAGCCTCGTAGGGAAGAAGTAATTCTGTATGATGTCGAAAATCGAAGATACACTTCATAATGCCATAATTTGGTCATGCAACTAAAAAACCTCAATGTTTCAGATAGGAACGTCGAAGCGGTTATAACCGCATGTTTGGCTGTCGCCGGACTTAAATCTAATTATACTTCAACAAAAACTACAGTTCAAAGAATATCATGTGAGCGCGTCGGTGTATCTTTAAAACATGTTTCGGAAACCCTAAAGTCAGCGAAAAATACCACGTTATATACGGACGAAACTACAAAATTTGGCTCCAAATTCGGTACATATGCGATAACCGCTGACTCGCTCATACGCCAATTATTATCGGTCTTCGAAATATGGCTGATAAATCTGCGCAAACTACTCTTGAAACTTTAAATGAAATTTTGGCAGATCTTGATGATGTAGCTGGAAGGATTAGTGAATCAATAATAAAAGAAATTAGAAATACAATGTCAGACAGAGCCAGCACCGAAAAGCGTTTCAACACTTTATTTACACAGTACAGAGGCAATATTTGTTCTAAATTAGTAGAAAACTGGTCACATTTATCAGATTCAGAGCGAAAAATTCACCTAAATATAAATCATTTCTTTTGCGGTCTTCATCTACTAACTGGTTTGGCCGATAAAAGTGCGTCTGAATTGAAGAAATTTGAAGAAATGTATTTTCAAACGTATTCAGTATTCGGCCCAAACGTTTAAGACATTTCTGCCAAACGAACCTGGGTGTGTTCGATTGATTCGGACCATCTGTAAGGCTTTTACGCAGGGTGGGGACGAAAAATTGGGTTGTTATTTGCCTTTTAAGTTGTATCTCAAGTACCTTGGGATTTCAAAATTACCGCTAACGCCATTTCATGGTAACCGGTTTAATATAATTTTCCACGATGCCGCAGTTGTAAATTATATGGCCAAGCATATAAAAAAATTTCTTGGTGATTTCGGAGCAGAAAATAGATTGACCCAAAGCATATTTTTAGATATTCAAATTCCGTTATTTCATATTTAGTGCCAGGCTTTGGGCTTGATAAATAAATTAATTACTGCTCCACTCTGGCGCATATTAGAAAGCGGCATTAATGCACTTGAAATGAAAACTGTTTATCATGATTTTTTTCGAAAACCCGAATATTCAAAATTTTGTTGAAGGTAAATCACACCCATTTGAATCTGTAATCAAAATTGAAAATGATTCGGTCCTTGCTAACCTAACGAAAATTAATACTGATTTAACTCTTAATTCTACCCTGGTCCATATTTTGGAAGTCTTCTTTGCCGAGTTCAGAAAGTACATCGCAAAAATTTTACTTGAGTATCGAGATGACTTTAATCCTTCGTGTTCGAGTTCAGCCATGCCTCACAACAAATTACCAGAAACCGTGTTCAGTCATCTCGATAGATTAATGAGGATCGCGCCCTCGTCTAATATTTTTGGCAACGAAGCGTCCATTTTATATAAAATGAATAAATCTGTTGAATGGCTAAAATATCTTTCACCTGATAAACGTAATTTGATCTTAATGGATGCTCAAACGATTACTAAAAATCAACTTTCTTAACTTAGGCAAAGACGGGAAGAAATCGAAAAAAAAAAAGCTAGCAGTTCTTTTGACGAAAAAGAATGAATTAATAGAAAAGGGAAAACGCGAGATTAGTAAAAAAAAGAACGCCTAACAACAGAAATTGTCGGGACGGGTCTTTGGAAAAGTAAAGAGGGTATGGAAAATGGGCTTTTACAACTTACGGATAGGGAAATGAAAGAGGCACTGAAGGCACAGCTCCGGTTTCGTAGGTATGTTTTAAATCAGCAAGTTTCTAGTAAGTCTATATTTTATTTTACTGTCGCCGGTAAGGAACACTCGATTCCAGTTTTAAAAGAAAATTTAGAAAATTAATTGACATGCCTGATCCTACCTAACCGGAAGAAACTTTCAATGCCCCTTTTTACCGGTTATAAAAAATTCAATTTCTTCATTCTTCGTTTTTAAAACCATTTTTATTTGTCAATCCAGACGTCCCCGCAGACCGACATTCCGACACTTCTCAGAGTATTTTAACGATTCATTATTTAATAACTGTTTTCTTTGATTTAAATAGTCTATCATTGTTTATTTAATACTCTAATTACTCCATGAAACTTTTCGTCAATATACATACTTTCTGAACATTATTTCTTAAATGGGACATCAAATATTAATTTAAAAATGACACATTCACATATAAATACCAATATAAATAGGCCTATGTGTCTATGGGTATACAGAAAATATAAATAGATTGGTCAAATATATCTACAAAACCTTAAATAAATTGAAATTGGACTGCACATATTAAAATTAATTACGCGTAAATAGCAGTTCCAAAACTGAGCTGCGTTGCGCATGATCGGAAATCGTAAATTCAATCGAGGCATTGAGCAGATTTCATCAGATAGGAAATTTCTATTTAAACGAATGGACCCGAATGGTAGTGTTGGTTCATTCTTATCGGAAAATAAATCAATAATTTTATATAACCAGGGGGACATAACTCCGCCAACATTCCAAATCCAAAACAAATATGGCGCCGACCGAACACGAAAGCAGTCTATTTTAACGGACATTCGAATGGATATATCTTGTGAAATATAGCACGCAGGTACACTTTCTTAACAGTTTATAATAAATGGTCATCTAGGGTTGTTGTTTATGTAAATATAGTGTCATAACTGCAAATAGTTTTCGAGATTTTTTTAAGTCCGGGGCACCCTACAATATCCCTAATTGAATTTATTTTCATCTATCTATTTTAATTTACTTATTTTTATTTATTTACTCTAAATTATTTATTTTTACGTAGGGTGGCTGAGTAAAAACGTCCTCTCGAAGGAAGCCCAACCATCCTACAAATTTATTTTATTCCTTTTATGTTAAATTATTTCCATTATTTTATTTATTTTTAACAATAATAACAATATAAATAACTGGCGGGATAGTGGAGTAAGAGGGAGTCATGATCAGACGGGCTCGGCATCTAAACACTATTCTGCCAAAAATCTACAGAGTGGGATAGTGGAGTAAGGGGAGGTCACGAGAAGACAGGCCTGGCACCTAAACACAAATCCCACAAAGATGACATCTACCAATCCAGAAGCAGAAGAGATCATCCACCAAACGATATGCTTTTATTAAATAAAGGGAAGAACTTCCACTAAAAACTAATCCATGGCCTAAGGCCTTAATGGAAAGATTGCAAAATCATATTCTAAAAATCAGGAAGTAGCTTCGGCTCTCCTATGTCTTGTCTGCGATATCACTTAAGTGGAAGCAAGCGTTAAACACCAACTAGATAGATAGATTCTAGATTATAAGGGTAGTTTATTACCTTTTTTCGTAAAAATTTGTAGATTCACGGTCCCTAGTGTGCATTTCAATTTCTACGATCAGTTGCCGACTGCGCTATAAATTTTAGCCGATTAGAGTGGCGAATGAAAAATCAACATGGCAACTTCATGGACAGAAGAAGAAAGCCTAATTGTTATGTGGGAAAAGAGACCATGCCTTTATAAAATATCATCAAAAAAGCCTTTGTTGATAAATCTAAAAATTATGGATATAAATCATATCAAATAGAATCATTAACAAAAATTTGAATCCCTCGAGGTAATTTAAATTGCTTTCTCACTATAATTTCGCTAATTACATAGAGAGATTATGGAATAATAAGGCATATTTTGTATTTTTATAGGGGAAAATTTGTGTGGGCGTACCTGCATTCTGTGTGGCGCAATTTTGAACGAGTCACATGATCTATTTGTGAGGACGCCACAAGTCGGTGTATTGGTGTTGATGTGAGCGCGCTCGCGTTCAATCGTATGACCGATAGCAACTGGTCGGCAATCATTGCTGAATTCGATCTGAGTGCAATCTACGATAGTCGCCGACAGTTGAGTCGCGTTGCAAGGTCGATCTGAGCCGGGCTTTAAGTAGGGTGCCGAGCTAAAAAAAAAAACTCGAAAACTATTTACAGTTATGGCACTATATCTATATAAACAACAACCCTAGATGACTCTTTCTTATAAACTGACAAGAAACTATACCTGCTTGCTATATTTCACAAGATCCAGAGCCTTATAATTAGCATCCTCCTCGCAGTGTTCCGTTTGATTAGAGCTAATCCTACTACTCCCTGCTGGACTGAGTGGGTATTATTGTCACTAATTATGACTGGTCAGTGGTCCTTTTACTGACCAATCACTGACTTTGTTACAAAGGTATTACCTTTAAAACAGAACGTTTAATTTGGGAAACTGTTTACATAACGTTACGTCATGGCTGCACGTTTTTTTTATGCTATATTAACCAGCGCATAGCAGGATATTGCAGCAGGATATTGCAGCAAAACTAATTGCGTGACAAACGAGGCTATCGGTATTGACGTAAAGTAAACAATACTGTATGGTAACGAACAGACTTTCACCGTTTTAAATAGCTTAAATCTTTGTCCAAAATAATAAGGAAGACCTAAGATTAAACGACGGACTGTCATGTTACTGTACGTAAGTGGTAGGTTTGATTGAACGAGAAGAATAGACACACTTACTTAAAAGTTCAAGAATCCGAACCGAATCCAGCAATGGCCAGAGAGGGATTTCTCGGGCCGCTGCTTCAGGAATATGTATAATTAGAGAGTCTGGCCAACTGACGTCGTGGGCACAATTTTGTTACCCATTCTTACGTTGCAGATAGAGCCACAGTACAGCGTTAGACCGATTTATATGTTTGAGATTTGCGCAAATGCATTTTTATGTTCACTCAAGTGTACTGGTAGACAATAATTTGAATAAATTGATTAATCACAATATGTAAATTTTATTGACAATATTTATTTTTCACCTTTTTCACATTAAAAACACTGCAATAATCCAATATATCTTTTAACTAAAGGTTAAATCGAAAGTATCGAATAACGATTACCTTTAACATTAGAAACTAAATTTTTATTTTATTTTTTAGGGTTGTTTCCGATTTTGTTTCTGAATTTTAAAAAAATAAAAAAAATTACATTAAAAATACCGCATTCGCAACGATCCAATATATCGTTTGACTAGGGTCGAAAGTATCGAATAATGAATGATTACCTCTGAAATTAGAAACTCATTTTTTATTTTATTATTATCATATGATTTATTCTGCGCCGAAGGAGTGGAATAGAGAGAGAAATGGGGTTTGACATCCACTCGTCACAAACTAGGTCATTTCGGGACTAACACATGGTTTAATATTATTTTAATAATTCGCTTGCGCGTAGGGGACTTTTGCAGGGGGGAGGAAACCAGAGAAAATCCACGCGGTTGGACAGGCGACTCAACCCCTTGCACCTACAACCGGTGATTCGAAACCATGCCAGTTGACTCAATGAAAGGCTTTATGATATACGTGCTTTATTACCCCCCCCCCCCTCTTGAAACTATCGTTATGAAACTGTGTTATTTGTAAACACACATCAGTATAGTAGTTGTGCCTTTTGCTAATTAGAAATTTTTTGTATTTTTAATTGTTTGTTTTCTTTTGAGACAGGACGTTGGGTGTTCTTGTGATCTAACATGTGCGCTTAAGATCATAAGGTCTGTCATTTAATCAAGCAGCGATGTTTCGATTTTAGGCGACAAGGGATATGGTCGCCTTCCAACCTCGTGGGTTTTCTACTTGTCTTCTAGTTTCTTTCCACCAGCGAATTATTAACTCTCTCTCTCTCTCTCTCTCCGTGGGAACAAATCTGAGGAAGTTGGTGATATACTATTTTTATTCAGGAGCAACAAAAATGTTTTAGCCTTTTCATCAAAATTGCAGGAAAACAAAATTCAAAGTTCGACTCCACACAAAGACCAAGAACAGAATCAGAATAATGTAAATTTTAATAAAAACAACTTTTTCAGACTGAATGGCTTAATCGAAATAACTAATAATAATGATTTCTGACAGTTCTGCATAAGATATATAAAGTCAGGCAGGGCGAACACTGTCGGTCGCCAAAGTCGCAATTTGCGATAAAATTATGGAAGTGGCGATTAAATTTTCTAATTGGCGATAACTTTGGCGATAAAGTTTTGGGGTACTGGCGATTCTTTTTTAGACTTGGCGAAATAAAATCCTTAAAATTCTAATCGTATTTATCCTTGATTGACCATAGCGGCATACTATAAATCAATCAACTTGCTGATAATCCCGAACGTGTCATAAGTAAAACTAAACAATTGTCTGGGAATAATGGTTTCAACTGATTGATAATTGCCGATATCTAAGCAGTACTCATCATATTAATTAACCTTAACAAATAGATTAGCGGTGACTATTGATGTTGCGTGATTAAAACAAAGGGAAGTAATCAAAATGGCAGACTATTGCCCTACAATTCTTTTCAAAGAGAGTTACATATTTTAATAGTTGAATTTCGTTTACTGTGGGTTCATACGTTATGTATATAACTGCATGGCTAATTGGAAATTATTATTTCAAATTATATTATCACCTTGTGTCGAAACGAAAGAGCGAGTTGAATAGCGACGATTCTGGAGTGAGAAAACTGTCAGCGTTTTGTTCCTTACCTCGGCCAGTGTTTTAAAGTTATCGAAGAGTCTGTCGTCTAGACGAAATGAAATTAACACTTCGGTTAATGATTCAGATGCTGATACCGTGACGGTGGTGTTCGTGACGGTACCCGAAATCAGCAATATATCTGTTGTACACGCAAAACGAAAATTCAAAGAAAACTGGAAATTTGGCAATCCTTGGCTGAGATTTGACGTATACATACATGCAGAAAATGTTTTGTTCAATATGTGAAAATTCGAAAGTCAGCAAGGTATTTTTTTTCAAACAATTGATCTTGGGGTTATATAAAATATGTTGATTGTACAATGGATAGCATTGATGATGTATTGAAACTTGCCATTAAAGAAAAATCAAATTTTGTTAATGTATATAAAACTGCTTGCCGATAATTGCGTATACCGGTTGCAACTGTTGATTGTAAACAAAGTTTTAGCAGACAAAATTTAATAAAACAGCGAGCAGAAACAATATCAAATTTTATCTCCTTTACTCTAAAAAAAAACAAACCCCGATCTCCATAAATCCTTTTCCAATTGGGCTAATGTGAAGCAAAGAATAATTTTGTAAATTGTAAATATATTGTTGTTTAAGAATGTACAAGAAATAAAATTGTTTTATATAATTACAATATGTGTTGTTTTTATCATATATTTTTGGCGGCTAAAATATTCAAGTTGGCGGGAAAAAAATTTCATCAATGTTTTACATAAAAATTAGAATTCATTTTGGCGGAAAAAAATTGAAAGCCAGTGTGAGCCCTGAAGTCAGGCGAGAACTTTGCTAGGCCTACATTGTGTGTCTCAAGCATAACAAATTGTTGAAGATTCACTCCTGGATGGAGATATCAAACATAATCACTTAGGGGCCTATAAAAAAATATTAAAAAATGACCATATCGATGAAGTTTAAATCGAAAAACATACGAACTACTAGGCCAGGTCCGTAGTCTAGATACTAACTAATTACTTTAGGCCTACACTGTGTCAAACTCAAAAGTGATATTCCAAAGTACAATTTTTTTTTCTTGAAAATTCACTCATATACAAATTAACCCAAACCACAATAATTTATTCCATACAGACGAAATTTAAATCGAAAAAACATCTACCATATACCAGGTACTTAACTAAGGCTAGGCCTATGTCAAAGTGGCTTTCTCAAGTTCATAACAAATTTTCGAATATTCATTCATCAAAAAAAAATAAAAATAACCAATCTGGTGAATATGTCATCAGGTTCGGAATTTCTTCAAACTACAAAAATAATCTAGGGTCGCTTGATATCATTCAAAACAAGAATGACAGTAGTGTCTAATACTTTTACTAAATTCCGGACGGAACAATTTTTACAAGATTTCCCACAATCAACCATTTTTTGCATTTTTGGGGAACCTGTGCATATAAATCCCTTGCCCATCTCTTGTGTGGCATTTCACATCCACACAACAGACCAATTATTCCATTTAAAACACGTCAAATTATAGGCTACTATGCAGATGATTCTATTCAGATGGGTAACGTAATGTCGTCCACGTGTCACGTGACCACCATCAGCCAATCATAATCGGGACACGGGTTGGCCAGACTCTCTATATATAAGGCTCTGGATATATCAATTCGTCTGTCTTTTAAAATATACTGCTTTATGTTTCAGCGGCGGAGCGGGCGGACATATTTATTTTTGTATCTCAATGTTGAGGGAGTTCTGTTTTCTTCGTAATTTAAAATTATCGACTTCTTTTCCGATAAGAATTAACCACCACTATCATTCAGGACTATTCATTTCAATCGAAATTTTCTATCTGACAAAATCTGATCCGTGATTCAATTGAATTTCAGCTCTCCAAGCATGCGCAACGCAGCTCAGTATTGGGTCGGCCATTCCCGTATACTTGTGCAGTCCAATTGAAATTTAAGTTTAAATTTTCATACAATCAGGGGCCATAATCCATGAAGTTTTGATCCAATACATGCCAATATTGAAAGCAGCCGGGATCTTTCGGGGATAAACCTATATTTCAAGTTTCGTCAAAATCGGACAAGAATTGTGACCTGTAGAGAGTCCACAACAATTGTGGACGGACGGACAGACGGACAGGGGCGACGACATAATACATCCACATGAAAATGTGGGCGTATAAAAATGATTACTGCATTGCATACATAATTTCTATGATGTTTTATAATACCAGCGGCTCCCAGGCAGGATACGCCCACATTTTCGAGAGATGGATAGAGAACAAGCAAAACCGAAAGTTAGTTTTCCTACAATCAAAGGCTATAATTCATTAAATTACAATTTGATATGCGCAAATATCGAAAAGAATCAAGATCTTTAGGTTATAAACATGCATTTCAAGTTTCATCAAAATCGAATTAAAATTGTGACCTATACTGGGTCCACATTGTCCACAACCTCGACATACCATATTTTAACACTATATTACCGTACAAACGGTGGCCATTTTGTCTGGCAATTATGGTCCGATTTCTCTGAAATTCAAACTCAACCTTCCATATGGTCAAACGTTTTTTTAAATCAGATAATAATCGTGACCTCCAGAGGGACCATAGGTCAATTCTCCACTAAACTGGGCCAATTGGAATACCAAAATGTACAAAAGTGAACTTCAAAATGTAACTTTAAATACGTTTTATTTCAAAACAAAATATATCTGGGAATAAAAATCTGAAAGGGCTTCCAAATATCTCGTCTGAGGAGAAACCTGTGTCAACTTGTCTGGACCCAGCTGAAATTGTACGTGCAACAGATACGTTACACAAACAAATACACGTTACCCTTAATAAAGTTACTTTTAATCAACGAAGAACCCAGGTATTTATCTTAATTGTGACGTAATGCCACAATGTATCATTTAGATCAAGACACTGGTAGAAAAATTATTTTTCTCAAATAATGCACGGTGGTTTCCGTATGTTTAAAATTAAAAAAAAGTTGACAAATTGGGGTCTTTACTGTGAAATATAAGATGGACAATCAAACAGGGTAAGAGCATGATGATCGTTGAATGGAATAAAGGCTACTATTAATATGGAATTCATCGAGCGATCTTGTATAAATGACCAATTTATATTTAATATTTAGTATCACTTCTTTTAGCGGTAACGTATCTGTTGCAAATTATTTGATTTTTTAGACAATATCGAAAGTAAAAAATAACAATCTTAACTTCGCTAAAAACAACAAAAAACAGGTAACTATGTCAGTTTCTGGCACATTAACATCAAATAGTGCATGTATATATCTCAAACATTAGGGTAACGTATCTGTTTCTTTAAGGGCATTTAAATCCGCGTCCGATAACTGATAATATCTCTTAGATCTTCCAACAGGGAGAGGTTCGTCGATGATTCGGATGATATTTGCTAATGGAATTAACAATTCGTCTGGTCTTTCTGGCCATCGCAGGGTAAGTTGACCTTTAGAATAATGTTTGGTCATAAATGTGACGAACGCTTCAGCTGTGTCCGCTTTCTCCATCTCCAAAACTCTACCAACATACCAATCCCCGTCATAAACAGCAGCTATAAAGGCGTCTTCTTTTACGTTAGATTGATCAATTATAGCAACAGACGAAGACGACGAAGGACCGGTAACAGATGACATAGCATCAGAAGCCGATGACGAAGAACCAACAGCTGATGACGAAGAACCAGCAGCAGATGACGAAGAATCAGCAACTGATCGCGAAGAATCAGCAGCAGATGACGAAGAACCAACAGCAGATGACGCAGAATCAGCAGCAGATGACGCAGAATCAGCAGAAGTACCAGTAGCAGATGGTGATGGTGAAGAACGGGGAGTTGCAGAGCCAACAATAGCAGCAGAAGAAGACGTAAGTTTATGTTCTATCCAGCCATTGCAGAGACCAGTACCGTCTAAACAGCCGCTACAATAACAGGAAACCCATCGGGTAAGTATAATACCATGCCTTGGGGAGTACACGGCATGTAGTTTCATGGTACCCGGAACTACCTTGGTTTCCATGTCTGTCAGGAACTGAGATGCGGAATCATAGTCCACTTGTGAGTAAAACAATGCACTAATTGATTTTTCGTTTTCGTGAGCCCATTTATAAAATTCATAAGCGTCTTGAATAACTGTTTTCCCTTGCTTTACAGCTTCGGAGGCCATCCTTTTACACGTTCCACCAATTCCATCACACGGGCCTTTGCCATGACCGGCCTCGAAATAGTTCCATCTGCCATTCACTTCGAAAAGCTCTTGGTGTCGTGAAATGATTGAAAACATGAAGCGGTTTCTGTACTGTGACGAAGGACTGTCGGTCCAGTAGTGAATTGTGGTCATCTCAGGGTAAGTATTTTTTAATAATGGAACTAATATTTTAAGTATTGCCAAGACTGCTGTAGAGTTGTGATAGCCGATATCGGATATGAAAGCAAAATTTTTGTGACTTAATGTTCCCTCTTCATTTCTGCGATAGGACACAACTGGGTGAATAGTTACCGAAGTGGAATTCCAATAGGCTGATTGGATTTCATCCATGGTTTGGCATGTAAAATTCTCTGCGAAATCCATTTGTACTATTACATGACCCAGTGGGAGGTTGGCTTTTAAATCAAGGAGGGCCTTATGTTGTGCGCTGACTCTGGAAACATGTTCAAGGAATAACGAGTATTGTTTGAGAATTATGCCCTGAAAATCTGCCTTGTCTTGTGTCAACTTCACTATTCTCATTTTTTTTTTCCCTTCAACTTCAATGCGACGCCATTCCTCGTATTCCACAGTTGGCATGTCTATGGACTCTAACTTTTCTTTCATATCATCTACAGATACGTCTTTCTTGACAACTTCCGGATTTGGCGATATATCAATATCCAGCGATCTTAAACATTTTAGTTTTAAGGCCATATTTTGATGAGTGGTGCAAAGGCATGTATTTCTGGATAAAAGTGATGTTAATTTAATATTTTTTGGTCTTAATTTGCAAAATGATGAAAACGAGAGCGTAACATTCTCATTTTCATCAATAAATCGTGTATATAAATTACTGAGGTAATCGTTCAGTATTCTGGTTTGTTTTTTATTTCCATTAATCTTTACAGCATCCTTCTTTCCAGGTAGGCACCTGCTCACATCATCCCTCTCAAAATATGCCAATATCTGCTTCTCGACTTCCTGCCTCTGATATGATTGACGGCGTCGGTTGACATTAGAAATTAATTTACAGTTTGTTGTACGTTTTCGCCAATTTGCCCCAATTTCTCGGCTTACATATCGCATGGCTCTATACTTTTTTAAAATTTTCCCATATATAACGTTGTTGATTATTCTCCGATCTTTCTGTGCTGTGTTCTTTTGTCTTGACTCTTTTATTTCAGCTAACAGAGAGTTACTGGCAACCAATTTTCTGACGACAGACCGTGGGAGTGATCTTGGGCTCACGCCACAACTCCTTAATTCCGACCGGGTTTTCGAATTCGGCGTTGATTGCGTCGGATGTTGTTGTACAGGGCTGGGCGGTTTGGTTTTCTTTAATCTCTCGCACCTTTTACTCCACCTCTTTGTAGATCTTTCTTGCAGTTGTAGTTTTTGTTTCAGTGCATTGATTTCCTTTCTGGCTTTTTTTAGGGCTTTTGAGCGACGTTTTGGTGGAGGAGTTTTTACTTTGAATGGGAACTGGACTATAAGTTGGTTAGGCCTACCAGAAGAACGTCTTTCAGGACCAGGTGATAGCGGCGCAGATGATGAAGCAGGTCCAGGAACATCTGTTGTACTTGTTATGATATTAAACTGAGTTCCGTGGTCATCCCCTTGTTTATTTAGAGCATCGTTTTTTTTCTTTCTGTTTCTTGGCTCTATACCGTTGACAGTAAATTTGGTTTTTCAATTTACCTTCTTCCAGCTTTTTTTTTGACTTTTTGTCAGCTGGAATTCGGTACGAAGACTGTCGTGTCCTCTCTAATAACAGGTAATTGGGATTATTCCGTTTTTGGCGCTCCCTGTACTCCTTCTGGATAACAGCCCTTGTTTTCCCCATGGTTCTGAAAAGAAAATAATAACACATTTAATAATTTCGTTTATATTGATTATTTACTAAATGTGGAAATATGTAAACATTATTATGTTGTATCTTTTGATATAGGCTATTTATAGTAACGCTATAGCGTTGTGCACAAATAATTTACAATAAATAAAAATGGTCTGACGATGTTCAATACGAACAGAAAGCTAGCCGTTAAATTAGTATTTTGGTGTTTTTCTTTAATTTAGTTTATATATCAATATAATAAGAACCTTACTGATACAGCTCAGCAGAATTTCCAGTGATTTTTCCCCATCAAACTGGCTTAAAGGTATGTTTGACAGATACGTTACCGCCATAAAACAGATACGTTACTTAACATTGCTCTAACGTAGCACTTCATTTGATTAATTTAATTGGTTTTTCACCTTAAAAATCATAAATTAAGTTGTTGATAGTGGGAACCGACATAAACAAATTCGTAAAATACAGAAAATGTAGTATTACTAACCCAAAACTGTCCGGATTTCAATATCTTAACTAAAATTGTCGTTACGTCGTACTAAATCAAAAATGGCGGCTTCAAAGTCTACAGGACACGTGGTCGTCAGATTCTCGTTAAATATCCCGTTATTTGAGTGGGCAGTGGCGTTAATTTTCAATTTTACTCATAACGGTAACGTATCTGTTGATCACGTATCTGTTGTTCGTAACTATACCATCATTTGAGAAGTATATTTTATAGTCTGTAGCTTTCTTTCGCTGTCGTACAAATCATAGCTGCCGCCTGTGTAGTAATGAAAACCATGAATCATCTCGTACGCGGTTTTACTTGTGTAAACTAAGAACAGTATGGTCACGTATCTGTTGAAAACCGAACGCACCTTTTTACTTTTCGTCTGTGCGATGTATATAGCAGAGCTCCTAATTAATTCAGGTATTTCTTATTATAAATGATTAAACACGTGCCACAATCGGTTATTCGCGGAGCAATCATACTTTACCAAACCCTATACGACAAAATTGAACAACTCCAAATATATGGTCACGTATCTGTTGCGAAATTTGCGACAAGGTTTTAAGGGATAAAATTTAAATTCCAAGAATAAGGGGGGGTGTAAAATGGATTTTTTTGAAACAAAGACGCTATATGCCATGGAAAAATATAAAAAATAACAACTTTTAATGAGATAACTTTTATTAACAAAACAAACATAACAGAGAAAGCAAAGAGCGACAAGTAAAATATTGTAAAAATGGCCTATTGAAGAGCCGATTACGAAAATTTCCTCCTGTATGGACGGTAATACATGTTGGTGTGATCAAATATAGACTATTTACTTCACGTTAGAATTAAAAATCGTTATCCAAATAGATATTTGTTATCTAAAATGTATGGGAGACAATGTATAACGTATTTGGTTCAGTTTAGTGGAGAATTGACCCATAGGCGATTTTTCGGACAATCAGGGGCCATAATTCAGGAAGTTATGATCTGATATGTGCAAATAACGAAAGGAACCAAGATCTTTGGGTTATAACCATGCATTTCAAGTTTCATCAAAATTGTATCAAAATTGTGACCTATACTGGGTCCACAACCTTGATATACCATTTTATAACAGTAATCATGTACATGCGGCGGCCATTTTGTATGGCAATTTTGTTCCGAATTTTTCCAAATTCGAAGTCAACCTTCCTTAGGGTGTAATGGTGATATAATCAAACGATTTTTTAAATCGGCTAATAATTGTGACCTCCAGAGGGACCACAAGCTAAACAAAGATGATTTTGCGTATAATCAGGGGCCATTATTCAGGAAGTTACAATCCGATATGCCCAAATATCGAAATGAACCAAGAACTTTGGGTTATAACCATGCATTTCAAGTTTCATCAAAATCCAATTAAAATTGTGATTTCTACAGGGTCCACAACCTGGATATACCATTTTTTAACAGTATTCGCATACGAACGGCGGCCATTTTGTATGGTTATTTTGGTCCGATTTTCTCGAAATTAGAACTCAACCTTCCTTAGGGTGTAACGGTGATATAATGGAACGGTTTTTCAAATCGGCTAATAATTGTGACCTCCAGAGGTACCACAAGCTAAACAAAGATGATTTTGCGTATAATTAGGGGCCATAATTCAGGAAGTTACGATCCGATATGCGCAAATATGGAAAGGAACCAAGATCTTTGGGTTATAACCATGCATTTCAAGTTTCATCAAAATCAAATTAAAATTGTGATCCCTACAGGGTCCACAACCTGGATATACCATTTTTTAACAGTATTCGCGTACGAACGGCGGCCATTTTGTATGGTAATTTTGGTCCGATTTTTCCCGAAATTTGAACTCAACCTTCCTTAGGGTGTAACGGTGATATAATCGAACGGTTTTTCAAATCGGATAATAATTGTGACCTCCAGAGGTACCACGAGCTAAAATAGGTGATTTTTCGGACAATCAGGGGCCATAATTCAGGAAATTACGTTCCGATAGGCGCAAATATCGAAAGGAACCAAGATCTTTGGGATATAAACATGCATGTCAAGTTTCATCAGAATCGGTTCAAAATTGTGACCTCTATAGGGTCCACAAGCTAAAAACGTGATTTTTCGTACAATCAGGGGCCATAATCCATGAAGATTTGATTCGATACGTGCCAATATCGAAAGCAGCCGAGATCTTTTGGGGATAAACCTATATTTCAAGTTTCGTCAAAATCGGACAAGAATTGTGACCTGTAGAGGGTCCACAAACAATTGTGGACGGACAGACGGACGGACTGATGGACGGACAGACGGACAGGGGCGACGACATAATACGTCCACATGAAAATGTGGGCGTATAAAAATAAGGAGGGGAAATTAGAAAGAATGTGGTCTTCCAAGCAATGTACATGTATACAGTTGCTATCAATTAAGATATGTTGATACATGTATATATCTTTGCAAGAGAGAATAAGGGCTATGTCGCACAAAAGTTATGTCGTTCAGACAGTCATGGGTTGTTACATCTTTGTCAACAAGTGGAACATTTACAACACATGTAATTATCAGAAATGGTTAGTATTTTTTCCATTGTCGTAACATTACCTTTATAAGATAGTTCAAAGTGATCAAGGGCTATAATTTTGGCAGTAATTATTGGATATTGCTGAAAATCAATGAAGGCTTCTTTGTTTCATGAGCTTAACCACTGTGTTTAAATTCAATATTAACTTTAGCTCCTAAAGTGTCCACAAGTTTTTTTAAAGTGATCATGGGTCATAAATTTGGCTTTTTTGTCTTATTTATAGACGTGTATATATTTAAAGTTGCACGCCAATGTGTACACGGGACCTCGGTTTTTCGTCCAATCCGAACAACTAGGCAGCTGTTCGTGTCAGGCCCTTCATCTGCATCACTGACAAGGGGAAACCATACCGGAAAACCGAGATGAACTCTCTCGGCCAATGCATGGATCGAACACCCGGTCTCCAGGCTATCAAGCCAGCACCTTACCCACTTAGCCACGTGACCGCCCTTATAGCATAGAACGAAATGAAATGAAATGGGGATCAACGTCCTACTGTTCTGCTCCTAAATAACACACAAATGGACGTTGCTGAACACAAATGGACGTTGAATCTTCGATCAAACACATATTTTTCAGTAAATATTGCATTTTTAAAAATGTGGGGTTTTTTTTCTGAAAAAGGAAGAACCTCCGTCTGTTATTGTTGTCTGCCATACAGGAAATCCCACCTGTTATATTGTAGACACCATTATCTGGATAATCGCAACTACAAAATGGTGTATGATTTGTCGGTGAATGCTTGGGGTAGGTATTTCAAGATGACTATTGCGTGAATGTTGAACTAATGTTTATTTTTTGACCTGTGTTAGAAAGTGAATGTGTCTTGGCTTCAAGTACATTGCAAGGCTAATCTTGACCCTAAAATATTGAGCTAAATGACAATCCGGGGTGAACGCTTGAGGGGGGGGGGGGGTGTTCAAGATTCCTATTGACCGGTGCATAAGACTATGGATGTCTAAGAATTTTCTTAAAGGGGACAGCCAGAATTTCAAAGAATCTGAAAATTACACGTTCATGAACGTATGAATTTTAAACGCCAAAATATAGAGGAATAGTGTATTTACCTTGTCTGAAAATTTCAGTTCAAAAAATTGATTAGTTTGGACGTGTTATGGTCGTTTTACTTGATAAGCACGACTATATTTGATACCAATTTTAACTTAATCAATAGAGAGCTTTAAAAGTGAGTCAATAGGGTTAGATTGAAAGCTGCACATATATAGACTCGTTTTATCCAGACACTTCTGTGTAATGCAAACAGAACACAAGTCTTCGGCCACCGAGCCATACCGGTGATTGGAAGTTGTTTGAAAACGTATCACATAGCTTGAAGAAGTTGCTCGGATCTAAGTTAGAGGCTATTAAGGGCTTTTCATACAAAATTAAGCAGTTTTAACCCCCAAAATGTTATCCGGATGGCCCCTTCAAATTAAACGACGATAATATAAAATTTCCTCTTTTGGGATCTAAATATCAGTTAAATAAACATGTACATTCTAACTTATCCATAGATAATTGTGATATTAACCTTACTGCTTTTAGTCGAAATATTGGTGCGATGTTTGATAATTTGATGAATATGGAGGCACAAGTTAGTCATATTTGTAATATTGTAAAAATACGAAACTTTTTATCAAGAGATGCAACAAAATCTCTTATTAACTCCCTTGTGACTTTAAGACTCAATAATTTCAACCCTCTATTAGCTGGCTTACCCCTTAAACTTATTATCAAACTACAATGAATACAAAATACTGCTGCTAGATTAATAACCTTGATGAATAAATATACAAGTATAACTCCTGTTCTCTTTCAGATTAGATTTTAACATTTTACTTTTAACTATCTAATGCCTCCATAATTTAGCACCAAAATATTTATCTGAACTTTTAGAATTATAAACCCCAGACAGAACCCTACGTTCATCTGATAAATTACTTTTAAGGCAAAAAATTGTAAACGTTTCTGGTTATGGGGCACGTTCTTTTAGTTATCAAGCGCCTATTCTATGGAATCAATTACCTTTAAATATTCGAATTTCATCATCACTAGTTACTTTTAAAAAACAGACTAAAACTTTCTTATTTTAAAGGCTTATAACAAATTTTAATACCTAATATTTTGTCTATCGTAGTTCTTTTATGTATTTTTTTAGAAATAATTGCTTATTTAATGTATTTCTAACACTCTTGATGTTATTTACTCTTTGAATGTATGTATTTGTTACACTGTAAAGTGTCCTTGAACACATCTGTGAAAGGGGCGCTATATAAATTTTGTAATAAATAATAATACTCAGTTCCAAAACTCTCACTTAATTATAACCAATGTTATCGGGCCCCAGACAATGGTTATCATCAAACTGCATCAAGGCATTCACCTAATGAACGCCTTTACCATGTTTGAAAATTCTACCTCAATAAGAAGGAAAGTTATTGTGTTTGAAAGTCTTACCCTAAACAGAAATTGCTCATTATCAAACTTAGTAAGGCACTGATGTCCTTATTAGAACTAAAGTTATCATGTCCCAAAGAACTCATACCTGGAAATAAGGCACCTGTCACTGACAATGTCCGGCACAGATTCAGGCTTTGTTAGGCACAAAACCTCTGGTGCCTGTCATTTTGTCCAGCACTGATCTGTCTTTTTTATTGATATTATTAATCCATGTCTGGAACTACATGTAAGTTGAAAATGTCAGGTACTATTTCAGTAGTGTCTGACATTTTGTCGGGTACATCTAAAACCGTTATTTCAAGGCCTGCAAAGCATCAACTAATCGAATTGCTTATCTCTATTTACCCTAAGCAGAATATTCTCATCTTTGAACTGCATCATGTCATTGGCTTTTCTAAAGAGAACTCTCTTTTTTTTGGGGGGGGGGGGGGTTTAATTTGGTAATGGATTTTATTCAATCACAGGTGATTCTAAGCACATAGGCAAGTTTTTAATAACAATTACTCATTAGTTTGTTCACAATCATGTAGACATCTGTTCAAAGTTTACCACAGTTCAGACAGTAGTCAAGATATTGATGTAATGAAAGGCAGGGGACAATAAAACACAGTATTGACAGGTAACAAACAGAAGTAGTATCTAAAAGGGTGGTTCTCAAGTTTTCATTAATTGTTCAGGAATATTACTGTCATGAATTTGAAGCTTGTACATGAATCAAATAAACTATTCAAAAAAAGGAGGGGATATTTGATATTGGGGGCATAATACTAAAATATGCAAATGACTACGAAAAAAGTCACTATAGAACCTAACAGAAGAAACATTTCCAGTTACATGTGACACCCAAACGCACCAATAGCTACCGCATGGAATGCAGGTGATCCTTTGGATCATCATGGAGGTCCAAAACAAGATTTGAACGACTCTGACTTTGAATGTTACAGTCATTGTGGCATTGAATTCCAGGGTGGAAACATCAGTTTAATTGTTTTAGTGACCAGAAAACAAATTTTGATATGCGTCTGCTTACCCAAAATGATACAGATCGGCACAACTCAGGCGGTTGTGGCGTGGACGATGAATGTTTTTCAGTCTGTCATAAGCAGGCTATGGTCCAGATACTGTGATACACAATCTGTACAGGACAGACCACGCTCGGGTCGACCAAGGTCGACAATTCAAGCCCAGGATCGATTTATCCGTACCTTGGCCTTGAGAAATCGTGTCATCACAGCAAATCAGATCAGCGCTCGTCTTCAAACAGAAACTGGTGTTAGAGTGAGTGGCCAGACCATTCGGAATCGACTGCATAGGGACCACCTTCGCGCCTGACGTCCTCGCATGATCCCTTGTTTGAGAGATCGATGTTGGTGTAGGGATCGTCAACACTGGGATAATGTGATGTTTTCAGATGAGTCAAGGTTGACTGTTGATTTTTTTGACAGAAGAGGAGGGTGTTGCGTCGTCGAAACGAGCGCTTCCAAGACGTTAACGTCATCAGACATGATCAATTTGGGGGTGGTTCTGTTATGGTGTGGGGAGGCATCACTGTTGCTGGAAGAACACCTTTACATGTTGTTGCAGGGTGTGTTACAGGCCAGTACTACTGGGACAACATCTTGGCAGTCCATGTTGTGCCGTTCAAACGACGTCATGGCCGCCGTTTCATCTTCCAGGATGACAACGCAAGATGTCACAGGGCCAGGATCGTTACAGGTTACCTCCAACAACAGAACATCACCACATTATCTTGGCCAGCACTGAGTCCCGACCTATTTTTTTGAATAGTATATTTCCTAAAAATGACTACATACTTAATACATTTGAATAAAATCCATGAAGCAGTTTATAAAGTTAACATAGAATGGATGGACTGAAAACAGATGAGTATATAACATGAACCTTTTCACCACGAAATCTGAAACGGATTATCTTTAAGTGGCATTTAGCTATTGGGAAACACATGAACAGAACATGATTTTTTTGGGAAGCAATCATTGGTTTTATTCTAAAAGCTTGATAACGATAAGAAGCTACTTGTCGAAAGGTCATGCTTTTAGAACCAGTGATTGTTTGCCATAAAAATTGGGTTTTGTTAATGACCACTGTAACTTACATGGTACTTTGTGGTAAATACTGATCAATATGAGAAGGCTGAGGATGAGCACCTATTAAATACAGTTCCATTTCTTGTCTAGCCATTATAATATCTGTTAACAAGTTGCATGTTATTTCCATATCTGGTTCTGTTCCCTCAGGAAAGTAAACCCCATCTTCTACTTTCACACTATAGCCCATTAATTTCATGACATCCGTACTACCCTGCAAATAAATTCATACGGTTTGGTGCAATACTACAAACCATATTCTACCATCACAGCCAAAACATCTCTGTGTTATCGCACCACGTGAATAGCCACAAATCACTTTGAGACAAGCCACTGAAGCATGCACATTCGACTTGTTGAGCGCAACTTTCAGTTTGGAACATTTTTGCTGCACAGGGCCCCTAGAAATAAACCTTGCAGAAACCTTCGACCAAAATCAGAAAACCTTTTAATTAAGCCATATAGATCTTTCATAGTCAGTGCTCCGAAATCATGGCATTCAATATCAAATGTAACCAAAAGTGCAAATTCTATAAAAGGTTTTAAAAACTATCTCAAAATCGAATGATTGAATACAGTTCTAGCTGTGTTTGTGGTATCAGACTTTTACCATGTGTACTAAATAATGTTCCCTGTTTTTTGTTTATGTCTTTTTTATGGATTTTAATGTGTTGTGATTGTTGTAATTTTATATTAGTTGTACTTATATAATACGTCTGAGAGCAGATCGCGGAGTTGTATTGTCAGAGCTATATATAGATAGAACTCAATGACCATTGAATACCGCTTGGGTTATTCAATGGTTTAAGAGAGTGTATCCCTGTCGCATTCCACTCGCTATACAGAAAGCAATAAACAATAAATATAAACATATACATAAAAATAAGATTAAATATATATATATAATAAATTGTAAAACCAAACATATATACAGTTTCCTGGGGAAAAATGCTTCTAGAAACAGTTAACTCCCGCTTTTTGCCCACCTTTGAAATTACATTAGTTTTGTCCCTAATCCTAGTGCATCCTTATTTCTTGCTTATTTGACATCGATGTCTTTTTGACCTTTTCAATTACGTCATAATTTGATTAATTGGTTTCACAAATTATCCTTCATTACTTATTCAATGATTCAGCTGCGTTCCAACAAGAAATCTGTGACAGACATCATCAGAAGTGGCTAAATTCATAAGCCAGCCTCCTTTAACCTCTGGTGACCTTTGGACCTCGATAACTCCTGACCTCTCCCTCACCTGACTGATCACCCACCATTTTTGGATTCCTGAGTAAAAATGCTTCTAGAAATGACAACTCCCGCTTTTTGCCCCCTTTCGGATAATACCCCCCTTCTCGTTTTACCCTCTGGTGACCTTTTGACATCGATAATTCCTGAACGCTCCCTCTTCTGACGGATCACCCACCATTTTCGGATTCCTGAGGAAAAATGCTTCTAGAAAAGTCAACTATCGCTTTTTGCCCACCTTTCGGATAATACTCCCCCTTCTTCCTCTGGACTAATAATATTTTCTGTGAGGTGATAGTGGAAAAACTTCAATCAGTCAGAGAGCTGGCCTGTCTGTGTGTTTGTCCGCCCAAATCGACGGCCATGATAGTTCAAGATATTGAAACAAGTATGACGGTTGTTTGGGGCGTGACTTTTTTTTATAGAAAGTGATGAAGGATAATTTCAACCTTTATCTTTGCAGATTTTGGTTTTGGGTAGACTTGAATTAAGTTAGATTTATATATACCTCGATCATTGTTGCAGGTATTTCTATTGGCTATTAGTGTTCAACTTGTACTTGTGTACAACTTAAATCATAGTGTTTAATTTTGATTACCAAGTGTTTAATTTTGATTACCAAGTGTCTAATTAACAAATTAAACACTTAGTCCGGCGGCCGAAGCTGGGGACCCAAATTTTTCGAGATAAGTTTTTTTCTGGACGGTTTTATATGGAATCGGACCCGCTGAATCCATTTTTCGCTACTGGATTACTGTCAGCCTGGAGGGTTTTGAGTAATAAGCGACTTGCTCACCCCCCTCCAGACTGACAGGTATCCTGTAGCGAAAAATGGATTCAGCGGGTCCGATTCCATATAAAACCGCCGAGAAACAAACTTATCTCGAAAAAATGTGGGTTCCCCTGTTATTTCGTAAACGGACGCCGGATTATTTGAAATACAATTTGGCTGATAATGAACTAGTATCTAAAACAAGACTCAGGGGGCCTATTCTATAAATAACATTACAAACAGCGGCGTATTTCGACTTGTATGTGTCATTTTAAACGAACGGGGATTCTAATTAGTTATTTAATAAGTAATTCGCTAAGTACTCAAAACCCTCCAGGCTGACAGTGATCCAGTAGCAAAAAAAAATGGATTCAGCGGGTCCGATTCCATATAAAACCGACCAGAAAAAAACTTATCTCGAAAAATTTGGGTCCCCCTGCTATTTCGTAAACGGCCGCCGGATTATTTGAAATACAATCTGGCTGACTAGTATCTAAAACAGACTCAGGGGTCCTATTCTATAAATGACATTACAAACAGCGGCGTATTTCGACTTGTACGTGTCATTTTAAAAGAATTGGGATTTTAATTAGTTATTTAATTAGTAATTCACTAATTACTCAAAACCCTCCAGACTGACAGTGATCCAGTAGCGAAAAATGGATTCAGCGGGTCCGATTCCATATAAAACCGTCGAGAAAAAAACTTATCTCGAAAAATTTGGGTCCCCCTGCTATTTCGGAAACGGCTGCCGGACTAACTAGTTAATTAGACGCTTGGTAATCAATATTTAACACTATGATTTAAGTTGTACACAAGTACAAGTTGAACACTCTTAGCCAAAATTAAACTATAGATATAAATAATTCAACACAGAAGAGAAATTAGGGCTATATACACCAAGTTAAACCATACCAAGTTTCCAGTGTTATCTTTAACGGAGAGGATGTCTGTTGCTGGAAGCCCCACTAGCTTGTTGTTAACTTGCCGTTACATTTAATGAAGGTTTTGGGCTCCATTATCTGTTTAACATTGAATTAACTTTAAAACTAATTCATATAGGTTACAGTGCAGTTTTCTAGAGGGCTGGGGGAGAAAGCTATCACATTTCCTTTGGAGTGAAATTTGATAGTATTCTAAAGAATTTTGGGGACCTAAAATATTCTACACTTTCTGTAGTGAAAATCCTATATATGTTTTTTGTCTTTTGTGAACTGCCCACTTGCCCCAGTGTCTTCATTTTCTTGTTAATACTAACTTCTATGTAGATGTTAAACACGTTCATTGAACTTCAAGAGAATACTGGCTGGTAATTGGCGGAATTAAAAAATTTTAAATTCAATCCATATGTATAATGAGTCATTATAAGTTAACAGAGCTTTGAACAACGTGGTCCGGACAATATGACTTAAAGCTGAACTCCGGTTATAAAACTACAGAAATAATTAAATAAAAAAAAGGTCACGCCCAAAACAACCGCCATACTTGTTGTAATTTCTTGAACAATGGCCGTTGCTTTGGGCGGACATACACACGGCAGACAGGCCCCGCCCACTACCAGTGTAAACTGTGACAAGCGAAGTGTCCACATCCGGTAAGAGATATGGCCAGCTCTCTGACCTGAGTGATTGAAGCTTTTCCACTATTAGCTCACAGAAAATATTATCGCTACACAATTATTATGTCTGATCAGGTATATATTATTTTATATTATTTTTACTAATTAGACGAAAAAAGTCAACCACGATGTACCTTTCCTCTAAAAATAACAGAGAAACTTTCTTACCTCAAACAATAACAAATCTGCCAGCAACATACATTTATGTCTTACTTCGTGAAATGTTTTGCACAACTAAGTAGAAACACCAAATACTTTTCTGCGTCATAAAGTCTAGTATTATCTTTCCAAAATATATCCAAAGCAGCAATAAGACTGTAGTCCTCCACATCAAATAAGTATTTTTACACTTTCAATTGATGTTTTATAATGGCGATAAAGGGACGTAACATATATTTTTCTGGACACTTCAATAAAGGGCATTACTAATCCTTTATCGGAGTAACGTCCCTTTATCGTCATTATATTTATAACAACAATGGAATATGAAAGTGTAAAAATACTTATTTGATGGGGAGGACTACAGTTTTATTGCTGCTTTGAATATATTTTGGAAAGATAATACTAGACTTTATGACGCAGAAAAGTATTTGGTGTTTCTACTCTGTTGTGCAAAACATTTCACGAAATAAGACATAAATGTATGTTGCTGGCAGATTTGTTATTGTTTGAGGTAAGAAAGTTTTTCTGTTATTTATAGAGCAAAGGTACATCGTGATTGACTTTTTTTCGTCTAATTAGTAAAAATAATATAGAATAATATATACCTGATCAGACATAATAAATTGTGTACCCATAATATTTTCGGTAAGCTAATAGTGGAAAAGCTTCAACACTCAGAGAGCTGGCCATATCTCTTACCGGATGTGGATACTTCGCTTGTCACGGTTTACACTGGAAGTGGGCGGGGCCTGCCTGCTGTGTGTATGTCCGCCCAAAGCAACGGCCATTGTTCAAGAAATTACAACAAGTATGGCGGTTGTTTTGGGCGTGACCTTTTTTTTATTTAATCATTTCTGTAGTTTTATAACCGGAGTTCAGCTTTAACTCAAAATTGGGGATGGGTACATATACTCACCTGAAGAGGCTCAATACGGTCTTTATAAATTGGATTTGAATATTTTACCGATCTCCACATTTCTGCACGAAAAGTAACCGGTTTCAGCAAATGACGACAATATTTTTTTAACTAAAAATTGATGATGAGTACATATACTCACCTTAAGAGGCTCTACACGGTCTTTATAAATTGGATTTGAATATTTTACTGATCTCCACATTTCTGCACGAAAAGTAACAGGTTTCAGCAAATGACGACAATATTTTTCTAATATACCAAGTGCAATAGGTATCTTCTTCAGCTCTTCTTCTGACTAGTAATGAAAAACATAGGTTGTCAAACAACAAAACTTAAAGGGACAATAACACTGTTGCCTAATCCAGGTACATGTACTAACCTCAAAAATAACAAGGAGAGAAGTATTTACAACCACCACAGTTTCAAAACCAGTATTATGTAACAAAGAGTGGACGAGTTTCTAGACCAACCCAAAGATACCAAAACTAGCTTTTTAAATATCTTTATTAGTGATTATTCAGTTATAAAGTTTATCTGTGTATCTAAATAAAGTATGTCAAATACTCTAATATGTGTTATCTATGATCGACTAGCATCATCCATATCGCTCTTGAATGGCGTGTGTCATTCACTGTTTAAAGAGCAGTCATTGTGTCAGACTCCCTTAGCAGCATATAAAGTCAATAATACTGAAAAAAAAATAACATCTAGACCGAAACAAAAATAAAACCGTAGAATTTACATGGATATCATCCCATGTTGGCGATTAAGCAATCAGTCTGCCGACAATATGGCTCGCATCTATGTTAAAAAAAATCTGACAGTCACATAAAATTGTTTTCCTGCTCTTCCAGTCTGTGACAACAACTTCAAAGTGGTTTGATATTGCCTAATTCGGGTGGCTGACCTGAATTCCACCCAACCATTCTACAGCCCAGGAAGACGCAACTGTCGGGAGAAAATTTAACGGCTGCAAAATGTTTTTCTGCTATTCCAGCCTGTGAATACAGCAGCATCACCATGGTCCAATATAGCAAAACTTAGGTGGCTGCCACCTCTGCCCCTGCTGACTCGTTTACCTATGTAGTTATGGTCTGCTATGTGCCTATAATCATATATTTTAAGACTCTTCAAAATAGGATAAAGTTGTGCCATCTTGAGGGTCCACAACCATGGTAATACATACCATTTTGTCTTTGGTATATAAACCAATCTTTCAAGTTTTGTCAATATCAGATGAAAACTGTGACCGGTAGAGTGTTCACATACAAAATGTGGGCATACAAGAATAGGCAAATAGAACTGCCTAAAAGTCATGGTTGTTGACATTAGCATCAATAATTTCATGATTCAAATGATAACCATATTTTTGTAATTGTTTACCTGATTGTTTTGTTCTAGAATATGTTTAACATTTAATACAGAATACTTTAGTGACACTGGACATGGTAATGATATCAGATTCAAGACAAGATGAGTGTATTCCTCTCCTTTTTGAACAGCTTTCATAAAGTTTTGTCGACATTCTAAAAGTCTAGAATCTATTGCAGCAACATCTATATCACCTTCTCCTGAATTATTACGCACTTGGTTTGAAGTAGCTTGCCCCATTTTTAAACCTACAAGATAAAAAATAAAAAATAGGCGAACGGCTGCAAGGCCTGATACGCCCATATTTTCGAGAGATAGATAGAGAACAAGCAAAACAGAAAGTGATTTTTCCTACAATTAAATATAATTCATTAAGTTACAATTTGATGAGCCAATATCGAAAGGAATCAAGATCTTTAAGTTATAACTTATAAACATAAAGGCAACTTTTGAGACAATCAGGGGTCATAATTCAGGAAGTTACAATCCGATATGCGTAAATAACGACAGAAACAAAGATCTTTGGGTTATAACCATGCATTTCAAGTTTCATCAAAATCGAATTAAAATTGTGACATCCACAGGGTCCACAACCTAGATAATACCATATTTTTACACTATTCGCTTACAAATGGCGGCCATTTTGTCTGGCAATTCTAACACAATCTTACTTACAGTTTAATCAGACGTTTGTTTAAATCAGATAATTGTGACCTCAAAAGGGACCACAAGCTAAAATATAGGCCGGCGGCTGCCAGGCAGGATACGCCTACATTTTCAAAGGCCATAATTCATGAAGTTACAATTTGATATGCGCAAATATCGAAAGGAATCAAGATCTTTGGATTATAAACATGCATTTCAAGTTTCATCAATTGCGATAAAAATATAATTTTGGAGATAAAAAATTCAATCTGGCGGTATTTTTGGCAATAACTTTTTCCTCTATGGTGAAAAATTGGCGAAAAAAAATGAAACCCAGAGTGAGCACTGGGGACCTCTACAGGGACCACAAACTAAAATAGGCAATTTTTCGGACAATCAGGGGCCATAATTCAGGAAGTTACATTCCTACATGTATGGGTGCAAATATTGAAAGTAACCAAGATCTTTGGAATATAAAAACATGTATGCATGTCAAGTTTTATCAAAATCAGTTCAAAATTGTGACCTCTATAGGGTCCACAACCTTGATATACCATATCTTTACACTATTCAAGTACAAACGGTGGCCATTTTGTCTGGCAATTATGGTCCAATTTTCATGAAATTGGTACTCAACACTTATGTTACGATGGGCGCAATTATCCAAAGGAACCAAGATCTTTAGGTTATAAACATGCATGTTAAGTTTCATCAAAGTTGTGACCTTGTGATTTTTCGTACACTTCAGGGCCATAATCCATGAAGTTACAATCCGATGCATGCCAATATCGAAAGCAGCCAAGATCTTTTGGGGATAAACCTATATTTCAAGTTTCGTCAAAATCGGATGTGAATTGTGACCTGTAGAGAGTCCACAAACAATGAAAATGTTGGCGTAAAAACACGAATAAGAATCCAATATTGGTCTATTTCAATACTGATGTTGTTATATTACAGTGAAAGATGGGATCTCAATATCCAATGAAATGAATATTTTAAAATTAACACACAACTTCATGTATTCTATATTTTTTTTGATTGTCATTTGAAATGAACAATGTGGAAGTAATTCGAAATGGCTAATTCTCAAACAACAAAATAATTCCATGACCTTAAACACTGTGTATAAATTTAAAGTCAATCGGTTGATCAAGGGCCATAACTCTGGCAGTAATTATCAGAATTTGCTGAAAATGAATAGGATTCTTCATTTCATGACCTTAAACACAGTGTATAAATTTAAAGTCAATCGGTTACTAACTTTAGCCTCTAGAGCGTCCACAAGATTTTTAAAAATTGATCAAGGGCCATAACTCTAGCAGTAATTATCATAAATTGCTGAAAATCAATAGGCTTTTTCGTTTCATGACCTTAAACACTGTGTATAAATGTAAATTCAATCGGATATGAACTTTAGCCTCTAGACTAGAGATTGTGAACTGACGGACGGGGAGCGACAACCTTGGTATTACATACTTTTACACTATTTGCTAACAAGGAGTGGCGATTTTGTACGGCAGTTTCAGACAGGATTATCATGATCTGCTATATGTTACAAGAAATATGAATGTAAGCATATTTAAAGTAGTTACATGTAAGTCCGTAACTCAATAGAAAATGCAGGGGGACTGCGCCACATATGATTTACACAAAAGACAAACATAACGACAAGACGTCATACTCAGAAACAACAAACAAACAATTCAAAAAGAGTGAATGGATCCGGGGGCTAGCCTTAAGCGTCCACTGCGCTGTACAGTCCCGGGTCTGAAGTAACTCAGACTTCACTCAAAATTGAAAATGATCAGAAATACAACCTGAAGAAAAAACATTATGTGATGTCAACATGAGTCATAGTCTGCCATATGCTACAAGAAATACGAATGCAAGCATACTGTAGTAAAAATTCCAAACTATATCAGTGAAATGTATAAAAGACACATGTACCAGTAGTCTAAAAAAATTCAAGAAGTGTTTAAATATTGAATTAAATAGATGTATAGTGAATGTATTGAGGGAACATATTTCACCTGTCACAAGAAAACGCACAAACAAAACCTAATATAAAGAAGCAAAGGAAATGTAGACTGCCTCAGAAGGCAGCTGTCTGCTGGATGAATAGTGTGACGTAAATACGTTGTTCTGTTATCAATGACTTCAAAGTTAGAGGCTTCTAGAATATCGTAACAAAAAATGCAATAATCAAGATGAAATAATGCTAAAAATTATAAGTTTAATCAACCAATCGGAATTTTTAAGTAAAATAATTGCACAAAACATAATACTTAATACCCCATACAAGCAATGCAAAACAGGAATGCAGAAGAAATCGTACTATGTAAGCAGGGCTCACACTGTCGGTCGCCAAAGTTGCAAATTGCAATAAAATTGTGGGAGTGGCGATTAAATTCTCTAGTTGGCCAGATCGATGAAATCGGTGGTGGCAATGGCAATATAAAATTTGATGGCACCATCGTGGTTCAAGTCCGACGTCAGTGGATACTTTCTGATATGGGTCACCTTGTTTATGGCCGTCTGATATGGGTCACCTTGTTAATGGCCGTGTACGCTGTACAGATCCTGCAATTTGCTCGCGCACAGGGACAGGATTCATTACGCATTACCTGCATAGCCATGTTAAAAGATATCTAGATTGTGACGTTTGTGAGAGGTGACCTGTGTCTTCTTCTTCCTCTTCCAAAGATGTGAAGTAGACGTGATCTTACAGGGTCTTTTATAGGTTCCAGGTGGGCTACTACGTTCTTGAGTGTGTCGTACATCGTGTTGGACACTGCAGGTCCAAGCGTGTCCCGAGCGACTTTCTTCCAGTTCCATTTTTCTCGACCGCTGATGGCATCGAGCACGATCTGTCCCACTTTGGGTAACACTTGGACCACATTCACAGCTCTTTACCGGCTGACCACAGAGCCTTTCCCACCAATTTGACAGCATTCAATAATCCTGACCATCGACCGGCACCCTGCTGTCTCAGAATTTCCCCCTTGTGCACCACCAGACCGGCCCCTCGCTGTCTGACCACTCTGCTTTTGTACAATTGAATCATTGTCGGCAGCAGATATGAAGTTGGACTACAACCTTACCGTCGAGAAATGGCACGGCTTTCCCCATTCCGTTCCTTAGATAGAGACCAATGGAGTTTAGTCGAGTGTACTTAAGAGGCACGTACTGAATCCTGGCAGGACGGTGATACAATCGTCGACTGGAAATCATTCCAACAAGGGAGCCTTCAGGTCGCCCACCATCTGTGGTTCGATAATGTCCGAGCACTAAAACAGATCGACCTGGATTTGAAGATTTGTGGTGTGGTGAGCGTAGAATAATAGCAGCCTTTGGCCATCTTCGCCGGTCATTTCTATTGACTGCAGGGAAATCATCATTTCGTTTCCAGTCCATCCCAATATGGACACAATGGGTCCACACAGACGGAGATCGACTCTCGGCAACATGTCAAGTGGAAAAGCGCCTGCACGTTATTGATCTTCAGATACACTCTATCGTTAGTGTTGTCTTTCTTGAAAGAAACGAAAAAAAAACTTTTTGTACGGACCCTTGTCGCATAATCTTTTGACTTTCGTAATTGCTCTGCTGTTTCTTCTCGTGGTCAGTCTTTCCTTGTTGTTGGGATCCAAGCAAACGGGTTGATTGGCCATATGATTGTAGATGGGAGCCAGATTCCACAAATAATCCAAGTGTGTGTTGAGGACATCAAGGATATGCCTCATAGTCGCCACTCTTGATGTGCGTTTCCAATTCAATCGATCCCTTGGCCTCTTCACCCTTTACACCCTTGAAACAATGCGAGGGATCGATGCTATGGTGTTCCTTGCAAATCTTTACTTCGGACGCCATTATCGAAGGCGACCAAGAATGAACGCGTAAGCTGATCGTGTTGTCGTTGTGTTCGATGTTGTTCCATTGGTCAGGTAATGTGATCATGGACAGACAAACTTCCCATTCCCGATGATCTACGAGAAGTGGCGGTTCCAGGTGGGTGTGATACGTGTAGACTTTGTTGTCGGGATACCACGACATGGAATTGTCACTAGGAAGTAGGAAGCGTGAGGTAAAAGGGTCGGTCATTGTTCATTATGTTTGGTTTTCAAGGTCGGTGAAGGTAACAGGTAAGCCAAGGTACTGGAGAGTAAGGCCTTCCACAAGGTAGTCTGCGATCCGTCGGGTTTGAAGGCCAACTGGGACAAAGACACCCGCCACAACATACACTAAAATCACTTGACAGAAAAAGATGATTTCCGCTTGTGGTACACCTTTTCCCAAGAGCAACCAATTGTGGGCACTCGCAGACATACAGTACAAGGATCGTGCAGGTTTGACAAAACACGTTTATCGTGTCGTTTTTTGTTAAAAATTGCCACGATAACTGCACGATATTGACACGATAACTGCACGATATTGACACGATAAATAACTCTGTGTAGCAGTCGCTATCGTGTGCCAGGATAGTCGCGCGACACGATAGGCCACGCCACGGTGTTATTTGGTATGTAAAATTAACGATATTTATCAGTCATAAACAATTGATGCCAAAAAGATAAACTGCCACGATGTTAACAAACTGCCACGATATTTGAAATGTTACATGCAAAATTAACGGTTATATTTGGGGAATCCCTAATCTGAATGACGAATGACAAGCAATTTCTAAGCAATAACCACTCCCTTCAGGCCAATGTTATTCAAATACACACTGAGAAATACGATTGTCTCATGAAAAACTAGCAAAACGATAAATAACCGCTCCTTTTAGGCCAATATAATTCATCTACAGCATTGAGTTTAATGACTATCGACTTTTTTTTCTTTATTAGTGGTCACATCGTGGCCTCCCAGTAAAATTCATATTTAGAATAAATCAGTCTAGTAATAAGAAACATTTTGTCATTCTGTTTGTCATTCGCGTGTTAATCTGCCACTCGGTTGTCATTCGTGTGTTGAACCCGTAATTCTTTTTTGTAATTCATCTGGCGAACGCGTGTAAGTCTCGAACCACTTCCACTGACTTTGTCATTCGTTGCACCTACCTCTACCATACGTCCAGTTTTAGATGTTCACCACACGAATGACAAACCAAATGGCAGAGCTTCACCACACGAATGACAAACAGAATTACGGGTTCAACAGGTTTGTCATTCGCGTGGTGAAGCTCTGTCATTCGCGTGTTGTAGCTCTGACTCTGTCATGCGGTTTGTCATTCGCGTGTTGAACATGTAATTCTGTTTGTTATTCGCGTGTTCAACCTGTCATTCCGTTTGTCCGCTTCACTTAACGAATGATATATAACACAATAGATTCGCAGGACGAATGACAAAACGGATTTAAGAATTAACAGCTTGTGATTCGTGTGGTAAACCTCGGACATGATCTGTGATTGGTGTGGGGAACCTATGTCATTCTGTTTGTCATTCGCGTGGTGAAGCTCTGTCATTCGCGTGTTGAACATGTAATTCTGTTTGTCATTCGCGTGTTTAACCTGTCATTCCGTTTGTCCGGACGAATTTGACAGCTTCACTTGACGAATGACAGATAACACAATAGATTCGCAGGACAAATGACAAAGCGGATTTAAGAATTAACCGCTTGTGATTTGTGTGGTGAACCTCTGACATTATCTGTGATTGGTGTGGGGAACCTATGTCATTCTGTTTGTCATTCATCGGGTGAAGCTTTGTCATTCGGTTTGTCATGCGCGTGTTGAACCTGTCATTCGGCTGTGATTGGTGTGATTAAGCTCTGTAACTCTCTGACATTCGTGTGGTGAAGCTCTGTCATTCGCGGGTTGAACCTGTCATTCTGCTTGTCATTCGTCAGGTGATGCTTTGTCATTCGGTTTGTCATTCGCGTGTTGAACCTGCAATTTTGTTTGCCATTCGTGTTGTGAAGCTCTGCCATTTGGTTTGTCATTTGCGTGTTGAACCTGTACTTCGGGTTGTCATTTGTCTGTGATTGGTGTGATGAAGCTGTGTAATTCTCTGTCATTCGTCTGGCGAAACTCTGTCATTCTGTTTGTCATTAGCGTGATGAACCTGTCATTCCGTACAAATTCCACATAAGACCTGTGCTTATACAAAGTCATATTTGCGAAATAACACACCGGCGAATGAAAAATCGCACGGTAAAAACAATTTTCCTTCCCAGGTTTACATTTAACACTCATGCGTCAGATAAAGCCTGTTGGTCCTTGATTATACCCTTTTGGTGCAGTTATAACAACTATCGAGAAAACACACCAATTAAACAATACACACCGTGTCATTTGTTTTTCACCCTTGTTAACACCTTATCTGGAGATTTTAAGCCATAATAAGGAGTGATAATCCGAATTTTATTTTTTATCGAGATACACAGGTATTTATCGTTTTGCTAGTTTTTCATGAGACAATTGTATTTCTCAGTGTGTATTTGAGGGAATACCAGACAACTCATCCCAAAGACAACTCATCCCAGACAACTCATCCCAATAAAAGACAACTCATCCCACTTTTAAAGACAATTCATCCCAAGTCAAAAGACAATTCATCCCAAGTTAAAAGACAATTCATCCCAACTTTATTGAGAGAGACTCCGGTTATAAGACAACTCATCCCAACAAATATAAGTGGCTTCGAATTCAAGTTATAAATAAATACCACAAATTAATCACTAATATATGAATTTATTACATCAACAATTTATTAAATTATCCATTTATGTATGAATTTATCACATTAAAAATTTATTAAATATTATACTTTATTATATAAACTAATACATTTATCAACTTTATTATATAAACTAATATATTTATCAATTTTATTATATAAACTATTATATTAATCAACTAATTGATTTTATTTCGTATTGAAATATTACACTTGATTTTATAGGCTAATCATTTAATCTGTCAGTTTGTCGTTCAGTCAGTCGGTCCATATATCCCTCCACATCTTTTCAACAGCTGGTTGGTGCTTATTTCCTCGTTGGTATATAAATTCCAAAGTTCAAATAATTTACTTTGTGTCGTTCTTGTAAGTTTTTTCCTGGTCTCTTCTCAATTTCCCTTCCGAAACCATTTTTATTTGTAGCTGCGCTGCTCCTTTATATAATAAAGTTATCAGGAGATAAAACTGTAAATTTCCTTTTCTGGCCTTTTGGTTGATACGGTTGTGCCAACCCTCAACATCATTATTGGTTCTGATCGTTCTGCCAAACACACTCCATGTCGGGATGGTCCATACATTACTTGTCAGCCAATTATCCTTAATACTACAACTCAGTTTAGTTAATCCTTGTTTTGTTAATTGATATTGTGTGAAGTGCTTCATGATGAAAAAATAAAAGAAACACATCTACTAATCTATTAAAACAACAAAGTACTAAAACAGTAATACAAACAGGTAATCATCAATTTATTACAACAACAATACCAATTTGATTAAAACAAACAGTAATCACCAATTTGATTAAAACAAACAGTAATCACCAATTTGATTAAAACAAACAGTAATCACCAATTTGATTAAAACAAACAGTAATCACCAATTTGATTAAAACAACAATATCAATCTGATTAAAATAACAATATCAATTTCGTTTTGGTCTGAGTGGTCTTCAAAGATAGTAACTCAACTGTTTTGAAACAAATATCACTTATATTTGTTGGGATGAGTTGTCTTATAACCCGAGTCTCTCTCTACCAATAAAGTTGGGATGAATTGTCTTTTGACTTGGGATGAATTGTCTTTTGACTTGGGATGAGTTGTCTTGGGATGAGTTGTCTTGGGATGAGTTGTCTTGGGATGAGTTGTCTTGGGATGAGTTGTCTTGGGATGAGTTGTCTTTGGGATGAGTTAGCTGGATACCATTTGAGTTACATTGGCCTAAAGGGAGCGGTTATTGCTTAGGAATTGCTTGTCATTCGTTATTCGCTGTGATTTGTCATTCAGATTAGGGAGTCCCTATATTTGTCATAAACAATCGATGTCAAAGCGATGTTAATAAATGTTTAATATTTTCGTTAATAATACTGACGCGTTAGGTCAAGGTGTATAGTAAGAACACGTGTGTTCACATATTCTGTACGATATATCAGGGGCGGATCTAGGAATTTCGGAAAGGGGAGGGGGCGCGGCAAAATGAGGGCACGTCGCTGAGGTGAGTGGTGGAAACAATCTTTTGCGAGCGTATCGATCAAAACAAAAATTTTGGGAGGGGTGGCGTGGTCTTTTATAAAAATTCAATCCTTATTGGTGTACTTTTAGAGCATTTGCTGTCTTATATGCTTCAGTGCAAATCAATTTCTATTTATATATTCAAATTTATATATATATAGGCCTATTCTTAAAATGGTGTTTGTGTTTTATTTGAGTACAACGAATTATGACAACAGGTAGATATTGATTATTAAAACGCGCTGTTTTGTTTGACTTGTGTCTCACAAATTCTATTATTATTACGGTGGAATGACAATCAGGTCAAACAGAAGTTGAGAAAGCTCTCATTGTCCTCCTAGCCCTACTACCGGGCCATAGCAAATCCATGATCAACACAGGCAAGAAATGAAATAAGAAACATTGACATTGTGGATAGGCTAGGATAAACCGTAGATTTAAACAGTACCTTCAAAATTGATCTAAAACCGAACGTACGACACTATTAACGACATCTAAACCTTTAACATTGGAGTGCCGTAAAAGCGTAAATTTGGATGATAGGGTCTACTACGGCACACAAAAATAAATAATGCCGTGGCAGAATGCTTTGTGTAGTCTTTTATCATGGCTTTGTCACCACCAACACCTGATACATGTCTTGTCTATGTCTCTTGTATTAAGCTTAATTTGGACAGATCATATTGTTTGTACTATGCATGAGATATCACGGAAGTATTCGCACCACTATCTACTAAGCCTTTTATGATCTTTTTGTTTATTATGACATTAATTAAGGAACTTTTAAATGGTTTGTCTTCTGCTAGGGATAATTTTGCAACTCCTTGCTCTGCATATTTTTTTTTTTAATAAGGGTTCTTTATAATTAGCTTTGTGACTTAAAGTAATTCAATTTTTTTGTAGTACAAATTTGGTACTGACTGTCATATTGGGTATCTAAGGTATTATATATAACTGATCACACTTATCTTGGTGTACACTTCTTGCATAATGATGAGAATTTGTGCGGTCTTGAAAATTTCCATCCATATAAAGTTCAGCATTATGATTGAATGATTTAGCACTATTGTAGGTTGTATTATATTTGTAATTATAATTCTCATTTTCACAGTCTTTCACACTGGTTGAATTGTTACTCAGTTGGATAAGAGAATTTAAAGCAGTTGTGACGTCATCTAATTTTTTACTTGAAGAGGAAGATTCCTCTTTCTTTATGTCTTTGTTTAGCACATATTCCATATAAAGCGAAGATTTTTCCAGTTCTTTCAAATTTGTTGGTTTTCCAAATATTCGAACATGTCTCTTTATTTCTGGGAGTAACCCGTTTAACATGGTTGTATGTTCATTTAATTGGTGTACCTCACCTGCCAAGTACTTTTTGTTTGAGATATATTCCTCAACAGTTTCTGTCTCTTGTTGTTAGGTTAGAATTGCATCTCCTTCAAGTTGACAATAATTTTCCATAAATTCCTTTTTTATTTCTTCATATGTTTCCACGCCTGTTCTTTGTATTCCATAATACCAATCTTTTGCATATCCTTCAGTTGATAATGCAAACAATGGTACCATTCTATCACTGCTTATATTATGGAATTTACATGTACAATATGCTTCAAAAACTTTTATCCAGTAGTGAGGCCGTTCGTGTCTTCCTCCATTAAATGGTTTTATCGTTGCCATTTTTATTTAATAGTATCTTCACCAAAATCACTTCTCAAAATCCTTCAGGTCTTAACCTTTTTGTTTGATGGGGGTGTAGCAAAGGTTGAGCACTCCGTATGGCTTTGAGAAGGTTTTTCCTGGAATGGGATTGCAATCTCCCCATGTAACCAGCTTGGTTCTTAGTACTGTTGTCAACTCGTCATTATGGTCTCTTCTTGTTTATAACTGAATCATGTGTTTATGATCTATGAACAAGAATAGACCTGGAACACTGGCCATACTGCCTAACACGCTATCGACATCTTCTTGTTTCGACTCGTCCAACCAGGGGTAGTGATTGTAATCGTCGACAGGGTGTGAAGCATGATCCGTTATGGAACACACGCCGAGCCCGAAAGTTGAACAATCGTTGTCTTAGCTTCTCGATCATATCTGTATTTTCTGCCAGTTCGTCACCATCTCTATTCGGTCGCCATCCTCCCGAGACACGAAACTCAGTATCCATAGGGGTAAGTGTTGTTTGGTTGGCCATTGTCATTGAATTGAACAAAACGCTTGTCATACACTATTTTATACTTTTTGTTCTCAGGGCGTGTCCAGAGACGTAGATCATGTGATCTAGAAATCTTGATCGGATTGGAGATGACAAGCGGTTCGTTTTGATTGACGTGTCGTACATTCTCCTTCATGATGGTGTAATTCAGTTGTTGGGAGGCACGATAATTCAAGGTGAATCCCTGGACTTTGCAGACAGTTTTACAATCGCCCTGGCGGTAGGCATAATCCTTTGGTCCTCCGCTCACAAATTCCTTAATGGTGACATCTTCGGGCAACTTGTTCTTCCACTGGCCTAAACTGGAACCTTCTGGGGGATTCCATGAGGCCAGCTGGTATTGGTAGATGACGCTGTCTGTGTCAAAATAGCATAAGCGTTCTCCCAACTTTTCCAAGACAGAATAGAGTTTCAAACGGGCCTGGGCAGTGACAAAGGCGGCGATAACCACATTGGTGATGGGACAGGGTGCGACATGTTCTGCTTTTTTTCAACGTTTTCATAACATTCCCTTCATTAAACCTAATAGACCCAGTAACTGCCAGTCATAATTCTTTATTTTATCAAATCCTACTCTTGAAAATATTTAACGGTTTGATCCAAACATTTGCGGGGTAATTCTGGACCGTGCCCGGATGTACCTCGAACCCATAATTCTGATGTAAACTGCCATTGAAAGTATGATAGATTTTCAATCTATTCCTATTAATAAGTGAAGGAAAAAAGGGGTGACAGCGTACCCCAAAAAGAAACTTGTTCAACACCGAATTGATTTAACCAATTAACTTGAGAAATTCTTTACATCAACTTTGTCAAAAATAGAAAAAGCTTATCTGCATCTACATTTGATTGTTTATCTCTGCATGTGTTTTTCATGTTACAAGATGAGGCCATTAGTGTTTAAATAACCAATCAAAAAACGGATAAAAGATTAAAACTATGGGATAGTCCGGATGCCACCATCCGAACCATCCCCGCTCTCCCCTACTGTTGGTTGAGCTAACTACTTATTAATTATTGGTCTTCTTGATTGTACTTAATGGAAGTAAAGCAGTACCGGTACCCATAACTTCATTAAACCTAATACACCTAGTAACTGCCAGTCATAATTCTTTATTTTATCAAATCCGACTCTTGGAAATATTTAACGGTTTCATTAAAACATTTGCGGGGTAATTCTGGACCATGTTCGGATGTACCTCAAACCAGGGCTCTACACTGCCGTCGGCTTCGGCGGCCATGGCCTCCAAATTTTAGAATTTGGTCGCAGATTCATGGCCGTCGATTAGTGCTGGGTGTCGATAGTTATTTTTACTATCGATATCCGGCATTGAAATCAGACGTGTCTGTTTTTTTTCTGTAGGACTCGCGGATTCCAGCACGGGAGGAAATTTCTCACGGAAAAAATGGCCACATGCCAAATACTCTAGTTTCGCTTTCTTCAAAGGGAGGTAAATCCTTTACTTCCGATTCATACGGAGGCAGACCACCATTAATTTCCCCATTGACTTCAATGTTAATTCTGGCCTCTTTGCCCACCTCCAACTTTTCCCCAAATTTTCGTTGGGCTGAATGCTTTTCACTATAGACAGAGGAACAAATGACGATATCTTTGCACTAAAATTTGTATGAGGTTGACCACCAAAATTTTGAGATACACCAACTTGAAGAAGCATACCCAAAACATGTAACAAGTTGCCGTACTTATCACCGTAGCCAACCTGATAACTCAGTTATCCTTCCGCCTCAAAATCATGAATATTTACCAAAACCTGGCAGAAAATATTAATTCAAACCCTCTTCTTCCATTCTAGACCAACACATCAACAAAAATGTCCATGCAAAGGGGGAGATAAGAGAAGGAGAGAGAATTGCTATAAATAGACGAACTACAATTTGTGGGTACCGAGAGTGTGAAATTTAATGGTGGTCTGCCTCCATACACAGATATCTCATGATTGGCTGAATTTGACTGGAAATTTGTTGCAATGGTATCTGAGTACATGATGAGCGTACCAAATAAAACACAGACCTGTACAACGTTCTTTTCCATAACTTTTATTTTATCCCATGGTTAGTAAACGTCTGTCGATGCAATTTTGACCATTCTCTGGCGAAGAGTAAATATTTCATGCGTCGTGACTTTTGCGTGATATTGGAAGCCATTTCACTGAAAATAGTAGACTTTTAGTTCCAATCCGCGATTTTCGATTACATTTTCAGTTAAATTTATTAATAGCGATTGTCTTATAAATACTTTGATATCGACCTCAATATATGCAAACAATCTGACGTTTATGTACGGGAGACACTTGCGGGAAAATACCACTCTGGCGTCACGTTTCGGGGGATTTCCATACTATTACTATTCTGAAAACGGTATGATAAGATAATTATACCTTGCCCCCCCCCCCCACTGTAAGGATGTATTATTTTTGTAAAAGTAATAAAAAGATCTACAATAAACAGATTTATAACATATTACATAATTCATGACTTGGCCTTGGATTTTCAATTTTTGGCCTTGGATCAAAGTTGCACTTTGGCCTATCGTAGAAGTTGACCTTCAATCAAAAATACGAATTTCGAGCCCTGCCTCAAACCCATAACTGCCATTGAAAAAGTATGATAGATTTTCAATCTATTCCTATTAATTACTACACTATTAGTGAAGGAAAAAAAAGGTGACAGCATACCCCAAAAAGAAACTTGTTAAACACCGAATTGATTTAAGGGCGTTGGGCAGTCTAAAATGCACATTTTAAGGCTAGCACTGTAATTTTTGTTGATAAGATATGACGTTTTTTGTTATTTGGGGTGATAAAATACATATTAATCACCCCAAAAATACAAATTTTATTTACCAACTATGTTCCAAACTTAGCCCAAAAGCATATTAAAAAGGGGTATTGATGACAACAGAAGTAGACTTTTCTCAATTATGCCTGCATATATTTTCATCAAATTTGGCATGAACAATGCTTATGGCAAGTTCCAAAGAAACACTGAGCAATTTTTGGCTATAGGTTGTGGTTTGTCTGGTATCCATGGACCGCAAAAAAAAACGATTGGTTTTCTTGGAAATTCTATAAGTACAAGCTTAATAGATTTATCGATAATCCCCACAGTTGATCAAAAGTAGAGGTTATAAGCTACATTTCGACACCAAAAACGTTAACATATACCAACTCAAAGTATTTTAAAAGTGTTGTTCATTATTTACCTGCAAACGAGATTTTGTGATTTTGGGTTAATTCTTTGAATACATCCACACCAAGTTTTAAAATACACCGATTCGGACGTATAAAGTAAATATCTACTTTAGGCACTATTCGGCCTCTCTAAAAATCATTTTATACATTAATAAATGACAGTCTTTGACCATCAAAAAAATAAATTCAGCCACGTTTTAATCGCGATAGACGGTAGAGGGAATTCCTTCAGACGTCATACCTAGATAGGCGTGAATGATCCAGTGTCAAACTGCTACTGGACACGGCCATGATTGTTTACAGTGGATGACGTGAACGGTGTATACGACGTCATAATTTATTCAAGAACTGATCTAGGTCGGGGAAAACCTTCTCGTTTGCTATAAATAGTTTCTACACATCAAACGGTCAGGCTTTTACGTGTCCTCTTGGTTATTTTACATATGGAACACGTGTGCAAAGTCTGAATAAGATTGGTGTTGAAAAGTTAGTGCGTATCTTAGACTACTCAACGCCCTTAACCAATTAACTTTAGAAATTCTTTACATAAACTTTGTCAAAAAGCTTATCTGCATCTACATTTGATTGTTTATCTCTGCATGTGTTTTTCATGTTACAAGATGAGGTCATTAGTGTTTAAATAACCAATCAAGAAACGAATAAAAGATTAAAACTATGGGGGTGTCCGGATGCCACCGTCCGAACCATTCCCGCTCTTCCCGTTGTCGGTTTAAGAGCTCCTTAGAGCTCGTGTTAACCTGTTATTATATATATGTACCGACGTTAAATAAAGATTACTTTACTACTTTACTTTACTACCCCTACTGTCGGTTGAGCTACTTATTACTTATCCGTCTTCTTGATTGTACTCTACTTCTCGTTACTTATTCCTTGTGGTAATTTCATTTTAATTAAAGTAGGCTAACAACAGGAAGTTAACAGTAACACAAATTCATAATCAATGACAATAGTGTCAATAGTAGACAGTAATAATAGTAATAACGTAGTGGATATATAACCGTAAACGGTATCCTATTTACTAGTTCCTTTAGGAACTGTCTCTGAGCGAACGATGTCTCGCTAAAAACAGTTCCTCACGGGCCTTATTATCAACTAGTATGAAAATAAAGCTTTACCCCATCTCGGTTCTAAGGCTATTTTAGATCCTTACCGTCTATTTTGCACCGTGAAACTTTTTTGATCACCAAAAGAAATCATTTCCTGACACAACCGAGACAAATTTATAATAATCCAACACTATTTTCGTGTAGAATTCGATGTTAGAAAAAGACCGGTCTGCGCTGACGTCAGTAAACAAACATGGCGGCCAGATTTGAACGATTTTGTTTGTCTTTTTCTAACGTCGAATTCTACATGAAAATAGTGTTGAATTATCATAAAAGTGGTTCGCAACGCATATAATACTGTAATATGAATGTATATAAACTGATTTACATTCAATGGTTTCCGTGTTTACTCCAATTTCAAATCAGTTATGTTTGGCGAAATAAGCCAGCAACGTCAATCATGTGCAAAAGTCGAGCGTCTAGTTATTCCAGTCTACTAACTCCGTCTGACTTATTGCATTGTGTCTAGCCTCGTCCCTCGAGTCTCTCAATACAACTGGAGCTGAAGCGCATTATGGTACACGATTCGTGTACCAATGTTAAAAAAATATTTTTTCTGAAATATCGGATATCAGAAGCTCATCTTTTCCCGGTAAGTTTACATCAGCAATGTTGATTTAAATTGACCAATAATTCGTGTTTTCGATGTCGACGATTTTGGAGGATTTTGAGTTACGGACTTAGGTCCTTTAAATTAAAACCAAAACCCACAGAAATAAGCCCTTGACCGAAATAGAATAATTTTCTACAATTTATATTTATTATTTTATTTTCTTCTAAAACTAATTCTCTGGGTTCTACCGTAGAAATCCAAGTATGGCTATTTCGTCCTATATAAGAAACGGAGAAAGTAGAAAGGTTAGACAAAGAACGTATGGTGGTTATGGTAAGGGTAAGGGTTTAGGGTAGGGTCAGATCAGAGAACTGCGCATGTCAAACGGAAGTTACGGCGATATAGTAAATAGAGTAAAGTGCCGTTTACGGTTGAATATCCACTGCCTAGTATTATAATAGACGAATAGTGAAACAAAATTTAATTAGGCGCTACTGCACTTTCGCACCTCTATCAGTTCCCGTAGTCGTAGGAACTTGAAATTAAATATGACTAGCAATGACCATATCTCAGTCGAATCGATCAATAACTTTTTATTTTACCGACCTTTTTTATTTTTGCCGAGAGAGAGCTTTATCCACCTGCCGCCATTTGCATTGTTTACCGTTTAGACTCGAATAACAAGACACTACGACGGAAACCGACACGGGAGATGCTACGGGGAGATGCTAATTGCAGGCCGGATGGGAAGATTCGGGAACTTTAGACTCGAATAACAAGACACTAAGACGGTAACCAACACACGTGTGTAGGCTGCTTCGTAACCTGGCTGTTTCGTACTTAGTTCTTTCGTACCTCAGATTGATTCGTACCTTTTCCTATGTGTTGTTGAAATAAAGTTGAAACATGATGAGTACCTTTTTCTAGGGTTGTTCAAATAAAGTTGAAACACGATTCGTACCTTTTCCTACATGTCGAACTAAAGTTGAAACATGAATCGTACCTTTTCCTACATGTCGAAATAATGTTGTAACACGACGACTTAATATCCAACCACTACGGGAATTTTATACAAATGTCTGCAATATTTAAAAATATAGTTGGCAAAAAAAAAAAACACTGCAGGGGCGGATCCAGAGGGGGAGTTTGGGGGGTTGACCCCCCCCCCCCCCTGCTCGGCCACAAAAAAAAAAATCAACACCTTAGGCTTGAAAGTATGAAGTTTTTGCGAGTTGAGCCATGACTTTCATTCGATTGTGGACAAAAACAAATAGTCACATATAGCTCAATAACTATGTATATGTAGTTTTGGAGAATAAAGAAGTTGAATATAATCCTTGAGTGGCATTTAGCGATTGAACACATTAAAAAACACAACACAATTTATATGGAAATAACAATCACTGGTTTATATATATATATAGCACGACGTTTCGACAAGTATTCTCTTATCGTTATCAAGCACAAATGATAATTAGTTAAACTAAAAGGTAATATTTATAGTAATACAAAAAGAAGCCATATGCATATGTTGTTATATATACAGGATAATAGTTAAATTAATGAAAGGATAATGAAAACTTAACTAATAGTAAAAGAAGTTGAAGTTGAAGTTAAATAGGGATTGAAACATATTTAATCTGGTGTTGATTATTGAGTACATATTCAAAAGGTCAGGCGGCACAAACGGCTGTATGTGTTCGGCAGCACCAGTAGCGGATTATCAATGAGGCTAGCGAGGCTGCAGCCTCAGGCCCAAAGATTTTGTAAAAAAATATTTTTTTAGATTTGTCTGATACGATTAAAAACACATAGAGAATGAATGTTAGAGGTTGGGGTTTAGGCCCAACGGGAATCAACATAGGCCCTGACCCGAAATTAATTAGGCCCGCGCCTCAGGCCTTGGTGGAGCTTAATCCGCCACTGGGCAGCACAAACGGTTGGCAATAAACAATATGTACTAAAGTCTATAGTATAGTTTTGATATTTTGTTAAGCGTTTGGGCTGAGTAAGACATTCCCGCGTTCTGGGGAAGTGTATCGCTCGTAAAAAGGCATCGCCAACTTCTCGCATTCAGTCCATATATTATAAGGTCCGTGATATTATCATGTCTGCTATAAATACGTGGCTGTTGACAGCTATTTCGCACCAAAAACAACCATTTTACACATTTTGTAGTATAGCCATGCCTAATATGGAAGGCGGCGAATTGACTACGACTCAACCGATTAATCGTAACAACCCTAATTCCCAAGCTACCATACTCAAAAATGTTGATATAAACCTTCACACAGACATGATTTAGCATAGGCCTACTTTTAGTATACTTCAGTGATACAGCAAGCATTCAGTATTTCTATTCTTATTGATACAAAGGTACGAAACAGCTCATGTGAGGAGGCTTAAAATTAAGTACATGTAAAAGTTGAAATTTCCAAAGGCACGAAACAGCTTACGTGAGGTACGAATGAACTAAGTACGAAACAGCCAGGTTACGAAACAGCTGACATTCCAACACACTGCACTAGCTGCCTAACACTGCAGTTCATAAAAATTAATATTATTTTCGTATACTTTAAGTTTTGTGCGAAGCCACCAGTTTCTATAAAATACTATTTGGTGGTGATCAGTGGATTGGCCTTCAGGTGTGAATATTGCCATGACCTTTATTTTGACCTTGAGTCCAAACTTCTTATCGATCTCGGGTCATTTGCGTTGGGTGAATATATTTTCAAAACGTTTTTCGCATCCGAAATCACCGAATTTGACGAACAAATGCATTTGACCTACATTGCTGTAACCTCGTGACTTTTTGACCTATTTTACTGAAAGACAGTTTAAACCTAATATACCCGGGACTGTACAAATTATAATGCAAAGGACTCTGGACTACTAAATAATGGTACTACTACTACTAGCCCATGCCCTGGCCCATATCCCTTATCTGATAAGTGATATTATGCTGGATAATATATCTAAATTCATTTGGATAATGTAATGTCATTAGAAATCATAATATTAGAACGACTTGGAAAATACAGGTAGCTATTTTCTACAGGTATTTAAAAATTATCTCTGGATTCATTTTTGCAGCGAAATATACCCTTAATAGTATTAAACGTAAACTATTCAGTTTATAGATGACCTGGAGCTGATAGGTTGATAATAGTAGAACTCTGAAACTGAAAGCTATAGTACAACACCTGGCCCGAGTTACCTCGGCTTATTATATCAAATTTCAGCCTCAGGACAGCCCTAGTGAAGCCGGCAGCCCTGAACAGACAGACATGGATACAAACAGCAGTCAAAAATATTAGTATAGCTATATAGGGCCTACCCTTAATTGGCCTCAGCGGTTAACAAAATATTATTGTTTATTAATGTTTGAAATTTACAAAAAAAAACTGTTTTCTTTTGTTTCAGTTATATGTGAACCTGATACCAAAGACTCTGCTACTCAAGTTGATAATATCTCAATGCGCTTCTGTGCCCGTAAATACAGGTTAAGTTCGGAGAAATTTTTATATTTTACTGGACTAGAAAGCTATGATGCTTTTATGTGTTTGTTTTATTCGTTTGGGCCAGTAGTTGATGAACTCCAGTATTTTTATGGGACAAAACCTAAAATGTCAACAGAAGACCAGTTTTTTCTGACTTTGGTTAAACTTAGACTTGGTAGGGGCAATTTTGAGTTGGCTGACACATTCGAAATATGTGAAAAAGAGCTTATGAACATATTTGTAACATGGATAAATTTCATGTATTTTCACTTTAAGGAAATTAACTGGTGGCCATCCAAAGAGTTAGTAAATTTTTATAGTCCTGCAGACTTTAAGTCGAAGTTTCCGACAACAAGGGTGGTAATTGATGGTACGGAAATACCAATACAAAGGCCAAAACAACCAATTATTCAACAGGGCACCTTTTCCACTTATAAAAACAGAAATACTGTTAAGGTCCTTGTAGGTGTTACACCAGGTGGTCTTGTGAGTTATGTGTCCGATGCTTTTGGTGGTGCAGCCAGTGATAGGCAGATATGCGAGAGAAGCTGTCTAATGAATCTATGCGAATCTGGTGACTCTGTCATGGCTGATAAGGGGTTCAATGTCCAAGATCTGTTCATACCATCAAATGTGGAAATTAACATTCCAGAATTTTTTAAAAAAAAGAACAGGATGTCTGGACAATCGGTAGTAAACGATCGAAAAATAGCAAGCAAGCGAGTGCACGTAGAACGAATTATTGGACTAGCTAAGACATTTAAAATATTGAAAAAAACGTTCAATAACACCGAATCTAATTTGTCAGATGCAATTATTTCAGTTTGTTTTTATTTATGTAATTTTAGACCAGCCATTGTCAATAATGATGCCTAAGTTCACATTTGTTGCTCTTGTATACATTTGTAACATTGAATAAAATAAAACATTAACTCTGATATATTTTTATTTATTAAATAAATATTTTTTCAAAATGGCATTCTTAAAATGTAAATCGTAAAAATTGGAGAGTCTATGCAGCATTTCCAAAACAAACTCATGATCATAACAGATTTCAATGATTTTTAAGTCTGCCAAAGTAAAAACAATAAACTTGCACTGTCTCCCACCAGCACAAAACAACTGCCCTTGTATTTGATAGTAATAATTATGTGTTTTTTTTAGGGTTAACTTCCCATCAGTTATGGTCAGATATGGAACCGTCGATTCAGAAATTAAATGGTTTCGTGCTGAATATGGGCACTTAACCTCTACCAGAGTTTCGCCGTCAATGACTCTATCTGGTGAAGCAGCAAGCATAGGGTGTGTCTCACTAACAAAAAGTCCACAGCTCTTAGTTTTAGTGTTTGTCAATGTTTCAAAACTCTCCACTGCCACACTTTCATATTGCCTACCATACAGAATTGGTTTAGTTTTTAAATTAACTGGCTGTAATATACCCCTCAGTAGTGTATCAATGTCTCTTTTTATAGTGGCCTTGCATATAGCTCCAAAATTAGAAGATGTAATTCGTTTACGTCTTTCTACAGTCCACCTGTCACATGCACTTTGGCATTTAGTTTGCTGCTCAATTTCATTGATTTCAGACTTCGAAATACAAGATACCTGAAATTAAAGTAAATACAATAAATTATTATCCGATTGCCATTTAACCTAAAGAAATATGATGTAAGATTTAGATCTGTCTATAATAATATTAGTTGTTCTCGCTAAAAAAAAGAATATTGAAAATTTCATTCAAATTACGTTATTCTGGGCGAATGAATGAATGAAATGGGGTTTAACGTCCTATGCTTCTGCACCTAACCTGGGCTAATTGAAGATGGGCATACGTCATTGAGTCATACAGTGTGCTATGAGGGAAATTTTGCCCGGGCTGCCACTGAATTCCAACTGCCAAGGGATCTTTTACGTGCACGCCAATGTGTACAGGGGACCTGTTTTCCATACCATCCGAATGACTAGGCAGCTGTCCTTGTCAGGCCCTCCGTCTGCATCACTGACAAGGGGAAACCACACCGGAAAATTTATTCTTGGCGAAGTAATGACTGTTCGAAAATGCATTGCAGATCGTTTAATTGTAGAAATGGTAATCAACAATCAAGGCTAAGTATGACTCGGATTATCCATTTTATATATTGTGTTATTGAGAAAAAAAGAAATGGGGTTTAAGGTCAACTTGACACAAACTAGGTAAATTTGGGACTAGCATGGTTTAATTTTATTTCATTTATTCGCTTTAGATAGGGGTCTTTAGCAGTGGGAAGAAACCGGGGAATCAAAACCACAGACTGTTTGATACATTCGGCCATCAGATTTAGATATTAGAGAGGAAAAATAATTTAATTACTGTTACAGTCAAACCATTTGCGATCTTGAATAAAGTTCAGGACAGTTAATCATCTGATAACAAATAAATTTTAAAACTTAAATAATACCTTTTCTGTCTTGAGAAAGTGATCCTCCATTGTTAGTTCCATGTAGTCATGATCAGCTGCTAAGGCTCTTATGTTAGCCGATTCATATAATTGGAGCACTGGCCATTTTGATTTTCCCTGAAACATAAAAGGTTGTCATAGTAAAGGATGATCTAGTTATGATTTATTTTCATAATAACATAAACCAGTTAATAATAGTAAAACCGATATGAAAACCAAAAAATTAATAGCTCACCTGCCGGTTAAGTACCATGTTTCTCATGTTTTGTTCATTTTTTAGAGAATATATCTTATGCCCTGGCCTAGGATCATAGATAGAAGGCTTCACATTCCCTCTGACTCCACTCAGTTTCCTTGTTCTCAATGGGCTACCTTTCATAGGCTTACTTCTGTGAAATGTTTGCAAAACCTGAAATGAATGCAAAATATCATTAATGAATTTCGTATAATCTTTATTCCAAGTTTAAATGTATCATAAATATAACGGAAAGGAAAGTCACCAAACATGTGTTTTACAATTACATGCAATGTCAGTTTATCTGGACTCCATACGAGCTTTCATCATTTTCTCAGTTAATGTGGCTTCAGGTTTGTTTACACCTAGGGCGATGTCACAGACCAGCGTTTCCTTTATATGGTAGATGACACCAGGGCATTCCATCTCGACAGGGCTGGAGTGTTATATGGAGGATTTAACCTGCTTGGGGCCTAGGGCTATAATTTTACATGTATATACTTATTATTGCTGTATAGTACACATGACTAGGTGTTAACTAGGTATAACACTATAATTAAGGCATTATCAGTCATATATATCCATGCCTTATACCAGAGTAAGATCAGTATTGGTATTGCAAGGCAAATTAATCAATAACAATTAATTAATATGACACATCCTTATTATTAGATTAGAGATAATAATAAATATATATATACCTGTGTACATGTTACTTCTGTTAGAATGCTACCAGATGTACAGTATTTCATAAGTCCAAATAACACACTACCAACATGCTTACAATGAGCCAACGGTCCTTGCCCTACAGCACACTCACACTGAGTTTGCTGGATCACTGCATTTCTATCAATACTTATATCTACTTTGTAACTCGTTGACTTCTTCATTTCTGCCCAAACGTTGGCGGTTATAAATGTTACATCATTTATCACTACACGTACATATCTTAGATACCTAAAAAAAATACAAATGTGTTGTTAATAAAAGATAAATCTATGTTTAAAGAAGAAACCTGAAAAGATGTCACAGCAGACTGATCAGCGGTAAATATCTCATTATCTGGATAAAAAATATTTCCTATTTAGTGCAGATCGGTACTTAACATACTTCATAGTAAGCTTAGACGAAAGTTTAAAATGAAACTACAAATTACTTTAATTAATGACAAAGGAACTAGGCCTAACTCTGCTTGATAGTTAGCCTAGAGAGTGCTAGTACATGATGTGAGTCAGTGAGTGTGACGCAGGCTAGTTTAAAGAAGTTCAATTTTTTCGGTCAACTTTTGGTCACTTAGTTGCAGGAAATCTATTATTCTCTCTCTGGTTACATTAGGGAAGTTCTGTGAGTGATCAGCATGGAGGTCTGTGTAATTGCTGATTCCAGGCAGACACATATGGAATTCCGGTGCAGGTTCATTTTTATTTGCAAATTTTGAGTTTCGGTCATCAAATAACAATCTAGAATTTAACAAAAAGGCTAGAATTAGACAAGCTAAGGTTTAATATATATAATAGTAATAGACCATAGTATTGCCTACGGCCGTACGGGCAATTCTATTTCTGCCCTGGCCGAACGAAAGTAATGAAATTATTTACATATAGTAATACTAACTGACGTACTATGTTGTTATGTTTGTACTATATAATGTAGGCCCTATTCTTATCATTCTATCATATATTGTTTCATTATTACTAATTATTTATTACTTTAATTTGTATAAATTATAATCAGGATAAGAAACAATAACAATCAACGAATTACGTGAACAAACATATCAATATCGGCATAGTTCTCGAGAATTGTGTTTGTTTATACTAGGCCTAACTAAGCTATCGACTATCACTCACCCGCGTTTCTAGCATTTCTAAATCTAAAGACAACATTGGATTAATTATCACTTACCGTTCAACTAAATCTTTCTTTTTCCCGGCAATTTTTAATTTCCGTACGCGAAGAATTTCCTTAAGTTCTGATAATGTTTTATCGCAATATTTATCGTCTTCGAAGTCAGCCATTTTAGCGTCTGCTTGTCGCTACGGGATATTTCTGCCGGTACCTCATTCTTTTTTTCTCTGGGTACCTTGTAATCTTGACTTCAAATCTGCACTGTGATTTCGATCCGGAAGTTAAATTAAAAAGACAACTTCTTTAATAGTTGTACGATTTTCATGAAATTCAGTATGTAAGTAGATCTCACTCATGCGACTTTAAAAATGACATTAAATTTTTTTAAAGTTATCTTCCCTTGGTGATATTAAGGATCAAATTTTCCGAAAAATCGACGAAATATAGGTCAGATTGCCTCGAAAAAAAATTTTGTACTAGCTACGACACTACTGATTCGTACACAAAAAATTGAGTTTGTAGCACAAACCGGAAGTGCCGACATCTTGAAAGGTGAAAAAACCCTAAGGCTTTTTTGATATTTTATTTACAGACAAGCGAATTATATTTTCCGAATCCTTAAATTTAGGCCGAAAAACGCTCGCGAAAGTAATTTTGACTTAGGTCAACTGATGGACGCCATTTTGAATTGAAAATGAACAATAGTGAAAAATCCACATTCATGGGTTTGAAAACATACACAATTGGTCGTGGCTTAGAAAATCTATCGTCTATTAACGAAAATAATACATTACAGGATAGTCTGGCTCATGGTCGAATGTTTGGCATTTGAATATTTTAAAAATTCGAATTACCCCTGTCATGTTTTCCGTGCCGACAAGGTTGTTTTCGAGTTTTGAATACGCGCATGCGCTACGCTGGAACCAAAGGTACCATAAGAACCAAATTCCGGCGATGAACTTTTCACGTTAGTACCTAGGTACCCTGATATTTTCAAGGTGATACCTGTATTTGTTCAAGACGTTTGTTCGTAGTACCTGCAGTGCGTCGTGACTTCGCGCATGCGCTACACTAGAACAAAAGGTACCATGAACACCAAATTCCGGCGAGAAACTTTTCACATGGGTACCTAGATGTTTCGTGGTGATATCTGCATTTGTTCAAGTCGTTTGTACGTGGCATGACGCAAGGTCGGTTGACTTCGCGCATGCGCTATGCTAGAACCAACGGTACCATGATTACCAAATTCCGTCGAGGAACTTTTAACGTTGGTACCTAGGTACCCTTAAATTTTCAAGGCGATACTTGCATTTGTTGAAGTCGTTTGTTCGTGGCACCTGCCGTTCGTGGTTTTTTTCGAAGTCAATTTATAAGGCTTCCATAAATATTGTTTTGCCCTGGTGCAATGTTTCTAACTATATTTAGACCTGTAACTTAGCGAGTTCTTGACCAATTTTAATATGTTTTTTCTTGTTATTTTCTTTAAGATACTTGATATAATTGATGACACGTGGCGATGAATACCGTCATTTACCAAACCCCGAAATATACCAACAATCCCCAAATTGTCATACTTACAAATTAGAATGTCTCATATCGTCTACACTGCCATGTGAATCAATGTTCCCTCTATTTTTGAAAAACTGGCCATTAAATACAATTTCATGAGATCCTACTATTTGACCCGGTGACTCAGTAGGTTGGAGGCCCCGGCTTTCCAAACCCTGGGCTCGCCGAGAGAGTTCATATGTCACACCATGTTAGTTACATAGGACGGAATGACTGGCGGGGGGGGGGGGCAAAAAACTTATTACCTCAGCATGAGCAGAGCGGTTAGACGTTCGTTTTTTATTGTTTTTTTTCTTCTTTTTGATCACAGGCTATCTGAAACACATGGGTACCGTAACACAAACGCATATAGTAATTAAACATGTCTGAAATTATATTTCATTTTTTATCAGGTTTTATTTTTTTTAACTTTTTAAATGATCTTTTCACCCCTCGAGCGCTCCAAGAGACTGGGATGGGTTGCTTTTAAACGTAAGTTTTATATAAATGTCTGACTCACGACTAAGTATCTTATCTCTCAACTGTAGAGGCCTTCGGGATCATAAAAAATGTAAAGATGTCTTTGGCTATCTTAGAGAGAAAAAGTGTTCGATATATTGTCTACAGGACACACATTTTACGGTAAATGATGTAAACAGAGTAAGGTCATTGTGGGGTTTCGAATGTTATATAAGCCCTGGGAATAGCAATTCTAGAGGTACTGCTATACTAATTAATAATACCTTTGAGTTCTCCATTAAAAATATGGTAAAAGATAATGAAGGCAATATGATAGCACTAGAAATACAAACCCCAGATATTGTATTCTTGTTAATCAATATTTACGGTCTAAACAAAGATAGGCCTAGCTTTTTCGAAAATTTAAGCAATATTTTGCAGGAATCTGACACTGAATTCACTATCATTTGTGGAGATTGGAACCTCGCGCAAGACTATAAAAGAGATTGTTTCAATTGTCAAACATGGCTTCCCAAAACGAAGGGCCATGTTTGCTACCTTATAGCTCGGCCCCTATGGGTTCGAATCAAAATGTGTTGGCTGGGAATAATAGCCTTGACAATTCTCTCCATTGTATTAAAAGTTGGTAGATCTCACCCGAATGCCATGCACGCGCTACGATATTTAAGAGTGCCCGGGCGGGTCTCGAGGCTTGGTATTCAAAGGTTAAATCTCTGGAATTTCTAGCGGTTGCCTGTGCCGCGATGATATTTATCACATATTAAAAGGAGATAATATTCAGATATCAAGAACGAAAATAAATCGATAAAATACGACAATTTTTCAAGCAAAAAAAGTTTGATGGGTGGGGGTGGGTTTATAATTTATTTTCATTGTTCCCGGAATCTCACTCATTTCCATTTTTTATATGCGATAGCTAGAATCTCAAAGTACAATCTTTGCAAATTTGAAGGCAAACGGACCACTGGAACGTTGCCTGGGCAGTGCAAATCTATCCCGGTCGCGAAAATCTGCATTCGGGAAACCTCGATGGATGATACTATGACCGGACGTTTTATGACCTTGACACATACATGATATACATAGTATTAAAATCCTTATGAAATATTTAAATCATTTACTGCTATAATATGAAATATCACTTATTCCCCAGTTAAATAAAAATAGGTCACCGGGTGCTGTACAACTTCAAGAACCCTGCGACCATTTTACACTTTCTATTGCCAGAAAATATTTGTTTTACTAGTCTAATTCAAGTTTAAAAATAAACAATATTTTTTCTGAAAATCAATGTCGAGATTTAGTGTATTATATATGATACAATGGGCCATAGCCTAGAGGTCGGGTGTTCGATCCCTGCATTGGCCGAGAAAGTTCATCTCGATTTAACCGTACTCCACAAGGGGAAAAAAAGGGCTTTTTTGCCCTAGAAGCGCCACAAATTCTTCGATTAACCTGGTTTTTTGGCACGATGTGCCCATTAACTAGCCCGAATTTTGAGTACTGGTCTAATCTGATTCCGATGAAAAAACAAAAGTTATGGCAAAAAAAACGATTTTACGGTTTTTTTCGCCGATTTTGAGACTAAAAACGTTTTTTAGAATTTTGAGATTGCAAACGACAAGATAAAGTCATTTTGTTAGTCTCATGTGATGGGTATGAGTCTTCTGCACCGATGCGTATTGGGTTTGAATTTTTCAAAATGGCGGACTATATTTTTGAGACTGTCAAAGTTTTGATGTTCTGAGACTATCGAGGCATCATTGGGGGTATTTTTTTAAAAAATTTATACTGGTCGGATGCGCCGCGATAAGGTTAGTAACATATCAAAAGGAGAACATGATCGAATAAAAATTGGAAAAAATATGGCCATTTTTCACGAAAAACAAAAGTTGCTGGGTCGGCTTGGGTTCGAATTTTTTAGGCCATGTGCCCGTATTAGAAATCACTTGAATTTTGTATTTTTGCTAGCTAACATCCCAAGGCACAATCTCTGAAAAATTTCACGAAATTCCGACATCACTAGCTCTGCTAAAACACGCTCGCGCAAATAGGCCTATTTTTGTGCGCTACGTTTGATGCCCTATATCTCGGCCGCTATGGGTTCGAATCGAGATGTTTTAGTCAGGATCGATAGCTTGGACACTTCCCTCCATAGTATCAAAAGTTGGGACCCCTGACCCTTACTACGGTCACGTGCAGGGTGTCAAACATGGTTTCTCAAAACGAAGGGCCATGTTTGCTGCCTTATAGCTCGGCCCCTATGGGTTCGAATCAAAATGTGTTGGCTGGGAATAATAGCCTTGACAATTCTCTCCATTGTATAAAAAGTTGGCAGCTCTCACCCGAATGCCATGCACGCGGCACGATATTTAAAACTAAGGCGTTTTTCGACATTCGCGCATGCGCACAGCTGGAACCAATACCACCAGCGGTACCAAACTCTGGTCCCAACCAGCTCTCGCTGGTGCCTAGGTGTCCTTTAACTTTCAGCTTGATAACTGCATTCCTTCTAGTCGTTTACATCTGAGACTCACTGGACAAGCATGTTTCACCGATGTACCCGCACCCCCACCTGTAAACGTCCCGAAGGGTGCCCGGGCGGGTCTCGAGGCTTGGTATTCAAAAGGTATATAGTGGGATGTTTAATGTAAATCCGTTGGCTTTTCGGGTAGATATCATGGAATAAACTTTATTTTGTAGGTTTTGATGTTTGATAACAAAAAACCAATGTTGACATTTTTTCTGAGTAGGTCTTCATAGTATGGGAGGCCATTATTTGAGGGTGGCCATTTTGTGATAATATTCCAAATTATGTTTATATTTACACCTTATTTATAATGTTATCGACATATCAACTGTGATTTGGCAATGCATTAACATTGGCAGGTTTATGACTATATTACAGATTGTTTTCCATCATTTCATGATGATATTTCCAATATGGCGACCATTTTTAGCGGGAAAATCGATCGATGTGCTGATTTCGATTAAGTAGTAGTGTTTGGTGTCAGCATACATGTTTTTGGGGTCTCAGATTCCATTCCTAGCATTTACAACTTTGTAAAATAATCAAATATTCATATACTTAGCATATTACCAAGATGGCGGGTATTTTTGGCGGGAAAATGAGACGATGTGCAGATTTTGATTAAGTGGTAGTTTTTGGTGTCAATATATATGTTTACGAAGGTGCAGAATCAATTTCTGACATTAACAACCTTGTAAAATGATCACATGTTTACATATTTAGTACATTTCCAATATTGCTTCCACTGGTGGCGGGAAAATCGGACGATGGGTTGATTTCGATTAAGTAGTTGTCTTTGGTGAAAATATATATGTTTTCGGGAAGGCAGATTAGATTTCTGTCATATACAACTACGTAAAATGGTCGTATGTTCACCAATTTAGCATATTTCCAAGATGGTGGAAAGTTTTCTGCACACATTATTATTATTTTTTTATCATCGATTTTCCTGGGAAAGCAAAGCCTAATCCTGGCACAAAGGCAAAGAGAGTAAAGCGGCTGCATGGTGCGTACGTCACGTGCCCATCATATGCCTGTCACGACAACGCCAAGCGCTTACTACACGATCTTGCTACGCTCATGGCCAAGATCTGGCTGTGCCCAAAAAGTGTTCCCATCATGATCTAGCGGTTACCAGTCAGACCGGGATACGTTCTCGCTACACCCCAGTGACGTGCTTACCAGGCCTATAGAGACTGTTTCATGCTCCCCCGTCCTCAGTCACTTTCAAAGCAGAGAACAACCAAAGTCAAGCAATAAAGAACATTTCATAGTTTACTTGATGTTTCCATTTTGGGTGCTCTGAACGATTCCTTCCACACGCATCAGTTGATAATATAACCCATGCTGTAAAGGTTTCTTATACCAAATATTGACACAAAAACAAATATTGACACAAAAACGAGACTACGTAATTAAAATCAGCACATCGCCCGATTTTCCGCCCAGACATGAAAGCCGTATTGGAAATATGCTTAATATGCAAAAATGTGATATTTTTACACAGTTATAAACGTCAAAAGTGGAATCTGCTCCACAAAAAATATATCCTGGTACCATAGACGACTACTTAATCAATATCCGCTCATCGTTCCTTTTTAGCGCCCAAAATGGCCATCATATTGTACATTTTCAAAATAAGTGAACTTATTATTACTTTACACAGTTGTTACCGACCTACATGGATTATGTGCCCTTGAAAACATATATATTGATACCAACGACGACTACTTAATCAATATTAGCACATCGTCCTATTTTGCCGCCAAACATGACCGCCATCTTGGAAATGTGTTAAATATATGAACATGCGATCATTTTACAAGGTTGTAAATGCCAGGAATGGAATCTGTGACCCCGAAAACATATATATTGACACCAAACACTACTACTTAATCCAAATCAACACACTGACCAATTTTCCCAACAAAAATGGTCGCCATCTTGGAAATATCATCATGAAATGATTGAAAACAATCTAGAGTATAGTCATGAACCCTGCCAATATTGATATATTGTCAAATCACAGTTGATATGTCGATAACATTATAAATAGGGTGAAAAAAAACCCATAAGTTGGAATATTATCGCAAAATGGCACCGTCAAATAATGGCCCCCCATACTATGAAGACCTACTCAGAAAAAATGTCAACATTGGTTTTTTGTAATCAAACATCAAAACCTACAAAATAAAGCTTATTTCATGATTTCTACCCGAAAAGCCGACGGATGGGAATTATGTTACAAACCCTATCACACTAATATCCACCCCGCCGAGTCGCTGCGTCACGTCAAAACGCCCGCCCGGGGACCGGAAGTTTGCGAAACGGGCCCATGAAGTGAAGTTTGACCCTACGTTGACCTTCGAGGGCCTCGTAGCATGGAAAGGGTCATGAGCCTAGATGAAGTCATCAATGTCCTTTCATGAGAGAGCTTGACCTTTGACCTGACCTTTGACCTTGGGGTCGAAATATTCCCAACTTGGTAACTTCGCGAGTTTTCGACCAATTTTAATATTTTTTTTCTTGTTACTTTCTTTAAGATACTTGGTATAATCGATGGCACGTGATGAAGAATATGAAAGCTTTCATATCTGCTTGGGACAGTAGCAGATCTAGTTCCTATTATTATTATTTTTTTGTGTTTTATCCACTTTTCGGTTTTCTCAGAATCTACCCATAGGATCTTTCTGAAAATTTTACCTACCCCCCAAAAATGGGTGGTGGCTGTTGGGTAAATATATTTTCAAAACGTTTTTCGAATACGAAATCACCGAATTTTACGAACAAATGCATTTGACCTACTTTGCTGTAACTTTGTGACTATTTGACCTATTTTACTTATTCCCTTTTCTTTGAATACCTTGTAACATTTACTTCAAATCAGCAATTTCGGATTTTCGAATTTCGAAAATTCGTCGCTGTGATTTCGAACCGGAAGTTAAATCAAAATGACAACTTCTTAAATAGTTGCACGATTTTCATGAAATTTTGTATGTTAGTAGACCTCGCTATTGGGACTTTAAACTTGTCATTAGAAATGTTCTAAATTATCTCCCCTTGGTGATATTAGGGATCAAAGTTTTCATAAAAATCGACGAAATATAGGTTAGATTGCCTTTAATTTTTTTATTTTTTACTAGCTACGACACTACTGATTCGCACACAAAAAATTGAGATTGTAGCCCAAAACGGAAGTGCAACCATCTTGAAACGTCAAAATCGATATTCCCTTGTTGATATTTTACTTACAGACAAGGCAATTATATTTTCCGAATCCTTTTAGAAAAGCTAAAAAACTGTCGCGAATAGAATTTTGATTTTTGGAAAATGATGGACGATTTCGAACCGGAAGTTAAAATCAAAATGACAACTTCTTTAATAGTGGAACGATTTTTATGAAATTTAGTATGTCAGTAGATTTTGCTCATGTGACTTTAAAAATGTTATTAGAATTTTTTTTAAATTATCTCCCCTTGGAGAAATTAAGGATCAAAATTTTCAAAAAATCGAAAGAAATATAGGTCAGATTTTTTGATTTTTTACTAGCTACGGCACTACTGATTCGTACACAAAAAATGGAAATTGTAGCACAAACCGGAAGTGCCACCATCTTGAAATGTGAAAATCGATATTCCTTTGGTGATATTTTACTTACAGACAAGGCAATTATATTTTCCGAATCCTTTTAGAAAAGCCTAAAAACTGTCGGGATTAGAATTTTCATTTTTGGCAAATGATGGACGCCATTTTAAATTGAAAATGAGCAATAGTGAAAAATCCACATTCATGGGCTTGAAAACATACACAATTGGTCGTGGCTTAGAGAATTTGTCTCTTATGTACATAATTAATACATTTAAGGATAACCTGGCTCATGGTCGAATGATTGGTTTTTGAATATTTCAAAAATTCGAATTACCCCTATGATGTTTTCCGTGCCGACAAGGTTGTTTTCGAGTTAGCTTGTTTTGACTTTGCGCATGCGTTACGCTCGAACCAAAGGTACCATGGGTACCAAATTCCGGCGAGGAATTTTTCACGTTAGTACCTAGGTACCCTAAAATTTTCAAGGCGATATCTGCATTTGTTCAAGTCGTTTGTTCGTGGCACCTACCGTGCGTCATGACTTTGCGCATGCGCTACGCTAGAACCTAGGGTACCATGAGTACCAAATTCCGGCGAGGAACTGTTCACGTTGGTACCTAGGTACTCTGAAATTTTCAAGGTGATACCTGCATTTGTTCAAGTCGTTTGTTCTTAATAATAATAATAATAACTAGATCTGCTACTGTCCCAAGCAGATATGAAAGCTTTCATATTCATCATCACGTGCCATCGATTATACCAAGTATCTTAAAGAAAGTAACAAGAAAAAAAATATTAAAATTGGTCGAAACTCGCGAAGTTACCAAGTAGGGAATTTTTCGACCCCAAGGTCAAAGGTCAAGCTCTCTCATGTAAGGACATTGATGACTCCATCTGGGCTCATGACCCTTTCCATGCTACGAGGCACTCGAAGGTCAAGGTAGGGTCAAACTTCACTTCATGGGCCCGTTTCGCCCACTTCCGGTCCCCGGGCGGGCATTTTGACGTGACGCAGCGACTCGGCGGGGTGGATATACCTTTTGAATACCAAGCCTCGAGACCCGCCCGGGCACCCTTCGGGACGTTTACAGATGGGGGTGCGGGTACATCGGTGAAACATGCTTGTCCAGTGAGTCTCAGATGTAAACGACCAGAAGGAATGCAGTTATCAAGCTGAAAGTTAAAGGACACCTAGGCACCAGCGAGAGCTGGTTGGGACTAGAGTTTGGTACCGCTAGTGGTATTGGTTCCAGCTGTGCGCATGCGCGAATGTCGAAAACGCCTTAGTTTTAAATATCGTGCCGCGTGCATGGCATTCGGGTGAGAGCTGCCAATTTTTTTCACAATGGAGAGAATGGTCAAGGCTATTATTCCCAGCCAACACATTTTGATTCGAACCCATAGGGGCCGAGCTATAAGGCAGCAAACATGGCCCTTCGTTTTGAGAAACCATGTTTGACACCCTGCACGTGACCGTAGTAAGGGTCAGGGGTCCCAACTTTTGATACTATGGAGGGAAGTGTCCAAGCTATCGATCCTGACTAAAACATCTCGATTCGAACCCATAGCGGCCGAGATATAGGGCATCAAACGTAGCGCACAAAAATAGGCCTATTTGCGCGAGCGTGTTTTAGCAGAGTTAGTGATGTCGGAATTTCGTGAAATTTTTCAGAGATTGTGCCTTGGGATGTTAGCTAGCAAAAATACAAAATTCAAGTGATTTCTAATACGGGCACATGGCCTAAAAAAATCGAACCCAAGCCGACCCAGCAGCTTTTGTTTTTCGTGAAAAATGGCCATATTTTTTCGAATTTTTATTCGATCATGTTCTCCTTACTAATCTCATCGCGGCGCATCCGACCAGTATAATTTTTTTTAAATAAATACCCCCCAATGATGCCTCGACAGTCTCAGAACATCAAAACTTTGACAGTCTCAAAAATATAGTCCGCCATTTTGAAAAAAATCAAACCCAATACGCATCGGTGCAGAAGACTCATACCCATCACATGAGACTAACAAAATGACTTTATCTTGTCGTTTGCCATCTCAAAATTCTAAAAAACGTTTTTAGTCTCAAAATCGGCGAAAAAAGCCGTAAAATCGTTTTTTTGGCCATAACTTTTGTTTTTTCATCGGAATCAGATTAGACCAGTACTCAAAATTCGGGCTAGTAAATGGGCACATCATGCCAAAAAAACAGGTTAATCGAAGAATTTGTGGCGCTTCTAGGGCAAAAAAGCCCTTTTTTCCCCTTGTGGAGTACGGTTAAATCGAGATGAACTTTCTCGGCCAATGCAGGGATCGAAAACCCGACCTCTAGGCTATGGCCCATTGTATCATATATAATACACTAAATCTCGACATTGATTTTCAGAAAAAATATTGTTTATTTTTAAACTTGAATTAGACTAGTAAAACAAATATTTTCTGGCAATAGAAAGTGTAAAATGGTCGCAGGGTTCTTGAAGTTGTACAGCACCCGGTGACCTATTTTTTATTTAACTGGGGAATAAGTGATATTTCATATTATAGCAGTAAATGATTTAAATATTTCATAAGGATTTTAATACTATGTATATCATGTATGTGTCAAGGTCATAAAACGTCCGGTCATAGTATCATCCATCGAGGTTTCCCGAATGCAGATTTTCGCGACCGGGATAGATTTGCGCTGCCCAGGCAACGTTCCAGTGGTCCGTTTGCCTTCAAATTTGCAAAGATTGTACTTTGAGATTCTAGCTATCGCATATAAAAAATGGAAATGAGGGTAGTGTATAATCCGAAGATCGCAGACCTCAACTATAATCCGCAGACCCCCTATACTATATTCCGCAGACCCCAACTATAATCCGCAGACCCCCTATACTATATTCCGCAGACCCCAACTATAATCCGCAGACCCCCTATACTATATTCCACAGACCCCAACTATAATCCGCAGACCCCCTTTAAAGCTTCAATATTTTAAATTTTTCACACTTTCAGAATTCCTAATACAATGTTGCAAGGTCACAGTAACATGGCCTACCGATTTTTAACTGCCGAGGTGTCTTTAACGTGCTCGATCTAATGAACACGGGACTCCGTTTATCGTCGTCTCCGATGGACTAGAACGCTTTTCCATGTCAGCCCTCACCTGACAAGGAGGAACCCAGTCGGAAAAATCCAAAAGGTTGAACCCGGGACCCCCTACATGAGCGGCAAGCGTCCTAACCACTCGGCATTCTAGATTTTTTCACTCCTCTGCCTTGGAACGATGACAGGCCAACCATATCGCTTATTATAAAATGTACATACCTCTGGATGTCTAGATGATCTCACCTCGAAGTCTAATTATCGACACATATCGATACATTGCTTGTATATGAAAAAATGTCAGCGCAAAAATAATGGCTTCAAATTTCCGTTGTTGATTCACTGGAACATATGATATACATGTACAAAAAATGAAAATAAGGGGCCATGGTGGTTATAGAAAGGAACCATCAACCCCCAACACGGTCCTGTACAAGGTTGCTTATGAATGTTTGGGTCTGCGGATTCTAGTTGGGGTCTGCGGAATATAGTATAGGGGGTCTGCGGATTATAGTTGGGGTCTGCGGAATATAGTATAGGGGGTCTGCGGATTATAGTTGGGGTCTGCGGAATATAGTATAGGGGGTCTGCGGATTATAGTTGGGGTCTGCGGAATATAGTATAGGGGGTCTGCGGATTATAGTTGGGGTCTGCGGAATATAGTATAGGGGGTCTGCGGATTATAGTTGGGGTCTGCGGAATATAGTATAGGGGGTCTGCGGAATATAGTTGTGTCTGCGGAATATAGTATAGGGGGTCTGCGGAATATAGTTGGGTCTGCGGATTCTAGTTGGGGTCTGCGGAATATAGTATAGGGGGTCTGCGGATTATAGTTGGGGTCTGCGGAATATAGTATAGGGGGTCTGCGGATTATAGTTGGGGTCTGCGGAATATAGTATAGGGGGTCTGCGGATTATAGTTGGGGTCTGCGGAATATAGTATAGGGGGTCTGCGGATTATAGTTGAGGTCTGCGATCTTCGGATTATACAGGTCTGCGATCTTCGATCTTCGGATTATACACTACCGGAAATGAGTGAGATTCCGGGAACAATGAAAATAAATTATAAACCCACCCCCACCCATCAAACTTTTTTTGCTTGAAAAATTGTCGTATTTTATCGATTTATTTTCGTTCTTGATATCTGAATATTATCTCCTTTTAATATGTGATAAATATCATCGCGGCACAGGCAACCGCTAGAAATTCCAGAGATTTAACCGTTGAATACCAAGCCTCGAGACCCGCCCGGGCACTCTTAAATATCGTAGCGCGTGCATGGCATTCGGGTGAGATCTACCAACTTTTAATACAATGGAGAGAATTGTCAAGGCTATTATTCCCAGCCAACACATAAGGCAGCTATAAGGCAGCAAACATGGCCCTTCGTTTTGGGAAGCAATGTTTGACACCCTGTCACGTGACCGTGGTTAGGGTCAGGGGTCCAAACTTTTTATACGACGGAGGGAAGTGTCCAAGCTATCGATCCCGATCAAAACATATGGATTCAAACCCATAGCGGCCGAGATATGGGGCCTCAAACGTAGCGTACGAAAAAGTGACTTGTTAGTCTAAAAACATTTGAAAAATAGGCAAAAAATAGGCCTAATTGCGCGAGCGTGTTTTAGCAGGCGTTACGGTTGTCGGAATTTCTTGAAATTTTCAGATATTGTGCCTTAGGATGTTAGCTAGCACATATAAAAATTTAAGTGATTTCTAATGCGGGAACATGGCCTAAAAAATTCGAATCCAAGCCGACCCAGCAACTTTTTTTTATTGTAAAACATGGCCATATTTTTTCGAATTTTTAATTCGATCATCTTCTCCTTTTAATATGTTACTAACCTCATCTTGGCGCATCCGACCAGTATAAATTTATAAAAAAAATACCCCCTAATGATGCCTAGGCAGTCTCAGAACATCAAAACTTTGACAGTCTCAAAAATATAGTCCGCCATTTTGAAAAAATCAAACCCAATCTGCATCGGTGCAGAAGACTCATACCCATCACATGAGACTAACAAAATGACTTTATCTTGTCGTTTGCAATTTCAAAATTCTAAAAAACTTTTTTGATCTGAAAATCGGCGAAAAAAGCCGTAAAATCGGTTTTTTGACCATAACTTTTGTTTTTTTTATCGGAATTAGATGGGACAAGTACTCAAAATTCGGGCTAGTGAATGGGCACATCGTGCCAAAAAACAGGTTAATCGAAGAATATTTGGCGCTGCTAGGGCAAAAAACACTTTTTTCCCCTTACGGAGTGCGGGAATTTACTTAGAAAAAAAACCGCCACCTCACATGTAAACGACTTGAAGGAATGCAGGTATCGATCTGAACTCTTCAGGACTTTTAGGTACCAACGTGACAAGTGTGGGGCCGGAGTTTGGTAGTCATCATAACTTTGGTTCTAGCGTAGCGCATGCGCGAAGTCAAAACCGCTAACCTCGTAAACAACCTTGTCGGCACAGGAAATGTCAAAGGAGAAATTCGAATTTTTGAAATATTAGAATACCAAACACTCGACAATGTATTAATTTCGTTAATAGGAGACACACTCTCTAAGCCACGACCAATTGTGTATGTTTTCAAGCCCAATAATGAGGATTTTTTACTATATGTCATTTTCAATTCAAAATGGTGACTCCCGGTTGACCTAAATCAGAATTCTATTGCGACATTTTTTAGGCCTTCCTACAAGGATTCAGAAAATATAACTCCCGAGTCTGTAAGTAAAATAGCAAAAAAGCCTTATTGATTTTTCACGTTTAAAGATGGTGGCACTTCCGGTTCTATCGAAAAACTCCATATTTTGTGTACGAATCAGTAATTCCTTGTCTAGTATAGAAAAAAAACCCCAGGTCATTCTGACCTATATTTCGACGATTTTTTTGAAAACTTTGATCCTTAATTTCACCAAGGGGAGATAAGTTAGAAAATTTCTAAAGTCATTTTTCAAGTCGCATCATTAAGGTCTACTTACATATTAAATTTCATGAAAATCGTACAACTACTAAAGAAGTTGTCGAGTTGGTGTAAACTTCCGGTTCGAAATCACAGCGACGAATTTTCGAAATTCGAAAATCCGAAATTGCAGATTTGAAGTAAAGGAGTCAATGTATTCAAAGAAAAAAGAATTAGTAAAATAGGTGAAATAGTCACAAAGTTACAGCAAAGTAGGTCAAATGCATTTGTTCGTAAAATTCGGTGATTTCGGATGCGAAAAACGTTTTGAAAATATATTTACCCAACAGCCACCACCCATTTTTGGGGGGGTAGGTAAGGGTTTCAGAAATATCTTATGGGTAGATTCTGAGAAATCCGATTTGTGGATAAAACACAAAAAAACTAGATCTGCTACTGTCCCATGCAGATATGAAAGCTTTCATATTTATCGTCACGTGTCATTGATTGTATCAAGTATCCTAAATAAAAGGATAAGAAGAAACTCGCGAAGTTACAAGTCTAAATATAGTATGAATCATTGCACCCAGGCATAACAATAATCTGAAAACTAAAGGGAAATAACTGAAACTTGTATTACTGTAATGAGACGGATGAGAAAATGAAATGAAAATGGCGGGGAAAAAAATTAAAAATGGCAGGTTGGACAGGCGACCTTACTCCTTGTCACGTACAACCGAGCATTCGAAATCACGCTAGTTAACTCAATGACAGGCGCGCGTGCTAACCATTCAGCCACCCAACCACCCCGTTGAAATCAGACACGAGCAATATGTCATATAGGAAGAATAAGAAGTCGCTCACAACAAAATGGTAAATTAATGAGTTTAGGTCAAAAGGTTGAGCTACTGTTTTAGAGAGACACGTTAAGAGTTGTTCATAGTTAAATGAAAATTTAATTTTAAATAAGACCAATAAAATTAGGATTTAATAATGCCAGAGTAATATTTCCAATATGTTTGGTTATAAGTAGGAAATCGTGACGACTTCTTAAGCATGTTTTAAACAAAGGGTCATAGACTGCAATATACAAGAATGGCACTCTGCAATAAAAAAAAACTGGCCAAAGCAAGATTTCTATGCAGAAATTAAATAATTGCTAGAACCAGAAAAATATTTATCCACTATAATAAATAAGCAACATAGAGAAAATGAAATGAAATTGAATGGGGTTTAACGTCCTACTGTGCTGCTCCTAAAATGGGCTACTGAAGACGGGCATACGCCATAAAGTGTGCAATGAGGGAAATTTTACCCGGGCAGCGGCGTTACGACCTACGAGGTTGGACATGCGACCACACTCCTTGTCACGTACAACCAAGAAATCGAAACAACGCCAATTGACTAAGTGACAGACGTTATGATACAGAGCGCACGTGCTAACCATTCAGCCACGCAACCTCCCTAAAATCGGCAAATTGCTGACCTACAGCGAGAAATATTTCAACCGGGCCAAATTTTCTATTTTAACAGTTTAATTTGCACGGTACCTTTAGTTATCAACCGAATATTACAAAACTTTTAAAAATAAGCTCCCCTGACCAGCTTAATCGTTCGCAATAAACGTTGCCACTTAAAATCGGCAAATTGCTGACTTTAAATTGAGAAACATTACAACCGGACGAAATTTTCTGTTTTATCACTTTTACAGTACCTTTGATTACCAACCGATTATTACAAAACTTTAAAAATAAAATAGAAAGAGAGAAATGCGGCCTAATGTCCATTCGACACAAACTAGGTCATTTCGGGACTAACATATTTTTTTAAATTTTATTTAAAAACTCCCCTTGCGCTTACTGGTCTTTAGCCGTTGGGAGGAAACCGAAGGACACGGAGAAAACCCACGAGACTGGACATCATACACCATGTCACGTGCAACCTGGAGATCGAAACGACGCCCGTTGACTCAATGACAAACGTTACGATACAGCGAGCACATGCTAACCATTCAGCCATCCAGCCTCCCTGAATTCGAAAAATTGCTGACTTATAGCAAGAAACATTTCAACCGGGCGAAATTTTCTGTTTTAACAGTTTAATGTGCACGGTACTTTAAAGGGCCAATCCCGATAACTTTTTGGGGAATAAAACTGCTTAATTTTGTGTTAAATCATTTAAAACCCATTATCTAAGGCCGACCAACTAACCCGATTTTTGTGATACGCTTGTAAATAACTCAAACCTGACAGTCTGCATCTGGAAATGGAGACCTTTGTATCATACAGTATCTGGATAAAACCAGACTATTTTCTATAAAAATAATATGTAGGTAAAATTTACCTTTTGTTATCAAGTACAGTACATGGGTCATTCACTGTATAGACCTCTCAAGAAACGTTAATCGATTATAAGGTCACCAAGTGAAAAAAATGACCATCAATCTTAAAAGGGTTACGTGTCCGGATAAGCAATTTTGGCGTTCACGTCCAAATGACTCAATATTTTGAGTTGAAATTTTGAGACAAGGTATATACACCATTCCCCTATATTTTGGCGTTTTATTTTCATACATTCTCAGACTTTTATTTTTGAGCCTCTGTATAATACGGGACTGTCCCTTTAATAATTACCAACCGATTATTACAAAACTTTTGAAAATAAGCTCCAACTGACCAGCTTAATCGTATGCAATAAACGTTTGGCCTGAATTGAAAGTTCTGCACGGAAAAAGTTCATCTCGATTTCCCGGCGTGGTTCCCCTTGTCAGTGAGGCAGAACGCAGGGCCTGACAAGCACAGCTGTCTAGTCCTTCGGATTGGACAAAAAACCAAGGTCCCGTGTACACATTGGAGTGCACGTAAAATATCCCTAAGCAGTTGGAATTCGATACTGTTGAATAAACTCTATACGATGACTAAATGCGTAGATTGTAGTCACCCACACTGCATGTTTCGCTTAACAATGAAAGGGTGCCGTTTTCAATGTTCGATCCTTTTGTTCTTCTATTCCTGATATGTTGGACTGTTGATCGATGGTTTCATATAAAAGACTACCACTAAGACTCTTTGTAGAAGAAGTTCCCAAAAAATGGTATGTTGACTTTACGAGAAAGACCTCTAAACATGCTCCAAATTGTAAAAATACGACTTTTTGGATTTTCAATCTCTTTTTTTCGGCTATCCCTGATATTTAAAAAAAATGATACAATGATTTCACACAACAGGCTAGCTATTAGACTCTCTATTAACAAAAGTTTCACCGCCCTCCCTTCATTATAACCGAAGTTATCGTGCCCTAAAGAATCAACAAATCAGCATGCTTATCTCTGCTTACCCTAAGCAGAAAATGCTCATCTTTGAACTCAATCATAACATTGACCTAGTGAACGTCTACAACAAGTTTGAACATTCTAGCTTAATTAGAATGAGAGTTATTGTGCTCCAAAGTCTCGGCCATTCAAATTGCTTCTATTTTTCATTTTCAATTCAAAATGGTGACTCTCGGTTGACCTAAATCAGAATTCTATTGCGACATTTTTTAGGCCTTCCCACAAGGATTCAGAAAATATAACTCCCGAGTCTGTAAGTAAAATAGCAAAAAAGCCTTATTGATTTTTCACGTTTAAAGATGGTGGCACTTCCGGTTCGATCGACAAACTCCATATTTTGTGTACGAATCAGTAATTCCTTGTCTAGTATAGAAAAAAAAAACTAGGTCATTCTGGCCCATATTTCGACGATTTTTTTGAAAACTTTGATCCTTAATTTCACCAAGGGGAGATAAGTTAGAAGATTTCTTAAGTCATTTTTCAAGTCGCATCAATAAGGTCTACTTACATATTAAATTTCATGAAAATCGTACAACTACTAAAGAAGTTGTCGAGTTGGTGTAAACTTCCGGTTCGAAATCACAGCGACGAATTTTCGAAATTCGAAAATCCGAAATTGCAGATTTGAAGTAAAAGAGTCAGGGTATTCAAAGAAATTTTTTTTTAGTAAAATAGGTGAAATAGTCACAAAGTTACAGCAAAATAGGTCAAATGCATTTGTTCGTAAAATTCGGTGATTTCGGATGCGAAAAACGTTTTGAAAATATATTTGCCCAACAGCCACCACCCATTTTTGGGGGGGTAGGTAAAGGTTTCAGAAAGATCCTATGAGTAGATTCTGAGAAATCCGATTTGTGAATAAAACACAAAAAAAAAACTAGATCTGCTACTGTCCCATGCAGATATGAAAGCTTTCATATTTATCGTCACGTGTCATTGATTGTATCAAGTATCCTAAATAAAAGGATAAGAAGAAACTCGCGAAGTTACAAGTCTAAATATAGTATGAATCATTGCACCCAGGCATAACAATAATCTGAAAACTAAAGGAAAATAACTGAAAGTTGTATTACTGTAATGAGACGGATGAGAAAATGAAATGAAAATGGCGGGGGAAAAAATTAAAAATGGCAGGTTGGACAGGCGACCTTACTCCTTGTCACGTACAACCGAGCATTCGAAAACACGCTAGTTAACTCAATGACAGGCGCGCGTGCTAACCATTCAGCCACCCAACCCCCCTTTGAAATCAGACACGTGCAATATGTCATATAGGAAGAATAAGAAGTCGCTCACAACAAAATGGTAAATTAATGAGTTTAGGTCAAAAGGTTGAGCTACTGTTTTAGAGTATTTAATAGTTTTAAAGAGACACGTTAAGAGTTGTTCATAGTTAAATGAAAGTTTAATTTTAAATAAGACTAATAAAATTAGGATTTAATAATGCCAGACTAATATTTCCAATATGTTTGGTTATAAGTAGGAAATCGTGACGACTTCTTAAGCATGTTTTAAACAAAGGGTCATAGACTGCAATATACAAGAATGGCACTCTGCAATAAAAAAAAACTGGCCAAAGCAAGATTTCTATGCAGAAATTAAATAATTGCTAGAACCAGAAAAATATTTATCCACTATAATAAATAAGCAACATAGAGAAAATGAAATGAAATTGAATGGGGTTTAACGTCCTACTGTGCTGCTCCTAAAATGGGCTACTGAAGACGGGCATATGCAATAAAGTGTGCAATGAGGGAAATTTTACCCGGGCAGCGGCGTTACGACCTACGAGGTTGGACATGCGACCATACTCCTTGTCACGTACAACCAAGAAATCGAAACAACACCAGTTGACACAGTGACATACGTTATGATACAGAGCGCACGTGCTAACCATTCAGCCACGCAACCTCCCTAAATTGGCAAATTGCTGACCTACAGCGAGAAATATTTCAACCGGGCCAAATTTTCTATTTTAACAGTTTAATTTGCACGGTACCTTTAGTTATCAACCGGATATTACAAAACTTTTAAAAATAAGCTCCCCCTGACCAGCTTAATCGTTCGCAATAAACGTTTGCCCCTTAAAATCGGCAAACTGCTGACTTTAAATTGAGAAACATTACAACCGGACGAAATTTTCTGTTTTATCACTTTTACAGTACCTTTGATTACCAACCGATTATTACAAAACTTTAAAAATAAAAGAGAAAGAGAGAAATGCGGCCTAATGTCCATTCGACGCAAACTAGGTCATTTCGGGACTAACATATGTTTTTTAATTTTATTTAAAAACTCCCATTGCGCTTACTGGTCTTTAGCCGTTGGGAGGAAACCGAAGAACACGGAGAAAACCCACGTGATTGGACATCATACACCATGTCACGTGCAACCTGGAGATCGAAACGACGCCCGTTGACTCAATGACAAACGTTACGATACAGCGAGCACATGCTAACCATTCAGCCATCCAGCCTCCCTGAATTCGGAAAATTGCTGACTTATAGCAAGAAACATTTCAACCGGGCGAAATTTTCTGTTTTAACAGTTTAATGTGTACGGTACTTTAATAATTACCAACCGATTATTACAAAACTTTTGAAAATAAGCTCCAACTGACCAGCTTAATCGTATGCAATAAACGTTTGGCCTGAATTGAAAGTTCTGCACGGAAAAAGTTCATCTCGATTTCCCGGCGTGGTTCCCCTTGTCAGTGAGGCAGAACGCAGGGCCTGTCAAGCACAGCTGTCTAGTCCTTCGGATGGGACAAAAACCAAGGTCCCGTGTACACATTGGAATGCGCGTAAAATATCCCTAAGCAGTTGGAATTCGATACTGTTGAATAAACTCTATACGATGACTAAATGCGTAGATTGTAGTCACCCACACTGCATGTTTCGCTTAACAATGAAAGGGTGCCGTTTTCCATGTTCGATCCTTTTGTTCTTCTACTCCTGATATGTTGGACTGTTGATCGATGGTTTCATATAAAAGACTACCAATAAGACTCTTTGTAGAAGAAGCTCCCAAAAAATAGTATGTTGACTTTACGAAAAAGACCTCTAAACATGCTCCAAATTGTAAAAATACGACTTTTTGGATTTTCAATCTCTTTTTTTCGATAGAGAAAATGAAATGAACTTGAATGGGGTTTAACGTCCTACTGTGCTGCTCCTAAAATGGGCTACTGAAGACGGGCATACGCCATAAAGTGTGCAATGAGGGAAATTTTACCCGGGCAGCGGCGTTACGACCTACGAGGTTGGACATGCGACCATATTCCTTGTCACGTACAATCAAGAAATCGAACCAACGCCAGTTGACTCAGTGACAGACGTTATGATACAGAGCGCACGTGCTAACCATTCAGCCAAGCAACCTCCCTAAAATCGGCAAATTGCTGACCTACAGCGAGAAATATTTCAACCGGGCCAAATTTTCTATTTTAACAGTTTAATTTGCACGGTACCTTTAGTTATCAACCGAATATTACAAAACTTTTAAAAATAAGCTCCCCCTGACCAGCTTAATCGTTCGCAATAAACGTTTGCCCCTTAAAATCGGCAAATTGCTGGCTTTAAATTGAGAAACATTACAACCGGACGAAATTTTCGGTTTTATCACTTTACAGTACCTTTGATTACCAACCGATTATTACAAAACTTTAAAAATAAAAGAGAAAGAGAGAAATGCGGCCTAATGTCCATTCGACACAAACTAGGTCATTTCGGGACTAACATATGTTTTTTAATTTTATTTAAAAACTCCCCTTGCGCTTACTGGTCTTTAGCCGTTGGGAGGAAACCGAAGAACACGGAGAAAACCCACGAGATTGGACATCATACACCATGTCACGTGCAACATTGAGATCGAAACGACGCCCGTTGACTCAATGACAAACGTTACGATACAGCGAGCACATGCTAACCATTCAGCCATCCAGCCTTCCTGAATTCGGAAAATTGCTGACTTATAGCAAGAAACATTTCAACCGGGCGAAAATTTCTGTTTTAACAGTTTAATGTGCACGGTACTTTAATAATTACCAACCGATTATTACAAAACTTTTGAAAATAAGCTCCAACTGACCAGCTTAATCGTATGCAATAAACGTTTGGCCTGAATTGAAAGTTCTGCACGGAAAAAGTTCATCTCGATTTCCCGGCGTGGTTCCCCTTGCCAGTGAGGCAGAACGCAGGGCCTGACAAGCACAGCTGTCTAGTCCTTCGGATGGGACGAAAAACCAAGGTCCCGTGTACACATTGGAGTGCACGTAAAATATCCCTAAGCAGTTGGAATTCGATACTGTTGAATAAACTCTATACGATGACTAAATGCGTAGATTGTAGTCACCCACGCTGCATGTTTCGCTTAACAATGAAAGGGTGCCGTTTTCAATGTTCGACCCTTTTGTTCTTCTACTCCTGATATGTTGGACTGTTGATCGATGGTTTCATATAAAAGACTACCAATAAGACTCTTTGTAGAAGAAGTTCCCAAAAAATAGTATGTTGACTTTACGAGAAAGACCTCTAAACATGGTCCAAATTGTAAAAATACGACTTTTTGGATTTTCAATCTCTTTTTTTCGGCTATCCCTGATATTTAGAAAAAATGATACAATGATTTCACACAACAGGCTAGCTGTTAGACTCTCTATTAACAAAAGTTTCACCGCCCTCCCTTCATTATAACCGAAGTTATCGTGCCCTAAAGAATCAACAAATCAGCATGCTTATCTCTGCTTACCCTAAGCAGAAAATGCTCATCTTTGAACTCAATCATAACATTGACCTAGTGAACGTCTACAACGAGTTTGAACATTCTAGCTTAATTAGAATGAGAGTTATTGTGCTCCAAAGTCTCGGCCCTTCAAATTGCTTCTATTTTTCATTTTCAATTCAACATGGTGACTCCCGGTTGACCTAAATCAGAATTCTATTGCGACATTTTTTAGGCCTGCCTACAAGGATTCAGAAAATATAACTCCCGAGTCTGTAAGTAAAATAGCAAAAAAGCCTTATTGATTTTTCACGTTTAAAGATGGTGGCACTTCCGGTTCGATCGACAAACTCCATATTTTGTGTACGAATTAGTAATTCCTTGTCTAGTATAGAAAAAAAAAACTAGGTCATTCTGACCTATATTTCGACGATTTTTTGGAAAACTTTGATCCTTGATTTCACCAAGGGGAGATAAGTTAGAAAATTTCTAAAGTCTTTTTTCAAGTCGCGTCATTAAGGTCTACTTACATATTAAATTTCATGAAAATCGTACAACTACTAAAGAGGTTGTCGAGTTGGTGTAAACTTCCGGTTCGAAATCACAGCGACGAATTTTCGAAATTCGAAAATCCGAAATTGCAGATTTGAAGTAGAGGAGTCAAGGTATTCAAAGAATTTTTTTTTAGTAAAATAGGTGAAATAGTCACAAAGTTACAGCAAAGTAGGTCAAATGCATTTGTTCGTAAAATTCGGTGATTTCGAATGCGAAAAACGTTTTGAAAATATATTTATCCAACAGCCACCACCCATTTTTGGGGGGGTAGGTAAAAGTTTCAGAAAGATCCTATGAGTAGATTCTGAGAAATCCGATTTGTGAATAAAACACAAAAAAAAAAAATAAGAATAATAATCTTAACAGAAACAATAAGCTTTCATATGTAAATACATATGAAAGCTTAATAATAAGAATAGGAAGAATAATAATCTTAACAGAAACAATAAGCTTTCATATATGAATATATGAAAGCTTAAAAAATAATAATAACTAGATCTGCTACTGTCCCAAGCAGATATGAAAGCTTTCATATTCTTCATCACGTGCCATCGATTATACCAAGTATCTTAAAGAAAGTAACAAGAAAAAAAATATTAAAATTGGTCGAAAACTCGCGAAGTTACCAAGTTGGGAATTTTTCGACCCCAAGGTCAAAGGTCAGGTCAAAGGTCAAGCTCTCTCATGAAAGGACATTGATGACTCCATCTAGGCTCATGACCCTTTCCATGCTACGAGGCCCTCGAAGGTCAAGGTAGGGTCAAACTTCACTTCATGGGCCCGTTTCGCCCACTTCCGGTCCCCGGGCGGGCGTTTTGACGTGACGCAGCGACTCGGCGGGTTGGATATACCTTTTGAATACCAAGCCTCGAGACCCGCCCGGGCACCCTTCGGGACGTTTACAGGTGGGGGTGCGGGTACATCGGTGAAACATGCTTGTCCAGTGAGTCTCAGATGTAAACGACTAGAAGGAATGCAGTTATCAAGCTGAAAGTTAAAGCACACCTAGGCACCAGCGAGAGCTGGTTGGGACCAGAGTTTGGTACCGCTGGTGGTATTGGTTCCAGCTGTGCGCATGCGCGAATGTCGAAAAACGCCTTAGTTTTAAATATCGTACCGCGTGCATGGCATTCGGGTGAGAGCTGCGAACTTTTTATACAATGGAGAGAATTGTCAAGGCTATTATTCCCAGCCAACACATTTTGATTCGAACCCATAGGGGCCGAGCTATAAGGCAGCAAACATGACCCTTCGTTTTGAGAAACCATGTTTGACACCCTGCACGTGACCGTAGTTAGGGTCAGGGGTCCCAACTTTTGATACTATGGAGGGAAGTGTCCAAGCTATCGATCCTGACTAAAACATCTCGATTCGAACCCATAGCGGCCGAGATATAGGGCATCAAACGTAGCGCACAAAAAAGTGACTTGTTAGTCTAAAAAAAATCGGAAAATAGGCAAAAAATAGGCCTATTTGCGCGAGCGTGTTTTAGCAGAGTTAGTGATGTCGGAATTTCTTGAAATTACTCAGAGATTGTGCCTTGGGATGTTAGCTAGCACCAATACAAAATTCAAGTGATTTCTAATACGGGCACATGGCCTAAAAAATTCGAACCCAAGCCGACCCAGCAACTTTTGTTTTTCGTGAAAAATGGCCATATTTTTTCCAATTTTTATTCGATCATGTTCTCCTTTTGATATGTTACTAACCTCATCGCGGCGCATCCGACCAGTATAAATTTTTTAAAAAATACCCCCCAATGATGCCTCGACAGTCTTAGAACATCAAAACTTTGACAGTCTCAAAAATATAGTCCGCCATTTTGAAAAAATCAGACCCAATACGCATCGGTGCAGAAGACTCATACCCATCACATGAGACTAACAAAATGACTTTATCTTGTCGTTTGCAATCTCAAAATTCTAAAAAACGTTTTTAGTCTCAAAATCGGCGAAAGAAGCCGTAAAACCTTTTTTTGGCCATAACTTTTGTTTTTTCATCGGAATCAGATTAGACCAATACTCAAAATTCGGGATAGTAAATGGGCACATCGTGCCAAAAAACCAGGTTAATCGAAGAATTTGTGGCGCTTCTAGGGCAAAAAAGCCCTTTTTTCCCCTTGTGGAGTACGGTTAAATCGAGATGAACTTTCTCGGCCAATGCAGGGATCGAACACCCGACCTCTAGGCTATGGCCCATTGTATCATATATAATACACTAAATCTCGACATTGATTTTCAGAAAAAATATTGTTTATTTTTAAACTTGAATTAGACTAGTAAAACAAATATTTTCTGGTAATAGAAAGTGTAAAATGGTCGCAGGGTTCTTGAAGTTGTACAGCACCCGGTGACCTATTTTTATTTAACTGGGGAATAAGTGATATTTCATATTATAGCAGTAAATGATTTAAATATTTCATAAGGATTTTAATACTATGTATATCATGTATGTGTCAAGGTCATAAAACGTCCGGTTATAGTATCATTCATCGAGGTTTTCCCGAATGCAGATTTTCGCGACCGGGATAGATTTGCACTGCCCAGGCAACGTTCCAGTGGTCCGTTTGCCTTCAAATTTGCAAAGATTGTACTTTGAGATTCTAGCTATCGCATATAAAAAATGGAAATGAGTGAGATTCCGGGAACAATGAAAATAAATTATAAACCCACCCCCACCCAACAAACTTTTTTTGCTTGAAAAATTGTCGTATTTTATCGATTTATTTTCGTTCTTGATATCTGAATATTATCTCCTTTTAATATGTGATAAATATCATCGCGGCACAGGCAACCGCTAGAAATTCCAGAGATTTAACCTTTGAATACCAAGCCTCGAGACCCGCCCGGGCACTCTTAAATATCGTAGCGCGTGCATGGCATTCGGGTGAGATCTACCAACTTTTAATACAATGGAGAGAATTGTCAAGGCTATTATTCCCAGCCAACACATTTTGATTCGAACCCATAGGGGCCGAGCTATAAGGCAGCAAACATGGCCCTTCGTTTTGGGAAGCCATGTTTGACACCCTGTCACGTGACCGTGGTTAGGGTCAGGGGTCCAAACTTTTTATACGACGGAGGGAAGTGTCCAAGCTATCGATCCCGATCAAATCATATGGATTCAAACCCATAGCGGCCGAGATATGGGGCCTCAAACGTAGCGCACGAAAAAGTTACTTGTTAGTCTAAAAACATTCGAAAAATAGGCAAAAAATAGGCCTAATTGCGCGAGCGTGTTTTAGCAGGCGTTACGGTTGTCGGAATTTCTTGAAATTTTCAGATATTGTGCCTTAGGATGTTAGCTAGCACATATAAAAAATTAAGTGATTTCTAATACGGGAACATGGCCTAAAAAATTCGAATACAAGCCGACCCAGCAACTTTTTTTTATTGTAAAACATGGCCATATTTTTTCGAATTTTTAATTCGATCATCTTCTCCTTTTAATATGTTACTAACCTCATCTTGGCGCATCCGACCAGTATAAATTTATAAAAAAAAAATACCCCCTAATGATGCCTCGGCAGTCTCAGAACATCATAACTTTGACAGTCTCAAAAATATAGTCCGCCATTTTGAAAAAATCAAACCCAATCCGCATCGGTGCAGAAGACTCATACCCATCACATGAGACTAACAAAATGACTTTATCTTGTCGTTTGCAATTTCAAAATTCTAAAAAACTTTTTTGGGCTCAAAATCGGCGAAAAAAGCCGTAAAATCGGTTTTTTGACCATAACTTTTGTTTTTTTTATCGGAATTAGATGGGACAAGTACTCAAAATTCGGGCTAGTAAATGGGCACATCGTGCCAAACAAACAGGTTAATCGAAGAATTTGTGGCGCTGCTAGGGCAACAAACACTTTTTTCCCCTTACGGGGTGCGGGAATTTACTTAGAAAAAAAACGAGAAAAAAACCCGCCACCTCACATGTAAACGACTTGAAGGAATGCAGGTATCGTTCTGAACTTTTCAGGACTTTTAGGTACCAACGTGACAAGTGTGGGGCCGGAGTTTGGTAGTCATCATAACTTTGGTTCTAGCGTAGCGCATGCGCGAAGTCAAAACCGCTAACCTCGTAAACAACCTTGTCGGCACAGGAAATGTCAACGGAGAAATTCGAATTTTTGAAATATTAGAATACCAAACACTCGACCATGAGCCAGGCTATCCTGAAATGTATTAATTTCGTTAATAGGAGACACACTCTCTAAGCCACGACCAATTGTGTATGTTTTCAAGCCCAATAATGAGGATTTTTTACTATATGTCATTTTCAATTCAAAATGGTGACTCCCGGTTGACCTAAATCAGAATTCTATTGCGACATTTTTTAGGCCTTCCTACAAGGATTCAGAAAATATAACTCCCGAGTCTGTAAGTAAAATAGCAAAAAAGCCTTATTGATTTTTCACGTTTAAAGATGGTGGCACTTCCGGTTCGATCGACAAACTCCATATTTTGTGTACGAATCAGTAATTCCTTGTCTAGTATAGGAAAAAAAATCTAGGTCATTCTGACCTATATTTAGACGATTTTTTGGAAAACTTTGATCCTTGATTTCACCAAGGGGAGATAAGTTAGAAAATTTCTAAAGTCATTTTTCAAGTCGCGTCATTAATGTCTACTTACATATTAAATTTCATGAAAATCGTACAACTACTAAAGAGGTTGTCGAGTTGGTGTAAACTTCCGGTTCGAAATCACAGCGACGAATTTTCGAAATTCGAAAATCCGAAATTGCAGATTTGAAGTAAAGGAGTCAAGGTATTCAAAGAAAAAAAATTTAGTAAAATAGGTGAAATAGTCACAAAGTTACAGCAAAGTAGGTCAAATGCATTTGTTCGTAAAATTCGGTGATTTCGAATGCGAAAAACGTTTTGAAAATATATTTAACCAACAGCCACCACCCATTTTTTGGGGGTAGGTAAAAGTTTCAGAAAGATCCTATGAGTAGATTCTGAGAAATCCGATTTGTGAATAAAACACAAAAAAAAAAATAATAAGAACTAGATCTGCTACTGTCCCATGCAGATATGAAAGCTTTCATATTTATCGTCACGTGTCATTGATTGTATCAAGTGGGGGAAAAAAATTAAAAATGGCAGGTTGGACAGACGACCTTACTCCTTGTCACGTACAACCGAGCATTCGAAAACACGCTAGTTAACTCAATGACAGGCGCGCGTGCTAACCATTCAGCCACCCAACCCCCTTTGAAATCAGACACGTGCAATATGTCATATAGGAAGAATAAGAAGTCGCTCACAACAAAATGGTAAATTAATGAGTTTAGGTCAAAAGGTTGAGCTACTGTTTTAGAGTATTTAATAGTTTTAAAGAGACACGTTAAGAGTTGTTCATAGTTAAATGAAAGTTTAATTTTAAATAAGACCAATAAAATTAGGATTTAATAATGCCAGACTAATATTTCCAATATGTTTGGTTATAAGTAGGAAATCGTGACGACTTCTTAAGCATGTTTTAAACAAAGGGTCATAGACTGCAATATACAAGAATGGCACTCTGCAATAAAAAAAACTGGCCAAAGCAAGATTTCTATGCAGAAATTAAATAATTGCTAGAACCAGAAAAATATTTATCCACTATAATAAATAAGCAAAATAGAGAAAATGAAATGTAATTGAATGGGGTTTAACGTCCTACTGTGCTGCTCCTAAAATGGGCTACTGAAGACGGGCATACGCCATAAAGTGTGCAATGAGGTTGGACATGCGACCATACTCCTTGTTACGTACAACCAAGAAATCGAAACAACGCAAGTTGACTCAGTGACAGACGTTATGATACAGAGCGCACGTGCTAACCATTCAGCCACGCAACCTCCCTAAAATCGGCAAATTGCTGACCTACAGCGAGAAATATTTCAACTGGGCCAAATTTTCTATTTTAACAGTTTAATTTGCACGGTACCTTTAGTTATCAACCGAATATTACAAAACTTTTAAAAATAAGCTCCCCCTGACCAGCTTAATCGTTCGCAATAAACGTTTGCCCCTTAAAATCGGCAAATTGCTGACTTTAAATTGAGAAACATTACAACCGGACGAAATTTTCTGTTTTATCACTTTTACAGTACCTTTGATTACCAACCGATTATTACAAAACTTTAAAAATAAAGAGAAAGAGAGAAATGCGGCCTAATGTCCATTCGACACAAACTAGGTCATTTCGGGACTAACATATGTTTTTTAATTTTATTTAAAAACTCCCCTTGCGCTTACTGGTCTTTAGCCGTTGGGAGGAAACCGAAGAACACGGAGAAAACCCACGAGATTGGACATCATACACCATGTCACGTGCAACCTGGAGATCGAAACGACGCCCGTTGACTCAATGACAAACGTTACGATACAGCGAGCACATTCTAACCATTCAGCCATCCAGCCTCCCTGAATTCAGAAAATTGCTGACTTATAGCAAGAAACATTTCAACCGGGCGAAATTTTCTGTTTTAACAGTTTAATGTGCACGGTACTTTAATAATTAACAACCGATTATTACAAAACTTTTGAAAATAAGCTCCAACAGACCAGCTTAATCGTATGCAATAAACGTTTGGCCTAAATTGAAAGTTCTGCACGGAAAAGTTCATCTCGATTTCTCGGCGTGGTTCCCCTTGTCAGTGAGGCAGAACACAGGGCCTGACAAGCACAGCTGTCTAGTCCTTCGGATGGGACGAAAAACCAAGGTCCCGTGTACACATTGGAGTGCACGTAAAATATCCCTAAGCAGTTGGAATTCGATACTGTTGAATAAACTCTATACGATGACTAAATGCGTAGATTGTAGTCACCCACACTGCATGTTTCGCTTAACAATGAAAGGGTGCCGTTTTCAATGTTCGATCCTTTTGTTCTTCTACTCCTGATATGTTGGACTGTTGATCGATGGTTTCATATAAAAGACTACCAATAAGACTCTTTGTAGAAGAAGTTCCCCAAAAATAGTATGTTGACTTTACGAGAAAGACCTCTAAACATGCTCCAAATTGTAAAAATACGACTTTTTGGATTTTCAATCTCTTTTTTTCGATAGAGAAAATGAAATGAAATTGAATGGGGTTTAACGTCCTACTGTGCTGCTCCTAAAATGGGCTACTGAAGACGGGCATACGCCATAAAGTGTGCAATGAGGGAAATTTTACCCGGGCAGCGGCGTTACGACCTACGAGGTTGGACATGCGACCATACTCCTTGTCACGTACAACCAAGAAATCGAAACAACGCAAGTTGACTCAGTGACAGACGTTATGATACAGAGCGCACGTGCTAACCATTCAGCCACGCAGCCTCCCTAAAATCGGCAAATTGCTGACCTACAGCGAGAAATATTTCAACCGGGCCAAATTTTCTATTTTAACAGTTTAATTTGCACGGTACCTTTATTTATCAACCGAATATTACAAAACTTTTAAAAATAAGCTCCCCCTGACCAGCTTAATCGTTCGCAATAAACGTTTGCCCCTTAAAATCGGCAAATTGCTGACTTTAAATTGAGAAACATTACAACCGGACGAAATTTTCTGTTTTATCACTTTTACAGTACCTTTGATTACCAACCGAATATTACAAAACTTTAAAAATAAAAGAGAAAGAGAGAAATGCGGCCTAATGTCCATTCGACACAAACTAGGTCATTTCGGGACTAACATATGTTTTTTAATTTTATTTAAAAACTCCCCTTGCGCTTACTGGTCTTTAGCCGTTGGGAGGAAAACGAAGAACACGGAGAAAACCCACGAGATTGGACATCATACACCATGTCACGTGCAACATGGAGATCGAAACGACGCCCGTTGACTCAATGACAAACGTTACGATACAGCGAGCACATGCTAACCATTCAGCCATCCAGCCTCCCTGAATTCCGGAAATTGCTGACTTATAGCAAGAAACATTTCAACCGGGCGAAATTTTCTGTTTTAACAGTTTAATGTGCACGGTACTTTAATAATTACCAACCGATTATTACAAAACTTTTGAAAATAAGCTCCAACTGACCAGCTTAATCGTATGCAATAAACGTTTGGCCTGAATTGAAAGTTCTGTACGGAAAAAGTTCATCTCGATTTCCCGGCGTGGTTCCCCTTGTCAGTGAGGCAGAACGCAGGGCCTGACAAGCACAGCTGTCTAGTCCCTCGGATGGTACGAAAAACCAAGGTCCCGTGTACACATTGGAGTGCACGTAAAATATCCCTAAGCAGTTGGAATTCGATACTGTTGAATAAACTCTATACGATGACTAAATGCGTAGATTGTAGTCACCCACACTGCATGTTTCGCTTAACAATGAAAGGGTGCCGTTTTCAATGTTCGATCCTTTTGTTCTTCTACTCCTGATATGTTGGACTGTTGATCGATGGTTTCATATAAAAGACTACCAATAATACTCTTTGTAGAAGAAGTTCCCAAAAAATAGTATGTTGACTTTACGAGAAAGACCTCTAAACATGCTCCAAATTGTAAAAATACGACTTTTTGGATTTTCAATCTCTTTTTTTCGATAGAGAAAATGAAATGAAATTGAATGGGGTTTAACGTCCTACTGTGCTGCTCCTAAAATGGGCTACTGAAGACGGGCATACGCCATAAAGTGTGCAATGAGGGAAATTTTACCCGGGCAGCGGCGTTACGACCTACGAGGTTGGACATGCGACCATACTCCTTGTCACGTACAACCAAGAAATCGAAACAACGCCAGTTGACTCAGTGACAGACGTTATGATACAGAGCGCACGTGCTAACCATTCAGCCACGCAGCCTCCCTAAAATCGACAAATTGCTGACCTACAGCGAGAAATATTTCAACCGGGCCAAATTTTCTATTTTAACAGTTTAATTTGCACGGTACCTTTAGTTATCAACCGAATATTACAAAACTTTTAAAAAATAAGCTCCCTCTGACCAGCTTAATCGTTCGCAATAAACGTTTGCCCCTTAAAATCGGCAAATTGCTGACTTTAAATTGAGAAACATTACAACCGGACGAAATTTTCTGTTTTATCACTTTTACAGTACCTTTGATTACCAACCGATTATTACAAAACTTTAAAAATAAAAGAGAAAGAGAGAAATGCGGCCTAATGTACATTCGACTCAAACTAGGTCATTTCGGGACTAACATATGTTTTTTTAAATTTTATTTAAAAACCCCCCTTGCGCTTACTGGTCTTTAGCCGTTGGGAGGAAACCGAAGAACACGGAGAAAACCCACGAGATTGGACATCATACACCATGTCACGTGCAACCTGGAGATCGAAACGACGCCCGTTGACTCAATGACAAACGTTACGATACAGCGAGCACATGCTAACCATTCAGCCATCCAGCCTCCCTGAATTCGGAAAATTGCTTACTTATAGCAAGAAACATTTCAACCGGGCGCAATTTTCTGTTTTAACAGTTTAATGTGCACGATAGTTTAATAATTACCAACCGATTATTACAAAACTTTTGAAAATAAGCTCCAACTGACCAGCTTAATCGTATGCAATAAACGCTTGGCCTGAATTGAAAGTTCTGCACGGAAAAAGTTCATCTCGATTTCCCGGCGTGGTTCCCCTTGTCAGTGAGGCAGAACGCAGGGCCTGACAAGCACAGGTGTCTAGTCCTTCGGATGGGACGAAAAACCAAGGTCCAGTGTACACATTGGAGTGCACGTAAAATATCCCTAAGCAGTTGGAACTCGATACTGTTGAATAAACTCTATACGATGACTAAATGCGTAGATTGTAGTCACCCACACTGCATGTTTCGCTTAACAATGAAAGGGTGCCGTTTTCAATGTTCGATCCTTTTGTTCTTCTACTCCCGATATGTTGGACTGTTGATCGATGGTTTCATATAAAAGACTACCAACCAATAAGACTCTTTGTAGAAGAAGTTCCCAAAAAATAGTATGTTGACTTTACGAGAAAGACCTCTAAACATGCTCCAAATTGTAAAAATACGACTTTTTGGATTTTCAATCTCTTTTTTTCGGCTATCCCTGATATTTAAAAAAGAGAAAGAGAGAAATGCGGCCTAATGTACATTCGACTCAAACTAGGTCATTTCGGGACTAACATATGTTTTTTTAAATTTTATTTAAAAACCCCCCTTGCGCTTACTGGTCTTTAGCCGTTGGGAGGAAACCGAAGAACACGGAGAAAACCCACGAGATTGGACATCATACACCATGTCACGTGCAACCTGGAGATCGAAACGACGCCCGTTGACTCAATGACAAACGTTACGATACAGCGAGCACATTCTAACCATTCAGCCATCCAGCCTCCCTGAATTCGGAAAATTGCTGACTTATAGCAAGAAACATTTCAACCGGGCGAAATTTTCTGTTATAACAGTTTAATGTGCACGGTACTTTAATAATTACCAACCGATTATTACAAAACTTTTGAAAATAAGCTCCAACTGACCAGCTTAATCGTATGCAATAAACGTTTGGCCTGAATTGAAAGTTCTGCACGATTTCCCGGCGTGGTTCCCCTTGTCAGTGAGGCAGAAGTACAGCTGTCTAGTCCTTCGGATGGGACGAAAAACCAAGGTCCCGTGTACACATTGGAGTGCACGTAAAATATCCCTAAGCAGTTGGAATTCGATACTGTTGAATAAACTCTATACGATGACTAAATGCGTAGATTGTAGTCACCCACACTGCATGTTTCGCTTAACAATGAAAGGGTGCCGTTTTCAATGTTCGATCCTTTTTGTTCTTCTACTCCTGATATGTTGGACTGTTGATCGATGGTTTCATATAAAAGACTACCAATAAGACTCTTTGTAGATGAAGTTCCCAAAAAATAGTATGTTGACTTTACGAGAAAGACCTCTAAACATGGTCCAAATTGTAAAAATACGACTTTTTGGATTTTCAATCTCTTTTTTTCGGCTATCCCTGATATTTAAAAAAAATGATACAATGATTTTACACAACAGGCTAGCTATTAGACTCTCTATTAACAAAAGTTTCACCGCCCTCCCTTCATTATAACCGAAGTTATCGTGCCCTAAAGAATCAACAAATCAGCATGCTTATCTCTGCTTACCCTAAGCAGAAAATGCTCATCTTTGAACTCAATCATAACATTGACCTAGTGAACGTCTACAACAAGTTTGAACATTCTAGCTTAATCAGAATGAGAGTTATAGTGCTCCAAAGTCTCGGCCCTTCAAATTGCTTCTATTTTTCATTTTCAATTCAACATGGTGACTCCCGGTTGACCTAAATCAGAATTCTATTGCGACATTTTTTAGGCCTTCCTACAAGGATTCAGAAAATATAACTCCCGAGTCTGTAAGTAAAATAGCAAAAAAGCCTTATTGATTTTTCACGTTTTAAGATGGTGGCACTTCCGGTTCGATTGACAAACTCCATATTTTGTGTACGAATCAGTAATTCCTTGTCTAGTATAGAAAAAAAAAACTAGGTCATTCTGACCTATATTTCGAAGATTTTTTTGAAAACTTTGATCCTTAATTTCACAAAGGGGAGATAAGTTAGAAAATTTCTAAAGTCATTTTTCGAGTCGCATCATTAAGGTGTACTTACATATTAAATTTCATGAAAATCGTACAACTACTAAAGAAGTTGTCGAGTTGGTGTAAACTTCCGGTTCGAAATCACAGCGACAAATTTTCGAAATTCGAAAATCCGAAATTGCAGATTTGAAGTAAAGGAGTCAATGTTTTCAAAGAAAAAAGAATTAGTAAAATAGGTGAAATAGTCACAAAGTTACAGCAAAGTAGGTCAAATGCATTTGTTCGTAAAATTCGGTGATTTCGAATGCGAAAAACGTTTTGAAAATATATTTATCCAACAGCCACCACCCATTTTTTGGGGGGTAGGTAAAAGTTTCAAAAAGATCCTATGAGTAGATTCTGAGAAATCCGATTTGTGAATAAAACACAAAAAAAAAAAATAAGAATAATAATCTTAACAGAAACAATAAGCTTTCATATATGAATATATGAAAGCTTAATAATAATCTTAACAGAAACAATAAGCTTTCATATGTAAATACATATGAAAGCTTAACTAGATCTGCTACTGTCCCAAGCAGATATGAAAGCTTTCATATTCTTCATCACGTGCCATCGATTATACCAAGTATCTTATAGAAAGTAACAAGAAAAAAAATACTAAAATTGGTCGAAAACTCGCGAAGTTACCAAGTTGGGAATTTTTCGACCCCAAGGTCAAAGGTCAGGTCAAAGGTCAAGCTCTCTCATGAAAGGACATTGATGACTCCATCTAGGCTCATGACCCTTTCCATGCTACGAGGCCCTCGAAGGTCAAGGTAGGGTCAAACTTCACTTCATGGGCCCGTTTCGCCCACTTCCGGTCCCCGGGCGGGCGTTTTGACGTGACGCAGCGACTCGGCGGGGTGGATATACCTTTTGAATACCAAGCCTCGAGACCCGCCTGGGCACCCTTCGGGACGTTTACAGGTGGGGGTGGGGGTACATCGGTGAAACATGCTTGTCCAGTGAGTCTCAGATGTAAACGACTAGAAGGAATGCAGTTATCAAGCTGAAAGTTAAAGGACACCTAGGCACCAGCGAGAGCTGGTTGGGACCAGAGTTTGGTACCGCTGGTGGTATTGGTTCTAGCTGTGCGCATGCGCGAATGTCGAAAAACGCCTTAGTTTTAAATATCGTGCCGCGTGCATGGCATTCGGGTGAGAGCTGCGAACTTTTTATACAATGGAGAGAATTGTCAAGGCTATTATTCCCAGCCAACACATTTTGATTCGAACCCATAGGGGTCGAGCTATAAGGCAGCAAACATGGCCCTTCGTTTTGGGAAGCCATGTTTGACACCCTGTCACGTGACCGTGGTTAGGGTCAGGGGTCCAAACCCATAGCGGCCGAGATATGGGGCCTCAAACGTAGCGCACGAAAAAGTGACTTGTTAGTCTAAAAACATTCGAAAAATAGGCAAAAAATAGGCCTAATTGCGCGAGCGTGTTTTAGCAGGCGTTACGGTTGTCGGAATTTCTTGAAATTTTCAGATATTGTGCCTAGCTAGCACATATAAAAATTTAAGTGATTTCTAATACGGGAACATGGCCTAAAAAATTCGAATCCAAGCCGACCCAGCAACTTTTTTTTATTGTAAAACATGGCCATATTTTTTCGAATTTTTAATTCGATCATCTTCTCCTTTTAATATGTTACTAACCTCATCTTGGCGCATCCGACCAGTATAAATTTATAAAAAAAATACCCCCTAATGATGCCTCGGCAGTCTCAGAACATCAAAACTTTGACAGTCTCAAAAATATAGTCCGCCATTTCGAAAAAATCAAACCCAATCCGCATCGGTGCAGAAGACTCATACCAATCACATGAGACTAACAAAATGGCTTTATCTTGTCGTTTGCAATTTCAAAATTCTAAAAAACTTTTTTGGTCTCAAAATCGGCGAAAAAAGCCGTAAAATCGGTTTTTTGATCATAACTTTTTTTTTTTTTTATCGGAATTAGATGGGACAAGTACTCAAAATTCGGGCTAGTAAATGGGCACATCGTGCAAAAAAAACAGGTTAATCGAAGAATTTGTGGCGCTGCTAGGGCAAAAAACACCTTTTTCCCCTTACGGAGTGCGGGAATTTACTTAGAAAAAAAAACGAGAAAAAAACCCGCCACCTCACATGTAAACGACTTGAAGGAATGCAGGTAACGATCTGAACTTTTCAGGACTTTTAGGTACCAACGTGACAAGTGTGGGGCCGGAGTTTGGTAGTCATCATAACTTTGGTTCTAGCGTAGCGCATGCGCGAAGTCAAAACCGCTAACCTCGTAAACAACAACAAAACACATACTTATGGAAAACAGCTACTAGTGTATTTTAAGGCGACGTTTCGTAGAGTATTCTCTCTGCGTTATCAAGCTAATACAGTAAAACAGGTATGAGGCAAATATATATAGACAAAAAACAACAACAAAAGAGAATACTCTACGAAACGTCGCCTTAAAATACACTAGTAGCTGTTTTCCATAAGTATGTGTTTTGTTGTTATTCTATCCAGTTACTAAATGCCATTTAAAGAACAACTCGTAAACAACCTTGTCGGCACAGGAAATGTCAAAGGAGAAATTCGAATTTTTGAAATATTAGAATACCAAACACTCGACGATGAGCCAGGCTATCCTGAAATGTATTAATTTCGTTAATAGGAGACACACTCTCTAAGCCACGACCAATTGTGTATGTTTTCAAGCCCAATAATGAGGATTTTTTACTATATGTCATTTTCAATTCAAAATGGTGACTCCCGGTTGACCTAAATCAGAATTCTATTGCGACATTTTTTAGGCCTTCCTACAAGGATTCAGAAAATATAACTCCCGAGTCTGTAAGTAAAATAGCAAAAAAGCCTTACTGATTTTTCACGTTTAAAGATGGTGGCACTTCCGGCTCGATCGACAAACTCCATATTTTGTGTACGAATCAGTAATTCCTTGTCTAGTATAGAAAAAAAAACTAGATCATTCTGACCTATATTTCGACGATTTTTTTGAAAACTTTGATCCTTAATTTCACCAAGGGAAGATAAGTTAGAAAATTTCTAAAGTCATTTTTCAAGTCGCATCATTAAGGTCTACTTACATATTAAATTTCATGAAAATCGTACAACTACTAAAGAAGTTGTCGAATTGGTGTAAACTTCCGGTTCGAAATCACAGCAACGAATTTTCGAAATTCGAAAATCCGAAATTGCAGATTTGAAGTAAAGGAGTCAAGGTATTCAAAGAAAAAAGAATTAGTAAAATAGGTGAAATAGTCACAAAGTCACAGCAAAGTAGGTCAAATGCCTTTGTTCGTAAAATTCGGTGATTTCGGATGCGAAAAACGTTTTGAAAATATATTTACCCAACAGCCACCACCCATTTTTTTTTTGGGGGGGGGGAGGTAAAAGTTTCAGAAAGATCCTATGAGTAGATTCTGAGAAATCCGATTTGTGGATAAAACACACAAAAAAAAATTAATAAGAACTAGATCTGCTACTGTCCCAAGCAGATATGAAAGCTTTCATATTCTTCATCACGTGCCATCGATTATACCAAGTATCTTAAAGAAAGTAACAAGAAAAAAAATATTAAAATTGGTCGAAAACTCGCGAAGTTACCAAGTTGGGAATTTTTCGACCCCAAGGTCAAAGGTCAGGTCAAAGGTCAAGCTCTCTCATGAAAGGACATTGATGACTCCATCTAGGCTCATGACCCTTTCCATGCTACGAGGCCCTCGAAGGTCAACGTAGGGTCAAACTTCACTTCATGGGCCCGTTTCGCAAACTTCCGGTCCCCGGGCGGGCGTTTTGACGTGACGCAGCGACTCGGCGGGGTGGATATACCTTTTGAATACCAAGCCTCGAGACCCGCCCGGGCACCCTTCGGGACGTTTACAGGTGGGGATGCGGGTACATCGGTGAAACATGCTTGTCCAGTGAGTCTCAGATGTAAACGACTAGAAGGAATGCAGTTATCAAGCTGAAAGTTAAAGGACACCTAGGCACCAGCGAGAGCTGGTTGGGACCAGAGTTTGGTACCGCTGGTGGTATTGGTTCCAGCTGTGCGCATGCGCGAATGTCGAAAAACGCCTTAGTTTTAAATATCGTGCCGCGTGCATGGCATTCGGGTGAGAGCTGCCAACATTTTATACAATGGAGAGAATTGTCAAGGCTATTATTCCCAGCCAACACATTTTGATTCGAACCCATAGGGGCCGAGCTATAAGGCAGCAAACATGGCCCTTCGTTTTGAGAAACCATGTTTGACACCCTGCACGTGACCGTAGTAAGGGTCGGGGGTCCCAACTTTTGATACTATGGAGGGAAGTGTCCAAGCTATCGATCCTGACTAAAACATCTCGATTCGAACCCATAGCGGCCGAGATATAGGGCATCAAACGTAGCGCACAAAAAAGTGACTTGTTAGTCTAAAAAAAAATCGGAAAATAGGCAAAAAATAGGCCTATTTGCGCGAGCGTGTTTTAGCAGAGTTAGTGATGTCGGAATTTCTTGAAATTTTTCAGAGATTGTGCCTTGGGATGTTAGCTAGCACAAATACAAAATTCAAGTGATTTCTAATACGGGCACATGGCCTAAAAAATTCGAACCCAAGGCAACTTTTGTTTTTCGTGAAAAATGGCCATATTTTTTCCAATTTTTATTCGATCATGTTCTCCTTTTGATATGTTACTAACCTCATCGCGGCGCATCCGACCAGTATAAAATTTTAAAAAAATACCCCCCAATGATGCCTCGACAGTCTCAGAACATCAAAACTTTGACAGTCTCAAAAATATAGTCCGCTATTTTGAAAAAATCAAACCCAATACGCATCGGTGCAGAAGACTCATACCCATCACATGAGACTAACAAAATGACTTTATCTTGTCGTTTGCAATCTCAAAATTCTAAAAAACGTTTTTAGTCTCAAAATCGGCGAAAAAAGCCGTAAAATCGTTTTTTTGGCCATAACTTTTGTTTTTTCATCGGAATCAGATTAGACCAGTACTCAAAATTCGGGCTAGTAAATGGGCACATCGTGCCAAAAAACCAGGTTAATCGAAGAATTTGTGGCGCTTCTAGGGCAAAAAAGCCCTTTTTTTCCCCTTGTGGAGTACGGTTAAATCGAGATGAACTTTCTCGGCCAATGCAGGGATCGAACACCCGACCTCTAGGCTATGGCCCATTGTATCATATATAATACACTAAATCTCGACATTGATTTTCAGAAAAAATATTGTTTATTTTTAAACTTGAATTAGACTAGTAAAACAAATATTTTCTGGCAATAGAAAGTGTAAAATGGTCGCAGGGTTCTTGAAGTTGTACAGCACCCGGTGACCTATTTTTATTTAACTGGGGAATAAGTGATATTTCATATTATAGCAGTAAATGATTTAAATATTTCATAAGGATTTTAATACTATGTATATCATGTATGTGTCAAGGTCATAAAACGTCCGGTCATAGTATCATCCATCGAGGTTTCCCGAATGCAGATTTTCGCGACCGGGATAGATTTGCACTGCCCAGGCAACGTTCCAGTGGTCCGTTTGCCTTCAAATTTGCAAAGATTGTACTTTGAGATTCTAGCTATCGCATATAAAAAATGGAAATGAGTGAGATTCCGGGAACAATGAAAATAAATTATAAACCCACCCCCACCCATCAAACTTTATTTGCTTGAAAAATTGTCGTATTTTATCGATTTATTTTCGTTCTTGATATCTGAATATTATCTCCTTTTAATATGTGATAAATATCATCGCGGCACAGGCAACCGCTAGAAATTCCAGAGATTTAACCTTTGAATACCAAGCCTCGAGACCCGCCCGGGCACTCTTAAATATCGTAGCGCGTGCATGGCATTCGGGTGAGATCTACCAACTTTTAATACAATGGAGAGAATTGTCAAGGCTATTATTCCCAGCCAACACATTTTGATTCGAACCCATAGGGGCCGAGCTATAAGGCAGCAAACATGGCCCTTCGTTTTGGGAAGCCATGTTTGACACCCTGTCACGTGACCGTGGTTAGGGTCAGGGGTCCAAACTTTTTATACGACGGAGGGAAGTGTCCAAGCTATCGATCCCGATCAAAACATATGGATTCAAACCCATAGCGGCCGAGATATGGGGCCTCAAACGTAGCGCACGAAAAAGTGACTTGTTAGTCTAAAAACATTTGAAAAATAGGCAAAACATAGGCCTAATTGCGCGAGCGTGTTTTAGCAGGCGTTACGGTTGTCGGAATTTCTTGAAATTTTCAGATATTGTGCCTTAGGATGTTAGCTAGCACATATAAATATTTAAGTGATTTCTAATACGGGAACATGGCCTAAAAAATTCGAATCCAAGCCGACCCAGCAACTTTTTTTTATTGTAAAAAAAGGCCATATTTTTTCGAATTTTTAATTCGATCATCTTCTCCTTTTAATATGTTACTAACCACATCTTGGCGCATCCGACCAGTTTAAATTTATAAAAAAAATACCCCCTAATGATGCCTCGGCAGTCTCAGAACATCAAAACTTTGACAGTCTCAAAAATATAGTCCGCCATTTTGAAAAAATCAAACCCAATCCGCATCGGTGCAGAAGACTCATACCCATCACATGAGACTAACAAAATGACTTTATTTTGTCGTTTGCAATTTCAAAATTCTAAAAAACTTTTTTGGTCTCAAAATCGGCGAAAAAAGCCGTAAAATCGGTTTTTTGACCATAACTTTTGTTTTTTTATCGGAATTAGATGGGACAAGTACTCAAAATTCCGGCTAGTAAATGGGCACATCGTGCCAAAAAAACAGGTTAATCGAAGAATTTTTAGCGCTGCTAGGGCAAAAAACCCTTTTTTCCCCTTACGGAGTGCGGGAATTTACTTAGAAAAAAAACGAGAAAAAAATCCGCCACCTCACATGTAAACGACTTGAAGGAATGCAGGTATCGATCTGAACTTTTCAGGACTTTTAGGTACAAACGTGACAAGTGTGGGGCCGGAGTTTGGTAGTCATCATAACTTTGGTTCTAGCGTAGCGCATGCGCGAAGTCAAAACCGCTAACCTCGTAAACAACCTTGTCGGCACAGGAAATGTCAAAGGAGAAATTCGAATTTTTGAAATATTAGAATACCAAACACTCGACCATGAGCCAGGCTATCCTGAAATGTATTAATTTCGTTAATAGGAGACACACTCTCTAAGCCACGACCAATTGTGTATGTTTTCAAGCCCAATAATGAGGATGTTTTACTATGTCATTTTCAATTCAAAATGGTGACTCCCGGTTGACCTAAATCAGAATTCTATTGCGACATTTTTTAGGCCTTCCTACAAGGATTCAGAAAATATAACTCCCGAGTCTGTAAGTAAAATAGCAAAAAAGCCTTATTGATTTTTCACGTTTAAAGATGGTGGCACTTCCGGTTCGATCGACAAACTCCATATTTTGTGTACGAATCAGTAATTCCTTGTCTAATATAGAAAAAAAAACCTAGGTCATTCTGACCTATATTTCGACGATTTTTTTGAAAACTTTGATCCTTAATTTCACCAAGGGGAGACAAGTTAGAAAATTTCTAAAGTCATTTTTCATGTCGCATCATTAAGGTCTACTTACATATTAAATTTCATGAAAATCGTACAACTACTAAAGAAGTTGTCGAGTTGGTGTAAACTTACGTTTTGAAAATATATTTACCCAACAGCCACCACCCATTTTTGGGGGGGTAGGTAAGGGTTTCAGAAATATCTTATGGGTAGATTCTGAGAAATCCGATTTGTGGATAAAACACAAAAGAAAAATAATAATAATAGGAAGAATAATAATCTTAACAGAAACAATAAGCTTTCATATGTAAATACATATGAAAGCTTAACTAGATCTGCTACTGTCCCATGCAGATATGAAAGCTTTCATATTTATCGTCACGTGTCATTGATTGTATCAAGTATCCTAAATAAAAGGATAATACTAAATATAGTATTATTCATTGCACCCAGGCATAACAATAATCTGAAAACTAAAGGGAAATAACTGAAATTTGTATTACTGTAATGAGACGGATAAGAAAATGAAATGAAAATGGCGGGGGAAAAAATTAAAAATGGCAGGTTGGACAGGCGACCTTACTCCTTGTCACGTACAACCGAGCATTCGAAATCACGCTAGTTAACTCAATGACAGGCGCGCGTGCTAACCATTCAGCCACCCAACCCCCCTTTGAAATCAGACACGTGCAATATGTCATATAGGAAGAATAAGAAGTCGCTCACAACAAAATGGTAAATTAATGAGTTTAGGTCAAAAGGTTGAGCTACTGTTTTAGAGTATTTAATAGTTTTAAAGAGACACGTTAAGAATTGTTCATAGTTAAATGAAAGTTTAATTTTAAATAAGACCAATAAAATTAGGATTTAATAATGCCAGACTAATATTTCCAATATGTTTGGTTATAAGTAGGAAATCGTGACGACTTCTTAAGCATGTTTTAAACAAAGGGTCATAGACTGCAATATACAAGAATGGCACTCTGCAATAAAAAAAAACTGGCCAAAGCAAGATTTCTATGCAGAAATTAAATAATTGCTAGAACCAGAAAAAATATTTATCCACTATAATAAATAAGCAACATAGAGAAAATGAAATGAAATTGAATGGGGTTTAACGTCCTACTGTGCTGCTCCTAAAATGGGCTACTGAAGACGGGCATACGCCATAAATGTACTGAAAAATTATCGTCCTGTTTCGAACTGCCCTTTCGGTGGCAAACTAATTGAAAAATGTGTAGCTAAAGATCTAGATAATTATCTTAATGAGTTTTCTTTATATTCAAAATTCCAGTCCGCCTATAGAAAGTACCACAGCACTGAGTCCGCTTTACTGAAAGTACATAATGATATCAAGCTAGCGCTTGATGGCCATTCGGAAGTTATTCTGGTGTTGTTAGATTTGTCAGCTGCTTTTGATACCATCGATCATTACATTCTACTGGAGAGACTTCAGAAACGATTTGGTATCAAAGGCTTGGCCTTGCAGTGGATGAAATCTTACTTGTGTGATAGAACTCAAAGTGTTGACGTAAATGGTCACAAATCCGAATCCACTCAGCTTGAATTCGGCGTACCACAGGGCAGTGTCTTAGGCCCGCTACTGTTCACACTTTACTGCACTCCTTTAGAGGATATTATACTAAGTCACGGTTTGGATTTTATGTTATACGCTGATGATACTCAGTTGTATTTTACATGTAAAAATGCTGAAGTCTCAAAGGTTGTAATTGAAAAATGTATTGACGATATTCGTGCGTGGATGCTTACAAACAAACTGGTGCTTAATGATGGTAAAACTGAGGTAATACATTTTCATTCAAAATATAGAATCTATCCGAATTGGCAATGAGGAAGTTCGTCCATGTTCAAGTGTCCGTAATTTAGGTTTTTATTTTGACGAAAATTGTCTTTTATCTAGTCACATTACTAAAGTATGTCAGTCCGCATTTTTCGCGCTGCATAAAATTGGTCGTATTCGCAACGTTTTAGATCGCACCTCCACTGAATCACTTGTTCACGCTTTCATCACCTCACGCCTTGATTACTGTAATAGTCTTTTGCATGATCTATATCCTATCTCTCTAACTAAACGTCTACAATCTATCCAAAACTCTGCTGCACGTCTGATAACACGCACTCGTAAGAATGAGCACATCACCCCAATTCTCCATGATCTCCACTGGTTACCTATGCACAGCCGCACAGAATTCAAAATTCTAACATTTACTTATAAATGTCTTAATCGGCTAGCACCATCTTATCTATCTGATCTTTTAACACTGAGAGTTCCACAGAGGCTGACCCGCTCTTCAGCTGAGATCCTTCTTGTTGAGCCGGCACGACCGTTCCTCCAAGTGACGTACGGCAAGCGGGCTTTCGCTAATGCTGCACCTCGATTATGGAACTCTCTCCCTCTTTCTGTTCGCAATGCCTCCTCCCTTAACTCTTTCAAAAAACACCTTAAAACACATCTTTTCCGACAGCACTACATTGAATGATTGCTTTTATTTTTGCTTTTATTTTTACTATGTTTTATACATGTTTATATGTCGTATTGTAGTTTTATATCATTTTATGTGCGTATACATGTTTATATGTCGTAGTTTTAGATCATTGTATACGTTTTATAACATATAGTTGTATGTCTTTTTATATTTTTATACATTTTTATATGTCGTATTGTAGTTTTATATCATTTTATACGTTTATACATGTTTATATGTCGCATTGTAGTTTTATATCATTTTATACGTTTTTATAACATATATGTTTTTGTACTACGCATTGAGATCGTTCACATGATGTAATGCGTATAATAAGAAATAAATATTATTATTATTATTATTATAAAGTGTGCAATGAGGGAAATTTTACCAGGGCAGCGGCGTTACCCGGGCAGGTTGGACATGCGACCATACTCCTTTTCACGTACAACCAAGAAATCGAAACAACGCCAGTTGACTTAGTGACAGACGTTATGATACAGAGCGCACGTGCTAACCATTCAGCCACGCAACCTCCCTAAAATCGGCAAATTGCTGACCTACAGCGAGAAATATTTCAACCGGGCCAAATTTTCTATTTTAACAGTTTAATTTGCACGGTACCTTTAGTTATCAACCGAATATTACAAAACTTTTAAAAATAAGCTCCCCCTGACCAGCTTAATCGTTCGCAATAAACGTTTGCCCCTTAAAATCGGCAAATTGCTGACTTTAAATTGAGAAACATTACAACCGGACGAAATTTTCTGTTTTATCACTTTTACAGTACCTTTGATTACCAACCGATTATTACAAAACTTTAAATATAAAAGAGAAAGAGAGAAATGCGGCCTAATGTCCATTCGACACAAACTAGGTCATTTCGGGACTAACATATGTTTTTTAATTTTATTTAAAAACTCCCCTTGCGCTTACTGGTCTTTAGCCGTTGGGAGGAAACCGAAGAACACGGAGAAAACCCACGAGATTGGACATCATACACCATGTCACGTGCAACCTGGAGATCGAAACGACGCCCGTTGACTCAATGACAAACGTTACGATACAGCGAGCACATGCTAACCATTCAGCCATCCAGCCTCCCTGAATTCGGAAAATTGCTGACTTATAGCAAGAAACATTTCAACCGGGCGAAATTTTCTGTTTTAACAGTTTAATGTGCACGGTACTTTAATAATTACCAACCGATTATTACAAAACTTTTGAAAATAAGCTCCAACTGACCAGCTTAATCGTATGCAATAAACGTTTGGCCTGAATTGAAAGTTCTGCACGGAAAAAGTTCATCTCGATTTCCCGGCGTGGTTCCCCTTGTCAGTGAGGCAGAACGCAGGGCCTGACAAGCACAGCTGTCTAGTCCTTCGGATGGGACGAAAAACCAAGGTCCCGTGTACACATTGGAGTGCACGTAAAATATCCCTAAGCAGTTGGAATTCGATACTGTTGAATAAACTCTATACGATGACTAAATGCGTAGATTGTAGTCACCCACACTGCATGTTTCGCTTAACAATGAAAGGGTGCCGTTTTCAATGTTCGATCCTTTTGTTCTTCTACTCCTGATATGTTGGACTGTTGATCGATGGTTTCATATAAAAGACTACCAATAAGACTCTTTGTAGAAGAAGTTCCCCAAAAAAAGTATGTTGACTTTACGAGAAAGACCTCTAAACATGCTCCAAATTGTAAAAATACGACTTTTTGAATTTTCAATCTCTTTTTTTTCGGCTATCCCTGATATTTAAAAAAAATGATACAATGATTTCACACAACAGGCTAGCTATTAGACTCTCTATTAACAAAAGTTTCACCGCCCTCCCTTCATTATAACCGAAGTTATCGTGCCCTAAAGAATCAACAAATCAGCATGCTTATCTCTGCTTACCCTAAGCAGAAAATGCTCATCTTTGAACTCAATCATAACATTGACCTAGTGAACGTCTACAACAAGTTTGAACATTCTAGCTTAATTAGAATGAGAGTTATTGTGCTCCAAAGTCTCGGCCCTTCAAATTGCTTCTATTTTTCATTTTCAATTCAACATAGTGACTCCCGGTTGACCTAAATCAGAATTCTATTGCGACATTTTTTAGGCCTTTCTACAAGGATTCAGAAAATATAACTCCCGAGTCTGTAAGTAAAATAGCAAAAAAGCCTTATTGATTTTTCACGTTTAAAGATGGTGGCACTTCCGGTTCGATCAACAAACTCCATATTTTGTGTACGAATCAGTAATTCCTTGTCTAGTATAGAAAAAAAACTAGGTCATTCTGACCTATATTTCGACGATTTTTTTGAAAACTTTGATCCTTAATTTCACCAAGGGGAGATATTAAATTTCATGAAAATCGTACAACTACTAAAGAAGTTGTCGAATGGTGTAAACTTCCGGTTCGAAATCACAGCGACGAATTTTCGAAATTCGAAAATTCGAAATTGCTGATTTGAAGTAAAGGAGTCAAGGTGTTCAAAGAAAAAAGAATTAGTAAAATAGGTGAAATAGTCACAAAGTTACAGTAAAGTAGGTCAAATGCATTTGTTCGTAAAATTCGGTGATTTCGAATGCGAAAAACGTTTTGAAGATATATTTACCCAACAGCCACCACCCATTTTTTGGGGGGTAGGTAAAAGTTTCAGAAAGATCCTATGAGTAGATTCTGAGAAATCCGATTTGTGAATAAAACACCCAAAAAAATTAATAAGAATAGGAAGAATAATAATCTTAACAGAAACAATAAGCTTTCATATATGAATATATGAAAGCTTAATAATGATCTTAACAGAAACAATAAGCTTTCATATGTAAATACATATGAAAGCTTAATAATAATAATAATATTTTTGTTAAGCGCATCACATCGCCGAGGCAATCTCGACGCGCTGTACAAGGTCATACATAGATACATGATATATAAAAAGAATACATAGTACATAATAAATAATACATAAAATATAATACATAATATATTAACAGAAATGCTCCTGGAAAAGATAAGTTTTTAAGGTTGACTTAAAAGATCCAATAGTGCCCAAGGTGCGGATAGAGTTTGGAAGCTTATTCCAGAGACGAGGTGCAGCGACGGAAAAGGAGCGGGCCCCGTAGAACTCCGTATTATACGGCGGTTCCTCGAATCGTATCTCGTACGATGTCTGGCGTGTAACCCTTCTAGGGACCCCGTTGTTTTAAAAGATCACAGAGAAAAAGAGGTGCTTGGTCATATAAAATCTTGTAGGTAAGGACTAGAATCTAGAACTTGGTGCGTTGATATATCGGTAACCAATGAAGTGCATGCAGGACAGGGGTAATGTGCTCATGTGATCGAGTGCGAGTGACCATGCGTGCAGCAGAGTTCTGAAGAAGTTGGAGACGGTGTGTGAGAGATGCAGGAAGGTTGTACAGCATGCTGTTTCCAATATCGAGCCGAGAAGTAACAAAAGCGTGAATGAGACGTTCAGTGCTAGTGCTGTCTAAAAACTTGCGAATGCGACCAATCCGATAGAGCGAAAACGACACTGAACGACATATATTTCCGACTTGTGGTTCCATGGATAAAACACTATCAAACAAAATTCCAAGATCACGAATGACAGAACAAGACTCAACATGTGTTTGCCCACCTGCCGTTGGTCGTTTTTTTTCTATATAAGACAATTTACGGAAAAATATCGATTTTCGGAATTTAAAATTGGTTATAATTAATTGTGAAATTGCAAATGCAACGTGATTTTATCGCCTCTTTCATGTCATATTCATTAGAAGGCTTGATCTCGCCTTAACTACATACAGCTTATCAAGCCCTTCACTCAACACTCTTCATTTTTCGGCACTAAATTTGATTGAGTATAGGCCCTCAACCGTGATCCAATCAGATTCCTTCGTTAAATGGGTTACTAAAAATAGACTACTTTCAATTCATTTTATTTATCCTGCGTTTAAAAAAATCGTCACGATTATCAAGTCTCGCGCTTCTAGCTAAAATGTCTATGTGACAATCGAAATGTAAAGGTCAAGGTTCGATTCATCGACGTTTAACATTTACACCGGCGTTTTTAGTTGTCAGTGAGTTAGCGGGGAAAAAAAATTCAACGGCTGTAAACTTGTCTAGTTCTTTTTCTGTCGGGGCTGCCATATTTGTTTACTACAGTCACGTGCTACATTGTGAGTGTGTTACCTGCCACGACTATTTTTAATCAAAACAACTTTGATGGATGGGGTGGGTTTTGAAATTATTTTCAACGTTCTTTGAATCTCACACTCTTCTTTTTTTAATATGTGAGGTACAATCGGTACAAATTTGAAGGTAATCGGACCTTCGGAACGTTGCTCGGGCGGTGCGAATTAAAACCCGTAACGAAAATTTGTTCATTCTTCAACGCGTTTTATATTGTATTATGGCCGCCACCTTAGATCCGCCGTCATTTACCAAACAACTCCTAAATATATCCCAAATCGACCATAATTTCTTTTAATTTCGCGCATGCCCCACGATGTAACCAATGTTTTCGGATCATTTTGTTTTTGCCCGGGTGCAATGTTTCTAACTATATTTAAACCTGTAACTTTGCGAGTTTTTGACTAATTTTAATACTTTTTTCTTGTTACCTTCTTTAAGATACTTGACATATTTCATGACACGTGGCGATGAATATGAAAGCTTTCATATCTGCATGGAACAGTAGCAGATCTAGTTATTTTTTTTGGTGTTTTATCCACTTTTCGGTTTTCTCAGAATCTACCCATAGGATCTTTCTGAAATTTTTACCTACCCCCCCAAAAATGGGTAGTGGCTGTTGGGTAAATATATTTTCAAAACGTTTTTCGAATCCGAAATCACCGAATTTTACGAACAAATGCATTTGACCTACTTTGCTGTAACTTTGTGACTATTTGACCTATTTTACATATTCCTTCTTCTTTGAATACCTGGTAACATTTACTTCAAATCTGCAATTTCGGATTTTCGAATTTCGAACATTCGTCGTTGTGATTTCGAACCGGAAATTCAATCAAAATGACAACTTCTTAAATAGTTGCACGATTTTCATGAAATTTGGTAGGTTAGTAGACCTCGCTATTGGGACTTAAAAATTGTCATTAGAAATTTTCTAAATTATCTCCCCTTAGTGATATTAGGGATCAAAGTTTTCATAAAAATCGACGAAATGTAGGTTAGATTGCCTTGATTTTTTTGATTTTTTACTAGCTACGACACTACTGATTCGCACACAAAAAATTGAGATTTTAGCCCAAACCGGAAGTGCAACCATCTTGAAACGTCAAAATCGATATTCCTTTGTTGATATTTTACTTACAGATAAGGCAATTATATTTTCCGAATCCTTTTAGTGTGATACAGTGCAATGTGTCTAGCCTCGTCCCTCGAGTCTCTCAATAAAACTAGGACCGGAGCGCAATATGGTACACGATTCGTGTACCAATGTTAGAAAAATTATTTTATCTTAAATATCGGATATCAGAAGCTCATCTTTTCCTGGTAAGTTTACATCATCAATGTTGATTTAAATTGACCAATAATTCGTGTTTTCGATGTCGAAGATTTTGGAGGATTTTGAGTTACGGACTTAGGTCCTTTAATAGTTGAACGATTTTTATAAAATTTAGTATGTCAGTAGATTTTGCCCATGTGACTTTAAAAATGTTATTAGAAATTTTTTAAATTATCTCTCCTTGGAGAAATTAAGGATCAAAATTTTCAAAAAATCGAAGAAATATTGGTCAGATTGCCTTGATTTTTTGATTTTTTACTAGCTACGGCACTACTGATTCGTACGGAAAAAAATGGAAATTGTAGCACAAACCGGAAGTGCCACCATCTTGAAATGTGAAAATCGATATTCCTTTGGTGATATTTTACTTACAGACAAGGCAATTATATTTTCCGAATCCTTTTAGAAAAGCCGAAAAACTGTCGGGAATATATGAAAGTTTAATAATATTTAAGAATAATAATCTTATAAGAAATAATTAGCTTTCATATGTAAATACATATGAAAGCTTAATAATAATTTTAGTAAAAAGAATAGTCTTTCAGACGAAAGTATGAAAGCCTAATAATCTCGTCATGTTAAAGTAAATCGGCAGTTGACTAGCCGCATCGCAAATGTATGGTCGTAGGTACATATCACATACAATCATACATCCGAGTCTAGATGTAGGTTACGGAGGATACCGGAATCTGTCGAGGTTTTAAATTAATACACAGTGTTTAAGGACATGAGACAAAAAAAGCCTATTGATTTTCAGCGATATCCGATAATTACCGCCAGAGTTATGGCCCTTGATCACTTTGAAATATCTTGTGAGCGCTCTAGAGGCTAAAGTTAATATCTGATTGACCTTAAATTGATACACAGTGTTTAAGGTCATGAGACGAGGAACCTATTGATTTTTAGCGATATCTGATAATTACCGCCAGAGTTATGGCCCTTGATCACTTTGAAATATCTTGTGAAAGCTGTAGAGGCTAAAGTTAATATCCGATTGACTTTAAATTGATACACAGTGTTTAAGGTCATGAGACGAAGAAGCCTATTGATTTTCAGCAATATCCGATAATTACCGCCGGAGTTATGGCCCTTGAACACTTCAAAAAATCTTGCGGATGCTCTAGAGGCCAAAGTTAATATCCGATTGACTTTAAATTTATACAGGCCAGTAGCCGACACCTAATAATATCAACAGAAAAAACATCTTGCTCCAGGGTAAGGAAATGTAAAAGATTTTTTGTAATCTAATAGAGATATATATTCTGATTAAAAATGCGAACAGTTCTAGCTCCCTAACCCTGCAGTATTTTTTATGTAGCGATCAGAAATTGGTGGACGATTTGATAAGAAATGCTACACTTTTAACCATATATGGACATAGATATTGGTCACGTGTGCTTAATTAGCCAGTCGTTAGTATGTAAACAAAAATAGCAAGTGGTTTTATTTACACTATAGCGAATGCGTGCACATGTAACGACATAGCGTTTACTGTGTGGGAACATTTTAAGATAAATGAAACCCTACAACGCGAGTTCTATCGGTCTGCCGAGTATAATAAGAACTAAGATAGCCACAAATGTAGTTCTTACATTTTAATGCGAAGAAGTATAAGGGTGCTGCTGGTGTGCTTGATAAAAATATTTGACCCAATTTTACAAGATTGTGGCATTGGACGTACAAATGTCAAATGACTATGATACATTTAGATACTGTTTCTTTTGGTGATTTGGGTGGGGTGCCTGGGCTGGAAGCTTCACCTAATTTCATAGGCATAGGGGGGAATTTTTGACTGGGGGGGGGGGGGGTTGGTGCCAAAAAAAAGCAGTTTTTACCATATAAAAAAAATGTATTTGAAGGCCCATGACAGGTTCCACAATATCTCTTTTGAGATGAATAAGTTCTTAAGTTCTAAATCATCAATAAAAGAGAACTAAATTTTATTTACTTGTAATTGTAATAATAAATAAAATTTATAATATACACAACTAAAAACAGTTGTTTATGTATTTGTAACTCATGGCGTATGGGTTCGATGACAGTTAGGGGGCAGAACCCGAAATGCCCGAACATATTTCAGTTTTCCAGGCAGCGACGTCGATTTTCCTCGAGAGGCGAAGAAGCTTAGCTTATATGCCCCCCTCCCGCCAAAGACAATTTTGGAATATTTGACGACTCCAAACACGTTTTCTTGCTATTTCAGCCGGTGAACAAAGCAACTTCAAAGTGGTCTAATATAGCGTAATTAAGGTGGCTGACTTGAATTCCAATCAATTGTTAACAGTCCAGGAAATCTGGGACCGTTGGGAGAAAATTTAACTGCCACAAACTTGTTTTCCTTCTATTCCAGTCAGCGAATACAGCAACCTCAATTTATTCTAATATAGCCTACCTGGCTGACCCGAATTCCAAACCACCAATCAATAGTCGCGCGGTTTGGGGGCCTCACACCCCACCCAAAGAAAATTTAGAAAATTTAATGGCTGCAAATGCGTTTTTGGCTTTTCTAGCCCGTGTAAGCAACTCCAAAAGTATCCAATGGTTTTGTAACCAAAATCTCACTCTGAATTCCAACCTTTCAATTCACAAATAATATTCAATACCTGAAAAATGTCGCACAAAGTACAGTGGCTCCAGACAAAATAATTTAATCCATAGTCAACTCAGTACAAATTTGTGATATTCAATTACAAGAAAAGTAAAATTAGTGTTTCATTAGGGCCTCGATGACAGTTAGGGAAACAAAACTAGAAATGCCCGAAAAATTTCCGGTTTATAGACAGCGCCGCCGGTTTTCTTCGAGAGGCGAAGAAGCAGGGCTGATATTGTATCCCCCCCCCCCCGAAATATTTTGATTATTTGACTTTCGGAAACGCGATTTGCTGTAGATGAAATAAAATTTGTTTTTCACTTTACCCGTCTTCCCGAAAGTTTAAATTGGGCACATTCAAGAACACAATATTTTTTATACAACTTTTACAAAGTACAATTGTGTGCCCAAATTTTCCAGGATTTGGTGCCCAAAATGGGGGGGGGGGCTCCTATGTTGACTACATTGCAAGAAAATTATCTATGATTTTCCATAGTTGTTTCTCCTTTTGAGTCTAAAGGCAAAGGGTCTAAATGCGTTCTGGCTTTTTTGAAAGGGATTTACAGTCATACATGTACAATAGTACATGTAGGTCTCCCGAGTAGAATGTTAATTACATGTACACCAATTAAATCTATATTTGTAAAAAAAAATAATAAAAATAGGTAGAATTTAATAAGCAAAATAAAGCACAAATTAATTACAATCTAGAATAGAGTTTAAGTAAGACATAAAATACATGCGAATATAAGGCACAAATAAAAACCATTATCGAAAAAGGGTGAAATGTTTATATCACAATATCATCGTCACTATCACTGTAATCACAGTTTTCATTAGGATTGTACTGCTCCCAAAGGTTCTGACAATTTGAGCAGTGACATAATGCATGGTAGCAGACCTCTTTATAGCCACACAGTCTTTTCCTCTAATGTGTAATGAAATATCCTCATCACCTTTCACTTGTGCAGCTTTACTAACTGACCTGAAAATCGATGAAGAATACTTTTATTGATACAATTTTTATAAATTAGCCAGCGACGGATTCCAGGTTTTTTTTTGCAGAAGGGAGTCTGCCAGGTTCCTTTTTATGGAAATCTACATTGTCGTCTCTAAATTACATACAAATTGTGCGTTTTAAAGAGAGAAATCGTTTTTATAACCTTGTAGGATCACATTGTGATTTAATTTTATTAATGCTAGGTATTCATTTTATTTTATGTAGTTGAGCAGGGTGGGGTTTGGACACTCCCCCTGATTAGCCCACCGGTAGATGAAATAATACAGTGTGCTATGTGGGGAAATTTGGTCTGAGCAGCAATTGAATTCCAACTTGTCAAGGGTTCTTCTATGTGCAAAACAACGGGTACCGGTACACAAGATCTCAGCTATTATCCCATCTAGCTTGCCTATTCTTTGACGCCCCGACATGAACATGTATTTTCCTGCACCACAAGTCCACAACCAAGGCCGGCAAATTACATGTAATTGATAAATCACCTGGAACTTTCTCAGCAAACAAGATTGAATCCCCAACCCCGGGTTAGTGAACCAGCATTTCACACACTAAGCCACCAATCATGACTTCCAAATTTAAATTAAAAAAAATAAATGTTTTTTTTTAGTGAAGCCAAGGCCTATATATAACTATCATTCATACATTTATGATAGACTTACCAGCATCTTTAGTTTCAGTCAGAACTAATTTATCTTTCGTTCTTTTATGTGCAACAGATAGATATTTATCTTTCTTCTTACAAACAATACATAATTCTGGTAGAACAAACTGCCTTTTTGCCGAACTAGATGGGTGCTAGATGATTCGGTACCAAGTTCATTCGGGACCCGCATTTTGAGATTATTCGGGACCTATTGGTTTTATGGTAGATTAGTGTGGGGTTCACGCTATAAACAATGGACGCGTCATTCAGCCAATGATTGACGCCGCGTGCTGTGACAGCACATGTTAAAGACAGATATATTATTATACTCGTAATTCTCCGAGAAACAGATTGGGGGTGTTAATTAAAGTGTTAATAATTGTCAATTAAATGCTTAATTAATTAATTGTCAATTCCACTAGTAGCAAGTGACTGGGTGTACAAGCATGTAGGGTCTTCACAACAAAACCCATTCCGCCACATAAATAATGTTTGTATTAAAAACCGATATCTAAATTGAAGAAATATTAAAAATATATTAATAGTAAAGTAAGACAAAAACTATTTTTCGATGAAGAACCAATTCCACTTGAACCCGAACTCAATGGTAAACTGTCAACATGTATATGTTGTCATTCTCGTGCAGATTTCTTTCATTAACAGAAATGTCCCGTGTATCAAAGATCAAAGAATATAAACGCACGTATAGCCACTTTTTTGTGTTTTAATGCGAACTCACTTTATCTAAAAGCGGCTCCGGCGCTATTTAAGAGATTATGTTTGACCCAATATTAACCATCGCCAATTTTTTTAAATCATGGGATAAAGTCAATTAACAAACAATGCGGGTCTACATGTACTTCATATTCCTGAAGCAACGGCCCGAGAAATCCCTCTCTGGCCATTGCTGGATTCGCTTCGGATTCTTGACATTTAAGTAAATGTGTCTATTCTTCTCGTTCAATCAAATCTACTACTTACGTACAGTAACATGACATTCCGTCGTTTAATCTTGGGTCTTCCTTAATATTTTGGACAAAGATTTAAGTTATTAAAAACGTTAAAAGTCTGTTCGTTACCATACCGTAGTGTTTACTTTACGTCAATACCGATAGCCTCGTTTGTCACGCAATTAGTTTTGCTGCAATATCCTGCTATGCGCTGGTTAATATAGCATAAAAAAAACGTGCACCCATGACGTAACGTTACGTAAACACAGTTGTCCTAATTAAACGTCTTGTTTTAAAGGTAATACCTTTGTAACGAATTCAGTGATTGGTCAGTAATAGGACCACTGGCCAGTCATAATTAGTGACAATAATACCCACTCAGTCCAGCAGGGAGTAGTCAGATTAGCTCTAATCAAACGGAACACTGCGAGGAGGATGCATGTACTTGTGTACATACAACATGTACGTAATTGTACTCAATCAGTGAAATTACTTTTTAACCATTAAAATTGTTGATCACCTCGTCTTGTATCTACTGTTAAATTTACTCAATCCGCTAAAATCACACCAGTATTATGTGATGGATAATGGCCGAAGACTGTCCATTATGTAAATAGAAAGAACAACTGAGGGGCGTTAGCCCCGAAGTTTTTCTTTGTATTTACATAATGGACAGTCTGAGGCTATTATCAAACTTAAAACATAGCACCATAGAGATACAAATAATGGATAGTTTTCTAAAACAACAAGCCATAAAATAATGGATATATTCTTAAAACAACATGCCCATGAATGCATGTCACAAAACACTCCAGTCATACAATGCAAGCATACACGGACAGTCTCAAATGTTCGACATTGAGACGGCATGTTTGAAACACAGTTGAAAACAAATATTAATAGTGAGAATATAATATGATAAGCATGTGGATACTGATTGATTACATAATGTAATCTATATGGCAGATAATAGTTGTACAAATTGTGATGTTCTTCGTATGGGGAATAATAGCCGTCAAAGTTGTGATGGAAAGGCTGCTCAAGAGAATGATTTAGATATTGATAATATTCTTAGTTGATGGGTTAATATGGAGGGTACTAGCCGTCCGAATTTTGATCCTATAACGCCAGTCATTCGATTAACCAATCAGAATCGATGTTGCAAGTGGCTATATTTCCTTTGTTTTGATTTCTATCGCTGCCAATGTCTACCAACAGTTCCGCGCAAAAAAGGTCAAGCACCCGATTCGACAGACCATTTGATTGGCTGACCTCTCATTTGAAGCAGAGTTTAAACATAAATCTTCCAGATCCAAGTTAATAAAGACAAGTAAAACGAAATTTTAAACTATAAAAACGAAACGAAATAGGATATGTGTTTTAATCAGATTGTAATATAAGTGACAGGACACATTACCAAAGGCACAAACCAATTCACGAAATCCAAACTCTACTGACATTATGGTGTGACGGTGATATATTTGAACCTTTTCTTTTAAATCGGATAAAAATTGTTCCCTGTTCCGGTTCCACAGACTTAAAACACCCTTTTTTGTTCAACCAGGGGCCATAATCGAGGAAGTGACGGTCCGATATGCGCCAATATTGTAAGGTATCGAGATCTTTGGGTAATAAACACAAATGTTGAGTTCCAACAAAGTGTACAGGCAGGGGCCATAATCAACGAAGTTACGGTCGCGTACAAGCCAATATCGAAAGGAACCGAGATCTTTGGGATATGTGCCTATATTTTAAGTTATGACGTGTAGAGTGTCCACAAAGAAGGTGCGTTAAAATGTGGGCGTATAAAAACGTATCATCGATCTAGTTCCGAAGGTACTATTAAACGTACAAGTGACATATAAAACGGACGGATTTAAGTGGAATTCTTTATGCAGAGAAACACGTGAAATCAACATTGGGTCATGTGACATTTCGGTAACTATGCGGTTTTAAAGTAATTTCATGTTCTGTAATTTAAATTGTTCAGAGAATAAATTGTCCCAAAATACATTTTCATTTTTCAGATAAGTGTTTGTTATTGGTATGTTGTTAAACAATCGCCTATTATTGCTTGTTTTTCTTCAGCTTTGTCTATGTTTAACTAAACTTTCAATTAGTCCGCCATCTTTAACTTAAACACTTAAAACAGCGTATAATTGGTCGAATCACGTCACATGACCAGTTTTGTCAACAAATAGCCGTTTGATTGGGCGGAGATATAGTGCGCGAAATTCGAAAACGGATTTTATCAATACAGCTCGATAATTCTACTAGAAAAAAACACTCGTTAAACTAAAATGTCATAACTTACATATTCTTGCTCTGAAATGTTACATTTCTGTTCGATGGAGCAAAGGTGACACGATATTCGATGTCAGCTACTGGCCTAACAGTGTTTAAGGTCATGAACAGAAGAACCCTATAGATTTTCAGTGATTTCTGATAATTATAGCCCTTGATTACTTAAAAAAATCTGGCGGATGCTATAGAGGCCAAAGTTAATATCCGATTGACTTTTAATTTACACACAGTGTTTAAGGTCATGAGAGGAAGAATCCTTTTGATTTTCAGCAATTTCCGATAATTATTGCCAGAGTTATGGCCCTTGATCACTTAAAAAAATCTTGTGGATGCTCTTGAGGCCAAAGTTAATATCCGGTTGACTTTAAATTTATACACAGTGTTTAATGTCATGAGAAGAAGAACCCTATTGATTTTCAGCGATTTCCGATAATTACTGTCCGAGTTATGGCCCTTGATCACTTAAAAAAATCTTGTGGATGCTCTTGAGGCCAAAGTTAATATCAGGTTGACTTTAAATTTATACACAGTGTTTAATGTCATGCAGGCCCGAGGCTTGTGGGGGGGAGGGCGGCCCCCCCCCCCATGGCCGTTCAATTCGAAATTTTTCTGTCTGCGTCGGAAAAAAATCGCTGGTTAGCTATGCTCGCATTTTCGCCGGGAAAGAGTTTTAGTATGACATAATGTCACATATCCTCTCAAATTCGGCCGAGAGATAGTAAATGTCGGCTGGAAACTTTTAATTTTCCGACACATTCGCCAAATGCATGTCATAGAGGCCGAAATTCACTTTCACAGCTTCTAATTTACGTGCTCTCCCCTCCTCCTGCTTACGGCAGTCGGCGATGACCTTCGTTCATTGATTTTTGTTGTCGGAAATTTTATCTTCCTCGCCCCCCTATGTCGGCTAAATTTTGGTTTCTGGCTTCGGGCCTGATGTCATGAGAATAATAATAATAATAATAATCGCGTCATTTTACAAGGGTAGCAAATTAGGCCTGAGGCCTTTTTCCAATTTGGCCCTTGGCACAGATCGTGCGAATGATTTTGATCATTACTGCAGGAAGAAACCGAAGAACTCAGGGAAACCTGCCTGATCGGACGAGAAGAGCCCTATTGATTTTCAGCGATTTCCGATAATTACTGTCAAAGTTATGGCCCTTGATGACTTCAAAAATCCTTGTGGACACTATAGAAGCTAAAGTTTACATCCGATTCACTTTAGTCTATTGAAACACATAGTTTAAGGTCTTGAGACGAACAATGAATTTTGATAACTTGAACAGCTACATCCATGATATTAAATGTCTCGCATACTAAAGGTTCGCATGGAGGAGAACTTTATTAAAGCCAAACAAATACTAATGATTTTCTGATAATTACTTTTTAAGTATTAAAATAAGTTGTTACTACTAATAAGATTTTAGTGTATTATAAATGTTTCACTTTCAGTATCAAAAAAATAATTAATATGCGACAACTATTGTTGACTGCCCGGACGATTTAGCTGCTGTGGGCGTATGTTCGTTGCCTGGCAACCTATCTTTAGGAATTGAAGGAATGACGCAAGAAAGGTTTAACTTCAACAGTCATATTTGAACGCGAGAGGATTTTTTTTAAAAATAGACAAATCGATTATAAACGATATTTGAATTAGTGTGTTTTCTTTAAAGTACAAACTGTTCCAAATTTTTAATCAGCCATCGACTGGCTTTTTGACTTGCATGTAAGGGTACCGTTGGCGGTACTACTTGTCTTCGCATGGCTGAAAGCTAAAGTAGCACAGAGTGACGGAGTATTACGAAAGTTTTCTAGCGAATATTCACTAGGCTGACCACTGTGCTAAAGTGAAACAAATAAAGTCATACTTTTCACATGGAATTACTTATCAGATTCTTTGAGTCTACTTTATGCTTTGAAATTTATTAAAAGACATACATAGTTTGTTGATAATAATAATATAAATAATAATGTCTTATTTAAATTTGTATTCTTTGGTCACCAAAAAAGGAGAAAGACTGAGACATCTACAGAGGTTATTATTATTTGCATCGAGATCTTCCTGTTCGAATTCCACGTTAAGGCCGAACACGACAAAGTCACATCCTACCAAGAGGAGAGCCAATGACTCTACTAGACCTACTAGATATGATTTTGAGGTAGGTCTGCAAGGGTAGAATTAGATAACAAATCATCTCTCAAGCCTCTGTGTTTCCGTGATGACTTTGAGTTTGGGTCCCATTACAACTACTCAACTAGGGTTACCATACGTCCCGGTTTTGGGGGTCCTTTTTGTCGTCCCATCCCGATGCCGCTCACGTGCCTAACTGTCCCAGTTTTTAAATCTGGTGTTTTTCAATTGAAAATAATAACACAAAACACATAAACTAGTGATCAAAGGGTGCAGGCTGTTTCGTAACCTGGCTGTTTCGTACCTAGTTCTTTCGTACCTCGTTTCGTACCTCAGATTGATTCGTACCTTTTCCTATGTGTTGTTGAAATAAAGTTGAAACATGGTTAGTACCTTTTCTAGGGTTGTTCAAAGAAAGTTGAAACACGATTCGTACCTTTTCCTACATGTTGAACTAAAGTTGAAACATGATTCGTACCTTTTCGTACATGTTGAAATAATGTTAAAACACGACGACTTAATAATATCCAACCACTACGGGAATTTTATACAAATGTCTGCAATATTCAAAAATATAGTTGGCAAAAAAACCCCCAAAGCACCGCGATCTGCCTTTGTTGTTTATAATCTGGTGTTGATTACTGAACCCATTAAGCGAGTGAGTTGTGATTCTTGTGTTCGGCAAAACAAACGGTTGGCAATAAACAATATGTACTAAAGATTATAGTATAGTTTTGATATTTTATTAAGCGTTTGGGCTAAGTAAGGCATTGAAGCATTCCCGCGTTCTGAAGAATTGTATCGCTGGTAAAAAGGCATCGCCAACTTCCCGCATCCAGTCCATGTATTATAAGGTCCGTGATAGTATCATGTCTCCTATAAATACGTGGCTGTTGACAGCTATTTCGTACCAAAAACAACAATTTTACACATTTTGTAGTATAGCCATGCCTACTATGGAAGGCGGCGAATCGACAATGACTCAATCGTGACAACCCAATTCCCAAGCTACCATACTCAAAAATGTTGATATAAACCTTCACACAGACATGATTTTGCATACTTTTAGTCATATTCCTGATAGCTCTAATCAAACGGAACACTGCGAGGAGGGTGACTTTTAGTGTACTTCAGTGATACAGCAAGCATTCACTATTTCTATTCTTTATTGATACGAAGGTACGAAACAGCTCATGTGAGGACGCTTAAGTTTAAGCACATGTAACAGTTGAAATTTTCAAAGGTACGAAACAGCTTACGTGAGGTACGAATGAACTAAGTACGAAACAGCCAGGTTACGAAACAGCTGACATTCTGATCAAAATGTATAAAACAGCGTTTGCTACAAGTACAAACAATCTTACTTCAGCACACCACTTCTGATCTCAAAAATTATTTGTACTGCACAATACATTCGGCAAATGTGCATAATACAGACCTCTGGACCAGTTTTTACAAAAATAACCCACTCGGCAACATATTTTTTTTTTAGTGTAACTACCGTCACAAAGTGACTGAAAACGCATCTCCCGGCTTCTACAAATGAAAAAAATTCTGACGGATCATGCCCCCAAACCCCCCTAGTAAGTTCGCCACTCCGGAGCTCAATGTTTCGCACCCTGCGGGCGCTCCATGATAAATTTAGATTTAGTCTACTGAGAAGAATAAATGTCCCGGTTTCTTCAATGATTAATCTGGTAACCCTAATTGCAACTAAGGTTGCAACCCCCGTTCTGATTCATTACGGGGCGTTTTATACAAAATTGACAGCATTTTTCATCGAAACAATTAAGATTGATTATTGTTATTAATAAATGGGTACAAATTGTCGTATTTGAAATCGAGGTGTTTAGCTGACATTACTAACACGACCATCTTATATGTTGATAGTCTCTATCATCCACACAAATATTCTACGTACGTAGAAGACTAGGGGGTTGTGGGGGACCGACACTAATATTTTGACGGCTGTCATTTTGCAACGTGAAAATGATGGGTGCCAATCGTAGCTAAAAACAAGCACATTGGTATATCTCAACATTTTTAGCTACCTTCCTTAGGGTGTAACAGTGATATAATCAAACGATTTTTTAAAACGGGTAATAATTGTAACCTCCAGAGGGACCACAAGGTAAACAAAGGTTATTTTGCGTATAATCAGGGGCCATAATACAGAAAGTTACAATCCAATATGCACAAATATCGAAAGTAACCAAGATCGTTGGGTTATAACCATGCATTTCAAGTTTCATCAAAATACAATTAAATTATACCATTTTTTAACAGTATTCGCATACGAACAGCGGACATTTTGTATGGCAATTTTGGTCTGATTTTTCCGAAAATCAAAATCAACCTTCTTTCGGGTGCAACGGTGATATACTCAAACGGTTTTTCAAATCGGATAATAATTGTGATCTCCAGAGGGACCACAAGATAAAATAGGTGATTTTTCAGACAATCAGGGGCCATATTTCAGGAAATTACCTTCTGACAGGCACAAATATCGAAAGGAACCAAGATCTTTGGGTTATAAACATGCATGTCAAGTTTCATCAAAATCGTATCAAAAATGTGACCTCTTTAGGGTCCACAAGCTAAAAACCTATATTTCAAGTTTTGTCAAAATCGGACAAAAATTGTGACCTGTAGAGAGTTCACAAACAATTGTGGACGAACAGGGCGACCACATAATACGTCAACATTAAAATGTGGGCGTATAAAAACTGATTTACATTCAATCATTTCCGTCTTTAATCTCATTTCAAACCAGTTATGTTCGGTGAAATACTTCTGAAGTCTCAATCGAAAAGTAAATCTTAAGCGTTTGGTTATTCTGGTCTACATGTTCTATGTCTCCACACATTGACGTCATGACGTCAATGTCTCCACATAAGAATATGCGTCACTGTCTAGCCTCGTTCTTCAAGTCCCTCATTAAAAATGGTCCTCAAACGCTGAAACGATTCGTGTACCAATGGTAATTTTTATACACCCACATTTTCATGTGGACGTATTATGTCGTCGCCCCTGTCCGCCTGTATGTCTGTCTGTCCGGATGTCCGTCCACAATTGTTTGTGGACTCTCTACATATGCGTTTCTTGTCTGATTTTGACGAAACTTGAAATAAAGGTTTATCCCCAAAAGATCTCGTCTGCTTTCTACATTGGCATATATCGGATCAAAACTTCATGGATTATGGCCCCTGATTGTCCGAAAAATCACCTACTTTAGCTTGTGGTTCCTCTCTGGAGGTCACAATTATTATCCAATTTAAAAAAACGTTTAATTATATCACCGTTACACCCTAAGAAATTTTGAGTTAGAATTTCGGAAAAATTGGACCTAAATTACCATACAAATTGGCCGCCGTTCATACGCAAATACTGTTAAAAAATGGTATATCAAGGTTTTTGGACCCTGTAGAGGTCACAATTTTAATTCGATTTTAATGAAACTTGAAATGCATGGTTAAAACCCAAAGATCTTGGTTCCTTTCGATATTCGCCCATATCGGATCGTAACTTCCTGAATTATGGCCCTGATTATATGCAAAATTGCCTTTGTTTAGCTTGTGGTCCCTCTGGAGGTCACTATTATTATCCGATTTAAAAAATCATTTGATTATATCACCGCTACACCCTAAGGAAGATTGAGTTCGAATTTCTGAAAAATTGGACCAAAATTGCCATACAAAATGGCCGCCGCATGTACTCAAATCCTGTTATAAAATGGTATATCATGGTTGTGGACCCTATAGAGGTCACAATTTTAATTTGTTTTTGATGAAACTTAAAATGCATGGTTATAACCCAAAGGCCTTAGTTCCTTTTGATTTCTGCGCATAATGGTTTGTAACTTTCTGAATTATGGCCCCTGATTGTACGCAAAATTTCCTTTATTTAGCTTGTGGGCCTTTTGGAGGTCACAATTATTTTCCGATTTAAAAAAGTTTGATTATATCACCGTTACACCTGAAGGAAGGTTTCAGTTCAAATTTCAGGAAAATCGGACAAAAATTGACAGAAAAATGGCCGCCGCTTGAACGTGAATACTGTTAAAAAAATGGTATATCATGGTTGTGGACCCAGTATAAGTCACAATTTTGATTTGATTTTGATGAAACTTTTTTGAGACACCGCCATGGGCTATATCTCCCCCTAAGATCGATCTAGATCTTACAAAAAACAGGAAGAAAGATACTAGTTCCACAGTCTTTCAAACTCTCTTTGAGAGATATAAAGGTCTAAATATGGTGATTATGCTCCTATATACACAGATGGTTCTAAGGATGATGATCGGGTAGCTTCGGCTACACTAACGCCATCTGAGACCATTACTGTGTGTCTCCCACCTGTTGCTTCCATATTTACAGCTGAACTCCAGGCCATTCTTCAGGCCTTGGAGTTCATTCAGTCCTCCTCAGCTTTAAAGCATATCATTTTTACTGATTCTTTGTTCTCGCTTAAAGCACTTAACAATAAACAGCTTGAACACCCATTAGTGGCAGGGATTTCATTAAGAGCCGGCGGCCGGCGAATTTCCCTGCCTATTCCCCGCCTACATCACTCCTTGCGCCGGCTATATTTTGATGTAACGGTTGTAAAAATGAGTACGTCTTACTGGTAGTACAGCGTTTTGCTACCTAAAAATATAGAACGGGCAGCAGGCGAGTAAATAAACTAACTGCACGCCCATCAATAAACAGCGTCACGTTAAAAAGTACAACAATGTTTGCATGATCTACTAAATAACTAGCTACCTATTAAAACCGTATGGAAACTACGTCTTTTGAAACTCTATGCAGAGAAATACACGATCTCATGTCGCAAGGAATTCTTGCCTACCATATTAGACATGGCTTAATACGAAATGTGTAAAATGGTTGATTTTGGCGCGAAATAGCTGTCAATACATGGACTGTATACGTGCCGCACGAGACGGGGGAAGTCAGCTACATACGAGTGATAAACTGCCAATCTAATTTTAATGAAATACCGTTTTATAAAGACGAAAACAATGCTCCAACAATACAATCAAAAGATTCCCTCGGAAATGCCTCCAGTGTAAATTAATTTTAAATCCAATTGTAATTTATTATTTAATTCACAATCAGAATGTGCCGTTACTGTCAGACAACGAGTAAACTAGTTCCTGACATGACGAGTCAGGAGGATCTTCCATTCGCCCCCCTTGGCAAATGTATATTGTCGCGTGTTTTTTCTTTATTTCACATTTGTACCGTCTTCTGCAACTTCTCTTCAGGGGGGGGGGGGGCATTCAATAATCTGGTATGCCCTCTGTTTGCCCCCCCAATAATTTTTAAATTTTTTTTAGTAGGTTAACAGCAGGATAGGCTTGTAAGAAATCAGTCTCTGACAGAGTAGGGATGTGAGATTCAATCACCGTAGAAGGTATTGATTACTGAAACGTATCACAAACTCTAAACAATACCATGTAAATCACTTAGAAAGTGCTTTTTACGATCCTCAAAGTTTTTTGGGTATAGAGTATAGGTTCAACGCGGCGTGAATATGCGTTCACTTGATACACTCAATCCGTTCGTTTGACACCTCCCTCTTTTTTCGGATATACTGGTGATTTTGCGACGAACAGTATCAGGTCAGCTCTATTTATCTCGATGACCAGTATCTGAGATACTGCCAAACTGCATTTCCGGCAGTTTATTGAATAAAATATTGTGGCAAAAATATTCATTCAATTTAATTCACTCACTCCGTCGGTTTGCCAGTTTCCTCTCTGGTCGGATAAACTAGTGATTTGGCGACAGGCGGTATCTGGTAAGCTTGTTTTATCTTGTCGATCAGTGCCTGAAATACTGCCAGATACTGCATTTCGGGGGCTTTCTTTAGGTTCTCCAGTCCCTTCATTTGACACTTTTCTCTCTGGGGTCAGATAGACTAGTGATCAGGCGACAGACGGTATCTGATCAGCTCTATATATCTCTACAATCGGTGCCTGAATACTCCCAGACAGCATTTCCAACAGTCTATTTTTCAAAAATTTCTTGGGGAGGTCCCAATATTCCCACAAGGACTCCCTACTCTGGCACTTGGGAGTGGATTTCGTCGAGGTTCGCAAGTCCGTTCGTTTGACACTTTATCTCAACGATCAGTGCCTGAAATACTGCCAGGCTGCATTTACGGCAGCCTGTTTTTCAAAAATTTTCTGGGGGATACCCCCCTAACCTTATTTGAAGCTCGTGCCTTTGCCCCTTTAACCTTGGACTTTGCCCCAGCCTTGCCCCTCCAACCACGCAGCTCCCAGTGCTTCTCTTGTTGTTTTTTCGTCAATATGATTATCGATTATGTTAAAATATTATGCACGGGAATTGTTGTACTATTTGTAATCTATTGCCAGTTTTGAATTTTTAGTTAGCAGTTAAAGTTGTAAGGGTAAGTCAGAACACGGGAATGTCTTACACAACCCATTTACCGCGTAACTAATATCAAAACGAATGTTGTTTATTGCCAATTTAAACGATTTATTCCAACATCTCTTTAGCACAAACTCAAATAAATGTACTACAGTAATATACATTCAGCTATTCAGTGTTCACGGGTAGTTTAATAATTTACTTATCAACAATCACAAGAAAAAAACTCGTAAGGCAGTACAGACTTTGACATAGAATTTATACGGCATCCGGTTAATCGGCACCGATTTTTGACTGACCGATTTACCGATTAAAGCATTTTTTGTAATCTTGACAACACTAATTTCTACCTGGAATTCATATGAAGTGTGTATTTATTTGAATACAATACAAGACTGGTGAAATTACGAGTGGACCGGTATTTTTCACCTCTATACTATCTGTACACAGTGTACCAGTAAATTTTGAAGCTAGCGGAAACACGGAATGTTATCATCCACTTTTTATAGGCCTACAGTGTACTGTTTCTACAGAATCAAAAATTCAACAACCATTATCTCACTTGGCTGCCGTGGGCGTATATTTCTATGTCTGGTAATCTCTCTCTCCTTTTTAGAGCTGAAGAATATGTTGATAAAGGCATCGCTTGTCCACGATAATCACCTCGGTGGAAGCGGATGAAAAAATACAAGTAACTCGCACATACAGAAAGGGATCACCGCGTTGACAGTTAGATCGATCCACTTTCCACTTGTGCTAACTTTTCGAGTTCAAAAAATATTTACCTGATAGTGATAAAGGTTTTGATTGAAATACAGAGATGCCCATATTCGTCTTTAAGTGTAGAATTCTGAAAGTGGTGTAAAATCAACCAAATTGCATCCTATTGAATGATAAAATGAATTATTTTCTCGGGGGTGCATGCCTCCGAACCCCCCTAGGTTTATTCGCGCTTACGGCCCTCAACTCGATCGTCTTCGGCACTCATTTTCGAGCAACCTACTTTACTAATATACCCATCTACAGTAATATTTAATGAAACCCCTGAGTAGCAGTATTTAGTGTCTGCTACTATCGTACGAGCTCAGCAGCAAAGAAGTCGTCTTCTGCTGGCTTCCCAGTCACGTTGATATAAAGGGGAATGATCTAGCAGATTTTGCTGCCAAAGCTGCTTTCGATCTTCCCCAATCATACTTTTTAATTCCTTATAAAGATTTTAAATTCTCAATAAATCATTTTATTTATGACCGCTGGCAACGGTCTTGGGATCTTGCACGCACAAACAAATTTCGTCACATCAAGCCTCTCTTAGGAAATTGGCCAAGCTCATATCGTACAAGGAGAGATAAAGTTGTCTTGTGTCTAGCATAGGTCATACTTTTTTAACACATATTTTCATCTTAAAGCGAGAGCCTCAACCAGAATGTCAACACTGCCATGTTCCTTTGACAGTGAAGCACATTTTGATTGTGCAAGCATCTGAAGAATATCAGATCTAAGTACTACCGTTGCCAGTCAGCACGTCAGCTATTTGCACAGCTTTATGATAAATTACTAACATTTTTAAGAGAGCTTTATGATAAATTATGATAAATGACCGGAGCTTTATGATAAATTACTAACATTTTTAAGAGAGACAAATTTTTATTTAAAATTTAATTGTATATATTTATTGTATATATTTAAAATATTTATATAATGTAATTGATATATTTATTAAGCTTTCATATATTTATATATGAAAGCTTATTGTTTCTGTTAAGATTATTATTCCTATTATTATTTTTTTTGTGTGTGTTTTATCCACAAATCGGATTTCTCAGAATCTACCCATAGGATCTTTCTGAAACTTTTACCTACCCCCCCAAAAATGGGTGGTGGCTGTAGGGTAAATATATTTTCAAAACGTTTTTCGAATCAGAAATCACCGAATTTGACGAACAAATGCATTTGACCTACATTGCTGTAACCTCTTGACTATTTGACCTATTTAACTAATTCTTTTTTCTCTGGGCACCTTGTAATCTTGACTTCAAATCTGCACTTTCGGATTTTCGAATTTCGAAAAATTAGTCGCTGTGATTCGGAACCGGAAGTTAAATCAAAAAGACAACTTCTTTAATAGTTTACAATTTTCATGAAATTTGGTATATAAGTAGATCTCACTCAAACGACTTTAAAATGTCATTATAAATTTTCAAAATTATCTCCCCTTGGTGATATTAAGGATCAAAGTTTTCAAAAAAATCGACGAAATATAGGTCAGATTGCCTTGAATTATTTTTTTTTACTAGCTACGACAATACTAATTCGTACACAAACATTGGAAATTGTAGCACAAACTGGAAGTGCAACCATCTTGAAAGGTGAAAAAACCCTAAGGCTTTTTTGATTTTTATACGCCCACATTTTCATGTGGACGTATTATGTTGTCGCCCCTGTCCGTCTGTCCGTCCGTCCGTCTGGACGTCCGTCCGGACGTCCGTCCACAATTGTTTGTGGACTCTCTACAGGTCACAATTCTTATCCGATTTTGACGAAACTTTAAATATAGGTTTATCCCCAAAAGATCTCGGCTGCTGTCGATATTGGCATGTATCTAATCAAAACTTCATGGATTATGGCCCCTGATTGTATGAAAAATCACGTTTTTAGCTTGTGGACCCTATAGAGGTCACAATTTTGAACCGATTTTGATGAAACTTGACATGCATGTTTATAACCCAAAGATCTTGGTTCCTTTCGGACCAAAATTACCATACAAAATGGCCGTCGTTCGTACGCGAAAACTGTTAAAAAATGGTATATCAAGGTTGTGGACCCTGTAGAGATCACAATTTTATTATACGCCCACATCACATTTTCATGTGGACGTATTATGTCGTCGCCCCTGTCCGTCCGTCCGTCCGGACGTCCTTCCGTCCGTCCACAAAAGTTTGTGGACTCTCTACAGGTCACAATTCTTACCCGATTTCGACGAAACTTGAAATATAGGTTTATCCCCCAAAGATCTCGGCTGCTTTCGATATTGGCACGTATCGGATCAAAACTTCATGGATTATGGCCCCTGATTGTACGAAAAATCACGTTTTTAGCTTGTGGACCCTATAGAGGTCACAATTTTGAACTGATTTTGATGAAACTTGACATGCATGTTTATATCCCAAAGATCTTGGTTCCTTTCGATATTTGCGCCTATCGGAACGTAATTTCCTGAATTATGGCCCCTGATTGTCCGAAAAATCACCTATTTTAGCTCGTGGTACCTCTGGAGGTCACAATTATTATCCGATTTGAAAAACCGTTCGATTATATCACCGTTACACCCTAAGGACGGTTGAGTTCAAATTTCAGAAAAATCGGATCAAAATTACCATACAAAATGGCCGCCGTTCGTACGCGAATACTGTTAAAAAATAGTATATCCAGGTTGTGGACCCTGTAGGGATCACAATTTTAATTTGATTTTGATGAAACTTGAAATGCATGGTTATAACCCAAAGATCTTGGTTCCTTTAAATATTTGCGCATATCAGATCATAACTTCCTGAATTATGGCCCCTAATTATACGCAAAATCGTCTTTAATTAGCTTGTGGTCCCTCTGGAGGTTACAATAATTATCCAATTTAAAAAATCGTTTGATTATATCACCCTTACACCCTAAGAAATGTTGAGTTCGAATTTCTGTAAAATTGGACCAAAATTGCCATACAAAATGGCCGCCATTCGTACGCGAATACTGTTAAAATATGGTATATCAAGGTTGTGGACCCTGTAGAGGTCACAATTTTAATTCGATTTTGATAAAACTTGAAATGCATGGTTATAACCCAAAGATCTTGGTTCCTTTCGATATTTGGGCATATCGGATTGTAACTTCCTGAATTATGGCCCCTGATTATACGCAAAATCGTCTTTGTTTAGCTTGTGGTCCCTCTGGAGGTCACAATTATTATCCGATTTAAAAAATCGTTTGATTATATCACCGTTACACCCTAAGGATGGTTGAGTTTGAATTTCGGAAAAATTGGGAACAAAATTGCCATACAAAATGGCCGCCGCATGTACGCGAATACTGTTATAAAAAGGTATGTCAAGGTTGTGGACTCAGTATAGGTCACAATTTTGATTCAATTTTGATAAAACTTGAAATGCATGGTTATAACCCAAAGATCTTGGTTCCTTTCGATATTTGGGCATATCGGATTGTAACTTCCTGAATTATGGCCCCTGATTATACGCAAAATCGTCTTTGTTTAGCTTGTGGTCCCTCTGGAGGTCACAATTATTATCCGATTTAAAAAATCGTTTGATTATATCACCGTTACACCCTAAGGATGGTTGAGTTTGAATTTCGGAAAAATTGGGAACAAAATTGCCATACAAAATGGCCGCCGCATGTACGCGAATACTGTTATAAAAAGGTATGTCAAGGTTGTGGACTCAGTATAGGTCACAATTTTGATTCAATTTTGATAAAACTTAAAATGCATGGTTATAACCCAAAGATCTTGGTCCCTTTCGTTATTTGCGTATATCATATCGTAGCTTTCTGAATTATGGCCCCTGATTGCTCGAAAAATCGCCTATGGTCCCTCTGGAGGTTATGATTATTATCCGATGGAAAAAAGCTTGACTCTATCACCGTTACACCATACCGAAGGTTGAGTTTGAATTTCAGGGAAATCGGACCATAATTGCCAGACAAAATGGCCGCCGTTTGTACTCTAATAGTGTTAAAATATGGTATAACAAGGTTGTGGACCCAGTATAGGTCACAATTTTGATTCGATTTTGATGAAACTTGAAATGCATGTTTATAACCTAAAGATCTTGATTCTTTTTGATATTTGCGCATATCAAATTGTAATTTATTTGAATTATAGCCTTTGATTGTTGGAAAAATCACTTTCGGTTTTGCTTGTTCTCTAACCATCTCTCGAAAATGTGGGCGTATCCTGCCTGGCAGTGCCAGCTTACTATCTTTTCGATTTTGATGAAACTTGAAATGCATGGTTATAACCCAAAGATCTTGGTTCCTTTCAATATTTGCGCATATCGGATCGTAACTTCCTGAATTATGGCCCCTAATTATATGCAAAATCGCCTTGGTTTAGCTTGTGGTCCCTCTGGAGGTTACAATAATTATCCGATTTAAAAAATCGTTTGATTATATCACCGTTACACCCTAAGAAAGGTTGAGTTCGAATTTTGGTAAAATTGGACCAAAATTGCCATACAAAATGGCCGCCATTTGTACGCGAATACTGTTAAAAAATGGTATATCAAGGTTGTGGACCCTGTAGAGGTCACAATTTTAATTTGATTTTGATTAAACTTGAAATGCGTGGTTAAAACCCAAAGATCTTGGTTCCTTTCGATATTTGCGCATATCGGATTGTAATTTTCTGAATTATGGCTCCTGATTATACGCAAAATCGCCTTCGTTTAGCTTGTAGTCCCTCCGGAGGTCACAATTATTATCTGATTTAAAAAAATCGTTTGATTATATCATCGTTATGCCCTAAGGAAGGTTGAGTTCAAATTTTGGAAAAATTGGAGCTAAATTGCTATACAAAATGGCCGCCATTTGTAAGCGAATACTGTTAAAAAATGGTATATCAAGGTTGTGGGCCCTGTAGAGGTCACAATTTTAATCGATTTTGATGAAACTTGAAATGCATGGTTGTAACCCAAAGATCTTGGTTCCTTTTGATATTTGGACATATCGGATCGTAAATTCCTGAATTATGGCCCCTGATTATATGCAAAATCGTCTTTGTTTAGCTTGTGGTCCCTCTGGAGGTCACAATTATTATCCGATTTAAAAAATCGTTTGATTATATCCACGTTACACCCTAAAGAAGGTTTACATCGAATTTCAGAAAAATTCGGAACAAAATTGCCATACAAAATGGCCGCCGCATGTACGCGAATACTGTTATAAAATGGTATATCAAGGTTGTGGACCCAGTATAGGTCAAAATTTTGATTCAATTTTGATGAAACTTGAAATGCATGGTTATAACCCAAAGATCTTGGTTCCTTTCGTTATTTGCACATATCAGATCATAACTTCCTGAATTATGGCCCCTGATTGTCCAAAAAATCACCTACTGTCCCTCTGGAGGTCACGATTATTATCTGATTTAAAAAACCGCTTGACTCTATCACTGTTACACCATACGGAAGGTTGAGTTCAAATTTCGGAAAAATCGGACCAAAATTACCATACAAAATGGCCGCCGTTCGTACGCAAATACTGTTAAAAAATGATATATCAAGGTTGTGGACCCTGTAGAGATCACAATTTTAATTCGATTTTGATGAAACTTGAAATGCATGGTTATAACCCAAAGATCTTGGTTCCTTTTGATATTTGCGCATATCAAATTGTAATTTAATGAATTATAGCCTTTGATTGTAGGAAAAACCACTTTCAATTTTGCTTGTTCTCTAACCATCTCTCGAAAATGTGGGCGTATCCTGCCTGGCAGTGCCAGCTTACTATCTTTTTATTTACAGACAAGGGAATTATATTTTTTGAATCCTTTAATTAAAGCCGAAAAATGCTTGAGAAAAGAATTTTGATTTAGGTCAACTGATGGACGCCATTTTAAATTGAAAAAGAACAATAGTGAAAAATCCACATTCATGGGCTTGAAAATATACACAATTGGTCGTGGCTTAGAGAATCCATTGCCTATTAACGAAAATAATGCATTTCAGGATAGCCTGGCTCATGGTCAAATGTTTGGCATTTTGATATTTTAAAAATTCGAATTACCCCTTTGATGTTTTCCGTGCCGACAAGGTTGTTTTCGTGTTAGCTTGATTTGAATTCGCGCATGCGCTACGCTGGAACCAAATGTACCATAAATACCAAATTCCGGCAAGCAACTTTTTAAGTTGGTACCTAGGTACCCTAAAATTTTCAAGGCGATACCTGCATTTGTTCAAGTCGTTTGTTAGTGACACCTGTCGTTCGTGATTTGTATATACATATACAAAGCTTCCATAAATATTTTTTTGCCCAGCTGGAATATTTCTAACTATATTTAGACCTGTAACTTCGCGAGTTTTGGACCAATTTTAATATTTTTGTCCCCCGCCTTTCGAAGAAAGCAGGGGACTATTTAAATGGGCTGTCTGTCCGTCTGTCACACTTTTTGGGACACAATAACTCTCGTTCTAATTGAGCTAGAATGTTCAAACTTAGTGTAGGTGTTTATTATGGCAATACCTTGATGGAGTTCGAAGATGAGCATTTTCCGCTTAGTGTAAGCAGAGATAAGCAATTTGATTGGTTGATGCTTTGGGACACGATAACTTTAGTTCTAATTAAGTGAGAGTGATGAAACTTGGTGTATAGTTTCATTACATCAATACCTTGACTAAGTTCGATAATGAGCATTTTCTGCTCAGGCTAAGCAGAGCGATAAGCAATTTGATTGGTCGAGACTTTGGAACTGAATAACTCTCATTCTAATTGAGTTAGAATGTTCAAACTTAGTGTGAGTGTTTATTGGGTCAATGTATGGATTGAATTTGAAGATGAGCATTTTTTGCTTAGTTTAAGCAGAGGCAAGCAATTTGATTGGTTGATGCTTTGGGGCACGATAACTTTAATTCTAGTTAGGTGAAATAAAGAAACTTGGTGTGTAGTTTCATTACATCAATACCTTGACTGAGTTTGATAATGAGCATGTTCTGCTCTTGGTAAGATGGCTGATAAGCAATTTGATTGGTCGAGATTTTGGAACACAATAACTCTCGTTGTAATTGAGTTAGAATGTTCACACTTGGCATAGGTGTCTATTAGATGAATACCTTGATGGGGTTCGAAGGTGAGCATTTTCTGCTTAGGGTAAGCAGAGATAAGCAATTTGATTGGTTGATGCTTATTAGGTTCTGATTAAGTGAGAGTGAGGACACTAGGTGTATAGCTATAGCTTTATAACACCGATATATTGACCAAGTTCGTTAATCAACTTTTTCTGCTGAGGGTAAGCAGAACGATAAGAAATCTGATTGGTTGATGCTTTGGGGCAAGATAACTTTAGTTGTAATGAAGTGATAGCAATGTAACTCAGAACTCAGAGTATAGATTCATTTTTATCATTATCTTGACTAAGTTTAATGTTGCAAATTTTCTGCTTTGGCTAAGGAGCGATAAGCACTTTTATTGGTCAAGACTTTGGAACATAACTCATTAGGTGAATGTCTTAACTAAGTCAATAATTAATATTTTGAGCTAAAGCTAATATTTTGAAAAAAATAAATGTTCGATTAATTAATATGTGTCATCTTATTATATTGGGATTTCGGCGGGGGACATCAGCCTCACTGTTGGCTTGTTTTTATTAGTTTGTGTGGAGTCGACGACGGACGTTAAACATCATTTCTGTCTTTCTCTCTCTCTCTCTGGATGAACTTTCTCGGCCAATGCAGGGAACGAACACCCGACCTTACGCATTTAGCCACAGTGATCCCCCTGCTCCATTTGGACCCCGTGTGCGCACTGTATCATAAAGCTTGTAATTGAGTCAACTGGTGTGGTTTCGAATCCCGGGTTGTATGTGGCAAGGAGTAAGGTCGCCTGTCCAACCTCGAGGAGTTTCTCCGGGTCCTCCAATTTCTTACCACTGCTAAAGGTCCCTACGCGCAAGTGAATTATTGAAATAAAAGTAAACCATATGTTAGTCCTTAAATTACCTAGTTTGTTTCGAGTGGACTTTAACCCCATTTCTCTCCCTCTCTCTTCTCTCTCTCTCGCCCTCTCAATTTGGACCCAATAACTGTAGGGGATCACGTGGTTAGCCAGGTTTTACCGCTGGCGCGGTTTCCCTTGTCAGTGATGCAGGAGGGATCGCCTGAGTGACAAAGGACACCTGACTAGTCGTTCTGATGGTTCGAAATACCAAGGTCCGTGTCAACATTGGCGTGCACTTAACAGAGCCTTGGGCAGTCGGAATTCGATATAAGAGTAGGTAGCACCGCTGTCTGCGCAAAATCTCCCTCAAAGCACACTGCATGCCCGTCTTTATTATCCCGGTTTAGGAGCAGAACAGTAGGACGTTAATCCCAATTTCAGATCATTTAGTTCTATGCTATAAGGTGGGTCACTCGGCTAAGTGGGTAAGGTGCTGGCTCGCTAGCCTGCAGGCCGGGTGTGCGATCCATACATTGGCCGAGAAATTTCATCTCGATTTTCCGGCGTGATTTCCCAATGCCAGTGATGCAAACGGAGGGCCTGACACGGACAGCTGCCTAGTCGTTCTGATAAGACGAAAAACCGAGGTACCGTGTACACATTGGCGTGCACGTAAAAGATCCCTTGGCAGTTGGAATTCAGTTGCTGCCCGGGCAAAAATTTCCCTCATAGCACACTGTATGGCGTATGCCATTGCCCGGCTCCAATGTTTCTAACTATATTTAGACCTGTAACTTTGCGAGCTTTTGACCAATATTAATATTATTTTATTTATATTAGTTTGTGTGGAGTGGACGTTAACATCATTTTTCTCTATCTCTCTCTGGATGAACTTTCTCTGCCAAGGCAGGGATCGAACACCCGACCTTACGCATTTAGCCACAGTGATCCTCCGGCTCCATTTGGACCCTGTGCGTGTGCTGTATCATAAAGCCTGTCATTAAGTCAACTGGTGTGGTTTTGAATCCCCGGTTGTACGTGGCAAGGAGTAAGGTCGCCTGTCCAACCTCATGTGGTTTCTCCGGGTCCTCCAATTTCTTCCCACTGCTAAAGACCCCTACGCACAAGCGAATTATTGAAATAAAAGTAAACCATATGTTAATCCTGAAATTACCTAGTTTGTGTCGAGTGGATGTTAAACCCCATTTCTCTCTCTCTTTTCTCTTTCGCTCTCTCAATTTGGAAGTAATAACCGTAGGGGATCACATGGTTAGCCAGGTTCCGGCATGGCGCGGTTTCCCCTTGTCAGTGATGCAGGAGGGATCGCATGAGTGACAAAGGACACCTGACTAGTCGTTCTGATGGTTCGAAAAACCGAGGTCCCGTCTAAACATTGACATGCACTTAACAGAGCCCTGGGAGGTTGGAATTCGATATAAGAGTAGGTAGCGCCGCTGTCCACGCAAAATTTCTCTCAAAGCACACTGCATGCCTGTCTTTATTATCCCGGTTAAGGAGCAGAACAGTAGGACGTTAATCCCAATTTCATTTCTTTTAGTTCTATGCTATAAGGTGGGTCACGTTGCTAAGTGGGTAAGGTGCTGGCTCGCTAGCCTGCAGGACGGGTGTGTGCGATCCATGCATTGGCCGAGAAATTTCATCTCGATTTTCCGGCATGGTTTCCCATTGTCAGTGATGCAGACGGAGGACCTGACACGGACAGCTGCCTAGTCGCTCCGATGGGACGCAAAACCCAAGTCCTTATACACATTGGTGTGCACGTAAAAGATCCCTTGGCAGTTGGAATTCAGTTGCTGCCTGGGCAAAAATTTCCCTCATAGCACACTGTATGGCGTATGCCATTGCCCGGCTGCAATGTTTCTAACTATATTTAGACCTGTAACTTCGCGAGTTTTTGACCAATTTCAATATTTCTTTACGTAAAAGATCCCTTGGCAGTTTGAATTCAGTTGCTGCCCGGGCAAAAATTTCCATCATAGCACACTGTATGGCGTATGCCATTGCCCGGCTGCAATTTCGCGAGTTTTTGACCAATTTTAATAAAAAAAAATATTAGTTTGAGTGGAGTGGACATTAAACATCATTTCACCCTCTCTCTCTCTCTCTGGATGAACTTTCTCGGCCGATGCAGGGATCGAACAACAACATATTTTTAATATGTGAGGTACAATCTGTGCAAATTTGAAGGTGATCGGACCTTGGGAACGTTGCCTGGGCGATGCGAATGCACCCCGTCACGAAAATTTGTTTATTCTTTAACGCGTTTTGCAACGGCGGAGTAGTGACTGGCATCGATATCAAGGGTAAACAAAGCATGTTCCAAACAAAGGAACTGAATCATAAATCTCCGTTACAACCTCTGGCTTCGTCCAGAAATAACAGCCAATCAAAAGGCTTGAAAAGCTGCGAGGGCCAATAATATGGCGGCGTATATGATGTTTTTCATGTATTTCTGTTTAGGAATAGACAAAATACTAAATTGGTCCTCTTTCTTTGAAATAATTTAATAATAAAAAGAATAATAAACATAAAACTTGTGATTAAAAGTTGTACATTGATGTGTCAACATGGTATAGTCAATAAAGAACAACCCGTGTGACGAGTGAAAATAGCGTTGGAGTACATTTTTATACGCCCACATTTTCATGTGGACGTATTATGTCGTCGCCTCTGTCCGTCCGTCCGTGGGGATCACGGTGGCTAAGTGGACAAGGCGCTGGTTCGCTAGCCTGGGGGTTGAGTGTTCGATCCCTGCATTGGCCGAGAAAGTTCATCTCGATTTTCCGGCGTGATTTCCCCTTGTCAGTGATGCAGAAAGAGGGCCTGACAAGGACAGCTGCCTAGTCGTTCGGATGGGACGAAAAACCGAGGTCCCGTGTACAAATTGGAGTGCACGTAAAAGATCCCTTGGCAGTTGGAATTCGATATAAGAGTAGGCCGTAGCGCCGCTGCCCGGGCAAAATTTCCCTCATTGCACACTGTGGCGTATGCCCGTCTTCAATTAGCCCAGGTTAGGTGCTTAAGCGTAGGACGATAAACCCCATTTCATTTCATTTCCGTCCGTCCGTCCACAATTGTTTGTGGACTCTCTACAGGTCACAATTCTTGTCAGATTTTGACGAAACTTGAAATATAGGTTTATCCCCAAAGATCTTGGCTGCTTTCGATATTGGCATGTATCGGATCAAAACTTCATGGATTATGGCCCCTGATTGTACGAAAAATCACGTTTTTGGCTTGTGGACCCTATAGAGGTCACAATTTTGAACCGATTTCAATGAAACTTGACATGCATGTTTATAACCCAAAGATCTTGGTTCCTTTCAATATTTGCGCCTATCGGAACGTAATTTCCTGAATTATGGCCCCTGATTGTCCGAAAAATCACCTATTTTAGCTCGTGGTACCTCTGGAGGTCACAATTATTATCCGATTTGAAAAACCGTTCGATTAAATCACCGTTACACCCTAAGAAAGGTTGAGTTCAAATTTCGATAAATTCGGACCAAAATTAACATACAAAATGGCCACCGTTCGTATGCGAATACTGTTAAAATATGGTATATCAAGGTTGTGGACCCTGTAGATATCACAATTTTAATTTGATTTTGATGAAAGTTGAAATGCATGGTTATAACCCAAAGATCTTGTTTCCTTTCGATATTTGCGCATATCGGATCGTAACTTTCTGAATTATGGCCCCTGATTATACGCAAAATCGCCTTTGTTTAGCTTGTGGTCCCTCTGGAGGTCACAATTATTATCTGATTAAAGAAATCGTTTGATTATATCACCGTTACACCCTAAAGAAGGTTGAGTTCGAATTTCGGAAAAATTGGACCAAAATTGCCATACAAAATGGCCGCTATTCGTACGCGAATACTGTTAAAAAATGGTATATCAAGGTTGTGGACCCTGTAGAGGTCACAATTTTAATTCGATTTTGATGAAACTTGAAATGCATGGTTATAACCCAAAGATCTTGGTTCCTTTCGATATTTGCGCATATCGGATCGTAACTTCCTGAATAATGGCCCCTGATTATACGCAATATCATCTTTGTTTAGCTTGTGGTCCCTCTGGAGGTCACAATTATTATCCGATTTAAAAAATCGCTTGACTCTATCACCGTTGCACCATACGAAAGGTTGAGTTTGAATTTCAGGGAAATCGGACCATAATTGCCAGACAAAATGGCCGCCGTTTGTACGCTAATAGTGTTAAAATATGGTATATCAAGGTTGTGGACCCAGTATAGGTCACAATTTTAATTCGATTTTGTTGAAACTTGAAATGCATGTTTATAACCTAAAGATCTTTATTCTTTTCGATATTTGCACATATCAAATTGTAATTTAATGAATTATAGCCTTTGATTGTAGGAAAAATCCCTTTGGGTTTTGCTTGTTCTCTATCCATCCTTCGAAAAAGTGGGCGTATCCTGCCTGGCAGTGCCAGCTTACTATATTTTGTATATATTGTTATTGATGTTTATTTAATGTTTGTTTTATTGTTGAATTTGCAGCAATGCATGAAATTTGACCTCTCCTTCAAGTCTCCCTATGTCTCCCTCACTTCTCCCTATTGTGTGTGTAGGGAGAAGTCACTTCTCCCTAAAATTTGTTCGTAGTTTGAGCCCTGAGCTGACCGCTGTTTTGTTTCATGGTTCTCTGACCTTTTGGTTTGGTGCATTTGTAGTGAATTCTTTCATGAAATCATCCACAGATGATTGTTATCTGGATTTTGTCAATTGTTATATATATTTGTTAAAAGTTGTTGCTATAAATAAACCTTGAATTTGGCATTGCGTAGTTATAGTTTAAATGACAAATGCCTCGGTCTACTTAAAAAATCAGAATAAAAGGAACAAGCTCTCGCGTAAAGAATTAGCTCAGACACAAACACTCCATAAGCTGGTGATATTGGAATGTTACTACTAATAATTGCAAAGTTAACAATCGGAAAGTCAAAGTCATCACGTTTATCGTACAATTTAATACAATGTTTATGGCAATTGTCAAAATCAAGACGCAGATCCAAGTAGGAAGCGTTATTTTCACTGTCAGTAGTGTTTTTTAATTTCGAGCTCATCAGGATATATGAATGCTACAAAATCACAAAATTTTGGATAATAGAAATTAGAAGATCATAGAACATCATCGATATATGTAAGTAGTAGTTATTAGCACCCTTTCCGAGGTGTATCGGTGAATATCAGGACAGTTTTGGTCGGGGGATCAGCCGAGGCCAAGCCGAGGAAAGGTGCTAATAAGTCACTTACATCACATTTCTATCGAGTATTTTGAAGCGATATGTAAAAAATAGTATTTATTATCGAGTCGTTTCAACCGAAAAGTGACAAATGTTATTTCATTTATCCCTTTATGAGCCTCACGTTACATTTCATGGTAGAATGATTTCGCAGTCGAGAGACGAGCTGAGTAGTATTTACACGTGCGTCTAGCTATACCCTGGGCGTAAAACAATCACGTGTTTGTTTAGCCCACATCGTAGAAGACCGCAATATTATTAATATTATTGTCCCCCGCCTTTCGAAGAAAGCAAGGGACTATTAAAATGCGTCCGTCCGTCCGTCCGTCCGTCCGTCCGTCCGTCCGTCCGTCCGTCCGTCCGTCTGTCTGTCTGTCACACTTTTTGGGACACAATAACTCTCTTTCTAATTGAGCTAGAATATTCAAACTTGGTGTAGGTGTTTATTAGGTCATTACCTTGATGGAGTTCGAAGATGAGCATTTTCTGCTTAGGGTAAGCAGAGATAAGCAATTTAATTGGTTGATGCTTTGGGACACGATAACTTAAGTTGTAATTAAGTGAGAGTGATGAAACTTGGTATATAGTTTTATTTCATCAATACCTTGACTAAGTTCGATAATGAGCATTTTCTGCTCAGGGTAAGCAGAGCGATAAGCAATTTGATTGGCTGAGACTTTGAAACATAATTACTCTCCTTCTAATTGAGCTAGGATATTCAAACTTGGTGTAGGTGTTTATTAGGTCAATACCGTGATGAAATTCGAAGATAAGCATTTACCGCTTAGGGTAAGCAGAGATAAGCAATTTGATTGGTTGATGCTTTGGGACGCGATAACTCGAGTTGTAATTAAGTTAGAGTGATGAAACTTGGTATATAGTTTCATTTCATCAATACCTTCACTGAGTTCAAAAATGCGCATTTTCAGCTCAGGGTAAGCAGAGCGATAAGCAATATGATTGGCCGAGACTTTGGAACATAATAACTCTCCTTCAAATTGAGCTAGGATATTCAAACTTGATGTAGGTGTTTATTAGGTCAGTACCTTGATGGAGTTCGAAGATCGGCATTTTCTGCGTAGGGTAAGCTGAGATAAGCAATTTGATTGGTTGATGCTTTGGGACGCAATAACTTTAGCTGTAATTAAGTGAGAGTGATGAAACTTGGTATATAGTTTTATTTCATCGATACCTTGACTTAGTTCAATAATGAACATTTTCTGTTGAGGGTAAGCAGAGCGATAAGCAATTGATAGGTCTAGACTTTGAAACACAAAAATTCTCCTTCTAATTAAGGTAGAATGTTCAAACTACATGTAGGTGTAGGCGTACATTAGGTGAATGCCTTGATGGAGTTCGATGATCAACAATGTCTGATTCTATCTGGTAGAGAGTGATGAAACTTAGTGTATAGTTTGATTGCTCAATACTTTTGAAAAAAATAAATGTGCGATTAATTAATATGTGTCATCTATTTATTTTGGGATTTCGGCGGGGGACATCAGCCTCACTGTTGGCTTGTTATTAAATGTAGTATGAAGGAAATGCGAAACGTGGATCATTCCTGGTGAAAGTATGCATCAACGAATTATTTGTAATAAAATAGATGTCTTTCTAGGCGTTTTTGTTTTTATCCTGCTTATTTTAAATGTCTGTGAAGTGTCCAGCAAGAGAACTGCGCCTTTTATCATCACAATTACAATAATTATTCAGTGTTCTCATTTATATGTTTTGCATATTAATATAAATCAAACCAAATTATGGAATAGGTGCCAATTGACATGTATAATAATTGATTTGTGTAATATGATGTTTAGTTAATTTAATGTCATTGTATATATTTTTGAACTGCCAGTTTGTTCCACCCTGTTTGTTTTGTTACTGTGATTTTGTCCGGCTGCATTGTATAGAGCCATAGCTATCATTGCTATTTGGGCCGGACTAAACGTCCGCTACTTATTGCTTGAATGGTATCTTAAACAGTGTAGAAGTGTTCGTTTGTCGGGAATGAACAGTACTTTTTTTTTTTAAAGTGTACTGTTCATTTCTGATACACGGATACTTTTAAGCCTGTATTGGAAATAAACAGGCCAGTTTTATCAAAGGTTGCCAATGGCAACGAGGTAGAAGTGGGATGTAATGAGATAAAGAAGTCTATAACCCTTGATCACTTTGAAAATCTTTTGGACGCTTTAGAGGCTAAAGTTAATAACCGATTGACTTTAGATTTATACAGTAGTGAAGGTCAGAAGGTCAATTTTTCAATGATTTCCTAGATATATGGCAACTGATATTAAATGTTTTGAATGCTAAATGTTTAAATACGCAGAAATAGAAGTCAAATGGGTTGTTACTAGCAGTCACATTTTAGTGTGTTGTAAATGTTTTCATTTATGACAAAAAAAAAGTGTGACAACCCTTGTTGACTCCCTGAACGACTTAGCTGCTGTGGACTTATGTTTCATTGCTTGGCAACATATATTAAGTTTGCTGCTTGTTCTACATAACCATAATTAATAGGTAACATCTGTATGGTTTGTACAATGTGAGGATACAGAGCATTATGATTAATAATAAGGATGGATTACAGAGGTGACCTGTGGTTCAGTGAAAGAATTTAAGGCGATATCGGAGAATTATAACCATGGATTGACCCTCCTAAATTAAAGGAAAAATAATTTGCTCATAAAAATCAACTTCTGACATTGATCGGTAAAACCTTTGACCTTAATAGAAATTGTTGTCAGATCCAATTTAAGCAATACAAGCTATCGAAAAAAGGGCTTTTTTGCTCAAAAACCTATAATGGTAAAAAGTTTCTCTAAGTGAAACAGGTCAGTCATTGCCAGACCAAAAATTAAGTCTAAAGGGGAACCTGTAAAAGCTTCTATACTTAAATGTTTATTGTCAACTAAATACTCCTTTAATATTTCAATAATTCAATGTTGTTATCATATTATATTCTTTTAGATGAGACGTCTTGATTTATGCAACAAATTATTCAACTCTCCTCAGATACAGACTCTTTTAAGAGAATGGCCATTTTTAAGAGTGAATGTTCCGAAGGGATTTGAAAAGTATTTTCCGGGTCAAAATAAGAAAACCCCAAAGAAAGCCGAATCATTTCAACAACCCACAAGAGGTATAATTTTGAAATTTAAAATGCTCTATATTGGGTAGATTGGTGCTCTATGTTATATTTATAGCACGGCTTTCATGAGTTAAATGGTTTAACCCTGAGGCCATAGGCATGTCAGGAATATTTATATCGGCCATATTCGTTTCGGTTGTCAGAATTAATGCCAGGTTGATATGAGTCTCATATTTTTTGGTGTCCGTACAATTAATAAGCAAGGTCCTGAAAGAGAAAAAATATCTGAGCCAGAAGTGACCATCAACGAGCAGTGTGTAGTTATTTGGGACACCTGTCACTGTAAATATGGGACCATTTAATCTTGTGCTTTTAGCGTTGGTTTCTAACGCATCCATTTAATTTCAAAACATTGTTGAAAAATTGATAAAAAACGTTGAAAAATAACAAAAATGGTTTAATTATTAGTACAATGATTTAGATTAATGGCAACGGCTTTAGTTTCTCTGAGATGCGTTTAAAAACGAATTTCCCGTTCAATTATCTATGGCGTTTAGTTATTGGACAAGGCATTGAACTTCCCGAAATGCGTTGAAAATAGATTTCCAGTTTAATTATCTAGGGCCTTCAATTATTGGACAAGCCGTTGAATTTCCCATAGATGCGTTTAAAAATGGACTTCCCGTTATTAGATAAAACTTTAATTTCCCGCTAGACATTTTCCCGATCAGTTTATTTTGATAACAATTATAAATGTGAATATAAAAAAAATGCGCACACATCACACCTTACCGTGTCTGTAGTATTTATTACCCATTAGCCTATAAAAATAGTATTCCACCATTGACAAATACGTCAAAAATCGGTAAGTAAATCATGTCCCAGAACTCGGTAAATCACAGGTATAAATGCATCTTCATTAAATCACAAATGAATTATCGCAGCCTTCCACGTTTACACGTCGCCAGAATCAACCCCACAATGGCAGGGCGATAAACTCGCGAGAGAGTTATACATGTACTGGCGCCAAAAAAATCACTGTCGCCCAGTACATCAGTCTGATGACCCTTTTAGAGGATAAAAGTTCACAAATTCGACCAATCAAATAATTAATGTTAATAACAAGGGAAATTTATGACTCAATTGTATGTTCAAAGGCATGCTTTTGTATTATACGAACAATATGGTTTCATATGGCACCCATACGTGTGACGACACGTGGGAATGAATACAACAATAGCATTCGACCAATTAAATAATTAATTAATGCCATACAAAATAAATGTCTTGTTTTTCGGGCAACTGACAGCTGAAACTGTAGGGAGGGAGGGCAGTTTCTTTTTTTTTTTTACTCATTGATGGTGCAAAATAAAATTCAGCTATTTCTGAAAAATGTTGGGGCGGAAGGGGGGTCTTTTTTTCTTTTTTCTTTTTTAAAGGAGAAAGTCATTACTTGTCTTCATTTTTGCTTTCCGTTGTATTCAACTTATTGTACTTATTTAAAACATAAATCCAAAACCAAGTCTACTAAAACACTGATACTGAACACTGACTGAGAGGAAAATAATTTTCCATATTTAATTCATGTAATGTAGCTTAGGACGTACTACTAATACTATAAAGTATTAGTAATGGCGACAACCATAATTGAAATTGGTTTAAAATAAAATTCCATACGACTATGTAATAGCCCTCCATAAAGACAACAATATTTTTAAAAACTAAGCCTCTATACACATGTGTATATAAAAAAAACAGTACTTAAAACTAAATCTAGTATCGCCGGTTTATTTATAATTATTTACCGAATTCCAACCAATGCATGTCACGCCGTGTCATCGGTATTGAAGATTGCCGGAAATACTGTTTCTTGGGATATTTGAGTGTTTCTCAGGATATTCGGTGTTCAATCCGGTGTTTATATTGAATGACTATTTAAATCTAATTAACAACTGGTCAGTAAAACCATCAAATGGGTAATCCAATTATTATTTTCTGGATTATCAAAACTATCGTAAATGTGCTAATAATGACCCAGATTCTAAGGTATGCATTATGATATCATCATCGTATCGTATTCTTAGCCGCAAGTAATAATTAACCTGTTCTACGGTTCATTGTTTTATCTATAGGATTTTCCAAACAAGGACCGGCTGATGCCGGCAATAATGAGCCGATTAAGATCGAATTATTGAAATATTGTCGCCAATGATTTTGGACTTTTAACAAGAATCAAATTCTAGCTTATCACGGAAGGTAATTAATATCACGTGATACAAAATGGAGGTCCTTTCGATATCAATAAAAAAAGACAGCATTTTCATCCGAATCAGTTTTAATACACTTGAATGGATAAACATGTATGGCGGATATGCGGGATATTTTTTTTATGACTTGCTTGTTGATGTGCGGGCAGGCGTTACGATTTTTGTATTTTTTCATCAAGACTAATAAATAGACTGCAAGCGCAACCAATTTTACGTGCGGGCGGTGCCCGAGAAACAAGTTATTTTATTTGTGTTGCCTAATACTGTAATAATGGACATTTGGGACTCGATATAAACGACAGTTTGGACTTTTAAGAATTTATGTAGAAATAGTAATAACTTATCTTTTTTTCGTTTTAGACAATGGCCGAAGACAGATTATGAATAATAATAAAGAAATGAAAACATTATTAGTTGTCTTTTATTTATATCAGTTGTCTGTTACTATTCAATTAAAAAAAAAAGCACGGCTGATACCTGTCTTTCTGTACTATTTATACAAAAAAGTTGCTGATGAATTTATTAGAAATAGGCCAAGTCAAAATACGAAAAAAAAAATTATTAACATGAACTACACCTGGTGAGTAAAAGGCTCAACCAAACGATAAAACATTAGTTGCACTTACGTTTTTTCGATAATCATAGTTTCCCATAAAAGTTGTATAAATTTGTTAAAAATGAATAATATGCTGATGAATTTATTTGAAAATGACATACACAAAAACAAGCCCCTAGAAATTGTTAACAATAATCCGTAAGTTGCGCGGTGACATGCATTCCTCGACAAGCTTGTAGATGGCAATACCACTCGATAAATTAAGAGCGTAGAAAGCAAGTTTTGCACTTACGTTTTTTTGATAATCATAGTTTCACATAAAAGTTGTATAAATTTGTTAAAAATTAATAATATGCTGATGAATTTATTTGAAAATGACATACACAAAAACAAGCCCCTAGAAATTGTTAACAATAATCCGTAAGTTGCGCGGTGACATGCATTCCTCGACAAGCTTGTAGATGGCAATACCAATCGATAAATTAAGAGCGTAGAAAGCAAGTTTTTTTTCTCGGGGAAAATATAAGAAATGGCAATGATCATAGCGGGAAAATTAAAGAAGATTAACGGTTCTTTGATGGATGAGGAAAAACGTGAGTTGTCAATTAACGAGAATGGCGGCCGTGTGTTGATTGCAATTATCCCGTTTCACGAAAAAACATTAGCAGTGATCAGTTAATAAAGCTTGTTTACTATTTGAAAAAGAAAAACAAAGAAGTATTACTAAATATACCCGAGTTCCAAACGACGTATACCAAAGTCCCAAACGTCGTATACCTGAGTCCCAAATGTCGCGGTATATTTTTTTGAGTCCCAAATGACGCAAGTCCAAAATAACATGTAATCCTCCATAGCTGGTTTGAAATGGGTTTATTTATCGTGCGATTCCACAACAGTGATATCGTAGTCGAATATCGGCTAACACAGCATGCAAAAAAAAAGATTTATTTTATACGGTTAGACACGCAGATTTTACTTGCATATATTGGAAAATAAATATCAAACAGGCTTTTACATATTAAAATAAACAGAAATATGGCTGTACCGATACATTACTTCATCAATATTTTCGACATTTTTAAGACTTGCATCGATCGACTATTTTCAACATTTTTAAGACTTGTATCAATCGACTATTTCAAACTCATTCAAATTACGAAAATTTCAAAAGTTTACACACATAGTCTTACAGTGGGCGAAAGTTTTGTCAACGAAATAGCTATTTCTATTCTGACAAATAAGTCACACAATGCATTTTATATTGATAAATCACACCTGAACAAGTACTATATCTTCGGGTTTAAATCACAAATGAATTAAATGCCGTCATGTCCTGTTTTCAAGCACACCTAGCGAAAAGTCACCGTTAACCTTGCTGAACCATTAATTAAATTCGGCACCAAATAGTCTGAGTAAATGCATCTGTCAGTCAAGATTGCTAATTAATTACGTGAATTAAAACCTGTCATCAAAAGGAATTGATAATTGACTAAAATAGAATCCCCTTTAACAACAAATTATTACCATGTCGTATTCTTGTAAACAATACTTTTATTCTGAATTGTCAGTAAGTAATCATTATCCAAAATAGTTGACCTCATTACTAACAACGGTAATGCATGTTTTTTTAGTGAAGCAATTTCCTTTGTACCCGGTACTCTTTGATGTGTTTTCTTTGATGTGTGCAATTGTCGCCCGATATGTTACTATTAATAATCTAAATTCTGTCCTAATAAAGATTCCATTCATAAGAACCTGTTTAATTAAAACCCATTTTATTCATTAATTTGTGTTTCACCTTTATTTCAATTCCTTTCAAACACATTTAGAAAAACAAACTAATCTCGTGCATATTCTGATTATTGCTCGGCAGCCACCTTAATAAATTTAGTGTAGCCGTTGGATTCGATCAAATTGTTTTACCTTTATTTCAATTTCTTTTAATCACAGTGTTTAAAGTCATGAGACGAAGAAGCCTATTGATTTTCAGCGATTTCTGATAATTACTGACACAGTTATGGCCCTTGATCACTTTATAAATGTTGTGGACCATCTAGAGGCTAAAGTTCTTATCCGATTTACTTTAAATTTATACGCAGTGTTGAAGGTCATAAGACGAACAAGTATATTGAGTTTCAATGAATTTTGATAACTTGAATAGCATGGAGGAGAACTTTATCAGCAAAGCCAAACAAATTCGAATGATTTTCTGATAATTACATAATGAGTTGTTACTTTTAATCAGATTTTAGTGTATTATAAATGTTGCAGTACCGAAAAAGTAAAATATGCGGCAACTCTTGTTGACTGACCGGACGATTTAGCTGCTGTGGGCGTATGTTTCGTTGCCTGGCAACCTATGTTAATTTGATTTTGATGAAACTTGAAATGCATGGTTATAACCCAAAGATCTTGGTTCCTCTTGTTATCTGCACATATTGGATCATAACTTCCTGAATTATGGCCGCTGTTTATACGCAAAATCGCCGTTGTTTAGCTTGTGATCCGTCTGGAGATCACAATTATTATCCGATTTAAAAAAATCGTTTGATTATATTACAGTTACACCCTAATAACGGTGAAGTTCATAATTCTGGAAAACGGAACAAAATTGCCATACAAAATGGCTGCTGGTTGTACGCGAATACTGTTAAAAAATGGTATATCATGATTGTGGACCCTATATAGGTCACAATTTTGATTTGATTTTAATGAAACTTGAAATGCATGGTTATAACCCAAAGATCTTGGTGACTTTCTTTATTTGCACATATCAGATAATAACTTGCTGAATTATGGCACCTGATTGTCTGAAAAATCCCCTATGGTCCCTCTGGAGGTCACGATTATTATCTGATTTAAAAAAAACGTTTTACTCTATCACCGTTACACACTACGTTAGGTTGTGTTTGAATTTCTAGAAAATCGGACCATAATTGCCAGACAAAATGGCCGCTTTTTGTACGCGAATAGTGTAAAAATATGGTATATCAAAGTTGTGGACACTGTAGAGATCACAATTTTAATTCGATTTTGATGAATAAAATAAAATTGTAACTTAATGAATTATGGCCTTTAAATATAGGAAAAATCACTTTCGGTATTGCTTGTTCTCTATCCATCTCTTGAAAATGTGGGCGTATCCTGCCTGGCAGTGCCAGGTTACTACATGTATCTTTCAGCTTACTATGTATCTTTCAGCTTGTGGTCCTTCTGGAGGTCACAATTATTATCCGATTTAAAAAAAACGTTTGATTATATCACCGTTACACCCTTAGGAAGGTTGTGTTCGAATTTAAAATATGGTGTATCAAGGTTGTGGACCCTGTAGAGGTCACATTTTAATTTGATAATGATGGAACTTGAAATTCATTTTTATAACCCAAAGATATTTGCACATATCGGATCATAACTTCCTGAATTATGGCCCTGATTATATGCAAAATCGCCTTTTTATACGCCCACATTTTCACTGGGACGTATTATGTCGTTGCCCCTGTCCGTCCGGACGTCCCTCCACTTTGTTTGTGCACTCTCTATGGGTAACAATTCTTATCCGGTTTTGACGAAACTTGAAGTATAGCTTTATCTCCAAAAGGTCTCGACTGCTTTAGGTATTGGCATGTTTCTTATCGAAGCTCCATGGATTATGGCCCCTGATTGTACGAAAAATCACGTTCTTAGCTTGTGGACCCTATAGAGGTCACAATTTTGAACCAATTTTGATGAAACTTGACATGCATGTTTATAACCCAAAGACTTTTTGTTACATTTAAAACTCTGAAAAAGTTAAGTCTTAACTTACGAAATGTTAGAATGTTTAAAGATAGATTAGTGATACTTATGGCTTTATTTCTTATACACATGTTCATGTGGACGTATTATGTCGTCGCCCCTGCCCGTCCACAATTTTGAACCGATTTTGATGAAACTTGACATACATGTTTATAACCCAAAGATCTTGGTTCCTTTCGATATTTGCGCCTATCGATACGTATTTTCCTGAATTATGGCCCCTGGTTGTCCGAAAAATCATCTATTTGTGCTTGTGGTCCCTCTGGAGGTCAAAATTATTATCCGATTTGAAAAACGTTTGATTATATCACTGTTATACCCTGGCCGCCGTTTGTACGTGATTACCGTTAACAAATGGTATATCAACATTGTGGACCCTGTAGAGGTCACAATTTTAAGTCGATTTTGATGCAACTTGAAATTCATTTTGATAACCCAAAGATCTTGGTTCCTTTCGATATTTGCCCATATCAAATTGAGGTTTGGCCAAGTTACTGGATATCGCAGGTGGATTTGAGTCACGTATGTCACTGTGTATTTTATAACTATAGTCTCAATGCAATTTGAGCATTCTTTTAAATGGATTTTGCGCTCTCGAAATGTACATTATTATTGTTATAAACGTTTAAAAAACATGTGAATACGATAGAGGTTATAGGTTTTGACATAATTTTTTTTTAACCCTGCAGATTGATTTCTACTAGGATTAAAATAAAAACCAAGTACGAACAATCCAAACCATAAGACAGAATTCGAAGTCCTAAAAACGTTATAGGCAAAATAGTGTATTCAAGCAAAATAGTGTAATCAGCAAATGGACTGCACCTCGTGTATAAAAATACACGACAAGCAGTGGTAACAGGTCTCCGGAAGAGTAAGCTTACCCTGCTTGGCGCCACACCCACCATACCTGCATCCAAACTATTAGACGAACACTTGGTAAATAGCGAGATTTGCCAATGGACTATCAATGACAACCTACACTGGTAGTATTCATATTTACAACCGGTATAGGAAAAATAGTGTTATCAGGTAAAATAGTGTAATCAGCAAATGGGCGGTTCACGGTGTACAAAAATACACGACAAACAGTGGTAACCGGTGTCAGGAAGAGTAAGCTTACCCTGCCTGGCGCCACACCCGCCATAGCTGCATCCAAACTATTAGGTGAAATGTCTGTAAAATGGCGTGATTGGCCAATGAACTATCGGCATGCAAAATGCACACCATGAAGTGTTTTAACGATGTAGTAGACATTATCAGGGATATAGTAATAGTATACGTGTCGATTAAATATATCTAGAATAATAGACGAGAGAGACACGTCATATTTATCAATCAAATCAATATAACCATAAAACTTTTTATACGCCCACATTTTCATGTGGACGTATTATGTCGTTGTCCCTGTCCGTCCATCGGTTCGTCCACAATTGTTTGTGGACTCTCTACAGATCACAATTTTCGTCCGATTTTGACAACACTTGAAATATAGGTTTATCCCCAAACGATCTCGGCTCCTTTCGATATTGGCATGTATCGGATCAAAACTTCATGGATTATGGCCCCTGATTGTACGAAAAATCTTGTTTTTTTAGCTTGTGGACCCTAAAGAGGTCACAATTTTGAACCGATTCTGATGAAACTTGACATGCATGTTTCCTTTCGATAATTGCACCTATCGGAACGTAATTTCCGAAAAATCACCTTTATTAGCTTGTGGTCCCTCTGGAAGTCACAATTACTATCTGATTAAAATAAACGTTTGATTATATCACCGTTACACCTTAAGGAAGGTCGAGTTCGAATTTCGGAAAAATCGGACCAAAATTACCATACAAAATGGCCATCGTTCGTACGTGAATACTGTTAAAAATGATATATCAAGGTTGTGGACTCTGTAAAGGTCACAATTTTAATTCGATTTTGATGAAACTTGAAATGCATGGTTATAACCCAAAGATCTTGGTTTCTTTCAATATTTGGGCATATCGGATTGTAACTTCCTGAATTATGGCCCCTGATTATACGCAAAATCGCCTTTGTTTAGCTTTTGGTCCCTCTAGAGGTCACAATTATTATCCGATTTAAAAAATTGTTTGAATATATCACCATTACAAGCTAAGGAAGGTTGAGTTTAAATTTCGTGAAAATAGGACCAAAATTACTATGCAAAATGGCTGCCGTTTGTATGCGAATGCTGTTAAAAAATGATATACCAACGTTGTGGACCCTGTATAAGTCACAATTTCGATATCTGCGCATATCGGATCAAAGCTTTTTGAATTATGGCCCCTGATTATACGCAAAATTGCCTTTGGTTAGCTTGTGCTCCCTCTGGAGGTCACAATTATTATCCGATTTAAAAAATCGTTTGAATATATCACCGTTACAAGCTAAGACAGGTTGAGTATAAACTTCGTGAAAATAGGACCAAAATTACCATGCAAAATGGCTGCCGTTTGTACCCGATTGCTGTTAAAAAATGATATACCAAGGGTGTGGACCCTGAAGAGGTCACAATTTTAGTTTGATTTTGATGAAACTTGAAATGCATGGTTATAACCCAAAGATTTTGATTCTTTTCGATATTTGTGCATATCAAATTGTAACCTAATGTATTATGGCCTTTGATTGTAGGAAAAATCACTTTCGGTTTTGTTTGTTCTCTATCCATCTCTCAAAAATGTGGGCGTATCCTGCCTGGCAGTGCAAGCTTACTATCTTTAAAGGGTTTAATAAGTTTTGTGCATAAGTATACTTGAAGCTTAGATAACAAAAGCCTTGATTTACTCAAAAAATCAGAATAAAAGGAAAAAACTCTCCCTTAACAAATGAGCTGAGACACAAACATTCCATAAGCTGGTGATATTGGATCCTATCCTATTATCAAACTTTTCAGCATCCAAGTTTTCCTTTTATATGTACAGGCGTATTCCACACTTGCTATCTTTATTATTATTGTCCCCCGCCTTTCAAAGAAAGCAGGGGACTATTAAAATGGGTTCGTCCGTCTGTCTGTCTGTCTGTCTGTGTCTCTGTCCATCCGTCTGTCACACTTTTTGGGAGACAATAACTCTCTTCCTAATAGTAATTGAGCTAGAATGTTCAAACATTGTGTAGGTGTTTATTAGGACAATAACTTGATGGAGTTCGATGCGTATTTTCTGTTTAGGGTAAGCAGAGATAAGCTGTTGATTGGTTAATCCCTTGGGACACGATAAGTTTAGTTCTAATTAAGTGAGAGTGATGAAACTTGGTGTATAGTTTCATCACATCAATACCTTGACTTAAGGTAAGCAGAGCTTTTAAGAAATTTGATTGTCCGAGACTTTAGAACACATTAACTCTCCTTCTAATTGAGCTAGATTGTTCAAACTTGGTGTAGGTGTTTATTAGGTCAATGCCCTGATGGAGTTAGAAGATAAGCTCCTTAGGGTAAGTAGAGATTAGCAATTTGATTGGTTGAGGCTTTGGGACGCGATAACTTTAGTTCTAATTAAGTGATGAACTTAGTATATAGTTTTATTAGGTCATTACCTTGACTAAGTTCGATAATGGGCATTTTCTGCTCAGGGTAAGCAGAGCTTGAAGCGATTTGATTTGCTAAGACTTTGGAACACAATAATTCTCCATTTCGATGAGCAAGAATGCTAAAGCTTGGTGTAGGTGTTTATTAGATCAATGCCTTGATGGACTTCGAAGATGAGCATTTTCTGCTTAGGGTAAGCAGAGATAAGCAATTTGGTTGGTTGGGGCTTTGGGACATGATATGATAACTTTAGTTCTAATTAAGTGAGAGTGGTGAAACTTGGTGTATAGTTTCATTACATCAATACCTTGACTAAGTTTGATAATGAGCATGTTATGCTTGGGAAAGCAGAGCGATAAGCAATTTGATTGGTCAAGACTTTGGAACACAATTACTGTGTAGAATGATACAGAATGTTCAAACTTGGTGTAGGCGTTCATGAGGTGAAAGTTTTGACTGAGCTCAATGATTAACTTTCGAGTTAAAGCTAAGCCGAGGTTGATGCTTTTTGGGGACAAAGATTATCTTCATTCTATCTGATAGAGAGTGATGAAACTTAGTGTATAGTTTGATTGCTTAATACTTGTGAAAAAAATAAATGTGCAAATTAATTAATATGTGTCGGCGGGGGACATCAGCCTCACTGTTGGCTTGTTTTTTTTTATATAGCGGCTCCTAAGCTAGAAACCCCTACAACAAATTCAACTACAGACAAGAAATCAGAATTTTCTTTTCAGTTTGGAAGGCAAGTCATTTTTATACACTGAAATGTGGTCGTATATTGTCGTTGTATATTGTCGTCGAGACAAAGAAGCCAATTGATTTTCAGCGATTTTCAATAATTACTGCATTTTCAAAGCCAAACAAATTCAAATGATTTCCTGATAATTACATAATTAGTTGTTACGTAATCAGATTTTAGTGTATTATAAATGTTTCATTACCAAAAAAGTAAAATATACGACAACTTTTGTTGACTGCTCGGACGATTTTGCTGCTGTGGGCGTATGTTTTGTTGCCTGGCAACCTATCTGTATTGTTGTACTGCTTTCCGATAATCTGTTCGTCTGTTAACCATCTATCTGTCATTCCATAACATTTTTAAACAATCCATTTGAAAATGAATAGCTTATTTTTATACGCCCACATTTTCATGTTATAACTTATGTATATAATAAGTGAGGTTTATGAATTCAAATAAAATAAAATAATCCCTAATTATTATTCATTAGTATCTACCAAGTATATACAGGTATTCATACACGGCACCGAGACTCGCCTCTGAGTGGCTGATACACCCATCCTGGCACCAGTCTTCCTGCTGATTGGCCGATACACCCATCTGGGCACTTGCCTCTGTCTCTGACTTTGCCGCCAAACTTCATTAGTTCTCAGTCTTTATCCTGATAAAGTCTACATTATTATCGTTCCGAATTTACTATCGTTTTTTCATTAAAAACTGAACTCAAGAGTGGAATTTAGATACGCGAAGTTTTTAAAAACTTTGGAAATACGTAGAGAGACGTTTATCAAATATCTTATCGACCAGTGGAAGAGTTTTGTTCCCGGTTTCTCTCGAAACTCTAAGCGAAGTTCGAACGGCTTGTAATAATGGCGGATAAGCAAAACCCGCAAAAAAGACGCAGGACGACAAGAGCTGGGGCTGGTCAAGCCACTTGGAACTCCGATAATCCAGGCAATTGGACAATCCAAAAGTTACAGGAGGAACTAAAAAATTTAGGAGTTTTAGTGCCAGCAAGCTTGGGGAAAACGGTAATGAGAAAAATTTACCAAGAAAACGTGGGCCGGAATCGGCAAACACTACCACCACAGAACCAAACGTCTACGGTAACGGAGTCTGAACAAAATATCCGAATGGTAGCCATTGTGAAAATCCCGGTTCGTTACTGGTAAACCATGCTTTCGACAACAGCTATGCCATACCTACAGAAGGCCGTGAGAGAAACCATCCGGATCGACTACAGACCGCGGAAGAAGCCAACCGAATTCCCGACAGAGCTCCTGAGCACTGATATGCCAGTAAGCGGAAACAATATGGCGGCGCCCATGGAATTAATGCAAGGGATGGCGAACACCATGCAATCTATACAACAGAGCATGGTAGAATTTCAACGAACCATGCTGTCTCTCGTCAGCAACAACAAAGCCAGCCATACTGATAATACAAACTCCTTAAGTACAGCATACGCGGCGATGACGGGTGACAGGGCAACAAACCTAAGAGGAGTAGGAGGCGAGTATTCAACTCCGACAATGTCAAGCTGTCAAAGTGGTACCAACGCCAACAACTTCGGCCTGCTTACGCAAGATAGACAGATTTCTGAAATTGGACCCTGCCGCGGACAAGAAGCCTTGCCAAGTACCATCAATCCACAACATTTTATGGAACTCAGACCAGCTCTTACACTATAGAACTAGAAGCGTTTAGTCGTGTTGTTTTAGCGTTAGAAACTAATCCTACCGTTGAATTTCAAAACATCGTTGAAAAATAACAAAAATGGTTTAATTAGTACAATGGTTTAGATTCTCCGATGCGTTTAGAAACGAATTTCCCGTTCACTTATCTATGGCATTTAGAAATCGGACAAGCCGTTGAACTTCCCGAAATGCGTTGAAAAATGGTTTTCCCGTTTAAATATCTAGGGCATTTAAAATTGGACAAGCTGTTGAATTTCCCCGTGAGGCATTTAGAAATGAACTTCCCGTTATTAGATAAAACTTTTAATTTCCCGCTAGCCGTTTTTCCGATCGGTTCATTTTGATTACGATTATAAAGGTGAATATAAAAAAATGCGCACACATCACGCCTTACCGTGTCCGTAGTATTTATTATCCATTAGCCTATACAGATAGTATTCCACCATTGACAAATACTTAAAAAATCGGTATGTCATGTCCCAGAACTCGGTAAATCACAGGTTTAAATGCATCTTCATTAAATCACAAATGCGCACACATCACGCCTTACCGTATTTATTATCCATTAGCCTATACAAATAGTATTCCACCATTGACAAATACTTAAAAAAAAAACGGCAAGTCAAATATGTCCCAGAACACGGTAAATCACAGGTATAAATGCATCTTCATTAAATCACAAATGAATTATCGCAGCATACCACGTGTACACGTCGCCAGAATCTACCCCAGTGGGATAAACTCGCGAGAGTTAAACATGTACTGGCGCCAAAAAAATCACTGTGGCCCAATACATTTCGAGGATAAAAGTTCACAAATTCGACCAATCAAATAATTAATGTTAATAACAAGGGAAATTTATGACTCAAGTGTATCTTCTTCAAGTGTATGTTCAAAGGCATGCTTTTGTATTATACTCAGACATGTAAACCACAGGTGGGAATTAATAAAACAATAGCATTCGAACAATCAAAGAATTAATCCATGTATACTGTACTAACGAACAATATGGTTTCGTGTGGCACCCAGACGTGTGACAACACGTGGGAATTAATACAATAATAGCATTCGACCAATCAAATAATTAATAAATACTGTAAAAACGGACATTTGGGACTCGATATAGACGACAGTTGGGACTTTTAAGAATTTATGTAGAAATAATAATAACTTATCTTTTTTCGTTTAATATGATAACCGAAGACAGATTATGAATAATAATAAAGAAATGAAAACATTATTAGTTGTATTTTATTTATATCAGTTGTCTGTTAATATTCAATTGATAAGAAAAACACGGCTGATACCTGTCTATCTGGGTACTATTTATATTAAAAAGTTGCTGATGAATTTATAAGAAATAGGCCAAGGCAAAACACTAAAAAAAAAAATATTAACATGAACTACACGTGGTTAGTAAAAGGCTCAACCAAACGATAAAACATTAGTTGCACTTACGGTTCTTTGAACTTCTTTGAAAATCATTGTTCCCCCAAAAAGTTGTATAAATTTGTTAAAAACGAATAATATGCTGATGAATTAATTTGAAATTGACATACACAAAAACAAGCCCCTAGAAATTGTTAATGATAATCCGTAAGTTGCGCGTTGCCGTTGACATGCATTCCTCGACAAGCTTGTCGTAGTTGGCAATACCAACCGATAAATTAAGTGTGTAGAAAGCAAGGTTTTTTTCCGGGAAAATAGAAGAAATGGCAATGATCACGGCGGGATAATTAAAGCAGATTAACCGATAATCCCGATGTTATTGTAGTATGTTATTGTGCAAAGAAACCTAGCGGTTCTTTGGTGGATGAGGGAAAACGCGAGTTGTCAATTAACGAGAATGGCGGCCGTGTGTTGATTGCAATTATCCTGTTTCACGAAAAAACATTAGCAGTGATCGGTTAATCAAGCTCGTTTACTTTTTGAAAAAGAAAAACAACGAAGTATTACTAAATATACCCGAGTCCCAAACGACGTATACTAAAGTTCCAAACGTCGTATACAAAAGTCCCAAACGTCGTTTAAAAAAAGTCCCAAACGTCGCGGTCATACTGTTTTGAGTCCCCAATGACGCAAGTCCCAAATGACATGTTATTCTCTATAGCTGGTTTGAACTGGGTTTATTTATCGTGCGATTCCACGACAGTGATATCGTTGTCGAATATCATCGACTAATACAGCATTCAAAAAAAAAAAGATTCATTTTACACGGTTAAACACGCAGATTTTACTCGCATATATTGAAAAATAACAAATATCAAACAGGCTTTTAAATATTAAAATAAACAGAAATATGGCTGTACCGATACATTACTTCATCAATATGTTCGACATTTTTAAGACTTGCATCGATCGACTACTTCAAACTCATTCAAATTACGAAAAATTTCAAAAGTTTACACACATGGTCTTACCGTGTGCGAAAGTTTTGTCAAAGAAATAGCCATTTCCATTCTGTCAAATTAGTCACACAATGCATTTTAAATTAATAAATCACACCCGAACAAGTAATAATATATCTTCGGGTTTAAATCACAAATGAATTAAATGCCTTCATGTCCTGTTTTCAAGCATATTTTGCCAAAAGTCACCGTTAACCTTGCTGAACATTAACACGTAGGATAATACCTTGATGGCCTTTTCAATTAAATTCGGCACCAAAGATTCTGAGTCAATGCATCTGTCAGTCAAGATTCCTAATTAATTACGTGAATTAAAACGTGTCATCAAAAGAAATTGTAAATTGACTAAAATAGAAGCCCCTTTAACAACTTATTATTACCATGTCGTATTCTTGTAAACAGTACTTTTATTCTGAATTGTCAGTAAGTTATCGTTATCCAAAATAATTGACCTTATTACTAACAACGGTAATGCATGCTTTTTTTGTGAGGGAATTTCCTTTGTACCCGGTACTCTTTGATGTGTTTTCTTTGATGCGTGCAAGTGTCGCCTTAGTTATTATTAATAATCTAAATTCTGTACTGATAAGATTTCATTCATAAGAACTTCTTGTTAGGTGTTTTAGTGAAACCGTCTTCAAATGAATTTTAATGTGATGATTATTGGAGACCGAACATGATTATTATTTAGTATATTAATCGTCTAATGTATAAATACGGTAAGCAGTTTGTGCGTTGCATTTATTAAGTTCAAGTATAAAAAAGAAATGTTTACTACTTTTGGCCAGACTGTGTAATATCAATATGGAGATTTCTAAAAAAGATTCAATGCACACAGTTTGCTTCTTGTAATTAAATGATCGTAGCTAATTCTCGTTCGGCGGATATTTTTATAAAAAATAATTGTTCTTTTATCCGCGCACCGTTGGTTTTGATCAAATCGTGTAATTATGTTTCTTCATTAGCCCAGTTGGAACAGAACAGTAGGACGTTTAAACCCATTTCATTCATTAATTTGTGTTTCACCTTTATTTCAATTCCTTTCAAACACACTTAGAAAAAGAAACTAATCTTGTGCATATTCTAATTATCGCTCGTCAGGCACTTTTATAAATTTAGCGTAGCCTTTGGATTTGATCAAATTGTTTTACCTTTATTTCAATTTCTTTTAATCTGATTTAAACAACATAGTAAGGTACAAATCAATTTGGGATAAGAAGTCAAGTACGAAACCGCTCATGTTAGGTACGAATGAACTAAGTACGAAACAGCTGACATTATGGACTTTTCGCATTTTGGTCAGACGATTGTTGTTTTGAATCTAGTGATGAGTCATAAATGTCGTCACACGTCTGGGTGCCATACGAAACCATATTGTTCGTTAGTACAGTAGGCTATACATGGATTAATTCTTTGATTGTTCGAATGCTATTGTTTTATTAATTCCCACCTGTGGTTTACATGTCTGAGTATAATACAAAAGCATGCCTTTGAACATACACTTGAGTCATAAATTTCCCTTGTTATTAACATTAATTATTTGATTGGTCGAATTTGTGAACTTTTATCCTCGAAATGTATTGGGCCACAGTGATTTTTTTGGCGCCAGTACATGTTTAACTCTCGCGAGTTTATCCCACTGGGGTAGATTCTGGCGACGTGTACACGTGGTATGCTGCGATAATTCATTTGTGATTTAATGAAGATGCATTTATACCTGTGATTTACCGTGTTCTGGGACATATTTTACTTGCCGTTTTTTTTAAAAAGTATTTGTCAATGGTGGAATACTATTTGTATAGGCTAATGGATAATAAATACTACGGACACGGTAAGGCGTGATGTGTGCGCATTTGTGATTTAATGAAGATGCATTTAAACCTGTGATTTACCGAGTTCTGGGACATGACTCACCGATTTTTTAAGTATTTGTCAATGGTGGAATACTATCTGTATAGGCTAATGGATAATAAATACTACGGACACGGTAAGGCGTGATGTGTGCGCATTTTTTTATATTCACCTTTATAATCGTAATCAAAATGAACCGATCGGAAAAACGGCTAGCGGGAAATTAAAAGTTTTATCTAATAACGGGAAGTTCATTTCTAAATGCCTCACGGGGAAATTCAACAGCTTGTCCAATTTTAAATGCCCTAGATATTTAAACGGGAAAACCATTTTTCAACGCATTTCGGGAAGTTCAACGGCTTGTCCAATTTCTAAATGCCATAGATAAGTGAACGGGAAATTCGTTTCTAAACGCATCGGAGAATCTAAACCATTGTACTAATTAAACCATTTTTGTTATACTCAACGATGTTTTGAAATTCAACGGTAGGATTAGTTTCTAACGCTAAAACAACACGACTAAACGCTTCTAGTTCTATAGTGTTAACTTCTTCTGGAAACATGCCATTGCCCCAAGCACGAGATTGACGTACCAAACAGTTTTCCAGAGATACATTAATTTCTTGTTGATGACATGTGTTCTCGCATACGTTAAGCAAGATTTCTCCAACGTACCAGTGAACGAACAATCGTTAATTTACTTCGCTACCTTTGTGCCAGTCGCTTAGGTATCTCCTACAGCACGATTAAACTTTATCTCTGCGGCATTCGTTTTATGTCAATGGAAAATAACATTAGCTACCCAGCTACCCTCATAGTAATCGACTAAATAGCTTATATACAATGCTTAAAGGTGTTAAACGAGTGCAAGTGCGGAGGGCTAGACCTAGACACCCAGTGACTTTCCATATTCTCAGGGACATCTGTTATTGTCTGAGGAAAGGCCTTTACTCTCCATTTAATAACATTCTTTTCGAGACAGTGTGCCTTGTGGCCTTTTTTGGATTCTTACGTTGTGGTGAATTTACCATAACAGACAATTTTGACCCCAAATTTCATTTGTGTGTGCAGGATCTTACAAATTTAGACGACTGTTGCCTACTAAAACTTAAATTGTCTAAAACTGATCCCTTTAGACAAGGTGTTACAATCAAAATATTTAAAATCAATAATGATATATGTCCTTATGAAAGTTGTTGTAAATATATGCATTTAAGACTTCAATCTAATCCTTCACCTCTCGACCCTCTTTTTATTTATAATAGCAACGCACTTAAGAGGTCAGACTTTTTAACTAAATTTCAACATGTATTGTCAGTCATAGGGGTTGACTCGAGTGCCTTTCATGGTCATTCTTTCCGAATCGGAGGGGCCAGCTGCGCAGCATCTGCACACGTGGAAGATCACCTAATCAAAGTACTTGGTCGGTGGTCATCTGATTCCTATTGTAGATACATCAGGACGCCTGACACAATTCTTAAAAATGCCCACAGGTCAATGGCCGGTTTATAGATACTCGTCCATCATGCTTTTCACCGTGAGAGATTCTGATAGATAGTGCATGATACAGGAAGAATTACATATTCCTATTATAGAACTTGACTATAGTAATATTTGTTGTTACTAATAGCCTGCTAATGAGATATTTCGACTCAAATATCTGGATATTTGACATTTTTCGATACATCGTCCAGCTCTATTCCCATAATAGTTAGTGTGTCATAGTTAAGGTTGTCACAGTTTAAGTACATGTATGTCTCTTAAGGTTATCTTAGTTTCAGTACGTATTAAGATTGTTATAGTTTTAGTCTCTCTTAAGGTTATCATAGTCGTAGTATGTTTTGATAGTATCATAATTAGTATGTACTTAGGTTATTAGTTATACATTTACTTCCAATATTTGTAATCAAACTACCTGAGTTTTGGGCCATAGTAAACCAAAACATTACTTGATCTCAAACTGTTCCCATTACGACGAGCGGGGGAGATCCCATTATTCATGTCTTACACCATACATCCGGCTATTTCGTACATAGCCCACGATGTCGTGTTGCCAAACACCATACATCTGGCTATTTCGTACATACATGTAGCCTATGATGTCGTGTTGTCGAACACCATACATCCGGCTATTTCGCACACAGCCCATGATGTCGTGTTGCCCAACACCATACATCCGGCAAATTCGTACATAGCCCATGATGTCGTGTAGTCAAGCATCCCTCTTCCGGAGGGGAGGGGGATTACAGATTAACTTGTTACATAAGAAATTACGTACATGTAACAAGTTAATTACGTACTTCATTATATAGCTGAGTCTGCCCCTTTTGCCAAATATTATTATTAATAAAGTTATGAAATTATAACCAGTCTTTCAGTTTTTGATTTCATAAATTATAACTTATGTATATAATAAGTGAGGTTTATGAATTAAAAAAAAAAAAAAAATAATCCCTAATTATTATTCATTAGTATCTACCAAATCTATTTTAGCTTGTGGTTCCTCTGGAGGTCAGAATTATTATCTGATTTAAAAAAACGTTTGATTATATCACAATTACACCCTAAGGAAGGTTGAGTTCGAATTTCGGAATATTGGACCTCAATTACCATACAAAATGGCCGCTGTTCGTACACGAATACTGTTACAAAAAATGGTATATCAAGGGTTTTGGACCCTGTAGAGGTCACAATTTTAATTCAATTTTGATGAAACTTGAAATGCATGGTTATAACCTAAAGTTCTTGGTTCCTTTCGATATTTGCGCATATCCAATTGTAACTTCCTGAATTATGGCCCCTGATTATACGCAAAATCCCCTTTGTTTAGTTTGTGGTCCCTCTGGAGGTCACAATAATTATCCAATTTAAAAAATTGTTTGATTATATCACCGTTACACCCTAAGGATGGTTGAGGCATACAAAATGGTCGCCGCGTGTACGGCCCATTCTCACAAAAAGTGAGCATTTAAGTGCCAGTCCACGCGAAAACCATGCAGAAATCAGGAAGGTGAGGGGTCGGCCGATTCCATTCATATTCATAGGGTTTGGTCATGCCCATGAGACTACTTGATAGCCAAAACCGCCGATCTCAGAAATTGACCCTACCTGAGATACTGCAAACGGATGTTTTTTGGGACTTTTTGCTCATTTTTATACGCCCACATTTTCATGTGGACGTATTATGTTGTCGCCCCTGTCCAGCCGTCCGTCCTTCCGTCCACAATTGTTTGTGGACCCTCTACAAGTCGCAATTCTTGTCCGATTTTGAAGAAACAGAAATGTAGCTTTATCACCGAAAGATCTCAGCTGCTTTCGATATTGGCATGTATCGAAACGAAACTACATGGATTATGGCCCCTGATTGTATGAAAAATCACGTTTTTAGCTTGTGGACCCTAAAGAGGTCGCAATTTTAAGCCGATTTTTATGAAACTTGACGTGCATGTGTATGACCCACAGATCTTGATATACCATTTTGATATTTGCGCCTATCGGAACGTAATTGTCCAAAAAATCACCTATTTTGGCTTGTGGTCCCTCTGGAGGTGACAATTATTATCCGATTTGTAAAACCGTTCGATTATGTCACCGTTACACCCTAAGGAAGGTTGAGTCCGAATTTCGGGAAAATCGGACCAAAATTGCCATACAAAATGCCCACCGTTTTTATGCGAATACTGTTAAAAAATGGTATATCAAGGTTGGACCCTGTAGAGGTCACAATTTCAATTCGATTTTGATGAAACTTAAAATGCATGGTTATAATCCAAAGATCTTGGTTCCTTTCGATATTTGCGCATATCAGATCGTGACTTCCTGAATTATGGCCCCTGATTATAGGCAAAATCGCCTTTGTTTAGCTTGTGGTCCCTTTGGAACTCACAATTATTATCCGATTTGAAAAACCATTTGATTATATCACCGTTACACACTAAGAAAGGTTGAGTTTGAATTTCGGGCCAAAATTGCCATACAAAATGGCCGCCGTTTGTACGCAAATACTGTTAAAAAATGGTATATCAAGGTTGTGGACCCTGTAGAGGTCACAATTTTAATTCGATTTTGATGAAACTTGAAATGCATGGTTATAACCCAAAGATATTTGCGCATATCGGATTGTAACTTCCTGAATTATGGCCCCTGATTATACTCAAAATCACCTTTGTTTAGCTTATGGTCCCTTTTTGGTGGTCACAATTATTATCCGATTTGAAACAACGTTTGATTATGTCACTGTTACACCCTAAGGAAAGTTGAGTTTGAATTTCGGGCAAATCGGACTAAAATTGCCATAAAAAATGGCCGCCGTTTGTACGCGAATACTGTTAAAAAATGGTATATCAAGGTCGTGGACCCTGTAGAGGTCACAATTTTAATTCGATTTTGATGAAAACTTGAAATGCACGGTTATAACCCAAAGATCTTGATTCCTTTTGATATTTGTGCATATTGAATCGTAATTTCCTGAATTAAAAAAACCCTGTTTATACGCAAAATCGCCTTTGTTTAGCTTGTGGTTCCTGTGGAGGTCACAATTATCCGATTTGAAAAAACATTTGATTATCGGGATAATCCAACCAAAATTGCCATACAAAATGGCCGCCGTTTGTATGCGAATACTGTTAAAAAATGGTCACAATTTTAATTCGATTTTGATGAAACTTGAAATGCATGGTTATAACCCAAAGATCTTGGTTCTTTTTGATATTTGTGCATATTGAATTGTAATTTCCTGAATTATGGCCCCCTGTTTATACGCAAAATCGCCATTGTTTAGCTTGTGGTCCCTGTGGAGGTCACAATTATTATCCGATAAGGAAAGTTCAGTTTGAATTTCGGGAAAATCGAACCAAAATTGCCATACAAAATGGCCGCCGTCTGTACACGAATACTGTTAAAAAATGGTCACAATTTTAATTCGATTTGGATGGAAATTGAAATGCAAGTTTATAACCGAAAGATCTTGGTTCCTTTCGATATTTGCACATATCGGATCTTAACTTCCTGAATTATGGCCCCTGATTGTCTGAAAAATCCCCTATGGTCCCTCTGGAGGTCACGATTAATATCCAATTTAAAAAAACGTTTGACTCTATCACCATTACACCCTACGGAAGGTTTAGTTCGAATTTCTAGAATATCACCCATAATTGCCAGACAAAATGGACGCCGTTCATACGCGAACAGTGTAAAAATATGGCATATTAAAGTTGTGGGCCCTGTAGAGGTCAAAATTGTAATTCGATTTTAATGAAACTTGAAATGCATGTTTATAACCTAAAGATCTTGATTCTTTTCGATATTGGCGCATATCAAATTGTAACTTAATGAATTATGGCCTTTGATTGTAGGAAAAATCACTTTCGGTATTGCTTGTCCTCTATATTTAGCTGGTCGGATAGCCGTGGCGATAGAGAGGCGGCTTCTCACCAATGCAACGAGGGTTCAATCCCAGCTCAGGGCATGAACTTTATCGTTGTAAGTGAGAGGGATATTCGGTCTCCCGTCCGATCAGGCTGCCTTCCCCAGAGCTCTTCGGTTTCTTCCTGCAGTAATGATCGAAATCATTCGCACGATCTGTGCCAAGTGCCAAATTGGAAAAAGGCCTCAGGCCTAATTTGCTACCCTTGTAAAATTACGCGATTATTATTATTATCCATCTCTTGAAAATGTGGGCGTATCCTGCCTGGCAGTGCCAGCTTACTATCTTTATTGTGGCTGTTAGTAACTGAGTATCGGGTCTATCGATTAAAAAAATAAAATTCCATATATAATCATACGTATGAGCAATACCATTGTCTAAGTTTTGTCAATTTTGATATTGAATCATCATGTTCTAATCAATATAAGTGACAAAATATGGATGCTAAACGACTCGATACCATCGGCAATTGACATACTAGCCTTTCAAACCCACTCAGACCGTCGTAGAACCCGCTCAGACTGTCGTAGAACCTGCTCTTTCAAAACTTATAGTTCCGGTGTCGAGGCTGGATAATCCAGCCATTCAAGATGGTGGCTGCCGTATGTGGTTTTTCGCAGTTTTCATATTCAAAATGCAGCGTTTTCACTGTATATCCTAAAGAGACTGAGTATGTTTTATTGAAAGAGTGCACCAAAAACATCAGAGGGTATTTGACAAGTGTTAAAGTTGCAAAAAATGACGTTAAGCACGAGTGGCAACTGATTTGTTTAAGAAGTGGAATTTTTGACGTTCAATTACCAGTCTTAAACGCAAAGACAATATGTCCAAATCACCGCTACAGTCTTGGTATAAGATGGAAACCTTCTAAGGAATGTAAACCACCCACTCCATAAAGTGAAAGAAGCCCGTGCTTGGCAAAAGAAATTCAAAGGCCATCCAGCTTTCAGTGACATGGAACGCACTAGTACCTATTTGATCAGGTTAGTAGTATAGACTTACTTAAAGGAGCTAAATTGATAAAGTGGGTCGCAACGCATATAATACTGTAATATGAATGTATATAAACTGATTTACATTCAATGGTTTCATGTGGACGTATTATGTCGTCGCCCCCGTCCCTCCATCTGTCCACAATTGTTTGTGGACTCTCTACAGGTCACAATACTTGTCCGATTTACGAAACTTGAAATATAGGTTTATCCCCAAAAGATCTCGACTGCTTTCGATATCGGCATGTATCGGATCAAAACTTCATGGATTATGGCCCCTGATTGTATGAAAAATCACGTTTTTACCTTATTGACCCTATAGAGGTCACAATTTTGAGCCGATTTTAATGAAACTTTACTTGCATGTTTATAACCCAAAGTTCTTGGTTCCTTTTGATATTTGCGTCTATCAGAACGTAATTTCCTGAATTATGGCCCCTGATTGTCCGAAAAATCACCTATTTTAACTCGTGGTACCTCTGGAGGTCACAATTATTATCCGATTTGAAAAACCGTTTGAATATGTCACCGCTACAAGCCAAGGAAAGTTGAGTTTAAAATTTGTGGAAAAAGGACCAAAATTACCATGCAAAATGGCTGCCATTTGTACGCGAATGCTGTTAAAAAATGATATACCAAGGTTGTGGACCCTGTAAAATTTTATTCGATTATATCACCGTTGGACCCTAAGGAAGGTTGAGTTCAAATTTCGGAAAAATCGGACCAAAATTACCATACAAAATGGCCGCCACTCGTACGCGAATACTGTTAAAAAATGGTAGGCCCTATATCAAGGTTGTGGACCCTGTAGAGATCAAAATATTAATTCGATTTTGATGAAACTTGAAATGCATGGTTATAACCCAAAGATCTTGGTTCAATTCGATATTTGCACATATCGAAACATAACTTCCTGAATTATGGCCCCTGATTATATGCAAAATCGCCTTGGTTTAGCTTGTGGTCCCTCTGGAGGTTACAATAATTATCCGATTTAAGAAATAGTTTGATTATATCACCGTTACATTCGAAGTTGAGTTCAAATTTCGGAAAAATTGGACCAAAATTGCCATACAAAATGGCCGCCGTGTGTACGCGAATAGTGTTATAAAATGGTATATCAAGGTTGTGGACCAAGTATAGGTCACAATTTTGATTCGATTTTGATAAAACTTGAAATGCATGTTTATAACCTAAAGATCTTGATTCTTTTCGATATTTGCGCATATCAAATTGTAATTTAATGAATTATAGCCTTTGATTGTAGGAAAAATCACTTTCGGTTTTGCTTGTTCTCTAACCATCTCTCGAAAATGTGGGCCTATCCTGCCTGGCAGTGCCAGCTTACTATCTTTAACTTTTAAAATTGATATTTTTTCAACCAAGAATTATTTAATATGTTATATAAAAATTAACTTTTGGTTTAAATTCACATATTAACAAAAATGATTTGGTCATTGAGATATCATAAAATTGTTTCTGACTTGTTCGGTTGCCAAGATATATCACTAATGGGTATCACTAATCACGAAATTTGTTTGGAAATGGATTCAGCAACCTCGAAAACATATATTTTGATACCAAACTCGATCGCATTATGATAATTGGTGAAAATTAGATTTGTACCTCTCAAACTGGCGGCCATTTTGGATTTTAGCCAATTTGACCCATTTGGGCACGGATTTCGGACTGGGACTTTTTTTTGGTGATAATATACGTCTAGACCTACCATAAACCATGGTTGGCATTTCTATTGCAGCAACTGCCCGCACTTATGTTATCTTGCCTGGACTATTATGTCACATAAATCTGGAGATTGGTCTACATTGACCCATTCGCATTCATGAGGTTTATCATCATTAAAATTTACTAACAATTGTAGATTTCCACACTTAAATCTACCTTTCTTGATATTAAAAACATTATCGTTATTATTGACATCAACTAAGTAATTTAATTGTTCTTCCATCTGTGTATGACATAATTTAGATATTGAAGCTAAATTCTTATTATCATTAAGATAACTCACACACTGAGATATAATGTAAGGTGTAGTAACTCTATTAAATACAACACTTTGATCAGCAAAGTTTGGCAAAACTAAACCATTTTCATCAGTGAATTGATAACTTAAAGCATTAGCTACATGAACATTATCATTTACAATTTTACCAAGATGTTTTCGTAATTGATCAATATGAGTTAGGCGTTTATTTGGCTCATTAGAACGAACAAAGCATGGTTTAAGTCTATTTATAGAATAAACATCTTGTAATATCTTTCCATCCAAAGTGGAAAGTATATAATGCGTTCTGTCCAAGATTTGGTGAATCACTAAGGGACCACACCATTCAGCCTTCATCTTTCTAGAGTTACAAGTAAGAGAGGAAGAAGATGGTTTTAATACATAGACGAATTGTCCAAGTCCATAGATAGGGTTTTTACTTATACTATGAGAAATGCTTATATTTTGATGTTCTTGTTGTCTACGTTGAAGATCAAGCATAGAAGATGATATGGCATTGAACTTTTGCTTTAAATGACTTAAATACACCTCATAGGATTTACTAACTCGATCGAAGTTCCAAGATAAGGAAGTAAGATTCTTTGGTGGCTTACCAAAGGCGAGTTCGTATGGACTAAAATGGCCTAGTTGTGGGGAGACAAAGGAATTGTATGCATATGTGCAAGTTGAAACATATCGAACCCAGTCGGTACCATATTGGTTCAAATTGAACTTAAGTAAGTCTGATATTGACTTAATATGTCTCTCCACCATGAGACTACCATGATTAGATACACTGATAAGTTTGTGATCAATCTGTAATGCAGAACAGAGAATAGAGACAAGTTTCCCTGAAGTGATGAAGCAGCATCAGTTATTAATACTGATGGAGGACCAAATATACATACAATTTTCTGTATAATAGCTTCACAAATGGTTTCTGCATCTAATGTTTTGAGAGGAATACAGATCAGAAAACGAGTTATTTGATCACAGACTACCATAATATGTTTAAATCCTGTTGGTGATGCTGGCATAGATTTGAAATCTAAACATATTTTATCAAAAGTACAATATTCTGTTGGTATACGTGGATGATACATCCGAACATTGTCTGTTTTCCCTTTAAATTGTTGACATTTGTGACAACTAGTGATATATGATAAGATGGTAGAAAACATACTAGGGAAATAAAATAACTTTCGCATTGTGAGATATGTCCTTACAATACCTTGATGACTAGATAATAAACTATCGTGATATATAGTAATAATATTATGACATAATGATTCCGGAATGGCTAACTGTAGAGAAAATGTATTATCATTATGTATGAGAAGACGAAACAAGATATGATCACATATAATATATTCTTCACTTTTGTGTTTGACTGATTTAGCTGCTTTACGGTTTGAGGGTAGTATACCATGACAGAGAAAATCATATACAGGTTTGAAGAATGGAGAAGTTTCTTGTTCTAACCGTAGTTGATTTTTATCTACAGGAAGATTATAATCACGGATTATCTTCTTCTTGATAACTTTTAATAGTTTATCTAGCTGAGCTTGTTTAGGAAAATGTGTGCGAATAACATTATCCGCATTATGAACTACAGGTGTGGGTGGGATACATAGTTCAATTGGTATCTCAATTTCGTCATAAGATTCAGGTTGAAATGCATTATCCATAATCCTTGGGTCTTGTGTGGTAGATGATGCTTTGATAGAACTATCATTTGATGTCCTGATATCATGAGATTGTTTGGGAGATTGGGAAATTTTCGGGATTTTATTTGACCTTTGACACTGATTATTGACTGTATCAACCAAGTTGTGTGATACTGTCTGATTCCGGACAGAAGGGGAAACTGCTGGCACGGAAATGTTATGTGTCTTGGCCCATTGACGAGTTACAGGTCTTTCAGTAACTGGATTAAGAACAGCGAATGCTGTAGGGACAATACTGTCGATCTCTGAATCGCTCTCGAGTGGGCTTCGGGAGAGAAAATCAGCTAGAACTAATTCTGTTCCCTTTTTGTAACCAATCTTAAAGGAATAATGACTAAGTTTGACGAGTAATTTCTGTAATCGGTTGGTACAAGGCGGACGTTTGGAATTACAGAGATGAACAATGGCAGCGTGATCAACATAAGCGTCGAATTCAACTCCTCTAAGTAGATATTGGAAATTAGAGATATTGATCAGAAGACCAAATAATTCCAATTCTGTGACTGAATAACGCTCGCATGCCTTAGGAAGACGTTTTGAATAATATGCAAGGATTCTCTCTTGACCATCTATAAATTGGGTAAGATATGATCCTGTAGCTGTTCTTGACCAGTCACTATAAAGGGTAATCCTACCACTATCATTAGGCATGTACAGAACAGGTGGTTGTACAAGTAGTGACTTAACCTTAACAAATGCTTCTTCTTGTGCTACAGTCCATTTAAATGATGATTTCTTGCTGGAAATTTTATGCAAGGGTTGTAAAACAGACTGTAAGTATGGGAGAAAATTGGAAACATAGTTAACAGCACCTATGAATTTTCTTACATCTTTACTTGACGTAGGTCTTGGGATATTTTGAATTGAGCGGCATCTGTCAGACAAGGGCTGAAGTGTCACTAAACCATTTTCATTAATTACAATCTTATGACCCATATAGACCACTTCATGACAGAAAAATGAACATTTTCTTGGTGTAACTTTAAGTCCATTTTGAATTAAGGCAATAAAAATTAACTGTAAGTGCTTCTTGTGAGCTTCGTTGTCTTTACTGAATACAATAATATCGTCATGATGGGCTATACAAAATGAATAACTACCAGAAACTGTCGATAATATTTCATCAATTTTAGATTTAAAAACTGCTGGCGAGACACTCAAGCCTTGTGTTAACCGTTTAAAGTAAAAATGTTTGCCTCCAGAATATGATGAAATACCCGTATATTGTTGGGCTCTAGGCGATAATGGAAGTGAAAAGAATGCTGACTTTAGATCTAAGCAACTTATAACATTAGGTTTAGCATGACCAATCCTCTTTAAGGTGTCAGATAATAAGGGAAATGGATGGTTAAGACGTTTGATTTTGGAATTAAGATACCTGAAATCAACAACAACACGTTTTTCTGTAGTACCTTTCTTAGGTAGAATAAGAACTGGTGATGTATACGACTGGTGACCAACAGCTAAAATTCCTAGTTTGACAAGCTTTTCTAATTCCTGATCCACAATCTTTTTCTCAACTTCAGTTTTTGGATAAGGGCGAATGTAGAAAGGGCGATTGTCGTTTACCTCTATATCAACTTGTATGTCAGGGCATTTTCCAATTTCACCATGAAGACTGAAAGCTTCCCGATTTTTACACAACATATCATAGAACTTGTCTTTTTGAGAAAGATCAAGCACACTTTTGGACAAGTCAATTTGTGACTTGAAAACAGACTTCATATTACTTGATGATGTAACATTATTTTGATCAAACTCAGAAGAAAAGTTAATATTATCATAACTCACAATATCTTGAAGAGATATAAATGAAATCGGTCGAGTAGGTCTGATATGCAAAGTTTTAGCACTTGTGTTATGAATTGGTATAATGGCTTTATTTCTTTCAAGCTTAACCAAAATTGTTGAAGGACTCATATCAGAAATATGACTGCCACAATACATGACAACTTCACGATTCCTAAACAAAGGAGGAACTTTACCATGAACAGTGATGTATCGACAATGTTTAGGTCTCACATATACACTATGAGCGGTTAAAAATGGAATGGTTGTAGCTTTACAATGAAATACATTATCACGAAAACTAAGACTTCCATTCAAATCAGCTAAAGTTTCTTGACCAATGATTATATCAATTCCAATTAAATCAGCAGCAATAAAAGCTTGAAGTGTAAACTTTACGTTTTGAATAAGCACATCAAACTTAATAGAATATTTACACAATAGTAGATTCCCATTACCAAGTCGAAAGCTAAGCGGATTTGACAACAAATGAACAGGCAAATCACTTAAATAGGGTGAAGATTGTATAAGTAAAGACGAAATGATCGACCTCGATGCACCACTATCAATTAATAATAAAGCTGGATGACCATCTGAAAATTCTCCTTTGCAATAATTTCGTTTTGAAAGTTGAATAGAAACAGAACTAGAATGATTCTGTTTACCCAAAGTAGACTGAATAGGTTTTGTTTGATTAGATTTAGGGAATTCATTCCGAGCAGTAGAATAAATTCCCTCTATTGAAAATCCTGTTGTCTTTTCGCAGAGAGGTGTTTCTGACGCAGAAAACATGATCTCCATGTATGATTTGGTTTCAAGCAATAGTCACAAAATATAGGTCTATCAGCTGACTGGTTAGAATTATTGACGTATTTAGAATGCTTATTTGTATACGAGGAATATCTCTGTTGACTAGGTGAACGAGAATAATCACGTCTGGATCTATATTGACTAGGTGAATGAGAATAATCACGTCTCGATCTATATTGACTAGGTGAATGAGAATAATCACGACTTGATCTATATTGACTAGGTGAACGAGAACAATCACGTCTTGATCTAACTCCAGGGTTGTTGGTGTGCGATTTGGGACTAGGTGAATAGGGGCGTCGTCTGGGCGAAAATGACTGCTCACGAGCATAAGAAGAAGGATTATAATTTGGATGTTTGGATCAGTGTCGAACATGATGATCATCTGACGCTATGTGTAATTTAAGATCATCGACTTCTTTTCGCAGATCATCTATGTCAGATGTGTAGAAAGATACCTCCTTAGAATTTACGGTTTTGTCAGGGTTATTGATATCAAAGAAACACTGAACCTTTGTGGTGATGTCAATTACATTTGTTGTGGCATTCGTCGACATGGCAACGACTTGTTGACAGTTTGTAGGGAGGATTGAAACAAATTTATGTTTGAGTTGGGTGCGACCTACTCCAAGTTGAGTAGCTAATTTCTCCAAACGTTCTAGGTTTTCTGCAGGAGTGATAGCAGTGTCATAAATGAATGAGGAATAGTCTTGGTGTAAACCAAATGAAGACTTATTTTCGGAAAATCAAGTAATAAATTGTGTACGTAAATCTTCACGACTTCGGAATATTTTCTCCTCTATCCACAATCACGTCTTGATCTAACTCCAGGGTTGTTGGTGTGCGATTTGGGACTAGGTGAATAGGGGCGTCGTCTGGGCGAAAATGACTGCTCACGAGCATAAGAAGAAGGATTATAATTTGGATGTTTGGATCAGTGTCGAACATGATGATCATCTGACGCTATGTGTAATTTAAGATCATCGACTTCTTTTCGCAGTTCTGCTCGGTATGCTTGTTGCAGAACCGGTATTATTACCAAGGAGACGAGATCTCCTGCGTTTGGCGCACAACAATCTGCTCCATCCTATGAGGGGCAAAGCCTTGTTTCTAACAGGGTGTCTTGTATCAGGAAATACCTCTCTGATTCAGGCCTTTCAAAACGATCTGGAGAGCTCATCCTCTCTTCGTGGAGGCCTGGAACTAACAAACAATATGACCTCGCTTGGAGACAGTGGCGTGTTTGGTGTCATCAGAGACAAGTTGATCCATTGGGTCCATCTGTAGCAGATTTCATAAATTATTTGAGCATGCTCTCCTTGACTAAGTCATACAGTGTTGTTAACACTCATAGGTCATCTATTTCACAAACCTTACAGGTTATGGGATTTCAATATTAAAAAATCAACCTATGGTGACTCGCTTTATGAAAGGTTTGTTTGACAAAAACCCGCCTAAACCAAGATATCAGTTTACTTGGGATGTGTCCATCCTTGTTCGTCTTCTAGCAACTTGGTTTCCTTTGAATAATTTATATTTCAAATGTTTATCCTTTAAAACTGTTTGTTTGATAGCCCTTGCCACTGCTCAAAGGTGCCAAACAATTGCTACTTTTTCAGTGAACACTTTAGTTGATGAGGGTTCATTTATTTCATTAAGGGTTGATAAAGTACTGAAGACTTCCCGTCAAAATAAACCTTTGTATATTATTAAGCTTAATAATTTTAAGGATTAGAGTATCTGCCCTTGTTTTACATTGAGGCATTACATTAGTACTACAGCTGATATAAGGAAATCAAATCAGCTTTTTGTCTCTTTCCTTACCCATAGAGCTGTAACCCCATCCACAATAGGTAGATGGATAAAATAATCCATGACGTTAGCTGGTGTTGATACTAATATTTTTTCAGCTCATTCTACAAGAGGGGCATCAGCTTCAGCTGCATTAAATTCTGGTTGTCCTATTTCAGATATCTTGAGAACAGCCAATTGGATGAAAGAATCAACTTTTGCAGAATTTTATAAGAGGGATGTAAATGTAAATAAAGATTTGCAAGATTTTGTAATTAAAGTATAGTTACAGAACTATTTGTTGTTATTTTAGTTGCCAACCCTTTAAATATGCATTCATAAATCTGAGAGCCCGATGGGCTATAGTGGAATATAGTTCCACTCTCATCTGAGCGCCCGAAGGGCGCGATGGATGAGAAGGATTATATGAATATATAGCACGAGGGCTCGAGGATTTATCTTCCCCCCCTTGAAGCCCTCCCTGTGCTATTTGGTTGTCAACTTTCGACTTTAAAAAGACATTGGGTGATTGTCATACTGTGTTTATATACCTTGTGTATCAGGTCACATGCTGGATTGTATACACATGTTTCTACTTTTAGTTTCTTTAACCTTTGAACGTCGTACATTTTCTAGTATCATAACAAGAAATATGCATTCATTCATAAATCCTCAAGCCCTCGGGCTATATATTCATATAATCCTTCTCATACATCGCGCCCTTCGGGCGCTCGGATGAGAGTGGAATAGGTAATGAGCAGAAAACATGTATACACGTGTGTTAATCTGTAGTATATGGGTTCAATTAGAGAACAATGAGTGGAGATAATCCTAGATTGAAGAAGATTAATGAAGCTAATGGTCAATTGTTACTTATTGACTATTAAGTCGAGAAACAAATTTTTTAATAAAATGGTTTTCCATTAATTTCCTTTTCGCGGTGTCATCGACTTTCATTTTATAAAAAGGGTAAATTTGAAATTTTACTTGTAGGTGTTGTGCACATTTAAAGATATGTCTATTTACAAATAAGGGCCCATTTTCAATATTACAATCCCGTTGATGGTTACGTACTCTATCCCATAGATGACACAAAGTTTTTCCAATATAGAATTTTAGACAGCCTAAGCAAGTCAAGACATATATGAGATTTTTTGTGTCACAATTCATATTGTCGTTGACACTAAACGTAAAGTTGTGAAAAGTATATTTCCTATTTGGCATAATATGGTCGCAACATTTACATCGAAGGTCCGAGAATTTAGATACATGAAAGCCGGTCATTGTGATAGATGAACTGAATTTTGCTTTGGTTAGGAGGCGTTTCAGATTAGGTGGCTGTCTTTGTGATTTAATGAATTGAACGTTATTAAATTTCGTTCTTTGGTTGTCGTTTGATGCCAATAGTGTCCTGCTCTCGTACATTGTTTTAAAGAAGTTGGGATGTTGGGGGTTATGGGTAGTGATATATACAATCAACAATATCATTAATTAATGAGCTGTATAGACAAGTGACAAAGATAACTTTAATGTTTTTATATGGCCACATTTTCATGTGGACGTATTATGTCATTGCCCCTGTCCGTCCGCAATTGTTTGTGGACCCTCTACAGGTCACAATTCTTACCTGATTTTGATAAAACTTGGAATATAGGTTTATCCCCAAAAGATCTCGTCTGCTTTTGTTATTGGCATGTATCGGTTCAAAACTTCATGGATTATGGCCCCTGATTGTACGAAAAATCACGTTTTTAGCTTGTGGACCCTATAGAGGTCACAATTTTTAACCGATTTTGAAGAAACTTGAAATGCATGTTTATAACCCAAAGATCTTGGTTCCTTTCAACATTTGCGCATATCGGAACGTAATATACTGAATTATGGCCCCTGATTGTCCGAAAAATCACCTATTTTAGCTTGTGGTACCTCTGGAGGTGACAATTATTGTCTGATTTGAAAAACCGTTTGATTATATCACCATTACACCCTAAGGAAGGATAAGTTCGAATTTCGTCATGTGTACGGGAATACTGTTAAAAAATGGTATATCAAGGTTGTGGACCCTGTAGAGGTCACAATTTTAATTCCCAAAATTATCTAACTCATTTTGTTGTTATTCAAACCGGCCTGTACATTATACATGTACACGTTTTCATGGCAGTCTAACTAATTAACGAACAGTTGTGATAATTAAGCCGGACGCTTATAATTACACATGTGTTGACGAAACTGAAAACTAGGTAATTAAGTGTGGTAATAAAAATTGCACGTTGAGATTTAAGTTGGATACAAGGACAAATTTAATTCAATAGTATTTATGAATAAGCGTAGTACGTTAAAGCCCATATCATTCATTCATTCATCTACTGAATGGATGATCGATATCTCTTTTTAGCATGTCATACTGTACTAATATAATTTCCAATAAAATTCATTATGTTTGTGTTTCCATGGATACCAGACAAACCACAGCCTATAGCCAAAAATTGCCAGTAGCTTATTTGGACTTGCAATTAGCGTTGTTTATTATCATGCTTTTGGATCAAGTTTGGAATATAGTTGGTAAATAAAATTGGTATTTTTCTGGTGATTTTAAAATATGTAGTTTACCACCCAAAATAACAAAAGATGTCATATATTTTCAACAAAAATGACAGTGCTTGCTTTAAAATGTGCATTTTGGACTGCTCAACGCCCTTAAAGGCCCAATAACACTCTTGTTGTAACTAAAAAATATGTCCTAATCTTTATTCTGGTCAACAAATTGTACTATTTAACAATATTCCAATTATGGTTTGAAAAGCTTTATGTAAACTTTTTCAAATATAACTTAGATTTAAAAATATTTTCGAACCCTCTGGACAAGTAAAATAGGATGTTTTGAAAAGCTCTATGTAAACCTTTTCAAATATAACTTAGATTTAAAAATATTTTCGAACCCTCTGGACAAGTAAAATAGGATGTAATGGATAATTTACACAACAGGTAGGACACTTTAACATCTAGTAGTTAGAATAAGATTTTTTTTTTTTCTGGACCTGTCAAGCCAGCAATATATCACTGTTACACCCAGGTGATGATTGAGTTTGACAGTTTATACATATAAATTGTGTTCCTTATATACTTGAAATTGCTTTATTTGTTAGACACATCCCTCTCCCATATTAACTACAGAAATTTCCTGGTGCTGCCACACTAATCCTGGTAATACATTACATATACATGTATTTTTCAGAGGGAGAGGGCCATTTGGTGACCCAGATGAACCAAATAATAAATTTTTTGTGATAGGTGTAGTTACTGGTATAGGAATTGTTGCATTTATTGGTTTATATCAGACACAGTATAAAGAAGAGACATGGAAGGAGTTTGTAACCAGTTATTTATCAAAAGGAAATGTAAGTTAAAAAAAACACAAGATTATTTGTAACAATATTGTTCAATTATTCTTTGAGGCTGCCAATCAACAAATCTTCACTGTTAGGCCAAATTGTCATACCATTAGGACACAAAGTATGGAGTAGATCAAATAAGGCCAATAAAAAGGTCCCGCACAATACAAGTTGAATGAAATTAAAAATTATCAAGATTTTGGAATGAGAAAATCGAGAAAAAGCTATTAGTATTTTATTATACGCCCGCATTGAAATGTGAAACTTCCAATCAATAGAAACAGGAAACACAAACCAAATACAGAGGGTTTGATTGGATCAATTTTGACTAAGTCAAAATGATGCATTTGATATTTAGGCCAGTAGCCGACACCTAATAATATCAACAGAAAAAACATCTTGCTCTAGGGTAAGGAAATGTAAAAGATTTTTTGTAATCTAATAGAGATATATATTCTGATTAAAAATGCGAACAGTTCTAGCTCCCTAACCCTGCAGTATTTTTTATGTAGCGATCAGAAATTGGTGGACGATTTGATAAGAAATGCTACACTTTTAACCATATATGGACATAGATATTGGTCACGTGTGCTTAATTAGCCAGTTGTTAGTATGTAAACAAAAATAGCACGTGGTTTTATTTACACTATAGCGAATGCGTGCACATGTAACGACATAGCGTTTACTGTGTGGGAACATTTTAAGATAAATGAAACCCTACAACTTTTATCGGTCTGCCGAGTATAATAAGAACTAAGATAGCCACAAATGTAGTTCTTACATTTTAATGCGAAGAAGTATAAGGGTGCTGCTGGTGTGCTTGATAAAAATATTTGACCCAATTTTACAAGATTGTGGCATTGGACGTACAAATGTCAAATGACTATGATACATTTAGATACTGTTTCTTTTGGTGATTGGGGTGGGGTGCCTGGGCTGGAAGCTTCACCTTATTTCATAGGCATAGGGGGGATTTTTTGACTGGGGGGGGGGGGGGTTTGGTGCCAAAAAAAAGCAGTTTTTACCATATAAAAAAAATGTATTTGAAGGCCCATGACAGGTTCCACAATATCTCTTTTGAGATGAATAAGTTCTTAGGTTCTAAATCATCAATAAAAGAGAACTAAATTTTATTTACTTGTAATTGTAATAATAAATAAAATTTATAATATACACAACTAAAAACAGTTGTTTATGTATTTGTAACTCATGGCGTATGGGTTCGATGACAGTTAGGGGGCAGAACCCGAAATGCCTGAACATATTTCAGTTTTCCAGGCAGCGACGTCGATTTTCCTCGAGAGGCGAAGAAGCTTAGCTTATATGCCCCCCTCCCGCCAAAGACAATTTTGGAATATTTGACGACTCCAAACACGTTTTCTTGCTATTTCAGCCGTTGAACAAAGCAACTTCAAAGTGGTCTAATATAGCGTAATTAAGGTGGCTGACTTGAATTCCAATCAATTGTTAACAGTCCAGGAAATCTGGGACCGTTGGGAGAAAATTTAACTGCCACAAACTTGTTTTCCTTCTATTCCAGTCAGCGAATACAGCAACCTCAATTTATTCTAATATAGCCTACCTGGCTGACCCGAATTCCAAACCACCAATCAATAGTCGCGCGGTTTGGGGGCCTCACACCCCACTCAAAGAAAATTTAGAAAATTTAATGGCTGCAAATGCGTTTTTGGCTTTTCTAGCCCGTGTAAGCAACTCCAAAAGTATCCAATGGTTTTGTAACCAAAATCTCACTCTGAATTCCAACCTTTCAATTCACAAATAATATTCAATACCTGAAAAATGTCGCACAAAGTACAGTGGCTCCAGACAAAATAATTGAATCCATAGTCAACTCAGTACAAAATTGTGATATTCAATTACAAGAAAAGTAAAATTAGTGTTTCATTAGGGCCTCGATGACAGTTAGGGAAACAAAACTAGAAATGCCCGAAAAATTTCCGGTTTATAGACAGCGCCGCCGGTTTTCTTCGAGAGGCGAAGAAGCGGGGCTGATATTGTATCCCCCCCCCCCCCCCCGAAATATTTTGATTATTTGACTTTCGGAAACGCGATTTGCTGTAGATGAAATAAAATTTGTTTTTCACTTTACCCGTCTTCCCGAAAGTTTAAATTGGGCACATTCAAGAACACAATATTTTTTATACAACTTTTACAAAGTACAATTGTGTGCCCAAATTTTCCCAGGATTTGGTGCCCAAAATGGGGGGGGAGGGCTCCTATGTTGACTACATTGCAAGAAAATTATCTATGATTTTCCATAGTTGTTTCTCCTTTTGAGTCTAAAGGCAAAGGGTCTAAATGTGTTCTGGCTTTTTTGAAAGGGATTTACAGTCATACATGTACAATAGTACATGTAGGTCTCCTGAGTAGAATGTTAATTACATGTACACCAATTAAATCTATATTTGTAAAAAAAGATAATAAAAATAGGTAGAATTTAATAAGCAAAATAAAGCACAAATTAATTACAATCTAGAATAGAGTTTAAGTAAGACATAAAATACATGCGAATATAAGGCACAAATAAAAACCATTATCGAAAAAGGGTGAAATGTTTATATCACAATATCATCGTCACTATCACTGTAATCACAGTTTTCATTAGGATTGTACTGCTCCCAAAGGTTCTGACAATTTGAGCAGTGACATAATGCATGGTAGCAGACCTCTTTATAGCCACACAGTCTTTTCCTCTAATGTGTAATAAAATATCCTCATCACCTTTCACTTGTGCAGCTTTACTAACTGACCTGAAAATCGATGAAGAATACTTTTATTGATACAATTTTTATAAATTAGCCAGCGACGGATTCCAGTTTTTTTTTCAGAAGGGAGTCTGCCAGGTTCCTTTTTATGGAAATCTGCATTGTCGTCTCTAAATTACATAGGCATACATACAAATTGTGCGTTTTAAAGAGAGAAATCATTTTTATAACGATGTAGGATCACATTGTGATTTAATTTTATTAATGCTAGGTATTCATTTTATTTTATGTAGTTGAGCAGGGTGGGGTTTGGACACTCCCCCTGATTAGCCCACCGGTAGATGAAATAATACAGTGTGCTATGTGGGGAAATTTGGTCTGAGCAGCAATTGAATTCCAACTTGTCAAGGGTTCTTCTATGTGCAAAACAACGGGTACCGGTACACAAGATCTCAGCTATTATCCCATCTAGCTTGCCTATTCTATGATGCCCCGACATGAACATGTATTTTCCTGCACCACAAGTCCACAACCAAGGCCGGCAAATTACATGTAATTGATAAATCACCTGGAACTTTCTCAGCAAACAAGATTGAATCCCCAACCCCATGTTAGTGAACCAGCATTTCACACACTAAGCCACCAATCATGACTTCCAAATTTAAATTAAAAAAAATAAATGTTTTTTTTTAGTGAAGCCAAGGCCTATATATAACTATCATTCATACATTTATGATAGACTTACCAGCATCTTTAGTTTCAGTCAGAACTAATTTATCTTTCGTTCTTTTATGTGCAACAGATAGATATTTATCTTTCTTCTTACAAACAATACATAATTCTAGTAGAACAAACTGCCTTTTTGCCGAACTAGATAAGGCATTTCTAACATTCTTTGCACATGTTGATGACGAACCACTCGTTTGAACATTGGTGATATTGCCTGTTTTTCCTCTTCATTGCGGCTACTACATGGTGGTTTCACAGATTTCTTTTCGACTCTATTTCGAACTAGTTGAAGTCTTGTTTTGTCGGTAAATTTCCGATAACACTTACACAGCGGGTGGAAACCTATGTTCTTTACAATCTTTAATCTTATTCTTATTTCTTCGAAGTCATCGGACAACAAGTTTTTCATCTCCGTCTAATGACAGCAATTCTGCGGCGCATGTTCTAAATTTGTCCCATCTGATTTTAGAAAAAGCTTTCGCTCCTTCCACTGGTGTAGATTTGACGTGAATAATACATTCTCTCGTTCTTTTTGCTTGTTTTTCTTCAGCTTTGTCTATGTTTAACTAAACTTTCAATTAGTCCGCCATCTTTAACATAAACACTTAAAACAGCGTATAATTGGTCGAATCACGTCACATGACCAGTTTTGTCAACAAATAGCCGAGGCACAACTCCCCTTTTGTTTGATTGGGCGGAGATATAGTGCGCGAAATTCGAAAACGGATTTTATCAATACAGCTCGATAATTCTACTAGAAAAAAACACTTGTTAAACTAAAATGTCATAACTTACATATTCTTGCTCTGAAATGTTACATTTCTGTTCGATGGAGCAAAGGTGACACGATATTCGATGTCAGCTACTGGCCTAATTCAGATAAGTTGATATGAAATAATTAATAAAATACAATACCGATATCAAACCATCGTATATCACCGTCTGTCCATTGTCCACAATTTTTTGTGAACACTACAGACTACATTTATCAGCTGTTCGTTTGAAATTGATATATGTCATTTGCATTAATGAGATGAAGAAGCCTAACGACAAAAGTTAGCATCCAATCTGTATGAATTTTATATATATGCATCATTTAAATTAGTAAAACAAAGAAGACTGTTGAAGTTTTAATTGTATGGAGGGGGATCCTCGCCAAAACTCTCAATTTGTTAAAATACATTTGTCGATTTGTGAAAGTACATTTGTTAATTTGTCAAAATACAAAGTACATTTGTCGATTTGTGAAAGTACATTTGTAAAAATGTAAAATACATTTGTCGAACCAACCAAGTACAAATTTTGAAATAACACAGCTTAACTTTATAGTTTCAAGATATGTAATTTCAACATCTGTATTTTCAAGAGATGTAATTTCAACATTTGCAGTTTCATCATTTGTTGTTTCAACAATTGTATTAACGACACTTGCATTAACGAGCCTTGCATTAGCAAGCCATGCATTAGCGAACTATGACCATATTTGGGTTATTGTATGGTATGGAAGCCTAATGCGGCTAGTCCAAAATAATTTTAATCTCTTCTGGCAAAGATAGTATTGTATTTTGTAATCGATTTTAAGTCTTCAAACAAATCTTTCTTTGCTCTCCAACTTCAACAACGTTCATCGGATATTTTGATGCGTGGTCTTGTCAGTACTTTCGTTTGGGGAGTCTGACAAGGGACAACGTATAGTCGATCAAATGGGATTAAAAATAACGATGTCAACTGCTTGTCAGTGGTATAGGGCGGAAGGCCTGGCAAGGGACAACGCATAGCCGTTCGAATGTTATAGATAAAAAAAACTAGGTTCCTTGTCCGGAATCGAAATGAAGTGGAGGCTACTGCATCTGAATTTATCTTGAGATATCTTCCCTTTCCGTTGTGTAGATGGAGGACGGAGATTCTGGCAACGGATAACGTGTAGTCTTGCGGATGGGACAAAATAACGGGGCCCCGTGTAAACATTGGTTTCGATTCGTCGCTTGAACGTGACAATGATTAGGGTCGTCTATCCAACCGAGGGGATGAACCTCTCTCTCTCTCTCTCTCTTTCTCTTTTTCGCATACATTGACGTCCATATAAGAGTAGGCCCTCGTAGCACACTGCATGACGTACATTATTAGCTTTCGTTAGCTCAGTTGGAGAAGAATGGTTAACGCGTTCGCAATTGATCATAAGGACTGTCATTGAATCAACTGGCGCGGTATCGATTCGCCGCTTGTACGTGACAAGAGATAGATCGACTGTCCATTCCGTGGGTTTTCTCTTGGTCCTTCAGTTTCCTCCTACTGTTAAAAGACCCTTTACCTTTAGGTGTGTGTTTGTATGTAGCCTTTGTATGTATGTATGTATGTATGTTCGCCCATCACGCTGATATCTATAACGGAAGTTGCTGAAATTCAATAGGAGTCTTTGTTTTACTAATTTAAATGATGCATATTCATTTCATACGAGAGAGAGAGAGAGGTAAATGGGGTTTAACGTCCACTCAACACAACTAGGTCATTTCGGGACTAACATATGGTTTAAATTTATTTCAATAATTTGCTTGCGCGTAGGGGTCTGTAGTAGTGGGAGGAAACCGGAGTGTCCGTAGGAAACCCACGAGGATGAGAAGGCTCCCCTATTTCCATGTCACATACGCTCACACTAGGGCTCGAAACCTTAGCCGCAAGCCAGGGGTGACTGGTCAGCTAGAGGTCGAAGCGCGGCACTCTAGACCACTAGGTCATCCCAACCCCCCACATTTCATACGGAGCGTCCACAAGATGCAACACGTGAAACAATGGCCATAACTCCAGAAGAAATTAACGGAAGTTATTGAAATTAAAAAGGCTTCTTCATCTCACTAATATAAGCATTATATTTCAATTTAAAAACAATCAAATGATAAATGTAGTCTGTAGAGTGTTCACAAATAATTGCAGACGACGGATGGACTGATTGACAGACGGGCGAACGGACGGGGTCGAGGGCAATATACGACCACATTCCCATGTTGGCGTATACAAAATACGACCTAGGGAATGTTTTAGACTGTCAAATCTGGGCCACAGGCGAATTTTTACCCGCGGCGAGAAGTCGAGATTCTTAAATGGCCGCAATTGGCTTCCATACCATACATCAACCCAAATATGGTCATAGTTCCCTAATGCATGGCTTGCTAATGCAAGGCTCGTTAATGCAAGTGTCGTTAATACAACTGTTGAAACTAAAAATGTTGAAAATGCAAATGTTGAAATTACATCTCTTGAAACTATAAAGTTAAGCTGTGTTATCTCAAAATTTGTACTTTGTAGGTTCGACAAATGTATTTTGCATTTTGACAAATTAACAAATGTACTTTCACTAATCGACAAATGTACTTTGTATTTTGACAAATTAACAAATGTACTTTCACAAATCGACAAATGTATTTTCACAAATTGAGAGTTTTGGCGAGGATCCCCCTCCATATAATTGGACTTCAGCAATTTCCGTTATTTCTGCATGAGTTATTTATTATGATCCATGTTCCACTTTGTTGCACCATTTACCATATGTGAATGCACAAACGACAACAGTTATTTTTTGATCTGAGGGATCACGGTGGCTAAGTGGATAAGACGCTGGTTCGCTAGCCTGGAGGTCGAGTGTTCGATTCCTGCATTGGCCGAGAAAGTTCATCTCGATTTTCCGACTTGATTTCCCCTTGTCAGTGATACAGAAGGGGGGCCTGACAAGGACAGCGGCCTAGTCGTTCGGATGGGACGAAAAACTGAGGTCCCGTGTACACATTGGAGTGCACGTAAAAAATCCCTTGGCAGTTGGAATTCGATATAAGAGTAGGCCGTAGCGCCGCTGCCCGGGCAAAATTTCCCTCATAGCACACTGTATGGCGTATGCCCGTCTTCAATTAGCTCAGGTTAAGTGCATAACAGTAGGACGTTAAACCCCATTTCATTCATTCATTCATTATTTGATCTGTATGAAATTTATATGTATCGTTTAAATTAGTAAATTGAAGAAGTCTATTGTATTCTGTTAATTCATCTATAGTAATGTCCCTTGTTTCACTTTGTTGAATCTTTTGAACGCTCTAATGACAACAGTTATCATTTGATCTGTATGAAATTTATATGTATCATTTAATTTAGTGAAACAAAGAATCCTATTTAATTTCAGTAATTTCTGTGATTTTATGCCTTTAGTTATGGCCCTTGTTTACTTGATTGCACCTTGTGAACGCTCTAACAACAAGTTATCATCCAATCTGTATGAAATTGTCTATTAAATGGCTTTAATTACCTTCAAAAGAATAAATATGTGACAACCCTTGTCAACCTCTCCTACGATTTAGCTGCTGTGGTGGGTGTATGTTTCATTGCCTGGAAACCTATCTTTTTATTCTAGAAATTAGAATGTTGTTTCATGTTCCCCTTGTCGGTGGTGTAGGCAGGGCTCACACTGTCGGTCGCCAAAGTCGCAATTTGCGATAAAAATTATGGGAGTGGTGATTAAATTTTCTACTTGGTAAAAACTTTGGCGATAAAGTTTTGGGGTACTGGCGATTCTTTTTAGAAACCTTGTGAACCCTCAAACGACCAAAATTATAGTGTCATCTGTATGAAATTGTCTATTAAATGGCTTTAATTACCTACAAAAGAATAAATATGTGACAACCCTTGTCAACCTCTTGTACGATTTAGCTGCTGTACGTGGTGGGTGTATGTTTCATTGCCTGGCAACCTATCTTTTTATTATTGAAATTAGAATGTTGTTTCATATTCTCCTTGTCGGTGGTGTAGGCAGGGCTTACACTGTCAGTCGCAATTTGCGATAAAAATTATGGGAGTGGTGATTAAATTTTCTACTTGGCAATAACTTTGGCGATAAAGTTTTAGGGTACTGGCAATTCTTTTTTAGACTTTGCGAAAAAAAATCCTTAAAATTCTTATCGTATTTATCCTTGATCGATCAACTTGCTGATAATCCCAAACGTGTCATAAGTAATACTAAACAATTGTCTGGGATTAGTGGTTTCAACTGATTGATAATTGCCGATAATAAAGCCTATATCTAAGCAGTACTCTTCATGTTAATAAACCTTAACAAATAGATTAGAGGTGACTTTTGATGTTGCGTAATTAAAACAAAGGGAAGTAATCAAAATGGCTGATCGTTGCCCGACAACTCTTTTCAAAGAGAGTTACATGTTTTGATAGTTGAATATTGTTTACCGTGGATCCATACGACATGTATATAACAGCATGGCTCGTTGGAAATTATTATTTCAAATAATATTATCATCATGGGTCGAAAACGAAAGAGCAAGTTGAATAGCGATAACTACCCTTATCATCTAGAATCTAATACACGTCAAGAATGTGTTAAATACCGTAAAGAGTTCTCAAAAACCGCCCAGTTTGTGCTACCGTGTAGATTTAGAAACACGTTCTAGTTTTGACATAGCATCGTCTACTTTTGAAAGGGGTTTAGTTTTTAGACAAGACCTTATTTTCTCGGACGTTGTCGAGAAATGAACAGAGTGTTTAATAACACAAGACATTTAGATTTTACACAAAATTACTACTTTACCGAGAGCCGTATATGTGGTTACGAATTATGTGGTTACAATTAATAGGAAAAAAGATTTTAAAAATATTCACTGATACAACTTCGTCATCGTTTTATTCTTTCTGTCATTCATATAATATCCATGATGGCTGATGTAAATTACTACACGCATCAAACAACGATAATTGTTCCAAATTACTACTTTACCGAGAGCCGTATATGTGGTTCGATTTATGTGGTTACAATGAATAGAAAAAAAGATTTAAAAAATATTCACTGATACAACTTCGCATCTTTTTATTCTTTCTGTCCTTCATATAAAATCCATGATGGCCGAAGTAAATTACCACGCGCAACACAACGATAATTGTTCATTGGTTAAAGACGGTCTAAACTCGGGAAAATTTACAGTAGCTATTGGCTAACGGCACACAAACAACTGTATTTGCATATTGCATACTATTTATAGTATTGTTACCTGGAATTATTTTCAAGTCAACAGCCCCAAGGACCAACATAATACCGTATTTTGCGTAGTGCAGCATAGAATTGTAAGAATACATATATAATATGCAAGTCTAAATAATTATATTTGTGAAAAATTGTCTTACATTAGGCGACAGTCCACACTGATTTGAAGGTGTAGTTCGAGTATTACACCTAGGTTATTCCATGTCAAGTGCACGATGATAAATATTAAAACTATATAATAGTGTACGTATTCATATTAACGTGGAAGTACCCGAAATCAGCCGAAAAAAAATCCTTATTTAGATAAATAAATAAAACTTAGACAAATTAAGTGATTCTGAATATTCTGGAAAAACATGTATTAATCCGGCTGTGAAATCTATTCTGGAAGTAATCCGCGGAAATCAGGGTATGATTAAGCTTGTATAGGGCCATCTTCAATAGAAGGCTTGATCTCGCCTTAACTACATACACCTTATCAAGCCCTTCACTCAACAGTCAACATTTTTCGGCACTAAATTTGATTGGGTATCGGCCCCAACCGTGATCCAATCAGATTTTGTGTTACTAAAAATAAACTACTTTCAATTTATTTTCTTTATCGAAGGTACAGATAAGCCCATACAGAGCACGTGATCAGCGAATTTATATTATGACAATATATTGTAATGTGTCAGTGCATAGCCTACATGCAGAATATTAGGTTAAATGAGCTGCTTAATCAAGTCTATTTAGCATCGTGTAGAATAGTACCTTGTGTCGTGATTTCCCCTTGTCAGTGATGCAGAAGGAGGGCCTGACAAGGACAGCTGCCTAGTCGTTCGGATGGGACGAAAAACCGAGGTCCCATGTACACATTGGAGTGCACGTAAAAGACACCTTGGCAGTTGGAATTCGATATAAGAGTAGGCCGTAGCGCCGCTGTCCGGGCCCAAAAAATTCCCTCATAGCACACTGTATATAAATTCCTCAACATATGTTATTACCAGCGCCAAAAAGCTCTTAAAGTTAAAGTGATCGATGGGTATAACTGTATATCAAAATTGAGTAAAATTGTAAGCATATCTTACAAATAATATCAAAATTTATATCCTGTCTGGGTTTTCGATTCCAATACCTTCACGGTACCTGAAAGGAACAAGAGGGATTATAAGATTTTAAAAAATACAATGAAGTGAAATACTAACTATTATATTATATCATGTCGTATTGAAGTGTTTTTTCTACAGTAATTCAAAACAAACAAAGTGTCGTATTGGAAATATGCGAACCTCTGATGTCTTTTTATACGCCCACATTGAAATGTGGTCGTATATTGGTGTCGCCCGGTCCGTACGTACGTACATCCGTCCGTCGTCCACAATTTCTTGTGGACACTCTACAGACAACATTTATCACCTGATTGTTTTGAAATTGATATATATTGTTAAAGGTCATGAGACGAAGAAGCCTTTTGATTTTCAGCGATTTCCGATAATTACTGTCAAAGTTATGGCCCTTGATCACTTCAAAAAATCTTGTGGACGCTCTAGAGGCTAAAGTTAATAACCGATTGACTTTAAATTTATACACAGTGTTTAAGGTCATGAGACGAAGAAGCCTATTGGTTTTCAGGGATTTCCGATAATTACTGTCAAAGTTATGGCCCTTGATCACCTAAAAGAATCCTGTGGACGCTCTAGAGGCTAGAGTTAATAACCGATTGACTTTAAATTTATACACAGTGTTTACGGTCATGAGACGAAGATGCCTATTGATTTTCAGCCGATAATTACTGTCAGAGTTATGGCTCTTGATCACTTCAAATAATCTGGAGTCTAAAGTTAATATCCGATTGACTTTAAATTTATACACAGTGTTAAAGGTCATAGACGAAAAAGCCTATTGATTTTCAGCGATATCCGATAATTACCGCCAGAGTTATGGCCCTTGATCACTTCAACAAATCTTGCGGATGATCTAGAGGCCAAAGTAAATATCCGATTGACCTAAAATTTATACACAGTGTTAAAGGTCATGAGACGACGACGCCTATCAATTTTCACCAATTTCTGATAATTACCGCCAGAGTTAAGGCCCTTGATCACTTTGAAATATCTTTTGAACGCTCTAGAGGCTAAAGTTAATATCCGATTGACTTGAAATTTATACACAGTGTTGAAGGTCATGAGACGAGGAATCCTATTGATTTTCAGCGATTTCCTAAAATTATTTTTATGGCCCTTGATCACTTCAAAAATTCTTGTGGACACCATTAGAAGCTGAAGTTTACATCCGATTCACTTTAGATTGAAACACAGAGTTTAAGGTCTTGCTTGCGACGAACAACTATATAGATTTTTAATGAATTTTGATAACTTGATCAGCTACATCCATGATATTAAATGTTTCATATGCTAAACGTTAGCATGGAGGAGAACTTTATCAAAGCCAAACAAATTGTAATGATTTTCTGATTATTACTTAATGAGTTGTTACTCTAAATCAAATTTTAGTGTATTATAAATGTTTCATTACCGAAAAAAGTTAAAATATGCGACAACTCTTGTTGACTGCCCGGACGATTTAGCTGCTGTGGGCGTATGTTTCGTTACCTGGCAACCTATCTTTTTGTTCCTTTACGATTTGTTAAATTATAAAACATATTTCCACGTCATCATATGACTACACCTGTCCTGTCATCAAAGTAGGAATTGCACTTCACTGAGCACCAACTTGGATCAGCGTTGACCTAGATGTTATATAACAACTGCCAATTGCCAGACTTTATTGGGGGTAATTAAATTACTTAGATCACTGCAGCTCAACAATTGTAGTGAAATAGTTTTCTTTGTCAAATAGATTAATTAGGCTGTTCAAGACTTTTATATGACGTGGGACTCAATTTAGCATAATACATGACCAGAATTATTGCAAATAAAACTATTTAAGTTTAAAACTATGACTTTAACATAAATACACCTATAGTGAAATTGGCGCATTCCATGTCAAGTGTACACAAAATTCAGGCGATTTTGACATGACCATCACAGATTTTGATGATTTTTGGTGTGCAAGTTAACCATGACGAAAAAAAATGATGTGCGAAATTTTAGCACTGGCGGCCCCTTCATTTCAGGGGCATCCCAAAATTTTGGACCATTTCGGCTGACCTACCAACTTTGAAAATCCATAACTTCTCCCCTAGTAATCCTACTTACATGAAATTGGTATCAAATTGTTTAGAAAACATAGATCTTTCTAATGAACAGAAACACAAAATTAACCGAACAAATTAACAGATATTGTTGACCTTGACCTTTGAACTCACGCCCCTAAAAAGGGGCAAACTCGATTTGGCCAATTTTTTGTGTGATCATTGCCCCACCTATCAATAATGAAAACACAAAAAATCAAATAGGTTTAGTTTTTTCCAATGTTTTTCAAGAAGACCAGGCTCCGGTTTACCTATTTAGGTTGTTTTCCGGTATTTAGTGTGTTTTCCGGTATTTAGTGTTTTTGCAGTGTTTTATATTATTCAGTATAAAATGGTGTTTTTCGGTAGTTTTCTGGTTGTTTTCCGGGGTGTTTTCCGGAATATAGTATAGCCCCATTAAACATACCACTTAGATGGCAATTGTTCAGTTCAGAAAACTTTGGAGGGACAGGCTAAAGTTAATATCCGATTGACATACTGTTTAACGTCATGAGACGAAGAAGCCTATTGATTTTCAGCGATGTACTATAATTACTGTCTGGGTTATGGCCCCTGATCACTTCTTGTGGATGCTCTACAAGCCAAAGTGAATATCCGTTTGACTTTAAATTTATACACAGTGTTTAAGGTCATGAGATAAAAAAGCCTTTTGATTTTCAGAGTTATGGCCCTTGATTAAATACCAGGTTGGTTGAGTTGGAATTTCATAACTACCAGACCATATGGCCGCCCCTCGTATGCAAATAGTGTAAACATCTGGTATATCAAGGTCACAATGTTATGCAGTTTTTAATGAAACTTGAAATGCATGTTTATTAACCAAAGATCATGGTTGCTTTTGATATTCGCAAATATTGGATCAATACTTCCTAAATTATGGCCCCTGATTGTACGCAAAATCGCATTTTTAGCTTTTGGTCCCTCTTGAGGTCACAATTATATTCCATTAAAAAAAAAGGGTTGAATCGGATATAGGATATATCACTGTTACACCATAAGGTTGGATGTCAGACCAAGACTGCCAGACAAAATGTCCGTCTTATACGCAAATAGTGTAAACATCTTGTACATCGAGGTTGTGAATTCACAATTTTGTTCTGATTTTGATGAAACTTAAAATATATCTTTATAACCCAAAGATCTTGGTTCACGTCGATATTCACTTTTTGTTCTCCAGGAAACTGGATGGTTCAGCTGATAATTAATTAAAACGTATTCTTACAGTGCTTGGGACATCTAAACTTAAGTGGCTTAACTAATCTGTTCCCAAATTATATATGCCGTATGTTGATAAATTTAGATTTGAGAGATGAATATGTTTTCAAATTTGTTGTTGGATAATTAGATTTGAGAGATGGTGTACAAATTTGTTGTTTAATTACAAATATATCTGTTCATACTATTGTTGATTTAGGTTGAAAGTTTAGAAGTAGTAAATAAAAAGTGGGTAAGAATCAAGTTAATGCCAGGAACACAAGTTGATGGATCTGTAAGTATGATTTATAGTCATTATTGTAATACTATAGCATTTAATGGAGGAATTCCAAGGTGCCTACAGGAAAAATCACAGCACCGAAACTGCCCTGGTTCGTGTACTTAACGATATAAATATTTTTTTGGACATCCGAAAATGTGTGTTATTAATTGTCCCCCACCTTTCGATGAAAGCAGGGGACTATTAAAATGGGTTCATCTGTCTGTCTGTCCGTCACACTTTTTGGCACACAATAACTCCCTTCCTAATTGAGCTAGAATGTTCAAACTTAGTGTAGGTGTTTATTAGGCCTTGATGGAGTTCGAAGATGAGCATTTTCTGCTTAGGGTAAGCAGAGATAAGTAATTTGATTGGTTGATCAGTTCTGGGTCCTATAGCTATAAACCCATTGGGCTATATAGTTAAGAAACATGGGTTATCATACCAATTGTACGCAGACGACGCCCAGCTTTATATTTCATTTAAACCATCAGAGTGACTTTGATTTGTCAAAACTAAGTAAGCATAATAGAAAACTGTTTCAAAGACATCAAGTCCTGGATGACCAGCAAACTTTTTAAAATTAAACTACGCTGATAAAACAAAATATTTAGTGATAGGATCTTATGCTAACTTTACTAAATTAAGTGACTGTAATCTAACTCTTCAGATTGATGATATTTATGTTTCTAATTCAGCCTGTGATCCCTCTAGAGGTAACAATTATTATCCGATTTAAAAAAACAATTGAATATATTACCATTACACTGTAACCAAAATTGCAGAACAAAATGGCCGCCGTGTGTATGCAAATAGTGTAAAAATATGGTATATCAAGGTTGTGGACCATGGGTATATAGTAAATACGGGTCAAGACCTATGGCTATGGAAAATGAATGTACCTAGTTCTGACCAAACGGTCATTTTGCACGGTGGAAAGATAGTCTTTTTTCCAAAACCCAATTTTCAAACATGGCTACGATCGACCTCCAGTATTTAACTATAGGGAACCTGTAACTATACAATAATGCACACGTACAGAAGCCAATCTCTTGATTGGTGTTGTAGAGCTGTATACATAGTTGTCAATATATAACATAAATAATGAATTTCATATACATATATACAGGCTGAAATTCTGAGCACTGAAGAATCGTATGAATATCTATTTACATTTGAGAAAAAATTGCTATATATAACGGTGAAAATAGTAATAACATATAATGTATGATATAATATTTTCGAAATTTGTTTTGTTTAGCACACTATAAAGATAACGGCTACACTGCATGCAACGGTGAAATAGTAAAACCATGCACAACGTTAGATCTTCGGATATCTCTCATGTGCGAAATTCGAAATGTACTATTAATTTTTTTATTGAATCTAAAGCTAATACATTCATGCAAATGGAAATACATCTCATTGACAATTATCAAAACAACACACATTTATAATTGACACAATTGGAAACAAAGCTTCTAAATCTACAGGTGGTCTCAACATTTAGGACTGACGATATTAACGCTATAACTTTATGTATCTGTACACACATGTAACAAAACTTTTAAGCTTTTTCAAGAACTAGGTTTTTATTTTTTATACGCCCACATTGAAATGTGGTCGTATATTGCCGTCGCCCCCGTCCGTCCGTCGGTCCGTCCGGCGTCCACAATTGCTTGTGGACGCTCTAGAGGCCAAAGTTAAAATTCGATTGACTTTAAATTTATACACAGTGTTTAAGGTCATGAGACGAAGAAGCCTATTGATTTTCAGCGATTTCCGATAATAGCTGTCAGAGTTATGGCCCTTGATCACTTAAAAAAATCTTGTGGACGCTCTAGAGGCCAAAATTAATATCCGATTGACTTTAGATTTATACATAGTGTTAAAGGCCATGAGACGAAGAAGCCTATGGATTTTCAGCGATTTCCGATAATAACTGTCAGAGTTATGGCCCTTGAACACTTCAAAAAATCTTGTGGACGCTCTAGAGGCTAAAGTTAATATCCGATTGACTTTAGATTCATACATAGTGTTTAAGGTCATGAGACGAAGAAGCCTATTGATTTTCAGCAATTCCCGATAATTACTGTCAGAGTTATGGCCCTTTATCGCTTATAAAAATCTTGTGGACGCTCTAGAGGCTAAAGTTAATATCCGATTGACTTTAAATTTATACACAGTGTTTAAGGTCATGAGACGAAGAAGCCTATTGATTTTCAGCAATTTCAGATAATTACTGACTGAGTTATGGCCCTTGATCACTTTCAAAATTTTGTGGACGCTCTAGAGGCTAAAGTTAATAACCGATTGACTTTAAATTTATATAAATTGTTGAAGGTCATGAGACGAACAAGTATATTGAGTTTCAATGAATTTAGATAACTTGAAAAGCATGGAGGAGAACTTTATCAAAGCCAAACAAATTCCAATGATTTTCTGATAATTACATAATGAGTAGTTACTTTTAATCAGATTTTAGTGTATTATAAATGTTTCATTACCGAAAAAAGTAAAATATGCGACAACTCTTGTTGACTGCCCGGACGATTTAGCTGCTGTGGGCGTATGTTTCGTTGCCTGGCAACCTATGTTTTAAATTTGCCAGTTACATATCCGAAATCTTCGTTGTGTTGTTCCACTATAGCCACACCGATAACAAATTTATTTTCTTTAAATAATACTGTAATCCAAGGATAATTACTAAATATAAAAGTACAAACATATAAATGGAAAGGCATAAAATTAACAGCCAAACGTACTTTGCGCGAAGATGGTACATTCACACACACACACACACACATGCAAAAGAGGCGCGGAAACACATTGAAGGTTAATATAGTTCTTTAAATTCATCTTTTCATTTATAACATAATAACAAAGCGATTTTTGACACAAAACGATTTTTCCTACCCAATCAACATTACACAATTTTAATTCCCTGTCAGTTGTAATTAATTTTGCAACCTCCTGCAACATAAATCCCCGTTTACTTTTATGTACACCAGTGATGCCGGCTTGTTTGTAAATTCAGTTTCAATTATCGTTACAATTTTTTCCTCATACAGATTGTCATCAACGGAGCAATGGGCGCGTTCTATTAAATCCCTTTTTTATCTCTCCGCCCACCGGTACCTTTCCTTTCCCACTGTTCCCTTCTTCATTCCTGTTGACTAATCCATAACATTTTAAAATCGCTGTCAACCACTGGATCTGGAATATTGAAAGGGGAAGTTTTTTCAATACTAATATTTGAAGGAATTAAGCAAGATTGAGTTAACGAGCTGGACGTTCTGACTATATTTCAAAAATAGATAATGCATAATTTCATTCAAATTACTTTATTTTGATCGCAGTTATATCAATGGTTAAAGTTTTGACAAGCAGTATTCATTGTTCATAACCACATACATACTGGCCATTCTAGTCTAAGCCATGCTTTTCGGTTTTCAAATTCAAAAAATCATATGGCCGAACCGTTCTAATCCGATTGAAATAGGAGCCGCCCGAAGGTATTTTGGGTGGATTGTATAAAAAGACATGCAATATACAAATTCGTGTTTATAGCATGGCGGACACCTTACACCCGTTTTTAAATTCGTCCAATTTGATCATTTCTAACTGCAAATGGAGCTACCAGATGAAACTTGAAATGCATGTTTATAACCCAAATATTTTGTTTCCTTTCGATATTTGCGCATATCGAATTGTAACCTCATAAATTATGGCCTTTGATTGTAGAAAAAATCACTTTCTCTTTTGCTTGTTCTCTATCCATCTCTCGAAAATGTGGGCATATCCTGCTTGGCAGCGGCCAGCCTATTGTAATTCGATTTAAATGAAATTTGAAATGCATGTTTATAACCCAAAGATCTTTGGTTTCTTTCGATATATACATACATTCAATCACTGCAATAGGCTAATGAATTTTACCATTAATAAATGATCCGAATTCTAAAGAAGAATATCATCGAAGAACTATTAATGTCCATCACAATCCACAATCGGTTACCCAGAAGTGGTAAAGAATAATACTTCCAGTTTGTGAAAATATACTTATAGATTATATACTTATAGTGTGACATATCACTCGTTTAACATAATTGTTAATTTTGGATGAAATGACTTCGCCAGACCATGCAGAATTGTACTGCATATTGAAAATAACATTTGTTTTGCCCCTTATCTCAGTGCATCCTTACTTCTTGCTTATTTGACCTCAGTGACCTTTTGATCTGTTCAATTACGTCATAACTTGATTAATTAATTGGTTTCACAAATTATCCTTTGTCTCTTTTTCAATGATTCAGCTGTGTTCCAACAATAAATCTGCGACAGACACCATCAGAAGTGGCAGTCAGCCTCCTTTGACCTCTGGTGACCTTTTGACCTCTCTCACCTAACTGATCAACCACCCACTTGATAATTTGAACAGATAAATCCAGGATATTAAATGTTTCGTATACTAAGAAGAAGAACTTTATTAAAGCCAAACAAATTCTAATGATTTTCTGATAATCACTTTTAATGAGTTGTTACTCTTAATCAGATTTTAGTGTATTATTAACTATTATAAATGTTTCATTACCGAAAAAAGTAAAAATATGCAACAACTCTTGTTGACTGCCAAGACAACTTAGCTGCTGTGGGAGTATGTTTTATATAGTTGCCTGGCTTGCTCTCTATCCATCTCTGGCAAAACGTTGGCGTATCCTGCCTAGCAGACGAAGTTGTTTTGAATCTTAAATAACTAGCTGAATATAGAATAACTTAAATTACTGCTTGAATGGGTAGTCCATCATCTTACCTCACTTATTGCAGCAAGGGGCTACTTTGCAATTCATTATATTGTATAGCAATTATTTTTATGAGCCCACATTGAAATATTGTCCCCGGTCCATCCGGTGTCCAAAATTGCTTGTGGATGCTCTACAGGCTAAAGTTAATAACTGATTGACTTTAAATTTATGATTGACTTTAAATTTATACACAATGTTTAAGGTTATGAGAGAAAGAAACCTAGTGATTTTCAACTATTTTTGATTATTACGGTCAGAGTTATGGCCCTTGATTACTTCAAAACATCTTGTAGTTGCTGTATTAGAAGCTAAAGTTAATATCCCATTGAGGTTAGATTTATATACATTGTTTAAGGTCATAAGACGAAGAAGCCTATTGATTTTCAGTGATAATCGATAATTACTGCCAGAGTTATGGCCCTTGATCACTTCAGAAAACCTTGTGAACGCTATATACATGTATCTGGAGGCTAAAGTTATCATCCTTTTGACTTAAGAGTGATTTACAGAGTTTAACTCATTCGGTTCTACTATCGCCAAGTGTCGTCATAATTAGCTACTGAGTACCACCGACTTAAGCCACCTGTCACTGACTAGTGTTTAGTCAGACTCCCTCTCGACGCCTGGTGTTGTCATCTTTGATGTACTTTTTTATTGATCTATAAAATTTTTAACAAAAGCCATTATCTAGTAAACATATAGTTTGAACTAATGATTGGAATCATCAAATATACACGGTCACAACAACGGTTCAGATATAATAAGGTCGCATGCTCACAAGAAAATTTTATTTATCGGTCTCCATTTTGGACAATCATCCGATTTGATGTACTGTTTGATTTATCAATAAAGTTATAATAAAAAGTCGCTCGACATTCCAAAAATTTTAATCCCTTAAAACATAGTTTCAACTAATGATTGGGACCATAAAATGTCTAGGTGTTAGGTGTTATAAGGCCGAAACTCACAAGAAAACTTTTTCATAAACGACTGCGATCGTCCTCTTTAATGTACTGTTGTATTGATCAATACTGTTATATAAAAGGCCAGTTCTCTTTCCAGAAGTAAATAGCCAATAAAAATATAGTTTTAACTAATGATTGAACTTGATTGAAGTCGTAAAATGTAGGTCACAAAATTAACCATTTTCATAATACATTGAATGAAAGCTTCGGCATCAAATTCACAACTGTAATATTCCTTTAGAATTATGCGTCTTCGTTTATAGGCTACGGCAGCAAATGAATGCAGAATTTCCGAAATAAGAATAGTTTGTGATGTCTTGGTTTATACGGCAGCAAATGAAAGAAAAGCGTGATGACAAAAGGCATAGCTGACGTATGGCTAGTCTCGGTCACCCAGAACCTTAACATACATTCGAAGAATATTTTTCTGGTTGATAGAGACTAACGTATGGCCTTCTGACTCAAACCACACAGCTTGTAAGCACTGCCTAACATGTTAAGCAATATTCGTGCGGTGCACGAGATCACGGGAAAGTGCCACTGTCAACATAATGAGAATTTCTATATGGAGTCTTAAAAGACGTAAAAGATATCGTAAACAAATGGCTGTTCATTGATTTAGGGTGTTATATACTCTTACGATATGTGACATCTATGATAAGTTTATAGATGCTGTCCGCTCACATCAATGCGATTAAAATGGCCGACAATTGAGTTATAATCACAGTTATTTGATTGATGAATAGTCCAACAAGAAGAAATTAATGACTTCTGTTTAAGATTAAATTGATGTATTGTCCGACAAAGGATTAAGTCAATCAATCAAGGCAGATTAAGTAGTTAATCAAGGTAGGTGTATAGACGATATAACACGATAAATACGTTGATTACTTAATTACCTAAAAATCCAGCGTATTATCGACGATAATCGGTTTGAGTGGTAGGCATACACCAGTGTTGGGATTTCGGCCGTTTATTCCGGACGTGTCCGAATTTTTTTTTCAAACGCACTCTATTGTCCGACCAAGAATATGCCCATTCAGACATCAAGACATGGTGAATAATATTCAAAATTACAAAATTAATATAAAGTGTACTGACTAGTACTAAGAGTATAACTACCACTCAACCCGATTATCGTTGACAATAGGCTGGATTGATTAGGTAGTTAAGTGATCAACGTATTTATCGAGTTATATCGACTATAAACCTACCTTGATTGATTACTTAATCTGCCTTGATTGACTGACTTAATCCTTTGTCGGACAATACATCAATCTAATCTTAAACAGAAGTCATTAATTTCCCCATGTCGGACTATTCATCAATTATAATTTTAATCAATCTGTGTACCTCGTGGTTTCTCAATTGTCGGCCATTTTAATCCCATTGATGTGAGCAGACAGCATCTATAAACTAATCATAGATGTCACATATCGTAAGAGTATATAACACCCTATCTTTTATGTCTGCGATATCACACACATGTCTTTTAAGACTCCATATAGAAAATCTCATTATGTTGACAGTGGCACTTTCCTGTGATCTCGTGCACCGCACGAATATTGCTATACATGTTAGGCAGTGCTTACAAGCTATGTGGTGTGAGTCAGGTAGGCCATACGTTAGTCTCTATCATCCAGAAAAATATTCTACAAATGTATGTTGACGATAAGGAGATTCTGGGTGACCGAGACTAGCCATACGTCAGCTATGCCTTTTGTCATCATGCTTTTCTTTTATTTGCTGCCGTATAAACCAAGACATCACAAACTATTCTTATTTCGGAAGTTCAGCATTCATTTGCTGCCATAGCCTATAAACGAATACGTGTAATTCTAAAGGAATATTACGGTTGTATATTTGATGCCGAAGCTTTCATTCAATGTATAATGAAAATTCTTCATTTTGTTGGACACTTTCTGACATAAATTTGAATGCTGCACGGGAATTAAGTGTGAAAAATAGCGAGGTTTCACCAATTTTTTATTACGTACGGGATTTGAATTTTTTTTTACATGTGATTTTTAATTGTGGTATGAATTGAATACCGTGCGGCGGTGCGGGAATTAAATATGAAAAATAATGTGGTTCACCTAATTTTATTAAGTACGTGATTTGAATGGCCGACAATTGAGAAACCACGAGGTAAACAGATGGATTAAAATTATAATCACAGTTATTGCGACGGTGCAGGAATTAAATATGAAAAATAACGAGGTTTACCTAATTTTATTACGTACGTGATTTGAATATTTTGAAGACATGTGACATCACAAACTATTCTCATTTCGAAGTTTCTGCATTCATTTGCTGCCATATAAACAAAGACACGGAATTCTAAAGGAATATAAAGATTGTCAATTTAATGCTGAAGCAGGATTGGCAAGCTTTCATTCAGAATTAAGTGTGAAAAATAGCGACATGTGATTTTTAATTGTGGTATGAATTAATTTAATACCGTACGGAAATTAAAAATGATAAATAACGGGATTCACCTAATTTTATTACGTACGTAATTTAAATATTTTGACATGTGACTTTTAATTGTGGCATAAATTCGTCTGCTTAAATAACGATAAGAGTTATGCCCCTTAAATGTCGGTAAATGTCCGACAAGAAAAATTTTGAAATCCCAACACTGGTATACACTCAGTAAACTATATTAATTTCGGAATTTTGAATATTTTTCACCATGTCTTGATGTCCGATTGGGCATATTCCCGGTTGGACAACTTGTGGTGTTTGAAAAAAAATTCGAACAGGTCCGGAATATACGGGCAAAATCCCAACACTGGTTACAACACAGGTTTTAGGGGTCATAATTGACTGACAATTCAAGTGGAAACAAGAAGGCTCCGAAATAGCTAATTAGGAAGTGAACTATGGCGGACAATCTTCAACTTTAAACAACGATTTTATTTGGAATGATACACTGAATTCTGTACCTGCCCAGAATTTTTAGGTCCTAAGCCAGGGCCAACGTAAGAAGAACGAAATTTGATTTTTTTTAGTTTATTATGTTGGACTGAATTTGTTTGTATGTTACCGACTAAACCAATAGATATCACCTTGAGAAATTCAATGAGAGGTTCGGAAAAAAAATTGGAGGAACCGCTGCAGAAATTCGCAATTGACAACTTTATTTACAGTGCTAATCCTTCAAAACTTATTGTGGACTAAATTAATCAATTGTGCTTACTGTTTGATGCATGGAGCATCAAAATATAACGTTTTAATTCATAAAATACTATTATTTTACGCTGTTCTTCTTTTTATAATAGAGAATAACTTTGTTGTTATTTGGTATTTTTGTTTAAAAAATCATCCTTGCAAAGCCTGTTTTTATTTCTACATTTGGTAATATAAACATTTTTTGATTGGAGTAATTGTTTTTGTTTTGTTTTGTGTTAATGGATAACCCTTTAATTAACACTAGGTATAAGGGCTATAGTCTGGTTAATTGGCTTAGGAGATTAAGCAGTAATTTACTTAATTAGCTCTTGGGGTCAATGAGTTAAGGTCTTGGAGACAAACAAGTAAAAATGTGCGACAACTCTTGTTGACTTCCTGGACGATGTAGCTGCTGTAGGAGTATGTTTCGTTGTCTGGCAACCTATCTTTAATGTGGACGTATATTGCCATCACCTCGGTCTGTCTGTCAACCAACATTTTTTGTCAATGCTCTAATGCCGATAAGTATGAAATTTATGAGTCATTTAGATTAGCAGAAAGAAGAATCCTATTTAATATCTGCAATAACATCTAGATTTATGACCCTCGTTTTACTTTGTTGAACCGTGTGAACAGCAAAAGTTGTCATCTGATCTTTGTGAAATTTATATGTGTTTTTTAAATGATCAAAACGAAGAAACCCATTGAATTTCAGCAATTTCCATTTATATCGAAGAAACCTATGGAATTTCAGCAATTTCCGTTTATCATGTCTAGAGTTATCATCCTCTCTATGAAATTTATATGCATCATTTAGATTAGTGCAACAACGAAGCCTATGGAATTTCCGCAATTTACAATAATTACTTCTGGAGTTATGAGCATGACCCTTGTCAGTATATAAACCTCCATATACCAGTAGTTAGTCATAAGGATAAAATCAAAGTGTGCATCAAATTAAGAAATTTAATCTCCTGTTTCCCGAAAAGTTGTAAACAGATAACAAGTTTTAAAATATTGCTCTTCGAGAAATATGGAAGAACCTATAATCTTCTAAATCTTCTTTTTTTTTAGATTGTTCAGTGGTTTAATATTGGTAGCGTGGAAGCTTTTGAAAGGAATCTTGAAAATGCCCAGCTTGAGATGAATATTGAACCAGCTAACTTTGTAAATGTTGTATATAAAACAGAAATGGAATTGTAAGTAATGTAAAGATTTGCATGTGAAGATTCCTTAATTACTGGTCTAAATCGCAAGATTAGAGATCTTCCAAAAATGTTGATAGAAGTCACATTTTCAGTCAACATCAGTAGTAATAAATATCCATATATATATTACAGAATAACATCTTATAAACAATTTTGATTAGCCAGATTTTTGCACAACAGTAGCTAGTTATATAAACCTCCTTCATTTTCATATATTTTGATGCACCTCATTTTGGTAACATATTGTCATCACCTTTATTAATATCCAATTGACATCAAATTTATACACTGCACCACTAATAAGATAAGGACCCATCCAATAATGATACTGTTCCTCCCAAATACTCTCCGAATTCCCTTTGATAAGAATACATTGTATTTTGCTGTGCTTCCCGCAAAGAATTCGTGAGCCTCCCTTAAGCTAGCATTGAACTAATATTGTCTATAATAAATTAAAGGAGTTGTAGTATAGTAATTATCCCGTGGAAATGTGTTCATGTATAAGCTGGTTTGAATAACAACAAAAGATTGGGACTAAATATTCTTACGCTGTGTTACTCGGCGCAAAAATCTCTGCTATGACAAGCCTGTTTATTTAATGGAAAGTGCAGATTTCCTGCACCCAGCTAGCCCAGCAGAGACGCAGGATAGAGTGGATGTAATTGAACCTGAGCTTGATAGTATACATCAAGATGGTGCAGATAGGCCTGAAGCATCAGCCTCAGATTCGGAAACATCAGATGAGCCACTTTTGTCGGAAAGCCCCACTCCAAGAAGATCAGGGAGAGAAAGGAAACCACCAACCTGGTATATGGATTACGTCATGTCGCAGCAGCAGGAAGTAATTTCTACTCCGCAGTTTCGAGCTGAGTTGGCGAAATCATTACTACCATCAGATTTTATGAGTCTGTCACCAGATCGTCTACAGATTGTCCTGAGTTCATTACCAGTTTTATGCAAGAGTCTATTTCCAGACGTGTTTCAACAGTAGTTTTGGTTGTCGTGTTTTATCAGTAGTTTCGTTTTTTTTCGTGTTTTATTAATAGTTTGGATTTTAAATGTTAGGGACAACATTTTCCCTAAGGGAGGGAGTATGTGGTAGAGTGATTTTATGGGTATTTTAATATGTTCACAATGCTAACTCGATTTTAGATAATATGTTACACAGCACTGTCTCTTTAAGCTATCTTTTTCTACCCACACTCTCTCAGGTTCCCAGTGAGTTCTTACTCACCCAACTCACTGGTAGTTTATTTAAACTTTGACCTGATGTTTTCTTTGTTTGGTAAAGTTGGTAACTATGGTCATTCTTTGTAATGATTTCATAGAGGTCAGAGAATATCTTCATTCTCTGTCACCTATGGTTTAGTCCTTATATAGTTTTGTTGGTTGAAGCTTCTTCAATTTTATATTGTATTGAAATATAGTTTTAGTGCAGTTGTGTTTTCAATAAGGTTCCAGTAATAGAATTTAAAGGTATGTGTTACTATTTGTTTTATAAGTTTTATATATATTTCATTGTGTAAATGGGCTTTGCTAAAAGGGCGGCCATGTTAGTTTTATTAATAAAGTTACTAAAGTTTAAGTTATTCTGGGTTTTATAAATTACATTCTGTAAATACACAACATACATAATAATATATAGTCAATAGTATTAACGCTATTTAAAGCATTTCGCTTTAAACCTACATTTATTCCATTCATATTTTATTACAGACTTCATAAGGTACTTCACCTTGCTAAAGTCTGGTTAGCCAGGAAAACCCCTTTTCAGGGTAAGCTGTTATGTTTTACTAAGTATAATCATTTATTAAGTAATTTGATAGTAATTAAGATCCTACAAGTTTCTGCATATTTCATGCGGGTTAACAGGAGGAAGTCTCCTTTTAAAGCATCCATGTAAATTAAGTATATATTAGTGTTGATAAATAATAACTAGAGATGTTTTATTGTTAATATGTGCTATATTATTTTAATGAGTATGAACACATTTGTTGTATATTATTATGTTTTGATTGTATAATTTATATTATAAAAGTATTGTAGAATTGAACCCTTGAGTGGTCTTTTTGCTACTATGAATTGACCCCCTACAACATAAACACCTAAAAACTAACATGGCCGCCCTTTTAGCAAAGCCCATTTACACAATGAAATATATATAAAACTTATAAAACAAATAGTAACACATACCTTTAAATTCTATTACTGGAACCTTATTGAAAACACAACTGCACTAAAACTATATTTCAATACAATATAAAATTGAAGAAGCTTCAACCAACAAAACTATATAAGGACTAAACCATAGGTGACAGAGAATGAAGATATTCTCTGACCTCTATGAAATCATTACAAAGAATGACCATAGTTACCAACTTTACCAAACAAAGAAAACATCAGGTCAAAGTTTAAATAAACTACCAGTGAGTTGGGTGAGTAAGAACTCACTGGGAACCTGAGAGAGTGTGGGTAGAAAAAGATAGCTTAAAGAGACAGTGCTGTGTAACATATTATCTAAAATCGAGTTAGCATTGTGAACATATTAAAATACCCATAAAATCACTCTACCACATACTCCCTCCCTTAGGGAAAATGTTGTCCCTAACATTTAAAATCCAAACTATTAATAAAACACGAAAAAAACCGAAACTACTGATAAAACACGACAACCAAAACTACTGTTGAAACACGTCTGGAAATAGACTCTTGCATAAAACTGGTAATGAACTCAGGACAATCTGTAGACGATCTGGTGACAGACTCATAAAATCTGATGGTAGTAATGATTTCGCCAACTCAGCTCGAAACTGCGGAGTAGAAATTACTTCCTGCTGCTGCGACATGACGTAATCCATATACCAGGTTGGTGGTTTCCTTTCTCTCCCTGATCTTCTTGGAGTGGGGCTTTCCGACAAAAGTGGCTCATCTGATGTTTCCGAATCTGAGGCTGATGCTTCAGGCCTATCTGCACCATCTTGATGTATACTATCAAGCTCAGGTTCAATTACATCCACTCTATCCTGCGTCTCTGCTGGGCTAGCTGGGTGCAGGAAATCTGCACTTTCCATTAAATAAACAGGCTCATCTTCTTCACTTTCTGTCTCTTCCGGTTCTCTAACCTCTGTCACCTTCGGTGGTAGTTGGACTGTCCATGGTTTAGGTGTAGGTCTGTTGCTGATAGATTCTATCTCGGGAAGACTGCTTACTGGTAATAAATGATTACGATGTAAAGTCCTTTTCCTTCCTACTTCCATCAACTCATACACTGGAATTCCGACGTTGGGTTGTCTGATGATCTTATATGGTTTATCCTCCCATTTATCGGCTAGCTTATGTCTTCCTTCCTTGAAAGCTAATCTCCGCACCAAAACTGTATCGCCAGGCTCTAGGGTGTTGGTTCTGGCTCTCAGGTTGTATTTGTGCCTTTGGTTCTGGTGCGTATCATCCACAAGGGCTGATGCAGTTAAATACGCATGTTCAAGTCTCTCCTTCAGGGATTCAACGTATGAATGATAGCTCTTAGTGGCCTCTTTATCCTGTACGAGTCCGAGCATAACATCAATAGCTAATGTTGGCCTCCTACCAAACATTAGCTCATACGGAGAATACCCTGTTGAAGAGTGTCTGGTACAATTGTAGGCATGAACCAGCGGCGCAACGTAAGACTTCCAATCAGACTTCTGCTCAGGATGTAGGGTACCTAACATATTAAGCAGCGTCCGATTGAAACGCTCACATTGGCCATTCCCTTGTGGATGATATGGTGTTGTTCGAGATTTCTCCATGCCAGTTAGCTGACATAATTCCTTGATCACTTTTCCCTCAAACTGTTGACCTTGGTCACTGTGTATTCGTTGAGGAATCCCGTAGTGCACAATAAAATAATCAAAGAATGCTTTAGCTGTTGTCTTGGCGGTGGTGTTGCGAACTGGAACTGCCTGGGTATACTTTGTAAAATGGTCGGTGATGACAAGGATACTGTCGTAGCCTCCCTTCGACTCTTCTACGCACATATAATCCATGTAGACTAGTTCGAGCGGCTGACTGGAGGTAATGTTTATCAAGGGACACGTAGATGGTAAACTCTTTCTTCTGATGCAGCGTGAACAGTTCTGAACGTAGCTTTCTATCATCGCTGTCATCTTGGGCCAATAAAACCGTTCTCTTGCCAGACTGATGGTACGATCTCTGCCTTGGTGTCCTAATTCATCATGTATCCCATCCATGGCTAACTTCCTATACGCTTTGGGTAAAACCAGCTGAAATATTTCCTCTCCTGCTATACTGGCACGCTTGTACAAAATACCAGACTTGAGAACGAAGTGTTCGAAATCACGGTAAAGTGCAGACTCTTCTGGAGATGTAGGAGTATGATTAGCTGGTCTTCCATGCTCTATATGTTGACACAACTGTAACAGTAAGGGATCTTGGTGTTGGTTCTTCTGCCACTCTGTAACACTTGCTAAGGGTGTGGTGATGTTAGGAACATCTGGTACCACCTGATGAGACATACTTACGGTCTGAATGTAGCCATCCTCTAAGTCGATGTCCTTTATGGCTTCTACCACTTCCTGGTTTACTTCAATGAAATCGCCTTTCATATTCCGGCTCAGAGCATCAGCATCCATGTTCTTCTTTCCAGCTCGGTATCGTATGGAGAAATTATAGTTGGTGAGGGCAGCTAACCACCGATGTCCTGTGGCATCCAACTTCGCTGTTGTAAGGATGTATGTGAGAGGGTTGTTGTCAGTGTAGATGGTAAAATAGTTGTTAAATAGATATTGGTGGAATTTCTCAGTTACAGACCACTTTAATGCCAAAAATTCAAGTTTGTGTGCTGGGTAGTTACGCTCGGACCGGTTCAGGCTTCTACTGGCGTAGGCAATTACCTTCTCTAAACCATTGAGTTCCTGGTAGAGTACTGCACCCAATCCTAAACCACTGGCATCTGTATGTAAAATAAATGGCTTCGTAAAATCAGCATACGCAAGAACTGGTGGCTTCACTAATGATGTTTTTAACCTCGCAAATGCTGCTTCTTGTTCTCTCTCCCATTTCCAATCTTTCTTTTCCTTCTCCTGCACTCTTCTCCCCCTCTTCTTCTTAGTTGGACCTCCAACTAACAGATCATTTAGTGGCTTGGCAACCTTTGAAAAATCCTTAATGAATCTTCGGTAATATCCAACAAATCCCAGGAATCTACGAAGTTCATCAACGTTGGTAGGAGCTGGCCAAGATTCCACTTTATCTGTCTTCTTTGGGTCTGTGCACACACCATCTTCAGATACAATATGGCCGAGATACCGCACTTTCTCCCTGAAAAACTCGCATTTCTTAGGTGATAATTTGATGCCATGTTCTTTCAGCTTTTCAAACACTTTATTTAACCTCTCAAGGTGCTCCTCATACGTCTTACTGAAGATAATAAGATCGTCAATGAAGATAGCACAGATCTTCCAATCAAGGTCTCCAAGGCAATCTTGCATTAAACGTTGGTATGTGGCTGGTGCGTTCGTGAGTCCAAAAGGAAGTCTCTGGTACTCGTAGAATCCTAGAGGTCCGACAGTAAAAGCTGTTTTAGGAATATCTGCGTCCTCAATGCTGACCTGATGGTAACCACTCTTCATATCAACAACGCTGAAGTATTTGGAACCGGCTAAGTTGTCTAGCATCTCCTCGATGCGAGGCAAAGCATATGCATCACGTATGGTCTTCTTATTCAACATTCTGTAATCGACGCACATACGTAAAGATGAATCTTTCTTTCTTGCCAACACTATTGGTGATGCGTAAGGGCTATGACTCTTCCTGATAATTCCTGCTTCCATCAAATCTTGAAGGTGGTCTTTCACTTCTTCGTACATCCCAGGTGGTATTCTTCGATGTGGTTGTTTGAAGGGAACATTATCGGTCAGGTTGATCTCATGTTTCACCAGGCTTATGCTTCCTATATCACTATCACTCTGCGAAAATATAGATGACCATTCAAGTAAGTAGTTCTTGAAAGAATGGAGTTGGTCAGAAGTCAACGCTGAAGCAGCAAAGTCCATCTGATCAAGGAAGGTACCAGTAGTTGGGGTGTCTGTGTTACATGATGGCAAAACACTATTCACTGACGTCTTCCGAACTAGTTCTACTACTTGAAGTTCACAAAGGATGCTGTGTGGGTAGATTCTTACTGGTGATAAGGACAGATTCGACAAACGAACGATCACTTCTTTCTCCTCTTCCCCTGGATATACCTCCAAAATGGTAGGCGTCACCTCAATCGAAGTCGATATCAGGGAATCGGATGAATTCTGGAAAATCAAACGTTGCCGATGGTGTAAATTCAAATCCTTGATCTTCCCCACAAGACACACTGATCTATTAGAGTCCAGCCTTATTGGTGATTCTTCTGAGCATCTTACGATTCCAACTTTTCCATCCAGTTGTTTCTCCTGCACTTGCATACATCTAAAAGTAAAACTCCAAACTTCTGGCAACACTGGCTGGTTAAGGTAATTGTGGCCATGAACTGCTAAAAGTTGATTCAGCATGGGCTTCAGCACATTAGTTCCTACAAGAGCTGGTGTTGTAGCATGGAACGAAGTATCTGGAACCACAAGAAACAAACAGTCAATGGCTTTTGACTTTAAACTGGGAATCTTGACTGTAACCGAAATACATCCTAGGTATGGTAAACTATGGCCCCCAGCACTTTCAATTAGAAGCAACTGGTCCAATGGAGTCATGACGCAGTCTGCTGACATTAGATGGTTCTCGTAAAATGACCGACACACTGTTGAGATGGTAGACCCTGTATCCAATAAGGAGGAACACACTCTATCGTTTATCTCCATAACAGTCGTGTTGCTGTGTCCAATAACTTTCTTGACTTTCTTGGGACTGGTGTTACAAATGTCATCTGGCTGTCCCACGACAGAGACATTTCCTAGTTTAAATCACTAGGTAAAATCATTCGGCAACCCACAGCAATATGACCTTGTTGTCCGCATCTGTAACACAGAAAATTGGCAGGTACAGGTTGGCGCTGCGTAGAAACAGGTGGCGGATGATGACGTGGGGAGGGATGGCTTGGTGGTAGTGGTGTTGAAGCCTGAGGAGGTAAAAATGATGACGTTGATGGTCTTTCACTCTCCTTTTTTATCTCCTTCATCTCTTTCTGTAAAGATTGCACTGATGCCGTTAAACTTGCCACTAGTGCTCTCAAATCGTCCTCTGCTGGTTGCTGCACCATCTTCATGTGCGATTTGGTTGGGGTCTTAAAAGGAGCAGGTGATGAGGCTACGACAGTATCCCGTTCTATTCGGCGCACTTCTTTCAGTAGATCTTCAAAATCAGTAATCCTGTCGTACTTGTGTGCTGATCTATCTTTCAAATCTTGGTGTAGACGGCTCCAGAACTTTGACTTGAGCTTGGTGTCAAAAGTCTCGATGTCGATTTCACCTTCTTCCTTAGCTCTGTCCAACAAATCTTCTATTCTGCAGGCCCACTTTGAAACTGACTCGCCCGGTGCTTGGGTAGTTGAGTAAAACTGCGAGAGAAGACACTGGCCTTGCTCTACTTCACCAAATCTGCTCTGTAGCCTGTCCAACAAAGTTCTGGTAGAAACACTGTGTCCGAGTCGCATTGACACTCTAGCAGCTTCTCCCTTTAAAGATTTCATGACAGCTAGCTTGATGGATTCTGCTGAATGTTGTCTGTCTTTCATTAAGCTCGTCACTTCAAATCTCCAAAGATCAAATGATGTATCACCCTTTGCCGTTGGATCTCCTGAGAAAGTTGATACTCTGGGCAGTTGCGGAACAAACTTAAATCTTTCTGCCGCTGTTGTTGATGAACTGGTGGTTACAGGATCATGTTGGGGTTCAACTCTTTCTTCAGGTGCTTCTTCCTTGATTCTACCTTGTGACTTCAGATATCCGAACATCCAGTCGATCAAGTGTTCTGGCGAATCTGTTGTCGGTTTAACACCCATATCTGAAAATGCATCGATTAAGTTCTGTTTTTCCTGCTCTGACAAGGAGTTATCAGGATTCTCTCGGCCTCCACCTGTTGCCATTATGACACAAAACACAAAAGTATCAAAATGTAAACGCAAAACACAAAATATGAAAATACACGTACGCGCAATCCAAATAAAAATACAACACGTTGTTCCCTGAAGCTGTAAGTGTGAAATACGCTAACGCTGAAATCAGGAAAACAACAAACACTAATACTGGATCTGTTCCGAAATAGTATACACTGTAAAATACATCAGCTGATAATCAAACGACCAACTAGGAAAAAAACCACAAAACGCAATCAAGTCCAAATGGTATAAACTGAAAATAATTTCGAAACAAAATTCGAAATACCAAACTGACAAATAAATCCCACAATCAAATCAAAAACTATTCAACAATGACATCAAAATCTAAACCCAACCCTCGATATAAATAAAATATTTAAGTGCAGGTTGTTAGTTAGTGATTAAGTGCAGTGGTATAAGACGGAAATGAAGACGGAAAAATAAAGATCAGAGTAGAATCTACTTCAGAAGACAAAATCTTCTATATAAATACAAGAAATGTCCTTTTCAAATGTATAAGTACAAAATGAAAAGTCAAAACAAAATAGAAGATGATGAAATATCAACACAACAAGAATGCTGAAAAGCAAAACATGAAAATAAATTCCCACAAACTTGACAAACTCAAGTCTAAACTTCAATACCAAAAAAAACCTTTCAATTCACAATCAACTCAAATGTAAACAAAATCTTTGAACTCAAACACAATTTCAAATGCAAAAAAATTTTCAAAATCCAAATCTGAAAATCAAAATCCACAAATTGAAAGTAAAGACCAAATAAAGTAAAATTTACAAAGTCTGAAAATGAAAAAATGCTAATCCTGGAAAACAAAATTGAATTCTGAAAACAAACACTAGATCTCAAAACACCAATTTATGAGTACTGTATAAATGTATGTAATATTTGTAATGTACTAATGTTTATTTCCTAATGTAAATGTAGATTGTTTTAAACAAAACAACAAATAAATATGTATGCAAAGTTACAGGAATTGAATGCAGTAGGTAAACAGGAAGTTTCTAAATGTAGGTGAATAGGAAGTACTAAAGTAGGTTAACAGGAAGTAGCTATAAATAAATATGTGTCAACAGGAAGTTGAAAATGTAATCAAAATGGCTAAAGTTTTAGGCAGTGGATATTCAACCGTAAACGGCACTTTACTCTATTTACTATATCGCCGTAACATCCGTTTGACATGCGCAGTTCTCTGATCCGTGGACTTAGCAGTTTTCGCAATGATGCCTAACCCGAACCCTAACCCTAACCCATGACCCTACCCCAAAACCTAACCCAAACCCTTACCCTAACCCTTACCATAACCACCATACGTTCTTTGTCTAACCTTTCTACTTTCTCCGTTTCTTATATAGGACGAAATAGCCATACTTGGATTTCTATGGTAGAACCCAGAGAATTAGTTTTAGAAGAAAATAAAATAATAAATATAAATTGTAGAAAATTATTCTATTTCAGTCAAGGGCTTATTTCTGTGGGTTTTGGTTTTAATTTAAGTACCAAGACGGTCAGTGGTTTACGTTTTTTTCCGTAAAACCGTGCTTCTGCGCCAAACTTGAAAGACGAAGTTACCGTTCTTGTGGAATATATCAACTGCGCATGTCGAACGGAAGTGTCGCACAACTGCGGACGTCGAACGGAAGTTATTATTTAACCAATCACACACGATGTATATATACGTCATTGCGATTTACGGTGCAATAGCGTTAGTAAATAGGATACCGTTTACGGTTATATATCCACTACGAAAGTTTTATAGACACAAAATTTCAAATGCTCCAATTTTCACTAAATAAGACTTAAATGCAAATATAGGCTTACGGAATACCTAGCAGAAAATGTAATTTTCGTACCCTAATTAATATAGTAATTTCCTAATAGATAATAGATCTAAACTTACTTAAGTAAATAAATACATAATAAAGCTTATTGTAAAGGGAGATAATTCACACCTAAATAAATATATTTAATATATATTATACTGTTTACGACTTGTACTTTATCTACTTTAATATATATATATATATATATATATATATATGATAATTAAATAAATTGTAACGAACCTTATTTAGACATCCTTGTAATAATCCACAATAAAAAAACACACAAATTAATACACAAATAAAGTTAATGTCACTGCGCTGCCACCAGGGCTTCCACTTCAAAATTTTCACAACCGGTCATTTTTCCCGTGGAGAAAGTGATGGTATTTTTAGCAAAAAATAAGAAGCCATAAAACAACATGGTATTGAAATGCCGTTCGGGTTTAATTGGGTCAATGACAGTCACAAAGAAATTTAATCTCACGTCGGCATTTATACCCACCCATCCCCTTAATAAAGGAACACATGTAACCAATTATCATTTATTGATTTATATAATATAAAAATATAACAACAAGAAACATTCGCAAGTACACTATTTTCTTACTTTTTTTACAACATCACCCGTATAGGCTATACTCGTGGTATCTCAAATGGAACTGTTGTGGTATAACATCTTTAAATAGTCGATATTCGTGTTCATGTGACGTGTTATTGTCACTGGAGACAGTGTGCTCTACGAGAGCCGACTTTCTAAAATTTTGGGAACAATCACAAAACTATTCTTGACGTTATATTTCTAACAACGATCTTTTAATTAACCTGTTCGTATACGGGACAAATTAGACTGTTGATCACTATTTCTCCATACGCGGCGAAAAGTAGTTCCGAGTGATTAATGCATTTAAATTATTAAAAGTCATTCAATGTACAATAATTAACATACTTTTTAAACTAATGAATATATTATTAACTCGTATCAATATTTGGGGAGCTCAAAGATGATCGTTCTTGTATTTGCACTCGATAGCATGTAAAGATTGATTCACAGTGTATCAAAATGGCGGCCAGCGTAAATAGTTTATTGTGTCAAGTAAAGTAACGACAATCAGATGTTACATAAAGGAAACAAAAGGATTAAAAAAAAAAACGACAATACTTTTTTGTGTAGGAATATTAAATCTTAACCACAGGAATGTTTGTGACAAGATTTTAAGACAGAATTTGTCTTCCACGTGGGCCGATGTTGAAAATAGGCGGTTGGATGCATTTGACGACAATTGTTATTCTGAGAGGTTTGGAATTTCAACATTTTGAAATGATATAAAGCATGCAAACATTTCTGCTTTATATATCATTCGCATGCTTAACTCTAGTTATCAAGTGAAGACATCAAAGTAATGTTTTTAAACTGTTTGATGTTGACATACATGTAGTAAATATGGCTGCACGAGCGATGAAAGTCGGCAAATATGCTGTAACAACAACTCGGTTTTAAGAATGGTCACACAGTACTGATTAAAAAATAAAACTCGGTTAATTAACGTGATTAAATGTCAAGCTTTTAATCTGTTTGATATTGATCCTCCGTTGATTGTGAGTACAGCAATATACACTAGGATAATTGATTGGCAGTGGTGTCAATTCGCGGACTACTGAACACTGTTAATTTGATTATACCCGACAGTTAACATCACGACACGCACGGAGATTCTTCGTATCCCGGGATTTTATGATTTAGCACAAAATATGCTATTTTTCCGGCATGCAAAATGACCTACGGGTCTGCTCGGGTGTAGGTCATTTTCCAGAGCCGTAGGTCCCGACCGGCATATACGGCCGAAATGGAAGCCTTGGCTGCCACTATCTGTTGAAATGGAAGATCTCAGGGGTTTTTCTTTTACCAGAAATAAAGTATTGTAGAATTGAACCCTTGAGTGGTCTTTTTGCTACTATGAATTGACCCCCTACAACATTTATTAGGATGGAGTTTGAAGATGAGCATTTTCTGCTTAGGGTAAGCAGTGATAAGCAGATTGATGGGTTGAGGCTTTGGGACACGATAACTTTAGTTCAATGATTAACATTTCGTGCTAAAGCTAAGCCTAGGCAATCAATTTCTTTGGTCGATCCTTTTTTGGGACAAAGATTATCTTGATTCTATCTGATAGAATGACAATAATAACAATAACCCCATAATGTAGCAGTTGTATGAACAACAAACAAATATACAATTACATAACCCCACAATGAAAAAATTGCACAATGTAGTCTACGTCTGTACGCCCGTCTGTCCATCCGTCCATCGTCCGCAATTTCTTGTGAACGCTCTAGGGGCTAAAAATTAATATCCGATTGACTTTAAATTTATACACAGTGTTTAAGGTCATGAGACAAAAAAGCCTATTGATTATCAGCATTATCCGATAATTACTGCCAGAGTTATGGCCCTTGATCACTTAAAATAAATCTTGTGGATGCAATAGAGGCCAAAGTTAATATCCGATTACGGTCTCGAGACAAACAAGTATATTGATTTTTGATAACTAGAGCAGCTAAATCCATGATATTAAATGTTTCGTATAATAAAGGTTAGCATGGGGTAGAACTTATATTTCGTTGCCTAGCAACCTGTCTTTACCAACTAATAGATTAAAATTATACAACTACATAGTTAAACAGATAGCCTTGTATGCCTCAGATGTATGAGGTGCACAATATTGACATTGAACAAATGTATATATTCGAAAAGTGGGACCAAGTAAATTTAAACAAGGTGTCCATATAAATCTGTAAATCCATACTGGCCCAATCCTCAAAGACATCTAACATTGGTTGTCTTGCAGAATTTGGAATAGTTCCGTTACACTTTGAATCCTACCAATACTAATTCAAAATTTTCATGGACTTTCTCTATCAATACTATACTTTAACCAGTTCAAAATTGATAAAGGGTTTTTAGGGACAAAAACAACTAAACAATCTGCAGAAAATATATTTAATAATCACTATAATAATCAGTTGTGTAGTTTGCAAAATCAAAAATTAAAAACTTATTTTAATTCCAAAGAAACCATTGATGGTGTGCCTGATTATCTAAACGTAGTTAGAATAAAGGACCACAAAATTGCTCTGACAAAACTTCGACTTGGCATCCATAACCTAGAAATAGAGAGCAGTTGGTACAAAAACATTCCAGTAGAGCATCGCCTTTGCCAAAAGTGTTCATCGCAAGTCGTAGATGATGAAGAGCATTTTGTAATGAAATGTGATAAATATCGCCGCCTTCGCTGTTGCAGCCTTTGTTTATCTCACATTGAATGAGAGGATTGGATAATTCCATAAAAGCTGTTGCAGCCTTTGTTTATCTCGCATTTAAGGAGAGAATTGGATAATTCCATAATTGTGTTCTTTTATTCACCCACATTGAGATGTAGTTTATACACAGTATTTAAAGATATGAGACAAAGAATCCTATGGATTTTCAGTGATTTCCGATAATTATTGCCATGCCATGATAATGAGCATGTTCTTTGCAACACAATAACTGTGTATGAAGCCCACACTTTTAGTAGCTCTGTTACTGGTAGATGCTACCATGTTTCTACAGATATCAATATTAATTGCAATACGCAAAATATAATATATTTATTAACCTGCAATTACTGCAGATTACAGTATGTTGGGGAGACAAGTAAGTCTTGTAAAACGAGGTTTAATGGTCATAGATCTGCAGGAAAATCTGAAAATGCACATAAATTATTATATCAACATTTTAAAGATAGTCCCTGTAAGGATTTTGGGTACAGTGTTCAGGTAATTCAAAAACTTCCCTGTTCAGGGCACCTCGCCAATGGTAAAATTGACCCTGCTGTTACTCAAAAAAGAACTTATGCAGAGGAAACTTGGATTACCAAATTACAGACCATTTTTCCTTATGGTCTCAATGATAGATTCAAAAACACCGATTACAACAATCGCGATGAAAACACTTTGATTACCAGAAATTGTTACAAAAAACTTGACCATAATTTTCAGAATAAAAAACGTTCCATAAAAAAGTCGAAATTTCAAAAAGACCCGGAAAGTATTTTGAATGAATTGTATTCTGTATGCCAATGCCATACTTCTGAAAAATTGTCCTGTGCTGCCTGTGTACTGAACTTAGCCCGACAAATTGTACACACTTTGAAAAAATCTACAGCTAAAAAACTTGGTGTCCTCATACAGGACATCATCCATTCTAATCAACTTAATGAACGCTTTCTTCCTCAATACTACGATGTTATTACCGATTTGATAAACAGTAAATTTTCACCCAATTATTCGATACAGCCTCATAAAGTGCATAAGAAAAAACCTGATGTGCTATGTAAAATCCTTTTCACGGATAAACATATACAAGACATTGGACTGAATAGAATCTTCAGAGACCGTTCAGTTATAAAATCTATACCAGGTACTATTCCTAAAATTTCACCTACAGTCGTATACAAATTTTTACCTCCTATCCGTAATAAAATATTTAACTACCATGAAACTATCGAAAACCTAAACGTACAAGAATTTATTGAAAATTACGATAATACTACTTGTCAATGCACCAACTCTCCCTTTAAAGATACATTTCATGACCATATACTGACAGGAAACTTTGACATTATCGAAGACAAAAATCTTAGAAATCTCTTCAGATTGGGACCACAATTTCGGGAACAGCCAAATAGAACTAATTTTAAAAAGTTACATAATGATCTCAAATCCCAAATTAGGAAATGCATTGTAGCCTGGTCTGATAAATTTCGTGCACCTCTTGAGTCTTTTGGAGAGTGGAAAAATACTGTGTTTGATCTCTTGTCAAAAAGAATCAAATATATCAAACTTAAATCAAGACACCTGCCACCAGAGGTTCTAAAAAATGCATCTGCAGTTGAGTGTCTTGCCACTCTCCAAGAGAGATTTGTTCTAACACCTGTCGATAAGGCCAGTAATAACATTGCCTTTATCTGTAAAAAGTACTATATTAAAAATATTCTGACTGAAGTTGGACTCTGGCCCAACACAAATAATGACACTTATAAATGCATTACGGATTTGCAAACTATTGGTTTACCAATGGGAACTGACCCCGCCCCATTTATGGCAAATGCACATTTACATAAATATGAATTCTACTTTCAGGACCATAAAAGAAAAACAGATTACAAAGTAGCTAAAAGTCTCAACTACACCTTCCGTTACATTGATGACATAACACCCATCAATGATAATGGGAATTTCAATAAATATAAAAGTGAAATATATCCCCCTGAACTAATATTAAATAAAGAAAATTCCGGCACCCAAATTGCATCTGTTCTTGACCTGGACATCAATATCATTAACAATAAATTTAATGTTGGTATTTTCGACAAAACGGACAAATTCGGTTTTGAAGTAGTAAAATATCCGTCAATTTACCAAGTTTAACATTTCTTATAAGTATATAACCGAGTACATATTGGATAATTATCCAATTTAATTTAGTTTAATTTGTATAGTTACGTAACCATGTTTGGATTATCGCCCTTATTGTTTATTATTTTATGACTTCATAAATACACTTATATTGTATGCTTTCTTCTACATTCCTGTTTTGCATTGCTTGTATGGGGTATTTAGTATTATGTTTTGTGCAATTATACACCTTAAAAATTCCTATTGGTTGTTTATACTTATAGCTTTTAGCATTATTAAATCTTGATTATCGCCCTTTTTGTTAAGAAATTCTATTGACGTCATTGATAACATTATGACGTATTTACGTCACACCATTCAGTTAGCAGACAACTGCCTCCCGAATCGTCTACATTTTCTTTGTGTTGGGTTGTTTGTGCGTTTTCTCGTACGAGTGGAATATGTTAAATTTTGAGTGAAGTCTGTGTTGCTTCAGACCCGGGACTGTACAGCGCAGTGGACGCTTACGGCTGGCCCCCGGATCCATTCACTTGATTTGATAATTGTTTGGTTTTTGCAGTGTCTGTTTTCTGTCTTGTCCGCAGGTTTATCTTGTAGATTTTTTGTTTTGCGTGTAGTGCAGTCCTCCTGCATTTACTATTAGAGTAGAGTTTTAGCCCTTCGTACTGCAGAATGTTCTCGTTGTCGGGCTTTGCTCCTGTTAGCTCACTACATTTATTATTATATTATATATTATTTATATATTTTTTTAGCGTTTTCCGAGTTTCTGTCCGGATTATCGCCCTTATTGTTAAAATTGTTTGACGTTCTAACACCTGACGTCAATTGGCTGACTATCGCCATTGAAGAGACGACCACTTACAAGATCGGTCGCTTTTTTTTTTTTGTTGCGTCTTTTGTGTAAATCATTTTAGTGAAGCCTGTACCAAGACAGGCCCGAGACTGTACAGCGCAGTGGACGCTTACGGCTAGCCCCCGGATCTATTCACTCATTTTCGAATTGTTTTTGTTGGTTTTTTTTTTGTTTGTTTTGTTTGCTGTTTCGGGGTATGATGTCTTGTCGTTATATTTGTCCTTTTTGTAAATCATATGTCCTTTTTGTAAATCAAATGTGGCGCAGTCCCCCTGCACTAACTAGTAGAATGTTCAAACTCGGTGTCGGCGTTCATTAGGTGAATGTCTTGACGGAGTTCAATGATTAACATTTCAAGCTAAAGCTAAGCCGAGGTAATCAATTTCTTTGGTCGATGCTTTTTTGGGACAAAGATTATCTTGATTCTATCTAATAGAGAGTGATGAAACTTAGTGTATAGTTTGTTGCCTAATACTTGTGAAAAAAATAAATGTGCGATTAATTAATATGTGTCATCTATTTATTTTGGGGACATCAGCCTCACTGTTGGCTTGTTTTCTTTGTGAAATGTTATGAGGTTATGTGTATGCTGCCTCTTATTGGGTGTTTAGATCAATAAAAATGTATCTATTGTAACGATCCTGTACGATGTCGGATGTGATAAAGTCCACTGTAATTAGTTTGGGTAACATAATAGCATAAAATCAGTAGATATTTGTAAAATGTCCATTGATGTAGCAGACAATGCTGCTCTGAGTATGGTTTATTGCTTGGTAACATTAACATATATTTTTTTTTTTTCAGGGTCTCCTCTGTACAATCGGTTATGGGTTTTATTATTCCCTTAGCATTAATAATTTTCCTCTACCGTAGTATGAATAATATGTTACAGGTAATTAGTTGAATTTATATACGCCAACATTTCCATGTGGGCATATATGTCATCACACTATACCCCATTTGCCAAAAACCTTGTGAATGTGATAGTCTACAGTTTTTATACCCCCAAATTGTGGTCGTATATTGTTGTTGCCCGGGTCCGTCCGGCGGTATGGCGTCCACAATTGGTCTTGAGGCTAAAGTTAATATTCGATTGACTTTAAAGTAGCTAAATTTCTAACTCAATAACACCCAAAATCTTCAACTTTGAAAACACAAATAATTTGTCAATTTAATTCAACAGTGATGCTGTTATCTTAGTGGTAAAAGATGGGCTTGTGATATCCAATATTTAAGACAAAATAAACATTTTACCATTGGTGCACGAATCATGTACCATAAAGCATTTCAGCCCCAGATATATCAAGAGACTTAGGGAACGAGACTAGACACACTGCACCAAATCAAATGGCACATGTAGACTGGAATTACCAGACGCTAGTAATTAGAATTCGATTGAGACTGTTGGCTTACTTCATGGAACATAACTGATTTGAAATTAGAGGAAGGACATGAAATGAAGAAGCCTTTTGATTATCCCTTTGAAATATCTTGTAAAGGCTAAAGTTAATATCTGATTAACTTTTAAGAAGGCTATTGATATTCAACGATATCCGATAATTGAAGCTCTATTATTTCAGTTTATCAGATCAAAACTTCATTGATTATATGGCCCCTGATTGTACGAAAAATCACGTTTTTAGCTTGTGGACCCTATAGAGGTCACAATTTTGAGCCGATTTGAAACTTGAAGTTCATGTTTATAACCCAAAGATCTTGGTTCCTTTCGATATGTGCGCCTATCGGAACGTAATTTCCTGAATTATGGCCCCTGATTGTCCGAAAAATCACCTATTTTAGCTTGTGGTCCCTCTGGAGGTGACAATTATTATCCGATTTGAAAAAAACGTTTGATTTTATCACCATTACACCCTAATTAAGGTTGAGTTCGAATTTGGGAAAATCAGACCAAAATTGCAATACAAAATGGCTACCGTTTGTACGCAAATACTGTTCAAAAATGGTATATCAAGGTTGTGAACCCTATAGAGGTCAAAATTTTGAACCGGATTTAATGAAATTTGACATGCATCTTTATAACCCAAAGATCTTGGTTCCTTAAGATATTTGCACCTATCAGAACATAATTTCCTGAATTATGGCCCCTGATTGTCCGGAAAATCACCTATTTTAGCTTGTGGTCCCTCTGGAGGTCACAATTATTATCTGATTTGAAAAACCGTTTGATTATATCACCGTTACACCCTAAGGAAGGTTGAGTTCAAATTTCGGAAAAATCGGACCAAAACTGCCATACAAAACGGCTGCTGTTTGTACGCGAATACTGTTAAAACAGGGTATATCAAGGTTGTGGACCCTGTAGAGGTCCAAATTTTAATTCGATTTTGTTGAAAGTTGACATGCATGGTTATAACCTAAAGATCTTGGTTCCTTTCGATATTTGCGCATATTGGATTATAACTTCCTGAATTATGGCCCCTGATTAAACGCAAAATCGCCTTTGTTTAGCTTGTAGTCCCTCTGGAGGTCAAAATTATTATCCGATTAAAAAAATCGTTTGATTATATCACCATTACACCCTAAGGAAGTTTGAGTTCAAATTTCTGGAAAATCGGTCCAAACTTGCCATAAAAAATGGCTGCCATTTGAACGCAAATACTGTTAAAAAATGGTATTTCAAGGTTGTGGACCCTGTAGAGGTCACAATTTTAATTTGATTTTGATGAAACCTTAAATGCATGGTTATAACCCAAAGATCTTGGTTCCTTTTGATATTTGCGCATATCGGATCGTAACTTCCTAAATTATGGCCCCAGATTTACAAAAAATCACCCTGTGTTTAGCTTGTGGTCCCTCCGGAGGTCACAATTATTATCGGATTTAAAAAATCGTTTTATTATATCACTGTTACACCCTAAGGAAGGTTGAGTTCAAATTTTGGGAAAATCGGACCAAAATTGCCATACAAAATGTCCGTCATCTGTATGCGAATACTGTTAAAAAAAATGGTATATCATGGTTATGGACCCTGTATAGGTCATAATTTTAATTCTATTTTGATGAAACTTGAAATGCATGGTTATAACCCAAAGATCTTGGTTCTTTTCGTTATTTGAACATATCGGATCGTAACTCCCTGAATTATGGCCCCCTGATTTTCTGAAAAATCACCTATGGTCCCTCTGGAGGTTGAGTTCGAATTTCGAGAAAATCAGACCATAATTGCCAGACAAAATGGCTGCTTATGGTATATCAAAGTTGTTGACCCTGTAGAGGTCACAATTTTAATTTTGATTTTGATGAAACTTGAAATGCATGTTTATAACCTAAAAATCTTGATTCTTTTCGATATTTACACATATCAGATTGTAACTTAATGAATTATGGCCTTTGGCTGTAGGAAAAATCACTCTAGGTATTGCTTGTTATCTATCAATCTCTCGAAAATGTGGGCTTATCCTGCCTAGCAGTGCCAGCTTACTATCTTGTATGGGATATACCAAAATATGGCTGCCATCTTTGAATTGTCTTGTATTCTAAGACCAGCCAGAGCTTGGTGCCTGTGGTCATGAGAGGTTTAACAGGGCTTTCTTTTTCAATGTGAAGCATTGGGAAAATAAGAGCTAGGATTAGTCCTATCACTTTTCCTTGTTCTCAATCGATCTCTTGTGGGCATATCTTGTAGGCAACCACTTATTATAGATTATAGTGAACATTGATTATTTGGTTTTATAATGCTGACATTTAAGGCTATCTTTTCCAGCCAACTCTTTGAGCTACTGCTTCATTGCTTGGTACTGGTAATATTTAATTTTTTATCTATAGGGTGTTAAAGGAAGAAGTGGTAGTGGTCCTGGTGGTATTTTTGGTTTTGGACAGTCGACAGCTAAAATAATTAAAGAAGATATTGGTGTTAAGTTCAGGTAGAGGTACTAGTAATATAATCAGGGCCTAGTTTCACAAAAGTTTAAACTGAAATCAATAAAATTATAATACGTTTCACGTAAATCAATTGACACTTAAATTAAATGCAATTTTAATAGGTTTTAGGTAATATTTATTTGAGGATTTCAGCGGAGGGCATCCGCCTTACTGTTGGCTTGTTTTTTGTTTTTTTTAAAATTAACCCTTTGTCTGCATTTGTATAAAATAAAAAATCCTAATGGTAAATGCTATTTAAAATCAGAGGTTGAAAGGAATAAAATCATGGAGAGCTCAAAAGCTGCACCTAAAATTACAAATTCAGAAATTCGCTCTCCTGAAAATCTGCACCTCCGATATTCTGGGAGAGTGTTTTTCAAAAGCAGATTTTGCTTATATTAAGTGCCTAAATACTATTGGAAAAATCAATTTGTAGTAGTTTTTGTTTATCCATTTCAAAAATATTAATTTTTAATTTTCTTATAGTCATCAAAATAACAGCCTGCATCATAATGCATTTTTACACGCCCACATGGAAATGTGGTCGTATATTGTTGTCACCCCCGTCCGTCCTTTGGTCCGTCCACAATTGCTTGTGAGCACTCTAGAGGCTAAAGTTCATATCCGTTTGACTTTACATTTATACACAGTGTTTAAAGTCATGAGACGAAAAAGTCTATTGATTTTCAGCAATATCCAAGAATTACTGCTAGAGTTATGGCCCTTGATCACTTTGAAAAATCTTGTGAACATTCTAGAGGCTAAAGTTAATATCCAATTGACTTTAAATTTATACACAGTGTTGAAGGTCATGAGACAAAGAAGCCTATTGATTTTCAGCAATGTCTGATAATTACTGTCAGAGTTATGGCCCTTGATCACTTAAAAAAATCTTGCGGACGCTCAAGAGGCTAAAGTTAATAACCGATTGACTTCAAATTTATACAGAGTGTTAAAGGTCATGAGACAAAGAAGCCTACTGACTTTCAGCAACGTCTGATAATTACTGTCAGAGTTATGGCCCTTGATCACTTAAAAAAAATTTGTGGACGCTTTAGAGGCTAAAGTTAATATTCGATTGACTTCAAATTTATACACAGTGTTTAAGGTTATGAAACGAAAAATCCTATTGATTTTCAGCGATTTCCAATTATTACTGTCAGAGTTATGGCCCTTGATCACTTCGAAGAATCTTGTGGACGCTCTAAGTAGGTGGAAAAGGTGATTTTGAGATTATGATTATACATATGATTTTATTAGTTTTTCAAGTAGATCTCAGCATTCTTCTCACAAAACTTTTTACAGATTGAAAATCGGATGAAAATTTATTTTTTTATTGAGGCTCAAAGTTGCGATTTTTGACTTTTCGCGGAAGAAAGGTTTTTCAACACATTGAAAAGGTCATTTTTGGTGTTTTTTGCAATACCATATTTAATTTCATATCAAAACTATCAAAAATGTAGATGTAAATTCATGAAATACAACTTTAAGGCCAATTATGTTTAAATTTGCAAATTTGTGTAACAATTTTTCTCGTTTCCCCAGCAACTCCAAAATACCTAGGTTTTCTCAAAAACTCCCATTTTGCCAACGTGATTTTGGTCAATTTTTTCATCAAAAATGGTTTTGTCCATGTTATATCTGAAATGATTAACCTCGTGGTTATGCATTTTAAAATCAGTAGCTATCAAGTAAGATAAACAGAAAAAAAATTAGCAAAAAAATCCATATGCCTAATCTCAAGAGCTGGATATTTTTTCTCATTTTTGAACAATTGTCCGCGGCACACATTTGCCTAGTTTTGGGGCGTTTTGGGGCGATTAATAAAATAAGAAGGAATGGGGATACACAAGTGAAATTATGGGAATATGTCAAAATGTTTGTGAATTTTTAAAATTACATATTTTCAATCTGCCATTTATTATCAATTTTGGTTGCCATAGCAACCAAAATGGAAAAAATGCCATTTTTGACCGTTTTCAACGGCCTTTACCGTAACCCAAAAGATGATCACCAGATTTAAAAATAAGCATTTTCAAATATTTGAAACCTGTGTAATGTCAAATGATACGGATTGTATAAGGTTGAGCAAAATATTAAGGAAATTGGGTGGTTACCAAAGCAACCACTTTATATTTTTTAAAAATGCATCATTTTCCGATAATTTTCTCTTTAATATTAATTTTTGTATTATTTTAAGTCAGTAGCTACTGGGGAAGATTGAACAAATAAATAATAACAACATATTTATATTGCAATATCTTTATATACTGGAAAGGGGTTCACTTTGAAAAACATTCCTCAATAGGAAATTGCCCAATATAAGGCCTTAAAAATATATGAAGGAATTGAGATTTTCAAGTGAAATTTTGTGTACAGCGCCAACAGTTTTATATATTTTAAAATTACATATCTTTACCCTTGTATATAATTTCATATAATGCTGTTATAGTCAACATTGACCGAGGAAAGCGTGCTAATTTATATTCTAATCATCCTGGGACACACCAGTTACCTCCCCTCCCCTTAAAATAACATAACGGTAACTGTTGTTTCACTATTATTTTGTTCTCTAGCATTTATTGCTTACAATCTTATATGATTTTACAAGATGATTTCTATTTTGATACATTATTAACAACATTGACCAATAAAAACAAATTATTTTTGGTGCATCTAATTCTAAATAATTATCCCAAACTTAAAGACCCATGATTTACGGCAGTACGTTACTGTACACATGTATGCTTAGGCCTCGAAGCTATAGGCATATGTTTTTACAATGTAGGCCTACTTTACATTTAAAAATTTTCATTATTGCTTTTAATACAACTCCCTTTTCTTATTCGTATATTTTCATTAACAATATCAAATCTGGGCCTAATAAATTTATTAAAACCTTCACTTTGTCGCCCTGTACTGTAAACACTAAGTGACTAGGCTAAAACAGTGTTTGTCGGTCTAGAGATTCAATTTGGCCAATTTGTTTTTTTCTAGGTGTTAAATATTTCTCCAAAATCACAATTAATTAAACATAATAAATAAGAGCCGATATATAATGATATAATATATTGAATAAACTGTGAGTGTGACTTTCATCTTTGTGACTGACGGACGGCCATTTTTATTAGGCCTTATCTCAATCAAAAGTAAAAGGAAATGTTGTAAATCGTTAACGGAAATCCAAAACTTGAGCCATTATTTAAATTATTTTTTTAAGCTTTAATTCTTTTGCCATTCCAATTTTATTTTGGTATTATAATGGTCAGAAATTATTATTATCACTAGGAGTACGGTAAGTTAAAGTCAGTTCAACCTTTACCATACCGGAAATGCTTCTCGAATACTCGTGCCGTATGTATTGATATTCTGCGATGTCATTTTCATTCGTGTGCACATTAAATACTATAAATTAGGCATGCATAACAAAGAATTTAGTAATTCAGAACATTGAAGTACGTGTCCATGTTACGCAATTTTTTAATTGTCGAAAAATATTTGTTGTTAAACGTCAGACGTGCGGTCTAGATGGTAGGAAATTTCCTTTTGACTCAAAACAGGAAGTTCTTACTGGATCTATTTTTAACGTTGAACTTTGACCCATTATTTATATCACTAAATTTTCGGTACGGGTCCTTTTATTGGACGATCCTTGTAAACATAATTATCATTGGTTTATTTTTTTCGGGGGATCACGGTGGCTAAGTGGATAAGGCGCTGGTTCGCTAGCCTGGAGGTTGAGTGTTCGATCCCTGCATTGGCCGAGAAAGTTCATCTCGATTTTCCGGCGTGATTTCCCCTTGTCAGTGATGCAGAAGGAGGGCCTGCCTGACAAGGACAGCTGCCTAGTCGTTCGGATGGGACGAAAAACCGAGGTCCCGTGTACAAATTTGAGTGCACGTAAAAGATCCCTTGGCAGTTGGAATTCGATATAAGAGTGGGCCGTAGCGCCGCTGCCCGGGCAAAATTTCCGTCATAGCACACTGTTGGCGTATGCCCGTCTTAAATTAGCCCAGGTTAGGTGCTTAAGCGTAGGACGTTAAACCCCATTTCATTCATTCATTCATTATTTTTTTCGCGGGGATTTAGCAATTGCACTTTGACCTGCCTTAGCAGTCACGTAGCACAATACGATCGTAGGTCCGCTTGTGGAGAGAAGAATGAATTGTCTTACTTTGATTGCTCTAATTAATATAGGAGTCATAATAAACCCGGAATAACTTTTTTTTTTGCAGGCAAGTCCTTTATTTATATAAAACACACATCACATGCCCTTGTTCACAAAGTGACAACTTGGTCTAGAGATTTTTCTCAACTTAACCATATTTCTTCTTTGACATTATTCGCTATGTCAGACGACGTCATGGCGTCATAGAACTCGCACGATTTTACAGTTTTTTCCTTTTCTGAAAAAATCACGTTGTATACCATTTTCAAGTGCTAAATTTTTCGAGCTTAATATGCTCCTAATTTGGTGATTTTAATAGCATTGAAACGACAATAAAATGAAGTTTCGATCGTATGTGGATGCGATATTGACAAATCGCCTCAAAAAAAAGATTATTTGATTGACTTGAAATTTATACAAAGTGTTTAAGGTCATGAGACGAAGACGCCTATTAATTTTCACCAATTTCTGATAATTACCGCCAGAGTTATGTCCCTTGATCACTTTGAAACATCTTGTGAACGCTCTAGAGGCTAAAGTTAATATCCGATTGACTTGAAATTTATACACAGTGTTGAAGGTCATGAGACGAAGAATCCTATTGATTTTCAGCGATTTCCTAAAATTACTGTTATGGCCCTTGATCACTTCAAAATTCTTGTGGACACTATTAGAAGCTAAAGTTTACATCTGATTCACTTTAGATTGAAACACAGAGTTTAAGGTCTTGCTTGCGATGAACAATTATATAGATTTTTAATGAATTTTGATAACTTGAACAGCTAAATCCATGATATTAAATGTTTCATATACTAAACGTTCGCATGGAGGAGAACTTTATCAAAGCCAAACAAATTGTAATGATTTTCTGATAATTACTTAATGAGTTGTTACTCTTAATCAAATTTTAGTGTATTATAAATGTTTCATTACCGAAAAAAGTTAAAATATGCGACAACTCTTGTTGACTGCCCGGACTATTTAGCTGCTGTGGGCGTATGTTTCGTTGCCTGCCAACCTATCTTTTTAATTGAAAACATCTTTGTTGAATTTGGAGGGGAAATATATTGGCAAGTGGTTGGCATCCCAATGGGCACCAACTGTGCACCTTTGCTTGCTGATCTGTTTCTCTATTCTTACGAATACAGATGCTTGAAAAAACAAATAAACGATTAGTCAGACTTTTTAATTTCATTTATCGATATATCGATGACGTTTTTAGCCCTTAATAATCCTTAATTTAGTGATTATGTAGAATTTCTTGATGAGCTTGAAATTAAAAATACCACTCACAGTGACAATTACTCTTCCTACTTGGATCTACTTCTTGATTTTGACAATTGCCATAAACTGAGTGTTAAATTGTACGATAAACGGGATGACTTTGACTTTCCGATTGTTAACTTTCCATTTATTAGTAGTAACATTCCAATATCACCAGCTTGTTGAGTGTTTGTGTTTCAGCTTGTTCCTTTTATTCTGATTTTTTAAGTAGATCGAAGGATTTGTCATCTAAGCTTCAACTAGAAGGATAATTACGCACTAAACTTATTAAAACCTCTAAAAAGTTTTATGGCCGTCATATTGATGCCTTTGGTTGGTTTTTAACATTGTTACTTGTCATAACAATGAAGAGATAGTATATATAGACAATATAAATATAAATCCAAACTGAATGTCATTAGATAAGAGAACATGAAAGAAAAACAGAAAAAGTCTGTGCATTAACATGTTTTATAAGGTAAAGAGTGAATATAAACAAGGGAATGTACAGACTATTTCTATTTTTCTCGTGTTCTTTTAACTAATGACATTCAATTACTTTATTGAATTGTCAGATATCCTCTTACAGTCCCATAAAACAACTGTTGGTCTTCGAAGGAATTATTAGTGAGCAGACATTTAGCCATGTGTCTGTTATCACTCATCGCTTCCGTCAGTTAAATAGAGAGGTCGTCCTTTTCGTTACGTCACTGCTGATTCGGGTAGTGTGTAATACTCCGCTATCGTAGCAATGACCTCTGCGTTAAAAGTATATTTTGAATGTGTTTAACACGCTCTATCACATATGTGATAATGACTGGCACCGATATTCTCTTTTAAAACATCCAAAAACCTGAAAAAAATTACTGAATTTCTGGTTCTTTCAGTAATCTGATTTCAAATTGCCATATCTCACCGAGTTTTCAACCTAGAGAGGTATAATTTTGGATTTGTTAGCTTAAGTCTGTGTACTATAACATATTTTTTAATAATTTTTAGGGTCATGTCCCGAACATTTCGAAATTTTACAGGATGTAATAGACGGCGATGGTTGTTGTGGACAGGACTTTATCGACAATTTGACTTCCATACGAGCACCAGAATTCCCAATTAAGTTATGAAACAATGCAGTTGAAATTTATAATTGATATAAAATGTTATGCAATTCAAAAAATGTATAGTTTTTTATTTCATAAAGAAATATATATATATAAAGCTTGATACGGCCAAATATTGGTAATTAGCATAACAGTAAACAATTGAGTTTGGCCAACTTACTGGCGATCGTAGGTGTATTTGAGTCACATATGGTATGGCATGTGTTCCACAAGCAGCTGGAGAAAGGTGCGCTTAAACCATGGACTTTTATTTTTTCATGAAACACCTCTGACAAACTCACCTTATTTACGCATGCGCCAAATACACCGAAAAATATCGGTTCAATTCGATATTTGCACACTTCAGACCATATCTTCCTGGAGTATGGCCCCTGCTAGTACAAAAAATCGCTTTTGTTTCTTGCAAAATGTGGGCATATATCTTGCTTGACAACCACTGGCTCATTAGCTTATTCCCTGTCAACCTCTTGCAAAATGTTGGTGTATCTTCATGGCACCCACTTGTTAAATTTTTTTTTTAGAGATGTAGCTGGTTGTGAAGAAGCAAAGTTAGAAATTATGGAATTTGTTAATTTCTTGAAAAATCCACAGCAATATATAGATTTGGGAGCCAAAATTCCTAAAGGTGCTATGTTGACTGGACCTCCAGGCACAGGAAAAACTATGCTTGCAAAAGCAACTGCAGGAGAAGCTAATGTGCCTTTTATAACAGTCTCTGGTTCTGAGTTTTTGGAGATGTTTGTTGGTGTTGGTCCTTCTAGAGTAAGTCAAATCATTTTTATACACCCATGCCCACATTTTCATAGGGCTAGCCTGGAGGTTGGGTGTTCAATCCCAGGTTGAGAAAGTTCATACAGATTATTCGGCATGGTGGTATCATTGATGCAGGATGGAGGGCCTTACATGGCAAGGACAGCTGTCTTGTCGTTCCCGTACACATTATAATAATAACTTTATTAGAGACCCAGTTGCACAAGGCAATCTTCTCTGGGATCTGTCTACATAAAACTACAATAACATATTTACAAAATGATAATGTGAGAAAATGAAAATAAGAATATTATGATGTAAATCAATATATGAGCGGTAACATGAATATAGAATAATGTGACTGACACCTTAAAATAAAATGAACTAAAGCTAATATTTACATATGTTTATTAAAGATGGAAAGGAAGTATAAAACTATAGGAAAATAATTGCATATTAAGATTTTAGTTCCATTTTCAGGCCCGTCTTAAAACTCAATATATCGTTAGATTGTTTGAGTAACTGAGGTAATGAATTCCAGAGTAAGCTAGCCTTGTATTTAAAAGTTCTTTTCATGGCCTCGATACAACATTTTGGAAGATGTAATGAGTTTTTTGTTTTCGAACGTAGACAGAGAGTTGTAGTGAACATAGAAGATTGTAAACATAAAAAATTTTGAAAGTAATGTGGACATTTTCCATTCATAATTTTATAAGTCAGTATCCGAGTGTTATATGTAATTCGTTGTTAAAGAGTAAGCTTATTTAATTGAGAGAACAAGTCTGCTGATCTTGCATCATATTTTGCGTCACGGATACACCGCGCTGCACGTTTTTGAAGCTTAGATAGGAAGTTGATTTTATTCTGGAAGGCATTACCCCAAACAATATTACAAAAGTCTAAATGAGACAATATATAGGCATTATAAAACAAAAGGTAGATTTATTTTAATTCTATTTAGAAGATATATTTTTGACCCAATAAGAGAGTGAAGCTTCATTATATGTTTTCCTCAGTCTAAGTGATCATCTATTGTAATTCCGAGTAGGACAGTTTCTGTTACATTTCCAATTTCTGGTTTCCAATGGCCCGGAAAATACATTTTTTACTGTCTCTTACGTTTTTTATTAACATACTTTTAGTTTTATTTATATTAAAGTTGGGTTCCCAGCAAAGTATTTATCGGGTGGTTATTTCCAATAAAAGTATGTCAAATTTGGTATATATGGAAAGTATAGACACCCAATCTTACTAGAAAAATACTGGATTACGCGAAAAACGCCCATGGGGCAAGCACTGGGCAATATTGTCAGGGAATAACTAACAAGCAACCCAACAGGTTCTGCTGGCTTATTGTCTGCTAGCTAAGGTCAGGGAGCAGTTGTTATTTCTTGCTCAAATGGTTAGGCGGTTTGGGGGACATTGAGTGTTGTCAACGTACAAAAGACTCTACAATTAAAAGGTCTAAAAAGAAGTAGACAGAAATAACTAAGAATTTACTTAGGCCTCAATAAGTATGGTAAATGTACAGTAAGTATAAAGGATACATTCTGAAAAATGGACCCTCCCACAATGAAGTTTAGTTGGCAGACATTGCGTCTAACAACAGCTTACTTATAGCTATGGGTATCCACGACGAAAGCAAAGTTTTGAAAGAGAATTGAAGCAAATTTTTGATAGATTGGTTACTTTGAATATGTTTTTAGTCCACATATATCGTCACTACACAAAGTTTGTACCCGGGAAGGCATCTTTAATAACCATACCATTATCAGCGCACCATTGGCTGATAATGTCTAAATTTTCTTGAAGACAACTTTGAATGCAGTCAAGGTTCTTGTCAGAAAAATGAATGGTAGTATCATCAGCAAATATTTCAGGAATGACATTTTTAGTAAAAAGTGGAAGATCATTTATGAAAATCAGAAATAAAAGTGGTCCAAGGATAGATCTCTGGGAAACACCACATTTTAGTTTCCTTTTTATTGATTGGAAATTACCAAGACAGATCTTTTGATTTCGGTTTGATAAATAAGATTTAATCAAATATAGCAGATTAGGATGAAATATATAATACAAGTTTGTCAAGGAGGAGCTTGTGATCAATAAGGTCAAAAGCGCTTGTGATCAATAAGGTCAAAAGCCTTACTAAAAAAATCCAGGTAGACAACACCTGTTAGTTTACCTTGATCTAATAATAATAATAATAATAATAATATTTATTGTTATAAGCCCATTCCATCTACACGTGATCTCAACAGGCTGTACAATTACATATATTACATACATTACATACATTACATACATTACATTACATGCATTTTAAATATTATATCATAAATACCGGTACAAACAATCCGATCATGTCATATCATAATATTATAAAATCATGAAATTTGGCAGGCTTTGCGAAAAAGATAGTTTATTAGTTGTGCTTGGAATGATGTGAGAGATGGTGCTTCGCGGAGAGTGTTAGGGATAGAGTTCCAGAGTGGTGGTGCAACCGAGAAGGCTTGTCTCCCATAGAAGTCCACATTGTACCCACAGGGTTCAAGGCGGACTTCCCCGGAGAGGCGAGTACATCTCCTCGCTTGAGAGACAGAGACGAGGCCAGAGAGATAGGATGGTGCTTGGTCGTGTAAAATCTTGTAGACAAACACTAGAACTTTATATGCAATGCACTGTGTGACAGGAAGCCAGTAAAGAGACATTAGGATTGGGGTGATGTGCTCATACTTTCGAGATAATGTGACAAGACGTGCAGCAGAGTTCTGAATTCTTTGCAAGCGGTTAGTTAGGTAGAGAGAGATGTGAATTAAAAGACTATTGCAGTAATCGAGGCGAGAGGAAATAAAAGCATGAATCAACCGTTCAGTAGAGGCGCGGTTTAAGAAACGGCGGACTAGACCTATACGATGTAAAGCAAAAGAGGCAGATTTACACACAGCGGCTATATGACTAGAAAAAAGCAAAAGAGGCAGATTTACACACAGCGGCTATATGACTAGAAAGAGAACAGACCGAATCAAAATGAAACCCAAGACTTCTAACAGACTGACTAGCACTAATCTCATCTTCACCAACCAGCAAGGAATTAATATCTGAAGAGTCTCTGAACTTCGAATGGAAGTGTAGTACCTCCGTTTTTGCATCATTGAGTACCAGTCTGTCTGCTGACATCCACTCGCGAATTTCTAAAATACAGACTTCGATATTCGATTTGCTACTCATTGCCGAATCACACGTTAAATAAAGTTGGGTGTCATCTGCATAAATCATGACCTCAATGCCATGTTTCACAATAATATCCTCGAGAGGAACACAATACAGAGTAAAGAGTACCGGTCCTAAAACACTACCTTGTGGAAACCAAAACTTAGCGTAGATGACTTTGATGCGGTATTACTTATTCTAACTTCTTGTGTACGATTTTCAAGGTAAGAGCGGAACCAAGATGAAACGACACCTTTGAGGCCAAATGGAGATTCAAAAATGTTTAATAAAATGGAGTGATCAATCGTGTCAAAAGCTGCACTCAGATCTAATAGTACAAGAATCACCTCTTTTTTCTGATCGATGGAGACTAAAACATCGTTATATACTTTCATCAACGCTGTCTCTGTGCTATGGAACTTCCTATATGCCGATTGAAATTTAGAAAATAACGAGTTCTTCGAGAGATGACCTTTAATCTGTTCCAATACCACTTTCTCGAGAAGTTTACTGCCAAACGCTAAATTTAGAATTCATGGAATGAATGAGTTTTGAAACATATTCACTATTAACCATTGAAAAATCAGAGAAATTATATCCATAATCAACAAATGTATCTTGGATTGCGCATGCTTCGTCTAACTGCTGCCGAAATTTCAAAATTCTCTCGTTGAAAAACTTCATGAATTCTTGCGCCAAGTGCGCTGGCTCAGTGTGCTTCGGTAAAATTTTACTCAAAGTCTGCTTTTCACCAACTAAAGAGTCAAATTCCTTGAATAAATCCTTCTGATCCGACTCATCATGAATACGCTTCCGAAAGTAAGAGTTACACTTTTCTTTGGTTAGTCCATTGTACCGAGTCCTAGCCAATGATCAGTAGTTCGAACTAGTGCTGTAGAACAAGAATGATACTTTCTAAAACCTGACTGATTTACATAAAATAAATTGAAACTATTAAAGTAGGAATTAATATTGACAGATATATGTTTCTCTAAAATTTTAGAAATGGTTGGTATAATTGAAATTGGTCTATAATTGGAAATCATTTCTTTGGATCCTTTTTTAAAAATTGGCACTATTTTTGCTTCTTTCATTTGATCAGGAAAAATACAATTTGTGACTCCCCACCAAAAAACCAGTCGCATGTTGTACGGCTCTATTTCTATATACACGGCAAAATACACTATATGGGTCAAAACTACCCCCCAATTTTTTTTTGCACAATACGCTTCAGAAAAGCGTCTATTTTTCAATAAATCAATCGTTTTTGTGAAAAAATAATAAAAAATTGCATAAAAAGAATATTTTGTTGAGGCTATGAAAAAAAAGAACTGTAAAAATGGGGTATTTATATTGCTAGTTACCTTATATGAGTTTACTTTGTGCGCTCGTATTTTCCTCGCTTGCTGAGTTATGTCAGTCAAGGTTTCGTTCGTTTTTCATCTTTTGAATATGATTAAAATTACTTCTTTTTAGAAAAATGTTGCCATGGTAACCAGCCCAAATCAGTATTTTATAGTTCTTAGATATCAAACACAAATCTAAGCTAATCTGTCTGACCCAAGAAATTATTTCACATAAAACACAAAACAAATTAAGATTTGCAAAATGATTAAGATTACTTTTTTAGAAAAATGTTGCCTTGGTAACCAGCCGAAATCAGTAATCTGTCTGACCCAAGAAATATTATCACATAAAACACAAAACAAATTAAGATTTGCAAAATGATTAAGATTACTTTTTTAGAAAAATGTTGCCATGGTAACCAACCAAAATCAGTATTTTATAGTTCTTAGATATCAAACACAAATCTAAGCTAATCTGTCTGATCCCAAAAATATCACCACATAAAAAACAAAACAAATTAGGATGTGCAAACAGATCTTTTGTGGCAAAAACCATATTTAAAATGTGAAACCAGGCCTTATTATAGTTGTAGCCATGGCCATAACACAGCCAATTTGAAAAATATGGATTTAAGGTAAATTTCAGAAAAAAAAGAAGAAAAAAATAGGTTACTAAAGAAATATGTTGATAAAATTTTGTACAAATGTTGGTACAACACACATTATTATATTCACAAACTTTCATTTTGATTTATGCAATAATTATATATGTGTTACTATGGGATTTATGGCAGTTTTAAAATGCAAATTTCTCATTATTTTGTATTTGGATGCATCGCAGCTTTTGAAACTTCAGATGGCCATAACTCAGCCAATTTTTTTGTGATTTGCACATACATGTATTATACATCAACAGAAAGCTGTTCCAGTTCCCTTTAAGATCAGCATTAAATCACAGTTTTCAAAAATTGTGACATGTGACTGGTTTTGTTGTTGGGGGTCACATTTGTTAAACATAAATTAATAATATACGAGTTAGTGGATTTGCAATCACCTCAGCTGACATTTTTAAAATTTTGGGTCCAAGATTGTCTTAATTAGTTGCCTTTTTTGGTTGTAGATTTTTAAGATATTTCAGTACTTCTGAAAATGATATAGGAGGTAAGTCATATAGAAAATTTGTTATTTATATAATTTTGAATAATATGTGGTTTTTGGATCGGTTTATAAGGAGGCTTTAAGAGTCTGTTATATTGGTAAAATATTCATTCATAAATTCAGTAATTTGAGTAGGGTCAGATGTTTTAAATTCATGATATTCGATAGTTTGCGGGGAATTTGGGCCTAGTGACGATTTTCCTTGTAGAGAGTTTAGATATTGCCAAATGGTTTTATTGTCTTTTTTATTTATGATGATATCTTTAACATGGTCAGTTTTAGTCTGCTCAATTAATTTTTTGGTTTTATTATGCCATTGTTTATATAAAATGTCATTTCCAATCATTTTATAATAGTCACGCTTCTTTCTTGCATCGTTAATTCCATCATTAAACCATGGGGGTTGAGTATGGTACTTTACCAGTCTGGTTTTAATAGGGGCATGTTTATTTAATACAGTAAGAATAAGGTCATAAAAAGCTGGCAAGGCAGTTTCAATATCATTCATTAGCTCTTTATTGGAAAATGGTGAGTTGATTAAATCAAATAAAAAATCAGAATCCTTTTGTCGATATTGAATCAGGGTGTGCCTATTTTTTTAAAGTTTTACAATTTTGAATATTCTTCACTGAGAAAATTACGGGAGAATGATCACTTAGATTGTATGGAGGTATTTTAATTTCTTCAATATTATTTGGTACGTTAGTATAAAGATGATCTAAAATAGTAGCTGTAGAACCTGTTATTCTCGTTTGTTCCGTAATCATCTGTGATAAAGAATATGATGAAATAATTGTTTGCCACTGTTTAGGCGCAGGAGAATTAAAATCAATATTAAAATCACCAAATATATAAAATGGTGCTGATGCATATTTCGATGAAATATTATACAAAATTTGTTCAAATTTCTCATACCAAGTAACATTGGAATGAGGTGGTCTATATATTAAACATAAAATAAAAGATTTGGAAAATTCAGGCGAGATAATAAGCCATATACATTCAACTTCATGCATTTCGAATTCAAAAAGCCTTTGATATTTAATTGTATCTTTGACATAGAATAAAATACCGCCTCCCTCCTGACCAAGACGATCCTTTCTTTCAGTCAGCTTACATCATTGGTCATCTAAATGTAAATCGTCTAATTACAAAAAAAGAAAACAAGCTTGATGAAATGCGTGAAGTTTTATTTCAACCAGAAAATAATATTGTTGGGTTTACTGAAACATTTTTACATAAATTAATATTAGATGATCTGCAGGTTGACAATTATGTGACTGAAAGAATGAATGAATGAATGAAATGGGGTTTAACGTCCTACTGTTATGCACTTAACCTGAGCTAATTGAAGACGGGCATACGCATACAGTGTGCTATGAGGGAAATTTTGCCCGGGCAGCGGCGCTACGGCCCACTCTTATATCGAATTCCAACTGCCAAGGGATCTTTTACGTGCACTCCAATGTGTACACGGGACCTCGGTTTTTCGTCCCATCCGAACGACTAGGCAGCTGTCCTTGTCAGACCCCCCTTCTGCATCACTGACAAGGGGAAATCAAGTCTAGAGAAGCGGCTTCTCACCAATGCATCGAGGGTTCAATCCCAGCTCAGGGCAAGAATTTTATCGTTGTAGGTGAGAGGGATATTCGGTCTCCCGTCCGATCAGGCAGGTTTCCCCCGAGTTCTTCGGTTTCTTCCTGCAGTAATGATTGAAATTATTCGCACCATCTGTGCCAAGGGCCAAAATCGAAAACTGGCCACAGGCCTAATTTGCTACCCTTGTAAAATGACGAGATTATTATTATTATTATAATGGCCGTTGAATGAGCGATGTTGAATTTATTAGTAAAATAGTGACCGCTGGCTGCGTTAGAGGAGTGACCGTTGAGATGAAACCACATTTTTACGGGGAGGAGGGGCATTTATCGTGACCGCTTATAAGGAGATGTCGCTGAATAGGAGTGGCTGATCATACAGATTCTGCTTTATATAGTTTTAAACTTAAATAGCTTGAGTCCTACGTCATAAAAGTCTTCAACTTTTATAACCATGCTAAATTGAGTCCCACATCATAAAAGTCTTCAACTTTTAGAACCGTGTATATTGCACACATTATGTCCATAATTTGACGTTTTATCAGCTAAATTAATAAATTTGATAAAGTCGGGGAAGTCGTGGTAAGAAAATTGAGGTGTTATATGGTTTCTAACCAATTAATTTTGTCGGTTGATCCTGCAATAAAGATCATACCTAGGTCACACATATCAAAAAACGAACATTGTACCTGTGATTCGTATATAATGCAAATCAAAATACAAATCGCTTAATGACACATGACCTGTATTTGTTTTTTTAAGCCCACGCCTGTTTTGTTTGTTTTTTTCAGGTAAGAGATATGTTTTCTACAGCTAGAAAGAATGCACCATGTATTTTATTTATTGATGAAATAGATGCTGTAGGTAGAAAGAGAGGCGGGAGAAGTTTTGGGGGGCAGAGTGAACAAGAGAATACTTTAAATCAACTTTTAGTGGAAATGGATGGTATGTAATAAATGATCCTTATTGTTTGATAGCTTTCTATGGAAAGTGCATCATAATAATAGATAACTGGAACTGTGATGCAATGGCATGTTTTTTATTCGCTGGTTGTACATGACAAGGAGTAGGGTCACCTTCCATCCTTGTGGGTTTTCTCCGGGTCTTCTGGGCTCTGGTTTCCTCTGGTTTAATTTGATGCTTTGTGTGTTAATTGTGCATCAACAGAAAGAAATTTAATTTCCTGACAATTTCTCGGTATTACCGCGTTCAAATTGTAAATAAGATGTGTTATTTAACAAGGGTTGAAAACTGTCTGAGAGTTGAGTTAATTAATGCTAGGGCTGATGAACTGTTCGATGGTGCGTTTTCTGTAGAAGTGTGTTACACGGCAAGGTGCATAGTGAGTGAGTAGAATTTATCTCTTAAGTGATCAATAGCTGGCCTATGTGTTACTTTATCCATCAAGCCAGTATAAATGGTTAATTGTGATTACTATTCATGGAAACTCGTGAGAAATATACGTGTTGTCAGTAGTCCCTTAAACCGTCAGTACCTAAACCGTACTTCAGTATTCCTATAAATGGTCAGTAATAGTCATAAGGTGAGTTAGTTAGTATTCATTACGTGTGTCAGTATACAAAAATAATGTGACTAATTAAACAAACGTGAGTTATCCGAACAAAACACTAGCCAGACGCTAGGGACTCAAAGAACAGAGCTATACATATTCCACAAGTCATGTCAAAAGGTGACAGCCTATTCTTTATGGTGGGGTATCGGGTTCAAAATGCCATCTAGAGTAAAAAAAAGAAAAATCAAAAGTCAAAAGAGAAAATTCTTATCCAAAATGGACATTTTCGTGTGGGAAACATATATACCCCTTGTGCTTTTCAACCTAATACGTCCACCTTTTCAACTTTAAGTACCGGTAGTAAATATTCTACTTTCAACAACATAATTTCTACTTTCAATAATCAATTTTTGACATTCGACTTTCAACTCCAGATTTTCTACTCTAGATTTTCTCCTCAAGATTTTCTCCATTCTTATTACGGAAATAAAAATGATCACGTGACTATTTCTGGATGTCATTAAAATACGGTGTTTTCCCGGAAAAATTAACGATGCGGCTGGAGATAGCGGGCGATAATCTGAGCGGACGTGATATGAACTTGACCCTCATCCTCGAAAGCTGGGGTTAACATAACACAATGTTTAGCCGTTGAAGTGAGCTTACCGAATGAATAACAATTATCCCCCATTCCTGTAGCACCATAGATAATTTCGGGGGGGATCACGGTGGCTAAGTGGATAAGGCGCTGGTTCGCTAGCCTGGAGGTCGGGTGTTCGATCCCTGCATTGGCCAAGAAAGTCCATCATGATTTTCCGACGTGATTTTCCGACGTGATTTCCCCTTGTGATGCAGAAGGGGGGTCTGACAAGGACAGCTGCCTAGTTGTTCGGATGGGACGAAAAACCGAGGTCCCGTGTACACATTGGAGTGCACGTAAAAGATCCCTTGGCAGTTGGAATTCGATATAAGAGTAAGCCGTAGCGCCGCTGCCCGGGCAAAATTTCCCTCATAGCACACTGTATGGCGTATGCCTGTCTTCAATTAGCTCAGGTTAAGTGCATAACAGTAGGACGTTAAACCCCATTTCATTCATTCATTCATAGATAATTTCGGAAAGTCACTGGAACACTGTGACACACCGAAAAAGGTCGAATTAATTACCGGTTAAACCCAGTGGCAGATTAAGCTCCACCAAGGCCTGAGGCGGCAGTTGCTGGAGGGCCTATTAAAATGGCCCTCCAGCAACTAATTATTTTCAGGTCAGGGCCTATGTTGATTCCCGTTGGGCCTAAAACCCACCCAGTAACATTGGCATGGGCCTTATTAATTTCGGGTCAGGGCCTATGTTGATTCCCATTGGGCCTTAACCCAACCCCATAACATTTATTGTCTATGCGTTTTTAATTGTATTAGACAAGTCTAAAAAAGGCTTTGGGCCTGAGGCTTCAGCCTCATCAGCCTCAATGATAATCTGCTACAGGTTAAACCTCAAACACTTTAGGCCTAATGTCAATTATGTTTACCAAACTACCGCTATATTTATTCATTCATTTTCTTGAGCCACTCAATACTTGGCATAGAATAAAAGAGTGGGTATCCTCCATCATGTGGCACCATAGATTATATTCTTGAAAGTCCTCAGCATAATCTGAAATCCATCCTCATCATAGTCTGAAATACTTCCGAAAGCCCTCCACCCCTCTCTTTCTTTGTGAACTGCGTTTTATCAAACGTCTGCGGATGTTTCATTTTCTTGAGCCCCTCAACAACTCTATACTTGGCATTGAATGGAAGAGTGTTTATCCCTCTTTCATTGTGGCACCATAGATTATTCTTCAAAGTCCTCAGTATTATCTGAAATCCGTCCTAGGAAAGAACATGGAAGAGGGACCAACACTCTTCAATTGCATGCCATATTGAGTGGCTCAAGAAAATAAAATAGCAACGGACGTTTGGTAAAACAGGAGGGGGGGGGGGGCTGGTACTGCATTCCTAGGGCGGATTTCACATAATGCTAAGGACTTTCAAGAATAATCTATGGTGCTTCATGATAGAGGGATAACGACTCTTTCATTCTATGCGAAGTATTGAGTGGCTCATAAAACGTCCGCGCAGAGTATCGTCTGCTGAATTCAGCCTAATCGTTTATTTTTCTGGGAAAATACTGTATTTTAATGACATGCAGAAAAAGTCATGTGATCAGATTTATTTCCGTAATATGCATGGAGAAAATCTCGAGTAGAAAATCTGAAGTTGAAAATTGAATGTCAAAAATTGATTATTGAAAGTAGAAATTATGTTGTTGAAAGTAGAATATTTACGACTTAAAGTTGAAAAGGTGTATGTAGTAGGTTGAAAATCACGAGCGGTATATGTTTCCCACACGAAAATGTCCATTTCGGATAAGAATTTTCTCTTATGAATTTTGATTTTCTACTTTTTACTTAGATCGCATTTTGAACCCGATACCCCGCCATAATTCTTATCTGGAGAGCATGTGCATTATTATATTATTGGAATAGTCTGGAATAACCAGATGCTAAAGATTGTCATTAGATTGAGACTTATGGCGTATTTCACGAAACATAACTGATTAGAAATTACATTAAAAACAGAAATGATTGAATGTAAATCAGTTTATATACATTCATATTACATTATTATATGCGTTGCGACCCATTTGTGTCATTTTCTTAGACCCAAATATTAGCAATTTAGGTTCTTTAACATTGTGTATCGTACCTTATTATATGTTATCACTATTTTCATCATTATATATATATATTGTTTAATAGTTATTATTTCTGAAATGTAATTAAATATTCACACGATTCTTTATTGCTCAGAAAATCAGCTTTTATGTAATGAAGTTCAATATTATCTGCAGTCGCCTTGATACCCAACAGTTTTCCAATATGAACCCCAAATAAGCTTGTGCGCGCTTGTATAAAATGTATAAATAGAATTGCTTCTTTCATTGCTCTGCACAGACTATTCGTGAAACGGTAAGAGGCGAAGTCGGAAATGGTCAGGTTGACGTTTGAATCATATGTTGTTTATTTTTGTTTATCAGGAATCGGATTATATGGTAGGCTACAAATTTACAAATAATAATGTAATTATCGATATTCACACAATTCTCCAGTGCTCAGAATTTCAGATTGTATATATGTATGTGCATAAGTTCAATATTTTCTGCTATCATAATATCTGTTTTAATAGAATTAGCGAAAACAGATTGGTGTTGATGATACTTTTTTAAATCATTAGTTGTGATTCCAAAGTTAATAAAAACAGATTGGTGTTGATGATACTTTTTTAAATCATAAGTTGTGATTCCAAAGTTAATAATCCATACAGATATCAAAGTGCCACTTGTCTAAAAATGTGTGCCAATCCGCATGTAACTAGAATAAATTTAAATTGTAAATTAATTAGCAACGCACAATGCGCCGTATTCTGCATGGACGCTCCTATCTTGTGGATGCTCTATAGGCCAAAGTTAATATCCGATTGACTCCAAATTTATCCACAGTGTTTAAGGTCATAAAAAGAAGAAGTCTATTGATATTCAGCGATTTCCGATAATTATTGTCAGAGTTATGGCCCTTGAACATTTAGAAAAATTTTGTGGACGCTGTAGAGGCTAAAGTTAATATTCGATTGACTTCAAATTTATACACAGTGTTTAAGGTCATGACACGAAAAAGCCTAATAATTTTCAGCGATTTCCAATGATTACTTTCAGAGTTTTGGCCCTTGATCATTTTCAGTGATTTCCGATAATGGATTTTAGAGTTAAATGGCCCTTGATAACTTAAAAAAATCTTGTGAACACTCTAAAGGCTAAAGTTCATATCCGATTGATTTAAACTTATACACAGTGTTGAAGGTCATGAGACGAACAAGTATATTGAGTTTCAATGAATTTTGATAACATAAACAGCTCAATCCAGAATATTAAATGTTGCATATAATAAACGTTAGCATGGAGGAGAACTTCATCAAAGCCAAAGAAATTTGAATGATTTTCTGATAATTACATAATGAGTTGTTACTTTTAATCAGATTTTAGTGTATTATAAATGTTTCATTACCAAAAAAAGTAAAATATGCGACAACTCTTGTTGACTACTCGGAAGATTTAGCTGCTGTGGGTGTATGTTTCGTTGCCTGGCAGCCTATCTTTCTTTAGAATATCCATTATATCAGGAATTTTGTGAGATTATCCATCACAGTAGAAATATTCGGCAGAATAGCCACTACACCAGACTAATTTTCAAATCAGATAATGATTGTGACCTTCAGAGGTACCACAAGCTAAAATAGGTGATTTTTCGGACAATCAGGGGCCATAATTTAGGAAATTACGTTCTGATAGGTGCAAATATCTAAAGGAACCAAGATCTTTGGGTTATAAACATGCATGTCAAGTTTCATCAGGGGCCATAATCCATGAAGTTTTGATCCGATACATGCCAATATCGAAAGCAGGCGAGATCTTTTGGGGATAAACCTAAATTGTAAGTTTCGTCCTAGCATCTTCCCTTTTTTATCCCATATAAATCAGCTTACCTTTTGCAGATAGATGAGAGTCAATACTTTCTCTCTTCAGTATAGTACACCCAGATGTAAAACTATTGCTGACTTTTGAGTTTTCACATATTGAACAAAACATTTTTCTTTGAATTTTCGTTTCGTGTGTACAATAGGCCTATTGCTGACAGGTACCGTCACAGTATCAGTATCTGAATCATTAATCGTAATGTCAAGTTGAGGAGCCAACATTAGACTCTTCCTTAACTTTAGAACACTTCGGCAACGGTAAGGAAAAAAACGCTGATAGTTTTCTCACTCCAGATCGTCGCTATTCAACTCACTTTTTTTTGCCACGTTTAAAAAAGAATCGCCAGTACCCCAAAACTTTATAGCCAAAGTTATCGCCAAGTCGAAAATTTAATCGCCACTCATAATTTTATCACAAACTGCGACTTTGAAGACTGATAGATAAATGTGATAAATGTGTTCGCCCAGGGCATCTTGAGTCGAAATACGGAAAATATAATTTTGGACTACAGACAAAATAAGTGAAATAATTGAGATTTTAACAAAAATGAGTCTATAAATATACTATCTATCGATACAAAAGATCAAAACATCAATAAAAGATTTTAGAACGCCTTTATTTGAACGTTTTGTACGGGTACCGCATTCATAAGTCTGTCATATTTCTTAAAATTATCGGTAAAATTAGTTATGTTTCTTCGCTAGCAGCGGGCGAGCGCTCGTTGCTCTTGCATATTAATTGGTATTGTTGCAAAGCGGAGAATCTCTAGTTTATAAATATGACCAAAGAATTACCGATGAATTCATTTTGAAGGAATACAAAGGGGTTTTAATACCCCTAAAACTGTAAACAACTTTGGCTTGTTGCTATGCTGCCAACACGACTCACTTGCTGATTGGCCCAGACAACGTGTGCAAAGCATTGTGGTTCCGTGGCCGGATCGAGGCTCGAGCGATTGATAGAAATTAGATTTGAGCAATGTTATGGACTATCTACATGCGATTTTCTATGAAAAATGGAAGAAGCAATTGTTGTTGTTTGATGTATGTTTATTAAAGATTAAACGTCCAATACATTACATGGAGCAACATAATTCTGATCGTATAATATAGATAGCCATGGAGTGTTAATCAAAAACATCGTAAAATAATCAACACGCTGTTCGTGTCATTGAGTAACGCTAATTTGTAATCACTTCTCACGTACGGTATTAGGGATTATTTGCTTGATAACTGACAATGATAAGGCCGCCTATAATCCATTATTTACACCGAATAACTAATCAAAGCGGTGATGATTTTATAATTATCTCGTTTGGTCTGTTAGAAAATAATTTATAGCCCTTAAATGGAAATAAACAAAATAGCCAATAACCTATTTCTGAAGAGAACTTTATAGGTGAATTCGGTTTACTGTCGCTTCATACGGCATGCAAAGTAAAGAATGCATATTGGATATTATTCTATTATCATAATGGATCAGGATAATAAGAACGACCAATGTGTCGAAATCCGACGATTATGGAGTGGGAAATATGTGCCATTGTTTAAGTACACCGCTTCCAAAATGCACGAAACTAAACCTAAGCATTTCATGCCAATGATTCTATTAGGGAATCATAATTTTTGGGGTATCGTTACGGTATCGAAGGCTGAAAATAACAATAGAGGACACGGAACATTATGTGTTACATTGTCCAAAGTTTACCAATGTTAGAATTCAAACGGCGATAGTAATACTACCTTGCATGTACATTTTTAATACAGTCCACAAATTTATACATATTTTTACTTTATCTAAAAGACTACAATAACCATCGTAGAATACTAACTGAATTCACGGTTATTATACATCTGACGGCCTTGAAATGTATTATGAAATGGTAAGGCACTGTAAATGTCACTAACTATTAAATTACTTGCATGCACGATTAATAAATAGTGAATACAAAATACAGCATTCACTAAGAAGTAGCTATCGTGTGTTCTGTACGGATTGGGGAGGGAATCGAAGAGTCTCGTGTGTTTTAAACGTAACTGGGTAAAATTCTAATTAATGCGAGATATCTAAGAGAAAGAAGTTAAATCTGCAGATACGGTGTGTTAATTAACAGGGGTGAGAGATTGACTAAGGTTGAGTTAATTATCGCTAGGAGTGAAAATCTGTGCGACAGTGTGTTTTCTGTACTGGGTGTGTTAATTAACGGACGGGTTAAAAACGACTGATAAGGTGTGTATTCTGTGCTTGGTGAGTTTTCTCGAAGCCGTGTTATAACTGCAACAAAGGTGATTTATCTTGGGCCAACAGGCTTTATCTGACACGTAGGTGTTAAATATCAACTTTGATAGGAAATATTTTTGTACCGTGCGATTTCTCGTTCGACCGTGTGTTTCGCGAAAGTCGGTCTTTGTATAAGGTAGGTCTTTAAACACAGAGTGAGGCGTAGACTTCTTATAGATGATCAACTTTCCTTCTGTGCGTCTTTTATATTTATTAAAGAATTGTCCAGGTCTATACTGCGTTCCATAGTCGTGCGCGAGTTGCATTTAAAAAGGGGCCGTAATTTGCCGTACGCAAGAAGGCGAACACATAAAATATAAAAAAAAATATCGAGACGCCTGGACCAATTTATGTCCGGACCAAATTCCCTTCTTCCTAATATTTTATTATTTATGCGTCCTGGGTTAATACATCGTACGCAACCTGCTACTCATTTGCAATTTATTGGATGCATAGTTTGATCGTCTTTTCTGTGCGCTTTTCTGTATTTATTTATCATTTGCGCAGCCGATATTTTCAAAATCTTCGTCCCCGTTATACCGCACACATCGGCGTGCGTGTAAATGATTAAAAGTCTTCTCCGAATAATCACGAAGAGTGTGCAAAGGATGCGAGCCGCGCTAAATGACAGGCCTTACCGTATGCGTCTACCTATTCTTGTTATTACGTCCCGCCTTCATTAACAAAGTAGACGCAGACATGCTTTTATCTGTTTTGAAAGTACAATTATAAACAAACAATCTCGCAATAAATGATAACCTGTAAGTTTCGTCGTCGTTATATTTTATAAATGTATTTCTTACCTGGGTCGTGAAAAGCGCTATCCAAGGAAATAGAATTACATCACTATATAACAATAGATAAAGCACATATCAAATAACACTAATCATGTTTAATAATAGGGACTCATATCCGCCTCCAACATGTGGTGCTTTGATTCCGTCACACTTTGTGCAACAAGCTTGTCTTTGCATCTTATAGAAAGCATGCCTTTCACACGAAGTGCTCTTTTGATGTCAGACTGAAAGGCGACATTGTTTTCAGATCTCAGACAGAAAGGCGACACTGATGATACTCTGCATCTAGTGCTGGTCTTATTGCAATGACATAAATGAATCTTTCACTTGTCTATCATATCATTTGAATAAAGCTGGATATGTTATTTAACATGACAATTAATGTGTATACAATTTATTTTGTTTCAATTTATTTTCGGTTGGTAGGCTACTGGTAGGCCTACCTTAAATGAACAAACAACAAAGCCCAAGCCATTATATTATAATCAGAGAAATGTTCAATTCAAACACACAAGCAAAATAGACAAGACAAACATACAAGCGATACCATTATTTATTGTAATATCCAAAATCTATATATTATGACAATAGTATTGTAATGTGTCGGTGCATAGCCTACATGCAGAATATTAGGTTAAATGGGCGTTTAATCAAGTCTATTTATAATTAGCATCGTGTAGAATAGTAAACCTTGTGTCAAGTAAATCGAGTTGTTGAGAACGAACATGTGCGAAAGTGACTGACAGCGTGCTGTTTTCTTCCGCAAACACGCTAAGATTATCTATGTATATGCGGTCATAATTAAATTGTAACGTCTAAATTATCTGCTTTATTTATTTTTTCTTTAATTGGCAGTTGGTTCATGGCATGGGTCGAAGTATTCGCTTCTATACGTATTTACTCTGCTCCAATAATGACTGTCAATTCTTTTCGAAGAGAAATCATTATTTTGATAGTTAACCCGTGTCTTCATACGGCATGTTATATATTATACAAACATGCCAATAGTGTCGGATATTATTATTTCAAATTACCCTATCACCATTGATGGGAAATGCAAGAATGGGTTAAATAGCGACGATTCTCGGGTGAGAATGCTGTCCACCATTTGCTAAATATATTATGATTAAAACAAATATGTGATTGAAGTAGGGCCTACATAAAGAATATTTACAATTACAACACTCAACTTGTAATGGATTAGAAAACGAGCCGAAGCTTATATAAATTCCTCTACATATGTTATTACCAGCGCCAAAAAGCTCTAAAAAAGTGATCGATGAGTTTTATTGTATATCAAAATAGAGTATATAACTGTGAGCATATCTTACAACTAATATCAAAATTTATATCCTGTCTGGGTTTTAGATTCCAATACCTTCACGACACCCGAAAGCAACAAATTAAGAGGGATTATGAAGGTTAAAAATATACGATGAAATACTAACTATCATATTATATCATGTGGTACTGAAGTTTTTTTTCTACAGTAATTTCAAAACAAAGTGTCGTCACAGAGTAAGTGGTGTCGTACAACTATTATCTAGATGTTGAATGTTATTATCAGACTAATTAATTTGAGGTAAATGTTTAACTTAGATTAAAATTATGATTTGCCATGTTTGTAAATTATTATTTGACATATTGCTATATATTTTTCAAGTTCATATTGTATGCTGTCCTCAATGGATGTTTTGATGCAATAAAATCATATCTTATCTTATCTATTGGAAATATGCGTAAATGTGAAGCCTTTGGTTGTTTCCTTTTCGATTTGTTAAATTATAAAACGTATTTCCACGTCATATTACTACACCTACTGTCATCAAAGTAGGAATGTGCGCTTCACTGAACACCAACTTGGATCAGCGTTGACCTAGATGTTATATAACAACTGTAAAATTTACTGCCAATTGCCAGACTTTATTGGGGGTAATTAAATTAATTTGATCACTGCAGCTCAACAATTGTAGTGAATGTGTATTATAAGCCTGCTGCCAATTTTATCTTTGTTAAGATTTTGAAAAAAATGGCACAGATACACTTTATTTATCATAATTTTCTTGAATGAACCATGGTTTATTAAGATTCGAAATGTGACTGCAAATTAATGTTAGGCCTATATAGAATAGATGTGATATGTATCCTATTTCAAACCGTTATTTGTCAAACGAGCAATTAATTACAGCAAAGGTGTATTAGAATTTATTGTTCTGAAATAGTTTTCTTTGTCAAATATATTAATTAAGCTGTTGAAGATTGTTATAATGACGTACTGGGACTCAATTTAGCATAATACGTAACCGGAAATATTGCAGATAAAGCTATTTAAGTTTAAAACCAAGACTTTTTAATAATTTACACGCCCATGTGTACGGCATAGCGGGGACCAAGATCTAGATAATATCGGCGGTGCAAATGATCAATAAATACAGAAAACCACACAAAAAAGACGATCAACATATACTATGCATCCAATAAATTGAAAATGAGTTGCAGGTTGCGTACGATGTATTAATTCAGGACGCATTAATAATAAAATATTAGGAAGAAAGGAATATGGTCCGGACATAAATTGGTCCAGGCGTCTCGATATTTTTTTATATTTTATGTGTTCGCCTTCTTGCGTACGGCAAATTACGGTCCCTTTTTAAATGCAACTCACGCACGACTATGGAACGCAGTATAGACCTGGACAATTCTTTAATAAATATATAAGACACACAGAAGGAACGTTGATCATCTATAAGAAGTCTACGCCTCACTCTGTGTTTAAAGACCTATCCTATACAAAGACCGACTTTCGCGAAACACACGAGCTTCGTCTTCACTAGGCTAGTAAAAGCCGGCTTTTTCAAAACCCGGCTTTTTCAAAACCCGGCTTTTTCAAGTGTAGCGTCTACACTGACTGAGGTTTTGTAACGGTAAATGACGATGAACACCTACCTTCGTTATTTGTGCCAATGTTATGAATGTACGGAAGTTCGGGAAGGATGGCATCCGGGTACCCGATAAAACCCGGTTTTACCGTCTACACACATAAAATTGCCGGTTTTTTGAAAAAGCCGGCTTTTTGATTTGAAAAATCCCTCAATTATTGCCGGATTTTAAAAAGCCGGCTTTTCCGATTGAGAAATTGAAAAAGCCGGCTTTTAGGAAAAAAAACGGCATTTAAAAGGCTAGTGTAGACGGTGAATGGTGCTAGTACGTAGCTATAGTCGAACGAGAAATCGCACGGTACAAAAAGATTTCCTATCAAAGTTGATATGTAACACCTACGTGTCAGATAAAGCCTGTTGACCCAAGATAAATCACCTTTGTTCCAGTTATAACACGGCTTCGAGAAAACTCACCAAGCATAGAATACACACCTTATCAGTTGTTTTTAACCCGTCCGTTACTTAACACACCCAGTACAGAAAACACACTGTCGCACAGATTTTCACTCTTAGCGATAATTAACTCAACCTTAGTCAATCTCTCACCCCTGTTAATTAACACACCGTATCTGCAGATTTAACATCTTTCTATTAGATATCTCGCATTAATTAGAATTTTACCCAGTTACGTTTAAAACACACGAGACTCTTCGATTCCCTCCCCAATCCGTACAGAACACACGATAGCTACTTCTTAGTGATTGTTAATGTATTTGTATGTGCAGTGTATATATTATACGTCTATTTTAGTATATGTATTAAATAAGGAGACGAATAAATATAAGCCTTTGGTTAGTTTTTGAATCCTTAACTTTTGACAGTTTATAACGTATAACATGTATCTTATTTGAATAAAGTATTGTTCAAATTAAATTAACCTTAGACTTTTTGTACACCCAGAAACTTAATTTCAATTGTAATGCTGTGGCGGCTTCTTTGATGATTAGAAGATTAAAATAAACTACTAAACTTGATTACCCAATCAACAACCTTAATCTTCCGACCACTAGCACCAAGGTGCTAATTAATTAAGGAGATTAACTGAAGTTAAACTCACCAAAGTTATAATATACAAACTTAGACTACTAATGTACACATTGTTCTAAATTACACGTTATAACAAGAAATATGATTTTACTACAATATTCGTCTTCAGCACCCTTGAGAACTTATAGAAGAAAATATTAATATTAAACGACAAAATAACGAATGATTTAATGGCATAGTTGCTGTGTGATATTGTTTTTTTTATAAACCTGTAACATTAAATCTCTGATCTTTTGGGTATGTTCTATGCCCGGTATATCCTGCTTTCTAAATATATTTATATAAAGTTCTTTGAACCTGTATCGGGTTATTCTTCCAGGGTAGGTTTGTTTGTCCATTAGAAAACATGATATACTGGCATAAGGTTTTTCTTACGGGAATTCTTACTAGAATTCTCATTTTAAGTACTTTTAAACATAGACGGTTTATAAGCAAGATAAAGTCATCGACTTCGATTATGCTGGGGAAGAAAGATTCAGAAAAAAACCTCGGCTTACCGGCATCGGTTTATCTCGTTCTCGGGCTATTTTCTTCAGTCTTTCTTCCCCTGCATAACCTCAGTCTCGTGCTTTATCTTACACAGAACATACCGACACATTTACCTTGCATACCTTGCATTTTCTAAAAACTGCAGATTTCAGTGAATTCAATTAATTTTCAACTAACCGAGAGCTCTCATGAACGCCTTTTCCATTCTCGAACGTTACCGATGCCGTATGAATTAATAAATTAAATTCTCGTAATCTATTGTAGCCTAATCTGTACACTGGTATCGTAACTGTGCCATACGTAAAATTCCATAGTATAATTACTATACAATGGCTATAACTAACTAATTTCAGTTAAGGTGTTTTGTCAAACCATGTTAATACTGCATCTATGATCATAACACCTAGTGACACGTCTTTTAATAAGAACTCGGCAGTCAAAACAGTAGACCAATCAGTACCCAATTAATTAAGATGTATACAATAGTCAGACCAATATTTTCTGTTGCATTATAAAATAATTTGTTATTATGTTCTATTAAATTTATGAGAGTTTTTTAGTATACTGTTGTTTTTTGAAAAATGTTCCCCTTTCTTATACTTGATAGCATACCCTACCCTTAAGGTGTGACCATAACTGATGAGTGACCATAAAATCATCGAATATGTAAAATGATAAATATTCGTTTCATCGTCCCAAAACCATGTTTGTCGTCTTTAGCGACCCTGAAAACCCCAAAAATAAAATATATCACACGAGTACCAAGTATAAGATCTCCAATAATTGGTTTGGTGGCCATTTTGAAAAACAAGATGGAGGATACAGTCCGGTCGACCCTTTGATACTACAATATTTGTGTGCCTAATAACACATTTAAAATGACATGGCACCATGCGGTTACAAATATACGGTGACAAAATCAGAATTGTCATTTTGGTCGACATTTTGATAAAACAAAATGGTCGATATTGTCGGATTAATTTTATTATTTAGGCCGCCATTATGAAAAACAAAATGGCGGATATTATCTGAGCGACTCCTATACTGCAATTTTTAATGCAGTAACCCCCAAAACCCGACCAATGACATTAATAAACACGTTACTTATGAAAACTCGAAAATTTGTCATTTTGGCGTCCATTTTGAAAAAAAAGATAGCGGAAATTCTCGGATGAAATTTTTATTATAATTTTCGTCTTCAGCACCCCTGAAAACCCCCAGTAAACAATATTCCACGACAAAAAAGCAAATAAATGGCCTGGTTGCTATGGTATTTTGTTTTGAAACATACCAAATCTTTAACTTGATTTTTCTCAAAACTTACTTTGGTGTGTTAGATGCAAGGAGCTTTAATGACGTGGAGGCGGCATGACGTCATTTTTGTGAAGTCATCGACGCCATATTGGTTGACTCAAAAGAGCAGTCTTTCTAATGCGTTTGACGATACACCGTCCTGCTCTGCTATCTGTTGCACTTAACGGAATTACATTTCATTCGTATCCATTATTAACACAACCATTAGAAAAAAATAGACTGTTAGATATAAACTCTATTGAGACACAAGATTTAAATAGTAATAGTTTATTCTTATATAGCGCATTACATAACAGCATAAAAAAGGCAAAACATCTTTATGCGCTTTACAATAATAATAATAAAAATATAATAATTATTAAAACAAATATACCATTAAAAACAATTACATTGTATAAATTAAATTCAATGAACCGCAAATTAATGTATGGATGAAATTTTTATTGTACGTTAAAGATACTAATAAATGTAACATAACGAATAAATTAGTAGCCTAAATATTATTTAAAAACGGTTGTTTTAATTGTTGATTTAAAAACATTAATATTAGTTTCAGAACGCATTTCAGGAGGTAGAGAGTTTCGATAGAGTAGGGGCATATTGACCAAATATTCGATCACCATAAAATTTGTTTTTAGATTTCTTTGTAGGGTAAACTAGAGACAGCGCTTGTGTAAACCTAGTTGATACAAGTGGGCGTTTCATCGATAAAAGTTTAGAAAATATGGTTTGCACCCGAGGAGAAGAACTATGAAAATGTCAGAAATTTCAATTTGCGATATTGGCGTAGGCCTATTATGATATTTTGATATTAACACTATAAAAACTTGAAGGAAGGAATACGACTTCAGCGTACCTATAATAATTTATGAGAATCACAAAAAGTTTGGAATCGGGTTAGAGTGTGAGTGCAGCGACTTTTTGTATTTTGAAGATTAACACTCATGGCGCGGGCTTGAATCAATCTCATCACCCTCCTACATTCTCCAGTTAGCTTTCTTATGGTAGATTTTTTTTCGGGCGTCGGTATGCGGCCGGTTTCTTGGTTGACTTGTAATGAAGCCAGATTGAGTCGCGTTTCCGTGTATATCTGCCATGTCTTCAGTCGCCGCAAACAAGAAAATGATCTCTCGCACGCCACACTGCCCGGCCTCTTTTACGGGAGCATGTCTTCACACTGGAATCTGATACAAGTTTAGTATCGCAATATCGATGATATGTGTATCGGGAACCGTTTTTGGAATGGGATTTAACGTCCTACTATTATGCACCTAACCTGGAAGATCGGGAACCGTTATATACTTGATAGTAATAAAATACACTTTACGACAAGTTCTTGGAAGAAAAAAAAACACGAATTCTAAAAATTCCCTAAAATATCGACGGGAACGGGTAAGAACTCATTGGGTTCTGGTCTAAAATAAGTCTACTAAGTTTTATAATATCTTGAACGAGTTCAATATCTAGAGTAATTTTGTAATGAAATCACTATTTTTATGGAGAGGACGGTGTAGTGAATCTAAAGAATATACGAAGGATGCCAGTGCAATATTAATAACTGGTGAGATTCACTAATAATTCGAGTGGCAGACCTTACACAGCCTCTGCTGACCTATAATACTGAGCCATACAAAGCGAGTTCAAGTCCATAAACACAAGATAAATAAATTGCCTGACCATGATCATGCGGAGGCGCGCTGTGTAACGGGTGACCCAAGCCCTTAAAGGGGCGCCCAAACATGCTGTATTGGGCGCCCCATTTTACAAGTCGTAAACGCCCCCCCCTCCCCCGGGATAAGCCACACAACAGATGAAACAGTTTTTGACGCCCCCTTAAGTTAGGTGTTAATCATGTGATTCATTTTGAGGCGCCTCATATATAACGACATGAATATGAGCGGCATTGGTTAGGGGTCCCATCAATCTCGTAGTGGGCGCCTAACTTTATAGAGCGACCTTACTAATATGGATACGTTACTTCGTATTGCGTCCAATGGAAAGGGGAGCAGAATTCTCCCGCAAGGCATTATGCATTGGGGCGCCCATGAAGGGCATGTAAGTCGCTGGCCACGTATTGTGTTCAATGGAACGGGCGTCGAATTTTTCCAGGTGGGGCGCCGAATTTTTCCAGCCCCCCCCCCCCCTGTTCTGTTCAAAAAGTCGTCAACCAACAACATCCTAAAATCAAATTCACTATGAACATCAGCCAAAAAAGTGTCCCTTTCTTAGATGTACGAGTAATAAATGAAGAAACCAAACTTGAGACAGATCTTTTTTCTAAAGAGACGGATAGTCACCATTATCTTCCACCATCCAGCTGTCATCCAGGTCACATTTTCAACTCTATTCCATACAGTGGAGCGATTAGAATAAAAAGAATATGTAGCAAACCAGATTGGACAGACATCAACCTCAAGAAATTTTCAAAATACCTTAAAAACAGTGGCTATAAAAAGAAAACGATCAACAAAGCTTTCCATAAAATTCAAAACAAAACTCGAGAAGAACTCCTCCAATACAAAACCAAAAAGAAAGACACTAAGGATAAAATTATGCCATGGACTACAACGTACGATCCCCGCCAACCAAATTTACGTGTAATGGCCAACGACCACACACTCCTTCAAACTAGCTCCAGGATGAAAAAAGTAATAGAGAACAGCAAGATAATTATAGCCGAAAGACGAAATAAGACAATTGGAGATATTTTGAGAGCCAACAAATTGCGGACGAATAAAACTTATACTAATATTGAATCTTGGGGATGTAAGCCGTGCCATAAACCAAGGTGTAAAACCTGCGCAGTTCTTGAAGAGACTGATAAGATTAAAAACAAAGACTCTCAAACATTTCAAATCAGACATTCTACTAATTGTCAAAGCAAATTTATTATTTATTGTTTAACATGTAAAATTTGCCGAATCCAATATGTCGGACAAACTATTACCCCATTTAGCACCAGATTGAACAGTCACAGATCCAATATCAAATTGCAAAAAGCAGGTAAAGCCCCACATTGTTGCCCCCTATTTTAACATACCCAACCATAATTATACATGTACCATTCTCCAGCAAGTATATAATGAAGATCGGAAACAACTGAATATTGCGGAATCTCTATGGATGCATAGACTGAACACTGTGTGGCCTAATGGTCTGAATGAACATAACCCAGATACTATAAAAAACTTCTCCAAATAATTATAATCCTACTTTTGAAACTTTCTTCTGTACATAACAATCTCCCACCTTTCTTACCGCCTGCTTAACTTATTTTATTTTATTATTTTTTTTAGAATCTACAATTTTTAATATCTGATTAAATTTAATGATAATTATCTATAATAGGCCTTTTATTGTGAAACTAACTTCATTTTCCTTGTTGCTAACTATGACGTCATAGATCTTTGAATTTGTATATCTACGTAACTAAGGATTTTTGTGATGTCATTGAGTTTATTACTTGCCTTTCAGTTAGTATTTGTATTACCCTGATGATGTAGTGTTATATTTACCTACGAAACGTTGGATTAAAATAATGATGGTTTTAGTGGCAGCCGTTTTATAATTTTTTTTAAACATTGAAATGTGGCCGTATATTGCCGTTTGATTTTCATCGATTTCCGATAATAACTGTCAGAGTTATGGCCCTTGATCACTTCAAAAAATCTTGTGGACGCTCTAGAGGCTAAAGTTAATAACTCATTGACTTTAAATTTATACACAGTGTTTAAGGTCATAAAATGAAGAAGCCTATTGATTTTCAGCAATTTCCGATAATAACTGTCAGATTTATGGCCCTTTATCACTTAAAAAAATCTTGTGGACGCTCTAGAGGCTAAAGTTAATAACCGATTGACTTTAAATTTATACACAGTGTTTGAGGTCATGAGACGAAGAAGCCTATTGATTTTCAGCAATTTCCAATTATTACTGTCGGAGTTATGGCCCTTGATCACTTAAAAAAATCTTGTGGACGCTCTACAGACCAAAGTTAATATCCGATTGACTTTAAATTTATACACAGTGTTTGAGGTCATGAGACGAAGTAGCCTATTGATTTTCATCGATTTCCGATAATAACTGTCAGAGTTATGGCCCTTGATCACTTCAAAAAATCTTGTGGACGCTCTAGAGGCTAAAGTTAATAACTCATTGACTTTAAATTTATACACAGTGTTTAAGGTCATAAAATGAAGAAGCCTTTTGATTTTCAGCAATTTCCGATAATAACTGTCAGATTTATGGCCCTTTATCACTTAAAAAAATCTTGTGGACGCTCTAGAGGCTAAAGTTAATAACCGATTGACTTTAAATTTATACACAGTGTTTGAGGTCATGAGACGAAGAAGCCTATTGATTTTCAGCAATTTCCAATTATTACTGTCGGAGTTATGGCCCTTGATCACTTAAAAAAATCTTGTGGACGCTCTATAGGCCAAAGTTAATATCCGATTGACTTTAAATTTATACACAGTGTTTGAAGTCATGAGATAAAGAGGCCTATTGATTTTCAGCGTTTCCGATAATTACTGACTGAGTTATGGCCCTTGATCAGTTTCAAAATTTTGTGGACGCTCTAGAGGCTAAAGTTAATATCCGATTGACTTTAAATTTATACACAGTGTTGAAGGTCATGAGACGAACAAGTATATTGAGTTTCAATGAATTTAGATAACTTGAACAGCATGAAAAAGGACTTTATCAAAGCCAAACAAATTCCAATGATTTTCTGATAATAACATTATATAATGAGTTGTTACTTTTAATCAGATTTTAGTATATTATATGTTTCATTTCCGAAAAAAGTAAAATATGCGACAACTCTTGTTGACTGCCCGGACGAAATAGCTGCTGTGGGTGTATGTTTCGTTGCCTGGCAACCTATGTTTGTATCCTACGTCGGTACATTTTTCAGCAATGTCAGACATTCGTCTGATACTGCGTTTCGATTTATATACAGTGTTTAAGGTCATGAGACGAAGAAGCCTATTGATTTTCAGCGATTTCCGATAATAGCTGTCAGAGTTATGGCCCTTGATCACTTAAAAAAATCTTGTGGACGCTCTACAGACCAAAGTTAATATCCGATTGACTTTAAATTTATACACAGTGTTTAAGGTCATGAGACGAAGTAGCCTATTGATTTTCATCGATTTCCGATAATAACTGTCAGAGTTATGGCCCTTGATCACTTCAAAAAATCTTGTGGACGCTCTAGAGGCTAAAGTTAATAACTCATTGACTTTAAATTTATACACAGTGTTTAAGGTCATAAAATGAAGAAGCCTATTGATTTTCAGCAATTTCCGATAATAACTGTCAGATTTATGGCCCTTTATCACTTAAAAAAATCTTGTGGACGCTCTAGAGGCTAAAGTTAATAACCGATTGACTTTAAATTTATACACAGTGTTTGAGGTCATGAGACGAAGAAGCCTATTGATTTTCAGCAATTTCCAATTATTACTGTCGGAGTTATGGCCCTTGATCACTTAAAAAAATCTTGTGGACGCTCTACAGACCAAAGTTAATATCCGATTGACTTTAAATTTATACACAGTGTTTGAGGTCATGAGATGAAGTAGCCTATTGATTTTCATCGATTTCCGATAATTACTGTCAGAGTTATGGCCCTTGATCACTTCAAAAAATCTTGTGGACGCTCTAGAGGCTAAAGTTAATAACTCATTGACTTTAAATTTATACACAGTGTTTAAGGTCATAATTTCCGATAATAACTGTCAGATTTATGGCCCTTTATCACTTAAAAAAATCTTGTGGACGCTCTAGAGGCTAAAGTTAATAACCGATTGACTTTAAATTTATACACAGTGTTTGAGGTCATGAGACGAAGAAGCCTATTGATTTTCAGCAATTTCCAATTATTACTGTCGGAGTTATGGCCCTTGATCACTTAAAAAAATCTTGTGGACGCTCTACAGACCAAAGTTAATATCCGATTGACTTTAAATTTATACACAGTGTTTGAGGTCATGAGACGAAGTAGCCTATTGATTTTCATCGATTTCCGATAATAACTGTCAGAGTTATGGCCCTTGATCACTTCAAAAAATCTTGTGGACGCTCTAGAGGCTAAAGTTAATAACTCATTGACTTTAAATTTATACACAGTGTTTAAGGTCATAAAATGAAGAAGCCTATTGATTTTCAGCAATTTCCGATAATAAGTGTCAGATTTATGGCCCTTTATCACTTAAAAAAATCTTGTGGACGCTCTAGAGGCTAAAGTTAATAACCGATTGACTTTAAATTTATACACAGTGTTTGAGGTCATGAGACGAAGAAGCCTATTGATTTTCAGCAATTTCCAATTATTACTGTCGGAGTTATGGCCCTTGATCACTTCAAAAATTCTTGTGGATGCTCTATAGGCCAAAGTTAATATCCGATTGACTTTAAATTTATACACAGTGTTTGAAGTCATGAGATAAAGAGGCCTATTGATTTTCAGCGTTTCCGATAATTACTGACTGAGTTATGGCCCTTGATCAGTTTCAAAATTTTGTGGACGCTCTAGAGGCTAAAGTTAATATCCGATTGACTTTAAATTTATACACAGCGTTGAAGGTCATGAGACGAACAAGTATATTGAGTTTCAATGAATTTAGATAACTTGAACAGCATGAAGCAGAACTTTATCAAAGCCAAACAAATTCCAATGATTTTCTGATAATAACATAATGAGTTGTTACTTTTAATCAGATTTTAGTATATTATATGTTTCATTTCCGAAAAAAGTAAAATATGCGACAACTCTTGTTGACTGCCCGGACGAAATAGCTGCTGTGGGTGTATGTTTCGTTGCCTGGCAACCTATGTTTGTATCGACGTCGGTACATTTTTCCGCAATGTCAGACATTCGTCTGATACTGCGTTTCGATTTATATACAGAAGGTAAAAAAATGACATGTAAGCAGTAGTTTACTAGTAAACGTCGCTCTAATGCAACGAGCGAGTGACAGCAACTGCTAAATAATTGCACTCAACTGTATAGCACGTGCTATCATCTAAAACAATTAACTACTTACGTCATTCCAATCGAAATATACGTCAACATTTCTTAGCGTGTTTATTTACTTTTTTAAAAACATAAATCCCATTCAAAATATGATAATAAATCCGACAATGTGCCATCAAAATATAATCTTTTCTCGGACATCAGGCTATCGGCGATTATCAACGCTCAATAGAGTTCAAGGGTGAATGTATTGCGGTCTATTTTTAGCACGATCTATTTTTAGAGTATTGCTCTACAGGTGCTATACATCTCTTAATTTCTCGCGAGATTTCTACTTTTATTTTAATTACTGTGTGAAATATCTTTATTTAACTTTGGCTTCCACCGAAAATATATCACGGACAAGTTATAGGATACAATGAATGTTGATTTGAGGTGTTATATACTATCAGGATATGTGACATATATGACTAATTTCTAGTGTTATTGCCCGACACAACAAAGGAGATTAAAACGTGAGACAATGAAGAAACCACGTGTTTATGATTAGATTGATGAACTGTCCGACAAAGGAATAAGTCAGTCAATCAAGGCAGATTAAGTAGTTAATCAAGCCTTAAGGTAGGTTTATAGTCGGTCAGTGACTGCCCTAGACTCTTAAAACCTTTAGCCAAATTTTTAGCCAACTCAAAATTTTATTAGCCAATTCAGAAAGTTTTAGCCAAAAAATTTTATATCATTTTTATTCATTTGTTAATTAAAAATGAAAATTAATGTTTAATATGTACTTATATAGTACATGTAGTTCATATTATGAAGAGAGTGAATGCAGCTAACAAAAAAATGTTTATAGGATAGATTAATTACTTCACAGTCACGATTTAGTTCATCCTCATAACAGAAAAGACACCACGATTCTTTTAAGACAACACTGATCAATTTTCGATATTTAATTCACGTACCAGTATACTACTTCAAGTTCACGTCAGTTATATTCCAGAATAAATTACTGTATTTGTTTATTCGACGAAACGTTTGCGTTTCAGAAGTTCACGTCAGTTATATTCCAGAATAAATTACTGTATTTGTTTATTCGACGAAACGTTTGCGTTTCAGAAGTCTATAATCTAAAATATTAGAATTTTTCTACAACATGTATTGTCAGTATCAGAAAATGTTGTAGCCAAAATAAGCTGATACACTGTACGTACACGGCACCATGGTATTTCTTCATAACACAATTTGTAGTTGTCTGTCTATCACACAACTGTCACGTAACTTGCAAAAGTTTTTATTCATTCGCCAACATGATAGACACACGGAAAATAAAAATTGCGTACGATTATGATATATAGCCATCAATAAAAACGACAATATTTTAAAAATTAATCAGAATTAGAATGTATTTAAAATATTTAAAAAATCATAACGGGAAGCGCTATTTAGAACTGGTTTATTGACCTAATTCGACACCGATAAGTCACGTGTCATTGGACTTGAAGATGCCATCAGGAAATGATTGTTTCTCGGTGTATTCGGTGTTCTATCAGGGGATTATATTCAATGAAGATTTACCTAACAACTGGTCAGTGAATCCATCAATGTATGATCCAGTTTTTGTTATAATATCTACCGGTACCTGGATAGTGGAATTCAAGGGGCTCCGAAGACGCTCGATTTGCAAACCATGCCGATATCGTCTAGTTACTTTCGCCACGTGGGTTTCAATTCATGGTCTTTCTTTATTTCTAAACTGAAATTTGTTTTCAACGATACGTCCATATTATCGATATAAATATCGCTTGAACGTATCGATACATAGCGGTGTATCGATATATTGACACATCCCTAGTCTTGAGACTCGATCTTTCGGTCATTTTAATGCGTAACATTGACTGATTTGCGACCTGTAAGATTGAGGCTAGTCATTAACATACTAAAAATAGACACTCACTCCATCGAGCTGATCGAAAGAGGCGTTGAACAAGATGATTTTAAGTTTAATATTAGCAGATTTACGAAATAACACTCTCGAAAATTCATTCGCCAAAATTTTCGCCAGTATCATCACTTTATTCGCCAATAAAAATAATTGTCGTCATTGGCGATTTGGCGAATGTCTAGGGCGGTCACTGGTCGGTATAACACGATAAATACGTTGATCACTTAATTACCTAATCAATCCAGCATATTGTCAACGATAATCGGGTTGAGTGGTAGTTATACTCTTAGTACTAGTCAGTACACTTTATATTAATATTGTAATTTTGAATATAATTCACCATGTCTTGATGTCCGAATGGGCATATTCACGGTCGGACAATAGAGTGCGTTTGGAAAAAAAATTCGGACACGTCCGGAATATACGTCCGAAATCCCAACACTGATTAATACATTTAAGGAAAGCCTGGCTCATGGTCGAATGTTTGGATTTTGAATATCTCAAAAATTCGAAAAACCCCTTTGGTGTTTTCCGTGCCGACAAGGTTGTTTTCGAGTTAGCTTGTTTTGACTAAAGGTACCGTGAGTACCAAATTCCGGTGAGGAACTTTTCACGTTAGTACCTAGGTACCCTGAAATTTTCAAGTGATATCTGCATTTGTTCAAGTCGTTTGCTCGGGGCACCTCGTGTGTCATGACTTTGCGCATGCGATACGCTAGAACCAAAGATACCATGAGTACCAGATTCCGACGAATTGAAATTTTCAAGTCGATACCTGCATTTGATCAAGTCGTTTGTTCGTGGCACCTGCCGTCAATTTATAAAGCTTCCATGAATATTTTTTTGCCCTTGTGCAATGTTTCTAACTATATCTCGCGAGTTTTTATTAGTTTGTGTGGAGTGGACGTTAAACATCATTTCTATCTCTCTCTCTGGATGAACTTTCTCGGCCAATGCAGGGATCGAACACCGACCTTACGCACTTAGCCCTGCTCCATTAGGACCCCGTGCGCGCACTGTATTACATCATAATGCCTGTCATTTAGTGAACTGGTGTGGTTTCGAAACTCTGGTTGTACGTGGCAAGGAGTAAGGTCGCCTGTCCAACCTTGTTGGGTTTCTCGGGTCCTCCAATTTCTTCCCACTGCTAAAGACACCTAAGCAAATTATTGAAATAAAAGTAAACCATATGTTAGTCCTGAAATTACCTAAGTTTGTGTGGAGTGGACTTTAAACCCCATTTCTCTCTTTCTCTCTCTCTCTCTCTCTCTCTCTCTCTCTCTCTCTCTCTCTCTTTTCTCTCTCAATTTCACACAATAATGGTAGGGGATCACTTGGTTAGCCAGGTTTTTCGGTGTGGCGCGGTTTCCCCTTGTCACTGATGCAGGAGGGATCGCTGAGTGACAAAGGAAACCTGCCTAGTTGTTCCGATGGGACAAAAAACCGAGGCACCGTGTACACATTTGCGTGAACGTAAAAGATCCCTTGGCAGTTGGAATTCAGCTGCTGCCCGGGCAAAAATTTCCCTCATAGCAAACTGTATGGCGTATGCCATTGCCCGGCTGCAATGTTTCTAACTATATTTAGACCTGTAACTTCTTGAATTTTTGACCAATTTTAATATTTTTTTTAAATAAAAGATCCCTTGGCAGTTAGAATTGAATTGCTGCCCGGGCAAACATTTCCCTCATAGCACACTGTATGGCGTATTCTGTTGCCCAACTGCAATTTTTCTAACTATATTTAGACCTGTAACTGTATCATAAAGCCTGTCATTGAATAAACTGGTGTGGTTTTGAATCCTCTGTTGTACGTGGCAAGGAGTAAGGTCGCCTGTTCAACCTCGTGGGGTTTCTCCTGGTCCCCCAATTTCTTCCCACTGCTAAAGACCCCTACGCGCAAGCGAATTATTGAAATAAAAGTGAACCATATGTTAGTCCTGAAATTACCTATTTTGTGTCAAGTGGACGTTAAACCCCACTTCTCTCTCTCTCTCCCTCTCTTCTCTCTCTCCCTCTCTCAATTTGGACCCAATAACTGTAGGGTATCACGTGGCTAGCCAGGTTTTCCGGTGTGGCGCGGTTTCCCTTGTCAGTGATGCAGGAGGGATCGTCTGAGTGACAAAGGACACCTGACTAGTCGTTCTGATGGTTCGAAAAACCGAGGTCCCGTGTAAACATTGACGTGCACTTAACAGAGCCCTTGGCAGTTGGAATTCGATATAAGAGTAGGTAGTGCAAGCTGTCCGCGCAAAATTTCCCTCAAAGCACACTGCATGTCCGTCTCTATTATCCCGGTTTAGGATCAGAACTTTAGGACGTTTATCCCAATTTCATTTCATTTAGTTCTATGCTATCAAGGGGTTACGTGGCTAAGAAGGTAAGGTGCTGGCTCGCTAGGCTGCATGCCGGGTGCGCGATCCAAGCATTGGCCGAGAAATTTGATCTCTATTTTCCGGCGTGGTTTCCCATTGTCAGTGATGCAGACGGGAGGGCCTGACACGGATAGCTGCCTAGTCGTTCTGATGGGACAAAAAAACGTCCCATGTAAACATTGGCGTGCACGTAAATGATCCCTTGGCAGTAGAATTCAGTTGCTGCCCGGGCAAAAATTTCCTTCATAGCACACTGTATGGCGTATGCCATTGCCCGGTTACCCAAAATCCATAAATTGACTAAAATGACTTTTTACTTCACTCAAGCGCCACGCTTGGAACCAAAGTTTTTTTTAGATTATTTTTGCCCGTGTGCAATGTATTTTCTAACTATATTTAGACCTATAACTTTGCGAGTTTTTGACCAATACGCGTGCTGTGTTAGCGCTAGTTTCTAAAATTCATTAGCCACTGTGGCTAATGCATGAAAAAAGTATTAGGGATGTAACATTTTGAAGCTAGAAGCAAGTGCTTATATATGTATTCAAAACATCCAGCAGAAATTTAAAGACATTAACTTTTACTTCCAATTTTATAACAACCTATATTGGCTTACGTTTATTTGTTTGACTAAACAGTATGAAGTATCTAGATGTACACATAATTATTAGACACTTATATCCTGTCACATTAATTCGACCTAATTCTACCAACGGTACCACGATAAATATTATTGTGGCTCAAATTGAAAAGGCGCCAATTCTTTGTATTGTGACTGTATTTCAACAATTAAGTTTTTTGATAAATAAAGTTTATTATGTGCCGTCAATAGAGTATTTTATAAACAAAATTTTCAGCGGAATAGTTGGAATTCGAGGGGGCGTGACTTGTCCTCCATACGTACACATTGACCCGGTTACCCAAAATCCATAAATTGACTAAAATGACTTTTTACTTCACTCAAGCGCCACGCTTGGAACCAAAGTTTTTTTTAGATTATTTTTGCCCGTGTGCAATGTATTTTCTAACTATATTTAGACCTGTAACCTTGCGAGTTTTTGACCAATACGCGTGCTGTGTTAGCGCTAGGTTCTAAAATTCATTAGCCACTGTGCATGTGGCTAATGCATGAAAAAAGTATTAGGGATGTAACATTTTGAAGCTAGAAGCAAGTGCTTATATATGTATTCAAAACATCAAGCAGAAATTTAAAGACATTAACTTTTACTTCCAATTTTATAACAACCTATATAATTGGCTTACGTTTATTTGTTTGACTAAACAGTATGAAGTATCTAGATGTACACATAATTATTAGACACTTATATCCTGTCACATTAATTCGACCTAATTCTACCAACGGTACCACGATAAATATTATTGTGGCTCAAATTGAAAAGGCGCCAATTCTTTGTATTGTGACTGTATTTCAACAATTAAGTTTTTTGATAAATAAAGTTTATTATGTGCCGTCAATAGAGTATTTTATAAACAAAATTTTCAGCGGAATAGTTGGAATTCGAGGGGGCGTGACTTGTCCACCATACGTACACATTGTATAAATGACGTCTAATAATAGGTGCGAATCAAGTCGTGTTTCGATATTCAATTACAAATATCCTGAAATCAACGCATTTCTCAGCGTCTTTATATTAAATTTAAGGCATTGGATTTGACAGTAGGGTACCGCTGTTTTACTTGGAGGAATCCACGTGAATTTGCGTGATGAATCTTCTCTTGGCTGACAGCCAAGGCCGATAGGGAATTCGGGCGAATTTCTTGTCATACCGATGTCGAAGAAATAGGACTGTTTAAAATTACGATATTTATATGGACCTTAATAAGGAATTGTATGCAATTGGATAATGTATGACATGGATAATTAGGTGTGATAGATTAGTTGCTGAAACGAGGATATCTATGGTACCGGTATCGAAGAATGTGAAATATCTAGCCATTTTGTAAATCGTGCGTAATTCAGTACACGAGACATGATTGGACAATACATGAATAATATGACAAATTCAGCCAATGAAAACAAAGATAACTAATGGTGACAGTACAATCCCTTCTGTCTATTCGCTTTCATCAAACATTATATTATTAGAAATTTTTAATAGGCTTCTTGGTTGTTTGTTCTTGTTAAAAAGGCAAGCGCGAGAGAGAAACTATGAACCAACAGGGCCACATGACATAGGCCTTTTCGCCAAAGTGGCGACTTTTTAACAATAATTATCGCCACAGGTGATGAAAATTCGCCATTGGCGAAGTGGCGAGCTGCTAGCGCTCACACTGCGCGTGACGATGAATATGAAAGCTTTCATATCTGCATGGGACAGTAGCAGATCTAGTTATTATTATTATTATAAACTTGCATAGTGCATATTCCTACTTTTGCTTTCATCCAACCAAACGAAAGTTATAATTTAGTAAATAATTTAGTTTGATATATGATACCATAGTGGAATATGGCCCCTGATTGTACGAAAAATCATGTTTTTAGCTTGTGGACCCTATAGAGGTTACAATTTTGAACCGATTTTGATGAAACTTGACATTCATTTTATAACCCATAGATCTTGGTTCCTTTCGATATTTGCGCCTATCAGAACGTAATTTCCTGAATTATGGCTCCTGATTGTGCGAAATATCACCTTTTTATATGCCAACATTTTTATGTGAATGTATTATGTCGTCGCCCCTGTCCATCCGTCCGCAATTGTTTGTGGACCGTCTACAGGTCACAATTCTTGTCCGATTTTGACAAAACTTGAAATATAGGTTTATCCCCAAAAGATCACGGCTGCTTTCGATATTGGCATATATCGGGTCGAAACTTCATGGATTATGGCCCCTGATTAAATGAAAAATCACGTTTTTAGCATGTGGACCCTGAGGTCACAATTTTAAACCGATTTTGATGAAACTTGACATTCATGTTTATAACCCAAAGATCTTGGTTCCTTTCGATATTTGCGCCTATCGGAACGTAATTTCCTGAATTATGGCCCCTGATTGTCCGAAATATCACCTATTTATATGCCAACATTTTTATGTGAACGTATTATGTCGTCGCCCCTGTTTGTCCGGATGTCAGTCCATCTGTCTACAATTGTTTGTGGACTCTACAGGTCACAATTCTTGTCCGATTTTGACAAAACTTGAAATATAGGTTTATCCCCAAAAGATCACGGCTGCTTTCGATATTGGCATATATCGGGTCAAAACTTCATGGATTATGGCCCCTGATTGAATGAAAAATCACGTTTTTAGCATTTGGACCCATGAGGTCACAATTTTAAACCGATTTTGGTGAAAAATGATGCAAAATCCGTAGCGAGTTGCTTATCAGTAACTCCCTCTGGTAGTGGATTAGGCTTGTTTGTTCCTGTTAGGTTCGCGACAGTATCGAATAGAAGTTTCGAATTGTTTCCACACGATTCAATTGCATTTCGTATAAATTGTTGTTTTGCTTTTCTTATATGATAGAAGTAGATGTTTCGTTTCTGTTTCAATTCATTCCAATTTTCAGGTATTTTGTTTTTCATCCAAATTCGCTCGGCTTGGCGAGTAGCTGTTTTCAAACGTTGGGCTTCAGAGTCAAACCATGGATTTTTTTGGGGTCGAACTGTAAACGTTTTAGACCTTATTGGGGCGTGCTTATCTAGGATAGCTTTAAGTGACGTGTTGTAGCCATAGACAATGGTATCGATGTCTTTAAGACACTTGAGATGATCGGTAACTTGATAACATCTGCTCGGAAAGAATCCTGGTCGATAGATTTTATTTTCCGAAATAGAATCCGTTTCCGGAGCAAGACTGGTCGACACGTTGAGAGATGGCCAGCAATAAAAGCATGATCAGATAGGTAATCTCCTATCGAGATATTGTTGATGGTGAAATCACTATTTTCGCGGATAAGTATTAGGTCTAGGGTATTACCTAAATAATGTGTTGGACCCTCAACTAATTGATTTAGAGAGAATGTGTCGAGAATTTCATAAAAAGCGATTACTTCGGGATCGGACGGCTTATTAACGTGAATATTGAAATCTCCAGCTATTAAACACCGATTGCAGTTTAAAAGTGTATCACTGAGGAAATCAGGGAATTCAGTAAGAAATATCGAGAAGGGCACAGGATGATGAGCCGAAGGAGGGGGCCTGTAAACAACAATCACATTTATACAAAGTGAACTTATCACCAGTTCAATAATTGCGTATTCAAACGAAAGTACGTTAGCGGACTTAATAATCTTGTATTTGATAGAAGATTTGAAAAATATACCAATACCACCCCCATTTCTTCCAGTCCTTTCAAAGTTTATGAAATTGTATCCAGGTGGTCTCAGGGATGCTGTTTCAACGACATCGCGATCTTTTAACCAAGTCTCAGTAAGAATACAGAAATCAATTGATTCCGATTGAATGTGATGAAGGAATGGTCCAACTTTATTCTTGATTGCTCGGATATTTGTTAAGCCAAATTTGCAGTGGTCATTATTGTCATAAGAGGTTTGTTTCGGGATAGATTGTAACAAATTGTGATTTATACCATGATTAAAGTTCCAATTAGATTTCCACATTGCAGTTGAGGTTGGTGGATGGTTTACCCCTCTTTCCCCTATATCTCTTATTTATACTAAGATGTCGAATTCTGTTCAAGATAACGGGTTGAAGTTGTTGCTTATTATGCGGTCGAAGTGAGTAGAGTTCTGATCCTGTGAAGTAAACGCTTTCCGCTTGATCGACAACACTATCGGCCATATTTGAAGAATGACCAGTTGAATGTATCATGAATGAAAAAAGTAAATGTCCATAAATAATTACCAACAGCACAATAACTAATATAATCATTATCTCTGTATTCTGCCGATGAGTATATGTTCCTGTACCAATCTACGATTTCTACGAGTGATCGTAACTACCACAAAATACAAATTATCCTTTAGCATAAAATGTGCAGCCACACTCAGGCGCCATCTTGCTGTACGAGCATCCAAAAGATTTTTTGAAGTGATCAAGGGCCATAACTGTGGCGATAATTATTAGAAATTGCTGCAAATCAAGAGGCTTCTTCGTCTCATGACCTTAAACACCGTGTATAAAATTTAAAGTCAATCGGATATTAACTTTGGCCTCTAGAGCATCCACAAGATTTTTTGAAGTGATCAAGGGTCATAACTCTGGCGGTAATAATCGGAAATCACTGCAAATCAATAGGCTTCTTCATCTCATGACCTTAAACACTGTAGGTAAATTAAAAATCAATCGGTTATTAACTTTAGCTTCTAGAGTGGCCACAAGAGTTTTTGAAGTGATCAAGGGCCATAACTCTGACGGTTATTAACGGAAATCGCTGAAAATCAATAGGCTTCTTCATTATATGACCTTAAACACTTTGTATAAATCTAAAGTCAATTGGTTATTAACTTTAGCCTCTAGAGCGTCCACAAGATTTTTTGAAGTGATCAAGGGTGACGACTCTGACAGTAATTATCGGAAATTGCTGAAAATCAATGGGCTTCTTCATCTGATGACCTTTAACACTGTGTATAAATTTAAAGTTTTTCGTTATTAACTTTAGCCTCTGGAGCGTCCACAAGATTTTTTGAAGGGATTAAGAGCCATAACTCTGACAGCAATTATCAGAAATTGCTGAAAATCAATAGGCTTCTTCGTCTCATGAACTTAAACACTGTGTATAAATTTAAAGTAAATTGGATATTAACTTTAGCCTCTAGAGCGTCCACAATTGCTTGTGGACGCCGGACGGATGGACCGATGGACAGACGGGGGCGACGGCAATATACGACCACATTTCAATGTGGGCGTATGAAAACTTAAACATGCATTATTCAAGAGCTAAATCTGCCTAGTGCAGGTCTTTATTTGATCAACCAGGACCGTGGTTGAAATTATTGCACAGTTCGGCCAAATCTTTAAATGCCAATATCTTCGCTTGTAATAGAGTAATTTGAATGAAATTTTCAAATTATTAATTTTACATCATCTACTTTCGAACTCGTATAGCAAGAATGGCTAGTTCTTATCTATATCTTGAATAATGTAACTTTAATAAATAAATTACATTTAAAGATGGGTTCCCAGCAAAGTATTTATCGGCTGGTTATTTCCAATAAAAGTATGGCAAATTTGGTATCTATGAAAAGTATAGACACCCAATCTTACTAGAAAAATACGAGATTACGCGGAAATTGCCCATGGGGCAAGGACTGGGCAATATTGTCAGGGAATAACTAACTGTCAACCCGACAGGATTTGCTGGCTTATTGTCTGCTAGTTTAGGTCAGGGAGAACTTGTTATTTCTTGCTTAAATAGTTAGGCGGTTTTGGGAACATTGCGGGTTGTCAACGTACAAAATACTCTGCAAATAAAAGGTGTAAAACGAAGTTGACAGAAATAATTAAGAATCTATTTAGCCTCAATAATATGGTAAATGTAAAGTAAGTAATGACAGATACATTTTGAAAAATGGACCCTCCCACGATGAAGTTGAGTTAGCAAACATTGCGTTTCACAACAGCTTACTTACAGCTATAGGTATCCCCGGTGAAAACAGAGTTTTGAAAGGGAATTGAAGCAAATTTTTGATAGATTGGTTACTTTAAATATGTGTTTAGTCCAAATATATCCTCAAATCACAAAGTTTGTACCAAGGAATGCATCTTTAATATAAAAACTAACAAATTATCATACACAGTAGGATGGTTGAGTAAAAAAAGTCCTCACTAAGGAAGCCCATCCATCCTACACCACTAATAAAACTCGCAATGTAATATTTGTATTTCTTCGACTAAATAAACATTGATTGTATATCATATTAAATCATCACAAATGCACTATTGTAACTTATTGACTTTGAATAAAGATTATCTTATAGATTACATATTCTACTATCTCTTGTCGGCTAAATAAGTATTAATTGTATATCGCACTTATTTATATGCACTATTGTATCCTATTAATCGTTTAATAAAGATAGTAAGATGGCACTGTCAGGCAGGACACGCCCACATTTTCGAGAGATGGATAGGGAACAAGCAATATTGAAAGTCTGATAGCCGTGGCGATAGAGAGGCGGCTTCTCACCAATGCAACGACGGTTCAATCCCAGCTCAGGGCAAGAACTTTATCATTGTAAGTGAGAGGGATATTTGGTCTCCTGTCCTATCAGACAGGTTTCCCCCGAGTTCTTCGGTTTCTTCCTGCAGTAATGATCGAAATTGGAAAAAAGCCCTAGGCCTAATTTGCTACCCTTGTAAAATGACACGATTATTATTATTATTATAAAGTGATTTTTCCTACAATCAAAGGCCATAATTCATTAAATTACAATTTGATATGCGCAAACATCAAAAAGAATCAAGATCTTTAGGTTATAAACATGCATTTCAAGTTTCATCAAAATCGAATTAAAATTGTGACCTCTACAGGGTCCAAAACTTTGATGTACCATATTTTCATTCGGCAAACCTTGACAGATTCCGGTGCCCTTCATCTAGACTCGGCTGTATGATGAAGTCCGCCATTTTGGAACTATTTTAAAGGACCTGGATAAACAATGGCTGCCCCCAAGGGTCATGGAGATTATATCAACAAACTAAAAAATGGCTGCCTCCATAGAGATTATATCTAGAAAAGACGCCATTTTGGGACTATTTTGTGAAAGCTGCAGGTTTTCCTGTTGAAGTAAATCAGTAGTTGACTAGCCGCATCGCAAATGTATGGTCGTAGGTACATATCAACTACTATCACACATCCAAGTCTAGATGTAGGTTACGAAGAGTACCGGAATCTGTCATTGTTTGCCGAATGACCATATTTTCACACTATTCGCGTACAAACGGCGGCCATTTTGTCAGGCAATATGGAAATTTGAACTCAACCTTGCTTAGGGTGTAATGGTGATATAATCAAAGGATTTTTTAAATTGGATAATAATTTGGACCTCCAGAGGGACCACAAGCTAAACACAGGGCGATTTTGCGTATAATCAGGGGCCATAATTCGGGAAGTTACAATCCAATATGAGCAAATATCGAAAGGAACCAAGATCTTTGGGATATAACCATGCATTTCAAGTTTCATAAAAATCGAATTAAAATTGTGACCTCTACAGGGTCCACAACAATGATATACCATTTTTCAAAAGTATTTGAGTTCAAACGGCGGCTATTTTGTATGGCAATTTTGGTCCGATTTTTCTGAAATTCAAAATCAACCTTCCTTAGGGTGATATAATCAAACGGTTTGTCAAATCGGATAATAATTTAGACCTCCAGGGGGACCACAAGCTAAAAAAAGGCGATTTTGCGTATAATCAGGGGTCATAATTCAGGAAATTACAATCCGATATGCGCAAATATTGAAATGAACCATGATCTTTGGGTTATAACCATGCATTTCAAGTTTCATCAAAATCAAATTAAAATTGGGACCTCAACAGGGTCCACAAACATAATATACCATTTTTTTAACAGTATACACGTACAAACGGCGGCCATTTTGTACGGCAATGTTGGTCCGATTTTTCCGGAATGCAAACTCAACCTTCCTTAGGGTGTAACAGTGATATAATCAGTCTCGACCCATTACCCTCTAGCCTAATTAAGCAGCATGTTGACATATTCGCCGCCATAATCTGTCATATTGTTAACCTTTCATTGGAGACCGGAGTGTTCCACAAAGACTGGAAAAAGGCAATAGTAAAACCGCTGCTCAAAAAACCAAAATTAGAGCGTGTAATGAAAAACTATCGACCTGTAAGTAACTGGTAGAAAAGGCGTCTTTAATTAGTTTCTCACAGCACATTGACTCACAATCACTACTACCAGCATATCAAAGCGCTTACAGGAAACACTTCAGCACTGAAACGCTAACGTTAAAGCTGTACAATGATATTCTGTGGGGTATGGAACAACAACAGTTAACGTCGTTTATCGCAGTTGATTTAAGCGCTGCATTCGACACGGTTCATCATCAGCTTCTCCTGGACATTCTTGAAACATCCTTTGGCGTTTGTAGTAAGGCCAAAGAATGGATAGCCTCATATCTCACTGACAGAAACTTTGAAGTCAATGTTCAAGACTCCTCTTCCGATGCAATTAACATCAATTTCCCAGTATCGCATGGTAGCATAAACGGTCCCGTTCTGTTTACATGCTATGCTAGTACACTGCAATACGCTATCGATGACGGTATTAACCTAATAGGATATGCTGATGACCATAACGTGTATGCCGGTTGGAAAGCTTCCGACTCATCTGCTGAACTAGCAACTCTATCCCGTCTTACTTCGACTATTGACAATGTCAAAAGTTGGATGCACGAAAATCGCTTAAAGATGAATGATGACAAATCGGAATTCATCGTGTTTGGAAGCACTCGCCTACTGCCGAATTGCCTCGCAACCGACGTGAAGGTCGGTGATATCATGGTGAGCCGTTCGAAAAGTGTTAAAGTGCTAGGGGTTACTTTTGATCAAAATCTAACCCTTAAATCCCATATCTCTCTCAAATCACGACATGCAGCCCTAACGTTATTTAATCTTAGGAAATTGAGACCATCAAACTGGTAAATGCTCTAGTGTTTTCACATATTGACTACTGTAACTCCCTTTATGTCAATCTCACAGCCTCTGCCTTACTTCCCCTTCAAAGAGTCCAAGACATGGCTGCCAAAATGATACTTGGTGTATCAAAATACTCGAGCTCAACCGCTGCACTCAAAGAACTCCACATCCTGCCAGTAAAAGTTCGAGCCGAATTCAAACTCCTTGTCATGATCTACAAGTGCCTAAACAATCTGGCCCAGACTACACAAACCTAATTTCACATAATTTAAATAGATATTCAACACGTTTAGCTACTGCTGATCTCTTTCATGTTCCATTTACTAAAAAACGAACTTTCCCAGACAGGGCCTTCAGTGTCGCTGGTCCTAAACTATGGAATGATCTCCCGGATTCTGTAAAGTCATCTTTAACATTAGACAAATCACCTATTTTAGCTCGTGGTACCTCTGGAGGTCACAATTATTATCTGATTTAAAAAAACGTTCAATTATATCACCGTTACACCCTATGGAAGGTTGAGTTCAAATTTCGGAAAAATCGGACCAAAATTACCATAAAAAATGGCAGCCGTTCGTACGCGAATACTGTTAAAAAATGGTATATAAAGGTTGTGGACCCTGTAGAGATCACAATTTTAATTCGAATTTTATGAAACTTGAAATGCATGGTTATAACCCAAAGATCTTGGTTCCTTTCGATATTTGCACATATCTGATTGTAACTTCCTGAATTATGGCCCCTGATTTTACGCAAAATCGCCATGGTTTAGTTTGTGGTCCCTCTGGAGGTTACAATAATATCAGATTTAAAAAATCGTTTCATTGTATCAACGTTACACCCTAAATAAGGTTGAGTTCGAATTTCGGAAAAATTGGACCAAAATTGCCATACAAAATGTCCGCCATTCGTACGCGAATACTGTTAAAAAATGGTATATCAAGGTTGTGGACCCGGTAGAGGTCACAATTTTAATTCGATTTTGATAAAACTTGAAATGCATGGTCATAACCCAAAGATCTTGGTTCCTTTCGATATTTGCGCATATCGGATCGTAACTTTCTGAATTATGGCCCCTGATTTTACGCAAAATCGCCTTCGTTTAGCTTGTGGTCCCTCTGGGGGTCACAATTATTATCTGATTAAAGATATCGTTTGATTTTATCACTGTTACGTCCTAAGAAAGGTTGAGTTCGAATTTCGGAAAAATTGGGCCAAAATTGCCATACAAAATGGCCGCCATTTGTACGCGAATACTGTAAAAAATTGTATATCAAGGTTGTGGACCCGGTAGAGGTCACAATTTTAATTCGATTTTGATAAAACTTGAAATGCATGGTTATAACCCAAAGATCTTGGTTCCTTTCGATATTTGCGCATATCGGATCGTAACTTTCTGAATTATGGCCCCTGATTTTACGCAAAATCGCCTTCGTTTAGCTTGTGGTCCCTCTGGAGGTTACAATAATTATCCGATTTAAAAAATCGTTTGATTATATCACTGTTACACCCTAAGGAAGGTTGAGTTCGAATTTCGGAAAAATTGGACCAAAATTGCCATACAAATTGGCCGCCATTCGTACGCGAATACTGTTAAAAAATGGTATATCAAGATTGTGGACCCTGTAGAGGTCACAATTTTAATTCGATTTTGATGAAACTTGAAATGCATTGTTCCTTTGGATATTTGCGCATATCGGATCGTAACTTCCTGAATTATGGCCCCTGATTATACGCAAAATCGTCTTTGTTTAGCTTGTGGTCCATCTGGAGGTCACAATTATTATCCGATTTAAAAAATCGTTTGATTATATCACCGTTACACCCTAAGAAAAGTTGAGTTCGAATTTCGAAAAAATAAGACCAAAATTGCCATACAAAATGGCCGCCATTCGTATGCGAATACTGTTAGAAAAATGTATATCAAGGTTGTGGACCCTGTAGAGGTCGCAATTTTAAACCTGATTTTGATGAAACTTGAAATGCATGGTTATAACCTAAAGATCTTGGTTCCTTTCATTATTTGTGCATATCGGATCGTAACTTCCTGAATTATGGCCCCTGATTATACGCAAAATCGTCTTTGTTTAGCTTGTGGTCCATCTGGAGGTCACAATTATTATCCGATTTAATAAATCGTTTGATTATATCACCGTTACACCCTAAGAAATTTCGGAATAATTCGGAACAAAATTGCCATACAAAATGGCCGCCACGTGTACGCGAATACTGTTATAAAATGGTATATCAAGGTTGTGGACCCACTAAAGGTCACAATTTTGATTCAATTTTGATAAAACTTGAAATGCATGGTTATAACCCAAAGATCTTGGTTCCTTTCGTTATTTGCACATATCAGATCATAACTTCCTGAATTATGGCCCCTGATTGTCCGAAAAATCGCCAATGGTCCCTTTGGAGGTCACAATTATTATCCATTTAAAAAAAATGCTTGACTCTATCACCGTTACACCATACAGAAGGTTGAGTTTGAATTTCAGGGAAATTGGACCATAATTGCCAGACAAAATGGCCGCCGTTTGTTAAAATATGGTATATCAAGGTTGTGGACCCAGTATAGGTCACATTTTTAATTCAATTTTGATGAAACTTGAAATGCATGTTTATAACCTAAAGATCTTGATTCTTTTCGATATTTGCGCATATCAAATTGTAATTTAATGAATTATAGCCTTTGATTGTAGGAAAAATCACTTTTGGTTTTGCTTGTTCTCTATCCATCTCTCGAAAATGTGGGCGTATCCTGCCTGGCAGTGCCAGCTTACTATCTTTCTTTGAGCATTTGTAGTTTTCCCCAGTACTTGAGTGACAGTTCCTCCCGCCTGAGGTCAAGCGGAAGTTCTCCCATCTTTCAAAGAAAGCAGGCACCTATTAAATAGGTTCATCTGTCTGTCTGTCTGTCACACTTTTTGGGACACAATAACTCTTTTTATACGCTCACATTTTCATGTGGACGTATTATGTCGTCGTCCCTGTCCGTCCGTCCGGACGTCCGTCCACAATTGTTTGTGGACTCTCTACAGGTCACAATTCTTGTCCGATTTTTACGAAACTTGAAATATAGGTTTATCCCCAAAAGATCTCGGCTGCTTTCCATATTGGCATGTATCGGATCAAAACTTCATGGATTATGGCCCCTGATTGTACGAAAAATCACATTTTTAGCTTGTGGACCCTATAGAGGTCACAATTTTGAACCGATTTTGATGAAACTTTACATGCATGTTTATAACCCTAAGATCTTGGTTCCTTTAGATATTTGCGCCTATCCGAACTTAATTTCCTGAATTATGGCCCCTGATTGTCCGAAAAATCACCTATTTTAGCTCGTGGTACCTCTGGAGGTCACAATTATTATCTGATTTTAAAAAACGTTCAATTATATCATCGTTACACCCTAAGGAAGGTTGAGTTCAAATTTCGGAAAAATCGGACCAAAATTACCATACAAAATGGCCGCCGTTTGTACGCGAATACTGTTAAAAAATGGTATATCAAGGTTGTGGACCCTGTAGAGGTCACAATTTTAATTCGATTTTGATGAAACTTTAAATGCATGGTTATAACCCAAAGATCTTGGTTCCTTCTGATATTTGCGCATATCGGATCATAACTTCCTGAATTATGGCCCCTGATTATACACAAAATCGTCTTTGTTTAGCTTGTGGTCTCTCTGGAGGTCACAATTATTATCCGATTTAAAAAATCGTTTGATTATATCACCGTTACACCCTAAGGAAAGTTCAATTCGAATTTCAGAATAATTCGGAACAAAATTGCCATACAAAATGGCCACCGCGTGTACCCGAATACTGTTATAAAATGGTATATCAAGGTTGTGGACCCAGTATAGGTCACTATTTGGATTCAATTTTGATGAAACTTGAAATGCATGGTTATAACCCAAAGATCTTGGTTCCTTTCGTTATTTTCACATATCAGATCATAACTTCCTAAATTATGGCCCCTGATTGTCCGAAAAATCGCCTATGGTCCCTCTGGAGGTCACGATTATTAACCGATTTAAAAAAACGCTTGACTCTATCACCAATTACACCATACGGAAGGTTGAGTTTGAATTTCAGGGTAATCGGACCATAATTGCCCGACAAAATGGCCGCCGTTTGTACGCCAATATTTGTGTTAAAATATGGTATATCAAGGTTGTGGACCCAGTATAGGTCACAACTTTAATTCGATTTTGATGAAACTTGAATGCATGTTTATAGCCTAAAAATCTTGATTCTTTTCGATATTTGCGCATATCAAATTGTAATTTAATGAATTATAGCCTTTGATTGTAGGAAAAATCACTTTCGGTTTTGCTTGTTCTCTAAGTATCTCGAGAATGTGTGGGCGTATCCTGCCTGGCAGTGCCAGCTTACTATCTTTCTAATCGAGCTAGAATATTCAAACTTAGTGTAGGTGTTTATTAGGTCATTACCTTGATCAAGTTCGAAGATGAGCATTTTCCGCTTAGGGTAAGCAGAGATAGGCAATTTGATTGGTTGATGCTCTGGGATGCAATAACTTTAGTTGTAATTAAGTGAAAGTTTGATGAAACTTGGTATATAGTTTTATTTCGTCAATACCTTGACTAAGTTCGATAATGAGCATTTTCTGCTCAGGGTAAGCAGAGCGATAAGCAATTTGATTGGCCGGGACTTTGGAACATAATTTATCTCCTTCTAATTGAGCTAGGATATTCAAACTTGGTGTAGGTGTTAAGTAGGTCAATACCTTGATGAAATTCGAAGATGAGCATTTACTGCTAAGGGTAAGCAGAGATAAGCAATTTGATTGGTTGATGCTTTGGGACGCGATAACTTGAGTTTTAATTAAGTTAGAGTGATGAAACTTGGTATATAGTTTCATTTCATCAATACCTTGACTAAGTTCAATAATGCGCATTTTCTGCTCCGGGTAAGCAGAGCGATAAGCAATTTGATTGGCCGAGACTTTGGAACATAATAACTTTCCTTCTAATTGAGCTAGGATATTCAAACTTGATGTAGATGTTTATTAGGTCAATACCTTGATGGAGTTCAAAGACAAGCATTTTAGGGTAAGCAGAGATAAGCAATTTGATTGGTTGATGCTTTGGGATGCAATAACTTTAGTTGTAATTAAGTGAAAGTTTGATGAAACTTGGTATATAGTTTCATTTCATCAAAAAGTTTAATAATGAACATTTTCTGCTAAGGGTAAGCAGAGCGATAAGCAATTTGATAGGTCTAGACTTTGGAACACAATAATTCTCCTTTTAATTAAGGTAGAATGTTCAAACTAGGTGTAGGTAAATTCCTTGATGGAGTTCGATGATGAACATTGTCTGATTCTATCTGATAGAGAGTGATGATACTTAGTGTATCGTTTGATTGCTCAATACTTTTGAAAAAAATAAATGTGCAATTAATTAATATGTGTCATCTATTTATTTTGGGATTTCGGAGGACATCAGCCTCACTGTTGGCTTGTTGAGTTGTGTGTCACTAGCATTGGCATAGGCCAAACATCCGTAGTCGGTTACCATGTGGTTGAGTGATCTGCAGATAAACATAAGTGTACTTCTGTCTGCGCCCCATTGCGTCCCTCTGATGCTATGTATTTCATCATGTTGAGTGTTTTAGATGTTCGACTTACCAGGCCGTCAATATGAGGTTTCCGTGATAGTTTAGAGTCGAATGTCATGCCAAGAAATTTGGCTTCTTTTTTTAATTCAATTTTGGAGCCATTAAGAGTTAAATCGATTTTCCTGTTATTGTCAGTCGGATGAAATAGTATTGCTACTGGTTTCCCTCCTGAGATTTTGAATTCCTAGTCATTTGCCCATTTTGAAATAGTTTTAGGGTGTGTTGAAGCGATTGTTTGATTGTGCCTAAGTTGGTTGAAGCTTTCCAGAAAAAGCTGTCGTCAACAAATAGTGCGGATTCAGTGCCATTTCCTGTGGAAAGAAATTGTGACAGTGTTATATATAGGTACATGGAACAAAAATAAGGGAAACCATAAGTTAACAATCATGACACCCTAGCTTAATTTGTTATAAAGTAAGTATACTTAGATTAATTATTATAGTACATGTGTAGTAACAACAGCGGGTCAAGCATTAAAGAGGAATTAATGAAAACATGGATGATAGGGTGAAAAATATTAGGTGAAGCGATAAGATATGTCTCTGGACATCAAAGATCATAATGGAAATGGTGAAAAAGCACCTTAATTATTCTGATATTCACATTGGACTTATTTGACATGAAAAATAGTGTAACATAATATGCATAAAATTATACTGATGGATCAAGAGACATCATATACACATAACAGCTTATTTGAGAACTTATTTTAAATTATATAATGATACAAAGATAGTATATCTTATGATGTGACACTGTTCTTGGAATTAATTATTGCTTAAAATTAAGGGGTCATAGGCTTTGGGTAGGTAGATACCAACATCTAGGTTGAGCTCAGGACGGTTTTTCTTTATGTATGAATGAAATGGGGTTTAACGTCCTACGCTTCTGCACCTAACCTGGGCTAATTGAAGACGGGATTTTCTTTATGTGGATAGCTTCAAGTATCCGTCTTGTCTTCTTGTTTGATTGGTTTCTCTCTAGAATTTTTACATCTGACCAGTTAATGCTGTGTTGTCTGTTAGCTTTTAGGTGTGCGGCTACGGCTGATTTATTTGGGACAGCTTTCGACTTGTGTTCAGCTATTCTTATATTTTGAGGTCTTCTAGATTCGCCGACGTAGGTCTCTCCGCATGAGCAATCTATTTTGTAGACGCAACCTTTTGGTGGAACAGGGGATGTAGGATTCAGTTTGCCATTCGCTCTGAGGTAAGGATGCAACGATACATAAAAATGTAATCGTGATTAATCATGATTATTGCAAAACGAATAATCGCGATATCTCTGATTATCGTGATGTTATCATTTATCGTGATAACTTAAATAATCGTGCTCCAAGGATTCATTATCTCGATTATTGTAACTGATAAAAGTGTTTTCGCAGCCTAGAAAAAAGACGGTACTCTTTATTTCGGGATGGATGTTAATTATGAATGTGTGTTTTGTTGTCATATTATCTGTAGGTACTCTGTGTAATGTACTGTTGTTACCTTGTGTAGAAACTTTGTTACTTACAGTTCTAAAGTTGTAACTCGTAAGACCAAATCCTTTAACATGGTCAAGGACAAAGACTACCCACCCATATTCAGGATATCTCTGTTCTGATTTTCTTATTGACTGACTGGATTAAAATACAAACTAGAATACATTTATCACTTTATTTAGTCAGGTAGATCAGTCAGTGTCATAATGAAATTCAGACATTCAATTCTTTCCTTTCTGCAAAGCCGGTTATGATTAAATTAAATTAATAATTATTGTTTTCTTTGCACATCATAAACAGAAATCAAAACACTACAAAATAAATAAATTGAGTATTTTACTCATAGGTGTGTCTTTGTTGAAATTGGCAAAGTTGAATCATTTATTTTCATTGTTAGTTAACCCTTGTTACAGTTTCACATCAGTTTATGTAATCACACAGGTTCACATTCCGTAAATGTGTCATTAAACTTATTTCATGACAATTTGAATAAATAAAAAAACTAAAAAACAGATTCTGTTTCCTACAGAATTAAGAATATTTCAGATAAGTTCACTTGGGGCAGTCACTTATTAGTTAGTACAGCTTCTTACAAGTCTATATTTTTACTTAGAAAAAGCATCCGATTAACTGTATCTGGATGTAGCCGGTTTCTGGTTTTAGTTGCTATCAATCTTGCTCCACTAAATAATCTCTCGGACGCACAGCTTGTTGCAGGTACTGATAGGTATCTTTTGGCAAAATTTGATAATTTCTGATAACTAAACTCATTTTTCTTCCACCAAGCTAGAGGATCTTCAGTTGATGAAATATTTTCACTATCCTCATACAGTTGTAATTCTCTTTTAAATTTTTCTCTGTCAGTCAATTCTGTCTTCTGAATTTTTTTCTTTTTTTCAATCTGTAGCAATATACTTGTAAGAGAACCGCATACATTACTATCAGAATAAGATAGGCCTACTTTGTCACTTTCTTCATTCTTCTTTTCTTCAACATTAACAATATTCAGTACCTGTATTTCCTCATCTAATATGCTTAACAAATGATCTTTTACTTTAACTACCATTTCATCACTGACACAGGAGCTTTTAAACCTAGGATCCAGGTAAGAACAAATCGATATAAACAGTTTGATCTTCTCTGATTCATATCTTTTTTGAATAGATTTCAGTATTGTCTTCTTTAAATTTTTTACCAATGAACTGTCATCACCTTCTTTTATCTTTAATAATGTCCCACTTAAATATTCTAAGACCGGTACCAGAGCACTTACAGTAACAAATTGATCACCACTAAAAGTATCTGTAAGTTTAGACAATGGAAACAAAACATTATCAGTTTGTTCTAAACATGTTATTATCGCAGTATCTGGCATAACATGCCAGTGTTTTCTGTCAGTAAAAAGTACTGAATTAACCGGTTGTTGTAATTCCAAAAATTCTATGTATCATGTTTGCAGTGGAACCCCATCGTGTTGCCACATCATGGATGAGTTTGCGTTCCGGAAAATCCAGTTCCTTCTGTTTTATTCTTTTTCCAGCTTCTAGTAAAGGTATCAACGGCTACTCGGACTAGCCTTACAGCTCTACTGACAGTGTCAATTTTTAAACCTTCGTTAACAGCAAGATCCAAATTGTGACCGAAACAGGATAGTTGTTGTTTCTCTAGGGCGTTAAACATGGTAGAGTTATTGGAGGCGTTGTCAGTTGTTCCACTTATAACATCATCCAATTTTAAATTCCACTTCTGTAAAGTCACTTTATTTCTTCTGCCATATTTACCCCAGTGTGGTCATCGTTGAATGGAATAGCACCCAAGTTGATGGACTTTAATTTCCAATCTGGATCTATAAAATGGACCGTTAGTGACATGTATGTCTCCATATTAATAGATGTCCACATGTCTGTGGTGAAAGAAAACTTGTCTGCTGTACCAAGAATACCCTTGACTGTAGCTTCGACATCATTGTAAATGGCTGGGATGATTTTTTGTTTAAAATATGTCCTGGAAGGTACTTGATATTTTGGGTGAAGTTGTTGCATCAGGTGTCTAAATCCTGGTTTTTCAACCGAAGAAAAACTGATCATATCTTTTGCCATCCAATGGCCTATTGCCCGATGTGTAATTACTGCAGGGTTGGTATTAATGTCCCATTTTTTAACTTTATCAAATGCCCCAACAATGCCGGGCTGGGTTTTTAACTTTGCTGAAATTTGTAAGTTGGATTGTTGTTTTGAATTTTTCGTTTTGTTTGTTTCTGAATAAGCGTGCGGGTGATTGTCTCGTAAGTGATGCCATAGATTCGAAGTGTTACCTCCTGGCGTTTTTATGTCTCGAGAGCAAACTTTGCAGGTTGCGGAGTCTTTATCACTCACATCTTTAAGGCCAAAATGACTCCATACCGCTGATGAAGTGTTCTTTTTTGACGCAAGGATGTCGTTTGCTATTGAACTCGCTGCAGAATTTTCCTGTTCGGCAGCCATATTGTTTCTAACAAAATATCTATCATTTTGACAAGAATTCGACCGAAATAATACAAAATACTTTCCAAATTTTAAAAATTTGATTCTCTCAAATCATTATCGCGATTATTTTTACAATAATCGCGATATATCATGATATTACGATTATTGAGAAAAGAGACGATTATTTAATCGCCTGACCCAATAATCGCGATTAATCGTAATCCCCGGGGTATCGCTGCATCCTTACTATTAGGTCATCTTTAACCGTTTCAATTTTAGTAAACACGGTTTCTAATCCAGCCTGTTTCAATAAACGTTGGATTTGGTATGTGAGTTTACCATTAAATAGGATAAATACTTTTATTGGTGGTTGATCTGGTTTTGGTTTATTAGGTTTATTTTGTTGATGTAGGGTTTTGTTGATAACGCTGTTGAAAAGTTGTTCATGGTATCCGTTGAGAGTGGTAAATACAGTTTTAAGATGTTAAATTTCAGCTGGTTCGATTTGAAATGAGTGTATTGGTCGGTATGTGTCTGTTTCCGGAACACGGATGTCTTGAGATTACCACCATCGTTAGTGATGTTTATATCCAGAAACAGGAGGCTGTTCTTTTCTTCAGTCTTCAGTTTAAATTGGATTCTTTGTACTGACTGTTGAGGTGTGTACCCCTAATAATTGATACATCAAATTAAAAACAATGTTTTATATTAGCTACGATGAGTTTTATTATTTTCAGGTTTTAACACACAAAGTGGTGTAGTTGTTTTAGCTGCCACAAATAGAGTTGATATACTGGATCCTGCTTTATTACGTCCTGGTCGCTTTGACAGACAAATTTTTGTACCTGCTCCCGACATAAAAGGAAGGTAAGTATAGGCGGTAAATGAATGACATCATGTGTATTCTTTATTTTGGTCTTTTTCTCAATTTTCTAAACACTTCAACAAACATGTGTACTGGCAATCAGTTATAGGCAATGTGATTTAAGGAAACTATTTCTACAAGGGCATAGAAACTTGGCAAATTAAATTCATAGCAGAGGACTATTAATGAATATTAAAATGGGTTCTTCTGTCTGTTTGTCTGTCTGTCGGTCAGTCAATTCGTCAGTCCGTCACGTCACACTTTTCGGGACACATTACACTGAGAACTACTAAAGTAGGTATTTGTGTGTACACACCATATAAAATGATGTTCTTGGTGTTATTTGTGTGTGAACCGAAAGAAAATTAATTTCCCGACTATTTCTTGGTATTAGCGAGTTAAAATTGTAAATAAGGTGTGTTAATTAACAAGGGTCGAAAACTGTGTGAGTGTTGAGTTAATTAACGCTAGGGGTGAAAAACTGTGTGATGAGTATGTCTTTAAAGCTGAACTCTGATTACAAAAATATAACGAAATAATTAAATAAAAAAAAGATTGCAAAATGTCTGATCAGGTAAGCCTGTAAATAATTATATGAACTGCATCTACTACAATATGTTACTCTGAAACAAAATATGAAAAAAATCTTGTGGACGCTCTAGAGGCTAAAGTTAATATCCGATTTACTTAAATTTATACACAGTGTTTAAGGTCATAAGATGAAGAAGCCTATTGATTTTCAGCGATTTCCGATAATTAATGTCAAAGTTATGGCCATTGATTACGTCAAAAATACTTGTGGACGCTCTAGAGGCTGAAGTTAATATCTGATTGACTTTAAATTTATTTACAGTGTTTAAGGTCATGAAATGAAGAAGCCTATTGATTTTTAGCGATTTCTGATTATTATTTTCAGTGTTATGGCCCTTGATCACTTCAAAAAATGTTGTGGATGCTTAGGCTAAAGTTAATATCCAATTGACTTTAAATTTATCCACAGTGTTTAAGGTTATGAGACAAAGAAGCTTATTGATTTTTAGCAATTTCCGATAATTAATGTCAGTTATGGCCCTTGAGCATGTCAAAAAATCTTATGGACGCTCTAGGCTAAAGTTAATTAATATCCGATTTAACGTTAGCATGGAGGAGAACTTCATCAAAGCCAAACAAATTTGAATGATTTTCTGATAATTACATAATGAGTTTGTTACTTTTAATCAGATTTTAGTGTATAATAAATATTTCATTACCGAAAAAATTAAATATGCGACAACTCTTGTTGACTGCCTGGACGATTTAGCTGCTGTGAGTGTATGTTTTGTTGCCTGGCAACCTATCTTATATTTTGTCACTAAAAATTGTAAAATGTTTGGCCCATGGGCCAAGGGAAGGGTCATTTAAGGTATATATGCCAGGGTTCAAATGGTTAAGGTCATGAGACGAAGAAGCCTACTTATAACTAGACTTGCTCGCAAGGCTGAAAGGCTTTCACCTTGGCCAAGGCAGCACACGGATGCCAAATGCATGACAAAAGACAATACCCTCTACCAGCGCTCACGCTGTCGATTGCCATTTCCGCCAATTGCGATAAAAATATAATCTTGGCAATAAAATATTCAATCTGGCGGATATTTTGGCGATAACTTTTTCCTGCATGGCGATTATTTTTTACCTTTGGGGATAATTTTTTCTTGTCATGAAGCTTCGATTTCCACGCTGTATAGACGTGTTACAGTCTATTGTACCTGGCTGAGTCAATTAACTATCAATTTGGTATCAATAATAGACCTATCTTTTGTCACTTGATCCATCTCAGATTTGTGTTGAGAGTAGTAATGAACTAATTAAGAGACAAAAGATTTAATAATTTGTTTTCAATACAAATCAGTGCCTTTTTTATGGTTTCTATTCAAAATGGCGGACACGGTGAACAATACTCGGTCGATTCGTTTGGGATTATTGGATTGTGACGGCTGTTTATTTCTTAATAAAGTTGCCGGTATGTGAATTTGTTAAAATTAGATACCTTTACCTTGTCCGAAGCAGTGATGGCATTTCGCAAATTATGTTCAATTATCTGATTTATGTGATGTATCTATTACTGCCATTTGTAAATTTGCCTTAACCAAAGACGACATATTTCCAAGTGTTTGTGATATTAGTAAGCGTTTGCTCACAATTTCTGTTGCATCTGCGGTGTGTGAAAGGGGATTTAGTAGACAAAATATTATATAAAACATTTTTTTAAAACATTTTTGGCGGAAAAAATATGAAACCCAGTTTGAGCACTGCCCACTACTCACCCTTAAAAACCCCACACATTCTTGCACAACTCAGATATTGATATGTACTTAGCATGCGCATTACGATAGATTGAAAGTGAAAAATATAGTTGAACAATTCAGAACATAATGAACAGGCCCGAAGCCAGAAACCAAAATTTAGCCGACATAGGGGGGCGAGGAAGATAAATTTCCGGCAACGATAAATCAATGAATGAAGGTCATCGCCGACTGCCTTCAGCAGGAAGAGGGGAGAGCAGGAAAATTAGAAGCTGTGAGAGTGAATTTAGACCTCTATATAGCCTAGGTCGAATAGTGAGTTTCTTGTTTACCAAGAAATGACATGCAGGTTGCGAATGTGTCGGAAAATTAAGAGTTTCTGTCCGACATTAACTATCTCTCGGCCGAATTAGAAAGGATATGTCGTACTAAAACTCTCTCCCGGTGAAATTGCGAGCATAGCTAACCAGCGATATTTTTTTCGATGCAGACAGAAAAATTTCGACAGGAACGGTCATGGTGGGGCTTCTCGCCCCCCCCCCCCCCCACCACCCCCAATAGCCTCGGCCTGGTAATGAACCCAATTGGATAGGTAGAATGGGACAGACACCGGAAAGCTAATACGCTACCAAAAGCTCAAAAATGCCAAGAAATAACAATTTTAATAAATTTTCAAATTTTGAAGAAAAAATGAGAACGACATGGTATCTGAATTCGGTCGTTATCGCATTCGCAATATCCCCAGCTGTACAAAAATTTACCTTTTTAGAAAATCGGTTGGGAATTGACATAATAAGGGCCGGTTTCCAATTGTTGTGCACGTTAAAGATCTACACCAATTCCGATACTAACTGTTTAAAACATGGGAAATTCAATAATCAGAACTCTATATGTTATAGTTTCCAAGATCTACATGAATTGTAAATGGAATAAAAAAAAAAAACAGTTTTCCGAATGGGACAAAAAAAGAGTCTTTTTAGTCTCAGATAACAACCAAAAACCTAAATCACTTATCAGCATGAAATTTGCTTTATTCATAAAGACAGGCGACTTTTTTGTAAAAAAGCTTCAGTGGGGAGCTTTATTTTAACTGGTTAAAAGTGATGACGTCATGTAGACATAAAACATGGAATATTAATTTCAGGAGTAAATGTTATTTACTAATATGAATTATTTTCACCATAGAAGCACCAGTAACAGATATTGGTTCACAGAAAAACACCTTTACTTCAAATATTGCCACTTTTAAAAATAGCTTTCTCTATATGCTCTATACGTTTGTTATACGTTGGTTGTGCGTACAGATTTTATCCACTCTTATGTTCATGCACAGGAGTCGCTTAACAATGAAAGATGCCGTTTTCATTAACATGCACGTTTTATGACTTACACCATTTCCCGTCTTTTCGCAACTTTTGCAATAGTGATAAATACTAACTGTTTAAAACAGAACTATCTGTTACGGTATCGGAGATCTACACGAATTGTAAATGGAATTAAAAAAAAAAGTTTTCCGAATAATACAAAAAAAGCGGTCTTTTTAGTCTCAGATAACCCAAAGAAACTTATCAACATGAAATTTGCATTATTCATAAAGACTTACTTCCTTATAAAAAAGCTTCGGCGGGTAGCTTTATTTTAACTGGTTAAAAGTGATGACGTCATGTAGACATAAAGGATGGGATATTAATTCCAGGAGTAACTGTTATTTACTAATATGAATTATTTTCACCATAGACGCATCAGTAACAGATATTGGTTCACAGTAAAACACCTTTATTTCAAAAATTGCCACTTTGAAAATAGCTCTCTCTGTATGCTCTATACGTTTGTTATACGTTGGTTATACAACAAATTGTATCCACTCTTACTGCAATGAAAATAAGATGCCGTTTTCAATTTTCGATCGCTTTCTTTTCCCACTCCTAATACTTAGGACTGTTGCGCAATGGTTTCATATATCAGACTACAGAATAGACTCTCCGTAAAACAAGTTTTAACATAAATATTACGATGACTTTTCGAGAAAAATACCTCTAAAAATGGTCCAAATTGTAATAATACGATGTTTTGGATTTTTAATCTCGTTTTTCGATTACTCATGCAGGCGCGGATCCAGAGGGGGGGTTTTGGGGGTCACCCCCCTGCTCAGCCACAATTTTCTTTTTTTTAAAAATTGAACACTTTTTATGACAATATGAAAGGGGCCGAGAAACTTAAATCTAAAAGCCTGAATCTGACCCCAAAATTGCGAGTTTGTATACATTGAGTTGAGTCATGACTTTCATTCCATTGTGGACAAAAACAAATAGTCACTGGAACATGCCCTTACCGCGAAACAGTGGACGGTAGGCCTACACTACAGCGATCAAGTGCAGGTAAAATACTTTCGACAGGCTGTCATTCGTAAGACCTTTTTTATATGTACATTTAAAACAATTGCTGCGTGAGACGTAACACCTGGTGTGTTTAAAATCGGGTAATAAGAGATTAACAATAGCCTAAATTCATCATCAATCGATTTATTTAACTAGCCTAATTGTCGAATTCCCTTCCTTTCGTTTCTCCTTTTTCTTGCCCACCAAGTAAGGCACCAAGTTTGGAATAAAACACATAATGTCGCCAGTAGGGTAAGTTCGATTATTGGTTTTTGCTCTTCATATTGTAAAATGTTAACAACCATAATATGGTATGTGAAGGGAGCATTCCCCATCAAGATTTTATGGACATATTTTATGCGATTTTAGTGGCGATTTTTAGACCTATAGTCTTGAAATTTAGCTTCCGGAAATACGTCAGAATGCACCAAATTGAATATAAATTACCAAGTTTTTCTGGGGGAGGGCCCCTATACCCCCATTACAACGTTTAGCGCCTTCGGCAATTAGTTAAGCAATTATCCAACCTAGACCCCCCCCCCCTGCAAAAAATCCTGGATCCGCCCCTGCTCATGACATTCAGAGAAATTGTACAATGGTTTCAAACAATACAGCAACCATTAGACTCTTGACTGAGGAAGTTTTTAAAAAAATCGTAGGCGGACTTTCCGAGAAACATGCGTTTAAAATTGCTCTAAATCGTAAAAAACCTTACTTTTCAAAGTCCTAAAACTTTTTTTAATTTTTGATAGAAACTTGTCGCTATAGTACCATCTTGTAGATACTTCACGGTGCTATCAAACAACATAATAATTTAACTACTCTGTAAAGAACCAATCGATACATCGCATTTTACGCACAGACACCCATTTTTTTACAATTTTGTCCAACTTTGGATACCTTTCTTGACTACTTCCTGTGATTAGAGAATTTTGATTTATAGTTTAAGGACTGGAGAAGACCTTCGACTTTATAGTCTTGAAGTTTTAGAAAAATCGTTGGAGCCATTTTAAAAAAGAATAAGAACTCTATGATTTGACCAAAATGCTAAAAAAAAGTGAAAAATCAAAGTTAACATTTCAGAAAGAAACTTATATTGTTGGAATCGGGATACCAGCTATCCAAAAATGTAAGTCAAAATTTAAAAAAATAACAATTTTAGAACATTTTTGAAAATTTTCACCGAAAAAAATAGAGCAACAAAGTTTCTAAAATCGACGTTTTTGAACTGCTATCTGCTCAGAAATGTCTTCAGCTATCCAAAAATGTAAATATCAGAAAAATTGGTTGAGAATAAACAGAATTATGGTCTATTTTCGTTTTTCGTATTAAACGTCAATTCCGGTGTGTGCACAAATTTCAAAATAGCTTTAAGCAGTAACTACACACCACTTTTCTGGCAGAAAATCCCATTTCAAACCTCTATCTCTTAGAGTTGCTGAGATCTAGCTTCCCCCAATAAAAAAAAAATAATAATAATACCTAGTAATAACAATAGCCTTTCATCATTAAAATGATGAAAGCCTAATACTAATAATAATAATGTTAAATTCTAGAGCGCCAAATCCACCCATAAGCATGCTCAAAGCGCTTTTAAAAAGGAGTAAAAACACATCAACAAAATCGAGGATAAATATATCTGTTTGCTATAACATAACATAACATAACATATTACATTTGATATAGCGCACATTTCTGCCATGCATTCAATGACGCTTCACAATGTCTTACACAAACGTTATAGAAATGTTTTACGAAAAAGGTATGTTTTGAGTTTCCTTTTAGAAACCGTTACAGTTTGGCATTGTTTCACACTTTCTGGAATGGTATTCCAGAGTCGCGGTACCAGCACACTAAACGATCTGTCTGCAAATGTTTTATTTTTTGTCTTGGGTATAAATAAGATGTTTTTCGATGACGATCTCGTATTGTATGGTGAAGTTTTGGACTGTAATAATTCAGAAAGATAGGCAGGGGCAAGGTTGTGGAGACATTTATACACCAGTACCAGTAGCTTGAATTGGCATCAGACTTCAATTGGTAATATTTGAAGTTCTTTCTATCTCTTAGAGTTGCTGAGATCTAGCTCACCCCAATAAAAAAAAAATAATAATAATACCTAGTAATAACAATAGCCTTTCATCATTAAAATAATAATAATAAGGCCAGACCAATTTATTCTCTTGTTTTACGGGTCCGCCGACCTGAATTTCTAGAAATCCCCCCCCCCCCCAAAAAAAAAAACCAACAGAATTTTTTCCGATGAAAAAAAAAAATCAACCTTCAATCCCCGATCTAAAAAAAAATCGTCTTCTGGACTTCTGGAACTGACGAAATTTAGTAACAGTAAAAGTAATGAAAATGGTAGTGCACGCCATATTGTCAATACGAATAGCTGCTAGCTTGTAGCGACATCATGTCGCAAAAAAATTGGGATTGGGGCGACATTTAGGAATTTACTGCGACTTCAAGATTCTTGCCAAAAATATATTATTTATTGAATCAGTTTGCTTATTACCTAATACCTGACAAGCCGACGATAGTCAGGACTGAACAGCTAAGATTGAGGTTATTATTTGACTCAATTATTAATTCCAGTCACTTTGAGTTGCAAGGAATATATCTTTTGTCTAATTCATACAGAAAACATCCTTTTCAGACACAATTTTCACCCAGTATATACGGAGCCGTCGTTTCTCATCACACCGCAAAGTAATAATTATACATGTTTCCGGGCCAAGACTTGAGAACGCTGGCTCACTTGATGAAAAGTTATGGCCCCGAACATGTCTAATCAACACATGTGATAATGTAATGAAGTCAATGAAAACATGTGGTAGCTTTTAAAAAAAGAAATAAAAGTCGCGTCGTATGTATTACGAACGTGAGATGGTGAGCTGTTATTTATTTTATTGGTGTTAATTAATCCGTGATTGTTATAGAAGGGTGCTAATTCTATTGGTCAGATAATTAATCAGTGTTCGACATGTGAGCTTACATAATATTGTCAAAACACTAGACTATTATAAATTGTAACAATTTATGTTAAAATACCGACCGAAATCCCGATTTTCAGGTGTCTTTTTATAATGGCTCGATCGAATGAACACAGGGCTCTGTTTATCGAAGATCTTCTTTAGATTGAGGATCAGACAGACTATGATGAGCCATGTATGAGGTCGATAATTCCTTTTTTTTTCTCCCCTGCCCTTTACACAATTTTGGTCTTTTTTTTTCTTTTTTTTTTTCTCTCCTGCCTTTACAGATTTTTCCAGAAAAAATCTGTAAAACAAGAAAATAAATTTGTCTGGCCTAATGTTGAATGATAGAGCGCCAAATCCACCCATAAGCATGCTCAAAGCGCTTTTAAAAAGGAGTAAAAACACATCAACAAAATCGAGGATAAATATATCTGTTTGCTTTCCGGAATCTATATTTTTGACCAATCATGTATCACATTACAGAGTTGTGTTTCACAACTATGGAATTTATGAAATGCATGCTGTTTATTTGTTATGATGTTATTTATGGTTATCCAAGTGACTCATAATATTAGAGCATACTATGTGTTCTAATATAATTTGCATAAAATACATGTTAGTGGGACTGGGCGGTAGTTCGCTGGAAATTGAACGGTCTGCCTTTTTATACGTCCACATTTTGTTCAAAATGTGGACGTATGTGATCACTCACGGCAAAACCCGGCATAAGTCACACTAATTGATTTTGAGCTACCGCATGTTAAACCTATTATTTGCTGAAAATGCATTGCGAGGTCATTATTATTTTGGTCTAATTAGCAAGCTTAAACACTTATTTACCGAATAAATCATCTGACATGTTGAAAATGTATTCTTAAAAGCTCTTAAATTATATTTTTGTAAAGGGTACGCTTTTAAAACAAAGGATAATTGACTTAAAACAACGCAAAACTTGCTCGAATTCACTGACTTTGACCACGCTGTTGGTATAGCGTATCCCCCTTATATGGGTGTAAACAGTAAGCTACGTCATTCTCCTAGTCTTTTGAGATGGGATTTCCAAATAGCATCATTTTTAACCAATAAAAGAAGGTTTTAGAAACCCCATTCAACGTAAACAAACACAGCTTGTTGCTAGACAATGGGCCAAAAGACCGCCGCTGATTGGCCGAGAGACTGGCGCAGTGTATTGTGGGAAAATGGCGGCGCCCATGAAAAATATTTGTGGTCGCATTGTTATTCTTTTTTCTACTAAATAACCGGCCAAACTAATTAATTAGTTGGATTTAAGACACTTCAGAATGATGAATAGTGTTTGTGGAACTGATATTACTGTAGCAAATGCGCTGAATAACTTGCGCCATTCTAACATTGTTAACAATGTACATAAAAACGCGTTGTTACTATGAACTTGTCAGTTGTCGGTGAATATTTCGCAAATTCTGCTGATGACGTGAATGATGAGGGTTTTGATATTGATCACGAGCAGTGCTCACTTTGGGTTCCATTTTTTTCCCGCCAATATTTATTTTTATTTTTTTAGCCATAAAATTTCTTTCACCAAAAAAGTTAAAATATTTCAGTAATTTTTATAACATTTTTATTTACATATATACTGTACATAGTCTATTAAAAATTACAAAATCCTTCTCTGCTTTGCAGAAGCACATTTTTTGTAAAAAATTTCAAACCACCTTTCGAATACTGTTGAGTAGCCTACTATTAAATTACAGAGCGTATTGGTTTTTATATGCCCACATTAGAAATGTGGTCGTATATTGGCGTTGCCCCGTCCGTACGTCTGTCCGTACGTACGTACGTCCGTCGTCCACAATTTCTTGTGAACGCTCTACAGGCTAAAGTTTATTTCTAATTGACTTTAAATTTATACACAGTGGTTAAGGTCATGAGATGAAGAAGCCTATTGATTTTCAGCGACATCCGATAATTAATGCCAGAGTTATGGCCCTTGATCACTTTGAAAAATCTTGTGAACGCTCTGGAGGCTAAAGTAAATTTCCAATTGACTTTAAATTTATACACAGTGTTTAAGGTCATGAGACGAAGAAGCGTATTGATTTTCAGCCATTTCCAATAATTACTGTCAGAGTTATGGCCCTTGATCATTTAAAAAACTCTTGTGGATGCTATAGAGGCTAAAGTTAACATCGTATTGACTTTAAATTTATACACAGTGTTTAAGGTCATGAGACGAAGAAGCCTATTGATTTTCAGCGACATCCGCTAATTTATGCCAGAGTAATGGCCCTTGATCACTTTGTAAATCTTGTGAACGCTCTAGAGGCTAAAGTTAATATCCAATTGACTTTAAATTTATACACAGTGTTTAAGGTCATGAGACAAAGAAGCCTATTGATTTTCAGCGATTTCTGATAATTACCGTCAGAGTTATTGCCCTTGATCATTTAAAAAAACTGTTGTGGACGCTGTAGATGCTAAAGTTAACATTAGATTGACTTTAAATTTATACACAGTGTTTAAGGTCATGAGACAAAGAAGCCTATTGATTTTCAGCGATTTCCTATAATTACAGTCAGAGTAATGGCCCTTGATCATTTACAAAAATCTTGTGGACGCTGTAGAGGCTTAAGTTAACATCGGATTGACTTTAAATTTATACACAGTGGTTAAGGTCATGAGATGAAGAAGCCTATTGATTTTCAGCGACAACCAATAGTAAATGCCAGAGTTATGGTCCTTGATCACTTTGAAAAATCTTGTAAACGCTCTTAGGGGCTAAAGTTTATATCCAATTGACTTTAAATTTATACACAGTGTTTAAGGTCATGAGACGAAGAAGGAAGAAACCTATTGATTTTCAGCCATTTCCGATAATTACTGTCAGAGTTATTGCCCTTGATCATTTAAAAAAATCTTGTGGACGTTGTAGAGGCTAATCTTAACATCGGATTGACTTTCAATTTATACAGTGCTTAAGGTCATGAGACGAAGAAGCCTATTGATTTTCAGCAATTGTCGATAATTGCTGCCAGAGTTATGGCCCTTGATCACTTCCAAAAGACTTGTGGATGCTCTAGAGGCTAAAGTTAATATCGGATTGGCTCTAAATTTATACACAGTGTTTAAGGTCATAAGACGAGAAGCCTATTGATTTTCAGTGGTTTCTGATACATACTACCAGAGTTATGGCCCTTCATCACTTCAAAAAACCTTGTGAACGCTCTAGAGCTAAAGTTATATCAGATTAACTTTAAATTTATACACAGTGTTGTAGGTCATGAGACGAACAAGTATATTGAGTTCCAATGTATTTTGATAACTTGAAAAGCTAAATCCAGAATTTTAAATGATTTGTATACTAAATGTTAGCATGGAGGAGAACTTTATCAAAGCAAACAAATTCGAATGACTTTCTAAAAATAACATAATGAGTTTTAGCTTTTAATCAGATTTTAGTGTATTATAAATGTTTCATTACCGAAAAAAGTAAAACCTGCGATAACTCTTGTTGACTGCCCGGATGATTAGCTGCTGTGGGCGTATGTTTCGTTGCCTGGCAACCTATCTTTAATGAATTGCGGTATTTGTTTTTATACGCCCACATAGAAATGTGGTCGTATATTGCCGTCGCCCCCGTCCGTCCGTCCGTCCATCGTCCACAATTTCTTGTGAACGCTCTAGGGGCTAAAATTAATATCCGATTGACTTTAAATATATAAACAGTGTTTAAGGTCATGAGAGGAAGACCCCTAATAATTTTCAGCGATTTCCGATAATTGCTGTCAGAGTTATGGCCCTTGATCACTTCAAAAAATCTTGTGAAGCACTAGAGGCTAAAGTTAATATCCGATTGACTTTAAATTTATACACAGTGTTTAAGGTCATCAGAGGAAGTCCCCTATTGATTTTCAGCGATATCCGATAATTGCATCCAGAGTTATGGCCCTTGATCACTTTGAAAAATCTTGTGAACGCTCTAGAGGCTACAGTTAATATCTGATTGAATTAAGATTTATACACAGTGTTTAAGGCATGAGACGAAGAAGCCTAGGGATTTTCAGCGATATATCCGATAATTAGTGCCAGAGTTATGGCCCTTGATCACTTTGAAAAATCTTGTGAAAGCTCTAGAGGCTAAAGGTAATATTCGATTGACTTTAAATTTATACACAGTGTTTAGGGTCATGAGACGAGGAAGCCTATTGATTTTCAGCGATTTCCGATAATTGCTGTCAGAGTTATGGCCCTTGATCTCTTCAAAAAATCTTGTGGACGCTCTAGAGGCTAAAGTTAATAACCGATTGACTTTAAATTTATACACAGTGTTGAGGGTCATAAAACAAAGAAGCCTAGGGATTTTCAGCGATTCTCGATAATTACTGTTAGAGTTATGGACCTTGATCACTTCAAAAAATCTTGTGGATGCTCTAGAGGCTAAAGTTAATATCCGATTGACTTGAAATTTATACACAGTATTGAAGGTCATGAGACGAAGAAGCCTATTGATTTTCAGAATATTAAGTGTTTCGTATACTAAACGTTAGAATGGAGGAGAACTTTATCAAAGCCAAACAAATTCAAATGATTTTCTGATAATTACATAATGAGTTGTTACTTGTCATATGATTTTAGTGTATTATAAATGTTTCATTACTGAAAAAAGTAAAATATGCGACAACTCTTGTTGACTGCCCGGACCAATTAGCTGCTGTGGGCGTATGTTTCGTTGCCTGGCAACCTATCTTTTATATATATTATAATGCGTCTACTAAATCCTCTTTCACATTCTGCAGTTGTAACAGGAATTGTGAGCAAACACTAATATCACAAACAGTATGGAAATATGTCATCTTACTCTTTGGTTAAGGCAAACTTACAAATGGCAGTAATAGATACATCACATAAATCAGATAATTGAACATAATTGTTAAATGCCATCACTTCTTCGGACAAGTTAAAGGTATCTAATTTTTAACAAATTCACATACTGGTAACTTCAGTAAGAAATATATCAAATAGCCGTCATAATTTCAAAAATCCCAAACGAATCGACTGAGTAATTGTTTACCAACACTGTGTCCTCCATTTAGAATATATACAAGCCATAAAAAAAGCCACCGATTCGAATTGAAAACAAATAAGTAAATCTTTTGTCTCTTAATTAGTTTATTACTACTCTTACTGTATATACTTATCAACACTAATCCGAGATTGATCAAGAGACAAAAGATAGGTCTATTGATACCTAATTAATTGTTAATTGACTCATTGTCATTCAGCCGATGAACCATAACGCGTCTATATGGCTTGGATATCAAAGCTTTATGTCATTATGACAAGAAAAAAGAATCGCCAGAGGTAAAAAAGAATCGGCATGTAGGAAAAAGTTATCGCCAAAAAATCCGCCAGATTGAATATTTTATCGCCAAGATTATAATTTTATCGCAATTGGCGGAAATGGCGATCGACAGCGTGAGCGCTGATCACGAGCCTAGGTATGATGGGTCTGATGAAATTGTTAGTGTCTTGGACAGTGCAGAGAACCCATCTCGGGCTGACGATTTTGATGTACTGGTCAGTGGTCCTTGGTGCAGTTGATAAGCGTTTTATATGAATGACAATAATGAATAACAATTAATATCAATAATGATAATCATGAGTGAATATCCATGAACTAGGAAGATAATATTCAATCTAATGATAATGAAGGTGTTTAGACTGAAGTTATCCGAGGAAATAATGTGCAAACTATCATTAGAATGGTAGGCGAGTTGATTTTTGAGGCAGATAAAATATGTGAACTCTGTAAAATTCAAAATCACCAGTGTTCCGGTGCAGCTTTAAAAAAATATGAAAAATGTCTATATAAAGCAACTCAGTGTGAAACTCATCTATAAAATTCAAATGAATATGTAGGCCATGACTGACTTTGAGAAGGACTTGATTATCCTCAGTAAACTGATTACGGTACCAACATAAACAGGCTGGAGAGGACAACGTGTACAAAAGGGTGCCAGTCATCTCGTCCACAAGCAAATTCGTCCACTACCGTTTTTTACTTTTTTTACTTTTTACTATAATTTTTACTCCCATACAAGCAATGCAAAACAGGAATGTAGAAGAAAGCATACAATGTAAGTGTATTTATGAAGTCATAAAATAATAACAATAAGGGCGATAATCCAAACATGGTTACGTAACTATACAAATTAAACTAAATTAAATTGGATAAGCCTATTCATTTTTATACGCCCACATTGAAATGTGGTCGTATATTGCGGTCGCCCCCGTCCGTCCGTCCTTCCGGCGGTCTGGCGTCCACAATTGCTTGTGGACGCTCTAGAGGCCAAAGTTAATATTCGATTGACTTTAAATTTATACACAGTGTTTAAGGTTATGAGACGAAGAAGCCTATTGATTTTCAGCGATTTCCGATAATAACTGTCAGAGTTATGGCCCTTGATCACTTCAAAAAAATCTTGTGGACGCTCTAGAGGCTAAAGTGAATAACCGATTGACTTTAAATGTATACACAGTGTTTAAGGTCATAAAATGAAGAAGCCTATTGATTTTCAGCAATTTCCGATAATTACTGTCAAGAGTTATGGCCCTTGATCTCTTTAAAAAATCTTGTTGATGCTCTAGAGGCTAAAGTTAATAACCGATTGACTTTAAATTTATTCAGTTTTTAAGGCCAGGAGACGAAAAAGCCTATTGATTTTCAGCAATTTCCGATAATAATTGTCAGAGTTATGGCCCTTGATCACTTTAAAAAAATCTTGTTGACACTCTAGAGGCTAAAGTTAATAACCGATTGACTTTAGATTTATACACAGTGTTTAAGGTCATGAAACGAAGAAGCCTATTGATTCTGAGCAATTTACAATAATTACTGTCAGAGTTATGGCCCTTGATCACTTTAAAAATTCTTGTGGATGCTCTAGAGGCCAAAGTTAATATCCGATTGACTTTAAATTTAAGGTCATGAGACGAAGAGGCCTATTGATTTTCAGCGTTTCCGATAATTACTGACTGAGTTATGGCCCTTGATCACTTTCAAAATTTTAAGGACGCTCTAGAGGCTAAAGTTTATATCTGATTGACTTTAAATTTAAACAAATTGTTGAAGGTCATGAGACGAACAAGTATATTGAGTTTCAATGAATTTAGATAACTTGAACAGCATGGAGGAGAACTTTATCAAAGCCAAACAAATTCCAATGATTTTCTGATAATTACATAATGAGTTGTTACTTTTAATCAGATTTTAGTGTACCGAAAAAAGTAAAATATGCGACAACTCTTGTTGACTGCCCAGACGATTTAGCTGCTGTGGGCGTATGTTTCGTTGCCTGGCAACCTATGTTTAGCAAGTTCCTATAATTACTGTCAGAGTTATGGCCCTTGATCGATTCAAAAATTCTTGTGGATGCTCGAGGGCCAAAGTTAATAACCGATTGACTAAAAAAATTTACACAGTGTTTATAATAATACTACTAATAATAATAATCTTGTTTTCAATTTGGCCCTTGGCACAGATCGTGCGAATGATTTCGATCATTACTACAGGAAGAAACCGAAGAACTCGGGGGGGGGGGGGGGAAACCTGCCTGATCGAACGGGAGACCGAATATCCCTCTCACTTACAACGATAAAGTTCTTGCCCTGAGCTGGGATTGAACCCTTGTTGCATTGGTGAGAAGCCGCCTCTCTATCGCCACGGCTATCCGACCAGCTTATGGTCATGAGACGAAGAAACTGAAAGAGTTATGGCCCTTGATCACTTTCAAAATTTTGTGGACACTCTAGAGGCTAAAGTTAATATCTGATTGACTTTAAATTTATACACAGTGTTGTCGGTCATGAGACAAACAAGTATATTGAGTTTCTATGAATTTTGATAACTTGAACATAATGAGTTATTACTTTTAATCAGATTTTAGTGTATTATAAATGTTTTATTACCGAAAAAAGTAAAATCTGCGACAACTCTGGTTGACTGACCGGACGATTTAGCTGTTGTGGGCGTATGTTTCGTTGCCTGGCAACCTATCTTTTATTAATATTTTGTCTGAAAATTTGGCAAAACAAACTAGGACATTTCGGGACTAACATATGGTTTTTAATTTTATGTCAATAATAGCTTGCGCGTAGGGGTCTTTAGCAGTGGGAGGAAACCGGAGGTATTGAGAGGAACGCTATCAATTTTCCACGTTCTACGACTTTCCAGTCAGGAGCTATCCTGCATTGCTCAAACCCTTGTGAACACAATATGATTTTTTTTCAAATTTGATAGGAAGTATTGAGGTCATGAGGGTATGACCACTATCGATATTCAACGTTCTATGACTTTCTGTTCAGGAGTTATCCACCTTCTGAAGGCGATGTATAGTTGTCTGGAAAAGTTTATCAACACAACAGAGATTAGATTTCTTCAATGATCCTAGATCCTTATCACATTTTCTTAACATCTAAGTTTTCCTTTTTGGATAAGCTGCAGTTGAGCCAAAGCTGCTGTGTGGACATATTCCCATGTTTGCGTGGCTATCTTTTTTTTGTAAACAATATTTTATTTTATTTGAAATAGGATTGGTGAACAGGCTTGGGCCTATGTTTACTGCTCTCCAGAATTTACAAAAATAAATTTATTTTATGAACATACACAACATATATACAACAAAAACATACAAAATATAAAATTATTTAAGATTTAAATTCAGAGATGAATGTCTTCCGTGGAAGCCTGTAAACTGCTTGTGCGTTCCTTGATATTCTCGAGGCTCGATTACTGCAACGGTGCTTTGATTGGAATTCCCCAAAACCTGTGTGAAAAACTCCAAAAAATTCAAAACATCGCTGCCAGAATAATAACAAGAACACAAAAGTGTTCTCACGTAACTCCCATCTTAAAATCACTACATTGGTTACCAATAGAAGCCTGGATAACTTTTAAGATTCTAATATTAGTTTATATGTGTCAACATGATCTTTCCCCATCTTACCTCACTGATCTCATTAAAACATATCAACCAAATCGACCATTGGTAGTGCCACAAGCTAAACTGAAATCATATGGGGATAAAGCCTTCAGTGTTTGTGGACCGCGTTTGTGGAATAACTTACCATTGTAGTTCTCAATCATAAGCTGTGTTCAAATCCAAACTCAAAACAGATACAATAAATTTTACAAACTGATGAATTTGGACATCAATAGGCAGATCATTACAAATCAAGTGTAATAGGACATTGAGTTCTATATGGAATATAAAATAATCGTTTTACACTTTTGCGCCAGGCACAGTAAAATTTCTCAATAGAGTTGTTACTTACTTTGAATACTGTTTTCAGACCGCCAAATTGTGTTTTTGCAGAACTTTTTAAAAAGATATCTACCTTCGTGGACCACCATAATTGGCAATGTATTGATAGAGTTTTATTGTTATTTTTTTTTTTTTTTCAAAGTTTTAATCCAATTGAAAGGGGGGTGCTCCTAAAATATTTTGATAGATAGCCTACTGTCTGTTCGCCATTTCTCCAATTTTTAATTAAAATGGCGAAAAATTTGTGAAATAGTTACCCCATTGCTGTCAGTTGAAATATCATGGTAATACCAGTATGCGAAACTATGGTAAATCCAAAAAAATATAAGATATCTTGCAAAAACGTTTACACTTTATCCCAAAGGATATCACTCCATCTAGTGCTAAAAATCAGTGAATATCAATGATGTTATGGGCAGTGAGGAATATTTAAACACTATTAACCAAAATATAGTGCTGTATTTATTTTGAATTAAGAACCAGCTCCATAGGCGTACGAGGCCAAACTTATTGGGGGGGGGGGCAGCATATTTTCCCGACAAATATATTTGTTTATAGTCCGCCCACGAGTGCAGGAGGCGCGAAGCGTCTGATGAGGGGGCTAGGTGGCCTCCCCTCCCAAAAATCTTTTTTGAAAACTAGACGACCGTACATGCGATCTCCAGGCATTTCGAATACTATCTAGTAATTTTGAGTGGGTAATAAGTTAAGTCAGTTTCAGCATAAAAAATGGTAAAAAGTCATCTTTAAAATACAAGCTCTATTACTTCGAAAACAAGAACAAGTCGAACAATTTGCTTTTGCCACATTTTTCATTTTATGAGACTACACATTTTTTACCCAGATCTCAGATGTATATAAGACTTGCATATAGTTTATCTACTTTTAATATATGAATGACAATTTTAAAAGAGTTCAAATTTACAATCTATATATTTCCTTTTACGATTTACTTTTGCCACGTTTTTCATTATTTTTTTTTATCCATATCTAAGATAGATAGATCTAGAATCAAGATAGAAGACTTTTTGAACAAGTCAAACAATTACTACTTATTTCACATTCGATGTGCGATGATGCAGCATCTGATTTTTCACTAAAATTTCTAACTAGAAATCAACAGTTTCTTGCAATTTGCACCCAGTGCTTAGAAAAAAAATGTGTTTCTATTACTTTTCCGAGAGAAAGTACCAATTGTTTTATTAATATCTTGCATCACTAAATTAGTATACTCGCGCTCAATGTTTGATGGTGGCGAGGTAATGAAGCTGCGTTTGTCCCATGGTGTTCCATATTATTAAAAATATTCAAAACCCGCGCGGCGCTTCCTGACAAACTGAGCATTCATTTCCGACAAGGCCGTTCCCCTACCCCCATCCCATTTTCAAAAAATCCTCGGCTAATGACCGATTTTACAATTCTGAGCTATTTTCAGATTTCTATTTTTATACGCCCACATTTTCATGATTATATCACCGTTAAACCCTAAGGAAGGTTGAGTTATTTTGTGGAAATCGGACCAAGATTGCCATACAAAATGGCCACCATTTGAATGCAAATACTGTTAAAAAATGGTATATCAAGGTTGTGGACCCTGTAGAGGTCACAATTTGAATTCGATTTTGATGAAACTTTAAATGCATGGTTATAACCCAAAGATCTTGGTTCCTTGCGATATTTGCGCATATCGGATTGTAACTTCCTGAATTATGGCCCCTGATTATACGCAAAATCACCTTTGTTTTGCTTGTGGTTCCTCTAGAGGTCACAATTATTATCCTATTTAAAAAATCGTTTGATTATATCACCGTTACATCCTAAGGAAGGGTGAGTTCGAATTTCAGAAAAATTGGACCAAATTACCATACAAAATGGCCGCCGTTCGTATGCCAATACTGCTGAAAAATGGTATATCAAGGTCGTCGACACTGTATGTAGAAGTCCCAATTTTAATTTGATTTTGACGAAACTTGAAATGCATGGATATTACCCAAAGATCTTGGGTCCTTTTGATATTTGCGCATATCGGATCGTAACTTCCTGAATTAATGCCCGTGATTATACGCAAAATCGCCTTTGTTTAGCCTGTGGTCTCTCTGGAGGTCACAATTATTATCCGATTTAAAAAATGGTTTGATTATATCACCGTTACAAGCTAAGGAAGGTTGAGTTCAAATTTCGGGAAAATAGGACCAAAATTACAATACAAAATGGCTGCTGTTTGTACGCGAATACTGTTAAAAAATGGTATTTTAAGGTTGTGGACCCTGTAGAGGTCACAATTTTAATTTCGATTTTGATGAAACTAAAATTGCGTGTTTATTACCTAAAAATCTTGATACTTTTCGATATTTGCGCATATCAAATTGTAACTTAATGAATTATGGCCTTTGATTGTAGGAAAAATCACTTTCGGTTTTGCTTTCGAAAATGTGGGCGTATCCTACCTGGCAGCCGCTGGTTTTAAGTGTAAAATGTCGTATCTGCACAAAATTCTCATAAAAATCTGCTTAAAGAGAGATGTGACATTTTGTTTTTAACGTGTATTTGTTTTTATACGCCCACATTGAAATGTGGTCGTATATTGCCGTCGCCCCCGTCCGTCCGTCGGTCCGGCGTCCACATTTGCTTGTGGAAACTCTAGAGGCTAAAGTTATTATCCAATTGACTTTAAATTTATACACAGTGTTTAAGGTCATAAGATGAAGATGCCTATTGATTTTCAGCAATTTCTGATAATTACTGTCAGTATTATTGCCCTTGAACACTTCAAAAAATCTTGTGGACGCGCTAGAGGCTAAAGTTAATTTCCAATTGACTTTAAATTCAACACAGTGTTGAAGGTCATGAGACGAACAAGTATATTGAGTTTCAATGAAGTTTGATAACTTGAACAGCATGGAGGAGAACTTTATCAAAGCCAAACAAATTAGAACGATTTTCTGATAATTACTTAATGAGTTCTTACTTTTAATCAGATTTTAGTGTATTATAAATGTTTCATTACCGAAAAAAGTAAAATATGCGACAACTCTTGTTGACTGCTCGGACGATTAAGCTGCTGTGGGCGTATGTTTCGTTGCCTGGCAACCTATGTTTAATAATTGTAGTTTTTAGTCTCTCCTGTAAAATTAGGATAAAAGGAGATACAACCTTTTGAAACTTCACCGACGATATCATGGTTGTGGGACCCAGTATAGGTCACAATTTTAATTTGATTTTGATCAAATTTGAAATGCATGGTTATAACCAAAAGATCTTGGTTCCTTTCGTTATTTGCGCATATCGGATTGTAACTTCCTGAATTATGGTCCCTGATTGTCCAAAAAAAACGTATGGTCCATCTGGAGGTCACAATTATTATTTGATTTAAAAAAACGTTTGACTCTATCACCGTTATATCCCACGAAATTTTGAGAAAATCGGACCATAATTGCCAGACAAAATGGCCACTGTTTGTAAAAAAAACGTATGGTCCGTCTGGAGGTCACAATTATTATTTGATTTAAAAAAACGTTTGACTCTATCACCGTTATATCCCACGAAATTTTGAGAAAATCGGACCATAATTGCCAGACAAAATGGCCACTGTTTGTAAAAAAAACGTATGGTCCGTCTGGAGGTCACAATTATTATTTGATTTAAAAAACGTTTGACTCTATCACCGTTATATCCCATAATTGCCAGACAAAATGGCCACTGTTTGTACACGAATAGTGTCAAAATATGGTATATCAAAGTTGTGGACCCTGTAGAGGTCAGAATTTTAATTCGATTTTGATGAAACTTGAAATGCATGTTTATAACCTAAAGATCTTGATTCTTTTCGATATTAGCGCATATCAAATTGCAACTTAATGAATTATGGTCTTTGAGTGTAGGCCTAATCACTTTCAATGCAATGTCTATTTTCTGTCTTGTACGAAGGTTTATCTTGTAGATTTTTTGTTTTTTTGTTTTTCGTGTAGTGCAGTCCTCCTGCGTACAAGACAGAAAATAGACATTGCAAAAACTAAACAATTATCAAATCAAGTGAATGGATCCGGGGGCCAGCCGTAAGCGTCCACTGCGCTGTACAGTTCCGGGCCTGTCTTGGTACAGGCTTCACTAAAATGATTTACATAAGGTGGCCGCCATATTGAGCAAGATAGCGCACGTGTGGGCAGTTGCTGCAATAGAAATGCCAACCAAGGTTTATGGTTGGTCTAGACGTATAACGTATATTATCACCCAAAAAAAAGCCCCAGTTTGAAATCCGTGTCCAAATAGCTCAAGTCTGAGGTATAACTAATCACAAAAATGTGTATGGAAATATTTTGATACCAAACTTGATTATATTATGATAAGTGGATAAAACTTGGCATTTTCCAGTCAAAACTGACAGCCATTTTGGATTTTTGCCAATTTGACCCATTTGTCACGGATTTTGGACTGGGACTTTTTTTTGGTGATAATATATGTCTAGACCGACCATAAACTGTGGTCGGCATTTCTATTGCAGCAACTTCCCAAAATGGTGCGAAATTGAGCTAAAATGTCTGGACTAATATTTGTGCGTGTCTACCACACGCGATAAGAAAGACTGAGATCAAAATGGCGGACTGAAGTGAGCGTGGTGTAGATCGAGGGGACAACTACTCCATTATCTAACTAAATACATAACATAAGACTATAAGATTCTTGAACGAGACTCGAGGTATATCGCAGCAAGTATGTAAGTTGTAAACGAAGCATTATGAAATTGATTTAGCGATATATTGATACATTATATATATAAGAAATCAACCTAAGATAAGATTGACGACTGAACTCAGCTCACAACCGTCTGCCACACAAAGTGTTTATACAAAGATCGACCTAGCTAGTCACCTAATCATATCAAGTTGAATTGTCACCTGTAGTTAGAGTGTTTAAAATAGAATAATGGGTAGACCTAAAGATGTTAAATCGAAACATAAAGATAGGCGAGCAGAATCTGTAAAACGACCCCGCTCAGATATGTCATCAAGCTATGATTCAGCCAGTATAAATGAATTTCTAGATTCAATGATGAAAAATGATGTAAGTTTTAAAATTCTCATCTATGAACTTTTAAAGCGCGACCATGCTAGGGATTATCTAATGTCATGCTTGCAGCCGCAAGTTATTGAATCTATGTCCAACCGTATCCACCTGCTCGAAAATCGAGTTGACGACATGGAGCAATATTCAAGACGTACGTGCCTCAAATTTAGTGGCATACCCGAACCGCAGGAAAACGATACAGAAGACACTGATCAACTTGTCCTGGACGTTATAAACAATGAAATTCTAACAGATGATGGGTCACTAAAAATATCAAAAAACCAAATCGGCAGAACACATCGTGTTGGTAAAAGAAAGCAGGGGTCCAACCGCGATATAATTGTTCGTTTCATAAGCTACAGGGACAGAGCTCTGGTATATGGAAACAAAAGTAATGTAAAAATTAGAAACTCGGAGTCAAATGTACCGACAAAATTATTTATCAATGAAGCTCTTACAAGAAAGCGTTCCTTTATCTTTAAATCCTGCAGGGAACTTTTTAAAAATAAAATCATCAAAAACTGTTGGACCTATGACGGAAGAATATATGCTAAACTTTTTAATGAAGAGATAATCCTCATCAAATCTGAAGAAGACCTCAACCAATTCCATAACCGTGAAAGCGATATCCCGCATAATGATACACGTAACCAAAGATCCTTCTTTGGTGACAATTTACAAAGGCGTTCCAATCACCAGACACCGCTTAACCCAGGTCAAGAACTGATCTTTACGTCAACACCGGTACATGGAGCTATAGGCAATCTTCCTTAGATAAACTACGTTATACGAGTTGTTAACGTTTAACTTAATGTCCTCAACTAATCTGTGTGCATTATACATGTATGTTTATATGATGTAAACCTATCATAGGAAAATGTCAACAAAAACACGTCAGCTATTTTCTTGCCTCAAACATTGAGTGGTATAAGGTGCTCTAGAAAGAGTAGGACACTTTCAATAAACCCTTTATCTTCTATATATAAAGACATGGCATCAGATATTCTTGTGATGTATAATGTAATAGCATTACCATGATATTCTTGTGATGTATAATGTAATAGCATTACCATGATTAATATCGATTTCATGCATAATATTTCCGCCAGCAATGCACACGCCCCAAACGAGAAGTGATATAAGATGCTCTTGAAAGAATATTACATCTTTCAATGAACCCTTATCAACAGCGCCTTTCAATCTGATTCCTATCTGATATCTATTCTTAGCATTAAATCTTTTATTTATGGGGTACATAATCTATTATTTGCTTATTGAAGTTTGTATCAATCAAAATCTATCTCATTTACAACACAAATTTCATGTACACTAGTATCATCGAAACAAATGAATTTGTTTATAGCCATAAAAATATGTCTGTATATAATGTCTCCTACTGATATATTGTTTGCTTTTAAAATACAAACGATTATCTATAATTAGTCCACCTCATAGTAGAGATAAAGAATCTTTTTTTGCTAAAATATTTTAGTAATCCTATATGAAAGTCTTTGTACATCTTGATGCATGTAAAAAATTAATTATAATAGTTTTTATAATATTACTACCCCATACAACAACCATGAATCGCCGAAAAATATTACTAATTGAGGCGACAGCAACAATTTACTTATGTCAAGTTATGTGCTGATTTCTGAAAGATATATGTTTCCTCTTTGAGAATGGGGGGATCACGGTGGCTAAGTGGATAAGGCGCTGGTTCGCTAGCCTGGAGGTTGAGTGTTCGATCCCTGCATTGGCCGAGAAAGTTCATCTCGATTTTCCGGCGTGATTTTCCCTTGTCAGTGATGCAGAAGGAGGGCCTGACAAGGACAGCTGCCTAGTCGTTTGGATGGGACGAAAAACCGAGGTCCCGTGTACAAATTGGAGTGCACGTAAAAGATCCCTTGGCAGTTGGAATTCGATATAAGAGTAGGCCGTAGCGCCGCTGCCCGGGCAAAATTCCCCTCATTGCACACTGTGGCGTATGCCCGTCTTCAATTAGCCCAGGTACGGTGCTTAAGCGTAGGACGTTAAACCCCATTTCATTCATTCATTCTTTGAGAATGTTATAAACTCTGATATATGAGTTACCCCCCTTCACACAACGTGGACATGTGATGGTTTTCCATGTCGCATATAGTATGTTAATCCTTTATTTAGTATTAAGCGCACTTAGATTTCGTACAATGAAAATGAAACACGTGTTTTCAAAACTTATATGCAAGTATAGAGAGTATATAAAACTTGAAAGTATAGCTTTGTATTTTCTTAGATATAACAGCACTTCTATTTATTCAACGCACAGAGAAATATTGTATAGTTATTATTATTATCATTACTATTATTATCATTATTATTATTATTCCTTACATTTATGCTCTCAAAACGGGTGTCCCTATACACAGATCTATTATCTCATTCATAGCTTCAAATTTATTTATTTACTTTTAAATAATATTAAATGACGTCTATTAAACTTCTATCCATCAATGTAAGAGGAATTCGAAACACCTTAAAAAGAAAAAAGATATTTCATTGGTTAAATGAACAACCATGCGCTATATATTTCCTTCAAGAAACTCACAGTAGTGTTTTCGATGAAACCGATTGGCAGAGCGAATGGGCTGATCGCATATTTTTTTCACATGGTCGAACTAACTCAGCGGGGACAGCTATTTTTTAAAAAAGTAACAACAACATAAATGTTATTAAAAACCAATCCAATGAAAAGGGTTATTTCAACATCTTAGTAATAAGTATCTATAATGATACCTTAGTTTTAGTCAATACATATAGTCCTATATCGGACAACGACCAGTACAATTATTACACAAGATTACTTAAGTCTTTACAGCAGCAATGTGCTGAACTTGACTCGTTCTCAATAGTAATTGGCGGAGACTTTAATAATGTCCTAAATGTTCAACTAGATAGATATGGTGGAAATTACAAACTAAAACAAAAAGGCCAAAATGCAATATTCAATATAATTAATTATTATAACCTCTTAGACATATTCAGAATTCTAAATCAAGATATTAAGCGTTTTACTTGGAAACAAAAGAAACCATTAATACAAAGTCGAATTGGAAAAACTCCAAGATTGTATAAAATCATGTACAATAAAACCAACCTCGTTTACTGATCATTCATCAATTCATATACATATCAAAATAACTAATTATCCTCGCGGACCAAATCTATGGATATTTAATTCTTCGTTAACGAAAGACAAATCATATACTAAATTGATAAAATCATCTATACCGATATGGAAAAGTAAATATTTTGAAAAACAAAATAAAAATGGTCTATGGGATTTCATTAAATTTAAGATAAAGGAATTCTCTATAGAATATTCTAAAAAGAAACAAAAACTTAAAAAAGCTGTAAAGAATAGTCTGACCGAGGAACTGATCGAGCTTGAATCCAGTATCAGTAAACAAGAGCCTAGTAACAACAAAATTATCGAAAAACTTTATGATCAATATACCCAGGTTAAACAATCATTAGACAATATTTACATTGACGAGACACAAGGAGCCATTATTAGGTCCAAACAAAACTGGTATGAAAACGGTGAAAAAAATACAAAATTATTTCTAAACTTAGAAAAGGAAAGAAAGTGTGCTACTACAATAAAAAAGCTAAAAAAATCTGACGATTCTATTATTTTTGACCCCATTGAAATATCGGGAGAAATATTTTTATTTTATAAAAACTTATATGCGTCGAGAGATTCGTGTTTTGAAAGGGGAAATTTTTTTATAACAAATTTTAGACCTGTAGAAAAGCTGAATGATTATCAAAAAGATTTATTTGAATACAAAATTAACTACTTCGAACTTCAGACGGCCTTAAACTCGTTTAAAATAAATAAATCTCCAGGAAATGATGGTATCACAATTGAATTTTATCGACATTTTTGGCCTGACATTTATGTACTATTATTAGACTCGTATAACTGCAGCTTTGAAGAAGAATCTTTATCCGTAACACAGCGTCAATCAGTTATTAAACTCAACTTAAAGGTAATAAAGATAGAACTTGCTTAACCAACTGGAGACCCATTACGCTTTTTAATGTCGATGTGAAATTGATGAGTAAGGTTTTATCAAACAGATTAAAACCGTTTTTGAACCAGTTAATACACCCTAATCAATCCGCATTTATACCAGATCGCCATATTCATGAAAATACCCGTATTATTTCCGATTGCTTTGATCTTGCAAAACAAAAAAAAATAATAGGATTTCTTTTAGCTATAGATTTTCAAAAAGCCTTCGACAGCATAAATCATGATTTTTTAATAAAAGCTTTACCGGCCTACGGTTTCGGTCGTAATTTTATTAGATGGATAAAAACCCTTTACAAGAATATCACCTGTTGTGTAATAAACAATGGATTTACAACCCCTTATTTTCATGTAAAAAGGGGTGTTCGACAAGGTGATCCAATGTCATCCAATCTTTTTAATTTAATTATAGAACTGTTATTATATGCTATTAGAGATGATGTAAATATAAATGGAATAAGATTTGGTCGCAAATCCATAAAAGTTGTAGCCTTTGCTGACGATATAACGGCATTATTAAAAGATTTTAGCTCTGCGTGACATTTGTTTGAAATATTGAGACTTTTTGGTTTAGTTTCGGGACTTATAATCAACGTTAATAAAACAGAGGCAATAGATTTAAATAGTTGTGATATGAATTTAATGCAAAAATTAAAATCAACCGGTATAGTTTTATGCGAAAAAGTCATAAAAATTCTCGGCATACATTTTTCAAAAGACAGCCTTATTATCGACGAGTTAAATTTTACAAATAAAATAAATGAAATAGAACAAATATTGAAAATATGGGATAAACATAAATTAACTTTAATTGGAAAAATACAAATAATTAAAACATTTTGTATTTCAAAAATTCTTTACCCGGCAACTATTAATCCAGTGTCGGACTCGACTATTCAAAAACTAAATTCAATATTTTACAAATTTATATGGAACGGACCTGATAGAATAAAGCGAGATATTCTTATACAGAACAATAAAAATTGCGGATTAAAAATGATTAACTTAAAAGAATTCCTAATATGTAATAGCATTTTTTGGATTAAAAAAATATACCAGTCACCCACCCAAACATGGCTCATACCATATGAATTCATTATGGCTGAATATGATGGAAATTTATTACCTGCTTGCAATTTTCCAGAAAAACTTAATTTAAATATTCCTTTTTATAAAAACCTCTATGCCAACTGGTATAAAATTTACACAACCCATATAAGGAATATTGCGCTAGCTAAAAATCAAATTATTTGGAATAATACAAATCTAAAAATTAATAATAAAATTATATTTTTAAAAACCCTTTTTAACAAGAATATTTGGTATGTTGGTGAATATTGTGATAAAATAAATAAGATTGATGCCAAATATCGAAAAAAACATCAAATTATCTTAAATGGAATAGAAAAATGTATCTTGAGGTATGTACAGGAGCCGAATAAATTTGAAAGTGCGACATATACTAATTTTAATTGCAATAAAACCCCTTTAGAAGATATAAATACCAATTTTTACAAAATATATAATATCGATTTTCATAAGGTGGTTTCAAAAGATATTTATAATAGCCGGATAAAAGCAAAATTCATCAGGCCAAAAGCCATTGCAGAATGGGAACACATTCTAGATACCGAGTTAAGCGATTTAGATGTAGAAAATACTTTTAAAATAATAAACACTGTATGTCTAAGTACAAAACTGAGAAGTTTTGAATACAAATATCTCCATAGGATTATATTCACAAATGATAAATTATTCAAAATTAGAAAAGTAGATAACACACTCTGCACTTTCTGTGAATCAAATATAGAAAATGTAGAACACCTTTTTGTTTTCTGCCCATTTTCACAAATAATATGGAATCATTTTCATACTATTTTAGATCGCAACAATATTAATATAGATATAAAAACACATATCAAACATCTTGGTCTAACTAGCAAACCAGATTATATAAATAATACTGAATGGATCTTCATTAACTATGTAATTATTTTAACTAAGTTCTATATATCGAGCTAAACTACCAACTGAAATACTAAATATTAATAAATATGAAAGCTTTTTAGTAGAACATGCTAAATTGGAGATTGAGATATCTCCGGAACTATACATAAATAAATGGAAATATCTTTTTAAGACATCCTCCACCGATTCCCCATTGATGGATTTATGTACCTATAGATCTGTGTACAGTAGGGACCCTTGTAATTAAAGTTGTATATAACAATCATTTGTTTTTTTCTAAGATATCAATAAATGCTGTAACATGCAAATGAAATTATTTAAATAAAATTAAACCATGTTTAAAAAAAAAAAAAAAAAAAAAAAAATAAGAAAGACAACTACTACGAGACAACGAGGTCATGCGAATGTGACATCATCTATATAAATGCCCTTTATTAACACCTGTTGTCAGATAGAAATGAATACTACTTTTGTTGCATGTTATATATGAGCTATACATTGGTAGACAAGCACAAATATCCCAAAGGAAAAGGACATAAAGACAAAATTTTGGTCAATATGGTGGCCATCTTGGAAATGACATCATAGTGACGTCACAGGGGCATACTGACATCAAGAAAAGTCATGTTCCCCACTTTTACTAAAAAATGCTCCTTGATTTTTAAGGATGGCCTTTTTCCGGAAATTAAACCATTTTATAAGCTCACATTTTCATGGTGACGTATATTGTCGTCGCCCCAGTCCAGACATTCACAGTTGTTTGTGAACACTCTATAGGTCACAATTTTTATCCGATTTCAATGAAACTTGAAATATAGGTTTATCATCATTAGATGTCGGTTCCTTATCGAACCGTAACTTTATGGATTGTACGAAAAATCATGTTTTCAGCTTGTGAAATGCATGGTTATAATCAAAAGATCTTGGTTCCTTTCGATATTTGTGCATATCGGATTGTAACTTCCTGAATTATGGCCTCTGATTGTACTTTAAATCGCCTATTTTAGCTTGTGGTCCCTCTGGAGGTCACAAATATTGTCTGATTTAAAAAAAATTTGATTATATCACCGTTACACGGTGATGAAGGTTGAGTTCGAATTTTGTGGAAATCGGACCAAGACTGTCTGAAAAAATGCCCGCCGCTTGTACGCGAATAGTGAAAAAATATGGTTTATCAAGGTTGTGGACCCTGTAGAGCTCACAATTTTAATCCGATTTTGATGTAACTTGAAATGCATATTTTTAACTAAAGATCTTGGTTCCATTCCATACTTGCTCATATAGATTTGTAACTTCATGAAAGATGGCCCTTGATTGTAGGAAAAATTCCTCTCTTTTTAGCTTGTTCTCTATCCAACTCTTGTATGTGGGCGTATCCTGTCTGGCAGCCGCTGGTTGTTTTAGCTTGTTCTCTATCCATCTCTTGCAAAATATAAGAGTATCTTGCCTTGCAAGCGCAGATTCCTAAAACATTCTATAGAATCCCACAAAATTCTATAGAACCCTACACCTTTTCTTTTCTATAGGACTTTTTGATAGGGACATATGTTTATGTTTAATTAAGCTCTGAGGATACATAACACATTTCAATGGGCCACACCTCAAAACGATCAATTTTGAATATTAATTTTGTTGGCCAACATGATCTTAAACAGAATTATCTAGTTACCCTTGAACTGATGCTAAAAAATTTTCCAGAGCATCTATATTTAAAGTACATTTGAAACCTTTGAAAACAGAAGTAAACAAGGAGAATTTAGCTAAAAAGATGGCTGCCTTGACTCCAGGATTTTCAGGTATGTTAAAGGGAGAATTATCTCTTTTATTTGGGTCACACACCCCAGATCCATGACCATTTCTCAGAGAAATGAAATGAAATGGGACTTTACGTCCTACTCTTCTGCACCTAACCTGGGCAAATTGAAGACGGGCATACCCCGTACAGTGTGCTATGAGAGAAATTTTGCCCAGGCAGCGGCGCTACAGCCTACTCTTATATCGAATTCCAACTGCCAAGGGATCTTTTATGTAAATGCCAATGTGTACACAGGACCTTGGTTTTCCGTCCCATCTGAATAACTAGGCAGCTGTCCTTGTCACAACCAAGCATGCCTGAGGCTGATAAGCTGTCATGTCCCTGGCTGACCGAACCAGTCAGCAGCCGGCGCAGCAAGGTTCCCTTGGTCTCACTTTGGAACGAGTGTCCTGTCAGTTTCTTGTCTGGTATCCGATCGATAGTGAAAGTTGAAGTAGAAGTTTGTAGATAATGCAAATTTGAGGTTTAATATTTCAAGTGTGTAGCTTTCTGATTGTTTTATGGCTATATTATCTGCGGGTCAGCTGCAGCAGTGTTTTGATCTCGATTTAAAAGGGTATTAATCAATCCATGGTTTAACAAGATGCCAAAACTGATAGTGTATCAAATCTCCAAAACTATTTTTTACGTGTTCAGAAATAAAGTCTTAGGAAGTCAATTTTCAAAATTTCCCAGACCCCCTGCGCATCACACCTGTGGTTCTCGTCTGAATTTGCCGCACAAGGCTCTGATCCTTTGATGTATTTATCAGGGGTTATGGGGGGGGGGGGAGGCGAAAAACTTGATTAGGCTAAACTGATAGAAATAATATGGAAACTAGAACTACTATGCAGTAATGATGTGTTTCACTGGTGCCACGTTACCATGAACTTATGTCTTTTCCGGTACCAATGAAACCGTTAAACTGGTTTCCACATAAGCAGTAATGACTAGTTCCACTGGTGTCATGTTACCGTGAACTTATGTCTTTTCCAGTACCAATGAAACCATTAAACAGGTTTCCACATAAGCATTGCACACAAGAAATAAAATTGACACAAAATCAACCAAATCCAGCAATCAATTCATTTTATAAGTTTGTTACATGTAAGTGTTCTTGACAAAATTACTTTACTTCAGGTGATAATAAAAATGTTAAATTAGTTTATGAAATCAGAAATAGCATCATCACATGGTGAAAATTTTATGTAAATCGAATAATAATCGCCACTTTTATAGACCAAAAACCTTGAAAAGTGACTTGTGGAATATAACCTATTTCTCTGAACGGCACATGTTAGAAACTATTTTGTATATTGTTAACCACACAAGTTAGAAACTATTTTGTGGTATCTATATGATCCTAAGGGTTAATTCTATTTGTTGATTGGAATCAAATATGTTAGATGTTATAATTACAAAATCTTCTGATGATCTTATTGAAAATTTGCATGTTGAAAACAAGTGTATATCTGACCACTTCTGTGTTTTTACAGATCTTTGCGCTACAAAACCCAAGGCTTTAAAACGGCTAATAACGTTTAGAAAGATTCGCAACATTGATATGAAAAAGCTCAAGCAGGATATAATATGTTCTTCATTCACTGTTAGGCCACACTTTTTTTTTTACTTGGTTTACGGATTTTCAAGAGGAATTTTGTTGTCGGTAGGTGGTAAAAAAAAAAAAAGAAAAAAAGTCTCCTCAGTGCTTCACATTCTCCGAAAATTAACAGAAAATATCGTGCATTTAAATAAAATGTCCTACCAGACATAAATTAATATGTCTTACATTTCAATAAACCTGTTAAATTTACTGTCCGATAGCAACAATCATTCGATTTGTTTTACTTATCATCATGACGTGTGGAAACTGAAATGAAATACCGTGACCCTTTTCAAAATGAAAGTAAACTATCGGTGCTGTTTGGTGGACGACACATCATTTTTTTATCATTTTTAAACTGACCTGATGTCACTAGTTGGGAAAGCCCATATTTATGAAACAATAAACTCTTTGTTGTTATTCTTCCTATGACATATTGTACGTGCCTGTTTTCGAAGACTTAGGTCTCCATTACGCCGGTAATGAAATCTGCATTAATGAATAGACTTGATAATCAAGTCTGCTATTAAATCACGAGATTTAGAAAGAATGGCGGGAAAATCCATTCGTTTCTCGCTGGAATTATATTGTTACCAGTAGTACGGCTTTCAGGGAATTTTCAGCTCTGCTTTTTCAATTTCATTTTTACAAGACAAAGGATTTATATCACGTGAATTTTTATTCTTGGACCATGACAGCACAGGTACAGTAGATGGACTGACCTAGTTTCGTGGCACATGTTAGATTTCATAATTGAAGGAATATATGCCGGATTATTAATGCACGTGTATTCAATATCGGATAAAAACAAATAAGACCGTAAATAAGGCATACTATCGGAGCACAAACTTATCTATTCCACATATGATCAAAAGGGTTAAATAGTATTCAGCCAAGCTCTGGGAGCGTGCTGATATTTGCTAGCACGACCTCACTCCCAACAACGATAATTTCTTGCCGCCCTAATATCTTTCAGTGGACAAGATTATTTTCATTTCTGATAATAAAATACCTTTAAATATCTGGATGAAATATATTCCGGATATAAATAGGGACAATATAAATATTTTCAAAGGAGAATTTGATAGAACCATGAACAAAATATCTATGACACATATTTTTTCCAACAAAAACAGTCGGCTCATAGGGCCGACCCATCATCTTCAAAATAAAAAGATGTCGGCCCATCAAGTTATTTATCGGTGCAGGGCCAACGGTCCAACGTAAATTTTAAACACTGTTATGTATGTTCAGTTGAAAGATTTATTTTGTTGTAACATCCCAATATTCTTCTATTTTTTTTTAATGATTGTCAATTTATTTCGTCGGCGGTATTTTAAAAATGGGCAAATTTGAATTTTATTTTTTTTCCAATTTATCAAAAATTACGGTCGGCGGATCCGTAAACCAAGTAAAAAAAAAAGTGTGGCCTTAGAAAGGATTGAGAACGAAACATGTGTCGACAAGAAAATACATCTTTATAATTCAAAATTCCGTTCAATGAGCTATCAGATTATACTTTAGGTCTTTTGATCTGGTAGAATCTAACAGAGAAATCACGCTTTTGGCAGAAATCTTCCACTTTTTTCGATTTTCAGTTTGTTTTTTGACCTATTACTGATATTTCAAAGTCTAAACGGACTGTTAGTCCCGAAATGACCTAGTTGTGTTGAGTGGACGTTAAACCCCATTTCTTTCTCTCTCTCTCTAAACGGACTGTTTCATACACAAGACTACCTAAAGGTCTCTTGATAGAGAAAGTTGAAGAAAAATCGCTGGAGCAGTTTTCGAGATACAGGCGTTCAAAAACGCTCCAAATCAGAAAATACTTGATTTTCAGCATGCCATAATTTACTTCCAGTAAGAATTGGTTATCATATCATACTGCGATTCTCAGGCAACCCAACGTTACCTTAATTGTTTCTAATTCGTTGATATCGGACTGAGAAATCACGTTTTTCCCGAAAGCATTCATTTTGTGTTTTTTTTTCAAATATTGGACATTATTTTAAGTACTTCCGGTTTACGGTTTTTAGTTGATATGGTTTTATGTTTCAGGAATTTCAGAAACCTCGATTCGGCCGTAAAACGGAGCTTAAGCTTACAAAAATGATCAAAAAATTCGAAAAAAACCCCGAAAAATAAAGGGCGATAACTCTGAATGAAACTTATATTACTGGAACCAGATTGCGTTCAGGTATCCAAAAATATAGATCAAATATGAAAGTTTTGAAAAATAACAAAAAAGGTCTCTGAAGCAACATATTTTTGTCCCCCGCCTTTCGAAGAAAGCAGGGGACTATTAAAATGGGTCCGTCCGTCCATTACTCTCTTTCTAATTGAGCTAGAATATTCAAACTTGGTGTAGGTGTTTATTAGGTCATTACCTTGATGGAGTTCGAAGATGAGCATTTTCCGCTTAGGGTAAGCAGAGATAAGCAATTTGATTGGTTGATGCTTTGGGACAAGATAACTTAAGTTGTTATTAAGTGAGAGTGATGAAACTTGGTATATAGTTTTATTTCATCAATACCTTGACTAAGTTCGATAATGAGCATTTTCTGCTCAGGGTAAGCAGAGCGATAAGCAATTTGATTGGCTGAGACTTTGAAACATAATAACTCTCATTCTAATTGAGCTAGGATATTCAAACTTGGTGTAGGTGTTTATTAGGTCAATAACGTGATGAAATTCGAAGATGAGCATTTACCGCTTAGGGTAAGCTGAGTTAAGCTATTTGATTGGTTGATGCTTTGGGACGCGATAACTTGAGTTGTAATTAAGTTAGAGTGATGAAACTTGGTATATAGTTTCTTTTCATCAATACCTTCACTGAGTTCAATAATGCGCATTTTCTGCTCAGGGTAAGCAGAGCGATAAGCAATATGATTGGCCGAGACTTTGGAACATAATAACTCTCCTTCAAATTGAGCTAGGATATTTAAACTTGATGTAGGTGTTTATTAGGTCAATACCTTGATGGAGTTCGAAGATGGGCATTTTCTGCTTAGGGTAAGCAGAGATAAGCAATTGATTGGTTGATGCTTTGGGACGCAATAACTTTAGTTGTAATTAATTGAGAGTGATGAAACTTGGTATATATTTTTATTTCATCTATACCTTGACTATGTTCAATAATGAATATTTTCTGTTGAGGGTAAGCAGAGCGATAAGCAACTGATAGGTCTAGACTTTGAAACACAAAAATTCTCCTTCTAATTAAGGTAGAATGTTCAAACTAGGTGTAGCCGTACATTAGGTGAATGCCTTGATGGAGTTCGATGATGAACAATGTCTGATTCTATCTGGTAGAGAGTGATGAAACTTAGTGTATAGTTTGATTGCTCAATACTTTTGAAAAAAATAAATGTGCGATTAATTAATATGTGTCATCTATTTATTTTGGGATTTCGGCGGGGGACATCAGCCTCACTGTTGGCTTGTCATTTTTCGAACGCTAGAATTCAGCGACGAAATTTCGAATTTTTCAACTGCTATCATCCGAGAAAAGTGTTTGTGTAAATGTCATTTGTACGACAATAGGTACAGATTTGACGAATCTACGGCTGTTTTTTAATTTTTTGTCACCGCACGAATTTTGACCACTCCGATCTGTGCAGAAGTTTCAAATATAGTCTAAGGAGTGGCCACCACATGGTTTCGTGATAGAAAATATGTCCCAGGTCACTATCTGGTACAGGCACTGAGAAATAGGCTCCCCCAACAAATAAAATAATAAAGTCTGAAAGCCAAATAAGAATAATAATTTTAAGTAAAACAATAGTGTTTCACACAAGCTTTGCATTGTGAAACCCTAATAAAAAATTTAACAAAAACAATAGTGTTTCACACAGGCTACGCAGTGTGAAACCCTTATAATAATTTTAACAAAAACAATGGTGTTTCTCACAAGCTTCGCATGTGTGAAACCCTAATTACCTTTACTAAATTTGATGAGAATTTTATGCTTAGGCTGAGCGATAAGCAATTTGATTAGGCAAGACTTTGATTCTATCTGATAGAGAGTGATGGAACTTATTGTATAGTTGATAATCAGTTTGATTGTTTGATACTGTTTAAAAAGATAAACATGCAATTAATTAATATGTGTCATCTATGTATTTCATGATTTCACTGATTGTTTAACATTTGTTTACTTTTAGTTCTCTATATTTGTAGGTGCAGATATTGCTAATGTATGTAATGAAGCTGCTTTGATTGCTGCTAGAGATCTGAATACATCCATAGGTCATGTACATTTTGAACAAGCGATAGAGAGAGTAGTTGCTGGTAGGTTGGAAAATTACTTGATATGCCCACCAGCAGTGTCTGAAACAAACATTTTCCAAGCACAGGCCTGGTTTACGCGAAAATCGCCCATGGGGCAAGGACTGGGCAATATTGTCAGGGAATCACTAACTGTCAACCCGACAGGATTTGCTGGTTTATTGTCTGCTAGCTTAGGAAAGGGAGCAGTTGTTATTTCTTGCTCAAATGGTTAGGGGGTTTTGGGAACAATGCGAGTTGTCAACGTACAAAATACTCTGCAATTTAAAGGTGTAAAAATAAGTTGACAGAAATAATTTATAATTTATTTAGGCCTCAATAATATGGTAAATGTAAAGTAATTAATGATAGATACATATTGAAATATGGACCCACCCACAATGAAGTCATTGCGTTTAACAACAGCTTACTTACAGCTATAGGTATCCCCGGTGAAAACAGAGTTTTGAAAGGGAATTGAAGCAAATTTTTGATAGATTGGTTATTTCAAATAATATCTGTTTAGTCCAAATATATCCTCAAGTCACAAAGTTTGTACCCGGGAATGCATCTTTAATCAAAAAGAAATAATTAACTCGTTAAATTTAGCAAGTAGATTAATTTATGATACCATAGTGGCCGGTTTATTGTTTTACAAAGATGACAAAATAAACCCCAGTTACAAATCAAAGGCTGGTTATGCAAGTCAATGTTTGGAAAAACAGCAGCTCCCGTTAAACAATAACCTTCAACTATCGGAGGCCCAGGGGTTGCTTTTCTATGACAGTTCTACAATTTCCAGAATAGTTGTATGTGGACACTTACTATGCGAGATAAGAATGCGAAGGCAAGGTGGACCTGAGTGAATAAGCAAGCAGGAGTCCTTAGATAATTCAGTCGGCCTCGGGCCTCCAGACCGACGTTTGTGTCGAACACTGTGCCCCGCACCCCCCACCCCTGAACTGCCTTTGGAATTACCCTTGAGACTTTCAAAACAACACCTTTTACTTCAATGTAAGGGCCCCCAAAGTCAAGTGGAAGGGCATTACGTCTACAAAAAGCTGTAATAATAACAGATTTTGTGAATTTACAAAAAACTAAACTAGCCCTTCTTCAATGAGAGCATAACCTTACAGCCAGAATTATTCTTGAACAATTCAAATTCTCCAGTTGATCATCTGATGCCCTAACACCTCCATTTATTTCTGATAAATTTCCTTGCTGAATTTAAATTTCTATTGATGGTATATAAATATTTGAATAATAACACTCCAATACCTTTGTGATCTTTAAACATACAACCTGAGTCGATGTTTAACACCCCCATCAACGGCCCAGGGTTTTCATGTTCCAAAAACAAAAAATAGATGTTTTGCTGACATCCTTCAGTGCCTGGATCAGTTAATTAATGTCTAATTAATACTTGAGAAAACATTTCAGGCCAAACGAAAGACCTACAATAGGCAGATTTAGCTCTTGCTTAATGCATGTTTAATCTACTTTGTTAAAGTAGAATAGTAAGCAAGTAATAGGGGATATATATGAAACAATAGTAAATGTTTATTTTGTCTAATCGAAATCATTTGCACGATCTGTGCCAAGGGCCAAATTGAAAACAAGCCTCAGGCTTGATTTGCTACCCTTGTAAAATGACGAGATTATTATTAGGCTTTCAGACTTTAAGTCTGAAAGACTATTGTTTTTACTAACATTATTATTATTTTTTTTTTCGGGGGGAGCCTATTTCTCAGTGCTTGTAACAGATACCATTCTGTGACCTCATTTTCTATTATCAAACTATGAGTTTGCAACATATGGGCTATATTTGAAACTTCTGTGCGGACCGGAAGTGGCCGAATTTTGTGCAGTGTCAAAAAATCAAAAAACAGCCGTAGATTCGACAACTCTGTACCTATGTTCATACAAATGACATTTTTGTAAACCCCGAATCTTTCCAAAGAAAATTGCTATCTCCCATTTTTCAATTTCGAAAATTCCTATGGGACTTTTGGCGTTCGAAAATTGAAAAAACAAAATTAAGAAACTTTTTTTTTTATTTTTCAAAATTTTCAAATTTGCCCTACATTTTTAGATTCCTGAAGTCCATCCGATTCCAGTAATATAATTTTCATTCTGAGTTATTGCCCTATTTTGTTCGAATTTTTAAGCTTTTTTTTGAATTTTTTAGATTTTTTTGCACATTTTGTGAGCTCTAGTTTCGTTTTATGGCCGAATTGACGTTTCTGAATAGTTCAAAACTAACGTATAAAGCTATTTCGACAAACATCTATAAACCGGAACTAGTCTAAATATTGGCCGTTATTTTGAAAAAACGCAAAAAATAATGCTTTTGGGTAAAACATGATTTCTCAGTCCGATATCAATGGATTAAAACGATTAAGATATCGTTGGGTTGCCTGAGAATTGTTGTATCGTATGATCTCCAATTCTTACAGATACAATGAACAGGAAGTAAAATATAGCTAGCTGAAAATTAAGTATTTTGAACGCCTGTATCTCGAAAACGGCTCCTGCGATTTTTTTTCTATCAAGAGACCTTTCGGTAGTTTTCTGTATCAAACAGTTTGTTTAGACTTTGAAATATCTGTAATAGGTCAAATAACGAACTAAAAATCGAAAAATCATGAAATTTTGGGAAATCCTCTATATATTTTTTATTTTTACTGATTTTCAAACAAAAAATGTTATATTTAGATATCTGATCTAATGCCTATTCTAATAATGTATAATATGTATTCAGTTATTGAAATTTAATTTTTGATATTTTGACATTTTTGCATTTTTTGAACTTTTAAACATAGGATTTCTCAGGGGCATTTTATCTGATCACATATTGTAATATATCATTACAGACCTCTGTCGCTATTGAATTGCCTAAACTGGTTATAAAACTATTCTTACCATAATCTCCATACCGGAAGTATTAAAAAAAATGGAAAAAAAGGTTAAAAAAATTGGCTCTCTTGCGAAAAGCTTGATTTCTCCGTCAGATATTACCGGCCCAAATGAAATAAAGTGTCTTTGGGTAGCCCTATTAATACACTATTATATGGCATCTCAATGGTACAATTTCAATGGTTAGTAATTAAATTATGGTACGCAGAAAATCTAATATTTTCTGTTTTTGGAGCCTTTTTAGAAGCCTTTTTAAGATTTTTCTGAAAATTTTTAACGCAGAGTCCTATAGGTGGGCTCTGATGTGAGTCCTAAAGGAAAAGAAAAGGTTTGAAATAATATAAGTGGTCGAAAAATGGCCTTAATCTTTGAAAAAGGTTGAAAAATTGTTAAATTATTGAAAATGTTCATTTATTTATCATTTTTACAAACAACTACCAAAAAGATGTTTCTGACACATCTGGTACAGAAAGATATCTATCCAAACAACTTGTTAAAACTATCCCGACAATGATCTAAATTCCAGAAGTAGTAAAAAAAATATCAGATATTTGGGGAAAAAAAGTGAAAAAAAAGAAAAGAAACTAGACCTGCGTAGAAGGAATGACGGGTTTCACTGGTACCACATTACCTTTTCACCTATGTCACTTTAAGTAGCACGTTACCCTTACACACATATCACTTGCAGTACCAATGGAACCGATAAAGAGATTTCCACGTAAACATTGCACCCATCAAAAAAATGGAAGCAGGATCAACCAAATCCAGAAATATTAATTCATTTTATACATTTTAGACAAAATTACATTACGTCCGGTGATCGTGAAAATATTCAATTAGTTTATCGTAATCAGAAATGGCATAAGGCATCACATGGTGAACGTTTACGTAAATCGAATAATAATTGCTACTTTTATAGACCAAAAACCTTGAAAAGTGACTTGTAGAAAATCGTATATTTCTCTACAACCGTACAAGTTAGAAACCATTTTGTGGTATCTGTATGATCGTATGGGTTCATACTATTTGTTGATTGGAATCAAATATCATAATTTTTAAAACGTTACAAGTCAGACTCATTTGAATAAAATATCTATTTTGAAGGCCAAAAATACTGTTTTTGCCAAAATGACATTACTTCTGGTGATACTAAAAATTGTAAATTAGTTTTATAACATCGTCTATGACATTAACCATCACATGATGAAAATTTTACGAAAATCGAATTATAATTGACAATTTTATGAACCAAAAACCTGGAAAAGTGACTTGAACAAAACTGTCTATTTCTCGGCAACCGAACAAGTTAGAAACAATTTTATGATATCTATATAACCGTATGTATTTCATTAATATGTGAATTTAAACCAAAAGTTAAAATTAGTAATACATATTAAATTATTCTTGGTTGAAAAAAATATTGATTTTAAAAGTCAAAAAGGCAGTTTTTGACCAAATGTTGTCACTTCCGGTCTCAATTTTAATTTATAATCAACTTGATATGACGCATACTTGCTTTTTGAATCAAATGATGTCACTTTTGCGAATATTCAATTTTAAATTATAATTAACTTGATATGACGCATACTTGCTTTTTGAATCAAATGATGTCACTTTTGCGAATATCCATTAATAAATGACTATTTTACAGGCAAAATTAAGAAAACAGTGACTTATGCAAAACTGCCCATTTCTCGGCAACTGCTTAAATTACAAATAAAGTTCAACATACATCCTCTTTGTATGGATTATAGCTACAAGTTTATAAAAGTTATGTAAAAATATTTTAAAATCTGAAGAGCCTGAATGGGTTGTAAATAGGTCAATTTTACGCCTTTTTTCACCTCTTAATCCAATTTGCTAGAAAATGAAATTGAAATTAAAAAAACTGCTTCCGCCATTTTTTGCGCCTTCAAAGGACACACTTTTTTAGTCATATCATTTTTCAAAAAAATAATATTTGTTTTTGAAGATTGTATTTAAAGATCACATAAGACAACAAACTGAAACTCGGCGTAGTGATGGACAGTGGTTATTATATGTACATTACGAAAAATAAATCAGCTATCTTCATTCAAAGTCGCAAATATAGACCTCCCGTAAAAACGACTTGGCTTTTGAGCGGATATCTGACTTGACACTAGGTCAACGTCTGGCGGGGGGTAAGTCGGTGAGATTCACTGGCTAATTAAGTCGCTTTGACACGACAACTGGACCAAATGAGTTAAAAGTCATGAGACGAAGAAGCCTATTGATTTTCAGCGTTTCCGATAATTACTGACTCATTTATGGCCTTTGATCACTTTCAAAATTTTGTGGACGCTCTAGAGGCTAAAGTTAATATCCGATTGACTTTATATTTATATACAGTGTTGAAGGTCATGACACAAACAAATATAGCATGGGGGAGAACCTTATCAAAGCCAAACAAATTCGAATGATTTTCTAATAATTACATAATGAGTTGTTACTTTTAATCAGATTTTAGTGTATTATAAATGTTTCATTACCGAAAAAAGTAAAATATGCGACAACTCTTGTTTACTCTCCCAACGATTTGGCTGCTGTGGGCGTATGTTTCGTTGCCTGGCAACCTCTGTCTGATTCTCTACGAAATGGCTTACTACTTTCATTCAGGCTAAGCTTACTTTACTCGTTTCTTTACCAAATTATTCATGTATATTGGATTATACATATTATTAATCATTATTTGATTATTTATGTCGTCATTGTGTCTGGGTTTAACGTCCACTTCCACCTAGGGTGATATCGAAGTCAAGTATTTCCGAGGAAACTTACCGAAGGGAGCCTCAAAATGAGCTTCGTCCGGTATATTGGGTGAGACATAGTGTCTCTACAGGAGGCACCCAAGGTAGGTTTTATCTGAGGGAAGGTCTCCGGGACTAAGTGAAGTGAAGGTGGCGAGTGCTGTCCGGCCCGCTTTGCCATATTTCTAGGGGATTATTTATGTATATACAAGATCTAGTGCTTCGTATACTATCTGACAATCCGTCATTATACATTGCAAATATAAATGTTATCCAAACAACAGGTATGGTTTCTTATTGTACACCTCATTGACCGTTTAACACCTCCTAGTTCTTTAGATAAGTAACTAATTATGGATCTGATTCACCGTAACTACTAGGGGCTTGTCATCATCGCTTTGATTAGTGCTTGTTATATATAATGTCCAAATTTATGGCTTCTTTTTACTGTATTTAAATACTTGCTGGAGGAGCGCAGACGCAGGGGCTAAGTAATCTTCTCTGCATCGTTCAAATTTTAGTATATGTACTTAGGTGGAAGCGGACGTTAAATAAAGCTATTTCCCACAAAGGGAGGAGCTTTTGTTAACTACAAAAGAACATGCAAAAGGCCTTGGACAAATTTATGACATGGGCAAACGGCTGGGGATTTAAAGTCTCAGAGAAGAAAACGGTCGGTATGCTTGTGAGCAGGAATAGTGGAATAAGTAGAATGACTCTGTGTATAAAGGGGAAAACCATTGAGTTTTAAGAACAGACCAAGTTCCTTGCCGTAATTTTCGACCGAAGGCTGACCTGGAAACCGCACATAGACTGGACTGTAGATAGATGCTCCCAAAATCATAAACTTAATGAAAAAAATAACGGGTATCATGTGGGGTGCCAATAGAGTTACATTAATGATGGTGTATCGTGCTCTAATAGTTCTGTGTTAGACTACGGTTCTTTGGCCTTCATGGACTGCGCGCTAGAACTCTTAAGTAAGCTTGACGCCATCCAATACAAAGCTCTGTGTATTGCAACTGGCGTAGGGCTTGGGACTAGGAGAGAGGCATTACTACAGGAAGCCAGGGAGATGCCCCTATTCCTAAGAAGAAAAGAACTAGCGACAATGTATTGGGCTAACATCTCGCAACTGGGCGAAAGAGCCCCTACTTTTTGTCAGTCTACAAAAAAAAAAGATATGTGAGAGATCCTAGAAAGAAAAGCTTTGGCCAAGGTATCAGGGAAACAATCAAGAAACTACGACGGGGGGAGGGGAGTGGTATATGAACACAAGCCCCCAGCAATCGCCCCTTGGACCCCACCTCCAATACCGCCGATCAATCAAGATCTACTACAGATTATTCCAGTTATTGCCCTGATGGCACCTAGTTAGCACCGATCGTATACCAATGATAGAGATAGATTATTCCAGTTATTACCCCGAGAGCACCCATAGTTAGCACCCAAGCTTTACCTACACCTGATATCCGCCTAGTCAGCACCTATGATAATAATCACATTATCATGTTTTAACCGTGTTTATTATTTTTTTAATTAGCTAGATTCTTCAGTAATTTAATTCTTGTTGGAAAAAAAGAGTTCAAACAACAACTATCTGTCTTTTTTTGCCCCTTTTACAACTGACCCAAAAACTTGTAGCGCAAGTCTGGAGATCATGGTGTGGAACCATACTACCAGAAAAGCTAACTATTTCTTTAGGAATATGGAGACTAAGCTAGTTTAAAGGACTCTTGTCAATTTGAAAATCTGCCCCCGAAGTTATTTATTTCAGTTATTTCAGTCTCTGTAAAATGAAAGACAGAAATCAAGAAATCTTTTACATAGACTGAATGCCAGACTAGGTAATAAGTTTTAGTCATTTTTATGTTTTTACTGAGCAAAGTATTCATCGCACAAATGCTATTATCCTTTAATGATTGAAGATGTTGTTATATTAAAGGATTGGAAAAAAAGACGCAAGTTTTACAACCGGAAGAGAAGAAAACAGTAGCTTATCATGAAGCTGGTCATGCGGTAGCTGGTTGGTTTCTACAACATGCTGATCCTTTATTAAAGGTATTGTAATGTCCGGGGTGTATACAGATGGGCTTCCCCCCCCCACCCTCTTTTTTATTGGCAATTTTTTTTTTAAGATACCTTGGAACACTACAGGACACAATCCATACGCTTACAGCATCTAAATTGTCTGATCGGTCGACAAGTATTGTCACAGATTTTTTCTTTATTAAGTAATGTGGGGGGGGGGGGGCATTTACAAGACAATTTCATACAGATCAGATTATAATTTTCATCATTTGATGGTTCACAAGATTCTACAAACTGAAACAAAGGCCTTAACTCTGGAAGTAAGTTACAGAAATTTCATAAAGATTGGATGATAACATTTGTCGTTCAAGCGTTCATAGTAAAATAAGAGCCATAATTCTAGATGTAATTGACGGAAAATGTTGATAATGTATAAACTTCTTCCTTTCACTAATCTAAATGATGCATATAAATTTCATACAGATCGGATAATAACTTTTGTCATTCATTGTCATTCAAACATTCACAAGGTCCAACAAGGTGAAACAAGGGCCATAACCCTAGAGGTCATTAACAGAAATTGCTTAAATTCAACCTGCTCCTTAATTTCTGCTCAGCTAGTAATTAAAGGCTTTAGATATTTGAAGGGGTCATCCATTTCTAAACCCCTCTATGAGAAGTTAAATGGTGTACCATTAAATTACGCCATAGTAGGCCAGTAGCTGACATCGAATATCGTGTCACCTTTGCTCCATCGAACAGAAATGTAACATTTCAGAGCAAGAATATGTAAGTTATGACATTTTAGTTTAACAAGTGTTTTTTTCTAGTAGAATTATCGAGCTGTATTGATAAAATCCGTTTTCGAATTTCGCGCACTATATCTCTGCCCAATCAAACAAAAGGGGAGTTGTGCCTCGGCTATTTGTTGACAAAACTGGTCATGTGACGTGATTCGACCAATTATACGCTGTTTTAAGTGTTTATGTTAAAGATGGCGGACTAATTGAAAGTTTAGTTAAACATAGACAAAGCTGAAGAAAAACAAGCAAAAAGAACGAGAGAATGTATTATTCACGTCAAATCTACACCAGTGGAAGGAGCGAAAGCTTTTTCTAAAATCAGATGGGACAAATTTAGAACATGCGCCGCAGAATTGCTGTCATTAGACGGAGATGAAAAACTTGTTGTCCGATGACTTCGAAGAAATAAGAATAAGATTAAAGATTGTAAAGAACATAGGTTTCCACCCGCTGTGTAAGTGTTATCGGAAATTTACCGACAAAACAAGACTTTAACTAGTTCGAAATAGAGTCGAAAAGAAATCTGTGAAACCACCATGTAGTAGCCGCAATGAAGAGGAAAAACAGGCAATATCACCAATGTTCAAACGAGTGGTTCGTCATCAACATGTGCAAAGAATGTTAGAAATGCCTTATCTAGTTCGGCAAAAAGGCAGTTTGTTCTACCAGAATTATGTATTGTTTGTAAGAAGAAAGATAAATATCTATCTGTTGCACATAAAAGAACGAAAGATAAATTAGTTCTGACTGAAACTAAAGATGCTGGTAAGTCTATCATAAATGTATGAATGATAGTTATATATAGGCCTTGGCTTCACTAAAAAAAAACATTTATTTTTTTTAATTTAAATTTGGAAGTCATGATTGATGGCTTAGTGTGTGAAATGCTGGTTCACTAACCCGGGGTTGGGGATTCAATCTTGTTTGCTGAGAAAGTTCCAGGTGATTTATCAATTACATGTAATTTGCTGGCCTTGGTTGTGGACTTGTGGTGCAGGAAAATACATGTTCATGTCGGGGCGTCAAAGAATAGGCAAGCTAGATGGGATAATAGCTGAGATCTTGTGTATCGGTACCCGTTGTTTTGCACATAGAAGAACCCTTGACAAGTTGGAATTCAATTGCTGCTCAGACCAAATTTCCCCACATAGCACACTGTATTATTTCATCTACCGGTGGGCTAATCAGGGGGAGTGTCCAAACCCCACCCTGCTCAACTACATAAAATAAAATGAATACCTAGCATTAATAAAATTAAATCACAATGTGATCCTACATCGTTATAAAAATGATTTCTCTCTTTAAAACGCACAATTTGTATGTATGCCTATGTAATTTAGAGACGACAATGCAGATTTCCATAAAAAGGAACCTGGCAGACTCCCTTCTGCAAAAAAAACCTGGAATCCGTCGCTGGCTAATTTATAAAAATTGTATCAATAAAAGTATTCTTCATCGAAAGGTGATGAGGATATTTTATTACACATTAGAGGAAAAGACTGTGTGGCTATAAAGAGGTCTGCTACCATGCATTATGTCACTGCTCAAATTGTCAGAACCTTTGGGAGCAGTACAATCCTAATGAAAACTGTGATTACAGTGATAGTGACGATGACATTGTGATATAAACATTTCACCCTTTTTCGATAATGGTTTTTATTTGTGCCTTATATTCGCATGTATTTTATGTCTTACTTAAACTCTATTCTAGATTGTAATTAATTTGTGCTTTATTTTGCTTATTAAATTCTACCTATTTTTATTATCTTTTTTTACAAATATAGATTTAATTGGTGTACATGTAATTAACATTCTACTCGGGAGACCTACATGTACTATTGTACATGTATGACTGTAAATCCCTTTCAAAAAAGCCAGAACGCATTTAGACCCTTTGCCTTTAGACTCAAAAGGAGAAACAACTATGGAAAATCATAGATAATTTTCTTGCAATGTAGTCAACATAGGAGCCCCCCCCCCATTTTGGGCACCAAATCCTGGGAAAATTTGGGCACACAATTGTACTTTGTAAAAGTTGTATAAAAAATATTGTGTTCTTGAATGTGCCCAATTTAAACTTTCGGGAAGACGGGTAAAGTGAAAAACAAATTTTTTCATCTACAGCAAATCGCGTTTCCGAAAGTCAAATAATCAAAATATTTCCCGGGGGGGGGGGGGATACAATATCAGCCCCGCTTCTTCGCCTCTCGAAGAAAACCGGCGGCGCTGTCTATAAACCGGAAATTTTTCGGGCATTTCTAGTTTTGTTTCCCTAACTGTCATCGAGGCCCTAATGAAACACTAATTTTACTTTTCTTGTAATTGAATATCACAAATTTGTACTGAGTTGACTATGGATTAAATTATTTTGTCTTGAGCCACTGTACTTTGTGCGACATTTTTCAGGTATTGAATATTATTTGTGAATTGAAAGGTTGGAATTCAGAGTGAGATTTTGGTTACAAAACCATTGGATACTTTTGGAGTTGCTTACACGGGCTAGAAAAGCCAAAAACGCATTTGCAGCCATTAAATTTTCTAAATTTTCTTTGGGTGGGGTGTGAGGCCCCCAAACCGCGCGACTATTGATTGGTGGTTTGGAATTCGGGTCAGCCAGGTAGGCTATATTAGAATAAATTGAGGTTGCTGTATTCGCTGACTGGAATAGAAGGAAAACAAGTTTGTGGCAGTTAAATTTTCTCCCAACGGTCCCAGATTTCCTGGACTGTTAACAATTGATTGGAATTCAAGTCAGCCACCTTAATTACGCTATATTAGACCACTTTGAAGTTGCTTTGTTCACCGGCTGAAATAGCAAGAAAACGTGTTTGGAGTCGTCAAATATTCCAAAATTGTCTTTGGCGGGAGGGGGGCATATAAGCTAAGCTTCTTCGCCTCTCGAGGAAAATCGACGTCGCTGCCTGGAAAACTGAAATATGTTCGGGCATTTCGGGTTCTGCCCCCTAACTGTCATCGAACCCATACGCCATGAGTTACAAATACATAAACAACTGTTTTTAGTTGTGTATATTATAAATTTTATTTATTATTACAATTACAAGTAAAAAAATTTAGTTCTCTTTTATTGATGATTTAGAACTTAAGAACTTATTCATCTCAAAAGAGATATTGTGGAACCTGTCATGGGCCTTCAAATACATTTTTTTTATATGGTAAAAACTGCTTTTTTTTGGCACCAAACACCCCCATCCCCCCAGTCAAAAATTCCCCCCTATGCCTATGAAATTAGGTGAAGCTTCCAGCCCAGGCACCCCACCCCAATCACCAAAAGAAACAGTATCTAAATGTATCATAGTCATTTGACATTTGTACGTCCAATGCCACAATCTTGTAAAATTGGGTCAAATATTTTTATCAAGCACACCAGCAGCACCCTTATACTTCTTCGCATTAAAATGTAAGAACTACATTTGTGGCTATCTTAGTTCTTATTATACTCGGCAGACCGATAGAACTCGCGTTGTAGGGTTTCATTTATCTTAAAATGTTCCCACACAGTAAACGCTATGTCGTTACATGTGCACGCATTCGCTATAGTGTAAATAAAACCACGTGCTATTTTTGTTTACATACTAACGACTGGCTAATTAAGCACACGTGACCAATATCTATGTCCATATATGGTTAAAAGTGTAGCATTTCTTATCAAATCGTCCACCAATTTCTGATCGCTACATAAAAAATACTGCAGGGTTAGGGAGCTAGAACTGTTCGCATTTTTAATCAGAATATATATCTCTATTAGATTACAAAAAATCTTTTACATTTCCTTACCCTAGAGCAAGATGTTTTTTCTGTTGATATTATTAGGTGTCGGCTACTGGCCTATAGTACTAATTAAACCATTTTTGAAATTTAAAGGGTTATAATATTATCAATTATTAAAGGATGTTTTGAAATTAAAGTCTATTATATTAATTAAAGAGCAAAACAACCAAGTTAAATGATACCAGATCCCTAGTGAAATTTGTTTCACTAATTTAAATAATGATATAAATTTTCATACAGGTTGGATAATGTCTTGCGCATTCATTAAGGTTCAGCAGGGTTAAACAAGGGCCATAACTGTAGAAATTGCTGAAATTCAATAGGTTTCTTTGTTTTACTAATCTAATTTTAAATGATGCATATCAATTTCATACAGATCGGATATTTAATGCGTACTACATGTACAACGTCCCCTTACTGCCATATGGGACAAACAAATATATGAATTTATCAAGCTATTGCTTTATTTGGCAGATAGGTAGTTGACTCAATGACAGGCTTTAACAACATAGGAAAAGGTACGAATCAATTTGAGGTACGAAGTGAGGTACAAATGAACTAAGAATGAAAAATCCAGGTTAGGAAACATGGGCCGTGTGCTGGTTGCAATTATTCCGTTTCACGAAAAAACAGGTATTACGTCATTTGGGACTCGCGTCATTTGGGACTCGACATACACGACATTTGGGACTCGGTTGACGACTTTTGGGACTTAATTGGCGTCATTTGGGACTCAACACAAACGACATTTAGGACTCGATATAAACGACAGTTGGCGTTGGGACTTCTAAGAATTTATGTAGAAATAGTAATAACTTATCTTTTTTCATTTAAGATGTCGGTAGAAGACAGATTATGAATAATAATAAAGAAATGAAAACATTATTAGTTGTCTTTTATTTATATCAGTTGTCTGTTACTATTCAATTGATAAGAAAAACACGGCTGATAACTGTCTATTTGTGCTATTTATATAAAAAAAAGTTGCTGATGAATTTATTATGAATAGGCAAAGTCAAAACACGAAAAAAAAATTATTAACATAAACTATTACGTCATTTGGGACTCGACATACACGACATTTGGGACTCGGTTGGCGACTTTTGGGACTTGATTGGCGTCATTTGGGACTCAACACAAACGACATTTAGGACTCGATATAAACGACAGTTGGAGTTGGGACTTCTAAGAATTTATGTAGAAATAGTAATAACTTATCTTTTTTCATTTAAGATGTCGGCCGAAGACAGATTATGAATAATAATAAAGAAATGAAAACATTATTAGTTGTCTTTTATTTATATCAGTAGTCTGTTACTATTCAATTGATAAGAAAAACACGGCTGATAACTGTCTATTTGTGCTATTTATATAAAAAAAAGTTGCTGATGAATTTATTATGAATAGGCAAAGTCAAAACACGAAAAAAAAATTATTAACATAAACTACACGTGGTTAGTTCAAGGCTCAACCAACGATAAAACATTAGCTGCACTTGCGGTTCTTTGATAATCATCGTTTCCCATAAAAGTTGTATAAATTTTCTAGCAGGATAATTAAAACAGATTAAACGATAATCCCGATGTTATTGTAGTATACCTGAGTCCCAAACGTCGCGGTCATATTTTTTTTAGTCCCAAATGACGCGAGTCCCAAATGACATGTTATCAAAAAACATTAGCAGTGATCGTTAAATCCATCTCGTTTACTATTTGATAAAAGAAAAACAATGATGTATTACTAATAATACACAAATTTTCAACCATTTTTTATTGTCAAATAAAAAAATGTTGTGCAAATCATTATGCATTATTTATATTAATTGGCAAAAATATAGATAGAAAGTAGGACAAAAAACACCCCCAAGAAATGAAATACCCCTACAAATGTTTAGAAAATACTTGCTATATGATAGTTAGCATAACCTGTAATTTAGCAGTGGGGCCTTCATGTGTGTTAGAACTTATACCTGACTATTAAATATTTGTTTGATAATTTTGCTATTTTGGGATCAGTATTACTTTTGATTAAAAAATGGTAGGGTTTACGGACAATGTAAACTGCATAATATGCAAACAAAAATACTGGTAGTTAGGCCAATTTAAAATACGTATTTTACAATTTAAAATACAAATTTTACAATTTAAAATACGAATTTTACAATTTAAAATACGAATTTTACAATTTAAAATACGAATTTTACAATTTAAAATACGAATTTTACAATTTAAAATACGAATTTTACAATTTAAAATACGAATTTTACAATTTAAAATACGAATTTTACGTAACAAAATTTTTCCTCGCGCAGGGATTTTTTTCCATTAGTTTCTATCTGTATGCTGTCAACAGATGTTTGTACAAAAAAGTGCACTTACCTTCTACTTTACTTGGCTGAACTTCAAATAGTGTGTGAAATAACTTTGTTATTATGGAAATGTGTGTTTAAATTAAAGTTAATCGGCCCATGGCCTAACAGAAAACCTCTTATACAGGATGGCTGTGCACGTAAAAGAACTCTTGGTAAATGACTAGTAATCTATTATTATACGTCAAATGGAAACTACAGTATACAGATCTTTTTAAAATTCGGGGGATCATGTAGCTAAGTGGGTAAGACGATTTTTTGCTAGCCTGGAGGTCAGATATTCGATCCCTGCATTGGCAGAGAAAATTCATCAAGATTTTCCGGCATGGCCCCCACTTGTCAGAGGGCCTGACAAGGACAGCTGTCTAATCGTTCGGATAAGATGAAAACCCAGGTCCTGTGTACACAGCGTGCACGTAAAAGATCTCTTGGCAGTTGGAATTCAATATAAGAGAAGGCAATAGCGCTGATGCTCGGTCATAGCACACTGTATGGTGCATGTTCAACTTCCTTTATCCAGTTTAGAAACAGAACAGGACGTTAAACCACATTTTATTTCATTTAATTTCTCGAATTTTGCATATTTATTCCGATACCATAAGGGTTGTTACTACCGTATCTTTTTTTGGTGCATGGCCCGAACCCCAGGGGAGTGACAGTCGACCTAATGGTTAGATAACCGTCATACAATTTACGTTAGATTTTCGTCATTTTGAGACGTAAAAGTAACCATAACCATTCTGACATAAAAGTAACCATAACCATTCTGACATAAAAGTAACGTAAATTTAACCATACAAATTTACCATTATTGGACGCTTACCTAAATCTAACCATAATGACGTAAAAGTAACGTAAATCTAAAGACCCATGTTAACTGGGGAAGTTCAGTCCATAATCTAGGACCAGCTGAACTGAAAGATCTTGGAACAACTAGTGAATGTTTATTTTGAGAGCAAAGTGATCTAATAGGGTTATAGTCATATAAAAGTTCAGATAAGTTTTGAGGAGCTGCATTATTAAAGGGCTAATCCCGATATTTGTTTTGGGAATAAAACTGCTTAATTTTGTGTTAAAATCCCTTAAAATATTCGAGTCAAGGGCTGAGCAACTACTTCAGTATTTATGATACGTTTTCAAATGACTTAAATCGCCAGTCTTCATCTGGAATTTGAGACCGGTGCCCAAAGGTGTATTTTGTGGTATCTGGATTTAACCAAACATTTTTTTATAAAAATAATGTGTAGTTGAAATTTGCCTTTCTCTATCAAGTACGGCACACAGGTTATTCACTGCATAACTCTCTCAAGTTATTGGGTAAATAAGTAATCAACGTATTTATCGTGTTATATCGTCAATACACCTACCTGGGGCTTGATCAACTACTTAATCTGCCTTGATTGATTGACTTAATCTGTTGTCGGACAATACATCAATCTAATCTTAAAAAGAAGTCATTAATTTCTTCTTGTCGGACTATTCATCAATCCAATAACTGTGATTATAATTTTAATCCATCTGTTTACCTTGTCCATTTTAATCGCATTGATGTGAGCCGACAGCATATATAAACTAATCATAGAAGTCACATTTCGTAAGAGAATATAACACCCTAAATCAATGAACAGCCATTTTGTTAACGATATCTTTTATGTCTTTTAAGACTCCATATAGAAAATCTGATTATGTTGACAGAGGCACTTTCCCGTGATCTCGAATATTGCTATACATGTTAGGCAGTGCTTACAAGCTATGTGGTGTGAGTTACATGGGCCATACGTTAGTCTCTATCATCCAGAAAAATATTCTGCGAATGTATGTTGACGATAAGGGGGTTCTGGGTGACCGAGACTAGCCATACGCCAGCTATGCCTTTTGTCATCACGCTTTTCTTTCATTTGCTGCCGTATAAACCAAGACATCACAAACTATTCTTATTTCGGAAGTTCAGCATTCATTTGCTGCCGTAGCCTATAAAGGAAGATGTGTAATTCTAAAGGAATATTACGATTGTGAATTTGATGCCGAAGTTTTCATTCAATGAAAATGAAAATTGTTCATTTTGTTGGACACTTTCTGACATAAATTTGAATGCTGCATGGGAATTAAGTGTGAAAAATAGCGAGGTTCACAAATTTTTATTACGTACGGGATTGGAATATTTTTTTGACTTGTGATTTTTAATTGTGGTATGAATTGAATACCGTGCGACGGTGCGGGAATTAAATATGGAAAATAAACAGGTTCACCTAATTTTATTACGTACGTGATTTGAATATTTTGAAGACATGTGACATCACAAACTATTCTTATTTCAAAGTTTCTGCATTCATTTGCTGCCGTATAAACAAAGACACGTAATTCTAAAGGAATATTACGGTTGTGAATTTAATGCCGATGCAGGATCGGTAAGCTTTCATTCAGAATTAAGTGTGAAAAATAGCGACATGTGATTATTAATTGTGGTATGAATTAATTGAATACCGTACGGGAATTAAAAATGATAAATAACGAGGTTCACCTAATTTTATTACGTACGTGATTTGAATATTTTGACAACATGTGACTTTTAATTGTGGCATAAATTTGTCTGCTTAAATAACGATAAGAGTTATGCCCCTTTATTTTCGGTAAATATCCGACAAGAAAAATTTTGAAATCCCAACACTGTTTGCGCCTATCAGAATGTAATTTCCAGAATAATGGCCCCCGATTGTCCGAAAAATCACCTATTTTAGCTTGTGGTCCCTCTGGAGGTGACAATTATTATTTGATTTGATAACAGGTTTGATTATATCACCGTTACACCCTAAGGAAGGTTGAGTTCAAATTTCTAGAAAATCGGACCATAATTGCTAGACAAAATGGCCACCGTTTGTAAGCGAATAGTGTAAAAATATGGTATATCAAAGTTGGGGATCCTGTAGAGGTCACAATTTTAAATCGATTTTGATGAAACTTAAAATGCATAAATACAACCTAAGATCTTGATTCTTTTCGATATTTGCGCATATCAAATTGTAACTAAATGAATTATGGCCTTTGATTGTAAGGAAAATCACTTTCGGTTTTGCTTGTTCTCTATCCAAATAATAATAGCCCTAACACAAGCAATAAGCTTTCATATGTACGTAGTGTGAAAGCTTAATAATTTTAACAAAAAAAGTAGTGTTTCACACAAGCTACGTAGTGTGTAACCCTAATAAAGATATTTAGCTATTTTCAAGACTGCAAGAGCCATATTCTGCATTTATATGACTCTGAGTGGATCAGTCAGTCTAATATTTTATGTTTAGGCACGTAGTAACCCTAGTGTAAAACAACACTAGGGTTACATCGTGCCTTAACATAAAATATTAGTATTATAAGGTAGAGTGTGGTCTCTAGCCATGGTGAAGCGAAGAGAGAGAGTCCTATGATTATGACAATATTGTACAAGAAAGTGTACTAGACCGGAGGCTCAGTGCGGGGGGTGTGCATGAAATGGGCACAAAACCGGACCCAACTTTTCTATATTAAAATGTTGTGTATAATATAATGCCGAGTGATAACACTAAGAAGTAGCTATAGTGTGATTTGTACCTATAGGGTGTATATAACAACCAGGGCCCTGTTTCACAAAAACTTAAATCATTGTAAACTAAAATTTCATCCTAACTTAGGATAGAAGCGTTTCACAAAACGATTTTAAGCATTGTAGCTAAAATCCACTAAAATAATATTGTAAGTTACAATTGTATCCTAACTTAAAATAGTGGCGTTTCACAAAACTATTTTAAGGACAATTTTAACTAAAATCGATTGTAACTTAGGATAGCTGTCACCCTCTCCTAACTTACAATCACGATATTAACAAACATTGATTAGAGATACATTGTTTGATCTATTGCGACATACAGATATAATTGGCGCATAATTTTAACATACAATCATTCACAAAAACAATTTGCATTCAATTTCTTTTCATAGCATGGGATATACAGCTACGGTCCACCCGTTTATTTTATTGTAAGGCAATTTAAGCATTGGATGCGCCCCATATAAGAACTCCAAGAAAAAACCCACCCAAAACGCCAGTAAACACTAAAAGAAATTTTTTATCCAATGTCATGGAAAGAAGATCACTCTTATTTATAAGGAAAAAATATCTTCGTGTTTAATATGGCCAATTGCTTGGTATTAGAAGGCCTAAAGGCCTCTAATACTCGACATGCCATATGTAGTATTTACTCATGTTTTTGGGGTTATGATGATTAGTAAAAAGATAAATCAATAAGCTCAAATGTGTTTATTCAAAAGTGTTATAGGCCTATTTGAAATTAAATTTTAATATCATAAATTTATTATTATTTCTTAATGAAGTTACGTTAATAAAACAACATAAATTAAAAAAAAATAGGCGCCAAAACTATTTTATCTTGGGAAAAAATCACTTAATTGATTAAGATAGGTAGACTCTTTTGCATTTTCAAAATACCATTGAAATGGTCTATTAGAATGACATTTATAATCTAGGCATCGAAACATTGCCTTTTTGGCGTATTAATTTCAAAGTTGATAAATACTTTTAAACTATGACAAAAAATTGAAGCCTACATTAGTTGTTTGAGTGACACATATCAAAATATGTTTGTGAAAATTCTCAATAGTTTCTCTTGTCCATTTCAAGCGCTTTAGTTCATCGATACACATTATTTCTATTGAAGCCTGCGAGGAAATCAAATGCCAAGTTCAAGGTCAACCCACCAATACATTTCGAAACTAATAATACGCAATAAACTCATTTATTTCATCCCTGTACGACTTTCTGACCATGTGCAGACATTTCTACAACGTATGAAACTCTCCCTATTGATAATATAACAGTTAATTCGTTCTGTCAACAGTTTTCAGTTTCGAAGCGTATTAACTTTCACCGTAAGTACCCGCAGCGGAAATCTGCACCGCGCGGGCGCAAGCGATTTTAACTAAAATCTATTAAAATTGCATTTTAAGTTACAATCGATCTTCGTGAAATGCATAAAATTAAAAATCTCATTTTGATTTTAGTTAAAATCGATTTTAAGGATTTTAGTTTAAGTTTTCTTGAAACAAGGCCCAGCCTGGTGTGATTTGATGTTCCAAAATAAAAGTTCTGTGCCAAGACCACCTAAAGATTTTAGGTGATTTTTCGGACAATCAGGGGTCATAATTCAGGAATTTACATTCGAAAAGGCGCAAATATCGAAAGGAACCAAGATCTTTGGGTTATAAACATGCATGTCAAGTTTCATCAAAATCGGTTCAAAATTGTGACCTCTATAGGGTCCACAAGCTAAAAACCTGATTTTTCGTACAATCAGGGGCCATAATCCATGAAGTTTTGATCCGATACATGCCAATATCGAAAGCAGCCGAGATCTTTTGGGGATAAACCTATATTTCAAGTTTCGTCAAAATCCGACAAGAATTGTGACCTGTAGAGAGTCCACAAACAATTGTGGACAGACGGACAGGGGCGACGACATAATACGTCCACATGAAAATGTGGGCGTATAAAAATGGAAGCAGGATCAACCAAATCCAGAAATATTAATTCATTTTATACATTTCATACAAAATTACATCACGTCGGTGATCGTGAAAATATTCAATTAGTTTATTGTAATCAGAAATGGCATAAGGCATCACATGGTGAAACGTGTACGTAAATCGAATAATAATTGCTACTTTTATAGACCAAAAACCTTGAAAAGTGACTTGTAGAAAATCGTCTATTTCTCTGCAACCGTACAAGTTAGAAACCATTTTGTGGTATCTGTATGATCGTATGGGTTCATACTATTTGTTGATTGGGTTCAAATATCATAATTTTAAAAACGTTACAAGTCAGACTCATTTGAATAAAATATTTATTTTGAAGGCCAAAAATACAGTTTTTGCCAAAATGACATTACTTCCGGTGATACTAAAAATCGTAAATTAGTTTTATAACATCGTCTATGGAATTAACCATCACATGATGAAAGTTTTACGAAAATCGAATAATAATTGACAATTTTATGAACCAAAAACCTGGAAAAGTGACTTGAACAAAACTGTCTATTTCTCGGCAACCAAACAAGTTAGAAACAATTTTATGATATCTATATAACCGTATGTATTTCATTAATATGTGAATCTAAACCAAAAGTTAAAATTAGTAATACATATTAAATTATTCTTGGTTGAAAAAAATATTGATTTTAAAAGTCAAAAAGACAGTTTTTGACCAAATGTTGTCACTACCGGTCTCAATTTTAAATTATAATTAACTTGATATGACGCATACTTGCTTTTTGAATCAAATGATGTCACTTTTGCGAATATCCATTAATAAATGACTATTTTACAGGCAAAATTAAGAAAACAGTGACTTATGCAAAACTGCCCATTTCTCGGCAACTGCTTAAATTACAAACAAATTTCCACATACATTCTCTTTGTATGGATTATAGCTACAAGTTTATAAAAGTTATGTAAAAATATTTTAAAATCTAAAGAGCCTGAATGGGTTGTAAATAGGTCAATTTTACGCCTTTTTTCACCTCTTAATCCAATTTGCTAGAAAATGAAATTGAAATTAAAAAAACTGCTTCCGCCATTTTTTGCGCCTTCAAAGGACACACTTTATTAGTTATATAATTTTTCAAAAAATAATATGTGTTCGCCCAGGGCATCTTGAGTCGGAATACGGAAAATATAATTTTGGACTACAGACAAAATAAGTGAAATAATTGATTTTGATCGAAATTGAGATTTTAACAAAAATGAGTCTATAAATATACTATCTATCGATACAAAAGATCAAAACATCAATAAAATATTTTAGAACGCCTTTATTTGAACGTTTTGTACGAGTACCGCATTCATAAGTCTGTCATATTTCTTAAAATTATCGGTAAAATTAGTTATGTTTCTTCGCTAGCAGCGGTCGATCGCTCGTTGCTCTTCCATATTAATTGGCATTGTTGCAAAGCGGAGAATCTCTAGTTTATAAATATTACCAAAGAATTACCGCTGAATTCATTTTGAAGGAATACAAAGGGGTTTTAATACCCCTAAAACTGTAAACAACCTTGGCTTGTTGCTATGCTGCCAACACGACTCACTTGCTGATTGGCCCAGACAACGCGTGCAAAGCATTGTGGTTCCGTGGATGATAACCATCACAACCACATCGCAAAACAATTACATATAGAAATTCAGTTCTCTAAACAATGGAGAACTGCTACAGAGAATCCTTGATTCAGATTTTAATCAGATTCCATCTACAGACAACATTCATGAAAAAGCCCTAGCCTACAACAATAGACTCGAACATGTATTAGATGCTACCCTTCCAAAGAAAACTGTCACGTTGAAAGTTCGCCCTGGCACTCAATGGTTCAACGATGACATATTAGAGGCTAAGAGATGTCGCAATAAGGCTGAACATATGTGGAGAAATACGCAACTACAAGTCCACAAAGAGATCTACAAGACAGAGAAAAAACGTGTGACTAGGCAAATAGAAGAATCAAAATCAAAATTTTATTCAAACAAAATAGATAACAGTGAAAATAAACAAAAAGAATTATTCAAAGTTGTGAATTCCTTAATTGACATAAATTCTGACTGTAAAATTCTACCGAATAATTTTAATGATAGTGACCTCGTAGAAACATTTTCTATCTTTTTTCAAAATAAAATAGAACTTATTAGAAATAAAATCAACATGATAAATGATTCCATTAATTTTGATCCTCATATCTATGACAAAACTTATTCATCTGTGACATTTTCAAATTTTAGTAATGTAACTGAGTCGGGTGTCTTGAATATAGTAAATGCCTCGCCACCAAAGTCGTGTGCACTTGATCCCCTTCCCACACATATTCTGAAGACTTGTTTACCTGAAATAGTTCCAGTAATTACTGATATTATTAATTCCTGTATAAATACTAGCACCGTTCCAGATGTATTCAAACTTGCCTTTGTAACCCCTTTAATTAAAAAGACTAACCTTGATTGTAATGTTTTGAAAAATTACAGGCCGGTCTCAAATTTAAGTTTTATTTCTAAAATTTTTGAAAAATGTATTGCCAGTCAGTTGAAGTGTCATATTGAAGATAATTCTCTTCACAAGCCTCTACAGAGCGCATATAAAAAATTCCACAGTACTGAAACTGCTTTAACGCGTGTTTCAAATGATATTCTTTTATCCCTTGATAACCAAAAATGTATTCTTTTATTATTGTTAGACCCGTCTGCTGCCTTTGACACAGTCGACCACAGCATTCTTTTAAATCGTCTTTGTTTTAGATTTGGTATTCATAAATCTGCTCTTAATCTTTTAGAAAGTTATTTAATTGGTAGGCAGCAATGTGTTGTTTTAAATAGTAAATATTCTTCTCATTGTGTTTTAAAATCTGGCGTTCCCCAGGGTTCTGTCCTTGGTCCTATTTTATTTACGCTATACACCTCACCACTTGGGGATATAGTTAGAAAATATGATTTACAATTTCATCTATACGCAGATGACACCCAATTATATATTTCTTTTTCACCTAAAAATCCAGATTCTTATGTCAGTTCAAAAGTTGTTATTGAAGAATGTATATCTGAAATTAAATTGTGGATGTCAAAAAACTTTCTAAAATTAAATGACGATAAAACTGAATATTTATTAATTGGCTCAAATAAACAGTTGTCAAAAATTGGCTGCAAATCTCCCATCCTAATTGGTAATAGTGAAATTAATCCCTCGTCATCTGCACGTAATATTGGTGTAATATTTGATATGAATATGAGTATGGAAGCTCAAGTAAATTATATATGTAAATTGTGTTTTTGTAATATAAGAAATATTGGTAGAATACGTAAATTTATCTCCTTAGACACCACAAAAACACTTGTTAATGCTTTGATCACTTCTAGACTGGACAATTTTAATTCATTGTTAGCTGGTCTTCCAGCCAAACTTTTAGATAAACTTCAACGAGTCCAAAATACAGCTGCACGCCTTATTACACGCATTAAAAAATATGATCATATTACCTCAATTTTAAAAAAATTTACACTGGTTACCTATTTCTTATAGAATTGATTTTAAAATTTTATTGTTAACTTTTAAATGTTTGAACAAATTAGCACCTGTTTATTTATCTGATCTATTAAATATGTATATACCAGGGCGATGTTTACGCTCTTCAGATGATAATCTTCTTTTAAAGCCCAAATATTCAAAACTGTTAACTTTTGGCCAAAGATCTTTTAGTGTTCAAGCTCCAGCTTTATGGAATAAGCTACCATATGATATAAGGTCCTGTAATAATGTTAATACTTTTAAGAAAAAACTAAAAACCCATTTATTTCTTCAAGCGTTTTAAATGTACATATCTTGTTTTGTCTTAGTATTGTATTGTTAATCTTATGAGTTTAAAATTGTAATTATTTATATCTGTACCATTGTAAAGCAACCATGAACACGTGTATGTGAAAGAGGGGCTATAACAAATGTTTGTAATAATAATAATAATAATAATAATCTGAATATACAACCTTTTTTTTAAAAATCTCTTAAAATAAAAAAATAGTAGAGCATTTACCAAAATTTCACGATTTTTCGACTTTTTTCGATTTTCAGTCCCTTTTTTATCCTATTCCAGACATTTCAAAGTCTTATTGGATGACTTCATGCAAAATACCTCCAAAAGGACTCTCGATAGAAAAAATTTGCAGGTTAAGTTTTCGAGATACAGGCGTCCAAAAACGCTCCAAATCAGAAAATACTTGATTTTCAGCGTGCCATATTTTGCTGTCTGTTCATAGTATCCGTATGAATGGGGTATCATATGATAGTCCAGCAATTGTGCCATCAAACGATACCTTCATTCGTTTAATCCATTGATATCGGACGGAGAAATAGCGTTTTCACCCAAAATATCCATTTTTTGCATTTTTTTCAAAATATTGCACATTATTTCGACCACTTCCGGTTTCAGACACGAAATTGCTTTATCAGTTGGTATTGGACTATAACTTCATGTTTCAGAAGTTTCAGAAACGTCAATTCTGCCATAAAACGAGACCCGAGCTCACAAAATGGGAAGGAAATTCGAAAAAAATCGAAAAATAAAGGGCGATAACTCTGAATGAAACTTATATTACTAGAATCGGATGGAGGTCAAATTTGAAAATTTTGAAAAACAACAAAAATTGTCTCGTAAACAACATGTTTTCAATTTTCGAACGATAAAAATCATAGACGAATGTTCGAAACTGAAAAATGTGAGATAGTCATTGTCTCAGAAAAGATTCAAGGATTCCAAAAATGTAATTTGTTTGAAAATGGATAAAGAATTGACGAAACTATGGCCGATTTTTAGAGAAAGTACAAAGTTCGGTCACTTCTGGTATGCGCAGAAATTTCAAAAATATTTTATCAAGTAGCCACCACATGGTTTCCCGATAGAAAAGCTAATTCCAGATCGATATCTGTTTTCGAACATGGAGATCTAGGCCCTCGCGGTAAATAATAATAATAATAATAATAATAATAATAATAATAATTTTAGTAATCTCAAAAGGCTTTCAGACGAAAGTCTGAAAGCCTAATAATAAGAAGAATAATAATTTTAACAAAAACAATAGTGTTTCACACAAGCTTCGCAGTGTGAAACCCTAAAAAAAATTACAAGATAAACCTGCGGACAAATAATAATAGGAACATTTTAAACTTATCTTTAGGTGGTCTTGGCACAGAACTTTTATTTTGGAACATCAAATCACACCAGACTGGGCCTTGTTTCACGAAAACTTAAACTAAAATCCTTAAAATCGATTTTAACTAAAATCAAAATCAGATTTTAAATTTTATGCGTTTCACGAAGATCGATTGTAACTTAAAATGCAATTTTAATAGATTTTAGTTAAAATCGCTTGCGCCCGCGCAGTGCAGATTTCCGCTGCGGGTACTTATGGGGAAAGCAAATACGCTTCGAAACTGAAAACTGTTGACAGACCGAATAAACTGTTATATTATCAATAGGGAGAGTTTCATACGTTGTAGAAATGTCTGCACATGGTCAGAAAGTTGTACAGGGATGAAATAAATGAGTTTATTGCGTATTATTAGTTTCGAAATGTATTGGTGGGTTGACCTTGAACTTGGCATTTGATTTCCTCGCAGGCTTCAATAGAAATAATGTGTATCGATGAACTAAGGCGCTTGAATTTCGATTTTTTAAAGTAAATGGACAAGAGAAACTCAAACAACTAATCTAGGCTTCAATTTTTTTGTCGTAGTTTAAAAGTATTTATCAACTTTAATATTAATACGCCAAATAGGCAATGTTCCGATGCCTAGATTATAAATGTCATTCTAATAGACCATTTCAATGGTACTTTGAAAATGCAAAAGAGTCCACCTATCTTAATCAATTAAGTGATTTTTTCCCAAGATAAAATAGTTTTGGCGCCTATTTTTTTTTTATTTATGTTGTTTTATTAACGTAACTTCATTAAGAAATAATAATAAATTTATGATATTAAAATTTAATTTCAAATAGGCCTATAACACTTTGGAATAAACACATTTGAGCTTATTGATTTATCTTTTTACTAATCATCATAATCCCAAAAACTGAGTAAATACTACATATGGCATGTCGAGTATTAGAGGCCTTTAGGCCTTCTAATACAAAGGAATTGGCCATATTAAACACGAAGATATTTTTTCCTTATAAATAAGAGTGATCTTCTTTCCATGACATTGGATATAAATTTTCTTTTAGTGTTTACTGGCGTTTTGGGTGGGTTTTTTCTTGGAGTTCTTATATGGGGCGCATCCAATGCTTAAATTGCCTTACAATAAAATAAACGGGTGGACCGTAGCTGTATATCCCATGCTATGAAAAGAAATTGAATGCAAATTGTTTTTGTGAATGATTGTATGTTAAAATTATGCGCCAATTATATCTGTATGTCGCAATAGATCAAACAATGTATCTCTAATCAATGTTTGTTAATGTCGTGATTGTAAGTTAGGAGAGGGTGACAGCTATCCTAAGTTACAATCGATTTTAGTTAAAATTGTCCTTAAAATAGTTTTGTGAAACGCCACTATTTTAAGTTAGGATACAATTGTAACTTACAATATTATTTTAGTGGATTTTAGCTACAATGCTTAAAATCGTTTTGTGAAACGCTTCTATCCTAAGTTAGGATGAAATTTTAGTTTACAATGATTTTAAGGAGATTTAAGTTTTTGTGAAACAGGGCCCTGGTTGTTATATACACCCTATAGGTACAAATCACACTATAGCTACTTCTTAGTGTTATCACTCGGCATTATATTATACACAACATTTTAATATAGATAAGTTGGGCCTAGTTTTGTGCTCATTTCATGCACACCCCCTGTACAATATTGTCATAATCATAGGACTCTCTCTCTTCGCTTCACCATGGCTAGAGACCACACTCTACCTTATAATACTAATATTTTATGTTAAGGCACGATGTAACCCTAGTGTTGTTTTACACTAGGGTCACTACGTGCCTTAACATAAAATATTAGACTGACTGATCCACTTAGAGTCATATAAATGCAGAATATGGCTCTTGCAGTCTTGAAAATAGCTAAATATCTTAATAAGGGTTACACACTACATAGCTTGTGTGAAACACTACTTTTTTTGTTAAAATTATTAAGCTTTCACACTACGTACATATGAAAGCTTATTGCTTGTGTTAGGGCTATTATTATTTGGATAGAGAACAAGCAAAACCGAAAGTGATTTTCCTTACAATCAAAGGCCATAATTCATTTAGTTACAATTTGATATGCGCAAATATCGAAAAGAATCAAGATCTTAGGTTGTATTTATGCATTTTAAGTTTCATCAAAATCGATTTAAAATTGTGACCTCTACAGGATCCACAACTTTGATATACCATATTTTTACACTATTTGCTTACAAACGGTGGCCATTTTGTCTAACAATTATGGTCCGAATTTCTAGAAATTTGAACTCAACCTTCCTTAGGGTGTAACAGTGATATAATCAAACGGTTTTTCAAATCAAATAATAATTGTCACCTCCAGAGGGACCACAAGCTAAAATAGGTGATTTTTCGGACAATCGGGGGCCATTATTCTGGAAATTACATTCTGATAGGCGCAAACAGTGTTGGGATTTCAAAAATTTTCTTGTCGGATATTTACCGAAAATAAAGGGGCATAACTGTTATCGTTATTTAAGCAGACAAATTTATGCCACAATTAAAAGTCACATGTTGTCAAAATATTCAAATCACGTACGTAATAAAATTAGGTGAACCTCGTTATTTATCATTTTTAATTCCCGTACGGTATTCAATTAATTCATACCACAATTAATAATCACATGTCGCTATTTTTCACACTTAATTCTGAATGAAAGCTTACCGATCCTGCTTCGGCATTAAATTCACAACCGTAATATTCCTTTAGAATTATGTGCCTTTGTTTATACGGCAGCAAATGAATGCAGAAACTTTGAAATAAGAATAGTTTGTGATGTCACATGTCTTCAAAATATTCAAATCACGTACGTAATAAAATTAGGTGAACCTGGTTATTTTCCATATTTAATTCCCGCACCGTCGCACGGTATTCAATTCATACCACAATTAAAAATCACATGTCAAAAAAGTATTCCAATCCCGTACGTAATAAAAATTTGTGAACCTCGCTATTTTTCACACTTAATTCCCATGCGGCATTCAAATTTATGTCAGCAAATGAATGCTGAACTTCCGAAATAAGAATAGTTTGTGATGTCTTGGTTTATACGGCAGCAAATGAAAGAAAAGCGTGATGACAAAAGGCATAGCTGACGTATGGCTAGTCTCGGTCACCCAGAACCGCCTTATCGTCAACATACATTCGCCGAATATTTTTCTGGATGATAGAGACTAACGTACGGCCTACGTAACTCACACCACATAGCTTGTAAGCACTGCCTAACATGTATAGCAATATTCGAGATCACGGGAAAGTGCCTCTGTCAACATAATCAGATTTTCTATATGGAGTCTTAAAAGACATAAAAGATATCGTTAACAAAATGGCTGTTCATTGATTTAGGGTGTTATATTCTCTTACGAAATGTGACTTCTATGATTAGTTTATATATGCTGTCGGCTCACATCAATGCGATTAAAATGGACAAGGTAAACAGATGGATTAAAATTATAATCACAGTTATTGGATTGATGAATAGTCCGACAAGAAGAAATTAATGACTTCTTTTTAAGATTAGATTGATGTATTGTCCGACAACAGATTAAGTCAATCAATCAAGGCAGATTAAGTAGTTGATCAAGCCCCAGGTAGGTGTATTGACGATATAACACGATAAATACCTTGATTACTTATTTACCCAATAAATCCAGCGTATTATCGACGATAATTGGGTTGACTGGTAGTTATTCACTCAGTAAACTACATTAATTTCGAAAATTTGAATATTATTCACCATGTCTTGATGTCAGATTGGGCATATTCCCAGTCGGACAACTTGGGGCGTTTGGAAAAAAGATTCGGACAAGTCCGGATATACGGGCAAAATCCCAACACTTGGCGCAAATATCGAAAGGAACCAACATCTTTCTGTCAAGTTTCATTCAATTCGGTTTGAAATTGTGACCTCTAAAGGGTCCACAAGCTAAAAACGTGAATTTTTGTACAATCAAGGGCCATAATCCATGAAGTTTCAATCCGATACATGCCAATATAGAAAGCAGTCAAGATCTATTGGGGATAAACCTATATTTCAAGTTTCATCAAAATCAGACAATAATTGTGACCTGTAGAGAGTCCACAAACAATTGTGGACGGATGGACGTCCGTCCGAAAGGACAAAGGCGACTACATGTGCACGTATAAAAAGGAGTCTCTTGTTACCAATAATCTGAAAAACTATAGACCTGTGTCTAACTTGTCATTCCTTTCCAAAATTGTGGAAAGGGCTGTAAATCTCCGTCTTCAATCCCATATTTCGAAATATTAGTTGTGGGATAATTTTCAGTCTGCTTACAGACCCCATCATGGCACTGAGACCACTGTGTTGGGGGTCCTCAACAACCCACGGTGTGCAGTGGATACAGGGAATGTAGCATCTTTGAAGCTTTTGGATTTATCTGCAGCGTTTGATACTGTGGACCATCATATTCTATACAATAGACTTAAAAACCAGTTTTGTACCCTGTACACCCCTTTTATGGATCACATCATATCTTAGTAATAGACATCAAACAGTTCTATTTGTTGAGGCTAAATATCTACTGTATAATCTTGACTGTGGCGTACCGCCAGACAGTGTACTAGGACCCATGTTTTTTGTTCTTTATACAACCTCTTTGGGTCTGTGGCTACGAACAGAGGCACTGCTCTTATGCCGATAATAATTAACCCATTGGTGTGTCTAGTCCTATGCTAATCAGTGATTCCTTACAAAAAGATAGTAAGGCGGCACTGCCAGGCAGGATACCCCCACATTTTCGAGAGGTTGATAGAGAACAAGCAATACCGAAAGTGATTTTTCCTACAATCATAGGCCATAATTCATTAGGTTACAATTTGATATGCGCAAATATCGAAAAGAATCACGATCTTTAGGTTATAAACATGCATTTCAAGTTTCATCAAATTAAAATTGTGACCTCTACATTTGAACTCAACCTTCCGTAGGGTGTAACGTTGATAGAGTCAAACGTTTTTTTAAATCGGATAATAATCATGACCATAGGAGATTTTGCGTATAATCAGGTGCCATAATTCAGGAAGTTACGATTCGATATGCGCAAATGTCGAAAGGAACCAAGATCTTTGGGTTATAACCATGCATTTCAAGTTTCATTAAAATCAAATTAAAATTGTGACCTCTACAGGGTATACAACCTTGATATACCTTTTTTTAACAGTACTCGCGTGCAAACAGCGGCTGATTTTCCCAAAATTCGAACTCAACCTTCCTTAGGGTGTAACGGTGATATAATCAAACAGTTTTTCAAATCGGATAATAATAATTGTCACCTCCAGAGGGACCATGAACTAAAATAGGTGATTTTTTGGACAATCAGGGGCCATAATTCAGGAAATTACGTTCCAATAGACGCAAATATCGAAAGGAACCAAGATCTTTGGGTTATTAACATCTATGTCAAGTTTCATCAAAATCGGTTAAAAATTGTGATCTCTATAAGGTCCACAAGCTAAAAACATGAAGTTCTGATCTGATACATGCCTTTATTGAAAGCAGCCGAGATCTTTTGGGGTTAAACCTATATTTCAAGTTTTGTTAAAATCGTACAAGAAGTGCGTCCTATAGAGAGTCCACAAACAACTGTATGCGAATACTGTTGAAAAATGGTATATCCAGCTCGTCACTAATGAAGATCTCGTCACTATCTGATGGAAGCCGCCAGTTATCTTTGATGTCCGTCAGTAACTGGACCCGCCGCCAGTAGAGCCTGAACTCGTTAACTATATACATTTCTAGTGAGTATTGCTACTATACGGGATTAATTAGTATCATTTAAATTGTAACTTGGAGGACAGCAACTGGAGTATTTGTCGTCGATTTCGACTACCGCCGTAGATGGCAGAACGTATATGTCCGTGATATAACACACCAAAGAAGACTTGCTGTGTTCTATTTTTGGGCTCAAATAATCCGACCAGATCAGAAAGCATGCATTCGCACCTTACAGTAGTGATATAACCGTATATACGACTCATGGGATGCCATGATATAACTGTCATCAAAGTGAAGCCGGAATGCACCAATCGGAGACTTGCTGTGTTCTATTTTTAGGCTCAAATAACCAGACTATATCAGAAAATATGCACAGTTAGATAAATTGATTTAAGGTTTATTATGTAACGAATAATAATAATTGATTTAAGATTTTTTATATGTAACAAATAATAAATTACGTGTAGCATTTTGCAATTCTAAATTAATTCAATCGTTTTTAAGCGCTTGAAGTAATCCCGATAAGAACAGAGTCTCAAAAATTAAAGTCTGAGTATTTGTGAAATTTATGGACCAAAATATAAAAGCATGGCGTATTTACATTGTCTGAAAATTTCAGCTGCAAATATTGAGTAGTTTGGACGTGAACGGCAACACTGCTTATCCGGACACGTAACCCTTTGAAGGTTTCGGGTCATTTTTTTCATTGGGTGACCTGATAATCGAAATTTCACCTACATATTATTTTTATAGAAAAAAGTCTGGTTTTATCCAGATACTGTATAATACAAAGGTCTCCATTTCCAGATGCAGACTGTCAGGTTTAAGTTATTTAAAAGCGTATCACAAATATCGGGTAAGTTTGTCGGCCTTAGATAATGGGTTTAAAATGATTTTAACACAAAATTTAGCAGTTTTTCTCCCCAAAAAGTTATCGGGATTGGCCCTTTAACAATCACCAATCAATTGTCATCAATAGTCACAACTCACTGCGCAGAATGGGTTCGATAATCAACACCAGATTAAAAAAAAGGCAGGTTATGGTAATTCAATTGGCATTTATTTAACTAGTTGATCGGCGATTGTGACATGGAGATAGGGGCGCCTACTCAACTTCGTGGGTTTCCTCCGGGCACTCCGGTTTCCTCCTACTGCTAAAGACCCCTACGCGCAAGCGAATTATTGAAATAAAAATTGAAAACCATACGTTAGTCCCAAAATTACCTAGTGTCGATTGCGGGTTGTTCATTGTTAAACACGCAATTATTTGGTATGGATAAGTAATAAAAACATGAGGCGAGAGTTAAGTTAGAGAGTATTAGACAAAGCGTTTAATTTCATTTTGATAACGATTATTAACATATGAAGTACGAATAAAATTGGGAATATAAATCGGTAAAGCACCTTACCGTGGTCGTAATATTATTATCCATTCAAAATAGCAATGCCGCCATTGACAAATATATCATCAATCGCCCGAATCGGTAAATCAGGTTCCATGCCGCTGATCGTTTATATTCGTTGAAGTACAGGTAGAGCTATACATTGTTATAGATCAGTTACTGCGTTGGGCCTTTTCATGAATAAAATTAAAAAAGAAATACTATCAATTAAGGTTCAACAATGAGAATATGCACGTGACATCAAAAGAAATAGCCCCACGTGACATCAAAAGAAATAGCCCCACGCTAAGCATGATTTTTCTGTTCGACACTTTATTCTATACTCCTTGATGTGCTTTCTAGACTAATTAATATTGTAACTATTGAAGAGACCCAATTCTTAAGATGTGGTTAGATGTTTACTCTGTGTGTTGATGCATAAAACAATCAAAATTAATATTTGTGTCTGAAATAATTATTGAAAACGGTTTCATTAATTATGATATTTATTGTCGATGGGATATATACGGTAAGCAGTTTGTATTTGAAAGTCTTACAAATATTCACCTTTTTTTTCGTAGCCTACTTCATACGTAAATAATCGTAATCAAAATGAACCGATCGGATAAACGACTCACGGGAAAAGTTATTATTTGTGTCTTTATATTTGTGTCCCCTCCTACTCTATAAAACTAGCAACTACACATTTATAATATTTACAAGGTGCATATATATAATATTATCACCCAATAATACATTCTACAGTAGATATCGCTTGTGTGATAAATGTTATAATCTACTAACATAAACAAAATTAACAACCGTAATTCAACTGTCTAATACACATTTTGGTTGAAATAAATAATCCATGTGGCTTGTTAATTAGTTTATTACTTTATGACCCCAATCAAGTATCAACACACTGCATTTGTTACGCTTCAAAACATTCTGAGCAACCAACCATCACAAAAAGATGTCAATATTTGCCCCCAGTTTGACTGTGTATAATATTGTATTTAAAAATGATAAGAAATATAGACGTTGTTATTGATGAACTATTTAAATGTTCACATCATATCCCAAGCATGTATATCGTCTAGTTGAACAGTTCTATCGAAAAATAATTGACTTTATCCCATGATATAAAAAAAATTGGCGATGGTTAATATTGCGTCAAAAATAATTGCGTCGGGGCCCCTTTTAAATAAATTGAATTTGCATAAAAACAACAAAGAGTGGCTACGTGCGATTATATTCTTTGATCTTTGATACACGGGACAATTCTGTTATTCAAATATATCTGCACGACTCTCTTCATCTAAATTCAGTTATTCTTCAAATAAAATGAGTGCCTTGGATTTTTGTGTGGATTTGATAGCGGTTATAATTTACTAATATTCTCTGACATCGGAGACAATGTGTCGCATTCATTTCTTACCACTGAGCATTTAAATTCATATTTAAATATGGAGGTATTTATAGACCGATCTACCTCATCATCTTTGGTGTCTACGGCGGTTATCGGAATATTGACATCCATACCATTTAATATTGTAAAGAAAACGGGTCCATATTCGAAAAAGTATCGACTCTGACAAATTCACTGACCATAGCTGAGGAGCATCTCGTTGATAGCCTTGCTTTAATGAACTTTTGGCAGGCCGTAAAAATTGCTTTCTCCACATACGAAGTGTGTCATATAATCGTGGCTGTTATGTGATTTAGTGTTACACATTACGATAGCTTTAACTTGCTTTTTCTCAAAACTACGTACTTTTTCTGACATTAGCGGTCCCAAAACGGATATAGCTTAGTCATTTTAACAGTTTAATACAAGTCATCTTTTTAAATAAAGCAACCGAACTACGGTTGCCTTGACACCAAACGTTTTCCAATATGAACCCCAAATAAGCTTGTGCACGCTTGTACATGTATAAATTGAATTCCTTCTTTCATTGCTTTGCACGGGCTATTTGTGATACGGTTAGAGGCGAAGTCTGAAATGGTCGCGTTGACCTTTGAATTGTATGTTATTTATTTTTGTTTATCAGGAATCGGGTTATATGGCACAAATTTACAATAATAATGTAATTATAGATATTCACACGATTCTTCAGTGCTCAGAATTTCAGCTTGTATATATTATGTATGTGTATGAAGTTCAATACTATCTGCTATCATATTATCCGTTTCAATAAAATTAGCATAAACAGATTGGCGTTGATCCGTTTTAATCATTAGTTGTGATTCCAAAATAATCCATACAGATACCAAAGTTCCACCTGCGCCAAAATATGTGTCAATCTGCATGTAAAATTTATCGAGAATAAATATAAATTGTAAATTAAATAACAATGCACATTGCGTCGTATTCTGCATGGGAAACTCGTTATAAGAACGGGCACAAATAGTGTCACAAATCAAACCTTGCCAATGTGCATTTAAATTCATATTTAAATATGAAGGTATTTTTAGGTTGATATATCTAACCATCTTCGGTGTCTTTTGCGGCGATAATCGAAATTACTGAAAAATAGTCCCTTTAATCACTACCATCCATAATTGTTTAAAAGATTTCCTCAGATTCGAGAATATTAATAAATAATAATTCATTTATTCATTATACTTAATATATAATAATCACGTATAGTAAAAATACTCACTAAAAATTTATATAGTTAACGATTTCACGCTCTACTGGCGTCGGGTCCAGTTAATGACGCACATCAAAGATATCTGGCGGCTTCACTCAGATAGTGACGAGATCTTAATTAGTGATTTTTTCTTAGTCACGCTTTTCTCAATTTCTCCCACACGCGCCCGACTAGTGATATGGTCGGCTTAACTCAGGTTTGTTTAATTAGTCACGTTATCTTTACATTCTGACACAAGTAAGGAATACTAACCAGTTACCTTAAATACTCACTTTATGTTAATTAGTGACCATTTACAGGAATACTGACGTACGATTCAAGTACTCACGGGGTTAAGCGACTACTGACAACACGTATATTTCTCACCAGTTTCCATGAATAGTAATCACAATTAAGCATTTGTACTGACTTTATGAATATAGTCATACATAGGCCAGGTATTAAGCACCCAGAGATCAAAAGTAACCACTATGCATGTTACCGTGCTACACCCATTGCACCCAAAATATTTAATTACAGAAACACATTATCTAACATCAATGCAAAGGAATTATATGATAACCCTCTACCGTGTTCTTGCTCTACGTCGTCCTTCATTTACCAACCAGCTGGACATGTAGTCACTGGTGATTTGAATATAGTCCAGCATAATAAGTTACGTGAAATTTTATCCACAACCATTTTCATGGGATCAAAATTTCAAATTTATTATGGATGCCGTAGAGGACTACGCTAGATGATGGGCCAAGAGGGAAGATGTTATCTCTGATACTCTCCCAGATTGGACTAAGTCTATTAGTCGTTTACTTAAACGCAGAATTTATATGCAACGTTTGTTAGTTGATACTAGGCCTAAATCTATTTTCAATAATGCTAGCATTGTTGAAAATCTCAACGCCTTACATGACAAGTATGTCATTGTACCAGCTGACAAAGCGTCCAATAATCTAGTGTTTATATGTAAACGGTACTATTATGACTGTCTGTTCAAAGAACTTAATTTCGGGAAACCTATTGACAGTGCTAAGTATAAACGCTCGACTTTAAGTAAGGATGAAATTTTATCCAATCACAGATCTGTACTCACTTCATTTGGTACGCCATGTGGTGATACCTATACAGATCTGCCGCTGCTATATTGGATACCTAAACTACATAAAAATCCCTACAAGCAACGTTTTATAGCAGGTTCATCCCGTTGTTCCACAAAACCACTTTCAAAAGTATTGACATCTATACTATTCAAAAATACTGCGACAAAATATACTCTCGTAGTGGTATCAATCAAATGTGGATCTTAAAAAATTCCAAAGAATTACTTGATGGTTTGCAATCTAGATCACTTGCTTCAGTCTCATCTATACAAACGTTTGACTTTTCTACCTTGTACACTAAAAATTCCCCATAGTAGATTAAAAACTCAGTTGAAAGACATTATTCACAGTGTCTTTTCATCTAAATCGGGACATGCTAGATATAAATATTTAGTATATATAAATATATAAATATAAACAAATACACAGCCATCAAGATAATTCAGATGTTGGATTTTTTAATTGATAATATCTTTGTTGAATTTGGAGGGGAAATTTATCAGCAAGTGGTAGGTATCCCCATTGGTACCAACTGTGCACCTTTGCTAGCTGATTTGTTTCTCTATTCCTACGAAGCCGAGTACATGCAGGCACTCGTAAAATCCAATAAACGTTTAGTTAGACATTTTAATTTCACTTATCGATATATCGATGATGTTCTATCACTGAATAATCCAAAATTCAGTGATTATATAGAATTCATATATCCTGATGAGCTCGAAATTAAAAACTACTGACAGTGACAATTGCGATTCCTACTTGGATCTGCGTCTCGTTTTTGACAATTGCCATAAACTAAGTGTTAAATTGTAATAAACGTGATGACTTTGACTTTCCGATTGTTAACTTTCCATTTATTAGTAGTAACATTCCAATATCACCAGCTTATGGAGTGTTTGTGTCTCAGCTAATTCGTTACACGAGAGCTTGTTCATTCTATTCTGATTTTTTGAGAAGATCGAGGCATTTGTCATCTAAGCTTCAACTACAGGGATACTTGCGAACTAGACTTATTAAAGCCTTTAAAAAGTTTTATGGCCGTCATATTGACTTGATCAGTAAATATAACATGTCTCTCTCGACTATTATTCTAGACATATTTAATTGACGGGTATACTATCTCCCTGATAATATATGTGTACTACATCGTTAACACCGTTCATCACGTGCATTTTGCATACCAATAGTCCATTGGTCTATCATGCTATTTTACCGAGAATTCGCCTAATAGATTGGATGCAGCTATGGCAGGTGTGGCGCGCCAGGCAGGGTAAGCTTACTCTTCCGGACACCTGTATTTTGTACACAGTGAACAGTCCATATGCTGATTACACTATTTTGCGATATTACACTATTTTGCCTATACCGTTTTAAGGACTTTGAATTTTGTCTAATGGTTTGGATTGTTCGTACTTGGTTTTATTTTATTTCAAGACACCATTGGTTTACATTGTCAAGGTCATCTTGTAAATTTGTTTGCAACTCAGTTAGGTTATTGCTTGAGTGATGAAGGGTTGTATCATCAGCAACCAGATCAGTTGCACATGACTTAACATTCAGTGGGAGGTCATTTATGAAGATTAAAATAAAACAGTGGTCCTAGAATAGAACCGTGTGGGACACCACACTTAATTTTAAGAAAATCAGAGTGAGTTGTTCCAAGGCACACTCTTTGTGTTCTATTATGTAGATAAGATGTTAATAAAGCAATTTAGTATTATGGTTAAATTTATACATTTTTAGTTTTTGCAGAAGTAAATTGTTGTCAATCAGGTCGAATGCTTTACTAAAATCAAGAAAGATAATACCAGTTTCTTTTCCATCATCAATAGCTTTTAGCCATAAGTCGGTTATTCTTATAAGAGCTGTTGCGCATGAGTGATTTTCTCTAAAACCTGACTGTTTTTCGTGAAAAAGTTGAAATGTTTTGAAAAATGATTTAATCTGTTTAGAAATATGTTTTTCAAATATATAGTTGGTAATATTGAAATAGGTCTATAGTTATTTGCAATCGATTTTGATTCTGACTTGTGTATTGGTAGTACTTTTGCTGCTTTTAATATGTCAGGAAATGTATTTGTTGATATACAAAGGTTAATGATATATGTTATTGATGAGCAAATATATTCAGACATCATCCTTAATGATTTAGGTCCAATTCCATCATCTCCTGTAGCTTTCGTTATATTTACTGTTTAGTTCGAGAAAAACTTGGTTACATGTGATAAATCTATTGATAAAAATGTGTCCCTAGGAAGTTTAGTTTTGATAAAGTTATCAATAATTGTTTTAGAATGGGAAGTCAATGGTGAATATGGTGGTTTGATATCATCAGTAATGCTAGTAAAAAAATCATTCGTAATATTTGCAATGGTTGGTAGATGCTCAATAATGCACTTTTCATTATTTTCTATTTTCATTGGGTATGGACATTGATTAGTTCGAGATTGTAAAGTATTGAAAAATTTCCATATATTTTTTGATTCAGTTTTATTTTCTATAGCTTGTTTTATATATGAAGTTTTTGACTTATCAATTAACTGTTTTGTTTTACACTGTTTATTATTTTCTTTATTGTCCCCGCCTTTTGAAGAAAGCAGGGGAGTATTAAAATGGGTTTGTCTGTCTGTCACACTTTTTGGGACACAATAACTCTTTTTCTAATTGAGCTAGAATATTCAAACTTGGTGTAGGTGTTTATTAGGTCATTACCTTGATCGAGTTCGAAGATGAGCATTTTCCACATAGGGTAAGCAGAGATAAGCAATTTGATTGGTTGATGCTTTGGGACACGATAACTTAAATTGTAATTAAGTGAGAGTGATGAAACTTGGTATATAGTTTTATTTCATCAATACCTTGACTAAGTTCGATAATGAGCATTTTCTGCTCAGGGTAAGCAGAGCGATAAGCAATTTGATTGGCCGAGACTTTGGAATATAATAACTCTCCTTCTAATTGAGCTAGGATATTAAAACTTGGTGTAGGTGTTAAGTAGGTCAATACCTTGATGAAATTCGAAGATGAGCATTTACCGCTTACGGTAAGCAGAGATAAGCAACTTTCCTTCTAATTGAGTTAGGATATTCAAACTTGATGTAGATGTTTATTAGGTCAATACCTTGATGGAGTTCGAAGACAAGCATTTTCTATTTAGGGTAAGCAGAGATAAGCAATTTGATTGGTTGATGAAACTTGGTATATAGTTTCATTTCATCAAAAAGTTTAATAATGAACATTTTTTGCTGAGGGTAAGCAGAGCGATAAGCAATTTTATAGGTCTAGACTTTGGAACACAATAATTCTCCTTCTAATTAAAGTAGAATGTTTGAACTAGGTGTAGGTGTAGTACGATGATGAACATTGTCTGATTCTATCTGATAGAGAGTGATGATACTTAGTGTATAGTTTGATTGCTCAATACTTTAGAAAAAGATAAATGTGCAATTAATTAATATGTGTCATCTATTTATTTTGGGATTTTGGTGGGGGACATCAGCCTCACTGTTGGCTTGTTTTTCTTTTAGTGATCCCGTTTGTTCCTGGCATTTTTTATTTCTTCATTAAACCACAGTGGCTGAATATGTATTTTGATACGTTTTCGTTTCTTTGGAGCATGTTACTGAAGGACAGTATTAATTACATTAAACCAGGATTCAAGGGCTTCATTTGGATCATCTATTTGTTCAATATAATAATGGAACGGTATTGTTTGAACTTCGTTCAAAAAATTATTTTGATCAAAGTTTTTAAAGTTACGATATTCAATTTCCATGTGGCTGTTTTGTTTATCATTTTCAACTGAGTTGTTTAGAATAAAAATTATAGGATAGTGATCACTCAACCCATAACATGATACTTTAACTTCAATAATACTCTCGCTTGAGTTTGTATATATATGATCAATTATAGTATATGTTTTCTGTGTGCACCGGGTGGGAATTGTGACTACCTGTTTAAGTCCGTAAGTTAAAATTAGATCTTCCCAACGTTTTGGTAAATTGGTGCAGTAATCAATATTGAAATCACCCATAATGTAGTAATGTACATTTGTTGATAACAATTTGAAGCAAAAGCAATTTGTTTTTTGAAACATTCGTACCATTCAATGAGGGAGGATGGCGGTCTATATGTTAATGATAAGAGAAAGGATTGTTCATATTTTGGAAAGATTTCAATCCATATTGTTTCAATATGCGTATTTTCAATATCCAATCTTCGCTTAATCTTTAATGTTTCTTTAGAAAAAATTATTCGATCTTTGCGTATTGTTTGATATGATGGTATACTCAGAAGGTTGTCCTCCATACATGGATTTACGAAAGTTTCTGTAAAGCCAATAATATCAATGTTATTTTCTGTGGTGAGAATAAAATCTTGAATCTCATCCATCTTTTCATAGAATCTATTTATGTTCAGGTGAACTTTTTTTAAGCCAGCCTTTTGTGTAGAAAAGGGATTTACGTGTACCTGGAGAAAGCTCTCGGTATCAAGCTCACTATTTGATAACTCTGAAACATTTGATTCAGATGATGAGTCAATAGTACAAAAAGAATATTCATCAATTGCAAGAGAACTTTCATCTACCTGAGAAATAAGATCAACAGAAGCATTGTTTATTTGAATAATGTGTGATATTTGGACGAGGTCATTGCTTATTATATGCGAATTACTAACAGCATTTAGGTCACTAACTACACTCTCATGGTCTATTTTGTTTTTGACACCGATTTGAGGGTCTCCTGAGACAAATGACAAAAAATTTAGGTAGTCTCTTTTATCTTGGGCATAGCAGTTTGGTAAGGGCAGCGTATTAGTGATAGACATTTCGGCGATATCTTTGCCATTATCCTAGTAAAAACGATTATTGTTATACCTATTTTTATGGTCATAGCAATGCCTAACATCATGCCGATTATACTCAGGCTTATAATAATCAAAGTACATGTCATATTTAGGATAGCCACACATGCTGGATTTATGACCTTCTATTCCACAAATAAAACATGTAATAGGTTTAAAGAGTTTACAGGTACTAACATTATGACTGGTCTCACCACAGTTAAAACATCTGGCCCCGAGTTTACAAAGCATACTTATTTACAAATCTATGCTCAATTTTGAAAATTTTCTCAAACCAAACGTTCTCAAAATAAATGGAGTTCACAAAACAATTTGAGAACATTTTTGTTCTCAAAGTTGAGAAAGTTCTCAAATATTTGAGAAAGCTGCTAAGCGTACTTAAGTCTAAAATTTTTACAGATATTTTATTAATAGTAGGTCTATGCTAATACTAATAGTACAATTATTTATAAATAAATTATTTATGATTTTTAAATCTGCATTAATTTCATAACATTGAAGCTTTGTTTTTTTTATATAGATTTAAATTAGTTTTTTAACTGTCAGTTCCTTATTTAAATCTTACACACAATGTTATTATTTAGTTAGACATAGGGCCTATACTTCTTTGTTTTATGTTATAGTTATGATACTTCTTTTTTATTTTTCCAATGCCCTTATTTTTTGTTATAAATGGTCTGAAATAGTAAACAATATTTAAACAGTAGATTTAGTTAAAATTTGTATTTTAATTCATAGGCCTACTTATAGGCCTATTTTGACTGTGATTAGTGTGAATGTGATATTTATCTAATAATTTCTATCACTATATTATTAGTATTTATATTACAAAGTATCACTATTTTAATAAAGATTAAACTTGTTGAACTTTTAATATTGATTTGATTTGTGTGAATAAGATAGTAGGCCTACCTGTAGGCTATAGATTTAGAGACTAGTCTAAATTAATAAATAGGCCTAATAATCTAAACTTACGACACCCATTTTCTTTCATTTTGGAAATTTTCCCCAAGGCAAAACATCCCTTTATTTTCCCAAATAAAGTAGCCTCCCTATTCGTACATTCTTCTATTAGAATCATCTACTCTGCGTTTCACCAATTAGCCATGCACCCTCTTCCTGCCATCGCCTTCCATTTTTAGTTTGTGACAAGCATAGCAGACGACACTTGAATGGGTTTGTTTACATTTTTCGTTACGGCGAATGTCATAATAATATAACTTTATTTTAAAAGGTTTAAGGATTAGGCTGTAGAAGCCTTTCTACCATCCTGCCCTTCGTGAAAAAATATAATTATAATAATACAAAAAATGATAGCTTGTTCATTTGACCCAATTATAAGCAGCATCTTCAGTCAAGTTTTCATTGAATAAAAACAATAATTCAAGCTATTTGTTCATACGTATTTGTTCAATGGCAAGTGGAAATAAAGTAAAAATAATAATTATATAGTTATTACTACAATTCCATTCATTTCTTATTGAACCCGCTAATTCTACCGTGTAAAACACCGGTATCTAAAAATAGATTTTATTCAAAGCGATTTCATTGGCTAATAGTTAGAGCTGACCCCAGTTGCTTGTAGCATTGAAAACAAATAACATGACGTAATCGATGACGCCGTTATATAGAATACTCAAGCTGAGTATTTGCTCAACTTCTTTTGTGAACACCAAAGTTGAGAATGTTCTCAACTTGAGAATATTCTCAACTTTGAGCAGAAATATTGACTGAGATTTTTTTTTCTTTGTGAACTCGGGGCCAGTTATTATTGTTATTCCTGGGTACTGCCTTAAGAATGGGAACAACTGTTTCATATATATGTAACAGTTTAGATGTTCCCTTGTCACTTAAGTGAATCCTGTCATGCCAAAAATATTCAGGGTTACTTGATAGTTCTTTATTATTTTGAATAATGTTCATTTGTCTGTCACATGTTACACTAATGTCCTGAAGTAAGTTATTGAGGGGGTCACATTGACGTCCGAACGAGATGTGACCTCGGAAAAATAAATGTTAGTGGTAGGGGAAGCAGTTTTAATTGTCCTGATAATATTCCTAATATCTTCAACCCAGTCTTTTGGCCTGTCCGCACTAATATCATTTCCACCTGCTTGGATAATAATATTACTGAAGTCTTGTATATCTAACATTTTAATTTCATACAATATTTTAGGTAGTTTAGCTCCTCTGTGTGTACAAACAATTACAGATTTGTTCAGTCCTTTCGTTTTTATACGCCCACATTGAAATGTGGTCGTATATTGCCGTCGCCCCTGTCTGTCCGTCTGGCGGTCCGGCGTCCACAACCAATTGTGGACGCTCTTGAAGCCAAAGTTAATATTCGATTGACTTTAAATTTATACACAGTGTTCAAGGTCATGAGACGAAGAAGCCTATTGATTTTCAGCAATTTCCGATAATAACTGTCAGAGTTATGGCCCTTGATCACATACAAAAATATTGTGGACGCTCTAGCTAGGATAAAGTTAATAACCGATTGACTTTAAATTTATACACAGTGTTTAAGGTCATAAAATGAAGAAGCCTATTGATTTTCATCAATTTCCGATAATTACTCTCAGAGTTATGGCCCTTGATCACTTAAAAAAGTCTTGTGGACGCTCTAGAGGCCAAAGTTAATATTTGATTGACTTTAAATTTATACACGGTGTTTAAGGTCATGAAAAGAAGAAGCCTATTGATTTTCAGCAATTTCCAATAATTACTGTCAGAGTTTTGGCCCTTGATCACTTCAAAAATTCTTGTTGATGCTCTAGCTAGGCTAAAGTTAATAACCGATTGACTTTAAATTTATACACAGTGTTTAAGGTCATAAAATGAAGAAGCCTATTGATTTTCAGCAATTTCCAATAATTACTGTCAGAGTTATGGCCCTTGATCACATACAAAAATATTGTGGACGCTCTAGCTAGGCTAAAGTTAATATCCGATTGACTTTAAATTTATACAAATTGTTGAAGGTCATGAGACGAACAAGTATATTGAGTTTCAAAGAATTTAGATAACTTGAACAGCATGGAGGAGAACTTTATCAAAGCCAAACAAATTCCAATGATTTTCTGATAATTACATAATGAGTTTTTACTTTTAATCAGATTTTAGTGTATTATAAATGTTTCATTATCGAAAAAAGTAAAATATGAGACAACTCTTGTTGACTGCCCGGACGATTAGCTCCTGTTGGCGTATGTTTTGTTGCCTGGCATCCTATGTTTATTCTTTGGAGAATAGAGCTTTCTATGACTTAAACCTATGTTTATATTTTACGCTGACTTTTTATTGTTTTAAATCTACCTAGTACAAAATGAGAAAATTTCACCTTTAGACCCCCGGCATCACAAAGACTAAATTTGAATTTAGCAAGTTTACATTTTTGTACGCCGACATTTTCATGTGAACGTATATTGTCGTCACCCCTGTCGGTACGGTTTGGACGTCTGTCCGTCCACAATTGTTTCTGAACACACTACAGGTCACAATTTATATCCAATTTCAATGAAACATGTAATATAGGTTGATCAACATAAGATCTCCGTTCCTTTCAGTATTGGGATCACGGTGGCTAAGTGGATAAGGCGCTGGTTCGCTAGCCTGGAGGTTGAGTGTTCGATCCCTGCATTGGCCGAGAAAGTTCATCTCGATTTTCCGGCGTGATTTCCCCTTGTCAGTGATGCAGAAGGAGGGCCTGACAAGGACAGCTGCCTAGTCGTTCGGATGGGACGAAAAACCGAGGTCCCGTGTACAAATTGGAGTGCACGTAAAAGATCCCTTGGCAGTTGGAATTCGATATAAGAGTAGGCCGTAGCGCCGCTGCCCGGGCAAAATTTCCCTCATTGCACACTGTGGCGTATGCCCGTCTTCAATTAGCCCAGGTACGGTGCTTAAGCGTAGGACGTTAAACCCCATTTCATTCATTCCTTTCAGTATTGGCAAAAATCGGACCATAACTTCATTGATTATGGCCCCTGATTGTACTAAAAATCATGTTTTAAGCTTGTGAACACTATAGTGGTCACATTTTTGAACCGATTTCTATGAAACTTGACATGCATGTTTATAACCAAAAGATCTTGGTTCCTTACGATATTTGCGCATATTGGATTGAAACTTCCTGAATTATGGCCCCTGATTGTCCGAAAAATAACCTTTTTTAGCTTGTGGTCCGTCTGAAGGTCACAATTATTATCTGATTTAAAAAAACGTTTGAATATATCACCGTTACAACGTAATGAAGGTTTAGTTCAAATTTCGTGAAAATCCGACGGAAACTGACGAACAAAATGGCCACCACCTGTATGCGAATAGTGTAAAAATATATTATATCAAAGTTGTGGACATAGAGGTGTATATATTGACTAGAGTGTATTGTGGTCACGTGATCCCCATTGACGTAACGTTATCGCCGTGTGCCGTCACTGGAGACCGGCCGCCATGTTTTAACCGGTAAAGAATGACGGAAGTGCCCGGATGAACGCTATGTAAATAAAGGAAAATAGTCTGACAGAGGGCGGAAAAGTCCATTAAAAAAGCAGTTCTAGTTCAACAATATCAACCAAAAAAATGATGGTCGAAAGGCCTTACCTCACTGTCCTAAAAACAACATCGTTTTGGCCAACTCACTGGCATATTTTTGGGGCTTTACTATTATTACGAGTAAATCATGATGATGATGAATACCTTGGGTGGCATGGTGTAAATTGTACATGCATACCTGACGAAATTATGTTTATTTTATTAATTGAGCAAAGTGGACGTCACATAAAACTTTATTTTGGATAGATCTAAATAATTTGTTGAACGATTCAAAATGATAGGACTGCTTGATTGACAGAATGATATTTCCTATAGCGTCATACAGGTGATAAATTATAAATAAAAAAAAATAGATTTTTAAAATAATCGAGGACTTCTATCTATCATTTACCAGAAGAATGAAATCTGATGCCGATGGGAAAAATTTTTTTTAAAAAAGAGGAAAAAAACAGGACTAGCAAGGCCTTGGTAGCTTGGTTGAAAAATACAGCGGTATATTAAATTTTACAAAAAAATAAGACAAAATTAATGAGGTTTTCGTAGTAGATAATAAAGAAATAAAATAGATCTTTAAAATAACGAGGACTTCTATCAGTTACCGGTAGAATAATATCTGATGTCGATGGGATTTTTTTATTTTTAAGGGAAATATAAATAGGGCTAGCAAGGCGTTGGTAGGCCTATATGGATTTCAATTTCCATGATTTGGTGGCTATTTCTCTTTGGTTGAAAAATACAGCGGTATATTAAATTTTACACCAAAAAATAAGACAAACTTAATGAGATGTTCGTAGTAGCAGCGATTAAAAAAAATATCAGGCCTGATTTTTTTTGTTACAAAATTTGACTGGGAAAGAAGTTTACAAGACTTTGTCCTTATTATTATTAGCCTTTTTTAAAAAAAAACCCCAACAAAACCCAAACTAGTTCGGGGGTTTTAAGCGGGGTTTCTGGAGAAGAAAAAAAAAGAAACAAACTGATATTGCAAGAAACGTTCACTAAAAGTATATTCTGTATGTGTACACAATGTCGACCTAATTAATTAAATCCGAGGGAGTAAAACTAACCGATAACAAAGCAACTACTAGCCAGTGAGTGCATGTCTGTGATTAAACACTCCACCCCAATAAGCTGACTTACTCCCTGCGATATTTTGCGTACAATGACAGATGTGTGTACATATATATAATATGCGCAATTTCAATACTAATTAAATATACATTAATTTAGAAGTTCGCTAATCACACGGACCTTGTAATGATTACATAATAAGAATATCAGTATAGGTGAATAGACCCGCCCGGTTACCGGCCTCAAACAATAATCGAGTGTTCGACGTCTTCTCGCCGTGTTTATTAAACTATTTTACACAATTATCAAGATTGTACTATATCTATTAAATCACTATTTCACTTTTAATTTATCCTACTCACTTATAAAATGATAATCCCCTCCCTTTTCGCCTGACATTGAATTAACCAAAACAACAACAACTCTCCGCCATGTTGGTATATGCCAACGTAGGCTAAATCTTACCGGTTGTAAAATGGCCGCCAGCCTCCATAGTCGGCACGCGATCACGTGATCACCATACACTCTAGTCAATATATACACCTCTATGGTTGTGGACACTGCAGATGTCACAATTTTAATGTGATTTTGATGAAAGTTTAAATGCATGTGTATAACCTAAAGATCTTGGTTACATTCAGTATTAGCGCATATCAGAGCGTAACTTCCTGAATTATGGCCCCTGATAATATGAAAAATCACCATTTTCAGCTTGTGGTCCCTCTGAAGTTCACAATTATTATCCAATTTACAACACTGTTTGGTTATATCACCGTTACACCGCAATGAAGGTTTAGTTCAAATTTCGTGAAAATTGAACCAAAATTGCTAGCGAAATGGACGCCGCTTATACTCAAATTCAAAAATCTTGGTTCCATTTGATATTTGCGGATATCGATTTGTAACTTCATGAATTATGGCCCTTGATAATAGGAAAAATCACATTCTTTTTAGCTTGTTCTCTATCCAACTCTTGTATGTATGGGCGTATCCTGCCTATTGAAATAGTGAGAACTTAGGATCATCTTCAGCATATTTTCATGATACAATAATGGCTACACATTCACTTTCAGTGCAAATGACCCCATTTGACCTTTGATCCCGAATATCTTGAAAACGCCCCAATGGCGGACTGATTGCACTCAGTATCGAATTCTACGCAAAATGTTAGTCTAGAAAAGTTGGGTCTGGTATTGTGCCCATTTTAATGACACCTCCGCGCACTGAGCCTCCAGACTATACTGTATGACTGCAAATTGGATATAAGTTGACTTTTCGCACCAATGAGATATAAAGTATTAAAGTTGGCAGTATGTTTAGGAACTTAATAGTCCCATAGACAAAAAGTAGGCAAAATCCTAAACTTGAGCCTTATCACTTCCTGCATGGTCATTCTCACTGACATGCTCTTAATGGGTAGTTTCTCTTGGCGAGTCTTTAGTGTCTTTTATATGCTTCCATTAAATACAAAAAAATATGTATGCAACGACCCTTGTGAACTTCTCGTACGACTTAGATGCTGCAGTGTATGTTTTGTTGCCTGGCAACCTATCAAATTCCTATCCAAATGGGCCGAGATTTGTAATTCTTCAGAAAAGTGAATAATTCTATATTACTGACTAGTTGTATATACCAAACCACAGTTTATATGCTGTTTTGTGTTTACAGGTTTCCATCATACCAAGAGGAAAAGGTTTAGGATATGCACAATATTTACCGAAAGAGCAGTTTTTATACACCAAAGAACAGGTAAATTATATGGTTGTCACTTGATTTGATAGAAATTCTCATGTTGTGGACCAGGGGGCAGTTCTACAAAAGTTCGTAACTTTAAGAAAAAAAACTACGTTAAGAAAAACTTACGAAAACGATACGAATTATTTACGTCGATTTCACAAAGGTCGGCGTAAGTTTGTTCTTAACTTTTTCTCGTATTTCTTTTCGTAAATACGTCACGAATGATCGTGACATTATGATTCATCACTTCATTCATACTTTTGTAAACATTCCCACGGTCTGAATTATGACACTGTCGGTATTATAGCCATAATTTTTGATTTGGTCCTTACTTTTTGAAACATAAACGACGAAATGATATATTCCTTGTATATACGCTAAGATTTGGCCGTGTTTTTTTGAATACAGTGCAATTTTCATGCCTTTTATTTACTTGTTGTTTTGGCTACGTCATATCGCGTGATATAGTAGCATACGTCGTCTGTCAGTCTGCCCATCATCTAGTTCTATGGCCTGCCAAAAGCCGAAATGGAGCCTATAAAGTGTAAACAATTGGTCTTTGCCACGATAGGATTATTCTTTATGTGCCACATCCCTACAGAGCCCAGTAGTAGTAATGCTAGCCCTAATAGTAATACCGGGCGTTAATTAGAGTCTTGTGTAAATGCTGGCTTACAACCAAAGGCCCACGAGGTCTTATGCTTCAGTCTGAGCCTGCCAAGCCTATATAATAAGAGAGAGAGAGAGAGAGAGAGAGAAATTGGGTTTAACGTCCACTCGACACAAACTAGGTTGTATGGGTCTTAAGCAGTGGGAGGAAACTCATCGTCTGTAAGGGGGGTGTCGAGAGGGTTTAATTGAGCTAAATCGCTGATTATATTTTGGACCTAGAAATTGACACAAATGGGTTGCAAAGCATATAATATTGTAATATTTATGAAACTGATTGATTTACCTTCAATCGTTTCGGTTTCTACTGTAATTTTGAATCAGTTATGTTCGGCGTCATATACGCCAGAAGTCTCAATTGAATGGCAATCTCTAGCATCTGGTTATTCCAGTCTACACCGATAGTATGTATTACGCATTTCCTCCATATAAGAAGAATATGCCGTCATCGTTTGACATGGCTTGTGGACTGTCTAACTTCGTTCTTTGAGTTGCTTGTTCAAAACGGCACTGAAACACATTATGGTACACGACTCGTGTACCGTAAAATGTTTATTGCGATATCACTGATTCAAAAGATAGCACAATTATCATTGGCGATTTTAATGTTCATTATGACGTTTCTGATAATTCCACCACAAAACAGATTTCACACGTTTTAGAATCCTGTGATCTAAAACAGTATGTTAAAGCACCAACTCAAAAGGCGGGGCATATCATTGATTGGGTTATCTCAAGAGAAAATCATCTTATCCATGATCTACAGGTTATTGATAAACAAATGTCGGATCACTCAATTATCTCTTTTGATGTCAATTTCACACCACTGTACTGGATATTTTAAATAAGCACGCCCCTATACACACTAAGAAACTTAGTCAGCACTTATCTACGCCATGGTATAATGAAGACGTTGCAATCTCCAAGAGACATAGAAGAACTGCAGAGCGTAGATGGAAAAAATCTGGCTTAGAAATTCATAAACAAATGTTCAACAGTGCTCGTAATGATGCAAACCGCCGTATTAAAAAGGCCAAATCTACCCACCTGATTACAGAGATTTCCAAACACTCTAAAAATCCCAAAGCGCTTTACTCTACATTGGATGTTCTATTGGGTAAGAAATCTGAAGTCTTATTGCCTCAAGGTGAAGATCTTCATGTCGCCAACAGTTTCAGTTCATATTTTTCCGAAAAAATTTCAAAAATTCGAGAAAGTTTTGATTCTACCAGTGATGTATTGTCTGTCGCAGAATTCCCAGGTGCCAAATTGCAAGCCTTTGCTGATGTCACAGAAGCAGATGTTAAAAACATCATTCTACATTCGAAGCCAACCTCTTGCCAACTAGATGTTCTCCCTACAAAGTTCCTTCTCAAAATATTGGATGTGATTCTGCCTATCATTAATCAAAGACTAAACTCCGGAACTGTTCCTAAATGTTTCATTGGATTCTGAGGTGTTTAACAACTATCGCCCTGTTTCAAATTTGCCATTCCTTTCCAAAGTTTTAGAAAAAGCAGTCAAAATACAACTTGCTGAGCATCTCAACTCGTTTGGACTACTTGACAAATATCAGTCAGCTTATAGAGAAGCCCACAGTACTGAAACCGCCCTAATTTGTGTTCTTGATAACATAAAGACGTCTGTCGATGCTGGAAATATCGATTTGCTAGTGCTTCTAGATCTGTCTGCAGCATTCGATACCATAGATCACAGAATACTACTTGATCGGCTGCAACTGGAATAGGGTTTAGACAACAGTGTCTTGAAATGGTTCTCATCATATCTGACTGATAGGAAACAATGCGTTGAAATAAACAAGGTGAATTCTGGTAGTTTAGTCATTTCGTGTGGTGTTCCCCAGGAATCTGTTTTGGGACCCATTCTTTTCGCCATGTACACACGATCACTAGGCAAGGTTATTCGCAAGAAGCATGTTGATTACCACGCCTATGCAGATGACACTCAACTTATCGATAGTTTCCATACAGATCTTCAATACCAAAAGTCTGTATGTCTGAACATGGAATCTTGTATTGATGCAGTCAAAACTTGGATGTCCTCAAACATGCTTAAGTTAAACGATTCAAAAACCGAAGCCTTGTTAGTAACTCCAACTCAAAGACTAAAATAGAGCCATGCAGATGTTCTCAACATCGGCCAGTCCACCATATATTTTTTTGATACTGTGAAGAATCTTGGTGTCTTCCTAGATTCTGGACTAACTATGGAGAAACACATTAGTTATTTGTGTTCAATCTGCAGTTTTCACTTGAGAAACATAGGTGCAATTCGTCATTTTCTGACAAATGAATCCGCAGCTATTTTAATCAGATCTTTGGTAATGTCACGATTAGATTACTGCAACAGCATACTAACTGGTGTGTCATTGGAGCAGTTATCCAAATTACAAAAATTACAGAACAGAGCAGCCAGAATTGTGACCAGAACTAAACCGCGAGAACACATTACTCCAGTATTGAAATCGTTGCATTGGCTACAACTTCGCGAAAGGATTGATTATAAAATTTTGTCGCTCACCTACCAATCAGTCCACAAAACCTCTCCAGATTACATTCAAGATCTCACAGTACAATATGTGCCGAACAGAACGCTAAGATCTTCAAAGCAATTACGTTTATATAAACCTGACATCAATTTAAAAACATTTGGTGCGCGATCGTTTCGTTACACATCAGCTACTTTGTGGAAAGAACTACTCGAAAATATCAAAAGTTCCTCTTCATTAGATATATTCAAATCAAGAATAAAAACTTACTTATTTAGACGCTATATATAACTCGTAGTGAGAAAACTTTTTAATGCGCTTCGAGCATACTGAGGTGTGGTGTTACAGCGCTATATAAATATTATTATTATTATTATTATTATTGCGTCTTAAATATTGAATAGCAATTTCACAAAAGTTCGTAACTTTACACTAGGGATCTGGTATCCTTTAGTTTAGTCGAAATGCCACTTATAAACGATGATAATCCTTTAATTTCAAAATACCCTTTAATAATTGATAAATACCTTTAAAAAAGTCAAAAATCGTTTAATTACTACTATGGCTTAATTTAATGGTACACCGTTTAATTTCTCCGAGAGGGGTTTAGAAATGGACGACCCGTTTAATTATCTAAAGCCTTTAATTACTAGCCCAGCACTTTGATTACCAGAAAACCGTTTATAAATAAACACCACTTAATTTAGCAACAATGCTTAATTATTAGACGAAGCGTTTAATTTCCCGCGAGTCGTTTTCCGATCGGTTAATTTTGATTACGATTATTTACGTATGAAGAACGAATAAATAATGTAAATTAAAAAATAAATGCACGCCCACCTTACCGTGTTCGTAGTATTAATATCCATTATTCATTAAAAAATAATGATCCATCATTGACAAATACATCAAAAATCGGTAAATTCCGTACAATGTTATTATACTATTCCAATGTTCACTGAGATCCACTAAGGTTGTCATTTGTGCACCAACCCCATATATTTCTGTGCGAACCGGAAGAAAGTTAATTAACCGACTATTTCTCGGTATTAGCAGGTTAAAATTGTAAATAAGTTGTGTTAATTAACAAGTGTTGAAAACTGTGTGAGGGTTGAGTTAATTAACGGTAGGTTTGAAAAACTGTGCGATGGTACGTATTCTGTAGAGTTGTGTTAATTAACCGACCGGTAAAAAATGAATGTCAATAGTGTGTATTGTTTAAATGGCGTGTTTTCTCGCTGGTTGCGATAACTGCACCAAAAGGAGTATAATCCAGGACCAGTATGCTTTATCTGACACGTACGTGTTAAATCAAAATGCTGGAAGTAAAACTGTTTTACCGTGCGATTTATCTTCCTACCGTGTGTTTTACGCAGGTCTTTTTAAGACAGGTCTTTAGCCAGCCTTGTTTGCTCGCTATGATCTACGTTTGTATTGCATACCATATAATATTATTATAAAGTTTCATTAAATCAAACAAAATTAGGAATTTAATCTATCGTATACGAAAAGGCGAATGTAATTTCGTCATTTACAAATATCCAGGAGCCAGCGCCAAACAAGTCATAATAGCCGTTTTTATTCAATTACATCAACACATACGCCCGAATTGACACGTAATATACGTTTTATACTGCCACGCATTTAAGTATATAAAAAATGTACGGAAAGTGACTATAATGTTGTATAGATATCCCGCACGGAAACCCCAATTTGACTATTCCCGGGTATATAGCGAACAAGCTAAATTTCCCGTATGTGTATAATTACTTATTCATTTGTTTCTTTCTTTTCTTTTCAGGTAGTTGTATAGATATCCCGTACAAAAACCCCAATTTGAATACTCCCGGGTATATAGCGAACAAGCTAAATTTGCCGTGTGTATATTATTCAATTACAGCAAAACATATGCTCGAATTGACACATAATATGCGTTTTATACTGCCACGCATTTAAGTATATAAAAATGTACGGAGAGTGTCTATAATGTTGTATACATATCCCGCACAGAAACCCCAATTTGACTATTCCCGGGTATATGGCGAACAAGCTAAATTTCCCGTATGTTTATAATTACTTATTCATTTGTTTCTTTCTTTTCTTTTCAGGTAGTTGTATAGATATCCCGTACAGAAACCCCAATTTGAATATTTCCGGGTATATAGCAAACAAACTAAATTTGCCGTGTGTATATTATTCAATTACAGCAAAACATAGGCCCGAATTGACACGTAATATGCGTTTTATACTGCCACGTATTTAAGTATATAAAAAATGTACGGAAAGTGACTATAATGTTGTATAGATATCCCGCACGGAAACCCCAATTTGAATATTCCCGGGTATATAGCGAGCAAGCTAAACTTCCCGTTTGTGTATAATTACTTTGTTCCTTCACTTTCTTTGCAGGTAGTGGTTTATGTTTTCAAATGCAATAAATAAACAGAGGAAAACCATATTTATATCAGAAACATATACATAATATGAAGTCTAAATAAATTTACATAAACAGGCACTACAAAACAAAAAAATGGTCTTCTATGTAAAACCGAGAAATTAAAAATAGGGCTAAAAGTGGGTGTCGTTAATATGCTTCTTCGTCATAATTTGGTTATTTATAATTAAATATGCCAAAGTGAAGCTTCAGTGTGAATATTCCGGGGTATGTAGCGAGTGAACTGAATTAGCCATTTTGTATGCATCTTATGTTCGGGTAATGGTTCTGCCTTCAAATGCGTGGTCAACAAAGAATACCGTGATCCCCGTCATTTGATCTCGTGTATTCTTGGCCCTGTTTTTGTTACTATAATATAATAATGATTGGAGGTGGTATGTTAAAATACATGGTACACACTCCCGGTTATAATAATTAAAAACAAAATTTAATAATATCATGAACACACTTTATCCACTTGTTTTATGTGGGAAAATAAAAATGCTCAAAGTAGAATCAAATCTGGACACGTGGATTATTTACAAATTAAAAACTTTTCGTGCTGTCATTTACAAATTCAAACCTATTCGCGCGTTCCTTGTTGATGTAACTCGGTGTAACCTTGGACAACGATCAATTATTATAAGCCGTTCACTGATATGATCCATAACACGTCATTTTCTTTAGCATGCACCAATGGAATCGACAATAATTTCATATTGATAAACCTCTTGCAGTTAACATTTTCTTTGGTTAGGAAAAATAACTTCGACACATTTTTAGATGCCCCAACCATTCCACCTCGCCAATTACACCCTCTTTACACGTATAAAACTTAACAATTTTCCCACAGCAATAATCCGCATTCACTTTGGTCGCAACAATCGAAGGCGACTTGTTTGTAAAGGCCCCACGATATGTCACTTCTCCGTATTCATTACGTTGGATGTGGACGATTTTCCTCTCCCCAATGACGTCGTTTTGATTTCAATAAGACCTTATTGCACCATTTCGTCTTTGACAACCATTGACACTGATTTTTGCCTTGTGTCAGTGGATTTAGTAGTTGTATTTCGGAAAAGGCCACAACACTTTAGCACAGCTATTAACCATTGACTCTGTAATAGAAATTAAAACTTATGTGACAATTTAATCATATAAAAAAGATTATTGACATGTAGTGTCGGTTAAATAGTTTTTTTTAAAGAATATGTCCAACATCTTAAACTAACTTGTGGATTGTTGTAATAAAAACCAGTGTCAAGGGATAGTTTAGTTTGATAATACACATTTTGGTTGAAATAAATCATCAATGTAGCTTGTAGATTGGTTTATTACTTTATGACCCCAATCAAGTACTAAAACACCGCATTTGTTACGCAACACCTATTTAGGTCAACGTGTTCAAACATTTTGATCAATCAAGCTTAACAAAACGATGACATTTTAACTTTTAAGTTTAAACAGTATTTATTTTACATATTATAAGATTAACAATACATAATAAATTATATGGATTTGGAAACAAGCTATGAAGCTTATATTAATCTGTCTCCAAAATAATAAAACAAAACATGGCATGTCTAAATTGCATGGAAATTATAATACATTGTGTGAAAATAAGTACATGTATAATATTGTGTCATTACTGTCACCGTGACATTTAGAATGCACACCGTTTGACTGTATATACAGAATACTAGTGTTATAATATTGTATTTAAAGACGATTAGAAATATAGTCGATGTTCTTGATGAAATATTTAAATGTTCACACAATATCCCAAGTATTTATATCATCTTGTTCTATCGGGAGCAGATCTATCGTTCAAAACAAAAATCAGTTTCAATGGTTGATAGCTGTCGCCTTTTCCGAAATACGACTACTAAATCCACGGACAAGGCAAAAATCAGTGTCAATGGTTGTCAAAGAAGAACTGGTGCAGTAAGGTCTTATTGAAAATCAAAACGACGTCATTGAGGAGAGGAAAATCGTCCACATCCAACGTAATGAATACGGAGAAGTGACATATCGTGAGCCTTCGATTGTTGCGACAAAAGTGAATGTGGATTATTGCTGTGGGAAAATTGTTAAGCTTTATACGTGTAAAGAGGGTGTAATTGGCGAGGTGGAATGGTTGGGGCATCTAAAAATGTGTCGAAGTTATTTTTCCTAACCAAAGAAAATGTTAACTGCAAGAGGTTTATCAATATGAAATTATTGTCGATTCCATTGGTGCATGCTAAAGAAAATGACGTGTTATGGGTCATATCAGTGAACGGCTTATAATAATTGATCGTAGTCCAAGGTTACACCGAGTTACATCAACAAGGAACGCGCGAATAGGTTTGAATTTGTAAATGACAGCACGAAAAGTTTTTAATTTGTAAATAATCCAAATTGAGTGGGTTCCAAACACTCATCAACTTTCTGATTGTTTAACAAAACGGGGAGCAGCTTCTAAAACTTTAAGAATTTATTCACACCATCATTAGAACTAAGTTCATCAGTTGAAAGTTCATTAAACACTTTATCCCTAATTCCACTTGTATCTTTCTCATCCAGGCTCAGAGCTATGGCTAAAGCTTGCTTTTCAGAAGGTAAATCAGTTAAACTTCTCCAAGCCTTGATTTCTTCCAGCCATCGATCATATGTTTTTTCTGAGCTATTAAAAGCTGGTGGTGTTTTAAAAGATGCAGCCATTGTATTGTAACTTTCACTATTACCTATGAACCACGCTCTGCTACCATGTTAAGTATATTTATAATCTCTTTATTCAATCATAGCATGTCATAGGTAACAACTCTAGTCCACCTTCATCTCACCTTGACTCCTAAACACACACTACTAGCAGACGACATAGTTAACAGATCTCCACTTTTTTACTTTTTGAGGTACAATATAAATATAAATACAATATTACACTCTCACAAGGTGGAACTAATATAAATATACAAATTATATAAAATTACCAAATTATACATAAATAATCATTTACAATAAACAAATTCTCCATTTATTTCTTTTTTTAATTTTTTTTTTCTTAAAATATCAAAATATGTACATGTTTATAAATATTTTTATCACATTTTATCTTGGAAATCTAAAAATTAGATCTTAAGGGCAAGGTAAAGTGACACCATTTTGTCACAACACCTGAAATGATGAAAAAATTATTTCAAAAACCAGAACATTGGCCCTTGGATACAAAGGTCTTAAATAAAATACATTAGTCACAGACAATTAATTTACAAGCACTGGTCCTTTAAACCCATCTTGTAATCATTGAGGCGTGAATTTATGGTCAAAAAATCACAAAATGTCCATCAAACGCGGTTACAGCTACAAGAATTATTTCAAATTTCTGCGCTTACTTACCCAACTTAAATACCGCCCCATGATGTGTACAACAACAGCCGAGACCCGCTTTTTCTATTAACCTTTCTCTATTAATGTAATACCAGTTTAATTACTTCTGTATACCCTAACCCTCCCATGTGGCATAGCCATTTTGTTTATTCGTGACGTGCGACGTCTCCACTGACCCTCTGTTGACATATAACAAGAGCACGTAATATCAACAGTATGATCGAAACTCCCGATGGATTCAAAATCGAGCGAAATCATTGATTTACATACCCATATAATTTTAAAGCCCAAACCATTGCATTTAGTTCTAGATCAGCCATTCAATACGTTCCATAATTTCGAACGTAGTCCCAATAACCTTCACCTTCTATTGGGATTACTCCGCGTCAAAGTATTTTTTGGCTCAGTTTTTTAATTGGTCTTAATGTGTGTCATATTATGTGGCATGCTCTTTGACACATATCAGTAAGATTATGTTGCATAAATTATAAATTCTTGCTGAAGTGTAACTTAGTGAATTTAAATTGGCCATGCTGCACTATTGCCATTCGCTGCAGAACATTCACAAGGTGTTATTAGGCCTCCTAATGTCAACAATTCAGAAATTTGACAAAAACTTAATTCGTGAATATTATGAGAGTAATGTTTTGTAAGGATAAAATTTGAAAGTTACTGTGACATTATGTAGCATCGATGTCATTTGTGATCGGATAGCCGTTCTCTGGAGATGTGTGTTTTTTTAGGAAGATGGGACGAACTGTCATAATAGTTACACCATGTGCTTTCGCGTCGTCAAGCGATCTCAAATTCGTTGAATAAAGGTTATTTTCATATTGGTAAGTACACACTGCATTCTTACGTTGCAACTTATGTTGTGGTGGTATCCATTTGGAAAAAAAAGGTTTTAATTGCTTATCTTGTATTTTGTTTGGAACTACGGAACACCACAGGGAACACCACAGGTAGCACCTGCCGAAATGCATTATCAACTTAAAAAATAATTGTTGAATATTTTAAATTATCTCTTAGTGCTACATTTTGTGGGTTTTGTAGAAGTTAAAATTATCAAGCTTAGCCAATTTTAAGGGCCTATATTATTAAATTAGTTTTTGATGTCTTATTTTATTTAAGACATGGTTTGTTGTTTTTTTTTATGTTAAAATTATTTTATAATAATTACCGGTATTATTATTATAATTATGTGTTACTTATTTAAGATTTGTTTCATATCACTTTTTCATTGATATAGCCTACCTTGTAATTATTCTTCTTTTTTTACAGAGTTGGACAATATAATTAACGCAGATTATGGTGGCAGTGTTGTTTTAAAGGAGGTAAATCGCTAATGTTTGGGACTTAAAATTGACACAAATGGTTCACAACACATATAATAATGTAACTCCAATTTCAAATCAATTATGTTTGGCAAAATAAGTCAGAAGTCTCAATGGAATAACAATCGACTTTAGCGTCTGGTTATTCCAAATTCAAGTCTACAATAATAGTATTTATTGTGCATACTCTCCCGATAAGAATATGTCGTCACCGCTTAACATGACTTGTGGAATATGTCTAGCCTCGTTGCTCGTTCTTCGAATCCCTTAATACAAAAGGCGCTGAAACGCATTATGGTACACAATATGTGTGTCGGTGTATCAATAGTAAAATGATTTTGTCTTAAATATCAGATATAAGAAGTCCATCCTTCCCAGGTAAGATCACAACATCAATGTTGATTTATACTGACACATAATTTGTATTTTCTAGGTCGAAGACTTTGGATAATATGATATTTAGTTAGAGATTTGTGTAATGTGACAGATAAACAAGTAAAATTATGATTTCTTTGGAATTTAAAGCAGCATTACAAATTATGTGGCATATGTCAGTGATAACATGGTATGTATTGTTAAATTATATGAAAAAAAATCAAAAACATTAAACATTCTAAGTCAAATAAAATATGTGAATACATGAACATGTAGGCCCTATGTGGTGATTTAAAATCCTCTGAACTGATGGTTAATGTATCTACAATGGTAGCTGTCTATTTTTTTTAATCTAGTATACCTAAAGCAGCTCTAGACAGTAAAGTTACACTTTTGCAAAGTGGCGAGTGTTGTGCATGGACAGGGTATGCCCAAATGATAATATCACTCTTACACAAACCCTGTTGGCAAGTTTACAAAGCTATGTAGGCCTTCATCAGACAAACCCTACTAGAAGACATGTACATTGTACATCTTTGATTCATGTATGTCAGCATCTCATTAACTAGAACATCTGATATCACTACACATGTAAATGTACATGTATATTGATCAATTGATGTTTAATTATAGAATTTGTGTTTGTGCTGGATTTAGAAAATGAATTGATACATACACCTTTACATTATTTATTTTTCAGATTAAATATAGGATGCTTGTCTAATGAATGCCAGGAACTGAAATATGATTTAGTATTTGTTGACTTTAATATATATTAATAAATGGTGGGTATAAAAAATCGTAAATTATGTGGATTATTCCTTTTGATGTATATACCTGTACATTAGATGAAAGCTTTTTAAGTAAATTAGGTGGCCGAAGCTTAACGCATGCACATTTGATCACAAGTTCTGTCATTGAGTCTACTGGCGTGGTTTCGAATCTCCGGTTGTATGTGGCAAGTAGTAGGGTTGCCTGTCCAACCTTGTGTGTTTTTCCGGCTTCGTTGTCCTCCCATTGCAGAAGACCCCTATGCGCAAGCGAATTATTGAAATAAAATTAAAAAACATATGTTAGTCCCGAAATGACATAGTTTGAGTCAAGTAGCGTACTTTAAGTTGTCTACCTGTATGTGGCAGGTACATGTAGTAGGGTCGCCTGTCCAACCTTTTGGGTTTTGTCTGGGTCCTCCTACTGCTAAAGACCCCCATGCACCAGCGAATTATTGAAATAAATTTGAACCATGTGTTAGTCCCAAAATGACCTAGTTTGTATCCAGAAGTCATTAAACCACACTCTCTTTGTCTCTCTCTTACACACAAATAATACACTCATAACTATATACATGTAATAGAGAGAGAAATGGAGTTTAACGTCCACTCAACACAACAAGGTCATTTCGGGACTAACATATGGTTTAATTTTATTTCAATAAATCACTTGCGGGTAGGGGTCTTTAGCAGTGGGAGGAAACCCACGCGGTTGAGAAGGCGCCCCTATCGCCATGCCACATACGCTCACACTAGGGCTCGAAACCACAGCCGCAAGCCAGAGATGACCGGCCAGCTAGAGGTCGAAGTGCGGCACTCTAGACCACTTGGCCATCCCAACTACCCATATACATGTAATAAGCCTTAGCAGACATACATACATTGTAATATAGCCCTGTATTCAAGTCATGAAAAATCCCTGCAAAATGCCTATTGTAATAAGAAGTCATATCAGGAATATGAAGGCTATTTGTACAATGTGTACTTCGTATCATATAAGGGCAATAGTGCTGTTCACTGTGCCACTAGTGGTGCATGTACCATACATCTGCAATGAAAGTAGTGCATGAAACCTTTGAGGTCCTATAACTAAGTTTTTTTGTTTTTTTTCAGATTTCAAGTCTTGATGGTTGGCAACTTTTAGCCATTCAAATTTGTCTGTGTTCTTTTTTATACGCCCACATTTTCATGTGGACGTATTATGTCGTCGCCCCTGTCCGTCTGTCCGTCCACAATTGTTTGTGGACTCTCTACAGGTCACAATTCTTGTCCGATTTTGACGAAACTTGAAATATAGGTTTATCCCCAAAAGATCTCGGCTGCTTTCGATATTGGCACGTATCGAATCAAAACTTCATGGATTATGGCCCCTGATTGTACGAAAAAGTATGTTTTTAGCTTGTGGACCCTATAGAGGTCACAATTTTGAACCGATTTTGATGAAACTTGACATGCATGTTTATATCCCAAAGATCTTGGTTCCTTTCGATATTTGCGCCTATCAGAACGTAATTTCCTGAATTATGGCCCCTGATTGTCCAAAAAATCACCTATTTTAGCTTGTGGTACCTCTGAAGGTCACAATTATTATCCGATTTGAAAAACCGTTCGATAATATCACCGTTTCACCCTAAGGAAGGTTGATTTCAAATTTCGGGAAAATCAGACCAAAATTACCATACAAAATGGCCGCCGTTCGTACGCGAATACTGTTAAAAAATGGTATATCCAGGTTGTGGACCCTGTAGAGATCACAATTTTAATTTGATTTTGATGAAACTTGAAATGCATGGTTATAACCCAAAGATCTTGGTTCCTTTCGATTTTTGGGCATATCGGATTGTAACTTCCTGAGTTATGGCCCCTAATTATACGCAAAATCGTCTTTGTTTAGCTTGTGGTCCCTCTGGAGGTTACAATAATTATCCGATTTAAAAAATCGTTTGATTATATCACCGTTACACCCTAAGAAAGGTTGAGTTCGAATTTCGGTAAAATTGGACCAAAATTGCCATACAAAATGGCCGCCATTCGTACGCGAATACTGTTAAAATATAGTATATCAAGGTTGTGGACCCTGTAGAGGTCACAATTTTAATTCGATTTTGATGAAACTTGAAATGCATGGTTATAACCCAAAGATCTTGGTTCCTTTCGATATTTGGGCATATCGGATTGTAACTTCCTGAGTTATGGGCCCCTGATTATACGCAAAATCGTCTTTGTTTAGTTTCTGGTCCCTCTGGAGGTCACAATTATTATCCGATTTAAAAAATCGTTTGATTATATCACCATTAGACCCTAAGGAAGGTTGACTTCGAATTTGGAAAAATTCGGAACAAAATTGCCATACAAAATGGCCGCCGCGTGTACACGATTACTGTTATAAAATGGTATATCAAGGTTGTGGACCCAGTATAGGTCACAATTTTGATTCAATTTTGATGAAACTTGAAATGCATGGTTATAACCCGAAGATCTTGGTTCCTTTCATTATTGTCCGAGAAATCGCCTATGGTCCCTCTGGAGGTCACGATTTTTATCTGATTTAAAAAAACGTTTGACTCTATCACCGTTACACCATATGGAAGGTTGAGTTTGAATTTCAGGGGAATCGGACCATAATTGCCAGACAAAATGGCCACCGTTTGTACGCTAATAGTGTTAAAATATGGTATGTCAAGGTTGTGGACCCAGTATAGGTCACAATTTTAATTCGATTTTGATGAAACTTGAAATGCATGTTTATAACCTAAAGATCTTGATTCTTTTCGATATTTGCGCATATCAAATTGTAACTTAATGAATTATGGCCTTTGATTGTAGGAAAAATAACTTTCGGTTTTGCTTGTTCTCTATCCATCTCTCGAAAATGTGGGCGTATCCTGCCTGGCAGTGCCAGCTTACTATCTTTATAAGCTTGTAGCTGCGCAATCCTGACTTAGGAATTTGCTCCATTATTTGGTAAATATTTTATTTCAAAGTCATCATTTTGGATTTCCAATTTCCATCCATTTTTTTATTGTTCTGTTTCATCTCAGGTACATACATGTACATGTAGATACCAACATATCTGCATTAAAGCCGGTGTCAATCCCTTTCAGGTTGTTGTGACAATATGGTGTCACTTTACCTTGCCCTTAAGCTTTAGCAGACTTACATATATATAGAGCCCTATATGCATTTTATTATTTTAAAAAATGGGCACAAGTTATTATTCTAATATATTACATATAATCTCAGAAATATGAAGGCCATTAATTGTAGTACAATGTGTCAAACTAGCAGCTGCTTGTACCTAATATCATAAATAGTGTTCACTGTGTCACTAGTGGTACACCATACATCTGCAGTGAAAGTAGTCCTTGAAACAAAATGGCCTTTTGTTTACAAATTTTTGTCAAACTTTGTGAACCTAGAACTAAGTTTTGATATTTTTTTTTCAGATTTCAAGCCTGGGTTATTGGAGTTTGTTTATCTGGGCAACTTTTAACTTGATTCATTTTCCTGTATTTTGATCCATATAGCCTGTAGCTGCGTAGTCCTGACATAGGAATTTGCTTCATTATTTGGTTAATATTTTATTTCAAAGACATTTTTTAGAAATTTGATCCATTTTTTATTGTTCTGTATCATCTCAGGCACATGTAGATACCAATATTTAGGCATAAAAGCTTGTTTAAATGTCTTTTTGAAAACCTCCCATTTCAGGTGTTGTGACAAAATGGTGTCACTTTACCTTGCCCTTAAATATATGATATATACAATTACAAATTATTTGTTTTTAAAACATAATCTTCCAGATCTGCAGGTTTCACTTAAAGTTTTTGAAGCTGCTCCCCGTTTTGTTAAACAATCAGAAAGTTGATGAGTGTTTGGAACCCACTCAATTTTACTAATTTCCCTGTTTTCTAACATTTGCTTAACACTTGCAATATCAATGCGCAAATGCTTTTCCTGAACAAGTTTTGTAGAATACAAATTATCATACAATGACTTATTATCAACATAACAAAAAATTGGAATTTTACAATAAGTATTTACAATCTCACTTAAAATTGCCCGGACATAAATTGCCATGTCTAGAGCATCACATAATGCCAAAGTTTCTGCAGCTATAGTGCTCTTTACAACCCTCCTAATTTTCTTAGAACACCACACTATTGGACAAACTGAATCAGAACTACCCTGTAAAAATATTACATATCCCTCAGCACTTGAAACATTATCACATAAATTTGCATATGAAGCATCAGAAAATACAATAATCTTAATATCTTTTAAAGCACCTAAACAAGGAAACATTAATTTACAACTGTCACCTTTCAGCTTCTTTACACATTTATGTGCTAATATTAAATGCTCAATTTTTGGCCTTTTCATAGAAACAGCCAAATTTAAAATTTCAAAACATAGATCGGGACGAGATTGATTTGAAACCCAGCTTAACTGACCAATGATTTCTCTTAAATTAGTAATTTCAAATTCATTCAAATCACTATCCTTATTTTCATACCTAGCGCCATTTATATTTATATTTTCAACTTGCTTAATGTAAGATTCTTGGTGTAATATAATACAATTAACACAATTCTGTAATTCTAAGCCAATATACTTAAATAAACCTGATTCTTGTTTTCCACTTACAAATGATTCAAGTACTTTATCTATAACTGACGTTTTAAACTTATCATTTCCTCGCCATAGATATCATTAACATGAGTTAGAAACATGCCAGATATACAATTTTCATGAAAGAAAAAGAAAAATGCAGGATCAATGCTAGATATTGTACATCCTATCTTAAGTAACTTATTTTTCACACTCATATACCAATTCCTAGATGCATCACTTAGTCCATAGACGCATTTTAGCAGTTTCCAAATAATACCCTCACCATCCACCTCTCTTGGCGGTTTTAAATACACTTCACGAGAAATGTCATCTCCCTGCAGGAAAGCTGCTTTGATGTCAATTGACTGACATGCCCAGTTCATTGTTGCGGCTAATGAAAGAAATATTCTCAGAGTTTCTTTTGTAGCAGTAGGCGAATCTGCCTGTATATCTGATTCTTCAAACCCACGAGCCACCAAACGAGCTTTAAGAGATTCATGGTTATTAATCAGTTTTTTTGTTATCACCCATCTAGTTGAAATTGTTGATTGACCACAATCTGGCACTTCCTCATACACTTTAAAACGTTTCCAATTCTCTAATTCTGCATGTTTAGCTAATTTCACATCAGACGACGCTTCATTTACTTCTACTACTATCTCATCACATTGGTCTGAAGCTTTCCATTCACTCAAATCCTTCACAAAATCTACACCTTTTGCATTATCATCACCACTGTCTCTAATATTTAAATACGCCCAATTTCTACCTGTCGCTTTACCACCTCTACTCAATACTGTCGCTTCAATCCACTGATCGCTATTTTTCAACTTATATTTAATTTGCTCATTATCACATGGTAAATCTGTTAACTTTTGAACAGATCTACCAACAGTTAAATTTTCCTTCTGAGCTACCAAATCTTCATCACTATCGAATTCAACCGGCACAGTTTTATCATTTTCATTTCCATCCAATTTATCTTCATTTAGTTTATCATTTTTCTGCTCAGTGAATTCTTCTCCAACCTTGGTTAAACGACATTGATGAATTCCTACAAATACACTACCGTGTCGAACAAATACCACTTTTCCATCCTGCCCAATCACTTTACCAGGCCCTCTCCACTTATTGCTGTCGTCTCTTTTATAATATACAAGTTCCCCTTGTTCAAATGGACCACTAGATGTTCTGATCTGATGTCTTAAAGCCCTACGAATTCTTTCAGAGGCTTCTGCCTGAATGAACGCTCTTCTCCCAGCATGTAACGCATTCAAATGGCTGGCAAAGGTTGCACTTATTGTCTTTCCTTCTAAAGCAGGAGGTTTATCATCCATAACTGATGGTAAATTTGGGTTCACACCGAAAACAAGTTGATGGGGGCTCCACCCATAAACCATCTGTAAGCTGTTTTTCGCATTCACAGCCCAGGCTAACGCTACTTTAAGTTTCATTTGCGGATCATCCTCTAAAAGCTTAGCTACACAATCGTCTACAACTGAATGATTCCGTTCACAAAGACCATTCTGCCAAGGACTCCTGGCAGCTGTATTGATAACCTGAACATTCAAATTTTCGCACATGTCCTTGAACTGATCATTTTCAAATTCACCACCGTTATCAGCTAAAAACTTTTTAGGAGCGCCAAAACCACCACCTATCTATTTCAGCATGACTTCCTCTACTATGACATCAGGTTTTTTTTGATAAATAACACTTGCTAAACTGAATCGTGTTGCCAGATCAATTAAATGTAAGAAATACACATTTGCATTCCACTGTTTTAATTCCATTGCTACACATTCATTAAATTCTGTCGCCATCGGAAGACAAACTACCGGTCGAGATGGAGTCCGTTTATAACGTTTACAAACTTGACAATTATCTGAAATTTCATCAATATTAGTTTGAAATTCTGTTTCATAAAATCCAGCATCTTTTATTAAGGCTTTTAGTCTACAACTTGTGGGATGTGCAAATTGCTTGTGAAGTTTTTGCACCATTTTATATTTATCGGTATTATTACTATTACCCTCAGTCTGAAAAACTTCAAATGTGTCTCTAATATCTATATCAGATTGTTCTAGATCTATACAATAATGTCCAGCCGTAGAACAATGAAGTTTTACATCTGTGCCGAATATTTGTGCAGAATCATTTTCAAGATCAAGTTTTACTTTAGCGCGTTTCATAGTTTCTTTACTTAAAAGAAGAGGTATGTCACTATCTACCACATCTGTTTCTAAAACACATTCCACACCAGCTAACTTACATGGGATTTTAATTCGTCCCAATGATTTCAATTTACAACCCCCTCCAAATTTGAAAATAGTATCACTATCTAATTGTTCAATACCCTGACGTTCTCTATCACTTAAACTGTCTAGATAACATTTCATCCATCCCTTACCTGCAACCGTTGAAGAACAAGCACTATCTAAAACTGCCGAATATAATGTTTCACATGCAAATGTTTTCATTTCCATGGGCTCACTTCCAGTGTATAGAATAGCCTTTTCTGGCCCTTGTGACTTACTCATGTTCTCGTAAGAATAGGGACAGTCTTTTACGAGATGTCTGATTGATTCACAACTACGACACTTTAATGGTGTGTTCCATCAAAGGAAATAGAATTGGTTTCAACATTTGATTACTCTGATTATATTGATTACGCTGATTACTTTGATTATACGCTCCTCTATATCCATAATTAAATCCTCCTCTCATTCTCCTCTGACCTCTTCTAAAATCAAAGTTACTTCCCCTTCCATATCTGCTAAAATTCCTTGCTTCCAACACATCTTCTTCTCTCTCGCTAATATAGGAGTCTTGTTCAACTTTAATACTAGATGACGCACTTTTGATACCATCACATGACACAGCAGAAATCGACTGTTTACCGAAGAATTTCTTTAATGAATTACCCATTTGTTTAAATAAAGTCTGAGTCTTACTGTAATCTACCCCCGTTAACACCAATTGACGATCTTTACTTTCTAAGCCAGCTCCATCTAATAATTTGAAGGCTAGAACAGCGGCAGGTAGATCCATTCTAAACTTCTTTGATCTGTTATATCTCTTTTCAAATTCACTCACATAAACTTCAGTACACATGTCTGTTTTTTTTTAAATTTGTCGAACTCTAAATAGGCTTCATAAGCTTCAGTTAGTTCATCCTTTTTGAACAGTTTGTCCATGAAATCGGTCAATTTATTCACACCATCATTAGAACTAAGTTCATCAGTTGAAAGTTCATTAAACACTTTATCCCTAATTCCACTTGTATCTTTCTCATCCAGACTCAGAGCTATGGCTAAAGCTTGCTTTTCAGAAGGTAAATCAGTTAAACTTCTCCAAGCCTTGATTTCTTCCAGCCATCGATCATATGGTTTTTCTGAGCTATTAAAAGCTGGTGGTGTTTTAAAAGATGCAGCCATTGTATTGTAACTTTCACTATTACCTATGAACCACGCTCTGCTACCATGTTAAGTATATTTATAATCTCTTTATTCAATCATAGCATGTCATAGGTAACAACTCTAGTCCACCTTCATCTCACCTTGACTCCTAAACACACACTACACATCATGCAACCCTCATCACCTGACCTGTGTATACACAGCACACACCTGGACTGACATGCACTCACTCTCACTGTCACTCTCTCACACACCACTGCTAGCAGACGACATAGTTAACAATTATTGTTCATGCACCAACTGTGGAAGAACATAACAAAAGTTTTGAGAATGTTATTCCTGTTATAAGTGAAAAAGGTATGACGCTGAACAAAGACAAGTAAGTGTCAGTTTAATATGACTAATTTAGAGTTTATGGGTCATGTATTATCCGATAGAGGAATAGTACCTGCAAGCGTTAAAGTGCAAGCGATCATTAATGCTCGTGCACCACAAACTGCGACTGAAGTACGTAGTTTCTTAGGACTTGTAAATTTTACAGGACGTTATATTGCTGATTTATCAACTGTTACAGAACCACTTCGTATATTGACAAAGAAGAATGAAAAATTTGTATGGGGTTGGTCTCAACAAAACGCGTTCAATGAATTGAAACGCCGGTTATCAAGTACAGAAACTTTAGCGTATTTTGATAAAGGTCATTGCTGATGCGAGTCCTGTTGGACATGGTGCGGTTTTAATCCAAATTCATAATGGAGAACATAGAATTATTTGTTATGCAAGCCGTAGTTTAACTGATGTAGAACAGCGTTACTCCCAAACTGAAAAAGAAGCCCTCGCACTTGTCTGGTCATGTGAACATTTCAACGTGTATTTGTTAGGAACTGATTTTGAACTGTTAACTGACCACAAGGCTTTAGAGTATATTTATTCGACTAGATCAAAGCCTTGTGCCCGTAAGTGAATCAAAAGTTACAGATGTCAGAGGTCGTAGTATTGACCAGGCTTTTGTTAGGTTTATAGCGAAACAATCGACACCTAAAGACTATGTCTTAATGATCCCGAGTGTGAAGCCATTCGTAATCATCTACTACAAGGTAAATGGGAGAACATTCAATTCAAAGAATATTTACCCATGAGGCATGAACTTTGCGCCATAGGAAATTAGTACTTAGAGGAACAAGAATTGTCATTCCTGCTGAACTACGCGAGAAAGTAATGATTTTAGCGCATGAAGGACACCCAGGCATAGTAGGCATGGAACAACGACTTCGTTTGTGTGTATGGTGGCCTGGTATTGACAAACAAAGAGAAACTTTTTGTAAATCATGTTATGGATGCCAACTAGTAAGTAAAGCTACATTGCCAGAACCAATGAAGAGAACACAGATACCGTCCGCACTGTGGCAGCACTTAGCAGCTGATTTATTGGGACCTCTACCAACAGGAGATTATATATTCGTTTTAGTTGATTACTATAGTAGATATTTTGAAGCAGAAGTTACCAAATCTACAACCTCAGACAAAATCATATCTATGCTGAATAAGATGTTTGTTACCCATGGACTACCGTTATCAATTTAAACTGATAATGGGCCTCAATTTATTGGTTCACAATTTTCAGACTTTAAGATAGAATATGGTATCGAACACAGGAAATCGGCACCCTTGTGGCCACAAGCAAATGGCGAAGTAGAAAGGCAAAATTCATCTATAATGAAACGAATTAGAATTGCACAAGCTGAGAAGAGAAATTGGAAGGATGAACTTGACAAATATTTGATGATGTATCGCAGTACTCCGCACTCAACTACAGGTGTTAATCCCGCTGAACTATTATATGGCAGAAAAATTAGAACAAAATTACCACAACTTAGTGAATTTAGCGATGATGTAGAAGTTGGCGACCGCGATTCTGAAAGAAAAGAAAAAGGGAAAGTGTATTCTGATAATAAGAGACATGCTCGAGAAAGTGATATTACCATTGGAGATAAAGTACTATTACGTCAGGACTATCAAAATAAGTTTTCAACTAACTTTAGTCCAAATATGTTTGATGTGATTCGTAAGGATGGAAATAGTGTGTTAATTCAGGCAGGGGCGGCGCCATGGGGGGGCAAATCCCAATAATCTGGTATGCCCTCTGTTTGCCCCCCCAATAATTTTTTAAATAATTTATAGTAGGTTTACAGCAGAATGGGCTTGTAAGAAATCACTCTCTGACAGAGTCGGGATGTGAGATTTAATCACCGTAGAAGGTATTGATTACAGAAACGTATCTCAAACTCTAAACAATAGCATGTGAATCACTTATAAAGTGCTTTTAACGATCCTCAAAAGTTTTTTGGGTATAGGTTCAACGCGGCGTAAATATGCATTCACTTGATACACTCAATCCGTTCGTTGACACCTCCCTCTTTTTTCGGATATGCTGGTGATTTGGCGACGAACAGTATCTGGTCAGCTCTTCTTATCTCAAAGACCAGTATCTGAAATACTGCCAGACTGCATTTCAGGCAGTTCATTTAATAAAATATTGTGATGAAAATATTCATTCAATTTAATTCACTCGCTCCGTCGGTTAACCAGTTTCCTCTCTGGTCGGATAAACTAGTGATTTGGCGACAGGCGGTATCTGGTAAGCTTGTTTTATCTCGACGATCAGTGCCTGAAATACTGCCAGATACTGCATTTCGGGCAGTCTACTTTTTTAAAATTTTCGGGGGCTTTGTTGAGGTTCGCAAGTCCGTTAATTTGACACTTTCCTCTCTGGAGTCAGATAGACTAGTGATCAGGGCCCGAGTTCACAAAGAAAAAAAAATCTCAGTCAATATTTCTGCTCAAAGTTGAGAATATTCTCAAATTGAGAACATTCTCAATTTTGGTGTTCACAAAAGCAGTTGAGCAAATTCTCAGCTTGAGTATTCTGTTTAACGGAGTCATCGATTACGTCATGTTATTTGTTTTCAATGCTACAAGCGACTGGGGTCAGCTCTATCTATTAGCCAATGAAATCACTAGGAATAAAATCTATTTTTAGATACCAGTGTTTTACACCGTAGAATTAGCGGGTTCAATAAGAAATGAATGGAATTGGGTCAAATGAACAAGCTCCTATCACTATCATCTTTTTTTTAGTCTTTGTATTATAATATAATTATTTTTTTTCACGAAGGGCAGGATGGTAGAAATGCTTCTACAGCCTTATCCTTTACCCTTCTTAAATAGAGTTATTATTATTATGACATTCGCTGTAACGAAAAATGTAAACAAACATATTCCAACGTCGTCTGTTAATGTTATGCTTGTCACAAACTAAAAATGGAAGGCGGTGGCAGGAAGAGGGCCGCTAAGTAATCAAACGCAGAGGAGATGATTCTAATAGAAGAATATATAGGGAAGCTACTTTATTTGGTAAAATAAAGGGGTGTGGTGCCTTGGGGAAAATTTCCAAAATGAAAGAAAATAGGTGTCGTAAGTTTAGCTTAGGCCTATTTATTAATAGACTTATCCCTAAATCTTTAGCCTACAGGTAGGCCTACTATCTTATTCACACAAATCAAATCAATATTAAAATTTCAACAAGTTTAATCTTTATTAATAGTGATACTTAGTAATATAAAATACTAATAATATCGTGATATTAGATAAATATCACATTCACACGAATCACGGTCAAAATAGGCCTATAAGTAGGCCTATAAATTAAATTACAAATTCTAACTAAATCTACCATTTAAATATTGTTTACTATTTCAGTCTATTTATAACAAAAAAGAGGGGCATTGGAAAATTAAAAAAGAAGTATCATAACTATAACATAAAACAAAGAAGTAGGCCCTATGTCTAACTAAGTAATAACATTGTGTGTAAGATTTAAATAAGGAACTGACAGTTAAAAAACTAATTTTAATCTATATAAAAAAAACCAAAGCTTGAATGTTATGAAATTAATGCCGTTTTAAAAATCATAAATACTTTATTTATAAATAATTGTACTATTAGTATTAGCATAGACCTACTATTAATAAAATGTCTGTAAAAAATTTAGACTTAAGTACGCTTAGCAGCTTTCTCAAATATTTGAGAACTTTCTCAACTTTGAGAACAAAAATGTTCTCAAATTGTTTTGTGAACTCCATTTATTCTAAGAACGTTTGATTTGAGAAAATTCTCAAAGTTGAGCATAGATTTGTACTTAAGTATGCTTTGTGAACTCGGGCCCTGGCCACAGACGGTATCTGATCAGTTTTATATATCTCTACAATCGGTGCCTGAATACTCCCAAACAGCATTTCCGACAGTCTATTTATTAAAAATTTCTTGGGGAGGTCCCAATATCACCCACATGGACTCCCTACTCGTGACTGGATTTCGTCGAGGTTCGCATGTCCGTTCGTTTGACACTTTATCTCAAAGATCAGTGCCTGAAATACTGCCAGGCTGCATTTACGGTAGCCTGTTTTTCAAAAAATTTCTGGGGGAGGCCCCCCCTACCCCTAGTTAAAACTCGTGCCTTTGCCCCCTTAACCTTGAACTTTGCCCCAGCCTTGCCCCTCCAGCCACCGGCGGCTAGCGCCGCCACTGAATTCAGGATGACAATGCACCGTATAATCAATATCGTAGAAATATTACACGTGTGAAAAAGTATCATGGAAAAATGTCTAATCATAGTGAAAATCAAATAGAAACTGCAGAGTTGCCTATTATTGAAAGTGAGTCAAATAATAATAGTGTGTGTGAATCACCAAGTGAAAATAAGAGTCATCCGAATCGTGATAGGTTACAAGAACAATTACCTGATAGTGACGGTATTCAAACAGAATCAAAATATCGAAGAACAAAAATGCCAGAAAAGTACAAAGACTATGAGTGTTATTACCTCTTTTGAAATAAAACTTGAGATATGAATGTGGGTTATTAATTTGTGATTATTTACTAAATCAAGTTTTTATTATAGGACTCTAATCGTACTATGAACAATCAAAGTGAAAATAGAAATATAAGTTGCAGATTTCAAAATAGAACAGTTTGAACTCTAAGAAAAAAAGTGATTGTAGTATCTGTAGATCATATAAATAATACTTATGTACATGTATGTTCGAGACTATGATTATTAGAGACTAGAGTTGTCTCTCATTGATAAGTTGTTAGTTTGTATCCAGTTCAATAAAGCATGGTCTGATTAAATTCGTCTGTTCCTAATGTGTTAAATCCGAAAGTATAGAAACTGTCCCTTGGCCATCCAAGTCTACAATGGTGAGACAGATCGATCTATAAATACCTCCATATTTAAATATGAATTTAAATGCTCAGTGGTAAGAAATGAACGCGACACATTGTCTCCGATTTGTTTGAATAACAGAAATGTCCCGTGTATCAAAGATCAACCATTGCCATTTGTTTTTAAATCATGGGATAAAGTCAATTAATTTTCGATAGAGCTAGACGATATACTTCAATAACACCGTCTATTTTTCTTATCGTTTTTAAATACAACATTATAGCACAGTCAAACTGTGGGAAATATTGACATCGTTTGTTATGGTTGGTTGATCAGAATGTTTTAAAACGTTGACCTAAATAGGTGTTGCATAACAAATGCAGTGTGTTGATACTTGATTGGTGCCATAAAGTAATAAACTAATTGACAAGCTACATGGATTATTTATTTCAACCAAAATGTTTATTAGAGACTTGCTGTCTGAATTACGGTTGTCGATTTTGTTTATAGATTTATTTAATTGACTGTTTCCGAGAACTTAAAAAATCTTGCAAAGTGAAATATATGGTTAAAACATTCATGGTATGGAAATAGAAAAAAAAGGAAACGTGTATAGTAAAAGTTACTGCGGCCAGTAACAAACTAACCTATGTTTAGTTTTAGTTTATGGAATTAATCTACAATTAAATGTACATATTCTTTTTAAAAAAAACTATTTAAAACAGTTATTTAAACTACATTCTCCTGGATTATTTTAAACCGCCGCCCACCGCGAAATTTTAAAAAGTCGGACTTTCCACTCATGTACAGTCATCACTTAGCACATCCATAGCTAGTTTGAAATGGGTTTATTTATGCATTTTATATTGATAAATCACACCTGAACAAGTTCATGTAATATATCTTTGGGTTTAAAACACAAATGAATTAAATGCCGTCATGTCCTGTTTTCAAGCACACATGTACATTGACACGTATCAGTCTGATAATACTTCAATGGCCTTTTCATTTCTGAACCAAAGAGTCTGGGTTAATGCTATATACTGTCAGTCAAGATTCCTAATTAATTACGTGAATTCACACGTGTCATCAAAAGGAATTGATAACTGACTAAAATAGAAGCCCCTTTAACAAATTGTTACCATGTCGTATTCTTGTAAACAATACTTTTAATCTTAATTGTCAGTTAGTAATCATTATCCAAATAGTTGACCTCATTATTAAAGAACAATTACAATTGGGATGCGACCAATCTGGATTTTCACACAAAATTGGTGCTGTCATCGTGGCTAAATTACGAACAGGCTACGATGAATAACACACCCCACCCTTTACAATATACATCATGTATTACCAGTAGGTTATGAAGGATTCTGTTAATTTTATTTACGATAAAACTCGGGATTTAAAAAAATATGGATATAAGAGATAATTCAATTTTTAAATCGGTACAGACTTATAAATTGGCATATGCACCGTGTGAAAAGAATACTTAATCATCATATTCGCAGTTGGCATATTCTGTTAAAATAATTCGCTAAGCCGGTGGTGATATTTTTTAATTTGGCACAAAAATCATCCCTTATATCGCACCCAAACATGTAATGCACGATTTCCTTTACACAAGGACTCTTTGATGTTTTCTCTTTGATGTGAATAATTCTCGCCTCAGTTACTATTAATAATCTAAATTCTGCCCGGACTAGATTTCCTTCACAAGAACTTGTTGTTCAGTGAAAGTGTCCACGGAAAATATGCAAATTAATATTTGTTTCTGTGATAATTATTGGAAAACAAAAACGATTATTATTTAGGATATTTATCGTTTGATGTATAAATACGGTAGGCAGTTTGTGCGTTGCATTTATAAGTTCAAGTATAAAAAAAGAAATATATTTAAAGGGATGAAGGGGCTATATAAGACATGCTATTTTTATACGCCCACATTTTCATGTGGACAAATTATGTCGTCGCCCCTGTCCGTCTGTCCGTCCACAATTGTTTGTGGACTCTCTACAGGTGACAATTCTTGTCCGATTTTGACGAAACTTGAAATATAGGTTTATCCCCAAAAGATCTCTGCTGCTTTCGATATTGGTATGTATCGGATCAAAACTTCATGGATTATGGCCCCTGATTGTACGAAAAATCACGTTTTTAACTTGTGGATCCTATTGAGGTCACAATTTTGAACCGATTTTGATGAAACTTGACATGCATGTTTATAACCCAAAGATCTTGGTTCTTTTCGATATTTGCCCCTATCGGAACGTAATTTCCTGAATTATGGCGCCTATTTTAGCTCGTGGTACCTCTGGAGGTCACAATTATTATCCAATTTAGAAAACCGTTCGATTATATCACTGTTACACCCTAAGGAAGGTTGAGTTCAAATTTCGGAAAAATCGGACCAAAATTACCAAACAAAATGGGTGCCGTTCGTACGCGAATACTGTTAAAAAATGGTATATCAAGGTTGTGGACCCTATAGAGATCACAATTTTAATTCGATTTTGATGAAACTTGAAATGCATGGTTATAACCCAAAGATCTTGGTTCCTTTCAATATTTGCACATATCGGATCGTAACTTCCTGAATTATGGCCCCTAATTTTACGCAAAATCGCCTTGGTTTAGCTTGTGGTCCCTCTGGAGGTTACAATAATTATCCGATTTAAAAAATAGTTTGATTATATCACTGTTACACCCTCAGAAAGGTTAAGATTAAATTTCGGTAAAATTGGACCAAAATTGCCATACAAAATGGCCAACATTCGTACGCGAATACTTTTTAAAAAATGGTATATCAAGGTTGTGGACCCTGTAGATTTCACAAATTTAATTCGATTTTGATGAAACTTGAAATGCATGGTTATAACCCAAAGATCTTGGTTCCTTTCATTATTTGCACATATCATATCATAACTTACTGAATTATGGCCCCTGATTGTCCGAAAAATCGCCTATGGTCCCTCTGGAGGGCACGATTATTATCTGATTTAAAAAAACCCTTGACTCTATCCCCGTTACACTATACGAAAGGTTGAGTTTGAATTTCAGGGAAATCGGACCATAATTGCCAGACAAATGGCCACCATTCGTACGCTAATAGTGTTAAAATATGGTATGTCAAGGTTGTGGACCCAGTATAAGTCACAATTTTAATTCGATTTTGATGAAACTTGAAATGCATGTTTATAACCTAAAGATCTTGATCTCTTCGATATTTGCGAATATCAAACTCTATCCATCTCTCGAAAATGTGGGCGTATCCTGCCTGGCAGTGCCAGCTTACTAAAACGATGTGACATGTTGATCTGTTTTGCAATGTGGGAAAGGGGAATCTGTATCTTTAGTTAAATACGAAATAAGTAAACAGTCTTCCAGCTTCTATCCAATACATGACATTTAATTTTGGGGACATACCATATATATTGACAGTTGGTTGCCGAATCGTCATTTTAATTGAATTTTTGTTAAACTAAACTACGGGGAGAAAATATACCTTCCTTGAAGTTATGTCAATTATTTGTTCATTTCTACGAGTATCGTTAAATTCTAGTTCATAATTAAAACTGATAATACATGTAAATTGGTATATAAAAAATATCCAGCATACTTTATGACATCCAGGTGCAAATCGCTACCTACTAAATATGTTTATTTATCAGTTTGTCAAATTATTGATATATTGAAAATAAATCAATCTAAACCAACTTGTGCTGTAGTTGTGTATAATTATTTGTTTACGTTTATTTCTGTAGCTACTAGACAGAATGTGTATGGCATTAGGCGGAAGAGTATCAGAAGAAATATTTTTTGGTAAAATCACAACTGGTGCACAGGATGACTTGAGGAAAGTTACTCAAAGTGCATATGCTCAGGTTGGTACAATTAATATTTGCTTATAGGTAGGGTGCCTCGAGGTTAAGAACAAAACTTTAAAAATATACACAGTTATGGTACTAATAATAATAATAATAATAATCGTGTCATTTTACAAGGGTAGCAAATTAGGCCTGAGGCCTTTTTCCAATTTGGTACTACATGTATATGTATACAAACTATTAAGAAACTGTTCCTGCGTGATATATCCATTTGACTGCTTTTGTGTAGGTGCAGCCGACATATTTGTTTAGGTTTTTCTATGTTAATGGAGTTGCATCATCTTGTTCATCAAAACATTTGATTTCTTTTCCTAAAAGAATGAAAAACTGCTACCATTCGGGACTGATTCAGCGTACACAACATTTTGGATCGGCCTTTCCTGCGTGCTTAATGTATGCATTTCAATTTATTTCAGTTTTTGTAGACCAATCTATTTATATTATCTGTATACCTACAGACACATAGATCTATTTATTGTCCCCCGAAAGGAGGGGACTATTAAAATGGGTTCGTCCATCTGGCTGTCTGTCTGTCTGTCTGTCTGTCTGTCCGTCCCTCTGCCTGTCCGTCACACTCTTTTGGACCCAATAACTCTTTTTCTAATTGAGCTAGAATGTTACATATAATAGGATTAGTAAAAAAAATCCTCATTAACAAACTTGACAAGACTGTGTGGATATAAAAATAACCAAGATCTTTGGGTTATAACCATGCATTTTAAGTTTCATCAAAATCGAATTAAAATTGCTACCTCTACAGCAGTGATGGGATTTTGCCCGGATATTCCGGACTTGTCCGAATCTTTTTTCCAAACGCCAAAAATTGTCCGACCGGGAATATGCCCAATTGGACATCAAGACATAGTGAAAAATATTCAAAATTCCAAAATCAATATAGTATACTGACTGAGAGTATAACTACCGCGCAACCCAATTATCTTTAACAATAGGCTGGATTGATTAGGTAATTAAGTGATCAACATATTTATGGTGTTATACCGACTATAAATCTACCTTGATAAACTACTTAATCTGCCTTGATTGACTGACTTATTCATCAATCTAATCATAAACAGAAATCATTGTTTCCCCTTTGATGGACTATTCAGCAATCCCATAGCTGTGTTTATAATTTTAATCTTATTCATGTTAGCCACATGGTTTCTGCATTGTCTCACGTTTTAATCTCCTTTGTTGTGTCGGACAATAACACGTAGAAATTAGTCATATATGTCACATATCCTGATAGTATATAATAACTCAAATCAAAATACATAGTATCCGATAACTTGTCTGTGATATATTTTTCAGTGAAAGCCAAAGTTAAATAAAGATATTTTACACACGCACTTATAGTTTAGTAATTAAATTGAAAGTAGAAATCTCGCGAGAAATTAAGAGATGTATATATAGCACCTATCATTAGTAGAAAAAAATAGACTGCGAGGGTCGTACAATAGATTCACCTTTGAACTCTATTGAGCATTGATAATCCCCGATAGCCTGATGTCTGAGAAAAGATTATATGTTGATGGCATATTGTTGGATTTATGATCATATTTTGAATGGGGTTTATGTCTTTAAATATACTAATAAAAATGCTAAGAAATGTTGACGAATTTTTCGATTGGAATGACATATGTAGTTAATTGTTTTAGACGATAGCACGTGCTACGGTCAAATGCAATTATTTAGCAGTTGCATTTATTAGCACGTTTTACGGCCAAATAAATTTCAGGATGTCATTTATTTACCTTCCGTATATAAATCGAAACGGAGTATCGGACAAAAGTCAGACTTTGCTGAAAAATGTACCGACGTGTGACCTGAAAAATGCCATTCTATTACGATGTCATGTAATTTTGTTAAAAATATTATTGACATAAAATTTGAATACTGTATACATATGAATTTTAATATATTTTGTTGACATCCTGACAATTGTGTTTTGAAAACGTCTGCTAAAATTACGATAAGAGTTATGCCCCTTTATTTTCAGGAAATAATGTCCGACCAGAAATACCCATCACTGATATAGAGAATAGAATTATTGTTGATAATTAATTGATCCCTATACTTGGATTATAAAAATAATAATGATATAATATAGACAAATTTAAGGTCAGTAATGTACATAGAATTAAAAAAAATGATAAATATGGATAAAATGGATGTACAAACAAAATTTAATTACTTAAAAAAAATAAATATATATAAACACCGATTATCATCAAGTGACTGTGGTCAGGTAACATCAATTCTCATTCTAAACCCGCTCTCCTTCTTTCAAAGTACACCCCTTTACACATAACCAAACACACAAATGTGAGATCTCGGCGATACTACCGAACAGCTTTTAATCACTATAATAATATTACATTAAATAAATACAATCATATATACAACCAATGTTATTAAATATATAATTAAACAATAAATATTTCAATATCAATAAAACAAAACCCTTGTTGTCTGTCTCACAGTATCGCCTGAAGTGACGCAAACGTGTCAATGCACGCACATTGACACGCGTTACCAATAACCTACTTTTAAGAAAGTATGGAAACACTTTTCCGCGACAATGAGAAAATAATTTTCCTCTCATTTCTTCGTCAACCGAGGAAAATATCATTTCTCATTCTAAACCCGCTCTCCTTCTTTCAAAGTACACCCCTTAACACATAACCAAACACACAAATGTGAGATATTGGTGATACTACCAAACAGCTGAAACTAAAGAACGGGACAGAACGAACAAATCAAAATTATAAACCCAAATTCATCGAAACATTTAAACGTTTATGTACATTATCTTATAACCACCTTTAGCACTTTCTGATTTCCAACGACCATGACGTTTAAATAACCGATCAGGGATTCCGAAATTAGCCGCCGCAGTGGCACCACCTGCACGTAATCCATGTCAACCAAAATCTCCAATACAATTTACAATAGGTTTAAATACCTCTATGAATTGTTCGTGTACTCGAGTATATCAAATAGATTTATTGGTTTTCCTCAAAACGTAACCAGATTTACATTATTTTAGTTAATGCTCTAAATATATACTCAGAACTGCCATCAGAAATATTAGCAACTTTAAGATAAAAAAGAAGATTAATAACAGGACAAAGTTTAGTATTCCCTTTCGAAATAACCACCCATGAACCGTCTCTATAAATGTCAGTCTGAACGACATAAATTTAAAACTTCCGATATTCTTAAAAATCCGCCAAAACATAATAAACATATAGTTATAATTCTTAAATGGTACAAATTATTCTTATCAAATTACAAGTCATATAATTGAGATAAATGATCAACAGTAATAATCTCTTTCTTCTTGATTGGTTTACTTAATATTCTTTTCCCACCCTCGAATACATGTTTATCATAAAATTTTCAGTTGCAGATTTATAACCCACTAAATTATGTATCCACCGAAAACTGAAAAAGGCATCATTTACCCTACTAACAGAACCGTTATTGTGGATAATATAAGATAAATACAATGAAAACATAAGAGGATCTACAGGTAATCTCACAGATACACCATTTTCTTCAGCCCATGTTTTCCATTTTATATAACCATATCGATATTTTCTATTTGTACTTTCAGTTCTTGAACGCTGTAACAATTTAAGAATTTTAACAAGCCTGAAAAAATAGATTTATATAGGAAAACAATTCATATAATACGTGTCTTAATTATTACACACAAGTACACGCTTTCATCAACAACACCATCAGCATGATCACCCGGTCAAATAGACCAATAACTTAAATCTGCTAGACCAACCCAGCTATCAGCAACCAATTAGGCGCTTAAGAGATCAAATAGATCCATCTTTTAAACCAATAGGTTTATAATAATCATTTTTATTCCTAAAATCAAATTCTGAAGTCAATGTCTAATGCAATCATATCGAAATCCAAGTCTCTGTTGCCGAACAACCCTTTTCCAGATTTACAAATAGTAAAATAGTGTTTATCACGACCCAGAAACATGTAACGTTTCACGGCATTAATAAAAATGTTGTCTGAAGGACACAAAAGTGGCCAATATCTACCAGAATACCAAAATGGCACTATGACTGTTCCATACGCCTTGGTAATTTTCATATGTAGAAGAACATGTTCTATCAAATATATAGGGGGTACAAACCAACCCCTTGAACCAGCCCAATTAAAGGTAAATGCATCAATTCCACAGGTACTCGGATTCCAAAATTTTGAATAAAACACAGGGAGTTTTGCATTCTGGGAAGAAGCGAACCAATCCACTTCATATGGTCCCCAGTGTATATCCAATTCCCCAAAAATATATTGGGAAATACCCCAATCGTCATAATCAATTATACGACAATAGAAATCAGCTTTTTCATTTTCCAATCTTGGAACCCAATCAATTTCTATAGAGACTGAATAAGTAAGCATAAATCTGAAAATTTCTTCCCTTTTCAACTATTTTAAAAACACTTTGATTATCAGAAAACCACTTAATTCTACAACCTTTAATACTATGAATAATTGACTTGTAACACTCAATTCCTGCCATGTAGACCTTTTAACACTCGCATCTACAGTCCACATACCATGCGCTATTCCTGCTGGGGATTCTAAACAATAGCCAGCAGAACCCAAATTACTTGCATTACTATAAGGAGGCAGACCACCATTAATTTCCCCATTGACTTCAATGTTAATTCTGGCCTCTTTGCCCACCTCCAACTTTTCCCCAAATTTTCGTTGGGCTGAATGCTTTTCCCTATAGACAGAGGAACAAATGACCATATCTTTGCACTAAAATTTGTATGAGGTTGACCACCAAAATTTTGAGATACACCAACTTGAAGAAGCATACCCAAAACATGTAACTAGTTGCCGTACTTATCACCGTAGCCAACCTGATAACTCAGTTATCCTTCTGCCTCAAAATCATGAATATTTACCAAAACCTGGCAGAAAATATTAATTCAAACCCTCTTCTTCCATTCTAGACCAACAAATCAACAAAAATGTCCATGCAAAGGGGAGAAAAGAGAAGGAGAGAGAATTGCTATAAATAGACGAACTACAATTTGTGGGTACCGAGAGTGTGAAATTTAATGGTGGTCTGCCTCCATAAACAATTTTATCACAAACTGTTTTATATTCTAGTGTTCTACTGAAAGTCTTGCATAAATTATCATTCCAAAAGACAATTTCATTTACTATATCAGAAATAAACACTACTCTAGCATTCCACGATAATGTCGATGCTATTACCCGACTCATAAATCGAGTCATAATTTGAGTTAAATTGCCTAAAACAACTGACATAGAAATAATCTGACCAACGATACTTGCTAAATGTTTAACATGTATCAATTTTGATCTTGAAGAAAATTGTAAAGCTTCTGTAAGGGACTTCTTTAGCTTAATAATTCGCCTATCTGGTATTTTTATAATCCCATTTTCTGTGTCTAAAATAACACCTAAATATGTTAAATTCTGGACCGGATCCCAGCAAGATTTACTGGATTTCGGTACAAAACTGGATGAAATAATATCTTTTTTATACGCCCACATTTTCATGTGGACGTATTATGTCGTCGCCCCTGTCCGTCCGTCCGTCCACAATTGTTTGTGGACTCTCTACAGGTCACAATTCTTGTCCGATTTTGACGAAACTGAAAATATAGGTTTATCCCCAAAAGATCTCGTCTGCTTTCGATATTGGCATGTATCGGATCAAAACTTCATGGATTATGGCCCCTGATTGTACGGAAAATCACGTTTTTAGCTTGTGGACCCTATAGAGGTCACAATTTTGAACCGATTTTGATGACACTTTACATGCATGTTTATAACCCAAAGATCTTGATTTCTTTCGATATTTGCACCTATCGGAACGTAAACTCCTGAATTATGGCCCCTGATTGTCCGAAAATTCACCTATTTTAGCTCGTGGTACCTCTGGAGGTTACAATTATTATCCGATTTAAAAAAACGTTCGATTATATCACCGTTACACCCAAAGGAAGGTTGAGTTCAAATTTCGGAAAATCGGACCAAAATTACCATACAAAATGGCCGCCGTTCGTACGCAAATACTGTTAAAAAATCGTATATCAAGGTTGTGGACCCTGTAGGGATTACAATTTTAATTCGATTTTGATGAAACTTGAAATGCATTTTTATAACTGAAAGATCTTGGTTCCTTTAGATATTTGCGCATATCTAATCGTAACTTCCTGAATTATGGCCCCTGATTATACGCAAAATCGTCTTGGTTTAGCCTGTGGTCCCTCTGGAGGTTACAATAATTATCCAATTTAAAAAATCGTTTGATTATATCACCGTTACACCCTAAGGAAGGTTGAGTTTGAATTTCAGAAAAATGGGACCAAAATTGCCATACAAAATGTCCGCCATTCGTACGCAAATACTGTTAAAAAATGGTATATCAAGGTTGTGAATCCTGTAGAGGTCAAAATTTTAATTCGATTTTGATGAAACTTAAAATGCATGGTTATAACCCAAAGATCTTGGTTCCTTTTAATATTTGCGCATATCGGATCGTAACTTCCTGAATTATGGCCCCTGATTATACGCAAAATCGTCTTGGTTTAGCTTGTGGTCCCTCTGGAGGTTACAATAATTACCCGATTTAAAAAATCGTTTGATCATATCACCGTTACACCCTAAGGAAGGTTGAGTTCAAATTTCGGAAAAATCGGACCAAAATTACCATACAAAATGGCCGCCGTTCGTACGCGAATACTGTTAAAAAATGGTATATCAAGGTTGTCGACCCTGTCGAGATCACAATTTTAATTCAATTTTGATGAAACTTGAAATGCACGGTTATAACCCAAAGATCTTGGTTCCTTTCGATATTTGCGCATATCGGATCGTAACTTCCTGAATTACAGCCCCTGATTATACGCAAAATCTTCTTTGTTTAGCTTGTGATCCCTCTGGAGGTCACAATTATTATCTGATTTAAAAAAATTGTTTGATAATATCACCGTTACACCCTAAGGAATGTTGAGTTCGAATTTCGGGAAAATTCGGAACAAAATTGCCATACAAAATGGCTGCCGTTTGTACGCGAATAATGTTCCTTTCGTTATTTTCACATATCAGATCATAACTTCCTGAATTATGGCCCCTGATTGTCCGAAAAATCGCCTATGGTCCCTCTGGAGGTCACGATTATTATCCGATTTAAAAAACTTGACTCTATCACCGTTACACCATACGGAAGGTTGAGTTTGAATTTCAGGGAAATCGGACCATAATTGCCAGACAAAATGGCCACGGTTTGTACGCTAATAGTGTTAAAATATGGTATATCAAGGTTGTGGACCCAGTATAGGTCACAATTTTAATTCGATTTTGATAAAACTTGAAATGCATGTTTATAACCTAAAGATCTTGATCCTTTTCGATATTTGCGCATATCAATTGTAATTTAATGAATTATAGCCTTTGATTGTAGGAAAAATCACTTTCGATTTTGCTTGTTCTCTAACCATCTCTCGAAAATGTGGGCGTATCCTGCCTGGCAGTGCCAGCTTACTATCTTTAACCATCTTGCGCTTGAATAATTAAATTCGTACGCGAGGAATGTGTTCCGAATCCATCATCTAAATACATTAAAATCCTCTTTCCCTCCCCCCTCCATTTAGATATCAAAGGTCTTGTTACCTTTGTAAAAATAAAAGGAGCGGAAGTCAAACCAAATGGTAGAACTGTTAATTTGTAAAACCTTATATCGTTTTTAAATTTCCATGAAAACCCCAAATAACCTGTATGAGCAGGAAAAAAGGTCCACATAATAATAATAATAATAATGATAATCTATTTATAAAGCGCTGAATATCCAACTAACTAGTTGCTCAAGAGCGCTATATACATGAGATTAAATAAACCATGATACGATAAACATTTAAACACATTGAAGGAATGAACAGAATGAAAGTCTGAAAAGGTAAAAAATTACCACAAACAAAACAGTTATTAAGACTGAACTCTTCAACTCTGTTTACCCTTAGTGTTAAGAGATTTCTTAAAAGATGTCATGTTTTTGGAGTTTTTAGTCTTTTTTGATAGTCTATTCCATAATGTTGGGCCACTATGGGCGAAAGTTCTCTCACCACTTTTAGTTTTCACTGGAGGACATACAAGAAGGTTTTCATTCTGTGAGCGAAGTGAACGCGAGGGAGTGTACGGTGTAATAATTTCTTGTAGATATTTAGGAGAGTCAATGTTATTCTGTGTGTTATATGCAATGACATTTATCTTAAATATTATCCTTTCTCTAACCGGGAGCCAGTGTAGCTGTTTAAGCACAGGAGAAATGTGTTCACTTGGTTTTGTTTGAGTTACGATCCGAGCTGCTCGGTTTTGGAGCTTCTGTAGTTTAGTGATTTGCAAAGCAGGTAAATTGAACAGAAGAGAGTTGCAGTAATCCAAGTTCGATAAAACACAGTCATTAACCAACATTTTAGCAGTGTCGATGTCAATAAATGGACGCAGTTTTCCAATATATAAATGGAAATTTATTTTCTTACATGTCAAGTTAATATGAGTGTGGAATTGAAAGTTACTGTCAAACAATACTCCTAAATTCTTTACAGATTCCGTTGGTTTTACTTTAACATCACCAATAGAAATATGATCAAGGTGGACGGACTCCAAAATTCTTTTGTTGCCAATATGTATGACTTCTGTTTTGTCGTCATTCAATTTTAGAAAATTACATTTCATCCAATGGCGTATATTCACAACACATGACTCAATTCTTTCGATTTCATTGTTCACATTGGATTTGTTTAATGCCAGATAAAGTTGTGTATCATCTGCGTATAATTGGTAATTAGTATTATTTCGGTGAATTATATCCCCGATAGGTGCAGTATAGAGAGTGAATAAGACAGGTCCAAGAACGGAACCTTGTGGCACTCCATATTTTAGCAAAGTTGGAGATGATCGACACTCATTTATTTTAACTGATTGCGTGCGACCTGATAGGTAAGATCTGAACCATTTGAGAGCAATACCCTGGATTCCAAATCTGAGCGCCAAACGGTTAATCAGAAGGGACTGGTCAATTGTATCGAACGCAGCACTTAGATCGAGGAGTATTAAAACCGTTGACTGTTTATTATCTATATTCGTGAGAATGTCGTTGTGGACACGGAACAATGCTGTCTCTGTGCTATGAAAGGCCTTTTATGCGGATTGAAATTTTTCATCTAAATTATTTATTGATAGGTGATCTTTTAGGCGAGCAGCAACAACTTTTTCAATGATCTTAGAGAGAAATGATAAGTTAGACACAGGTCTAAAAATTTTCAACACATTACGATCAAGATTTTACTTTTTTAGGAGGGGGTTAATTGACTAATGCAGACTTTAAGATGGATGACACGTCACCTAATTTAAGAGAAGTAATAACAATATGAGCAATCACAGGCACAAGTTCATCAATACAGTGTTTAATTAACCAGGTCGGAATTGGATCGAGGTCACAGGATTTTAGAATCAGATTTTTAATTTCTTCAAATGATGCTGGAGGGAATTCATCTAAAGTAGTGCCGTTAAAGAGACTCTCGTCTGAATGGTTATTTGGTCTGTTTCTAAGAAGCTCAGATCGAATGTTTTCTACCTTATCATTGAAAAATTCTGAAAACCTTTCGCTGAGTTCGGCATTTGACAGTCGATTTGGTAGATTTTCATCCGAGCCAGAAGTTAGAAGACGATTGGTTATTTTGTAGATTTCACGAGGGTTGCTCTTGTTTTCAAGCAGACACGATTTGTAGTAATTCTGCTTACTGTTTCTAATAAGATCATTTGTCTTATTTCTAACGCACATAATGGTAAGCTGAATGCACATCAAAACTAAACATCCAAGAATGAGTTTTTACATAAATCAATGCAGTTCTTAAATCTTCAAATTTCACACTTTGCTTCAATACATGTTTATTAACCAATCTTAAATCTAAAATTAATCTCTTTTTACCGTTACTCTGTACTCATACTGACAAAGGGTTAACTGCTAGGGGAGGAACTGTACACCTTTCAATTAACATTCTACTTTCTCAATCTAATATAGCCTACACTACAAATTCATGATTTTTTAATGCCGTTCTATTATTGTTCTCGAAAATCGAACCAGGGACAGGCTGTGAATAGAATGGAATTTTATACCCATTTCTTATAGTATCTAAAATAAAATCTGATGAACCAATATTCTCCCAAAAAGAAATGTTTCTTCTTAATCTACCTTTAACAATAATATCTGCAGATCCAGATTCATATTCATAATAATCATTAATTAAACCATCCCCAATGGAAAGTAATGAATCTGCGTACTTATCTTTCAAAAAATCATTATCTTCATGAATTTTACTGGTTGATGGATGACCCTGCTCCTGATCCAATGTTTGGACAATCTGTCCTGTAGTGGCTGAATTCTCCACAGGCATAACAGGATCCCTGATTTCTCCGGAAGGGGCTAAATGAATAATTCTGGTTACCATGCGGATTCCTGGTCTGTGCTGTGGAAACTACTATAAAAACATTATTAGAATAAGGTAATTTACGTTTCATTTTCAATTTTGTTACTCTCTCCTTCTTTTTTCTCAACGCAGATGCCTCACCTCTATTTATTTTCTTGTCATCATCTGAGTAATCAGCAAGGGGCTGGGCTTCATATAGCTTTACCGTCTCCCACCCTGCATCCGATGAATCCGCTATTTTTATCAGTTTTGATCTTTTAGAAATCTTTTCTAAACATTCATTAATAATTTCTTTGGCATGATCCACTTTACCAACATTTATGCCCCACAATGCTAGGGTGAGACTATCAGCCAAATCAGAATTGTAAAGAAATTGATCTTCATTGCCAGTACCTCGCCATGTGTGTTCCTTATCATCTTTCAACCTCTTCACAGAACGGGAGGCCCCATTAATTTCCGTTTTCAAGGAAGAAATTTCTGTATCAAATTTTCTATCAAGATAATGTTTTAACTCACGCTTTTGAGTTTTCAATTGATGAAATATATCTGATAGAGTAATATTATCACCTGATGTCTGTTTACTATCTGAAGGTGCAAAAACTCCTGCATCTGACTCAATATGATCGTCTGAGGACATCATTATTAGTAAGTAGTCGCTATTCAATCAAAACAAAACCAGTGTTGTCTGTCTCACAGTATCGCCTGAAGTGACGCAAACGTGTCAATGCACGCGTTACCAATAACCTAGTTTTAAGAAAGTATGGAAACACTTTTCAGCAACAATGAGAAAATTATTTTCCTCTCATTCCTTCGTCAACCGAGGAAAATATCATTGGCGGTGGTTTCCTTGAAGATTAATACGTATAATCTCAGTCATCCGGAACCTCCTAGTCTTCAAACGTTTCAAGCGTAAGCCCTTCAACTGGTTACAAAAAACATCCTGTTGCCGGTTATATATAGACAATAGAATTATTGCGCATGAGCATAACATTGATAATTAATTAATCCCTATACTGGTATTATAAAAATAATAATGATATAATATAGATAAATTTAAGGTCATTAATGTACAACCGAGGAAAATATCATTGGCGGTAGTTTCCTTGGAGATTAATACGTATAATCTCGGTCATCCAGAACCTCCTAGTCTTCAAACGTTTCGAGCGTAAGCCCTTCAACTGGTTACAAAAAACATCCTGTTGCCGGTTATATATAGACAATAGAATTATTGCGCATGAGCATAACATTGATAATTAATTAATCCCTAACTGGTATTATAAAAATAATAATGATATAATATAGATAAATTTAAGGTCATTAATGTACATAAAAATTAAAAAAATGATAAATATTGATAAAATGGATGTATAAACAAAATTTAATTACTTAAAAAACGAAACAAAAAAATATATATAAACGCTGATTATCATCAAGTGACTGTGGTCAGGTAACATCAATGGCGGTAGTTTCCTTGGAGATGAATACGTATAGTCTCGGTCATCCGGAACCTCCTAGTCTTCAAACATGAAGAGGTAGAGTAGGACTATATGTATGAAGTATGCTGCGATCGGTTTTAAAAGTGCATGGTTGTGAATTCAAAGGAGTAGTTTCGTAGCTAGTGGTTCAAATCTGGATCGTGAAATCGGTGAGTAAATAGGAAGGTTGTTGGTCACCTCTATGACTAAAAATAATATTCTATAGTCTAGAGGGCCAAGGGAGAAAAATGTAGGAAGTGAAGTATAACTTAAAGGTGAAGTTGTCAGAATAATAGTTTCTATAAGAATGGATGCTGTAAAAATAGACTGTCGATTTGGTTTCAATAGGTATTCCTCAATCTGGTATGTACTGGTGGTATTTATTCTTCTTAAGTGAAGTAGGTTTTTTCTAAATCAAACCTTAGTGGGTAAAGATTATTCTTCTAATTTCTGTATCATTGGTATAGTGGAAATTTTAAATCTATTCTGCTTCAAAAGATTAATTCGATAATATTAATTAAAGTTTTTCGAATTGAATTGGTGGTATCTAGTAAAGGAGAGTTCAACATTTTTATACACCCACATTTTCATGTGGACGTATTATGTCATCTCCCCTGTCCATCCGTCCGTCTGCCACAATTGTTTGTGGACTCTCTACAGGTCACAATTCTTGTCCGATTTTGACGAAACTTGAAATATAGGTTTATCCTCAAAAGATCTCGGCTGCTTTCGATATTGGCATGTATCGGATCAAAACTTCATGGATTATGGCCCCTGATTGTACGAAAAATCACTTTTTAGCTTGTGGACCCTATAGAGGTCACAATTTTAATTTGTTTTTGATAAAACCTGAAATGCAGGGTTGTAACCCAAAGGTCTTGGTTCCTCTTGTTATTTGCACATATCGGATCATAACTTCCTGAATTATGATCCTTGATTGTCCGAAAAATACCCTATGGTCCCTCTGGAGGTCCCGATTATTATCCGATTTGAAAAAACGTTTGACTCTATCACCAATACACCCTACGGAAGGTTGAGTTCGAAATTTCTAGAAAATCAGACCATAATTGCCTGACAAAATGGCCACCGTTTGCACGCGAATAGTGTAAAAATATGGTATATCAAAGTTGTGGACCCTGTAGAGGCCACAATTTTAATTTTGATTTTGATGAAATTTGAATTGCATGTTTATAACCTGAAGATCTTGATTCTTTTCGATATTTGCACATGTCAAATTGTACCTTAATGAATTATGGCCTTTGATTGTAGGAAAAATCACTTTCGGTTTTGATTGTTCTCTATCCATCTGTCGAAAATGTGGGCCTTACTATCTTTTACTTGGTTTTCGTAAAGTTTCTAACTGCTAAAAAAAAAAAAAGGTTTCAGATTCACTATCATTCTAGGTGTTTTTATCAGGATTTTCTTCTTCCATGCTGGTAGTTTGAGGCTGTAGAGAGGGTACGCAATTAGCATTCGGGTGTCTCAGGCATGTGTAAAGGGATCCACAGAGGATGCTCAATCGTCCGTAAAGTAAAATAAATAATTCCAAGAAGATGATGAAAAAACCTTACACACAAGCAGAAAAGAGGGGCAGAGTCCCCATAACAGTGCAAAAAGTTTGGATCTCAGTGATGCATCCAAGGAGAAACAAGAACCATTCCTTGTAGATAAATCATGGTCTTGTCAAGTTACCGGGGAATTGATTGGTTGATGCTTTGGGACACAATAACTTTAGTGAGACAGATGCAACTTGGTGTATACTTTCATTATATCAATGCCTTGACTAAGTTTGATAATGAGCATTTTCTGTTCCGGGTAAGCAGAGCGATAAGCAATTTGATTGGCCTAGACTTTGGATCCCAATAACTCTCCTTCTAATTAAGGTACAATGTTCAAACTTGGTATAGGCGTTCATTACGTGAATGCCTTGATGGAGTTTGATGATGAACATTGTCTGCTTATTTAAAGTGAGATAAGCAATCTGGTTGGTTGATGCGTTGGGGCACGATATTTTTGGTTAAAAGAAGTGAGAGCGATAAAACTCTGAAGATAGATTTATTATATCATTACCTTGACTAGAGAGAGAGAGAGAGAGAAATGGGGTTTAACGTCGACTCAACACAACTAGGTCATTTCGGGACTAACATATGGTTTAATTTTATTTCAATAATTCGGTTGCACGTAGGGGTCTTTAGCAGTGGGAGGAAACCGGAGTACCTGGAGGAAACCCACGAGGTTGAGAAGGCGCCCCAATCTCCATGCCACATACGCTCACACCAGGGCTCGAAACCAAGGCTGCAAGCCAGAGGTAGCAGGCCAGCTAGAGGTCGAAGCGCGGCACTCTAGACCGCTAGGCCATCCCAACTCCCCTTACCTTGACTAAGTTCCGTGGTGCAAATTTTTCTGCTTGGGCTAAGGAACGATAAGCAATTTGATTGATCAAGACTTTGAAACATAACAACTCAGCTTTTAATTGAGGTAGGATGTAGATGTTCATTAGATGAATGTCTTGACTGAGTAACATAGTAATATTTCGAGCTAAAGCTAAGCAGAGCTAAGCAATTTCTTTGGTCAATGCTTTGGGACAATGCCGGATTAACTATGGGGCACAGGCCCAAGGGCCCTCCATAGTCCAGGAGCTAATGACCATATAATATAGTCATCAGTTACAAAATGTTTGAACCCCCCCCCCCCCCCCAAATGTGTAGCTTGCCCCCCCCTCCCCAATTTGTAGCAGGTGTCCGTACGAGTAAAAATCATTTGGTCAGATGGGGCACTGCTGGGGTGTTTAGCCGCAACAACAACTGAAAAAGTAGGCCTCAGGGGACCTAAAATTAGGTCATAAGTTACATGGCTGAAACTTTCTTGGGACAATGGTATCCATAATGGAAGTAAATATTTCACAAACCTAACCAAAATTTCTGGGGCTTTCCCCAAGTCAGACGTCATCCAATATGGTCATCATGAGTTGAATGGCTGAATCTTACCAGAAACAAAGATCTACACTTGGTAAATATAATTTTCAAAAATCTAACCAATAATTTAGGGGCTTTCCCCAAGTCAGATCGCTCTTAAGTATGTCCTACCACACCCTAAAAATGGGGCTTTTTATATGGTCATCAGTTACATGGCTGAAACTTACCGGAAACAAAGATCCATACTTGGAAAACATACAAATCTAACCAAAAATGTTGGGGCTTTCCGAAGTCAGATCTCCCTAAAGCCCACCTGACCACGGCCTAAAAAAGGGACCTTTTATATTATTATTATTATTACATATATTTATATACATGTAGCTCTCCTTTCATGATAAACATTTTCAGATGCGCTTTACAATAAAAATAACATAACACAATGGATAAAATCAAAATATCAATATGGAATATATAATATAGGATTTTAAAAATATGTAATTTGTGTAAAAATCGAAATATAGAAATCAACATATAAATAAAAACAGTAATTTTTAATGGTGTAGATAGAGTTTTATAACGTCAAATAATCATGTAAATAAAGAAAAAAAAATATAAATAAAATCAAAGATATTTAATGTAGGTAAAGCTGTTAAGTGTAAAAGAATTATGTAAAAGCAAGCGTAAATAGGTGGGTTTTGAGTTTCTTTTTTTTTGAGTGTAATCCATAATTTTGGTGCACAAATGATAAAAGCATGATTGCCACAGGTGGAAAGGTTCGATTTTTTTCTCCTTTAAACGAAAATGATCTTGAGAAGAACGTAAAGTTCAGGTTGGTAAATACAAAGTTGAAAGATTTGATAAGTAAGATGGCACAAGACCATGAAGACATTTTAAAGTTAACAATACAATTTTATAGGTTATTCTAGATTTAACCGGGAGCCAGTGTAAATTATAAAGGATTGGGGATATATGTTTCTATAAGAAGCACGGGTAATAAGCCTAGCTGCCGAATTTTGTAATTTTTGTAGTTTATCGATAAATTTAGCACAGAATGTTCTATAGCTTGGTCCCAACTGTAATATTTTCTATAGATTACTACCACAACATAATTATTACTACTACAGCATATTTATTAATATAACAGCATATTTATTACTATTATTTATTACTTTTACAGCATGATTATTACTATTACAGCATGTTTATTACTATTACAGCATGTTTATTACTATTACAGCATATTTATAGTGCACCCTTTCATATTCCGTGTTCAGGGGCACTTTACAAACTGGCAATGTAACCATATATATAAAAAACAAAACAAAACAAACCAATAAGCAAAAGTATGGACATATTATCAGTCTTATACTGTGTCAGTTAAAGCCTGTTAAGTTGTTTTTTAAAAGAATATAAAGATGAACACTATTTTATACTAAATGGAAGGTTATTTTATAAAACAGGCATTTAAAAACTAAAAGAGTCCCAGTGATAAGAGACAAATGAAACGTAGTTTATCCTAATATGTAGGCTATGAATGTTCGGCGCATCAGAAATTTTCGTCACAATAGCCATTACACCACAGGGCCTATTTTAATGTGCCTACAAGCTCGGATGTGCTTCGGGATGAAAAATCCGTGCTTTGAAAATCTAAAAATCCGTGCTCTGAAAAAAAAGGTGTGTATATCTTTGTGAATCTGAGTGTGTACTTGTAAAATGTGTGATCATGCAATGATCACGTCATTTGACTTGGTATCCATTCTCATTATTTTTCGTCACTTTAGTTTTCTATTTCATAAGTTTCGTGTTTTGAATTAAAAATGTCCAAAAACAAGGCAGCTGGTGCACCATGTGAAGCACCACCACCAACAATGAAAGTAAAGTTGATGAAACAGGAAACCAGGCCAAATCCAAACCAAAACCTACCCTAAAAAAGCCAAACCCAGATTGGCTGAAAAACTGGAGTGATAAAAGGGGTGGCAAGGACCAGCGTCGGATCGTTTTATGTAAAATTTGTACTAAATTTCCCAGCATTGTAAATATCCATGCCAAGCCTATGCCAGCTATATGCACACAGTCTGGGGCTATTTTTCGTCAACAGATGATCATAAGACAGCCGACGAACACATCGCTTGCAAAAAACGAGAATGCCAGCATAAAGCTGCAGCCAGTGCTCACCCTGGGTTCCATTTTTTTTCCGCCAATTTAAATTTTTATTTTTTTAGCCATATATTTCTTCCGCCAAAAAAAGTTAAAATTTTCAGTAATTTTTATAACATTTTTATTTACATTTATACTGTACATAGTCTATTACAAATTACAATATCCTTCTCTGCTTTGCAGAAACCGCCTTTCGAATACTGCTGAGTAGCCAACCATTAAATTACAGAGCGTATTTGTTTTTAATGAATTGCGGTATTTGTTTTTTTATATATATAACGTGTGTACTAAATCCTCTTTCACGTTCTGCAGTTGTAACAGGAATTGTTAGCAAACGCTTACTAATATCACAAACAGTTTTGGAAATATGTCGTCTTAGTTTAGGTCAAAGGCAAATTTATAAATGGCAGTAATATATACATCACATAAATCAGATAATTGAACATAATTGTGAAATGCCATCACTTCTTCGGACAAGTAACGGGTATCTTATTTTAACAAATTCACATACTGGTAACTTCAGTCAGAAATATATCAAAACCGTCGTCATAATTTCAAAAATCCCAAACGAATCGATCGAGGATTGTTCACCGACACCGTGTCGGCCATTTTGAATATATACAAACCATAAAAAAGCCACCGATTCGTATTGAAAATAAAAAATTAAATCTTTTGTCTCTTAATTAGTTTATTACTACTCGTACCGTATATACTTATCAACACTAATCCGAGATTGATCAAGAGACAAAAGATAGGTCTATTGATACCTAATTGATTGTTAATTGACTCACTGTCATTCAACCGAGCGCAATGGACCGTAGGCGTAACGCGTCTATACGGTGTGGATATCAACGCTTTGTCATTATGACTAGAAAAAATTATTGCCAAAGGTAATAAAGAATCGCCATGTAGGAAATAGTTATCGCCAAATAATCCGCCAGATTGAATATTTTATCGCCAAGATTATATTTTTATCGCAATTGGCGGAATTGGCGACCGACAGCGTGAGCGCTGGCTGCAGCTCAGCAAAATTAATGCAAGCGGTAACATCTATGGAAAAGTCATTTCGGTTGAAAAATTCAGAGCAGGAGAGAAAGATAGCAAGATTGATGCTTCAAGTTTACAATGATGCCAAACGTGGCACTTTATCCGCTTGATCATTTCCTTCTCGATGCGTTGCAGTGATAATGGGTGAATGTATTGATCTAGAAAAACCTCATACTGAATTTGAACCTACTGGTACTGACTTGTCCTATATCTCACCAGCTGCTCACAGAGATTTTCTTCTAACCATTTCTAATACAGCTAAACAGAAAGTGACATCAATGGCTGAACCGTTGGCCGTGTCACTTAGAGTAGACAGAGCTGTTGACAGGATTTGATCAGTCGTCTGAACACGGCGCCAGCGGCCTACACCAAGCAGTCAAGCAAGCGGTGGAAAAATCTGGCCCTGAGTTCACAAAGAAAAAAAAATCTCAGTTTATATTTCTGCTCAAAGTTGAGAACATTCTCAACTTTGGTGTTCACAAAAGCAGTTGAGCAAATACTCAGCTTGAGTATTCTATTTAACGGCGTCATCGATTACGTCATGTTATTTGTTTTCATTGCTACAAGCGACTGGGGTCAGCTCTAACTATTAGCCAATGAAATCGCTAGGAAAAAATCTGGCCCTGAGTTCACAAAGAAAAAAAAATCTCAGTTTATATTTCTGCTCAAAGTTGAAAACATTCTCAACTTTGGTGTTCACAAAAGCAGTTGAGCAAATACTCAGCTTGAGTATTCTATTTAACGGCGTCATCGATTACGTCATGTTATTTGTTTTCATTGCTACAAGCGACTGGGGTCAGCTCTAACTATTAGCCAATGAAATCGCTAGGAAAAAATCTTTTTTTAGATACCGGTGTTTTACACGGTAGAATTAGCGGGTTCAATAAGAAATGAATGGAATTGTGGTAATAACTATATAATTATTATTTTTACTTTATTTCCACTTGCCATTGAACAAATACGTATGAACAAACCGATTGAATTGTTGTTTTTATTCAATGAAAACTCGACTGAAGATGCTGCTTATAATTGGGTCAAATGAACAAGCTATCATCTTTTGTATTATTGTAATTATATTTTTTTTCACGAAGGGCAGGATGGTAGAAAGGCTTCTACAGCCTAATCCTTTACCCTTCTTAAATAAAGTTATATTATTACGACATTCGCCGGAACGAAAAATGTAAACAAACCCATTCCAGCGTCATCTGCTATGCTTGTCACAAACTAAAAATGGAAGGCGATGGCAGGAAGAGGTGGTTAATTGGTCAAACGCAGAGTAGATGATTCTAATAGAAGAATGTACGAATAGGGAGGCTACTTTATTTGGGAAAATAAAGGGATGTGGTGCCTTGGGGAAAATTTCCAAAATGAAAGAAATGGGTGTCGTAAGTTTAGCTTATTAGGCCTATTTATTAATTTAGACTAGTCCCAAAATCTATAGCCTACAGGTAGGCCTACTATCTTATTCACACAAATCAAATCAATATTAAAAGTTCAACAAGTTTAATCTTTATTAAAATAGTGATACTTAGTAATATAAATACTAATAATATAGTGATAGAAATTATTAGATAAATATCACATTCCCACTAATCACGGTCAAAATAGGCCTATAAGTAGGCCTATAAATTAAAATACAAATTTTAACCAAATCTACCATTTAAATATTAAATATTGTTTACTATTTCAGACAATTTATAATAATAATAATAATAATAATAATAATTTACAGTGCTTATATAGCGCTTATCTAAAACATTACTCTAAGCGCTTTACAATAAAATCACATAAAATCCACAAAAAATGCATATAAATAAAATAAAAATTATTCATTAAAAATATTAATAAACAAATATGATAAATAAAACTTTAGTCTAAGCGCCTTAAATGCATAAAGTCACATAAAATCCAATCGAGAAAGATAATAAAAATTACTCATTAGAAATAATAAAAATTATTCATTAAAAATAATAAAAATTATTCATTAAAAATAATAAAAATTATTCATTAAAAATAATAAAAATTATTCATTAAAAATAATAAAAATTATTCATTATAACAAAAAAGAGGGGCATTGGAAAAGTAAAAAAGACATATCATAACTATAACATAAAACAAAGAAGTATAGGCCCTATGTCTAACTAAGTAATAACATTGTGTGTAAGATTTAAATAAGGAACTGACAGTTAAAAAACTAATTTTAATCTATATAAAAAAACCAAAGCTTCAACGTTATGAAATTAATGCAGATTTAAAAATCATAAATACTTTATTTATTAATAATTGTACTATTCGTATTAACATAGACCTACTATTAATAAAATATCTGTCAACATTTTAGACTTAAGTACGCTTAGCCGCTTTCTCAAATATTTGATAACTTTCTCAACTTTGAGAACAAAAATTTTCTCAAATTGTTTTCTGAACTCCATAGATTTGTACTTAAGTATGCTTTGTGAATTCGGGGCCAGGACTTTTGCTAAAACGTCTTCTATTGTAACAGATGGAGAAAACACCAACACTGGGAATCAATTGTCCTTGTGGGCCAAGTTGGAGAACGACCACCTAAAAAGCAACTGTAGTGATCTGCCCTTGGTGAAAATCTGGTGAACCGTTCACAGTTAGCTTATAAAGATTTACTACACAATGTACATGAAATCGAACATTTAATAACAAATGCCAAAGTTGTTGTGAGCTATTATAACAGATCTTCAAATCTTCAAACGATATCAGTTTCACGGATTATTCGTACACGCTAATAAATTGTGTTCTGAACACTTTTGGTCCAATGATGCATCAGTTAGAAACTGAGAAGTCTACCTGTAAGGAAGCTGAATGTATTTACTCCAAATGGAATGATATTGATACAGTCAAAGTCACCGCTGTATTACGTGACACGCTCTACCTTTACAAACAGTTTTAGAAATCGATCCAGTCGGATTTGGTAACTGTCTTCGAGCTGGAAGCAAAACGGGATGCCTATGTGAAGAAACTGCAGAAACCTATTACTGCTCCAACTGCCTGGTGGGCTAGAAGAAAAGATCGATGGTAACAAGTTTGATCGAATTGAACTGAAAACACGTGAAAAGCGGGCTGCTCGGAAGGCTCACCCCTACGTTACTAGTTGCCAGTGTGCTGTTGGTGCCATAAGAGTAGAAACGATAGAAAGTCTGGTGAACTTTCTGAACGAACTCCTATCAACTGAAAAAGGCACTAGTGACGAACCTCTAGCTATGGCGTTAAGTGCATTTTCTCCGGATGCGTTATGCAATGGTTCTGCAAGTGATGCAGATATACAGAAAGCGTACAAGTACATGGCTCAAGACTTAGACAAGGCAGAGTTCTTCAATGCCTATGGTGATGTTGTAGACTATCTTAATACCTCATGCTCTAGCTCTGGCAAATTAAAAACTATATCAGATGTTTTGAAAATAACTTTATCAAAATGGAGAATGGAAAGTTATCTCCATAACATTGGCCAGAATTATAGCCGCAAAACCGCATTCTTGCGATGTAGAAAGACTTGCCAGTTCTTGCAAATTTTGATGTTCGACCGGCTGTGCGAGTGTGGATGAATACAAAGGACCCCTGCGAAAGACCCACTGCTAACCAAGCATGGTTCACTGGTTGTTTCAAGGACGCAAGCTAACAGTGTGTTTCTATCCCTATCAGAAGGGAAGTGAATCGACTTTGGACTTTACTTTGAACATATGATGCCCTGACAAGCGGTCGGATAGGGCCTATACATAAATCTGTCAGTCAAATCTTTGGTATTAAAAGTGTAATAATAATTCTGGAAGTTATTAGTTCACTTCTGGTGAGTTTTATTCAATTGTTTTGTTCATAGTTCATGACCTGTATGGTCACAATTCCTGAAAGCTAAGGAGCTACATTGAACTTTGAAATGGTGTTTCCGGCGTTCTCTGGCCCCCCAAAAATAAGCATTGACGCGGAGACCGTGCTTCGTCAAATAATCCTTAAAATAGGCCCTGTTTAACTAGAATGGCTTTTTAGCTTGGTTCTCACAGTAGGAATTACCATTGATTGGTTCCAACGGCACCATTTTTCTTTAGAAAATCCATTATATCAGGAATTTCGTCAGATTATCCATCACAGTAGAAGTATTCGGCAGAATAACCACTACACCAGACTAATATTTTTGTAAGAATAGCTATCAGGGCATAATTTTCTATAAAATGGTCCAAGCAAATGGAATTGTGATTAGATTATTCAGCTAAGCAGGAATTGTCGTTAGATTATCCACCACAGCAAAAAAAAAATCATCACAATAGCCATTATACCAGAATTTATTTCAAAATAACCATTACGCCAGAAGGGTTTTTCAGCTTGGTTCTCTCAGTAGAATTGTCTATAGATTGGTTCCAGCAGCACCATTTTTCATTAGAATATCCATATCAAGAATTTCTTGAGATATCAATCACAGTAGAAGTATTCGGCAGAATAACCACTACACCAGACTAAATTTTTTGTCAGAATAGCTATCGCGGCAGAATTTTCTATAGAATGGTCCCAGCAATTGGAATTGTGATTAGATTATTCAGCAGAGCAGGAATTGTCGTAAGATTATCCACCACAGTAAAAAAAAAACGTCACAAAAGCCGTTGTACCAGAATTTTGTTCACAACATCCATTACACCAGAAATTTCTTAACGATAGCCTTTACACCAGAATGGTTTTTCAGCGTGGTTCTCTCAGTAGAATTTTCTTAAGATTGGTTACAACAGCACTATTATTCATTAGAATAACCATTATATCAGGAATTTCGTGAGATTATCAATCACAGCATAAATATTCGACAGAATAACCACTACACCAGACTATTTTTTTGGTCAAAATAGCTATCGCGGCAGAATTTTATATAGAATGGTACAAGCAATTAGAATTTTGATAAGATTATTCAGCAGAGCAGGAATTTACGTTAGATTATCCACCACAGCAAAAAAAAAATCATCACAATAGCCTTTACCAGATTTTTTTTCAAAATAACCATTACACCAGAATTTTCTTAACAATAGCCATAACACCAGAATGGCTTTTTAGCTTGGTTCTCTCAGTAGAAATTTCTATAGATTGGTTCCAACAGTACCATTTTTCATTAGAATATCCATTATATCAGGAATTTCGTGAGATTCTCAATCACAGTAGAAGTATTTGGCAGAATAACCACTACACCAGACTAATTTTTTTGTCAGAATAGCTATCGCAGCAGAATTTTCTATAGATTGATCCCAGCAATTGGAACTGTGATTAGATTATTCAGAGGATTGGTTCCAACAGCACCATTTTTCTTTAGAATATCCATTACATCAGAAATTTCGTGAGATTATCACAGCAGAAATCGCTTCAATGGAAATCAGGCTTTGCCTTGAAAGAATCATTTGACAAACATGCTAATTTGACAGGCATTTTGAATACAACAACATGGCAAAACATATTGATATGAAAAGACGATTCCTACGCATTGAAATTGCGGGTCTTTCAGGTTACAAAATGGGTGGTCTCCTGAATTTCTATAATGTAATGTGGTTGGCAGTTTCATTTCTCTGCTCTGAATAATATCCAGAGAGTGACCTTGACCGATCATGTCAAGGCGTGGTTACGCTTTTTAATTCCCGCCTACAAATATGCTATAATGTCTGGTCCTTTGGTTATTGGTAGCTCCTCCCCTTTTTGTGTTTTAAATGGATGCCTTATAGCATCAACCCCCAAATTAGCTAATGGCCCAGGGAATGGATATTTTCTGAATGAGTTAGAATCAAAAGTTTAGCGTCCCTGTATTTACGTTTTGATCGAAATTATGTTGTGATGTGAATTTATCTCCTGCATATGACGCATATAGTTGCCGAATATTATAATTGCCGAGTCTAAAATTACAGTATTCCTACATAAATGAAAATTATCGCTTCCTTGATAATCGGGAATCACATGACAGAATGGCCGCGGTGTCTGAATACTATTATGAAAATGGGAAACCAAAACTTTCGTGTCCCTTTTATTAACTAGATATTTTATTAGTATACGCGTATGTAACCAATGCTACATTATTTTCTTTGCTTTCCGGTAAACAAGCCAACAATCTTGAAATGTTACCTTGATCTTTTCAAGTCTTTTGGTTCATTGTTTTGGCTAAAACATTGTTTTGGCTAAAACGATTCACAACCTAATCTTTTTAAAGGGACACAACCGATTCTCAAAGACTGACACTTATTTTGATTAATGAAGGTTTTATTTTTTTTTATATTTGAAAGTACATGTATTTTTCAAGTTTTAAAGGGGCAATACTACATATAATATGGTTTGATTTAATTATTAGTAGGCAAGTTATCAACATTTGGTGTCCCTTTACACGTGAAACTGCAGTTCTTCGAATCACAGTAAACTTTTCCATGTTGATTTTTCATGATAACTGATTTACAAGTAGTTTATATTGATTGTTAATGTCATTCAAACTTCATCAATTTTGCAAAAATTTTATTTATTAAAAATCTACAGAAACTGTTCAGTTTGTATCGGAAATTTGGGAATATCCATGTAATTGACATTGGCTGGCTAGAGGTGTCGGCACAAATATACACTATCTTTGCTTAGACTTCTAATAAAGGTGCCTCGTCTCAATAAAAATAATACATCATAAACACATTAGTATCTTATATATGCACAGAAGTTAAGCAATAACAGTCTAATTTGGTGTCCCTTTACACAAGAAATCTGTACGTAACCTGTCATGTAAATCCGTCCATTTCTTTTTTTGGAACACGACAATGAGAAATCACCAACTGTCCCTCAAATAACATATATTACTCCTATTATTGGTATATATTTATAACTGATTGAGATAACTTAAAATTTTAGTACCTATGTCACACTTTGGACCCCTCGTTTGTGGAATGACCCAATTATATTTTTTGTCCCCCGCCTTTCGAAGAAAGCAGGGGACTATTAAAATAGGTTCGTCAGACTGTCTGTCTGTCCGTCCGTCTGTCACAGTTTTTGGGACACAATAACTCTCCTTCTAATTGAGCTAGAATGTTCAAACTTGGTGTAGTGTTTTTTTAGGTCAATGCCTAGATGGAGTTCGAAGATGAGCATTTTCTGCTTAGGGTAGGCAGAGATAAGCAATTTGATTGGTTTGGGACACGATAACTTTAGTTCTAATTAAGTAAGAGTGATGAAACTTGGTGTATAGTTTCATTACATCAATACCTTGACTAAGTTCGATAATGAGCATTTTCTCCTCAGGGTAAGCAGAGCGATAAGCAATTTGATTGGTCGAGACTTTGGAACTGAATAATTCTCATTCTAATTGAGTTAGAATGTGCAAACTTAGTGTGAGTGTTATTTAGGTCAATGTCTTGATCGAAATTTGAAGATGAGCATTTTCTACTTAGGGTAAGCAGAGGCAAGCAATTTGATTGGTTGATGCTTTCGGGCATGATAACTTAAATTCTAATTAAGTGAGAGTGATGAAACTTGGTTTATAGTTTCATTACAACAATACCTTGACTAAGTTCGATAATGAGCATGTTCTGCTCATGGTAAGCAGGGCAATAAGCAATTTGATTGGTCGAGACTTTGTAACACAATAACTCTCATTCTAATTGAGTTAGAATGTTTACACTTGGTGTAGGTGTTTATTACGTCAATACCTTGATGGAGTTTGAAGGGGAGCATTTTCTGCTTAGGGTAAGCAGAGATAAGCAATTTGATTAGTTGATGCTTATTAAGTTCTGATTAAGTGAGAGTGAGGACACTTGGTGTATAGCTTTAGCTTTATTTCACCGATACATTGACCAAGCTCGATGATCAACATTTTCTGCTGAGGGTAAGCAGAACGATAAGCAATCTGATTGGTTGATGCTTTGAGGCAGGATAACATTAGTTGTAATGAAGTGATTCATTTTATCATTACCTTGTTGACTAAGTTCGATGGTGCAAATTTTCTGCTTAGGCTAAGGAGCGATTAGCAATTTTATTGGTCAAGACTTTGGAACATAACTCTGCCTTTAATTGAGGTAGTATTTTGAACTTAATGTAGAGGATCATTAGGCAAATGTCTAAGTTCAATAATAAACATTTTTAACTAAAGCTAATATTTTGAAAAAAATAAATGTTCGATTAATTAATATGTGTCATCTTATTATTTTGGGATTTGGGTGGGGGACATCAGCCTCACTGTTGGCTTGTTGACATTTTATATGCCCACAAGGTTAGTATGTGATTGACTTTAAATTGATTAACAGTAATTAAAGATGGTTTCCCAGCAAAGTATTTAACGGATGGTTATTTCCAATAAAAGTATGGCAAATTTGGTATTTATGAAAAGTATAGACGCCCAATCTTACTAGAAAAATACGAGATTAAGCGAAAATCACCCATGGGGCAAGGACTGGGCAATATTGTCAGGGAATCACTAATAGTAAATGCAGGAGGACTGCACTACACGCAAAACAAAAAATCTACAAGATAAACCTGCGGACAAGACAGAAAATAGACATTACAAAAAACTAAACAATTATCAAATCAAGTGAATGGATCCGGGGGCCAGCCGTAAGCGTCCACTGCGCTGTACAGTCCCGGGCCTGTCTTGGTACAGGCTTCACTTAAATGATTTACATAAAAGACGTAACAATAAAAAAAAATGCGACCGATCTTGTAAGTGGTCGTCTCTTCAATGGCGATAGTCAGCCAATTGACGTCAGGTATTAGAACGTCAAATAATAATAAGGGCGATAATCCGGACAGAAACTCGGAAAACGCTAAAAAAATAAATGTAGTGAGCCAACAGGAGCAAAGCCCGACAACGAGAACATTCTGCAGTACGAAGGGCTAAAACTCTACTCTAATAGTAAATGCAGGAGGACTGCACTACACGCAAAACAAAAAATCTACAAGATAAACCTGCGGACAAGACAGAAAATAGACATTACAAAAAACTAAACAATTATCAAATCAAGTGAATGGATCCGGGGGCCAGCCGTAAGCGTCCACTGCGCTGTACAGTCCCGAGCCTGTCTTGGTACAGGCTTCACTTAAATGATTTACATAAAAGACGTAACAATAAAAAAATGCGACCGATCTTGTAAGTGGTCGTCTCTTCAATGGCGATAGTCAGCCAATTGACGTCAGGTATTAGAACGTCAAATAATAATAAGGGCGATAATCCGGACAGAAACTCGGAAAACGCTAAAAAAATAAATGTAGTGAGCCAACAGGAGCAAAGCCCGACAACGAGAACATTCTGCAGTACGAAGGGCTAAAACTCTACTCTAATAGTAAATGCAGGAGGACTGCACTACACGCAAAACAAAAAATCTACAAGATAAACCTGCGGACAAGACAGAAAATAGACATTACAAAAAACTAAACAATTATCAAATCAAGTGAATGGATCCGGGGGCCAGCCGTAAGCGTCCACTGCGCTGTACAGTCCCGGGCCTGTCTTGGTACAGGCTTCACTTAAATGATTTACATAAAAGACGTAACAATAAAAAAAAATGCGACCGATCTTGTAAGTGGTCGTCTCTTCAATGGCGATAGTCAGCCAATTGACGTCAGGTATTAGAACGTCAAATAATAATAAGGGCGATAATCCGGACAGAAACTCGGAAAACGCTAAAAAAATAAATGTAGTGAGCCAACAGGAGCAAAGCCCGACAACGAGAACATTCTGCAGTACGAAGGGCTAAAACTCTACTCTAATAGTAAATGCAGGAGGACTGCACTACACGCAAAACAAAAAATCTACAAGATAAACCTGCGGACAAGACAGAAAATAGACATTACAAAAAACTAAACAATTATCAAATCAAGTGAATGGATCCGGGGGCCAGCCGTAAGCGTCCACTGCGCTGTACAGTCCCGGGCCTGTCTTGGTACAGGCTTCACTTAAATGATTTACATAAAAGACGTAACAATAAAAAAAATGCGACCGATCTTGTAAGTGGTCGTCTCTTCAATGGCGATAGTCAGCCAATTGACGTCAGGTATTAGAACGTCAAATAATAATAAGAACCCGACAGGATTTGCTGGCTTATTGTCTGCTAGCTTTGGTCAGGGAGCAGTTGTTATTTCTTGCTCAAATGGTTAGGCGGTTTTGGGAACATTGCGGGTTGTCAACGTACAAAATACTCTGCAATTAAAAGGTGTAAAAAGAAGTTGACAGAAATAATTAAGAATTTATTTAGGCCTCAATAATATGGTAAATGTAAAGTAAGTAATGACAGATACATTTTGAAAAATGGACCCTCCTACAATGAAGTTAAGTTGGCAGACATTGCGTTGAACAACAGCTTACATACAGCTATAGGTATCCCCGGCGAAAACATAGTTTTGAAAGGGAATTGAAGCAAATTTTTGATAGATTGGTTACTTCAAATATAAGTTTAGTCCAAATATATCCTCAACGCACAAAGTTTGTACCTGGGAATGCATCTTTAAGATCGTGAGACGCAGAAACCTATTGATTTTCAAGGATTTCATATATTTACTGCCAGAGTTATGGTCCTTGATTAATTTGAAAAATCTTGTGAATGCTCTACCAACCAAAGATATCATTTGATTGATTTTAAATTTGTACACTGTATTGTAAATGTTTCATTACCGACAAAAAAAACATAAGTGATAACCCTTGTTGACTGCCAGATGACTTATCTTTAGGGGGAATGTTTCATTGCCTGGCAACCTATTTTTTTACTCACAATTTTAGGTTGTACATTTTGGTATGAATGAACGAGTTGGAAATCTCTCTTTCGAAATGCCACAATCAGGAGAAATGGTGTTTGATAAACCTTACAGTGAGCAAACAGCACAACTTATAGATGAAGAAGTTCGGCTTATTGTAAAAGATGCTTATATTAGAACACTGGATCTGCTTACCACACATAGATCAGAGGTAGAAAAGGTAATTACTGATATGTTCTTATTGGACATAATGTTGATGAATATTGTCATTTGCTAAAAAAAATGAAAAAAAAAAAAAAAATCTTATCTGGCCACATTTCAGTGTAGGCATATTATGCTGTCTACCTGTCTTTTGGTTTTTCAACATTGTCTGTATGTCCTCAATTGCTCGTGGACGCTGTAGAGGCCAAAGTTAGGTCAATTCCATGTCAATTGGTGTCATTCCATGTCAAGTGGTGTCATTCCATGTCAAGTGGTGTCATTCCATGTCAAGTGGTGTCATTCCATGTCGAGTGGACCAAATTTCCGAAAGTTGGGAACATGAACATGTTATTCTGGGTGGGGGGGTGGGGGGCGACTATATATATTTTCCCAAATATTTACTGAGTAAGTCTCGAAATTCAATGCACAGTGAAAACATACAAATAATACCCATTTTCACCTTCAATTTTGGTCCTGTGGGCCGGAGGTTAACATTCTGAAAAAGTTTGATAATAAAACTTCTATTACCCTACTTACTATCACGGTAACAGGCATAGTTGTTACTAATGATATCTGGGTGCTTATTACCTGGCCTATGTATCACTAAATCCATGAGGCCATCAAAAAGGGTTTAATGTATTCACTATTCAGGGAAACTCGTGAGAAATATATGTGTTGTCAGTAGTGGCGTAAACCCGTCAGTACTTGCATCGTACGTCAGTATTCCTATAAATGGTCACTAATGATCAATTGGTTATTATTCCTTACTTGTGTCAGTATGTAAAGATAACGTGACTATTTAAACAAACGTGAGTTAAGCCGACTATATCACTAGTCGGGTGCGTGCGGGAGAAATTAAGAAAAGCGTGACTATTTATCAAAACGCCACTAATGAGATTCCGTCACTATCTGAGTGAAGCCGCCAGTTATCTTTGATGTGCGTCAGTAACTGGACCCGACGCCAGTAGAGCGTGAAATAGTTAACTATATACATTTCTAGTGAATATTGCTACTATACGTGATTAATTAGTATCAGTTAAATTTGTAACTTGGAGGACAGCAACTGGAGTATTTGTCGTCGATTTCGACTACCGCCGTAGATGGCAGAACCTATATGTCTGTGATATAACACACCAAAGAAGACTTGCTGTGTTCAGTAACTGGACCCGACGCCAGTAGAGCGTGAAATCGTTAACTATATAGATTTTTAGTGAATATTGTTACTATACGTGATTATTATAAACATGTATTAATTATACTGAAAAAATTGAATTATTATTTATTAATATTCTCGAATCGGAGGAAATCTTTTAAACAATTATGGATGGTAGTGAATAAAGGGACTATTTTTCAGTGATTTCGATTACCGCCGCAAAAGACACCGAAGATGGTTAGATATATCAATCTAAAATATCTTCATATTTAAATATGAATTTAAATGCACATTGGCAAGGTTGATTCGTCACACTATTTGTGCCCATTCTTATAACAGGTTTCCCATGCAGAATATGGCGCAATGTGCATTGTTATTTAATTTACAATTTATATTTATTCTCGTTACATTTCACATGCGGATTGACACATAGATGCATAGTGAGTACTAATGATCTCTGGGTGCTTATTACCTGGCCTATGTATCACTATATCCACGAGGCCATCAAAAATGGTTAAATGTGATCACTATTCAGGGAAACTCGTGAGAAATATATGTGTTGTCAGTAGTGGCTTAAACCCGTCAGTACTTGCACCGTACGTCAGTATTCCTATAAATTGTCACTAATAATCAACTGGTTATTATTCCTTACTTGTGTCAGTATGTAAAGATAACGTGACTATTTAAACAAACGTGAGTTAAGCCGACCATATCACTAGTCGGGTTCGTGCGGGAGAAATTGAGAAAAACTAGACTAATTAGGAAAACGCCACCAATGAAGATCCCGTCACTATCTGAGTGAAGCCGCCAGTTATCTTTGATGTTTGAGTAACTGGACCCAACGCCAGTAGAGCGTGAAATCGTTAACTATATAAATTTTTTGTGAGTATTGTTTCTATACGTGATTATTATTTATATACATGTATTAAGTATCCTGAATAAAGGAATTATTATTTATTCATATTCTCGAATCGGAGGAAATCTTTTAAACAATTATGGATGGTAGTAAATAAAGGGACTATTTTTCAGTGATGCCGATTACCGCTGCAAAAGACACCGAAGATGGTTAGATATATCAATCTACAAATACCTTCATATTTAAATATGAATTTAAATGCACATTGGCAAGGTTTGATTCGTCACACTATTTGTGCCTGTTCTTATAACGGGTTTCCCATGCAGAATACGGCGCCCATTTTTTTCATATATTTGTTTGTCGCCTACAGGCAGCATTTCTTAACGTATCATCTTGAAACTTTGCATACTTATTTTTGGTACCCGAAGGGACATCCCTGTTGCTTTGGGTGCATGCCCAACCCCCAGTGACAGAGCCACTCCCATTTTCCTTTTGTATGTCTGTGTGTTGCCCACAGGCCATAATTCTTAATGAATCCTCTGATGAATTCCTTAAACCCTAAGGATGATCTCTATTGTTTTTGGTGCATGCCAGACCCCCAGGGGCAGAGCCACGCCCATTTTTTTCTATTTCTTTGTTTGGCATCTACAGACCGAATTTCTTAAAGTATCATATTGAACCTTTGCATACTTATCTTTTGTACCTTAAGGAACATCCCTATTGTTTATGGTGCATGCCCAAACCCCAGGGGCAGAGCCACGCTCATTTTCTTTCTTTTTGTATGTCTGTGTGTAATCATCCTGCAATTTTACATACCTCAAAGATGATCCATATTCCTTTTGGTACATGCCCAACCTCCAGGGACAGAGCCACACCCATTTCTTGTATTTGATTGTTTGTCAAGTATCAATTTGAAACTTTGTATACGTATTCTTTGTACCCTAAGGAACATCCCTATAATTTGGCGTGCAAGCCCAACCCCCAGGGACAGTGCCACACCCATTTTGTTTTTGTGTCTGTGTGTTGCCTACAGCCCACAATTCTTAATCGATCGTCTTTATACTTATTCCTAATACCGCAAGGCTGACCTCAATTATTTTTGGTGCATGCCTGACCCCCTGGGACATAGTCACGTCAAATGTTGATGGGTTTCACCTCCATGCCACAATTCTTAATAGATACTTTTGAAACTTTGCATACCTATTCCTTATACCCGCAGGATGGCCCCTATTGATTTTTTAGTAATTGCCCAACCCCCGGGGGCAGAGCCATACCCATTTTTTCTTTGTGTCTGTGTGTTTTGCCTACAGGCCACTAACCTTAATGGATCATATTTGAACTTTGGATATGTATTCCTTATAGCCTAAGGATGACAACTGTATGTCATTCACGGACAATTTTTGTGTTTGTCATTTACAGGCCGTAATTCTGAATGGATCAGCTTGGTACTTGGCATTGTATTGCTTATAGCCTACTGGCGTCAACTAATGATTATGGTGAATGCCCCGACTAACAAGGGCAGAGCCACGCCCAATTTTTGCCTATAGCGTCCGAAAGTCACAATTCTGAATGGATTACCTTGGTATACTTATTCCTTATACTCTAAGGATTCCCTGTACTCTCGGGACAGTAACTATTGATGTTGATGCACGCCCCCCCCCCTCCTCCAAACCACCTGTGGCCCAACCCTTTTGGGGAAATGTCACACCCACTTTTTTATTAATATTTTGTCTGAAAATTTGGCAAAACAAACTAGGACATTTTGGGACTAACATATAGTTTTTAAGTTTATTTTAATAATTCGCTTGCGCGTAGGGGTCTTTATCAGTGGGAGGAAACGTTGTCAATTTTCAAAGTTCTACGACTTTCCAGTTAGGAGCTATCCTGCATTGCTCAAACCCTGTGAATGCGATATGATTTTTTTTTCAAATTTGATGGGAAATGTATCGAGGTCATGAGGGGATGACCACTATCAATATTTAACGTTCTGTGACTTTCCGTCCAGGAGTTATCCACCTTCTGAAGGCGATATAATTGTCTGGAAAAGTTTATCAACAAAACAGAGATTAGATTTCTTCAATGATCCTAGATCCTTATCACATTTGCTTAACATCCAAGTTTTCCTTTTTATATGCCCACATAGAAATGTGGTCGTATATTGCCGTCGCCCCCGTCCGTCCGTCCATCGTCCACAATTTCTTGTGAACGCTGTAGGGGCTAAAATTAATATTTGATTGAAATTATATTTATACACAGTGTTAAAGGTCATGAGACGAAGAACCCTATTGATTTTCAGCGATATTCAATAATTACTGCCAGAGTTATGGGCCTTGATCACCTTGAAGAATCTTGGGAACGCTCTAGTGGCTAAAGTTGATATCAGATTGACTTTAAATTTATACATTGTGTTTAAGTTCATGAGACGAAGAAGCCTATTGATTTTCAGGCCATGAGATGAAGAATCCTATTGATTTTCAGCGATATTTTATAATAACTGCCAGAGTTATGGCCCTTGATCACTTTAATTATATTCTGGAGTTGATCCATTTTACGCTTTGTTGTACCTTGTGAACGCACTAACAACTAAAATTATCATCTAGTCTGTATGAAATTTATACGCGTCATTTGAATTAGTGAACTAAAATAACGAATGAATTTCAGCAGTTTCCGTTAATTACATCAAGAGTTATGGCCCTTGTTTCACTTTGTTGAAACTTGTGATATGTATTAAATTTATCTTCATCATTTAGATTAGTGAAACGAAGAAGCCTTTTGAATTTCAATAATTTCTGTTAATTACTTCTTGAGTTAGAGAAATCGCAAGTTTCCACAAAGTTAAACAAGGGCCATAACTCTAGAAGTAATAAACATAAATTGTTGAGCTGAAATTTATACGCATCATTAAAACGAAGAAGCCTATTAAATTGGATCAATTTCTGTTAATTACATCTAGAGATGCTATAAATATAGTTAGTGTTATATATATATATAAATATAATCTGTGTTGCATGTTAATATAATTATGTACTATGATCAGTTCTCACACACCTAAGAATCAGCCAGACATCTTCTTGTGGAATGTGACAAGTTGTGATCAGATTAAACTTATATTACTTAACATTATCATTTTGTTTATATTATAAGTTTTATACTTGATTGGTACACTGATAAATTCTGGATATGAAACATATTAAATTTTAACAATTTCTTAAAATGACTTCAAGAACTAATGGCCCTCACTTCTCTTATGAAAGGTCCAAAAGGTATTAAATTTATGTGTTATTTAAGTTAGTAAATTGATGTTATGGCCATTTGTTTGCTTAGTAGAACCTTTAAATATTTGAACATGCATGTTTGTTCATTATACAGTATTTGACAATAACTATTAAGGTCAGTTGCAAATCATTGTAAAGGTTGGATTTTGGCATGGGTAATAAATAACACCAAATATCTCCACTCTTGTTAATATTTCTGTTGACGGAGACCAATATCAGTCTTCAAGAACTAATGGCCCTCACATCTCTTATGAAAGGTCTAAAAGGTATTAAATTTATGTGTTATTTAAGTTAGTAAATTGATGTTATGGCCATTTGTTTGCTTAGTAGAACCTTTAAATATTTGAACATGCATGTTTGTTCATTATACAGTATTTGACAATAACTATTAAGGTCAGTTGCAAATCATTGTAAAGGTTGGATTTTGGCATGGGTAATAAATAACACCAAATATCTCCACTCTTGTTAATATTTCTGTTGACGGAGACCAATATCAGTCTTCAAATTATGTATAGTTTAATGTCTCTTTAAGATTTGAAACTGTGATTTTGTATGCCTGTCAGTAAGGAGATCTTTGATAAGGGCCAAATGTCTAGAAATGGAATTTTAACTTGGCAGATCTTTGATAAGGGCCAAATGTCTAGAAATGGAATTTTAACTTGTCAGCTTCAATGAGTGTCATCTGCTTATTTTTGGATTTTGGCGGGGAATATTTGCTTTACCTTTGGATTGTTAAATAAAATAAAAACCAAGTACGAACAATCTAAACCATGAGACAGAATTCGAAGTCCTAAAAACGTTATAGGCAAAATAGTGTATTCAAACAAAATAGTGTATTCAAGCAAAATAGTGTAATCAGCAAATGGACTGCTCCTTATGTACAAAATACACGACAAGCAGTGGTAACAGGTGTCCGGAAGAGTAAGCTTACCCTGCCTGGCGCCACACCTGCCATAGCTGCATCCAATCTATTAGGCGAAGTGTGGGTCAAATAGCGTGATTGGCCAATGAACTATAGTATGCAAAATGTACGTGATGAACTGTCTTAACGATGTAGTAGACATTATCAGGATGATAGTAACGGTATACGTGTCAATTAAAAATATCTAGAATAATAGCCGCGAGAGACAAGTTATACATACCAATCAAATCAATATGACGGCCATAAAACTTTTTAAAGGTTTTAATAAGTTTAGTGCGCAAGTATCCTTGTAGTTGAAGCTTAGATGACAAATGCCTCGATCTACTTAAAACATCAGAATAAAAGGAACAAGCTCTCGTGTAACGAATTAGTTGAGACACAAACACTCCATAAGCTGGTGAAATTTGAATTTTACTACTAATAAATGGAAAGTTAACAATCGGAAAGTTAAAGTCATCCCGTTTATCGTACAATTGAACACTCAGTTTATGGCAATTGTCATAATCGAGACGCAGATCCAAGTAGGAAGCGTAATTGTCACTGTCAGCGAGACACAAACACTCAGTTTATGGCAATTATCATAATCGAGACGCAGATCCAAGTAGGAAGCGTAATTGTCACTGTCAGTGGTATTTTTAATTTCGAGCGCATCAGGATATATGAAGTCTACATAATCACTAAATTTAGGATTATTAAGGGCTAAAACATCATCAATATATCGATAAGTGAAATTAAAAAGTCTGACTGATCGTTTGTTTGTTTTTACGAGCACCTGTATGTACTCGGCTTCATACGAATAGAGAAGCAGCAAAGGTGCACAGTTGGATGCCAACCACTTGCTGATATATTTCCCCTCCAAATTCAACAAAGATGTTATCAATTAAAAAATCCAACATTTGAATTATCGTGATGGCCGTGTATTTGTTCTTTGAATCACTGTGATACTTAACGAAATACCCGTCTTCAATTGGCCCAGGTTAGGTGCTTAAGCGTAGGACGTTAAACCCCATTTCATTCATTCATTCTTAACGAAATATGTAGAATTATAATTTACAACTAAATATTGATATCGAGCAGTACCCGATTTAGATGAAAAGACACTTTGAATCGGGCTTTTAATTTACTATGGGGAATTTTAGTGTACAAAGTAGAAAAGTCAAATGTTTGAATAGATGAAACTGAAGCAAGGGATCTAGATTGCAAACCATCAAGTAATTCTTTGGAATTTTTTAATATCCACATTTGATTTATACCACTTCGAGAGTATACTTTGTCACAGTATTTTTGAATACCCTCTTTAACAGCTGTTAGTATAGATGTCAATACCTTTGAAAGTGGTTTTGTGGAACAACGGGATGAACCTGCTATAAAACGTTGCTTGTAAGGATTTTTATGTAACAAGGGCAAATCTGTATAGGTATTTCCACATGGAGTACCAAATGAAGTGAGTACCGATTTGTGATTGGATATAATTTCATCCTTACTAAAAGTAGATCGTTTATATGTAGCGCTGTCGATTGGGTTCCCGAAATTAAGTTCTTTGAACAGACAGTCGAAATAATGTCGTTTACAAATAAACACTATGTTATTGGACGCTTTGTCAGCTGGCAAAATGACATAATTGTCATGCAAGGCATTCAGATTTTCAACAATGCTAACATCATTGAAAATAGACTTAGGCCTAGTGTCAACTGAAAAACGTTGCATGTATATTCTTCGTTTAAGTAAACGACTGATAGACTTAGTCCAATCAGAAAGAGTATCCGAGATAACATCTTCCCTCTTAGCCCATGATCTAGCGTAGTCCTCCACGGCATCCATAATAAGTTTTAAATTTTGATCCCATGAAAATGGTTGCGGTTCCCGGTATTTGGGTCCTTTGGACAAAATTTTACGAAGCTTATTATTCTGTACTATGTTCAAATTACCAGTGACCACATGTCCAGCTGGCGGGTAAAGGAAGGACGACGTAGAACAAGAACACGATAGTGGGTTATTGTATAAGTCTTTTGCATTTGTGTCAGATAATGCATTTCTGTAATTAAATATTTTGGATGCAATGGGTTTAGTATAAGTATAAGAAATCCTAGGAACAGTAACAGTTTTGAAGTAAAGAGGGATGTGTGCTGTGACTTGCTTATGGTGTAATATTTGGCTTAATCCGATAGCATCAATGCCTTTATTAGCAAATTTCAATTTAAGAAAAGAACTATTTGTGGTGTGTGACGCATCAGACTCAGTTGCAATGTCCAGACGACGGTGGGCAATGTCAAGAACAATTGATACAACCCTGTATTCAGTGGATGCAGGGTCAGTACAATTTGAATCCAAACATTTAGCTTTAAGTAATTTCAAAATAGTAAGTGGAATAGAATATAATTTAGTACGGCTATGATATGGCCCTAGTGGTTCCTGAATAATTTCTAAAAGGGCATCCACTGATATAGTGCTGAGCTTAGGTGATGTGTAGCGACGATGTCCGTGACTGCGTTTTCGACGACGAAACTTGGGGAATAACGTCATGACATTAACATCGCTACACGCAGGGCTAGATAAATTCCCAATACTAGCTACATTGTCATTGCATCCATAAGGGGTGGCAGTACCTAATGTTCGTATCCAATATTCCTCTCAGTCTCTGCGAAAGGGAGTACTCAAAGTAGGGCTGTTGGTGTGGTGGTAAATTTTCTCTAATATCGACACTCTCATTGATAGTATAGAGTGGTCCGGTTGGTTAAAATGTTTATAGAGGATCTGGTTACTACCCTTATTAATGTTGTGACGATGACCACAGGCCTTTAGTTTCGCCAACATAAATCAGTCCGCAGAGTGGGCATTCAATACCGTAGATAACATTGGAGGTTTTGCAATTTAGTTTATCAAACCCACGTGTAAAATAAGTTTTATTAGTTAAAGAACTAGTAAAATTGGTATTGTTATTCAAAATAGGACAGGTTTTACAATTATTAGACATACATTTAGAAATATAATAGTTAGAATGATGTGGTGAAAAATGCAAAATATCAAATAGTTTGACAGAACATGGTAGAGTTGAGATTTATGTATCATTCGAGAACTTTAAAACATTACAGGCACCTGAACGAAATATATCTCCCATACCATTACTAGTATCTTGGGATATATTACCGATATCCCCCGTGCCCTTGGGGGTATCGTGGCAGTTTTTTACACTGAAACTGCCTTCCAGCCGTAGATTTTGGTTATTTGTACTCAACATGGAACTATAAAGCTACTGGGTTTCAGGTTACCTCGGGGACACAAAATATCCACCGGCAAAGCAAGCCACCCAGTGGTAGAAATAAAATAAAAACCCAAGTACGAACAATCCAAACCATAAGACAGAATTCAAAGTCCTAAAAACGTTATAGGCAAAATAGTGTATTCAAGCAAAATAATGTAATCAGCAAATGGACTGCTCCTCGTGTACAAAATACACGACAAGCAGTGGTAACAGGTGTCCTGAAGAGTAAGCTTACCCTGCCTGGCGCCACACCCGCCATAGCTGCATCCAATCTATTAGGCGAAATGTCGGTGAAATAGCGTGATTGGCCAATGAACTATAGTATGCAAAATGTACGTGATGAACTGTCTTAACGATGTAGTAGACATCAGGATGATAGTAACGGTATACGTGTCAATTAAAAAATATAGAATAATAGCTGAGAGAGACAAGTTATATTTACCAATCAAATCAATACGACGGCCATAAAACTTTTTAAAGGTTTTAATAAGTTTAGTGCGCAAGTATCCTTGTAGTTGAAGCTTAGATGACAAATGCCTCGATCTACTTAAAAAATCAGAATAAAAGGAACAAGCTCTCGTGTAACGAATTAGTTGAGACACAAACACTCCATAAGCTGGTGAAATTTGAATGTTACTACTAATAAGTGGAAAGTTAACAATCGGAAAGTCAAAGTCATCCCGTTTATCGTACAATTTAACACTCAGTTTATGGCAATTGTCATAATTGAGACGCAGATCCAAGTAGGAAGCGTAATTGTCACTGTCATCGAGACACAAACACTCCATAAGCTGGTGAAATTGGAATGTTACTACTTATAAATGGAAAGTTAACAATCGGAAAGTCAAATTCATCCCGTTTATCGTACAATTTAACACTCAGTTTATGGCAATTGTCATAATCGAGATGCAGATCCAAGTAGGAAGCGTAATTGTCACTGTCAGTGGTATTTTTAATTTCGAGCTCATCAGGATATATGAAGTCTACATAATCACTAAATTTAGGATTATTAAGGGCTAAAACATCATCAATATATATCGATAAGTGAAATTAAAAAGTCGTTTGTTTGTTTTAACGAGCATCTGTATGTACTCGGATTCATACGAATAGAGAAACAGATCAGCAAGCAAAGGTGCACAGTTGGTGCCCATTGGGATGCCAACCACTTGCTGATATATTTCCCCTCCAAATTCAACAAAGATGTTATCAATTAAAAAATCCAACATTTGAATTATCTTGATGGCCGTGTATTTGTCAACTGAATCACTGTGATACTTAACGAAATATGTAGAATCATAATTTACAACTAAATATTGATATCGAGCAGTACCCGATTTAGATGAAAAGACACTGTGAATAATGTCTTTCAATCGGGCTTTTAATTTACTATTGGGAATTTTAGTGTACAAAGTAGAAAAGTCAAACGTTTGAATAGATGAAACTGAAGCAAGGGAACTAGATTGCAAACCATCAAGTAATTCTTTGGAATTTTTTAATATCCACATTTGATTTATACCACTTCGAGAGTATACTTTGTCACAGTATTTGAACAGCTGTTAGTATAGATGTCAATACCTTTGAAAGTGGTTTTGTGGAACAACTGGATGAACCTGCTATAAATTGTTGCTTGTAAGGATGTTTATGTAATTTAGGTATCCAATACAACAAGGGCAAATCTGTATAGGCATTTCCACATGGAGTACCAAATGAAGTGAGTACCGATTTGTGATTGGATATAATTTCATCCTAACTAAAAGTAGATCGTTTATATGTAGCGCTGTCGATTGGTTTCTCGAAATGTATGTCTCCCATAAAATGTGTTAACTCTTAAACGACCCAGAGGTTTGACGTCATAACGTCATAAAAACCCAAGCATAATCATAATGGTCAAAAGTATTAAAATATAGATATACATTTTAAATTCATATTAGTAAAAAACAAATGAAGATAGACTGTTCATGTAAATAATCTAAATTTAATGCCATTTTCATAAATAAATTTTATACAAAAATTTATTTAGATATTTCATACAAACTTCATGTGTATAATGGTTATTTCTATTTTTCTGTTCGGCTGTTGTAAACTAAAAATCACTCATCATCGAATCTCGAATTACGGTAATTGTAATTTGTTGATTTACTAAGCCTAACCTATTTCATCACGTTCTACTTTATGCCCAACGCAAAACGATAAAAATCTACACTTCAGATAAAATCTGAATCACTGTCATTCAATAAGGATGGTAATTCGCCATTAGGAGAACGTTGCCGTAGAGGTCTAGACATATCACCGTTTTATTATAATTTTCAAGGAGAAAGAAGATTTTTAACTGTCAAAATGTCTGGAAGTAAACAAATGAAATACGTATCACGTTCGATTTCTTACTCCGGGCTTACTCGGTCAGGATCCCCGAGTATGTTTCGACATGCGCAATTGGAACGTACGTGAAATCGAACCGCGTGGTGCTTTCTTCGAGTTTCAAGATGGGAGTCTTGGGAGATCACACCGCTAAACAACTATGCTCAGTGTTCTGATAAATAACGACGAGCTGGGGGCTGTTTCACGAATTTTAACTAAGATAAAAATCCAAATTTTAGTAATTTGATTGGATAATATTAGATTGATTTGAAGTATCTACTAAAATTTGAATTTTATCTTTAGTTAAGATTTCGAGAAACAGGGCCCAGAAAATAATCCACTAATAAACATTAATAGATACTGACATTTTCATTGGCATGTTATTGAAACTATTAAATCCGGAGAAGCGAAATAAAGCCCCAAGGATAGAATATTATGCATAATAGAAGACTTTAAATTCCTCTTTCTAATGAAAACAACTATTCAATGGCTTTCACAAACGTCAAGAAATTTGTAAATTTACCGGAACAATCTGAGCTGTCCAGTTAAGGCACCCAAGATAAAATACAATCAGATATCATACACCAACCGCAAAAAGTTTACTGGGTCATACTCCAGACTGTATGTGATTGGGTTTTGAAGAATTCTTGTATTTTCCTTCAACTAGATAACAAATTTCAAGAGGGGGAATTTCTACTTGGTGACCCAGTCTGTTCTCTTTAGTCATGGCTTATGACTCCACACAATGATTTGGGAAATTGACCAGTAATTAAAAAAAAAATTAATAAACAGTTAATCAGTTCTACGATAAAACGTGCATTTGGGCAATTGAAAGGACGCTGACTCAGGCTAAGTTGTCCGTTTCTTAATCATAGAATCGTTGCACCAAGACTGCTTAATCAATAAGTGTTTACAACTGGTTTTGTTTTCTGTTTTTTCTGCTTAATTGTTTTGTTTAATCTTTTACCCTTATTGTTTTGTTATTTAATCTATGTAAATGGCTTCACCATGCAACTCCTATATATTTGTCCAAAGTTTACTAAATGTCATTGTGCTTGATAACGATAAGAGGATACTTGTCGAAACGTCGTGCTTTGTGAATAAACCAGTGATTGATTCCCATAAAAACTGTGTTCTGTTAAGATGTAAAATCGCTACAATAAAAACAAAAATACTGTGAAATTGAAACGCAATCGTTTTAATCGGAGAAAAGTGTCAACAATAATTCTTCCGTTGACTAAACTTAAACTGTAAATATATCTTAGATCAAAATATTTATTTGCTGCCATATCGAATAATTGGGTTATGGGATACTTCCCGAAGTAACCGGCTCCTTGGGCAGGTTACTTCGGCCTGGCGCGAGTAAACCGTTTAAATGACGTCATCGGTAACCCGAACGAACTCGTGGAGGCTCGAGGAAGCTCGGCGCCAGTAATCGGACGCATGAAAAGACGTCTGTGCATAAGGGAAATAACTCTCATTACGTTAGGAACGTTGCATTCGGCTAACATGTTTTGTCGACAAAAGTCGCCTTGGGTACTAAACGGTAACGTTATAGTTGTTGACAAACATCACCTTGGGTCAGTTAAGAGTTAAAGATAACTTATTCAGTGAAAACTCATCTTAATTTATATTGTTCATGTAAATAGAGTCACACTTACTCTTGACAAAGAATGTATGGTTTATTTATATCTCTAAATTTAGGTTTATTTTAAGGTACTGAGAGTTAATGATGCCAAAGACAAAAAAAGAAAAGTTTTAGGAAAAGGAAAGAGGCAAGGAAAGAATTGATGAAGAAATCAACGGAATGAGAAGTCTGGTATTAAAAATGAAGATCTGATAGCGGTTTTCATAATAAAATTAAACATGGGCCCACATTTTCTTGTGAATGTTGTCATCAGTTATGGTTTGGATATAGTGTAAAAAAGCAAGTAGCATAAAACACATGAATGAAACAGCAAACTTATGTCTTGGCGATAAGGGTAATGGATGGATTTGTAGCACATGTGAGAGGCATATTAGGAAAAACAATATTCCACCATGCTCTCTATATAATGGAATGGATTTTCCCCGAAACATTAAAATTTTGACTTGTATCCTTTACAATGGCGATTACTCTCCCCTAGAATACCTGTTTATGAAGATAAACGCTGCCCCACGAGGAAAACAAAAGAAAATTCGAGGAAATGTAGTAAATGTACCTGCAAATGTTAATGCTACTGTCCGAATGTTACCTAGGGCCACTAATGACACAATGACAATAGCAGCACAGTGATGACTGAAAACATTCGCCCCGATAAAATAATGGAAGCTGCCGATTGGTTGCAAAAAAAATGGTAAGTTGTATGAAAGAGAAGGCATACATTTTGATGTAAACTGGAATGATAATATAGATGACAAACTGAATAACACTGAAAATAATATATTAGAACCGGAAGATGGTGATAAAACTGAAAAAAGAATTGATAATGAGGAAAAGTAAAGAAAATGAAGATGATTGGAGTGAAGATGAAGGAGAAGGGATGTCTAATGCAAAAGATACTCTTCTAACATCCCCAGATTTTATTGAAAATAATGAAAAAGAGAAGATTCACAATTTTGCCCCAGGGGAGGGAAATATTCCAATGAGTGTATTTATGGACAGAAATTCTGAAGAGATGTCATTTCCTAATATATTTTATGGTAATGCTCGTTTGGAAAAAACTGAAAGAAAAGTCCCTGTATATTATACCGAAATATGCAAATCGGAACTAAGAAGAGATGACAGACGAGCAGCTAATGATATTGACAATATTTTCTTTAAATTGAAAACCATACAAATGAAAATTGTCCTTGATAACGCATCAATAGCTCTTAGAAAAAATAAGACCGAAGGAAAAAAAATAACAGCTGGAGACTTGCGAACCCCAGGAACCATAGAAAAACATTAAGAGGCTCACCCCCCCCCCCCCTATTTTAAGAAGGCCAAGAGCGATTTATTTGCAATGATTCGACAGCTCGGACCCGCCTCTTTTTTCTGTAGTTTTTCTGCTGCTGTGACTCGTTGGAAACATCTACTACGAATACTTGGAAAAGTGCAAGATGGAAGGGAATTTAGTGATGAAGAAATAGAAAATATGGACTGGGAAACAAAGTGTAGACTTGTTTCATCAGATCCCGTAACCTGTACCAGACAGTTCGATTATCAAGTCAATCTTTTATTCAAAGATGTTTTGAAAAAGGAAAACTCGCCAATTGGTAAGGTCATAGACTTCTTTTATAGAGTCGAGTTCCAACACTGTGGATCGCCCAACATACACTGCTTACTGTGGGTTGAAAATGCCCCTATTTTCGGAGAAAGTAGCAAAGATGAAATTACTGATTTTATTGAAGACAAAATTTCATGTAGTAAAAATGTTGACTATGAATATGTAAAGGCATTGATATCCTATCCGGTCCATAAACATTCCAACACTTGCAGAAGAAAGAATCAGAAGATCTGCAGGTTTGGATTCCCAAAGCCTCCAATGGAGAAAACTGAATTATTGGAACCCCTTGATTCATCTTTTCCCAATATGGAGATCAAGAACCATAAGAGCAATTATATTAAAATGAAATTGATAATGGATGACATGATCGAAGGGGAGGATATTGCTTTTGATCATTTTTAGAGAAAATAAATTTGAAGTATGACCAATATATTTTAGCAATTAGATCATCTATATCCCATCCTACTGTATTCTTGAAAAGAACCCCTAATGCATTGAGGATTAACGCATATAATGAAACATTACTTAAATTATGGCAAGCTAATCATGATATTGAGTATGTCCTAGATGTCTATGCATGTGCAATGTATATTGCTTCTTATATTGCAAAGTCACAGAGGGGTATCAGTGACATATTGAGAAAGGCCTGTCAAGAAGTGAGAAGTGGAAGTTACGGAATTCGGGAACAAGTAAAGGTTATTGGTAATAAATTTCTTAATAATGTAGAGGTAAGTTCACAGGAGGCTGTGTACATAATATGGCAACTACCAATGAGAAGATCATCAAGGGAGGTTGTATTTATCAATACCTCACCACCAGGAGAACGAGTCCAACTTCTGAAGACAAGAGAAGAATTAGAAAACATGGATGAAGATGAAGAAAACATCCAGTCTGGTAATATGTTAGGGAGGTACCAAAAACGACCAAAGAAACTTGAAGAAATAACTTTAACAGAGTATATAGCCCATTATGACTTTAAGACGAGCTACACTAAGCGTTCAAAAACCTCCAAAGGTGAAACGTTAATAGAAAATGCTTCAGAGCATAACTCTGATCTGGAAGAAGAAGTAACTAATATTGAAAATAAGAAAAGAAGAAATATTCCTAGAGTGATCAGATATGTCAATTTCAATATTGATAAAGATCCCGAAAAGTATTATCGAGAATTATTGATGTTGTATACCAGTTGGCGAAATGAAAATGTTGAAAGCTATGCAGAAAGTTATGAAGCAAAAAAAGAGGGGATAGTTATTCAACGGAAAATATATGAAAATAACCGGTCTGAAGTTGATGCTGCAATAATTTCTGAAGGCCAGGATATGGAAGATTTGTTGGATGTGCAGGCCCTAATCACACAGCAAATTGAAAAGGATGATGAACACGAAGAGAATATTGAAATTGACAATTTGAAAAAGAGAAAAGAACCTGTCAAATTTGAATATGATCTTGGATTAGATCTGGGGGTCACAAAACAAGAAAAGGAAGATGAAATAACTTTATATGAGATGCCGAAAGATGAATATAGATCAGTAATAAGAAGTCTAAATGAAAAACAAATGACACTTTGAGCAAGGGTTATGGGCCGCTAGCCAGTAATTTATGGAGAGACAACTTTGTGATGTACAAATTACTGGAAATAATGCGCCAGAAAGACAGGAAAATATTTGCAGAATTGTTGAATAGATTAAGAGAAGGCAATCATGATGCTGATGATATGAAAATATTGAAAACTAGAATAATGCAGAAGAATACAACAGAATATCCTTATGAAATGCAACACCTTTTCCTAAGTAATGAAAAAATGAATAATTTCAATGCACAGGTTTTTAATAAAATGTCTGGTGAGAAATTTGAAATAAAAGCAAAAGATAGTGTTGTTGGCTCAGCAGCCCAAACTGTGGCAAAGGCATTGTTGGAAAATGTACCAAATGATCCAAGAAAAACAATGCAGCTACACACTATCTTAGGTTTAGTAGAAGGAATGAAATGCGAATTATGTATTAATGTAAGAACAGAAGATGGAATGACCAATGGAGCATCATGTACAATCAAATTGATTGAAACCTCTCCTTCTAAGCTGGCAATTGGAAGTATTGTTTGGGTAGAATTTGAAAATACAACAATTGGAAAAAATTCGAAATGATTTGAGAAATTTGTATAAGTCCCGTGTATCTTCTTCATGGACCCCAATAATACCTATGTCTAGGCAAATAAGAATTGGAAAATTTAAATCTGCTGAATTAATGAGAACACAAATTCCATTACGACAATCAGCCGCCAAAACAGTACACAGGTCTCAAGGAGATACAATGGATAAGGTAGTTATAGATTTTAATGGTAGGAAAATGCCCCATATTCATTATGTTGGTATTAGTAGAATTAAAACATTGGAAGGATTGCATGTTGTAAACTTATGTGAAGAAAAGATACAAATTAGTACAGATGTAAAGGGAGAAATGAAGTCGTTGAAAACAGAAAGAAAAATGAAAAGTGTGACAAGTGACACCCCCCCCCCCCCCACCCCAAAAAAAAAATTTTTTTTTAGGAAAATGTTGTCATTATACATCATAATGTCAAATCACTGCAAAAAGGTATATTGAAGATGTAAAAGCCAATAAAACTTTGCTGAAAGCCTCCATAGTAATTTTAACGGAAACAAGACTGAAAAAGAAAGATGCTGATATATACTGTATACCCAGATTCACATTGTTTAGAAATGATGCTTTCACAGAAAAGACTCAAGGTCACCATGGTATAGCTGTGTATATCAGAACAGAAAAATTGAAATTGAAAATGATGAATGTAAGGTCTGTAAATTCATGTGGTATTGAAATTAGTGTAATTAGTTTATCAATTGATCACAATGGATGTACAAGAAACTTATTTATTATAGGCCTGTATAAACCTCCCAAAATTTCTGTAGGTGACTTGGAAATAGGCATAAACACTTTAAAATCTGAAATCAATGAAAATAAATTTATTGTCATTCTTCGTGATTTTAATATTCAGACAGAAAGTGAGGAATATATGAAACTGAATGGTAAGTTAAATGGAATGCATCAATTTATTAAAGATCCAACAACAGATGCAGGTACAACTATAGATTTAATCTACAGTAATTTACCTGATGGCTATATTGAGACTGGAACTCTTGAAAATTATTACTCTGACCATAAAATAATTTATTCTGTGATCAGTTCCCTCCAACAAATTGCAAAATCAGATTCAGAATTGAAAAGGGCAACTTCACATACAGAAAGAACAGAAGCAGTTTCAACTTGTCAGATTGGTAAGAGTAGACTGACCAATACCAGCGGTCTGAGGTATGTATTGGATGCCCCAAAACCAACTTTGGATCCAGGTAATATGGTAATTGAAAGAAGGGTTATCAGGGGTTTTGGTTATAATATTACAGAAACTGATTTAAAAACACTTGATGGAAGTAATTGGTTGAATGACCAAGTAATTAACTTTTATTTAAAGATAATCGAAAGTAATGAGAATACTGTAAACAATGATGTGGTACGTAGTCCTTGATACATTTGCATATGTGAGAATAGATGGAAACTTGATAAATGCTGTGGCCTATTTTCTTACATATAATCTTTTAACCCATGATAAGATTGTAATACCAATATTTAAAGATGGGCATTGGAGTCTTTTTTTTTGTGTGTTTTTAAAATCTAAAACAAAAATTTTTTATGACTCAATAGTACATTATACAAAAGGTAGGAAGATTATGGCGCAAATAAAATTATTCCTTGAAAGATTAGAAGGAAAAAACTTATCAAATTGGAAAATGATATACGAAAATCAGGTAAGTTTACAGACCAATGGAAATGACTGGAGTATTTGTGTGTATGAATACTGAGCTTATACTTCAAGGAAGACCCTTAAAGGTTAGTAGAAGGCAGGTTCTCGAATATCGAAAAAAAGTGGATGAAAAGATCCGAAATTATTGATGAATGAAATGAAATTAAAATGCCAGATTTATAATTGATAACTGATAATTTCATTTACTTAACTTTTGGTTTTTCAAATCAGAAAATGGGAACTTGACAATAATCATGTCACTAAAACACTGAATTATTTTTTTTATAACTGCCCAATGATCCAGACAGGAATGGTCGGGTAATCGTGTTCATTCTTAAACCAGAATTCACTCATAACACCTTCTATTTGGTTTTTCATTAGAATTAATTAATTTACGAAATAATAATATTGGCTATGTTGGTCATCTGGTTCAACTAATTTAGTTAGCTTAATAATATGGGCCATGATAGCAGGGGCATCTGGTTCAACTAATGTAGTTAGCTTATTATAGACGATGATAGCAGGGGCATCTGGTTCAACCAATGTAGTTAGCTTATTATGGACGATGATAGCAGGGGCATCTGGTTCAACTAATGTAGTTAGCTTATTATGGACCATGATAGCAGGGGCATCTGGTTCAGCTAATGTTGTTAATTTATTAATATGGACCGACCATATTGATAATCTGGTTCAACCAGCGTATTCAAGTTCATAGTTAGCAGTGGACTTTTGTGTATGTGTTTACTGTGCAACAAAACTTAGTGCATCTTTATGGTAGCGATAATATTTTGGGATATATATCTATTATAGATCTATATACATGTGTGTAATTTTCTATTAATATTAATTGTATTCTTAATTAATTCAACAAAAATGGAAGTTTATAATTGATGTTTAAAGATCAAGAGTGTAAGGGGGGGGGGCTTGTTAGTGTAAACCACTGAGTAGCACCTTGATATTGGAGTTGAGCTTATTAACCTTTAATGACCTTTACGGTTGAGTGAGATTCTAACATGAAGTATGATCAAATAATGCACACAAATTAAACTAATATTAAAGAAGACACCTTCTGGTGTCCCCTTGCGATAAATTCTTAAGCTAGATTAGTCAATATGTATCCAAAATCATGCGCAATTATTTATGGATACTCGGATAGCTCTCACTCAGATGTTTTTTGTGTTTGCTGAGCCTGTATTGTTGATATGATACTGGGTAAAAATAATGAAGATGTTTAAAATGATGATATAAATAAAATAAAACCAAGTACGAACAATCCAAACCATTAGACAAAATTCGAAGTCCTAAAAACGGTATAGGCAAAAATGTGTAATATCGCAAAATAGTGTAATCAGCATATGGACTGTTCACCGTGTACAAAATACACAACGAACAGTGGTAACAGGTGTCCTTGGAAGAGTAAGCTTACCCTGCCTGGCGCGCCACACCTGCCATAGCTGCATCCAATCTATTAGGCGAAATCTCGGTAAAAAAGCGTGATAGACCAATGGACTATTGGTATGCAAAATGCACGTGATGAACGGTGTTAACGATGTAGTACACATATATTATCAGGGAGATAGTATACCCGTCAATTAAATATGTCTAGAATAATGGTCGAGAGAGACATGTTATATTTACCGATCAAGTCAATATGACGACCATAAAACTTTTTAAAGCCCCAATACCACTCTTGTTGTAACTGAATAATATGTTCCAATCTTTATTCTGGTCAACAATTTGTACTATTCTACAATAGTTCAATTAAAAAAAGATACAAATTTCATCTTAACACACTTAATTTTAAAAATTGGAAAAATTCAACTCCATGCGGTAACATTGTTTGAAAAGCCTTACGTAAGCACTTTCAAATGCAACTTGGATTTAAACGTATTTTCGAGCCCTCTGGACAAGTAAGATAGGTTGTAATGGACCTGTCAAGCGACCAAGAGTGTTATTGTCCCTTTAAAGGCTTTAATAAGTCTAGTTCGCAAGTATCCCTGTAGTTGAAGCTTAGATGACAAATGCCTCGATCTACTCAAAAAATCAGAATAGAATGAACAAGCTCTCGCGTAACGAATTAGCTGAGACACAAACACTCCATAAGCTGGTGATATTGGAATGTTACTACTAATAAATGGAAAGTTAACAATCAGAAAGTCAAAGTCATCACGTTTTTAGAGTCTTAATAAGTTACTCCTCTTAACCTGGACTTATAGCTGCTGTTGGGGTATGTTATGTTGCTTTACAGTCTATCTTTATAATATGTAAACATTTGCATACTATGTTGTTGTTGTTTTTAATTTAATTATTAGCCTTGTCATAAATGATGTTCATGCTTTTTGTCTTTTTATACGCCCACATTGAAATGTGGTCGTATATTGCCGTCGCCCCCGTCCGTCCGTCAGTCCGGCGTCCACAATTGCTTGTGGACGCTCTAAAGGCCAAAGTTAATATCCGATTGACTTTAGATTTATACACAGTGTTTAAGGTCATGAGACGAAAAAGCCTATTGATTTTCAGCGATTTCCGATAATAACTGTCAGAGTTATGGCCCTTGATCCATTCAAAAAATCTTATCACTTTGTTTAAGGTCATAAAATGTAGAACCCTATTGATTTTCAGCAATTTCTGATAATTACTGTCAGAGTTATGGCCCTTTATCACTTAAAAAGATCTTGTGGACGCTCTAGAGGCTAAAGTTAATAACCTATTGACTTTAAATTTATACACAGTGTTTAAGGTCATGAGACGAAAAAGCCGATTGATTTTCAGCAATTTCCGATAATTACTGTCAGAGTTATGGCCCTTTATCACTTAAAAAAATCTTGTGGACGCTCTAGAGGCCAAAGTTAATATCCCATTGACTTTAAACAAGGGTCCCTACTGTACACAGATCTAGGTACATAAATCCATATTTCCATTTATTTATGTATAGTTCCGGAGATATCTCAATCTCCAATTTAGCATGTTCTACTAAAAAGCTTTCATATTTATTAATATTTAGTATTTCAGTTCGTAGTTTAGCCCGATATATATAGAACTTAGTTAAAATAATTACATGGTTAATGAAGATCCATTCAGTATTATTTATATAATCTGGTTTGCTAGTTAGACCAAGGTGTTTGATATGTGTTTTTATATCTATCTTTATATTGTTGCGATCTAAAATAGTATGGAAATGATTCCATATTATTTGTGAAAATGGGCAGAAAACAAAAAGGCGTTCTACATTTTCTATATTAGATTCACAGAAAGTGCAGAGTGTGTTATCTACTTTTCTAATTTTGAATAATTTATCATTTGTGAATATAATCCTATGGAGATATTTGTATTCAAAACTTCTCAGTTTTGTACTTAGACATACAGTGTTTATTATTTTAAAAGTATTTTCTACATCTAAATCGCTTAACTCGGTATCTAGAATGTGTTCCCATTCTGCAATGGCTTTTGGCCTGATGAATTTTGCTTTTATCCGGCTATCATACATATCTTTTGAAACCACCTTATGAAAATCGATATTATATATTTTGTAAAAATTAGTATTTATATCTTCTAAAGGGGTTTTATTGCAATTAAAATTAGTATATGTCGCACTTACAAATTTATTCGGCTCCTGTACATACCTCAAGATACATTTTTCTATTCCATTTAAGATAATTTGATGTTTTTTTTCGATATTTGGCATCAATCTTATTTATTTTATCACAATATTCACCAACATACCAAATATTCTTGTTAAAAAGGGTTTTTATAAATATAATTTTATTATTAATTTTTAGATTTGTATTATTCCAAATTTGTATTATTCCAAATAATTTGATTTGTCGCTAGCGCAATATTCCTTATATGGGTTGTGTAAATTTTATACCAGTTGGCATAGAGGTTTTTATAAAAAGGAATATTTAAATTAAGTTTTTCTGGAAAATTGCAAGCAGGTAATAAATTTCCATCATTTCAGCCATAATGAATTCATATGGTATGAGCCATGTTTGGGTGGGTGACTGGTATATTTTTTTAATCCAAAAAATGCTATTACATATTAGGAATTCTTTTAAGTCAATCATTTTTAATCCGCAATTTTTATTGTTCTGTATAAGAATTTCTCGCTTTATTCTATCAGGTCCGTTCCATATAAATTTGTAAAATATTGAATTTAGTTTTTGAATAGTCGAGTCCGACACTGGATTAACAGTTGCCGGGTAAAGAATTTTTGATATACAAAATGTTTTAATTATTTGTATTTTTCCAATTAAAGTTAATTTATGTTTATCCCATATTTTTAATATTTGTTCTATTTCATTTATTTTATTTGTAAAATTTAACTTATCGATAATAAGGCTGTCTTTTGAAAAATGTATGCCGAGAATTTTTATGACTTTTTCGCATAAAACTATACCGGTTGATTTTAATTTTTGCATTAAATTCATATCACAACTATTTAAATTTATTGCCTCTGTTTTATTAACGTTGATTTTAAGTCCCGAAACTAAACCAAAAAGTCTCAATATTTCAAACAAATGTCGCGCAGAGCTAAAATCTTTTAATAATGCCGTTATATCGTCAGCAAAGGCTACAACTTTTATGGATTTGCGACCAAATTTTATTCCATTTATTTTTACATCATCTCTTAATAGCATATAATAACAGTTCTATGATTAAATTAAAAAGATTGGATGACATTGGATCACCTTGTCGAACACCCCTTTTTACATGAAAATAAGGGGTTGTAAATCCATTGTTTATTACACAACAGGTGATATTCTTGTAAAGGGTTTTTATCCATCTAATAAAATTACGACCGAAACCGTAGGCCGGTAAAGCTTTTATTAAAAAATCATGATTTATGCTGTCGAAGGCTTTTTGAAAATCTATAACTAAAAGAAATCCTATTATTTTTTTTTGTTTTGCAAGATCAAAGCAATCGGAAATAATACGGGTATTTTCATGAATATGGCGATCTGGTATAAATGCGGATTGATTAGGGTGTATTAACTGGTTCAAAAACGGTTTTAATCTGTTTGATAAAACCTTACTCATCAATTTCACATCGACATTAACAAGCGTAATGGGCCTCCAGTTGGTTAAGCAAGTTCTATCTTTATTACCTTTAGGAATGAGTTTAATAACTGATTGACGCTGTGTTACGGATAAAGATTCTTATTCAAAGCTGCAGTTATACGAGTCTAATAATAGTACATAAATGTCAGGCCAAAAATGTCGATAAAATTCAATTGTGATACCATCATTTCCTGGAGATTTATTTATTTTAAACGAGTTTAAGGCCGTCTGAAGTTCGAAGTAGTTAATTTTGTATTCAAATAAATCTTTTTTTGATAATCATTCAGCTTTTCTACAGGTATAAAATTTGTTATAAAAATATTTCCCCTTTCAAAACACGATTCTCTCGACGCATTCTTGTGGATGCTCTAGAGGCCAAAGTTAATATCCGATTGACTTTAAATTTATACACGGTGTTTAAGGTCATGAGACAAAGAGGCCTATTGATTTTCAGCATTTCCGATAATTACTGACTGAGTTATGGCCCTTGATCACTTTCAAAATTTTGTGGCGCTCTAGAGGCTAAAGTTAATATCTGATTGATTTTAAATTTATACAAATTGTTGAAGGTCATGAGATGAGCAAGTATATTGAGTTTCAATGAATTTAGATAACTTGAACAGCATGGAGGAGAACTTTATCAAAGCCAAACAAATTCCAATGATTTTCTGATAATTACATAATGAGTTGTTACTTTTAATCAGATATTAGTGTATTATAAATGTTTCATTACCGAAAAAAGTAAAAATATGCGACAACTCTTGTTGACTGCCCGGAAGATTTAGCTGCTGTGGGCGTATGTTTTGTCTGGCAACCTATGTTTAAAATGTTTTGTTGATATTTGTATGCTGCCTCTATCTATTATTGTAAAGAATTGTTTGTGTGATATGCTTGTTTCCAAAATATATAGCTACCTTTACATCAGCATGAACACAGTTGTTCATTTACTACATATTTAATCTTATTGGGGGAGTGTGATTGAAAATGCGGTAGGTGAAGAAATCAATTCTTAACACTATATAAATTATTTTTATGTCTGGCTTTGGATGAAGAGTTACAGTCACTTCATTACAATTATGTCATTGTAAGTAATTGTAAATCTATTTAGTTGTTTGCCGAATCAGGTATCCGCAAACGAAGAAAATGTGTGAGAGCTATCCATAAATAATTTAAAGGACAAAGCTATTGCTGGTTTATTCATTGCGTGATTTTAGATAAATATTGACTAATCTAGCTTAAGAATTGATCGCAAGGGGACACCAGAAGATTAAGTGTATGCCATTATCAAGCAAATATTACACACAGTCATTGGTTTAACTAATAACAATCAGAATTCTACTTATATAGGTCCCTATTCTTTAATATTAATACTTCCAATGATGTTTTAAAGCATTATCTCATCATACTTCCCTAACTGTACAAGTTTCTATTCTAACTATGGTCACCAGCTTGACCCAGATTGACCTATTTCCTGTAATACAGATTACTAACAACTAATAATAATACTCAATAATATAACCTTTTGCATTTTCATAATAGAGTTACAGAATGAACACTTTTACAGGGGGTAAATAAAAGGTGTGTGATGGGAGGCTACCTTTTTCGGGGGGATGGAGGTGGGTGATCAAAATGATGCATGTTTCAGCTCAACTATCATTAAAACCGAGGTCATAGGCCTACTGTGGATAATTTACAATGAATATGTATCAAGGTTATGATCACTTTTGATATCATAAATGGAAAGAATTTGTATTTTGATCAAAAGATTTAATAATAAACAGACTCAAAACTATCTTAAATTCTTTGAGTATGTCTGATAAATACTTAATGGGTTGGCACTATTCATCAATTTTTAGTTATTTGTAAATGCTCCCATTACCTATAAAACCATAAATATGCGCCAACTCTTGTGGACTGCTCGGACGACTTAGCTGCTGTGGGCGTATGTTTCGTTGCCTGGCAACCTATCTTTGGATAAGCTGCAGTTGAGCCAAAGCTGCTGTGTGGACGTATTTCCACGCATGGCGTGGCTATCTTTGTATTTTAATTTATTGATATACATCGAGTATCGATCGATCAGGCATGTCTTGTGCCAATTTTCAGCAAGACTGGATATTTTGTTTAGGTATTATTCATCATTATGTGCTTCCAATCCAATGCTTATTGAATATTTTTGTGCCATTGGCCCCTGTACGTGACCCTGTGTTACAAAGTTATGTTCATGTTCCATGTTATAAATTAAAACCAAAAAAACCTTCATTTCCCTTTTTTTTAAGAGCCACTTTCTGTAAGATTCAAGCAAAAATAAGACTTTCTTTGGTGACCACCTTCAAATTCTCTAAGTTTCATTTCTTGTATTTCTAACCACTTAGAATATGTATCAACTAGTTCAAATAATTCATGCCATTTGATTCAAAGAAATCAACATGAACTTTCTCCCATGGATTTGTGCTATAAGGGAAATTATATAGAATTCCAGCTGCCAAGGGGTCATTCATGTGCACTCCAATGTGTACATATGACCTTGGTTTTTCATACCATCCAAAGGACTAGACAGCTGTCCTTGTCAGACCCTCTGTGATTGTTAAAATCATTTCGTCTGAGAGACATATATAGGCACATGTACGTTACAAGTAATGCCTTTGGACCTGGTTTATAATGAGAATGTACTTATTTCCAGGTAGCAATAAGATTATTAGAAAAAGAAAAATTAGATAAAGAAGACATGTTACAATTGTTAGGTAGCAGACCATATGCAGAAAAATCGACATATGAAGAATTTGTTGAAGGAACAGGTAAATATCAGTGCGATTATTTTATTACAATATGTTCGTAAGTTCCTTATAGTTAAAATTTTTAAGTCCTTTAAAACAGTTCACCGCTTTAACGTTTAAAATCAAAGAGTCTGTAGTCCATTAAACATTTTCTTGTTATGGATGGATGATTCTCCAGAGATAAAAGTTACCTGAAAAAGGAAGTAGAACAGAACAATTTAACCATTTATAACAATGGTGGATAATGCAGTATTGATGAGTTTCACTGGTGCCACGTTACCATTAAACGTATGTCACTTCAGGTGCCATGTTACCCTTGAACTTATGTCACCCCCGGTACCAATGAAACCGCTAAACAGATTTCCACATAAACATATTGCACACATGTAATAAAATAGACGCAGAATCAACCAAATCCAGCAATATCAATTCAATTTTTACATTTGTTCCCATGTGTCAAAAAAGTGATTGTGACAAATTTTGTTACTATTACCGCTATCTATGTTAGCTGACTTTCTAACGGGATATTAAAATTAGTTATTTCTCGAGTCAAATACCATAATGTTAAACGAAAAATAAATATAACTCACCTACTTCCTCGGGATCTATATTGCCACTGATTGCACTTGTCAACTGTATATCCCCTAGATCGCTATCATTCCTAATATAACCCTAGAGTCACGACCCAATCCTCAACCAGATGTAGATGTTCACTAAACCTATCCCTAAAGATAAAGACGAGAAGGATTTATGGTACCTACCAACAGCCAAGGCAAAGACCCTGGTTATTAGATCCTCTAACCTGGCTAGGATTGTATCTTTCCTCGGGGACTGGGTAATCCATAGCTATTCTGGAGCCAAGATCAGCCACATCAATCAGATCATGCAAACATAGGCATACAAGCTCGATGACAGTAAGGGGGGCAGAACTAGAAAGGCGTACAAGCTCGATGACAGTGAGGGTGGCAAAACTCGAAATGGCCAAATAAATTTCGGTTTAAGAGACAACGGGGGGGGGGGTCCTCGAGAGGCGAAGATGCGGAGCTTACCTTATATGGACCTCCCTGTCCAAAGAAAATTTTGGAATATTTGACGGCTGCAAACAAGTTTCCCTGCTATTTCAGCCGGTGAACAGAGCAACTTCAAAGTGGTCTAATATAGCTTGTGAATGCAGCAACTTCAATTTGGTTCAATATAGCCTACCTGGCTGATCAGAATTAAAAAAACCCAAATCAATCGTCACACGGTATGGGGGCCTAACGGTCCTGGAGAAAATTTAATCACCGCAAATGTGTTTTCTGCTATTCTAGCCCGTAACCAAAATCCAACTATGAATTCAACCATCCAATCAGACTGTTGCATTAGCATTCACAAAATAATAAGCGATGGCCAAAAAATGTCGCACAAAAGTAGAGTGGCTCCAGACAAAATGTTTTGATCCATAAGTCAACTCAGTACAAATTCGTTGGAGTGAATCAGATGCACCATTGGGAGGGGACTATGTGGCAGTAGATGAGGACCTCCTTGAATACGCAATATCATCAAAGACGTTGATATACATATAGCTTCATTCTGCAAGACAAAAATTGCAATCATAAGACAATGACAATGATGACAATGTAATATAGACTTGAAGTATTAAATCGACTAAAACTTTCTAGTCTAAAATGAGATAACCTGTTATATTAATAGCACAAGCAGTGCGCGAATGACTAAATTCACATAGGCCGGTGCAGTTTAAACAATTGACTAAAAACACAGCGCAAACGAACCGTAAGTTAAGAATAAGAACATTGACTAAAATCACGAGGAAATGTACATACAAATATAGGGACTGAACATAAATAATAACAAATGATACTCAAGAAAATATTGCATGCCATATGAATATTATGAGTATGACACAAATGACAGTCTTCGTGGAAAATGATCGTGCGAGAGTTCTAGAACATTAGGACGACATTATGCATAAATAGATTATGGCAGCAGTAAAAACAACATGACAATGTATGACAAAGATAAAATGGTTCCTGGAATTACTGATCATCCCGTCCCAAAATGATTGAAGCTCAATACATAGACATGATTAAGATGTTACTTCAAGAATGCATAAAATGATATAACGATGGCGACAATGAAACAAATGACGTTTGACGTGAAACGCTCTGATTGGCTAATAAGCTAAGTTAGCAGACTAAAAGTTAACCGCGCTATAAATATAAATTAAAGGGGCAGTCACACCGACACAACTTATAAATTATGCAATGAGTAGCAAATGAGCTATTCAGAACATTCGTGATATTCAATTAAAAGAAGATTACGGAAGCAACACTCGAAATGCCCGAAACAATTTTGGGTTTACAGACAGCGGCATCGGTTTTCTTTGATAATAATATGCAGTGTTAAACCCTAACTATAACTGCTAGGCAGTGAAGACAGGTTTGGCTGGTGCTATGTTACCCTTGAACTGAAGTCACATTCCATACCACTGGAAACTTTAAACAAATTTCCACATGAACATTGTCCATGTTTTGTAAAATAGACACAGAATTAACCAATAAATCCAGATAATATACATTATTTTAAAGATGGGTTCCCAGCAAAGTATTTATCGGCTGGAATTTATGAAAAGTATAGACACCCAATCTTACTAGAAAAATATTAGATTACGCGAAAATCGCCCATGGGGCAAGGACTGGGCAATATTGTCAGGGAATCACTAAGTGTCAACCCGACAGGATTTGCTGTCTTATTGTCTACTAGCTTAGGTCAGGGAACAGTTGTTAATTCTTGCTCAAATGGTTAGGCGGTTTTGGGAACATTGCGGGTTGTCAGGGTACAAAATACTCTACAATTAAAAGGTGTAAAAAGAAGTTGACAGAAATAATTAAGAATTTATTTAGGCCTCAATAATATGGTAAATGTAAAGTAAGTAATGGTAGATACATTTTGAAATATGGACCCTCCCACATTGTAGTTAAGTTGGCAGACATTGCGTTTAACAACAACTATAGGTATCCCCGGCGATAACAGTGTTTTGAAAGGGAATTGAAGCAAATTTTTGATAGGTTGGTTACTTTAAATATGTGTTTAGTCCAAATCAAATCACAAAGTTTTTACCCGGAAATGCATCTTTAACATTCACTATATTTTCAGGTTCTATTGACGAAGATACTACACTCCCCAAGGGCTTAGAAAGTTGGAATAAGATTAAAGAGAATGAACAGAATGAGAAAGCTGTTACATAATAGGATTTAGGCAATATGATGAAGCAGGAAATAAAAGTGTAAATCAATAACCAAACTTCTTATTCTATATATATATATATATATATTAAAGTAGATAAAGTACAAGTACTTCTTTGTTTACGGTAGATAAATGCATATAAAAATAAAAAAAAAAATAAAAAAAAAATAAAAAAAATACGTCCAGGTAAAAAATTCTCCACTTTACTTCATTCCGGCATACATTAAGTCATATAAGCTAGCTATATATATATATATATTTCAAGAGTTATATATCTATCTGTGTGAAACTTTTGTCCCCCGCCTTTCGAAGAAAACAATGGGACTATTAAAATGGGTTTGTCTGTTTGTGAGCCTTCACACCATACTTTTTTGGGCACAATAACTATCCTTCTAATTGAGCTAGAGTGGGGGGTTGGATGGATGAATGTATTAGGGTGCGTGCGCTGTATCATACACTCTGTCATTGAGTCAACTGGCATGGTTTCGAATCCCTGGTTGTACGTGGCAAGGAGTAGGGTCTCCTGTTCAACCTCCTGGGTTTTCTCCAGGTCCTGTGGTTCCCTCCCACTGCTAAAGACCCCTACGCGCAAGCAAATTATTAAAATAAAATTAAACCATATGTTAGTCCCGAAATGACCTAGTTGTGTTGAGTGGACGTTAAACCCCATCTCGCTCTCTCTCTCTCTTTCTCTGTCACCAGTAGTGACATCTTTTACATCTAGTAACACCAGGGGACCGGTGTCACAGTTTCTGTTGGTCGCTGGTGTGTGTTGGTTCCTGGCGCATGCGCAGTTGTAGGAGTCATCTCACACTGTTATAGACACAGTGTGTGTTGACTCCCCGTGATAGGATGACCCCTACGATTTTCTTACGGTCAGATCGGTTTCTACTATTATCTACCAATATATAGTATTACTACTGACAGTAGCCGAGGATGTTGAGTTTCTATTGTTTGTTTATTTCATTTAAAAGGAGAAATACAAATTAACGGTCTTATAAAAATTGAAAAATTCCCGTCCACATGCAGAAACAGAAAAAATAATTGCCCCTTATTTGTATAAACGCAGAATTGGGGTGATTCATGTTCAAGAAATAGTGGTATTTTCAGATTTAGTTTCAGATGTAGATCCCTAGTTACTATGAAAACGGATGTTACCGGTTTTTGGATAGAGGCCAAAGCCGATAAATATCCGATACTTATAGTAACTGGTATAGTAGATCCCATGGTTTGCATGATAAAGTATTTGTATTTGACAAATAAAACACATAGGCAACTTGTAAAATTTTTATTATGTACAAAATTAAAATAATGATTCAGAGAAATCCCAATCATATATACAGGCCAATATTCAATCTGCAAAACAGTTAATTATTAAAACATGTTAGAACATCGAAAAGTGATTTATAAGTTTTTAACAAAAAAAGAATCTGGGAAATCAGTAGAGCACCTTTGGAGGTGAATTAATTGACAATTTCAAGCCAATCATCAATGTGTATGGTTTCCAGTTCCACTGATTGTATATACGCGTGTAACGACTAATCACTAAAAACAGCGGCAACAAATCAAGAACGATAGAACAATTAATCTCAAGCCAATTAACTTAAATCCGTTGATCGTGTAACTACTGATCACTACAAAAACAGCTAATCACGATAACAAGTATGTTTATTAATGACAAAACTCTAACTAAGAACATAACACATATTCCTGAAGTGATCAGTTATTTGAGTTATGAGGAACCATCTCACAATGGCGGAAGTGGATGAAGCTGTGTTGTCCGTGTTGCTAACACAAACATCCGTCTCAGACATGCGCAAATGCCCAGGAACCAACACACACCAGAGACCATCAGAAACTGTGACACCGGGAATCAACAAGTTTTTTTATGAACAAAGTTAATAAACTACCCTTATCATCTCGAATCTAATACACGTCAAGAATGTGTTAAATACCGTCAAGATTCATCAAAATCCGTCCAGTTTGTGCTACCGTGTAGATTTAGAAACACGTTCTAGTTTTGACATCAATCGTCTACTTTTGAAAGGGGTTTAGTTTTTAGACAAGACCTTATTTTCCCTGACGTTGTCGAGAAATGAACAGAATGTTTAATAACACAAGACATTTAGATTCTACTCCAAATTACTACTTTACCGAGAGCCGTATATGTGGTTACGATTTATGTGGTTACAATTAACAGAAAAAAAGATTTTAAAAATATTCACTGATACAACTTCGTCATCGTTTTATTGTTTCTGTCATTCATATAATATCCATGATGGCCGAAGTAATTACTACGCGCATCAAAAAACGACAATTGTTCATTGGTTAAAGACAGTCTAAATGCAGAAAAATTTACAGTAGCTATTGGATAACAGCACGTATAAGCAACTGTATTTGCATATTGCATAAATATACTATTTATAGTAGTATTTAATAAGCTGGAATTATTTTTAAGTCGATCGTCTCGACTAACATAGTACCGTATTTTGTGTAGAGTAGGGTAGCATGCAGCACTAAAGCAGAAGATAAACTCGCATGTACTGTACAGTCGGCAGTTGAATGTAAATAGGAGGATAGATCATTTAAATCTTTTGTATTAAAGTTGGGTTCCCAGCAAAGTATTTATCGGGTGGTTATTTCCAATAAAAGTATGTCAAATTTGGTATATATGGAAAGTATAGACACCCAATCTTACTAGAAAAATACTGGATTACGCGAAAAACGCCCAGTGGGCAAGCACTGGGCAATATTATCAGGGAATCACTAACTAGCAACCCGACAGGATTTGCTGGCTTATTGTCTTCTAGCTAAGGTCAGGGAGCAGTTGTTATTTCTTGCTCAAATGGTTAGGCGGTTTGGGAGACAGTGAGTGTTGTCAACGTACAAAAAACTCTGCGATTAAAAGGTCTAAAAAGAAGTAGACAGAAATAACTAAGAATTTACTTAGGCCTCAGTAAGTATTGTAAATGTACAGTAAGTATAAAGAATACATTCTGAAAAATGGACCCTCCCACAATGAAATTAAGTTGGCAGACATTGCGTCTAACAACAGCTTACTTATAGCTATGGGTATCCACGACGAAAGCAATTTTTTGAAAGAGAATTGAAGCAAATTTTTGATAGATTGGTTACTTTGAATATGTTTTTAGTCCACATATATCGCCAAATCATAAAGTTTATACCCGGGAAGGCATCTTTAAGATGGGTTCCCAGCAAAGTATTTATCGGCTGGTTATTTCCAATAAAAGTATGGCAAATTTGGTATTTATGAAAAGTATAGACATCCAATCTTACAAGAAAATACTAGATTACGCGAAAATCGCCCATGGGGCAAGGACTGGGCAATATTGTCAGGGGATCACTAACTGTCAACCCGACAGGATTTGCTGGCGTATTGTCTGCTAGCTTAGGTCAGGGAGCAGTTGTTATTTCTTGCTCAAATGGTTAGGCAATTGTGGGAACATTGCGGCTTGTCAACGTACAAAATACTCTGCAATTAAAAGGTGTAAAAAGATGTTGACAGAAATAATTAAGAATTTATTTAGGCCTCAATAGTATGGTAAATATGGACCCTCCCACAATGAAGTTAAGTTGGCAGACATTGCGTTTAACAACAGCTTACTTACAGCTATAGGTATCCCCGGCGAAAACAGAGTTTTGAAAGGGAATTGAAGCAAATTTTGGATAGATTGGTTACTTTAAACATGTGCTTAGTCCAAATATATCGTCAAATCACAAAGTTTTCAACCGGAAATGCATCTTTAATAGTAATACTAATAATTAATAAAGAAATGGGCAGAAGAAGAAGTATTACATGCCTTTCATTTTAAATCTATATTTGCTCATCAAAATGTCAGATGTGTTTCATTTACTTCCGTCAGTATTAAAAATACAATTATTTTGTCACTTATAATGTATATCTTACTATTACTTAGTGGTAACGTACAGCCCAATCCGGGACCAGATAAACAACTGAGTCTCTTATACTCAAATGTACGTAGTATCTTACAAAAACTTGATCTTATACAAGCTGAATTCTCCGATAATGATATCCTAGCATTTTCCGAAACTTGGTTAGGTAAAGATTCAATAGTAGAAAACTTAAACATAGATGGTTTTCATTTACCTGTACGTTGTAACCGTGGTGATGGATTTTTTTTTTGGGGGGGGGGGGGTTATGTTAAAAGCTCTCTATTTTATAAACCTAGACCTGATCTTCATATGCCAAATCTTGAAGCGGTATGGGTTGAGATCAAAACTAAAGTAAAACAGTTCTCGTTGGCTGTTTGTACAGGAAACCTAACTCAACCATTGATTACTGGGACCGAATAGCAAATAGTATCTCACTCATTAAAGCTGAAAACAAGCCTTGTCTTATTGTAGGAGATTTTAATGTTGACCTTAGGTTAAATCCATCATCTAGATTGTTTGATATTATAAAACGCTTTAACTTAAAGGGACAATACCACTCTTGCTGGCTTGACAGGTCCAGAAAAAATAATTAGCCTTATTCTAACTTCTAGATGTTTAAGTGTCCTACCTGTTGTGTAAATTTTCCATTACATCCTATTTTACTTGTCCAGAGGGCTAGAAAATATGTTTAAATCCAAGTTGCATTTGAAAGTGTTTACGTAAAGCTTTTCAAGCCATGTTGTTACCATGTAGTTGAATTTTTCCAATTTTTTAAACTCGGTGAGATAAGTTGAAAATTGTATCATCAATTAATTGGAATATTGTAAGATAGTACAATTTGTTGACCAGAATAATGATTGGGGCATATTATTTAGTTACAACAAGAGTGGTATTGGGGCTTTAACCCAACTGGTTAGAGACCCAACACGAATTACACCCCACTCTTCCACCTCTCGTTCTGGTTAGCTGTCCCGACTCCGTTCACTCAACGAATGTTCTTGAAGCGGGTCTGAGCGACCACTGTCCGATTAGAGTGCTTTTTTCATTTAACAACCCCAAACCGAAAAGCTACGCTAGAACTATATGGTCATATTCTAAAATCGATTTTGAAGAATTAAATAGGCACTTTGAAGCATTAAATTGGCAAAGCATTTTTGAGATAGACGAATCCTCTAATAATTTAGCCAACGCCTTTTCCGATGTGTTAATTAAAGCTATTTGGGATTACACCCCACACAAAATGGTGATTATACGCCCCCGAGACGCGCCGTGGATGAACGGTCACTTGAGGAAAATCATAAGCAAAAGAAACCGTATACACCGCCACTCGAAATGTCATAACACTTATGAATCCTGGGAAAAATTCAGTTTATTTAAGTAGTAAATGTAATTGGACTGCTCATATTAATTATACTGTAATCAAAGTTAGTAAATTTATAGATTGTTTCAGATGTTTAAAATATCGTTTAAGCAGAAGGTCCCTTGAAACAATATACAAAGCATTTATACTACCGTTATTCGACTACGGTGACGTAATCTGGAATAACTGTACTAAACACGAAAGTACTGTACTTGAAAACTTAAATCTTGATGCCCTGAGAACAATCACTGGATTAGTGAGAGGCACATCTCACAATGTATTGCATAAAGAATCCGGGTTCACTTCGCTTGAAATTAGACGATATCGCCATAAACTAATTTTATTTTACAAAATGGTGAATAAAATAACCCCAGGTTACTTGTCTAGTCTAGTTCCTCCCAAATCCTCAGACGTAAACCCTTACGAAACGCGGAATTCGCCACTATATAGGAATATTCCTGCCCATACTACATTATTTATAAAAACTCCTTTTTACCGTCCGTAATAAAAGACTGGAATAATTTACCCGAGCATACGAAAGCGTGTCCTAGCATAAAACTCTTTAAAACACAGTTAACCAATGATGATAAATCACTACCTAAATATCTTTATACCGAAAAGCGTTGTTCTCAAATAATACATACAAAACTGCGCCACAATAAGAGCAATTTAAACTACCATAAATTCGCCATGCATTTAACGGACAACCCAGCTTGTTCATGTGGCCACTATATAGAGGATACGGAACATTATTTGTTACATTGTCCAAAGTTTACCAATGTTAGAATTCAAACTATAAATACATTACCAAATAGTTTTATTAATTTACAAACTCTAAGAAACGGTGATAGTAATACTACCTTGCAAATGAATATGCACATTTTTAATATAGTCCACAAATTTATACATTTATCCAAAAGACTAGAATAACCATCGTAAAATATTTATTAAAATTCTCGGTTAATATACATCTTACGTCCTCTAAACGTATTATGAAATGGTAAGGCACTGTAAGTGACACAAACTATTAAATTTCTTGCATGCACGATTAATAGTGAATACAAAATACTGCACTGTTAAATGTATTTTGTATGTGAAGTGTATATATCATACGTCTATTTTAGTATATTTATTAAATAAGGAGACGAATTAATATAAGCCTTTGGCTTGTTTTTGAATCCTTAACTTTTGACAATTTATAATGTATAACAATGTTATTTTGAATAAAATATAGTTTAAATCAATTAATACATCTGTTTGGTCGTCGTAAAATGCGTAATTAACTTGACCAAAATCTAGTTCAGGCCATGAGCACGGATCATTCATCGATTTGTTTAAAAATGTTTTCCTCAATTGAATACGGCAAAGTACGGGCCTGATAAACTTTATTTTTTTTTGTAAATATCAATTTCTTGAATCGGTAGGTCAACCTTACACGTACATAAAACCGAAGGTGTGTGTGTGTGTGAAAAAGCTTTATTTAACATCCGCTTCCACCGAAGTGATATCGCAGACAAAAAAACGAAGGGCGTTAGGTTCCATTTTATGTCGTCTTCTTCTTCTTTTGGTGTTTAACGTCTGCTTCCATTTAAGTGATATCACAGACAAGACATAGGAGAGCCGAAGCTGCTTCCTGATTTTTAGAATATGATTTTGCAATCTTTCCATTTTGGCTTTAGGCCATGGATTAGGTTTTAGTGGGAAGTTATTCCCTTTATTTAATAAAAACACATCGTTGGTAGATGATCTCTTCTGTTTCTGGATTGGTAGATGTCTTCTCTGTGGGATTTGTGTTTTTAGGTGCCAGACCTGTCTTCTCGTGGTCTCCCCTTACTCCACTATCCCACTGGTATTTGTTTTGGCAGAATAGTGTTTAGATGCCGAGCCCGTCTGATCATGACTCCCTCTTACTCCACTGTCCCACCAGTTTAGTAGATGTTAGTAGTAAATTAAACTAATATAAAATTAAATAAATAAAGAGAGTATAATAAAGTTGTAGTCAAATAAATTAAAGGTAATAAAATAAAGTAAATTAAAGTAAAAGTAATGTAAAGATAAAGTAAAATGAATTAATTCAAATTTATTAGTTAAATAAATTAAAGGTAATAAATTAAAAAAAAAAATTAAAGTAAAAGTAAAGTAAGATAAAGTAAAATGAATAAATTAAAATAAAGTTGTAGAGTGGTTGGGCTTCCTTCGAGAGGACGTTTTTACTTACCCACCCTACGTCATATAAAAAAATAAAATAAAATAAGTTAAGTTAAGATAAAAAAATAAGTAGAAAAAATAAAAAATAAATTGAAGGTAATAAATAAAAATAAAAAAAATTAAAGTAAAGTAAAGATAAAGTAAAATGAATAAATTAAAATAAATGTATAGGATGGTTGGGCTTCCTTCGTGAGGACGTTTTTACTCAACCATCCTGCGTTGTATGGAGAATTTATCTAGCCGTGACCCTTTCTTATTTCACTAATTTACTTAGTCCAACTGTGTCCATTAGGGTGTGGATTTCTTCGAAGATTTGTAGCTTCAGATCTGGTCTAGGGAAGAGTAGGTTCTTAGTGTTGAATGGTATGTTATTGGTCTCCATCCGTCTCTCTTCCTTGTAAACCTCGCAGTCTACCAGGACATGGTTGGTGGTACACTCTTCTCCGCACTCACAGACGATGACTTGGTGTTTGTGGTCTCACAGCCGCTCTTTCACCCTTAGTTTCGATATGAGTCTGCATATATCTCGTCTAGGGTGATTGGTCGCTGTCTTGGTGTAGATGTCGTCATCCAGTCGGAATCTGTATGTGTCAAGTTCAACGAGATTTAATTCCTAGATTGAATTGACCTGTCTTTTGACCATACTGTAGATTTCCGTGGTGCTGTAGTCTATGAGGCGGGGTGTAGCTGTGTCCTTGAGACCCTCGTTGGCGAGTCGATCTGCCTCCTCGTTTCCTTTAATGTTGACATGTGATGGAATCCACACGAGCTCTAATTTGCTTCCCTTCTCTAGGACCCTCTGATATAGCTGCCTGATTTCCAAAATGACTTCTGGTCTTGATTCCGAGTTGTCATTTTGGATTGAAATCAGACTGCTCAGAGAATCGCTTGGAATGACAAACTTGCCGGTCTTTTGATGGGAGATCCATGAAATAGCGTCACGAATGGCAACAAGCCCTGCAGTGTACACCGAACAGTTATTGGGCAGTTTCCTGCTTATTCCCTGTTCCCCGTTTGGCAGGTATATTCCAAACGAGCTGGTGTCCCTTTCAGGATTGCGTGAGCCATCCGTGTACACATGGTCCGTCATCAGACGGCCAGTTGTCTTCCAAATGTTCTAGAGAGAAAGCACGTGCAGCACTGGGATTATTTTTCTTGTCGGTTTTCTGTAGTAGATCTAGATTGACCAGTGGTATAGGGAGCGTTCAAGGGGCGACAACTGGGGGTCGTGTTTATTTATTACGAGCTCCCTCAGTCGTAGTTCCTTGATCGTTTCTCTGATACCCTGACTGAAGGTTTTCTTTTTGGGATCTCTTACATATTTTATCTTTTGTAGACTGACAAATGTTGGGGATCTTTCACCTAGTTGTGATATCTTGACCCAATACCTTGTCGCCAGTTCTTTTCTTCTTAGGGATAGGGGCAACTCCCCGACTTCTTGTAGTAGTGCCTCTCGCCTATTCCCGAGCCCTACGCCAGTCGCAATACACAGAGCTTTGTATTGGATGGTGTCAAGCTTGCTTAAGAGTTTTGGCGCGCAGTTCATGAAGGCCAAAGAGCCGTAGTCTAATACAGAACGTATTAGAGCACGATATACCATCATTAGTGTAACTCTATTGGCGCCCGTTAATTTTCTCATTAAGTTTAGGATTTTGGAGCATCTATCTACAGTCCAGTCAATGTGCGGTTTCCAGGTCAACCGTCGGTCAAAGATTACGCCAAGGAACTTGGTTTGGTCTTTGAACACGATGGTTTTCCCGTTCATACACAGAGTCATTCTGTTATCTCTCTATCCCTGCTCACAAGCATGCCGACTGTTTTCTTCTCCGAGACTTTATATCCCCAGTCGTTTGCCCATGTCATGAATTTGTCTAAGGCTTTTTGCATATTCTTTTGTAGTTCACAGAAGCTCGTCCCATTTCTCCATATGGTACTGTCATCGGCAAATTTAGCCAAGTCAGTTCTGGAATCGAGGTAGAACGATTTGTGAATGTCATTGATCATGATGTTGAAGAGAGTGGGACTGATAACAGACCCCTGAGGCGTGCCATTTTCTAATGTTTGCTCGGCACTCAGGAATCTGCCAACATTCACCTGTATCCTTCTATCGCACAGAAAGCTTTTAATCCACCGAAACATTATGCCCGTTATACCGATACGTCCTAACTTGAAGAGCAGCCCGTCTAACCAAACTAGATCGAAAGCCTTGGTCAGATCTACGAACACGGCACATAACAGGTTTCCCGAGAGAAGTGCCTGCGACATGACTTGCTGTAGTCTAACCAAGTGGCCCATTGTTGATCGTCCTTTCCTGAACCCACTTTGATTTTCGTCGATCAATCGGTTGCTCTCCAGATAGAACTGTAATCGGATATTAACCATTGTTTCCAAGGTTTTGCATAGTGTTAATGTCAAACTTACTGGTCGATATGACTCTGCCTTGTTCTTCTCTTTCCCAGCTTTCAGTAGAGGGATGACGTTTGCATTTCGCCATTCTTTAGGTACCTCTCCTGACAGTCATGATGTGTTGAAGAAGTTTAGTAGTATCGTTTTGGCGTTTCTTGGTAGATGTTTGAGCATGGAGTACTTTACTTTGTCCTCACTAGCCGCACTATCCTTCTTGAGGGAAAGAGCCTCATTTAACTCTCCCTCAGAGAAGGGTAGGTTGATTGGTTCAGCCACTTCATTAGATTCAATTACTAATGAAGGGTGCTGCGAGTAAAATTATTGTCTGCTATTGTTATATAAATCACAAATAACAGCCACATGTCTCGGTTCTGTCTGAAACCATATCGCTCACAGACGTGTAATTACACTACCTTCGCATGGAATAAATGTCGGTCGTAAGATTCTTTGTGTGGTTTCAGACAGAACCGAGACATGTGGCTGTTATTTGTGATTTATATAACAATAGCAGACAATAATTTAATGCTTCAAAGTGCCTATTTAATTCTTCAAAATCGATTTTAGAATATGACCATATAGTTCTAGCGTAGCTTTTCGGTTTGGGGTTGTTAAATGAAACCATATCGCTCACAGACGTGTAATAACACCACTTTCGCATGGAATATACAGCACGTCAGCAGTCATAAATGTCGGTCGTTAGATTTTTTGTATAATTGAAATAATATAACCTAAATTGTAATGACAGTCCGAGGCGACGGTGGCCTTATTCGTAGACTGAAACCCATAGCCCAATTGTGAAAATACCGTTGTACTCGTACATAAAATGGAACCTAACATTACATCTAAACACTATTCTGCCAAACAAATACCAGTGGGATAGTGGAGTAAGGGGAGACCACGAGAAGACAGGTCTGGCACCTAAAAACACAAATCCCACAAAGAAGACATCTACCAATCCAGAAACAGAAGAGATCATCTACCAACGATGTGTTTTTATTAAATAAAGGGAAGAACTTCCCACTAAAACCTAATCCATGGCCTATGGCCAAAATGGAAAGATTGCAAAATCATATTCTAAAAATCAGGAAGCAGCTTCGGCTCTCCTATGTCTTGTCTGTGATGTCACTTAAGTGGAAGCAGACGTTAAACACCAAAAGAAGAAGAAGAAGATTACATAAAATGGAACCTAACGCCCTTCGTTTTTTTGTCTGCGATATCACTTCGGTGGAAGCGGATGTTAAATAAAGCTTTTTCACACTCACACACACACACCATTACTTGCATTGTTCATTATGTGAGGACTCTGGTTTTTCAAAGCCTCCCGAGGGCCTAGGTTCCCAGTCGTCTTACGGCTTTACGATTTCATACAGTTATTGTCAGGGTCATCATGTACATTGTCTGCTACGTAGATTGCATTGATTCAGGCATAAAAATATAACATGTTTTACAGACTATATGAGGCCTTTTCTTATATTTAATATCTACAGAGGACTTGTGTTAGATTGATTTACATTTATACACTAGAGAGGACTTGAGTTTATAGTAGTTTACATTTATTACCATGAGAGGACCTCTTAATACAACTTACTTTACCTTATTTCTGAGGACTTTAGTGTTTAATACTTTACTTTAAGGACTACCTGAGGACCTGTGTTAGATTGATTTACATTTATACACTAGAGAGGACTTGAGTTTATAGTAGTTTACATTTATTACCATGAGAGGACCTCTTAATACAACTTACTTTACCTTATTTCTGAGGACTTTAGTGTTTAATACTTTACTTTAAGGACTACCTGAGAACCTGTGTTAGATTGATTTACATTTATACACTAGAGAGGACTTGAGTTTATAGTAGTTTACATTTATTACCATGAGAGGACCTCTTAATACAACTTACTTTACCTTATTTCTGAGGACTTTAGTGTTTAATAGTTTACTTTTAGGACTACAATGTAGATTTAACACAATTAGAGATTTAACAAACTTTGCTATTCCTCAAAGGACTTGGTGAGTTATCTGTCCTTTGACCACGAATGACACCATAAGAATTGCAAACTAACCATAAAAACAAGAAATGAATGAAAGGAACAATGTCAAGAATGAGTGAACGGAAAACTAACGGGTGCAAAATGATATTACACACCTCAGTGTGTAATTTCAGGTCTCGGCAAATTAAATGATTTACCAAGAGGGTTACAATTACAGTTTGACCAGTTCTCTATCTTTAAGCAAAGCACAATCCGATGTTTTTCTGGAAATAACATTTTTCGTAATGCCGTCAGGGGGTTGCAATTTCAGCCCCATAGATCAATTTGGGGCACTTCCAGGGACTTTTAAGTTTCTAAGTAAAAAATTGGTCCTCCAGGTTCAGTACATTCCTTAGGTTGCTCTTGTAGATGTTTCAGTGGACGTGAAATATAAGAAATAAAATGGTGGCCCTTCATACATATGCATTCGGGAGTATTTTCTTTGTAGGGGAGGGTGCCCCTTTAAATCTATGAAAGTTGGAATGCTGATATTTTACACGGTAGTTTGTCTCAACATTATCAAAGGGACGGCTAAAACCGGAAGTCTCTATCCAAAATAGAAAAAAAAACTATGGCCGAAAAAACACCTAAAAATGAGCAGTTTCAACCTTTTTATTGAATTTGTATTTTTGCTGATAAAATGATTTCTACTAAAGATAGAGACTTGACATTTACACGACATGCCTGCACCATATGTCTGAACTAGTCCTAAATGTTTCAAGTGTCTTGGGTTTCCAGGAACGAAGATATCGGCCAAAAACCATGCACATTCCATTGACTTTCGGGTCTGTCATTAAAGAGGGGGGCTGGGATGGCCTAGTTGTCTAGAGTGCTGCGCTTTGACCTCTAGCTGACCGGCCACCTCTGGTTTGCGGCTGAGGTTTAGAGCCCTGGTGTGAGCGTATGTGGCATGGAGATAGGGCGCCTTCTCAACCAAGTGGGTTTCCTCTGGTCACTCCGGTTTCCTCCCACTGCTAAAGACCCCTACGCGCAAGCGAATTATTGAACTCAAATTAAAACCATATGTTAGTCCCAAAGTGACCTAGTTGTGTTGAGTGGATGTTAAACCCAATTTCTCTCTCTTGTCATTTAATGAATAAAACGTGCTACTGTACATGCTCCAATTTTGCATGTAATTAGGGCTAGGGTAATGAAATGTAATCATTACATTTTTGAAGTAATGGTCATGTAATGAGTAATAGAAGATTTGGAAAGTAATGAGTACAAAGGATATCACATATTTATTCTTTTGTAGGTAATACAAAAATTTAAACAAACGCAATCTCCAAATAATTAGGCGGAGGACAACCACAGAACATGTTTAAAAATGCTTCATTGTCTTTTTTTTAGACTGGATCACATTATGAACATAATTTTTGATGTCTCTCCATGATCGTCTTGACAGTTCTGTTCGCTTTCTTAAACATCTGTCACAATCCAGTTTACCGGGAACCTTCATTTGTCGAATGTTGTTACACAACTCTTCAGAAACAGCTCTCTTTTCATCGGCTGTCCAATATCTTCTGACTTGCTTACATGTACCTTTCTTACTCCCATTCAAATTAACCCCTGAAAACATATCAGAATGAATGTTAAATTGTTTGAATGTATGATTATTCGTATACATGTCGAGTGCTTTCACAAATCTGAGCATGAAAGTTTTGGATTTGTTTGTAAGAGGGTTACCGTAAAAACAATCCTGTGTATATGCTTGCTAATACTGGAGTTGATATGTAACGAAATGTAATGAAAAGTGAGTTTATTATACTTTTCTGCTACATCCGGGCTACTGAAGACGGACATACCCTTAATATTTCTATTGAAACTGTCAAGGGTTCTTGTACGTGCTACGTGTGGATGGGGACCATAGGCGTACGAGGCGGGGGGGCCGGGGGGGCCTTGGCCCCCCCAAATATTTTCATGAAAAAAATTAGAAATCTAAAAAGAGCTCAGAAGTTTAAGATCGGTCATTATTCGAGGAGTTTTTGAAAATGAGGTGGGGTAAGGGTATGACCTTGTCGGGGAAGGCTATGGTCTTGTCGGGAATGAATGCTCAGTTTGTCGGGAAGCGTCGCGCCGTCTGTCGGATTTTGAATATTTTTAATAATATGTAAGCGTAAAGAAAGCAGGCTAGTCAATGAAGAACACGTATGCCATCTGAATAAAACTAGCACGTACACATGACCTTTCTCAGTTCTCGAGTACTGTGTTCCAGAGTATATTGGATGACAAACTTAAAAAAGTGTCGTCGATTGATTAATGGGTTCGGTTACAGTACAAGATAATTGTAAATTTTGCCCATCGTCTTATAGTAACTCACTAATTTCATTTTCAATTTTCTATGACTTTGTTAAACAAATCAATTTCTATGAATTAAGTTCTCGCGCGTTTTGTTGTCAAGTTAGTTGTGTGCGGTGCCGTGTTTATACAATCAAGGGACACTTGGTGAGAAAACTGTCTGAATTTGTAAAAAAACTGATTGTTGTCAAAACCGTTGGGATTGAATCGAAGTAAAGTCCATATTTAATTTGTTGTCCCGGCGGACGCACCGATTATATAACTCCAATGATATGAGTGTACACTTTCTATTGCTTTAATATCAATTCGATAAAAAAACATCAAAACTATTTTCAGTACTGATTTAAATACTGCTAGCATATAGAAGATTACTAATGCTTTAGCAGTACTTAAATCAGTATTGAAGATTTGAAAATTCTCTGCAGTACTTCCGTGAAAATTGAAGGAAACGTATCTACTATGGAGTCACGGTCAAATAACCGAAAGACAGATCATGGCATGTACATCCTGCCAACAGATAATGGACAAAGGACACTTTAAATTGCATTGCAAGAGAAAGCATGGTCACAACACATCTGACATTAAATTCACTAGGATATAATATTAGAGAGTAATCAGAAAACGTTATCGTCATTATTTTCTGCTACGAAACAGCAAAATCCGGATAACGATTCTACTGATAGCGCATCTACTGATAATCGTTTGACTTGTTCTTCTTTTGGTATAATATTACTAGATGTAAATAAACTTGAACTAAAATGGTCATTTACATATTAAAAGTATATAAATTTTACAAGTTCAAAATGTCTTCTATCTTTATTCTAGTTCTATCTATCTTAGATATGGATAAAAAATGTGAACTGTCATATAATGAAAAACGCGGCAAAAGTAAATCGTAATACGAAATATATATAGATTGTAAATTTGAACTCTTTTAAAATGGTCATTCATATATTAAAAGTAGATCAAGTATATACAAGTCTTCTATACATCTGAGTCTCATAAAATGAAAAATGTGGCAAAAGTAAATCGTTCGACTTGTTCATGTTTTCGTAGTAATAGAGTTTGTATTCTAAAGATGATTTTTTACCAGTTTTTATGCCGCAACTGACATAATTTACCACCCACTCCAAATTACTAGAAAGTATTCGAAATGCCTGGAAAACGCGTCTACGGCTGTCTGGTTTTCAAAATTTTCTGGGGAGGTCCCCCCCGTCGAGTGCTTCGTGCCTTCGGCGCTCGCGGGCGGACGGCTTCGCGGACTCTAATGAAATATATTTGTCGGGAAAATATGCTGGCCCCCCCAAACAAGTTCGGTCCCGTACGCCTATGATGGGGACTCATTTTTTGTCCCATCCGAATAACAACATCTGCACTACTGCAGAGGGGATGCCATACAGAGTGCTATGAGGGAAATTTTGCCCAGACAGGCGCTACAGTTATTTCGAACAAGGGTTCTTTTACGTGCACACCTACATGTAAACAGGGCCTCAGTTGTTGGTCCCATCCGAAAGACAAGACACTGTCGTAGCCAGGCCATCTGTCTTGCACCACTGACAAGGGGGGAAACTGAGCAGGTTTACCTTCTTCATCAGAAAACTGTTCTTTATTTGTAGCATCTTTGTCTAGCTTATTTTCTTCTATTTTAGATGGTTCTTCTACAGGTTCCTCAGCATCACTATCATTATCACTTTCATCATCAACTGAATGTAAACATGGAAATGAAGCAATTATTGTAGAAACACGCCAACAGTGAGGCTGATGTCCCCCACCAAAATCCCAAAATAAATAGATGACACATTGATTAATCGCACATTTATATTTTTTCTGAACGTATAGAGGAATCAAACTATACACCAAGTTTCATCACTCTCTATCAGATAGAATCAAGATTATCTTGTCCCAAAGCATCGGCCAATGAATTTGATTAGCCCTGTCAAGACATTCACCTAATGAACATCTACATCAAGTTTAAACATTTTATCTCAATTAAAATCAGAGTTGTGATGTTCCAACGTCGTGTCCCAAAGCATCAACCAATCAAATTGCTTATCTTTGCTTAAACCTAAGCAGAAAATGCTCATCTTCTAACTCCATCAAGGTATTGACCTAATAAACACCTACTTTAAACATTCTAGCTCAATTAGAAAGAGTTATTGTGTCCCAAAAAGTGTGACGGACAGACGGACGGACGAAAGGCAGGGGACAAAAAAAATTAAATAGCTCATTACACAAATGAGCGGAAATGAAATGAGGTCCTACTGTTCTGCTCCGACATGGCATACGCAATACAGTGTGATATGAGAAAATTTTGCCCAGACAGCAGTGCTACGGCGTAATCTTATATCAAATTCCAACTGTCAAGGGATCTTTAATGTGCGCGCCAATGTTAGGGAGCCCATGTCCTACTCACTTAGCCACTGTGGCTACCGTAATATGATGGACGGGGGGTTGACGACAATATACATGTACGACCAATTCTGAAAATGGTGCCCAAAAGGGAAACCCATCTATATAAAAAAATTGACAGTTTAGAATAATTTACTAACTTGTAGTAGTAACATCAACCGAAATGTCATCCAGGTTCTTTCCCGCCATCTTGCTTATATTTCCGGTTTCCATTGACAGTAGAATTTCACTTATCTTGGCCACCTGACAGTAGGATGCCCCGTGCTCTACAAAAAGTTGGTCTCGACACGGCCACGTGCACGCTTGGGTGGCTGTGTCTCGAACTATGATAATAGGTCAGCGCCGGAGTGTATGAGACTATAAATAGCCACGGCACGTGCATTTCTGTACAAATATTTCAGCTATTTGGGCCCTAAAAAATCTGTTGTTGACGATTTCGAACAGCAGTAAAATTAGCTTCTTTGTTATTACACAGAAGCTTTAGAAATAACGTTCGTTTTATTTTTTAACTTGCTTTATTATTAACTGTACCGTTCGGAGTGCTATCGTTTGGTTTAGTAGAAATAATATCTCTGAAACGCTTGGTTTAGGCCGGAACATGATACTAGCAGCAGTTTTGATTTACTTTTACAAGTTTCTTAAAACAGGTGTTGAGTTGACAGACGTGCTAATTTCTAAATTCAATTTTTTGTTCCAGCTTTATTTAACGTTTCGTAAGAATTATAGTCTTGATTATCCCGACATGTCAATCAAACGTAGAATGATTGGTAGACTGGTTAAGCAAGACTAAGGTCAAAACAAGGGCAAGTAACCTGTCTTTTACTCAAAAAGTGCTGGATGTAATGGACAACACTTGGAACCAGTTTTCAGTCTAGTATTTATATGATTAAATGATCATTAGCTTATTAAGTACAGCATGCTCGTTTATTTAGTGACTATAATTGTGTGGAACTGATTTAAGGCTTGGTATATATATAAATATTGTGGAGTAATTGTCGAGATATTTGGAGATATTTATTTATGGTGGGGCACCCTACTGAAGGGTATTTTCTGGCAGTCTATAATATTCTCTGTGAACGTTGATGTCGTGTCCCATAAATGTTGCCAGAATGTCTAATTCATTATTTCTTAGAGACAACATTTGACTAAAAGTAGCCACATGCTTTCTTAGCTTGGTTGAAGTTATGATGGGCCCGAGTTCACAAAGAAAAAAAAATCTCAGTCAATATTTCTGCTCAAAGTTGAGAATATTCTCAAGTTGAGAACATTCTCAATTTTGGTGTTCACAAAAGCAGTTGAGCAAATTCTCAGCTTGAGTATTCTGTTTAACGGAGTCATCGATAACGTCATGTTATTTGTTTTCAATGCTACAAGCGACTGGGGTCAGCTCTATCTATTAGCCAATGAAATCACTAGGAATAAAATCTATTTTTAGATACCAGTGTTTTACACCGTAGAATTAGCGGGTTCAATAAGAATGAATGGAATTGTAGTAATAACTATATTATTATCATTTTTACTTTATTTCCACTTGTAATTGAACAAATATGTATGAACAAACCGAGTGAATTATTGTTTTTATTCAATGAAAACTCGACTGAAGATGCTGCTTATAATTGGGTCAAATGAACAAGCTCCTATCACTATCATCTTTTTTTTAGTCTTTGTATTATTATAATAGGCCTATAATTATTTTTTTTCACGAAGGGCAGGATGGTAGAAATGCTTCTACAGCCTTATCCTTTACCCTTCTTAAATAGAGTTATTATTATTATGGCATTCGCTGTAACGAAAAATGTAAACAAACACATTCCAACGTCGTCTGTTATGCTTGTCACAAACTAAAAATGGAAGGCGGTGGCAGGAAGAGGGCCGCTAATTCATCAAACGCAGAGGAGATGATTCTAATAGAAGAATATATAGGGAAGCTACTTTATTTGGTAAAATAAAGGGGTGTGGTGCCTTGGGGAAAATTTCCAAAATGAAAGAAAATAGGTGTCGTAAGTTTAGCTTAGGCCTATTTATTAATAGACTTGTCCCTAAATCTTTAGCCTACAGGTAGGCCTACTATCTTATTCACACAAATCAAATCAATATTAAAAGTTCAACATGTTTAATCTTTATTAAAAGTGATACTTAGTAATATAAAATACTAATGATATAGTGATATTAGATAAATATCACATTCACACGAATCACGGTCAAAATAGGCCTATAAGTAGGCCTATAAATTAAATTACAAATTCTAACTAAATTTACCATTTAAATATTGTTTACTATTTCAGTCAATTTATAACAAAAAAGAGGGGCATTGGAAAATTAAAAAAGAAGTATCATAACTATAACATAAAACAAAGAAGTAGGCCCTATGTCTAACTAAGTAATAACATTGTGTGTAAGATTTAAATAAGGAACTGACAGTTAAAAAACTAATTTTAATCTATATAAAAAAAACCAAAGCTTGAATGTTATGAAATTAATGCCGTTTTAAAAATCATAAATACTTTATTTATAAATAATTGTACTATTAGTATTAGCATAGACCTACTATTAATAAAATATCTGTAAAAATTTTAGACTTAAGTACGCTTAGCAGCTTTCTCAAATATTTGAGAACTTTCTCAACTTTGAGAACAAAAATGTTCTCAAATTGTTTTGTGAACTCCATTTATTTTGAGAACGTTTGATTTGAGAAAATTCTCAAAATTGAGCATAGATTTGTACTTAAGTATGCTTTGTGAACTCGGGGCCAGATCTTTTTGTTCCACTTTCAAAACTGAATCTTCGAATACAATCAGAACCTCTCAGGGCATTTACGCTGTTCGGGATGGCAAACAGGTATAAGTTTTCTGGTAAAACTTCTACTTGTGTCCTATATTTCAACAGTAAATCTATTCCCATTTTCATGTCTTCTGTCAATAAAACAGGAACCTTTCTTCCTCTTTTTCCTTTAGTTTCAAAGCGATGAAGTTGTTTGCACAGTTCTCTTTCAAATTTTGATAATGATTTGCCAACGTCTTCATTGTCATGAGTTCTATTTTGTAACTTTTGATAGCTTTCAATAAAAACTCTGGATGCCTCCCCACTTCTTCTTCTATTAAAAAGAATAACCTTAGTTAATAATATCTTTGAAAGTTCATACCAGTCCGCGGTGTTAACAGAGTTCTGCAGTTTACCTATTAGAGTCTCTTGTTGTTTTCTCAAGAATTTCTGTAACAGGATTAGATCATCAACCATAGGAAGTAGCTGAGGTTTGTTCCACTTCTTTTCCTGAAGCGTTTTCAATGCCTCGGAAGATATCTGGTCACCCCATTCTAGTTCACACAATTCAGTAAATTGGTCTGCAGCACACTTCTGGGTGTCATTCTGGGCAACCAGGGCTTCTGCCTTTAAAATGGAACAGCATTTTTTTTAAAGATGAACCCAATTTCAAAGCCAGAGAGGGTGTTTTGTATCGTTGACTGACAACATCATAACCACAAATTTTTTTCACTGCATCAACCACAAGTTTAAATTTAGCTGGCTGGATAAGGTTTTGGATAGTAACTAGGGGATCTGTTTTTCTCAACGCAAGTACAAGACGTGCCAATTCTCTCATCTTTTGGGAAATGTAATGTTTGTTATGTTGTTCCTTTCCCACTTTCAATAGTTTAACACCATACTTCAATATCAGTTCGTCATTTCGCACGCACATTGAAACACTATCATTATTCATATCCTCCAGGATTTTGGTTAGTACTGCGTTATGTTCAACATCTGACGGGAGCATCAGAGAACTTCTCGACTGAATATTTCGATTTCGTGCTTTTGATGTATGTGACTTTCTCAGTTTGCATACTTTTTGGTGCTTCCATAGCTTTTTATTTATGAAAAGGCCCAAGCAAAGATCACAAGGACTATATTCTCTTGGGTTTCTCTTTTCTGCTGCATTCGGTCGCTTGGATGGAATTAATTGACCACTTCCTTTCTTCAGAACTTCACAATTGTGTGCAAAATTACCCTTGTTCGTCAGTTTTTGAATCAGTATTTTTCGCTTGTTGGACTTCTTTTGAAGGGATGAAAATTCTGCCACTTCAGTCTCCTGTGAATGTTTCTGTACAAAATGTCTAGGTAGCTTTGAATATGGTTTATCACAATAAACACAATAGTTCTTCTTATCCCAACGTCTCTTATCTTTACTGTTTGAGGTAACAACCACGCTCAGTCCAGCAACTGCAATAATGAAGATAATAAGAGTAAGAAATCAAAACTAAACATTATTGTTAAGCTAGACAAAAATAAGGGTAGCTCAGAGTACTTAAGGACTACCCGAGGACCTATGTAAGATGGGATTACATTTATACAACTTAATTTACCTTATTTCTGAGGATTTTAGTGTTTAATACTTTACTTAAAGGACTACCGGAGGACCTGTGTAAGATTGAAATACATTTATACAACTTACTCTACCTTATTTCTGAGGACTTTAATGTTTAATACTTTAATTTAAGGACTACAATGTATATTTAACACTATTAGAGATTTAACAAACTTTGCCATTCCTCAGAGAGAGAGGGAGGAGGGTAGTTCAGAGGGAGAGAGAGGTATGGGGTTTAATACCCAGTCGACACAAACTAGGTCATTTCGACATTAACATATTGTTCAATTTTGATTAAATAATTCGCTTGCCAGTACATGTAGGTGTCTTTCGCAGTGGGAGGAAATTGGTCATGTACAAGCTGGGAATCGAAACCACACCACTTGACTCAATACCCATGTAGTCTTTAATTTAATTTCGACAGTAGAATACTCACAAGAAGTTTGTTCATCTTTTGTACTGTCTTTTTTTAGCATTTCCTCTTCTACCATAGTACCACCTGGGAGAACATCAGTGTCTTCACATTCCATAGTACCACCTTCATTATCATTCTTGTCATCAACTGAAATATACAAAATTTTAATATCTATGAGGTGTGCTTTCAAAGAACATTTTGGCGAATGAAAAATTTCAATAAGAAACATTTCAGTGTCAACAAGAACAAATATTCCGACCTTTAGCCTAATAAAATCCCAAAATAACAATACCATAACACAATGCACTTGGTAACCATTTGGTTGGTGTGATATTTGTATTACATGGATTAAGATATGTGTATGTGGTTCTACTACAAGTATGGCAGTGCCGTAGCAGTCCGTGCTCGCTACATACCGTTAAATGCGTTAATTACTTGGGTGTATTCATTATCACAAAGGCAACATGCTGGGCAAGGTTTGTATTTTACGGGATTGATTTATGATACCATAGTGGCTGGTTCATTGTTTACCAATCGGCTTTTTCGAATATCAAGCGGCTATAATCATCTGATTAAGATCCCTGACACAGACCAATATGTCATTTATCATTTGTACTATCATGAAGCTCAACAAAATTTCAAAATCAAATTACCTTTGTTTTTCTGGTTAGCTATCAGATGATTTCCAATTACAGGTATACTGTCATCAAGCGCTCCATCACTGTCCATGCTATCTTCCACTATTTCACTTTCTGATGAGGTTTCATCTGGTATGTATTCAGAACCACTAGATACACAATCATCTTCATCACATCCATCATAGTCTGAGTTGCGGAAAGCTTCTTCATCTAATGGAGAATCGTCACCAACTGTAGCAACATCACCATCTGCAGGAATATTACTATCATCATCCACTGTAGGGACATTACTTCCAACACCATCATCATCATCTGCTGTAGGCGCATTACTACCATCACCGCTCACTGGACAAATATTACCATCTGGTATAGTTCCTCCATTCACATCATCATCCACTGTAGGGACATTACTTCCAACACCATCATCATCATCTGCTGTAGGAGAATTACTACCATCACCGCTCACTGGACAAATATTACCATCATTGCCATCTGGTATAGTTCCTCCATTCACATCATCATCATCCACTGTAGGGACATTACTTCCAACACCATCATCATCATCTGCTGTAGGAGAATTACTACCATCACCGCTCACTGGACAAATATTACCATCATTGCCATCTGGTATAGTTCCTCCATTCACATCATCATCATCCACTGTAGGGACATTACTTCCAACACCATCATCATCATCTGCTGTAGGAGCATTACTACCATCACCGCTCACTGGGCAAATATTACCATCATTACCATCTGGTATAGTTCCTCCATTTACATCATCATCATCCACTGTAGGAACATTACTTCCAACACCATCATCATAATCTGCTGTAGGAGCATTACTACCATCACCGCTCACTGGACAAATATTACCATCTGGTATAGTTCCTCCATTCACAACATGTGCCTTAAATAGAAGATTATTAAAATAATAGTACAAGTATTTAAGCCAATATTTGACATACCGGGTTATTAGGATATTGTACAGTTACTAATTAAGTTCAGTATAAATGATAAATATGATTAAGTACCTCTGCTAGCTCACAATCTTGTATAAACTGTTGTAAAATTAGTTTTCTTCTTTTTAACTGACCTGAAACAATTTCAATTTAAGAAAGTGAGGCTGATGTCCAAAGCTGAAATCCTAAATAGATGAGTAATTGCACATTTATCTTTTTGAAAAGTCTCAAGCAATCAGACTGATTATCTAGCTTATGCTGAAAATGCTCAAGACATTCACTTAATAAACACCTACACCAAGTTTGAATACTCTAGCCCAATTATGAGACATGTGTCTCAAAAAGTGTGACGTACGGAAGGACATACAGACCCATTTTAATAGTCCCTTGCTTTCATAGAAAGGATAGGTTGGCAAAAGAGTCACGAGTTTAAAGTTGGGAGAGTAGAACTCAAATTTAATAATTAGATAGTGAAACCATTTTTCAATAGAATCAATGATTTTTCAAATTATTTCATGCAAACAATAAAAAGAATTAAACATCTGAACAACAAAATACCAGAAAGATAGGCTGCCATGCAACGAAACACACGCCCACAGCAGCTAAGTTATTCTGACAGTCAACAAGGGTTGTCACATATTCTTTCTCTTTTTCAGTAATGGGATCATTTACAACACATGAAAATTTGATTACGAGTAACAACCCATTAAGTAATTATCAGAAATTGTTTCGATTGTCTCATGAACGTAAACAATTTATATTAACTTTAGCCTCTAGAGCATCAACAAGATTTTTCATATTCAACAAGGGCCATAAGTCTTGCAGTACTTATTTTAGATACACTGTATCATTGAAAATTTAAAGTCAATCAGATATTACATTCAGCCTCTAAAGAGTCCAAAAGGGCCTAACTTTGGCAGTAATTATCGGAAATCATTAGGCTTCATAATCATGACCTTAAACACTGTAGAAATTTAAAGTCAATCTGATATTAACTTTAACCACTAGAGCTTCCACAAGATTTTTCAATGTGATCCAAGGGCCTTAACACTGGCGGTAATTATTGGAAATCGCTGAAAATCAATAGGCTCCTTCGCCTCATGACCTTAAACACTGTGTATAAATTTAATATTAACTTTAGCCTCGAGATCATCAAAAAGGTTTTTCAAAGTGTTCAAGGGCCCTAAAACTGGCAGTATATATCAAGATCTTAAAGTCAATTTGATATTGTCTTCGACAGGCAATGGTGGACGGACTGGTGTGACGACAATATATGACCGCATTTCAATGTGGGCATTTAAAAAGTACAAAACGAACATAAATTAAACGATCTAACTCCTTGGAGATGGACTTTTCAGCACTTATATGGCAGGCAGAACTTGTTAATTCCTGTTTCACATTTTCACTTCAATTGCAAAAAAAAAAGAAGAAAAGAATTCTCTTCACAAAACTGACTTTTCTCGCAGAATAAAATAATACTTAAGTTAGTCCTACATTTAACAATTATTTTACATTAATCGTTTTTTTTTTAAGTACATCGGCACAGTATTGGACTAGGATAATAACTACCGTAACTCGATAAAAGACTACTGCCCGAAATGAATGGAAAAACACTTGTACTACGGTACACCGCTTCGAATTATCTATTGACGGAGGTCGAAAAACAGTAAAATAGGACGATTCAACTTATACTCAAATTTCGACTTAGTTACACTCCATAAAATGTTGTACATGTATTTACCCCAGTCTCAACTTCCACTGTCTTGTGAATATTAAAAATTAGATTTTAGAACCCTTCCTGTTATGTTAACATACATGTAGCATTAATATTTTAGTTCGAGTACCAGCTGGTCTAAGGTAAATCTCCATTAGTTCGAGTACCAGCTGGTCTAAGGTAAATCTCCATTATGGCGTCTACCAAGGTTAGCAACAAAAATGTGACATCAAGCGATGATTCTCTGCCCAAGTATTCAGAATTCGAATTCTTAAGACATGTATACAGTACAATGATAATATCTGATAACTTATTATATTTTTCATTATCGCCCAACCCTACGAGTCATTTCTGCCATAAATGTAGTTTTAAAAACTCCAGTCTCCAAAAGCTAGAAAATGTTGTCAACTGTCAAACCGAACTCATTACCTATACCCTTCTCTTTTAATTCTTTTGACTGTGGGTCTACTGAACAGATGTTTTTCAATGGGATGGAATATCTACATTTCAAAACACAGATTAGTTAAAGAGGCATTCTTCAAAAGCTAAATCTGTCTATTGCAGGTCTGTCTGTCTTTAGACCTTACATGTTATATACATTATTAATAAGACATTTATTAGCTTTCCAAGACCATAATCAACTTTTGATGCCATCGGATGCTCTAGATTTTCCACTGATTTAAATGCGATTGGCAGTTAACGAATTAATCAAACAAGTGATTGCCATGCAAGATACACCCAAATACTGCAAGAGATTGACTGAAGACAAGATAAAACAAACTCATTTTTCGTACAGAGCCATAATCCAGGAAGTTACTGTGCGATATGTGAAAGTACTAGTATCAAATGAACCAGGACAGGATCTTTTAACATTTATTAACCAGGATCTTTTGACATTTATTAACCAGGATCTTTTAAGTTTTATCTAAAATTGATCAGATAAAAAAAACATGCCTTATCATAAAATCAAGGACCATAATCCAGGAAGTTACGGTCCGATGTGTAGCCATATTGAGAGGAATGAAACTCTTTGGGATAAAAAATTTTTAACATCAAAGACCCCCCAAAATTGTGACCTCCAGGAGTCCACAACCTTAGTATTAATCAAAATCGGATAAAAATTGTGACCTGTAGAGTGGTCACAAACAGACTGTGGACGGACGGACAGGAGCGATGACAATATACGTCCACATGAAAATGTGGTATAGAAATAGAGTTATTTATCTTTTTTATTATAGGGAGAATTGTCAGCACTTATCTAAATTTTACATTAATGCATCGTCACTACTATAATAACATCATGTATAGTGAAGAAATACAAATCATTATTCTTCCCACCGTGGACAGTTCAGAATATAAGCTAGTGCCAAAGTTTGGTTAAACTTTACTAAATGAATAACTAAATTGAGTGTATTGAATAGAGCAATGCTAACTTAATAGGTTTGATGATCAATTATTTTGATTAATATAAATGGAACATACATTTCTTTATCAGCATAACAGTAGACATCAACAAAATCATTTTCTTCTTCCATCACCTTAACAGGCCAAATTATACAACAGCCAGGTATACTAGCCCACACAAAGTTCCCTGAAATTGAAAAATGAAACTGAGTCAATGTCAGTATCAAAGCATAACAATGTTACTGACAAGGGATCTCGTGTACACATTGACGTGCACGTAAAAGATCCCTTGGCAGTTGGAATTCGATATAAGAGTAGGTAGTAGCACCACTGCCCAGACAAAACTTCCCTCATAGCACACTGTATGGCGTGTGTCCGTCTTCATTCGCCCAGGTTAGGAGCAGAACAGTAGGACGTTAAACCCCATTTCATTTCGATTTTGGTCGTGCTTATCCAGACAATAAGTCTGATCGTAAGATTCATGATTTTTGACGGTAAATAACTTTTACAATGATCAAAACAATGCTCGAAGTTTGACATATATTACCTAATTAGTCGGAAGTTACCGCTATGCAAACCTGAAAGTCTGACATTGTGTGCTTATGTCTGTCGTATTCACAGCAATGTCTGAACAATGAAACATAATTATAAATACTATTGTGAATGTTCAGAAAAGGATGAATGAAAAGGGCTTTTTTTAATGCATTTTTATTTAATCATGTGTGATTTTACTCGCATGACAGCTATGTAACAAACATAACCAATTAGGTGGACAAAATTACAGCAAGGTAATTCAGACCATGATACATCAACATAAATAGTCTGCACAAACCGCTCGCAGCGATCCATCTACGCCATACGTCATCATGATCACTGCCCCAGTTAGCTGCACTAAAATATAGATTATATAGATAGTTTAATAACTTATAAAATAATATTTATTTATATTGCCTCTCTTGACAATTTTAATGATCTACTATAATATTTATATAGGCTACTAACCTATTTTGACCGAAACTTGAGGACTATAAACTGAAGGACTCGTTGTGTTCAAGTTTCTGAATACACTGAATACAGTCGATGACAAAACCTCTGAAAAAGAAGTCCACAAAGAATGTTACTAGTACGTGTGTATGTGCTAAGTAATTTTCAAGACAGGAATTACACATTACAAAAATGAATTCCCTTATATCAGTTCTGAAGGATTTGCATTTCTCATTTTGAAAAATATAACTAAGGTGAAAAATAATACAAGACAGATCATTTGACATTTAAACATTATTGTTCTGATTAGATTGAAAACCTTAGTTCGTTTACATTAATTTTGTGTCATAATTCTAGTTCTGTGGCCATAATATCTCCAGCATGAGTCATGATCTGCTATATGCTACACGAAATACGAATGTAAGCACATGTAAAAAGAAATGACATAACTTCAACGAAAACGACAACATTATGACGGATCCGTCGACGCCATATTGCTTCATCAACGATGTGTTAAAGTTAAACTTAAACTGAAACTAAGTTTACAAAATACGTTCGTTTTCTTCAGAGACCAAAATAATTTTACTTGTTATTCACTGCAATATACCCTTGAACGAACAAACGTCCTGTGCAAAAATACAAACTAACTCATCTACTAGTAATTCACACTTAAATTAAGGAAACTTATTCTTCGTTCTTACCTCTTACATAATAGCGTGTCCGAGGAACATGTGTTTAATGGCTGACGTCACGTGATTCGCTAAATTACCCAGGAACCTCGTGTGTTTGTTGTGCGAGAGTAAACTGTGTGAAGAGTACCGAAGAGATCACACACATAACGGGTTTTACGCATTAAGAGTGGACCACGTAGAAATGTTGTCAGGGGAAGTAGACTAGGTTATCCAACATGAAAAAAGGCTTCACTTCTCCGAGGACCATGATTTTAGTCCTCGGACGATTTTTTGGTCCTCGGGTAAAAGCTGTGTTTTCTAACGAGGGTCCTCTGGTGATGGCCAATGCACAAGCACACACCTTCGGTTTTATGTACGTATAAGGTTGACCTACCGATTCAAGAAATTGATATTTACAAAAGAAAATTATGTTTACCAGGCCCGTACTTTGCCGTATTCAATTGAGGAAAACATTTTTTAAACAAACGGATGAATGATCCGTGCTCATGGCCTGAACTAGATTTTGGTCAAGTTAATTACGCATTTTACGACGACCAAACAGATGTATTAATTGATTTAAACTATATTTTATTCAAAGAAAGATTGTTATACATTATAAATTGTCAAAAGTTAAGGATTCAAAAACAAGCCAAAGGCTTATATTAATTCGTCTCCTTGTTTAATAAATATACTAAAATAGACGTATGATATATACACTTCACATACAAAATACATTTAACAGTGCAGTATTTTGTATTCACTATTAATCGTGCATGCAAGAAATTTAATAGTTTGTGTCACTTACAGTGCCTTACCATTTCATAATACGTTTAGAGGACGTAAGATGTATATTAACCGAGAATTCAATTACTATTTTACGATGGTTATTCTAGTCTTTTGGATAAATGTATAAATTTGTGGACTATATTAAAAATGTGCATATTCATTTGCAAGGTAGTATTACTATCACCGTTTCTTAGAGTTTGTAAATTAATAAAACTATTTGGTAATGTATTTATAGTTTGAATTCTAACATTGGTAAACTTTGGACAATGTAACAAATATTGTTCCGTATCCTCTATATAGTGGCCACATGAACAAGCTGGGTTGTCCGTTAAATGCATGGCGAATTTATGGTAGTTTAAATTGCTCTTATTGTGGCGCAGTTTTGTATGTATTATTTGAGAACAACGCTTTCCGGTATAAAGATATTTAGGTAGTGATTTATCATCATTGGTTAACTGTGTTTTAAAGAGTTTTATGCTAGGACACGCTTTCGTATGTTCGGGTAAATTATTCCAGTCTTTTATTACGGACGGTAAAAAGGAGTTTTTATAAATAATGTAGTATGGGCAGGAATATTCCTATATAGTGGCGAATTCCGCGTTTCGTAAGGGTTTACGTCTGAGGATTTGGGAGGAACTAGACTAGACAAGTAACCTGGGGTTATTTTATTCACCATTTTGTAAAATAAAATTAGTTTATGGCGATATCGTCTAATTTCAAGCGAAGTGAACCCGGATTCTTTATACAATACATTGTGAGTAGACTGATGGCCAGTCTCCTCCACACACCAAAAATTGGCCAGTCCTCTCCAAATGGAAACGAAAGTGTTGGTTTACTAAAAATTAATACTTTTATATAAATCGAAATGTAAAATAAATAGAAGAGACTGGGCCAGTCTACATTGTGAGATGTGCCTCTCACTAATCCAGTGATTGTTCTAAGGGCACCGAGATTTAAGTTTTCAAGTACAGTACTTTCGTGTTTAGTACAGTTATTCCAGATTACGTCACCGTAGTCGAATAACGGTAGTATAAATGCTTTGTATATTGTTTCAAGGGACCTTCTGCTTAAACGATATTTTAAACATCTGAAACAATCTATAAATTTACTAACTTTGATTACAGTATAATTAATATGAGCAGTCCAATTACATTTACTACTTAAATAAACAGAATTTTTCCCAGGATTCATAAGTGTTATGACGTTTCGAGTGGCGGTGTATACGGTTTCTTTTGCTTATGATTTTCCTCAAGTGACCGTTCATCCACGGCGCGTCTCGGGGGCGTATAATCACATTTTTGTGTGGGGTGTAATCCCAAAAAGCTTTAATTAACACATCGGAAAAGGCGTTGGCTAAATTATTAGAGGATTCGTCTATCTCAAAAATGCTTTGCCAATTTAATGCTTCAAAGTGCCTATTTAATTCTTCAAAATCGATTTTAGAATATGACCATATAGTTCTAGCGTAGCTTTTCGGTTTGGGGTTGTTAAATGAAAAAAGCACTCTAATCGGACAGTGGTCGCTCAGACCCGCTTCAAGAACATTCGTTGAGTGAACGGAGTCGGGACAGCTAACCAGAACGAGATCCAGTAAGGTGGAAGAGTGGGGTGTAATTCGTGTTGGGTCTCTAACCAGTTGGGTTAAAGCCCCAATACCACTCTTGTTGTAACTAAATAATATGCCCCAATCATTATTCTGGTCAACAAATTGTACTATCTTACAATATTCCAATTAATTGATGATACAATTTTCATCTTATCTCACCGAGTTTAAAAAATTGGAAAAATTCAACTACATGGTAACAACATGGCTTGAAAAGCTTTACGTAAACACTTTCAAATGCAACTTGGATTTAAACATATTTTCGAGCCCTCTGGACAAGTAAAATAGGATGTAATGGAAAATTTACACAACAGGTAGGACACTTAAACATCTAGAAGTTAGAATAAGGCTAATTATTTTTTCTGGACCTGTCAAGCCAGCAAGAGTGGTATTGTCCCTTTAAGTTAAAGCGTTTTATAATATCAAACAATCTAGATGATGGATTTAACCTAAGGTCAACATTAAAATCTCCTACAATAAGACAAGGCTTGTTTTCAGCTTTAATGAGTGAGATACTATTTGCTATTCGGTCCCAGTAATCAATGGTTGAGTTAGGTTTCCTGTACAAACAGCCAACGAGAACTGTTTTACTTTTAGTTTTGATCTCAACCCATACCGCTTCAAGATTTGGCATATGAAGATCAGGTCTAGGTTTATAAAATAGAGAGCTTTTAACATACCCCCCCCCCCCCAAAAAAAAAATCCATCACCACGGTTACAACGTACAGGTAAATGAAAACCATCTATGTTTAAGTTTTCTACTATTGAATCTTTACCTAACCAAGTTTCGGAAAATGCTAGGATATCATTATCGGAGAATTCAGCTTGTATAAGATCAAGTTTTTGTAAGATACTACGTACATTTGAGTATAAGAGACTCAGTTAAAGCGTTTTATAATATCAAACAATCTAGATGATGGATTTAACCTAAGGTCAACATTAAAATCTCCTACAATAAGACAAGGCTTGTTTTCAGCTTTAACGAGTGAGATACTATTTGCTATTCGGTCCCAGTAATCAATGGTTGAGTTAGGTTTCCTGCACAAACAGCCAACGAGAACTGTTTTACTTTAAGTTTTGATCTCAACCCATACTGCTTCAAGATTTGGCATATGAAGATCAGGTCTAGGTTTATAAAATAGAGAGCTTTTAACATAAATCCCCCCAACCAATCCATCATCACGGTTACAAAGTACAGGTAAATGAAAACCATCTATGTTTAAGTTTTCTACTATTGGGTCTTTACCTAACCAAGTTTCGGAAAAAGCTAGGATATCATTATCGGAGAATTCAGCTTGTATAGGATCAAGTTTTTGTGAGATACTACGTACATTTGAGTATAAAAGACTCAGTTGTTTATCTGGTCCCGGATTGGGCTGTACGTTACCACTAAGTAATAGTAAGATATAAATTATAAGTGACAAAATAAATGTATTTTTAATACTGACGGAAGTAAATGAAACACATCTGACATTTTGATGAGCAAATATAGATTTAAAATGAAAGGCATGTAATACTTCTTTGTGAATTGACGATATATGTGGACTAAAAACATATTCAAAGTAACCAATCTATCAAAAATTTGCTTCAATTCTCTTTCAAAACTTTGCTTTCGTCGTGGATTCCCATAGCTATAAGTAAGCTGTTGTTAGACGCAATGTCTGCCAACTTAATTTCATTGTGGGAGGGTCCATTTTTCAGAATGTATCCTTTATACTTACTGTACATTTACCATACTTACTGAGGCCTAAGTAAATTCTTAGTTATTTCTGTCTACTTCTTTTTAGACCCTTAAATCGCAGAGTTTTTTGTACGTTGACAACACTCACTGTCCCCAAAACCGCCTAACCATTTGAGCAAGAAATAACAACTGCTCCCTGACAATAAGCCAGCAGAACCTGTTGGGTTGCTAGTTAGTGATTCCCTGACAATATTGCCCAGTGCTTGCCAAATGGGCGTTTTTCGCGTAATCCGGTATTTTTCGAGTAAGATTGGGTGTCTATACTTTCCATATATACCAAATTTGACATACTTTTATTTGGAAATAACCACCCGATAAATACTTTGCTGGGAACCCAACTTTAATACAAAAGATTTAAATGATCTATCCTCATATTTACATTCAACTGCCGACTGTACAGTACATGCGAGTTTATCTTCTGCTTTAGTGCTGCATGCTACCCTACTCTACACAAAATACGGTACTATGTTAGTCGAGACGATCGACTTAAAAATAATTCCAGCTTATTAAATAATACTATAAATAGCATTCGGGACGCCATATCATGGATCTCCCACCAAAAGACCGGCAAGTTCGTCATTCCAAGCGATTCTCTGGGCAGTCTGATTTCAATCCAAAATGACAACTCGGAATCAAGACCAGAAGTCATTTTGGAAATCAGGCAGCTATATCAGAGGGTCCTAGAGAAGGGAAGCAAATTAGAGCTCGTGTGGATTCCATCACATGTCAACATTAGAGGAAACGAGGAGGCAGATCGACTCGCCAACGAGGGTCTCAAGGACACAGCTACACCCCGCCTCATAGACTACAGCACCACGAAAATCTACAGTATGGTCAAAAGACAGCTCAATTCAATCTGGGAATTAAATCTCGTTGAACTTGACACATACAGATTCCGCCTGGATGACGAGATCTACACCAAGACAGCGACCAATCACCCTAGACGAGATATATGCAGACTCATATCGAAACTAAGGGTGAAAGAGCGGCTGCGAGACTACAAACACCAAGTCATCGTCTGTAAGTGCGGGGTAGTGTACCACCAACCATGTCCTGGCAGACTGCGAGGTTTACAAGGAGGAGAGAAGGGAACTTGTAAGAACAACGGAGACCAACAACATACCATTCAACACTAAGAACCTACTCTTCCCTAGACCAGATCTGAAACTACAAATCTTCGAAGAAATCCACACCCTAATGGACACAGTTGAGCTAAGTAGATTAGTGAAATAAGAAAGGGTCACGTCTAGATAAATTCTCCTTACAACGTAGGATGGTTGAGTAAAAACGTCCTCACGAAGGAAGCCCAACCATCCTATACATTTATTTTTATCTTTTTTATTTTCTACTTATTTTTTATCTTAACTTTTTTATTTATACGACGTAGGGTGGCTAAGTAAAAACGTCCTCTCGAAGGAAGCCCAACCACCCTACAACTTTATTCATTTTACTTTATCTTTACTTTACTTTTACTTTAATTTACTTTATTTTTATTTATTACCTTTAATTTATTTAACTAATAAATTTTAATTTATTCATTTTACTTTATCTTTACTTTACTTTTTCTTTAATTTACTTTATTTATTACCTTTAATTTATTTAACTACAACTTTATTATACACTCTTTATTTATTTAACTTTATATTAGTTTAATTTGCTACTAACATCTACTAAACTGGCGGGATAGTGGAGTAAGAGGGAGTCATGATCAGACGGGCTCGGTATCTAATCACTATTCAGCCAAAACAAATACCAGTGGGATAGTGGAGTAAGGGGAGGCCACGAGAAGACAGGCCTGGTACCTAAACACAAATCCCACCAAGATGACATCTACCAATCCAGAAACAGAAGAGATCATCTACCAAGCGATGTGTTTTTATTAAATAAAGGGAAGAACTTCCAACTAAATCCTAATCCATGGCCTAAGGCCAAAATGGAAAGATTGCAAAATCATATTCTAAAAATCAGGAAGCAGCTTCGGCTCTCCTATGTCTTGTCTGTGATATCACTTAAGTAGAAGCAGACGTTAAACACCAAACGAAGAAGACATGGATTAACCTAGGTGTAATACTGGAACTACACCTTCAAATCAGTGTGGGCTGTGGTCTAATGTAAGACAATTTTTCACAAATATAATTATTTTAGACTTGCATACTATATATGTATTATTACAATTCTATGCTGCACTACGCAAAACACGGTATTATCTTGGTCCTTGGGGCTGTAGACTTGAAAATAATTCCAGGTTACAATACTATAAAGTATGCAATATGCAAATACGGTTGTTTGTGTGCCGTTAGCCAATAGCTACTGTAAATTTTCCCGCGTTTAGACCGTCTTTTACCAATGAACAATTATCGTTGTTTGATGCGCGTAGTAATTACTTCAGCCATCATGGATATTATATGAATGACAGAAAGAATAAAACTATGAAGAAGTTAAAATCTTTTTTTCTATTAATTGTAACCACATAAATCGTAACCACATATATGGCTCTCGGTAAAGTAGTAATTTGGAGTAAAATCTAAATGTCTTGTGTTATTAAACACTCTGTTCATTTCTCGACAACGTCAGGGAAAATAAGGTCTTGTCTAAAAACTAAACCCCTTTCAAAAGTAGACGATCTATGTCAAAACTAGAACGTGTTTCTAAATCTACATGGTAGCACAAACTTGGCAGTTTTGATGAATCTAGACGGGTATTTAACACATTCTTGACATGTATTAGATTCCAGATGATAAGGGTAGTTTATTACCTTTATTTCGTGAAAACTTGTAGATTCCCGGTCCCTAGTGTAATACACCTCCTAATCAATGACAACTCTATGACTTCTAACTTTTATGATTTAATGACAACGGTATAAGCTTACCATTTTGTGCCATCTATTTATTTTGGGATTTCAGTGGGGGACATCAATCTCACTTGATTTTGCATCATTTAGTCGTAGCAATCCGTAGCATTAAAATAATACCACAGTTGGTGATATCATGAACTTTGCATCTGGACAGAGTGACATTAATGTCATGAAAACTAATCGATTATATTTGTATTTGGACATTAACTAACACATGTTCAAGTTGTTATTCCTTTGGAATGTTTTCAGATATAGTGCTTTGAAGTTATCGGTTTACATACAAGGACATTGAGTTTGCCTCTGAAATAAATATTACTATTTTATTGTATTTTAGAAAAAGAATATGTGGCATTGGGTTAGGTTCTTATGTGTTTCTTTAATATGGAACCACACTAACGTAAAAAAAGCATTTCATGCACTCTTCGTAGTTGTTAAACTCTATAATTTAACATTAAATATAGATATTATGTTGTTTTCCGTCTACTTCATTTAGCCTACTTTTAAATATAAATGCTTGGTGTAGTAGAATTATGTGGACAACCTTGCTTCTTGTAACACTATTTTAGTGATAACAGAAATCAGTTTAGTAAATATATCATTTATTTACATTGGAGAACAGGGACATAAATACACCCGAATATAAATCAAACATCAACACGGTGCATTAATAAAGTATATGACTATATTTTAACCATTCCGTCCTTCTGCCACGGCTGCGGCTGAACTTGGGTGAGACAATTCTCCGGTCTCTGCTCGTCTTCTCACCGCTCGTTCTGGTCTGCGTCTTTCTATCTACCAGTGTTGTTGTTCATAGTGTTAACGTCCGCTTCTACCGAAGGTGATATCGCAGAAAAGTTGGGGGATGTCAACAAATGGTCTATTTGGACCATAATTCAACAGAAATTGCATAATGAAGTGAAGAATTTTTTGAACACACAAGTTCGTGTATTACTGGAAATTACCGGTATGGTCTGTTGCTGTGTTTAATTCAGAGCGATTTAACAGTCATTTTCGTTGGATGATAGCTGCAATTTACGTAAATTTGATTCGTTCATGGCCATGTTGCTCTATTTGTATTTCCAATATTAAAAATCTAAAAAAAAAAAGGTATTTCACGAGCGAAATCCTCAGCGACCATGCAATACCTAATGAAGTTATTTTAAGATAACTTTTTGTGATTGGTTGGTCGCTAAGGTCAATAGCTGAAGTGGCCAATCAGAAACAAGCAATCCCCCAGGTCAGGTCATTACGCATGCGCACTGAAATGATGTCCTATATATGGCTTTAGAAAAGTTTTGATCACTCAATGACAGACACCCCCAATGCACAAAATAATAGTAATACAGTTACTAAGTTCTGTTGTTTAACATTTATGTCATTGTCAGTCAAAGTTACATGTAGGCCTTTGTGACTAAAAGTCATTTTATTAAAGTCTGTAAAATAGTCGCTGATATATTGCACCAAGTAAAACATTTGGTGTTTAATATATTGTTTGCCAATTGTTTGTTGAATCAAAAAGTTGTAGTTCTATCCGGCACCCAAATTGCATCTGTTCTTGACCTGGACATCAATATCATTAACAATAGATTTAATGTTGGTATTTTCGACAAAACGGACAAATTCGGTTTTGAAGTAGTAAAATATCCGTCAATTTATAGTAACATACCAGATATAACACTATATAATGTTTTCTATTCACAGGCATTACGATTTTTGACCGTATGTAACAACAAAGAAATGTTTCTTTCCCGAATAAAATCCCTGTTTTTTAAATGCACTGCCAAAGGTGGTACACAGTTACGCATATTTAAAGAAATTTTGAAACTTCCGTTTCATCAATATACCAAGTTTAACATTTCTTATAAGTATATAACCGAGTACATATTGGATAATTATCCAATTTAATTTAGTTTAATTTGTATAGTTACGTAGCCATGTTTGGATTATCGCCCTTATTGTTATTATTTTATTACTTCATAAATACACTTACATTGTATGCTTTCTTCTACATTCCTGTTTTGCATTGCTTGTATGGGGTATTTAGTATTATGTTTTGTGCAATTATACAACTTAAAAATTCTAATTGGTTGTTTAAACTCATAGCTTTTAGCATTATTAAATCTTGATTATCGCCCTTTTTGTTAAGAAATTCTATTGACGTCATTGATAACATTACGACGTATTTACGTCACACCATTCAGTTAGCAGACGACTGCCTCCCGAGGCGGTCTACATTTTCTTTGCTTCATTGTGTTGGGTTGTTTGTGCGTTTTCTTGTACGAGTCAATATGTTCAATCTTGAGTGAAGTCTGAGTTGCTTCAGACCCGGGACTGTACAGCGCAGTGGACGCTTACGGCTAGCCCCCGGATCCATTCACTCTTTTTTGAATTGTTGTTTTATTGTTTGTTTCGTTTGCTGTTTCGGAGTATGATGTCTTGTCGTTGTATTTGTCCTTTTTGTAAATCATATGTGGCGCAGTCCCCCTGCACTAACTATTAATATACATAATGTACATGTAGTAGGGGATGTTGGTCAAACCAGCTGTTTTTTGGTGATGGCATTCAAGTTTTTGTAAGTATTACAAATAACTTTTGTATCTTACCTCATTATCTTATTCATTCAATTGCCATATACTGTAGGCTAATACCTGGGAATATGAATTAACTTCATTTCGGGGTAGAATAAGAATGAAAATGAGGGTTTGAGTTGGTTTGTACACATTGTGTTGAAAAATACGCTTTGTGTTTCGTTTGCCTCACACCCTCATTAGATTGTCTTGAAGGTAGTGACAAGAAACATAGTTTCAATTCAACACGGCCTTAATTTCAAAACTCTCTTATCCGAAATGATACTGATCAGGTAGGATGGGCCTAGTAGTCGACTTAAAGTCGTTTGGGAATAAATGAACAGTAGGACGTTGAACCCCATTTCATTTCGTTTCATTTTGTTCCATGCTATAATAGTTAGTGCAGGAGGACTGCACTACACGCAAAACAAAACAAAAAATCTACAAGATAAACCTGCGGACAAGACAGAAAATAGACATTGCAAAAACTAAACAATTATCAAATCAAGTTAATGGATCCGGGGCCAGCCGTGAGCGTCCACTGGGCTGTACAGTCCCGGGCCTGTTTTGGTACAGGCTTCACTAAAATGATTTACAAAAAAGACGTAGCAAATGAAATTGCGACCGATCTTGTCAGTGGTCGTCTCTTCAATGGCGATAGTCAGCCAGTTGACGTCAGGTGTTAGAACGTCAGATAATTTGAACAATAAGGGCGATAATCCGGACAGAAACTAAGAAAATGCTAAAATAATAAATGTAGTAAGCAAACAGGAGCAAAGCGCGACAACGAGAACATTTTGCAGTACGAAGGGCTAAAACTCTACTCTAATAGTAAATGCAGGAGGACTGCACTGCACGCAAAACAAACCAAAAAAAATCTACAAGATAAACCTGCGGACAAGACAGAAAATAGACATTGCAAAAACTAAACAATTATCAAATCAAGTGAATGGATCCGGGCCCAGCCGTAAGCGTCCACTGCGCTTTACAGTCCCGGGCCTATCTTGGTACAGGCTTCACTAAAATGATTTACATAAAAGACGTAACAAAAAAAAAAAAAAAAAAAAAATGCGACCGATCTTGTCAGTGGTCGTCTCTTTAATGGCGATAGTCAGCCAGTTGACATCAGGTGTTAGAACGTCAGATAATTTGAACAATAAGGGCGATAATCCGGACAGAAACCAGGAAAATGCTAAAATAAAAAATGTAGTAAGCAAACAGGAGCAAAGCCCGACAACGAGAACATTCTGCAGTACGAAGGGCTAAAACTCTACTCTAATAGTAAATGCAGGAGGACTGCACTACACGCAAAACAAAAAAACAAACAACCTACAAGATAAACCTGCGGACAAGACAGAAAATAGACATTGCAAAAACTAAACAATTATCAAATCAAGTGAATGGATCCGGGGGGCCAGCCGTAAGCGTCCACTGCGCTGTACAGTCCCGGGCCTCTCTTGGTACAGGCTTCACTAAAATGATTTACATAAAAAAAAAATTAAAAAATGCGACCGATCTTGTAAGTCTGTGTGCTGTGCAAAGGGACCATTTCCAACTAGTGGAATGACTTCATGCGGTACTAAAGCACGGGCACAATCGTATCCAATTAAAAGGCCAACTTCAACATCGTTTAAAGGTAAGAGTTTATTCGCTTTTTTGTCTAAATGCGGCCACCTTCGGGCTATATCCGGTGTCGGAATATGCGAACAATTTACCGGTATAAACTCCCTGGTATAGACCGATGGAAGAGGGATTTTTAATAAATTATCATAACCACGAACCATCAATACACTGACTTTACGACTGTTAACGACTTTGTCTTTGGAAGCATCGTAGAAAGCGATAAAGGCTACACATTCATATAGCTGACCTAAATCCGATTCTAACGATATATAATATGTATTAAAGTACTGAAATTTAATTTTTGATATTTTGATATTTTTGCATTTTTGAAACTTTTGAACATAGGATTTCTCAGGTGTAATTTATCTGATTAGATAATAATGTTATATATTCTTACAGAGCCCTGCGGCTTTTTAATTCCTCAAACTGGTTATTAAAACTATCTCGAAAATAATCACCATACCGGGAGTATTCAAAAAATGAAAAAAAAAAGGTTAAAAAAAATTGCGCTCTTGCGAAAACTGAATTTCACCGTCAGATATTACCGGACCAAAAGAAGTAAATTGTCTTTGGATAGCCCTATTATTAACTATTACATGGCATCTCAATGGTACCATTCGATAGTTAGCAAATAAATTATGGTACGCTGAAAATCTAATATTTTCCGTTTTTGGAGCCTTTTTAGAAGCCTTTTACTCGAAAACGACACCACAGATTTTTCTCAAACTTTTTTACGCAGAGTCCTATCGGTGGTCTGTGGCGTGAATCTAAAGGGGAAAAGGTTTGAAATAATATAAAGGGTTCCAAAATTCGCCTCAATCTTTGAAAAAAGTTGAAAAATCGTTAAATTATTGAAATGTTCATAAATAGATGTTTCTGACACTTCTGGGGAAAAACGTTAAGTATATAAACAACTTGTTAAAACTATCCCGACAATGATCTAAAAACCAGCAGTAGTCGAAAAAAAAAAAGAAAGATAAGAAAATACAGTAATAAATTGGTACTCTTGCGAAAATCGCTATTTCTCAGCCAGGTGTCACTGAATCAAAACAATTCAAGTATTTTCTAGCTCGATGATTGGGCTATTTTATCACATACTTCCTTGTAGGTCTAGTTTATATTATCTCTCGATGAAACTGCTACCAAATAACGTTATTGAGCAATACGTGTCAAGTATGATTGACGTCGGCTATAATATTATGGTTCTTGTTTATTACAAATACGCCGGCTATGATACAGTGTTATTAATCTTAAAACATGCTCTGTACCATGCAATGCAATAACCCCCCCCCCGCCTAAATGTTATTAATATAAATGTAATATAATAATGTATTAAGCGTTGATTTCCACTTTCCTTTTTTTACATTTTATATACGTTGTCATTTTAAAGATAATAAAATTAACTGCCAAACAACTTTTTACCCCGTCGGTTAGAGCATTCGTGCGTAGAACGTTTGGCAGTTAATTTTACGAATTATTTAAATTCAATTAATATTGTTTTTAAAAGGTAACAAAATTAACAGCCAAACGACTCGTTACCCCGTCGGGTAGCGCATTCGTGCGCAGAACGTTTGGCAGTTAATTTTACGTATTGTTTATATTTAATAAATAATATTTTTAAAGGGTAATAAAATTAACTGCCAAACGACTCGTTACCCCGTCGGGTAGCGCATTCGTGCGTAGAACGTTTGGCATTTAATTTTACGAATTGTTTATATTTAATAAATATTGTTTTTAAAGGGTAATAAAATTAACTACCAAACGACTCGTAATTTCAATTCTTATTTTATTCATATAGGTTATGTATTAAAGCTTTGTAAATTTTATAAACTTATGTTCATGCTTTTCCATTTTTACATGTATGTATAAGTATTGATTTAATTATGCCTTTAAAGTGTAATAATGTATAATATGGCCTCGTGTTAATTGAGTGAAACAATAACTATAGCGGGGACATCTGTTGCCACCGCCTGACGATACACAACAAAATACTTGTTTTTCTTATTTTAATTTCGTCGACTTGGAAACTCACTGCAAAGCAAAAGAAAATGATTAATCTGAATAGCAATATAAAAAGCTATTAATCGGTTGTAAAGGATATAACTGCTCCAACATTTCACTTTTCTGCAAATAAATGAATATTCTATGTAGTAATTAACCTAATGTGCCGCTATTTGACAATATTAGGTTGTTAACTGTTTATATTAGGTATCATGTCATAAGTATTTGGTAGTATTAGCTTAGTATTAGCTTGTTTTGGTTTACGTAGGGAGGCAAATGAAACAGCCAGACATCGGTGTCGCATTTAAAGTACAATTCTCGCAGTGTAACTATTTTTTTTTTGAATTTTTTAAATCGATTTGCACATTTTGAATCATTATGTTGTTGTACTGGGTAGTATGTGGTGATATTGAAGTGGTATTGGGGTGGTATTGGTTTGTATTGGGTAGTATTGCAAACAATACCATTTTTTTTTTGATTAACAGTTATTTAGTAAACGAAAATTATCGTCAGTCAAATTATAGGAAGAGGGCATGCACCCCCCCTTCTTCGACGACCACAACATAAGACACCAACCCAGGCCTGTCGTCACAATAATATGTCGGCATAAAAATGAATAAATCTGATTGGCTAATGTGTAGGCATATGTACATAACGCTATGGTATTATTATTCTATCCTACTCAATCTACCAACATATCAATCATATATATTATTATATTATAATAGTTCCCCTATTCAACCGGGTGGAACTGAATCATAGAGGCTTATTGAACAGGGTATACCTCAGTTGCCAAACTGATCCCGCAGTGAATATTCGTTTGGCCGTTAGTATCACTGATAAAGATGACATCTATGCGTCTTAATTCGGCAAAATATTTACTTTTTTCCTCCGACAAAATAAATTCTTAAACATTTTTTTGAAGTATAAGAAAAATAAATAAAGACGTTTGAAGTATCTGTAGATAACAAATATTTCCTATTTAGTGTAAATGGGTTTTAAGGCAAAGGCATCATTTTGCCCGAAGCAGTTAGGTGTTATGTAAATGTATGGACGTAGGTACATATCACTTACGGGCATACATCTGAGTTTAGATGTAGGGTACCGGAATCTATCGAGATTAGCCGAGTGGTCTAAGATAGTTACTTAACTGCTAGATTTCACTAAAATATACGTAACTTCCTGTAAGTTAAGGGCAAGTGGTATTCAAAGGTAACGTTAAATATCAAATTGTCCCTTAAAGTTAAGCTGCCTTTACTTCTAAGTGTTAGTCTTTAAGTGGTATTTAATTAAGGCCAGTTTAAGTGAGAAATATCCACATTACTTTAAGTGACATGTGGGCGGTGCCTTAAAGTTAAGTGAGATTATAATGACTTCTGTTAACGCTGTAGTAGCAGTCCCGTAATGGCGATTTTTAAAAGTTAGGGGATTCAGATTGAAACAAAGACAATGTCGCCGAGTGAAGCTGGCCTCAAATATGATTTTTCGTCGTCAGCTTTGATGTTGTAGTTAAGCTGCCTTAATTTTTAAGAGTTAGTCTTAAAGTGGTATTCAATTAAGGTCAGTTTAAGTGAGAAAGATCTGCTTAACTTTAAGTGACCTGTGAGAGGTTTCTTAAAGTTAAGTGAGATTATAATGACTTCTGTTAACGCTGTAGTAGCAGTCCGTAAAGCCCAGCTTATGTCGTCCTACGACGCGATAAAACTATCGGCGACTAGCGGCAACTGACAGCTTTTGTCGCTACGACTGAATTTATCCACGACTGGAGGAAACCACTAGAAACCAGTTGATCGCAGTCGCAAGAGCGCTTATGTTGCCCGGCATCAGTTGAAGTTGACCTTCAAAATGGCCTCATTACATGGTTGTTACCGCCCCCTGGGTACCACGTGACTAAATAACCGAATCCTGTTGGCTACGTCGGCGAGGCGCCGACTCACACCAGTCGTAAGAGCGCTTATGTCGCTTGTGGCTAGGGACAACTAGTTGTCTCCAGTCGTAGGAGTAGAACATGTGCGACTCGGAGAAACTGGAGACAACTGGTCGGCGACTGGGTTGCGTCCGACTCACACCAGTCGTTGAAGCGCTTATGTCGCCCAAGTAGTTACGACTGATTAGTTCCACTTGATCGTAGAACAGTCGCCGATTTCCAGTCGCCAACAGTTTTATCGCGTCGTAGGGCGACATAAGCTGGGCTTAATGGCGATTTTATAAGTTAGGGGATTAAGATTGAAACAAAGACAATGTCGCCGGGTGTAGCTGGCCTAAAAAAAATTTTTTTCGATGTCACCTTTGATGTTGTAGTGCCATAAGGCTTTTATTACCGAGATAGTTGAGGATATCTTTTCCCGATAATTTTTCATGATCGTATTACTTAATCATGTTTCCGGGGGTTTGGATGGCCGAATGGTTAGCACGTGCGTGCTGTATCATACGGTCTGTCATTGAATGAATTGGTGTGGTTTCGATTCCCCGGTTGTAAGTAACAATGAGTAGGGTCGCCTGTCCAACCTCATGGGAGTTCTCTGGGTCCCCTGGTTTTCCCCCACTGCTAAAGACCCCTACACGCAGGCGAATTATTAAAATATAATTAAACCATATGTTAGTCCAAAATTGACCTAGTTTGTGTCGAGTGGACGTTAAACCCCATTTCTCTCTCTCTTAATCATGTTTCCACGACTGTCATATAATAAAGTTAAATTCATTTGTGATGACACGGCTTTATAGATTTCAGAAATTATTCATACTACCGCTAGAAGCAAGGCATGATTTATTTTTTTTACAACTCATTCCCATATACATGTATACATAAACGGTAGTATTTATTTAGGTACACTATAATGCTATACATCCTTCGTACACACAATCTAAAATGCATAGACTTTTTAAAAAAAAATCCATTTCAATAGTTTACAATAAAAAGTGGTAGTATAATTTGGGGTATATTGGTTAACAATGTGTCACGAATAGAAAACAACATATTAGCAATACACAGTGACCGTTGCCTTCTAAGTTAGACTGGACAAATCACACAGTGTTGTTTATAAATCTATAATTTTGGTTTGTAATCGTTGAAAATGACACCACTGTAACGTTAAAGCATGGATATGCCTACAGCACACGGGTTAAAGTGTACCGGTATTCGATAATTGCGAGGCGCCGACTTAAGCCAGTCGTAAGTGCGCTTATATCGCTTGCGACTACAGACAACTAGTTGTCTCCAGTCGTAGGAATAGGACATGTGCGACTTGGAGAAACTGGGGAAAACTGGACCGACGGCGATTGGCTTACGTCCGACTCACACCAGTCGTAAGAGCGCTTATGTCGCCCAAGAAGTTACGACTGATTAGTTCCACTTGATCGTAGGCCAGTCGCCGATTTCCAGTCGCCGATAGTTTTATCGCTTCGTAAAGGCGGCTACAGATCGACATTGCGACACGACTCAACTGTCGGCGGCTATCGTAGATTGCACTCAGATCGAATTCAGCAATGATCGCCGACCAGTTGCTTTCGGTCGTACGATTGAACGCGAGCGCGCTCACATCGACACCGATACACCGACTTGTGGCGTCCTCACGAATAGATCATGTGACTGGTTCAAACTGGCGCCACACAGAATGCAGGTATGCGCACACAAATTTTTCCCATAAAAATACAAAATATGCCTAATTATTCCATAATCTCTCCATCTTATTAGCGAAACTTTTTTGAGAAAGTAATTTAAATTATCTCCATGTCAAATACGCTCACACTAGGGCTCGAAGCCACAGCCGCAAGCCAGAGGTGACCGGCTAGCTAGCGCGGCACTCCAGACAGGCCATCCCACCCCCACCCCCATTTCAAAGGAAATTTTCGTGACTTTCGAATGATATAAATTATAGGCGTTTACTATGAATACTTTTTCGCATATGACGTGATGAATTTATCGATCGCCGGCGATCGATCTTAAGGGGAGAGGAGCTTATGTGTAATAAATAAGCGTTTCTCTTTCCTAATGAAACTTTTTATTACAAACGAATAAATATGATTTTGACAGAAAACTGTACTGAATTTAGACTCTACTACAATCTATTTTTTCTATATTTTTAATAAGGAATTATCCGAATAGGCCTACCCCTAATAATGAGGCATTTAATCCAAGAATATAATAATAAAATGTTATACTATAAGCGGGATTCGAACCAAACCACGCAGTAACGCGACGAGCTTTCGTGTTTTAATCGTTTAACTTGCGTTTTTAACTGCTGCTTACCAGATTTATTGAGCTCTTTAGCCATTACATCTATTGCCTTTCTTTTTTCGTCCCTATCGGAGTACTCTTTTGATGATATTTTATAGAGGCATCAGGCATGGCCTCTTTTCCCACATAACAATCAGGCTTTCTTCTTCTTCGGTCGTCAACGAGGTTTCCATTTTGATTTTTCATTCGCCGCTCTGATTGGCTAAAATTTATAGCGCAGTCGGCAACCGATCGTAGAAACGCACGCATCGACGATGACGAGTCGGCGACTGGTTCCGTTGCCACGTAGAAGTAGAACATGTTCAACTCCTGCGACTCAGTCGCCGATCGTGAAAAACTGTCGCACGACGGTCGTAGCTAGACTCAGATCGACTAGAATCGGCGACGGAAATCGTGCGACGATCGGCGGCAGTCGCCTAAAAACCAGTCGGCGACCAGTTGAGTCGCGTCGTAAGGTCGATCTGTAGCCGCCTTAAGGGCGACAAAAGCTGGGCTATCGGCGACTGGTCTACGATGAAGTGAATACATTCAGTTGTAACTACTTGGGCGACGTAAGCGCTCTTACGACTAGTGTGAGTCGGACGCAAGCCAGTCGCCGTCGAGTTGTCTCCAGTTTCTCCGAGTCGCACATGTTCTACTCCTACGACTGGATACAACTAGTTGTCTCTAGTCGCAAGCGACATAAGCGCACTTACGACTGGCGCCATACTGACGCAGCCAACAGGATTCAGTTATTTAGTCACATGGTACCCAGGGAGGGTAACAACCATGTAATGAGGCCATTTTGAAGGTCATCACGTGTCAGTCATGAGGTCAATTGTGGCTCCAAATCTTTAACTGATGCCGGGCGACATAAGCGCTCTTACGACTGCGATCAACTAGTTTCTCGTGGTTGCTGCCAGTCGTGGATAAATTCAGTCGTAGCGACATAAGCTGTCAGTTCCCGCTCGTCGCCGACAGTTTTATCGCGTCGTAGGGCGACATCAGCGGGGCTTTAGGGTCATAAGATCTACCGCGGCAGACGGGGGTTGCCTCGGCTTATACCACGGGTTTGCCGTGGTCAATTTTGAGCGCTGCATAAACATGACCTGGTTTGATCGAATTTTAATAGCAGGGCATTCCTTGGCAATTACAATGTTTGAGAAGGATTTGAAATATGTTTTTAGTCCATGTATGACATTACATCACGCGGGAATGTAATTTTATTAATTTGTTTGACACACTATGCCTGTGTTATCTCACAGTGAGAACAAATTACCTTATGATATACTATTGTCAGTTTATTGAATATAACTGTAAATGGTTTGTGAAAAACTATATTCGTTTCTTGCCAATCGATTTAATTAGAACGATCGTTGAATGTGATTGTGGTCATTCCTTCGAAGATACCGATCGTTTTCTTTTACATTGCTCCTTACATTCTGATGAACGTAAAATATCTATAAATTTGTTACCACCGAATTGTATCAATACACATAATCTGTTACGGTGCAAGCATCAGTCATATTTCGTTAGCCATCTTTGAAAAGGTCTATATGTTTTTGACACGAACAGAAGGTTTTTAAATCAGTATAACTATAACATCTATATCGACCAAAATGTGAACATAAACAACTGCGTAGCCAATGTGTAAATATGTATACATCAAATGTTGTTGATTAAGTATTCATTTTATTTTATTTTTTTGTTGTTTACTCACTTATTTCTTTTACATATTCACATTTATTATTGTATTTAGGAGAGATGTCCTGTAGGTTGTGCCTGTTCCTTTATCCCTTTCAATTTGTGAATAAAATATTGTTTAAACCCCCCCCCCCCCCCATAAAATAACCCGATCCTTTAAACTACAGACATGTTGACATTCAAGAAACCAAAATCAACGTAGACATAAATACCAACCAAGATAGAATAGAATGATATTTTATATTTATCTGTGTATGTTCTACAGGAAAGTAGTATTTACAGAATGGCACTATTGGATATGAAGGTCAGGACGGTGAAATGGCCAATCCTCGTCTTTTTGGTTGATAATATACAACCCGCAACGTGTCAAGGTAAGTTCCTTTTCTTAAAAGTTGCACGATGGTAACAAATATACAATTTTCAAATCCGTCTGCGAATCGCTCAGAGAGCAAGACGTTGGTTTGGTCCCGGTTCTGGCCTAGAAAGTTCATCAGTTTTACCGACGTGGTTCTCCCTTGTTCAAAACAAACGCCAAAGTTCTGCGGTCTGACCTGGAAAGCTGTGAGAACGTGATAGGGTCGCGATGGTCGCGAGACAGGCGTGGTAACAACCATGGCGCGGTAACCAAGCTTGCATTACGCTTCTATGCTGACCATTCTTTTCGTGTACGTCTTGCTATAAAAAACAGGTGATTCAAAGTTCATACATCAGTCTGTCAGTTGTCATCTTAAAATTTCCAAATATCTTACCAGCACAGATAGTCGCCGTGATTACGTGGAAGAAACGTACGTGCAGTTTCGATGCACGTAGAAGAAGTGTGGTAAGCACCCCATGCGCGTGGCAGGATCGCCGTGCTTTCGCCGATGATCGCCATTGCCAAGCCAATATATCTCAATAGAAACGCCATAAGGGCGGAAAGGTCGTGACGAGCGCGCCGCGAGAACGTGATATAATCGCACAGGTCGCGGTAAGAATGCAACTTTTTTGAAGTTTGTAATTTTTTGGAAACATTTTCTCGCGCTGTGTTCACGTTTGCCGTATTTAAAGGACACCGCCCGGGTCTGACGGAGGCTTAAGTAAAATAGTTAGAGTAGATGCAAAATGTTAGTTTTGTACGAGTCGATTCTAAATATATCAAATCTGACTACTTAAATCTGGACGATCTGCCACGCCCTGACACTGTGAATTGCAATGCCGCGTCAGTCAAATATTCAATCTGAACGTGCCGTTGGCATGCTGCATACGGGTACGTCCGTAGCTGGCGTTGCGAGAGTGATAGGATACCGTCGCCGGACATTCTTTTTTTTATTAAAAAATCAGTATCCGGCCTACAGCCCATAGTACATGTGATATTCATAGACAATTAACATAAGAAGGAAAATATTTTCTATAACAATCTCAAAATAAAAACAATATTCAATGCCATGCTAAGGTACATAAATACATTCAGATTCATTTTACATTTGTAACATGGTTTTCTCGTATTTTCATAGCTTTATATTTGAATACCGCTAAGGAAAGGTTTGGTTCAGACATAATTTGAACTAGATCTGCTACTGTCCCATGCAGATATGAAAGCTTTCATATTCATTGTCACGTGTCATCAAATATGTCAAGTATCTTAAAGAAAGTAACAAGAAAAAAGTATTAAAATTGGTCAAAAACTCGCAAAGTTACAGGTTTAAATATAGTTAAAAACATTGCAACCGGGCAAAAAAAAAATAACTGAAAACAATGGTTACACTGTGGGGCATACGCGAAGTAAAAAAATTATGGTCGATTTGGGAATTTGGGGTATATTTTGGAGATGAGGGTGGATCTAAGATGGCGGCCATAATACAATATAAAACGCGTTGAAGAATGGACACATTTTCGTGACAGGGTAAATGTACATTTGCACCACCAGGGCAACGTACCGAAGGTCCGATTACCTACAAATTTGCACAGATTGTACCTTAGAACTCTAGCTATCACATATTAAAAATAGAAGAGTGTGGGATTCAAAGAACGTTGAAAATAAATTCAAAACCCATCCCACCCATCAAAGCTGTTTTGCTTAAAAATAGTCGTATTTTATCGTTTTTTTTAATTCTTTATATCTGAGCAATTTAATATGGGATAAATATCTTCGCGGCGCAGCCAACCGCTAGAAATTCAAGAGATTTGGACCACGTGAACGGTGCCTCGGCAGTAAAAAAAGTACTAAAATTGGTCAAAAACTCGCAAAGTTACAGGTTTACATAATTATAGTTAGAAACAATGCACCCGGGCAAAACAAATAGTCAAAATGTCATCGTTGTGGTTATTTTAAAAACTTGTCTTTTAAGGATAATGTGTATAGTACCAATACCCATCACACTTGGAAGAGGCGATAAAATCTCTTTGCATTTGCAATTTTAAAATTAATTAAAAACAATATTAAATTCCAAAAATCAATATTTTTTGCTAAAACTCTTTTTTTCAATCGGATCAAAATGGGAGTACGGTGCAGAGTCCGGGGTTGTAATGGGCGTATTGTGTCAAAATTTCATGGTTTCCGGACAATCGGTGTCGGTTTTGCGGCGAAATTCCACTTTTTTCCCTTATGTAAGCCGTAAATTGACTAAGAATAAAAACGACGAACGACAGGTGCCAAGAACAAACGACTGGCATACGCCATACAGTGTGCTGTGAGGGAAATGTTTGCAATTGAATTCCATCTGCCAAGGGATCTTTTACGTGCACACCAATGTTTACTCGGGAACTCGGTTTTTCGAACCACCAGAACGACTAGTCAGATTTCCTTTGTCACTCAGGCGATCCCTCCTGCATCACTGACAAGGGGAAACCGCGCCACGCCGGAAAACCTGGCTAACCACGTGATCCCCCAAGGTTATTGGGTCCAAATTGAGAGAGCGAGAGAGAGAAGAGAGAGATAAATGGGGTTTAACTTACACTCGACACAAACTAGGTAATTTCAGGACTAACATATGGTTTACTTTTTTTCAATAATTCGCTTGACAGTGTGGAAAAACAGAGTCCTCAGAGAAGCACTAGAAATCCAGAAACATAAGCCCAAACTAAACAGAGACACTGGACATTTTCTCCCAAACCTATGGGTAGATTTACTTAATCCCTAATAGTTGGTTAATGTGTGCCCCCCCCCCCCAAACAATTTTTTCTTTTTTATTTATTCTGCTAAATGGTTTCTACTTATTAAATATTTATATCACTGTGGTCTTTGGCGTACCCGAAACATGGTTTCTACTTATTATCTTTTTCTTTAATCTGCTAAAATGGTTTCTATTTATTATATATGTATTTCATCTGGTAAATTATTGTGGTCTATGGTTTCTACTTATTATCCATTTGTTTAATTATTATGGTTTCTACTATTTGTTTAATTATTATGGTCTTTGAGTATCTGCAAAATTGTTATCTTTGATCTGGTTAATTTAATTGTTGTTATTTTCTGCTATAATGGTTTCTTCTTGTGTATATATTACATCTTTCATCTTGTTAATCAGTTTATTGTTACTGTTTTATCTACAGAATGGCTTCCAAAGTGTTCACCTATATATTGCATCACATTTTTGTTAATTAATCATTATTTGCTTGATAACGATACCTGTATGTGTATTGAAACGTAGCATGTTAATAAAATTCAGAAGTAGTATATCCATAAAGTGTGTTTATTTTTAGTGCATTCTATGTCTATATGTCTTATAAGGATTATTAAAGAAGTTATAAAGTTGGTCTCACTATTGTTCATTTTCAATTCAAAATGGCGCCAATCAGTTGACCTAAATCAAAATTCTTTTCCCGAGCGTTTTTCGGCTTTCCTTTAAGGATTCGGAAAATATAATTGCTTTGTCTGTAAATAAAATATCCAAAAAGCCGTAGTTTTTTTCACATTTCAAGATGGTGGCACTTCCGGTTAGTGCTACAAACTCCATTTTTTGTGTACTAATCAGTAGTGTCGTAGCTAGTACAAAAAACAGATTTCAGGGGTAATCTGACCTATATTTCGTCGATCCTATTGGTAGATTCTGAGAAAACCGAATTGTGGATAAAACACACACACAAAAAAAATAATAATAGGAATAATAATCTTAACAAAAACAATAAGCTTTCATATTAAAATATGAAAGCTTAATAAACGCATTTAAATCATTAAGGATGCATCCTTGTGGAATAACGCTTTTTCTTAAAGTCTCATACAATGGGCATTGACAGATGAAATGAATTTCATCTTCCAATATACACAAGTTATGTTGTTCAAAATAATAAAGACAAATTCTATCTTCTCTTGCTATACCCCGCCATCTACTGCAAGGTGGTGATGACCACACCTAAATTGACTAATTGGAGATTTGTGGAATCTGGTATTAATGCAACTAAGATAATTTTCAAATACTAAGTTAGTTATATAATGCTTATACAAGTAGTGTTTTTCAGATGCCTCCAAATTTTCTTTCCATGTTTCTTCACTAATACAGAATAAACGACTCTAAACTAAACTTAAAAAACAGCAAATGCTACCAACACTTTGTTCTACCCAGGCGTGTTGTAGTCCCAACATAATAGAAACATTTCGATGTGTGTCGCCCACACCATTGGTAATTAGTACTCGTACTGATAACACCTAATGCTCCAGAGCTCCTAAGCTATTGTCTAAATTTATCCTGAGATAAAGTAGCCTAGCAAAGACTCAAGAAAGACTCTCCAATTGACTTATAAGACTCTACAAGAATCTTCAGTCCTAAGGTTGTCTTTCTATTATTTAATTCTTATACCTTAAAAAGGTATAAGTTTACTTTGTTTTTTTTAATTTTTTTTTGCTTAAACCTTTTTCTTTTATTTTTTGACAGCTCTTTTTGGTTATTCTGTTTTATTTTCTACTTATTTTAATTTATATACTGTTTGCTCAGTCGAGATTATTTTACTTTGTTTTCTATCTTTTTTTTTTCTAGTTCTAGTTTATTTGAGCTTATTTTTTCCTTTTTTCATTTTTTACTTTCTTTTCTAGTTCTAGTTTATTTGAGTTTATTTTTTACTTTTTTTATAGATTATTTTACTTGGTATTTTATCTTTTTTTCTAGTTCTACTTTTCTAGTTTATTTGAGTTTATTTTTTTTTTTTTTTTTCATTTTTTACTTTCTTTATAGGAATTCCTTTTTATATATATATATACTTTTTGTTTATTCTATATCATTTTTTCTTATTTTTTGCTCTTATTTAAACTTATTTTTATTTTTATTCTTGCTTGGTTAAATTATCGTTGTAAAGGCTTCAGTTCTAATTCTTTGTTAGGCAATCAGTGTCCAAGCGATCAGAGATTAGCTCAAGCGATTGAACTACGCTCAGATCAAAGGCGATATAAACAAAGGCTTAACCACCTTTGTTGAGTTAACGATCTCACGGCTGCTCTGTCTATTGACTTATACAAACATTAGGAACCTATAGTTAATTAGTATAATCATATTTAATTAACTAGTGGATCTGTGTGGAAAGGGTCAGTAGCGTGATCAGGTGATCAATCCAAAACAATTACAATTGCATCTAGTATTGACTTATACAAACATTAATATCCTATAGTCAATTAGTACAACCAAAACTGATTAACTAGTGGATCTGTGTGGAAGAGCTCATAATCATCACTCTACTCTAGTACCAACTAGAACCATCTCTTGTTGATCCTTCTTTTTAATTTAGACTTTTTCGAAGCAGGAAAAGGGAAATGGAGTCCGTGGCTGAACTCAACATGTCGATGGTTGAGGCTTTTAATAGCAGTCCGGCACCATCGACCTTTCCGGTGACTAAAAAGAGGGAGAAGCAAGCCTTTGTCGTTCAGGTGAAGCCCGCCGAAGGCAAGTCCTTCGCAGGGATCAAGCTAACGGCGATAGGGAAGGAGATAAAGAAGAACTGGGGTATTATAGATATCCCAGACATCAGAGTAACTGTCCCCGGTCATGTCCGACTGGCTTTTAAATCACAGGAGGACATGGACAGGGCAGTGAACCAGGTATCCCTTCTCGGCATAGAAGTGAGGGTATCCCAGCCGTCAACCTTGTTAACTGAAAAGGTGGTGGTACACGGGATTCCCTCCGAATATGACGGAGAAGAGATCCTGGAAGATTTAAGAGACAGAGGATATGCGGTCAAGGAGGTATACCGGTTTAAGGTTGCTGAAGGTAAAAGCCAGGGAAGTGTCGCCCTGACTTTTAACAATAAAGCACCGGAAATACTAAAAGTAGTATATTTATCCAGAAGGACCCACGCCTACATCAACCGGGTAAGGCAATGTTCCAATTGTCAAAAACTGGGCCACACAGTCAAGTACTGCAAGGGAAAGACTGTGTGTGCCCAGTGCGGTGGGAGTCACGCGGTGGCCGAGTGCAGGGCGGGCATGCAAATAAAATGCTCGAACTGCAAGGGTGGTCACGCAGCGAACTCCCCCGAATGCCCCAAGATACAGAGCACCAAAGCTGCCCTAAAGATACAGGGGAAGGAGAAAGTGAGTTTCAGCGAGGCTGCACTCATTCTCAAAAAAAAGGAGCGTTCGATAAAAGATGTCAGGAATACGGCTCCGGTTAATAAACCAAGGACGGAGCCAATTCCATCGACATCGACGCCGGAAGAACCACCAAAGGCCCCCCGATCAGAACAACTACCAACTACAAAGACCCCAAAGAAAAAGAACAACCCAAAGAAAAAGGAACAAGCAAAAATGAATGCTGATGAGACTCACTTTATTCCTAAATTCAAAACGGAAAGTGGTTTCATGAGCTTCATGATTGAACTCCTAAAGGTGGCAGTGTCCGACGAAGACAAAACTACCAAAACGGCAAGCCTCCTAGGCAAACTCCGTGCATATATGGTAAACGCAGACACCCTAATCACCCTCGTCAACTCGATCAACACAGTTAAAAAGAGATATAGAGATGACGACGAGGAAAACGAGAAGAATGATCAAGAGGTAAATCTCGCATTACGTAGGAGGATATCTCATGTCCGCCACTACAGTACTGGAGATATTTCCAGTTGCTCGTCGATGGTAAAACCAAAGGCGAACACTGGCGGTGTTTCTAGTTGCTTGTCGGTTGCAACACCAAAGGCGAACACAAATGAGGTACCTTCTATGGAAATCGAGACACCAGTAGATCAATAGAACTCCAACATTGAGGGGCATCCATCCGGACAGTCATCATGGCGGGCCAGGTTAAAGTTCTACAACTTAATGTTAATGGACTGGCCCCCAGATGTGCTGAGCTGAGAAAATACATCACACGCAACCTCAGGGATGTTATTTGCCTCCAAGAAACCAAGTTACTACCAACCTCGAAAGACATCTACATACCCGGATACACTTGTGAGAGAAGGGACAGACCAGGAAGTACGACACGTGGCGGCGGCATTGCCATCTATATCCGTGATAACCTAAATTATATTTCTGTTTCACTGGACGTAGACGGACCTCTAGAAGCAATGGGCATAGCCATCACATTGAGCAATAATACGAATTTGACAATAGTGAATGTCTATGTACCCCAAGATGTCACGAAAAAACCAGTTGACTTCCAGTCACTTCTCGATCAACTTCCACAGGGCGAATCAGTGTTTTGCGGAGATTTCAACGCAAAACACGTTCTGTGGGGGTCGCCGAGGAATGACTGTCGGGGGACTAGCCTATGCTCAATAATAGAAGCAAACAACCTATGCATGCTGAACGATGAGAGCCCCACTTTTGTCGGAGGAAATGCCCCACCTTCGCATCTAGATCTCACGTTCTGTACGCTTGGTCTGGCAAACCGCTGCGACTGGCAAGTACACGAAGATGAAACACTTGGCAGTGACCATCTCCTGATAGAATTCTGCATTCAGACCGAAGCAACCAGGGAAGTCTATAACGGGAGACCCAATTGGATTATGAAAGAAGCTGATTGGGTTAAATTCCGTGTAGGCTGCCTTGAGTGGAAGGAAGAAGATATCATCGATACCAACATCGACGTGTACGCTACCAACATTACGAGCTCTATTATAGGTGCTGCTAACGACTCCATTCCAAAGACTTCTGGTGGAAAACCAAGGACTAGAAAACCATGGTGGTCACCGGAATGTCAGAAGGCGGTCAACGACAGAAGGAAGGCCCTCCGCCTACGGAAACGCCACTACAATGAAGCCAACCACCAAAATTACCTTAAGTTGAAATACGCTGCAAGAGACACCATAAAAAAGGCACAAAGTGGGCACTGGATGACATTCTGTAATGCGTTGAATAAAAACACGCAAACGGGTGCCGTCTGGAAGAAGCTGAACGCCATGAACGGGAAATGCAGATCATTCAACATACCAAATCTTGAAGATGGAGATAAGTACGTTACGAACGGCAAGGAAAAGGTAGACCTACTAGCAAAAACTTTTGCTGACGCAAGCAGAGACGAAAACCAATCACCAGAGTTTCTGAAGAGGAAGGAAATCTTTTACTCGCAGCACCCTTCATTAGTAATTGAATTTAATGAAGTGGATGAACCAATCAACCTACCCTTCTCTGAGGGAGAGTTAAATAAGGCTCTTTCCCTCAAGAAGGATAGTGCGGCTGGTGAGGACAAAGTAAAGTACTCCATGCTCAAACATCTACCAAGAAACGCCAAAACGATACTACTAAACTTCTTCAACACATCCTGGCTGTCAGGAGAGGTACCTAAAGAATGGCGAAAAGCAAACGTCATACCTCTACTGAAAGCTGGGAAAGAGAAGAACAAGGCAGAGTCATATCGACCAGTTAGTTTGACATCCACAATATGCAAAACCTTGGAAACAATGGTTAATATCCGATTACAGTTCTATCTGGAGAGCAACCGATTGATCGACGAAAATCAAAGTGGGTTCAGGAAAGGACGATCAACAATGGACCACTTGGTTAGACTACAGCAAGTCATGTCGCAGGCACTTCTCTCGGGAAACCTGTTATGTGCCGTGTTCGTAGATCTGACCAAGGCTTTCGATCTAGTTTGGTTAGACGGGCTGCTCTTCAAGTTAGGACGTATCGGTATAACGGGCATAATGTTTCGGTGGATTAAAAGCTTTCTGAGCGATAGAAGGATACAGGTGAATGTTGGCAGATTCCTGAGTGCCGAGCAAACATTAGAAAATGGCACGCCTCAGGGGTCTGTTATCAGTCCCACTCTCTTCAACATCATGATCAATGACATTCACAAATCGTCCTACCTCGATTCCAAAACTGACTTGGCTAAATTTGCCGATGACAGTACCATATGGAGAAATGGGACGAGCTTCTGTGAACTACAAAAGAATATGCAAAAAGCCTTAGACAAATTCATGACATGGGCAAACGACTGGGGATTTAAAGTCTCGGAGAAGAAAACAGTCGGCATGCTTGTGAGCAGGGATAGAGGGGTAAACAGAATGACTCTGTGTATGAACGGGAAAACCATCGAGTTCAAAGACCAAACCAAGTTCCTTGGCGTAATCTTTGACCGACGGTTGACCTGGAAACCGCACATCGACTGGACTGTAGATAGATGCTCCAAAATCCTAAACTTAATGAGAAAATTAACGGGCAGTACGTGGGGCGCCAATAGAGTTACACTAATGATGGTATATCGTGCTCTAATACGTTCTGTATTAGACTACGGCTCTTTGGTCTTCATGAACTGTGCGCCAACACTCTTAAGCAAGCTTGACACCATCCAATACAAAGCTCTGTGTATTGCGACTGGCGTAGGGCTTGGGACTAGGCGAGAGGCACTACTACAAGAAGTCGGGGAGTTGCCCCTATCCCTAAGAAGAAAAGAACTGGCGACAAGGTATTGGGTCAAGATATCACAACTAGGTGAAAGATCCCCAACATTTGTCAGTCTACAAAAGACAAAATATGTAAGAGATCCCAAAAAGAAAACCTTCAGCCAGGGTATCAGAGAAACGATCAAGGAACTACGACTGGGGGAGCTCGTGATAAATAAACACGACCCTCCAATTGTCGCCCCCTGGACGCTCCCTATACCACTGGTCAATCTAGATCTACTACAGAAAACCGACAAGAAAAATAACCCCAGTGCTGCACGTGCTTTCTCTCTAGAACATTTGGAAGACAACTGGCCGTCTGATGACTGGGACCATGTGTACACGGATGGCTCACGCAATCCTGAAAGGGGCACCAGCTCGTTTGGAATATACCTGCCAAACGGGGAACAGGGAATAAGCAGGAAACTGCCCAATAACTGTTCGGTGTACACTGCAGAGCTTGTTGCCATTCGTGACGCTATTTCATGGATCTCCCATCAAAAGACCGGCAAGTTCGTCATTCCAAGCGATTCTCTGAGCAGTCTGATTTCAATCCAAAATGACAACTCGGAATCAAGACCAGAAGTCATTTTGGAAATCAGGCAGCTATATCAGAGGGTCCTAGAGAAGGGAAGCAAATTAGAGCTCGTGTGAATTCCATCACATGTCAACATTAAAGGAAACGAGGAGGCAGATCGACTCGCCAACGAGGGTCTCAAGGACACAGCTACACCCCGCCTCATAGACTACAGCACCACGGAAATCTACAGTATGGTCAAAAGACAGGTCAATTCAATCTGGGAATTAAATCTCGTTGAACTTGACACATACAGATTCCGACTGGATGACGAGATCTACACCAAGACAGCGACCAATCACCCTAGACGAGATATATGCAGACTCATATCGAAACTAAGGGTGAAAGAGCGGCTGCAAGACTACAAACACCAAGTCATCGTCTGTGAGTGCGGAGAAGAGTGTACCACCAACCATGTCCTGGTAGACTGCGAGGTTTACAAGGAAGAGAGACGGGACTTAGTGAGAATGATGGAGACCAATAACATACCATTCAACACTAAGAACCTACTCTTCCCTAGACCAGATCTGAAGCTACAAATCTTCGAAGAAATCCACACCCTAATGGACACAGTTGGACTATGTAAATTAGTGAAATAAGAAAGGGTCACGGCTGGATAAATTCTCCATACAACGTAGGATGGTTGAGTAAAAACGTCCTCACGAAGGAAGCCCAACCATCCTATACATTTATTTTAATTTATTCATTTTACTTTATCTTTACTTTACTTTTACTTAAATTTATTTTATTTTTATTTATTATCTCAATTTATTTTTTATTTTTTCTACTTATTTTTTATCTTAACTTATTCTATTTTTTTATACGACGTAGGGTGGGGAAGTTAAAACGTCCTCTTGAAGGAAGCCCAACCTCTCTACAACTTCATTTTATTTTATTTTATTTTTTTTTTTATTTTTTTTTATTTTTTTTTATTTTATTTTATTTTATTTTATTTTATTTTATTTTATTTTATTTTATTTTATTTTATTTTATTTTATTTTATTTTATTTTATTTTATTTTATTTTATTTTATTTTATTTTATTTTATTTTATTTTATTTTATTTTATTTTATTTTATTTTATTTTATTTTATTTTATTTTATTTTATTTTATTTTATTTTATTATTTTATTTTATTTTTATTTTATTTTATTTTATTTTATTTTATTTTATTTTATTTTTATTTATTACCTTTAATTTAATTAACTAATAAATTTTAATTAATTCATTTTACTTTATCTTTACTTTTACTTTAATTTACTTTATTTTATTACCTTTAATTTATTTGACTACAACTTTATTATACTCTCTTTATTTATTTAATTCTATATTAGTTTAATTTACTACTTACATCTACTAAACTGGCGGGATAGTGGAGTAAGAGGGAGTCATGATCAGACGGGCTCGGCATCTAAACACTATTCTGCCAAAACAAATACCAGTGGGATAGTGGAGGAAGGGGAGGGCACGAGAAGACAGGCCAGGTACCTAAACACAAATCCCACAAAGAAGACATCTACCAATCCAGAAGAAGAGATCATCTACCAACGATGTGTTTTTATTAAATAAAGGGAAGAACTTCCCACTAAAACCTAATCCATGGCCTAAGGCCAAAATGGAAAGATTGCAAAATCATATTCTAAAAATCAGGAAGCAGCTTCGGCTCTCCTATGTCTTGTCTGTGATATCACTTAAGTGGAAGCAGACGTTAAACACCAAAAAGAAGAAGAAGTGTGTCGCCCATGTTGTGCGGCCAATACAATGCAAGCTGTACAGATATTTGTAGCATGCATTAGGGTATCTATCAACAGACAGGGTTATTTTGAGCCAATATTTAATCATTCTAAACGTATGGGTGACATGAACAGGGTGCCTCCCTAGTTCGCCATAAACTGCTATGCTGGGGGTGTTTGAGTTTACATGTAGAAGCCTCTTACAAAATTTAAGGTGTACTTGTTCAATATGTGGATACTCAACGTAGCCCCATTCTTCAGAGCCATAAGTAAAAATTGGTGTTACCATCCTATCAAACAAAAATAGGGATTTTTCTGTTGTTAAATTGAACTTGCATGTAAATTTATAAAGCATATTCATAGCTTTTTCTCCTTGTTGAGCTAGATGAGAGCATGTGCTAAACCAAGCTAATTTGGGGGTAAAAAGAACACCTAAGTATTCATATGCTGACACAGCCTCGATTGTCTTCCCTTCATAATACCATTTTTCATATCCTTTTAACCCTCCCCCTCTTCCGAATACAAGGACTTTTGTTTTATTTGATTTAACTTTCATACCGTAATAACTACAAAACTTAGAAATACAGTTAATTTGCTTTTGTAGCCTTCCGACTGTGCCTGCGACTGATGCTATGTCATCAGCGTATATTAAGGCTGAAATATTTAGGATATCATTATTAACAAAAATTCCAGTACAGTCATCTTTTTGCAGCATTTCCAGTAATTCATTCAAGAATAATGTAAAAAGTAATGGGCTTATCATGCACCCTTGCCTTGTTCCGGTACCACAACCAAAGTACTCTGACAGCGTCAGATTATCTGACTTGACACAGGATTTTAGCGGAGAGTACACGGAGTTAATCACTTGAAGAAATTCCCCTTTACATTATTTTTTAAATAAAACAAACTTCAAAATATCATGTCGAACATTGTCGTAAGCTTTGGAGAAATCAACAAATAAACATCTACCTTTTTTGCGTGTAAGATAATTCTGAATCAGAGAGTATAAATTAAAAATGTTATCTGAGTCCCGTCCTATAATCACATTGTTATTCTTGGAGTAGATGGTTTGTATCGCTCCATTTAGTTAGTCTGCTATTTAGAATTTTAGTAAAGACTTTTCCTAATACTGACAATAATGAGATGCCTCTGTAGTTGGAAGGATCTGTCCTAGCACCCTGTTTATGGATTGGGAAGATAACAGCTTTACACCATGACTCTTGGTAGTCTCCCTTTTCTAAAATGTAGTTAAACAGTAGTACTATATACGGAAGAAAGCTATATAAAGCATGGCGTAAGTGTTTATTTAGAATTCCGTCTGGCCCGGGCGCCTTTCCATTCTTGAGACTATTAATGGCTTCTTCAACTTCTCCGCTTGAAATGACCTTGTTCAAGATATTATCAGAAACCTCATCTGTGTTTTCTAGGTGATCGTATTATTCTAATTTCTGAAAAACCTCATTTTGAAAACTTTCATCTACTGTGGTTGTACCACTCTTCTGATGATATACTACAGGAATTTGAAGTGCCAGAGTTAAGGAAGTTTTTAAGACATCTCCACAAATCAACATCGTTATTGGTATTAAAAGGTAAATTATGGACTATACTATTCCTGTTCTCTGGTAGTTGTTTTTTGTGATCACATAGAGCCTTAAATTGCTGTCGAGCTTTTTTGTACATACCTAATTTTTCATCATTGGAACATGCTTTCCAGGTATCTAACAATTTGTATTTTAAACACTTTACATCCCACTTCTACCTCGTTGCCATTAGCAACTTTTGATAAAACTGGCCTGTTCATTTCCAATACAGGCTTAAAAGAATCCGTGTATCAGAAATGAGCAGTACACTTTTTAAAAAGAGTACTGTTCATTCCCGACAAACGAACACTTCTACACCGTTTAAGTTACCATTCAAGCAATAAGTAGCGGACGTTTAGTCCGCCCCAGATCGCAATGTTAACGATGGCTCTACACAATGCAGCCGGATAAATAACATCAAACAACTAGTCAAAATCACAGTAACAAAACAAACCGGTTGGAACAAACTGGCAGTTCAAAAATATATACAATGACATTAAATTAACATAACAACATATTACAAAAATCGATTATTATACATATCAATTGGCATCTATTCCACAATTTGGTTTGATTTATATTAATATGCAAAACATATAAATGAGAACACTGAATAATTATTTCAATTGTGATGATAAAAGGCGCAGTTCTCTTGCTGGACACTTCACAGACATTTAAAATAAGCAGGATAAAAACAAAAACGCCTGGAAAGACATACATTTTATTACAAATAATTCGTTGATGCATACTTTTACCAGGAATGACCCATGTTTCGCATTTCCTTCACACTACATTTAATAATATTATTATTAATATTGCAGTCCTCTACGATGTGGTCTAAACAAACACGTGATTGTTTTACGCCCAGGGTATAGCTAGACGCACGTGTAAATACTACTCAACTCGTCTCTCCACTGCGAAATCATTCTACCATGAAATGTAACGTGAGGCTCAGAAAGGGATAAATGAAATAACATTTGTCACTTTTCGGTTGGAACGACTCGATAATAAATACTATTTTTTACATATCGCTTCACAATACTCGATAGAAATGTGATGTAAGTCAGTTATTAGCACCTTTCCTCGGTGTATCGGTGAATATCCGAACAGTTTTGGTCGGGGACCGCCTCGGCTTCGCCTCGGCTGAACCCCCGACCAAAACTGTCCGGATATTCACCGATACACCTCGGAAAGGGTGCTAATAACTACTACTTACTGCGTTCACATTCACTATCCCACCATACAGGTTGTCGTTTCTGCATACCATTAACAGGTGTTGTTCTTATTACCATTCCATTACCTGTGACTGCGTTGGTTATAGTACGGAATCTCAAATGCGAACTATTTTTTTTTTTATAATTTCTATTTTTTATTTTTAATTTCTATTTTTTATTTTTAATTTTTTATTTTTTAAATTTTTAATTTCGTACTTTTAATTTTTTTTTTTTTTTTTTTTTTTTTAAATTTGTATCTGGACTTTCTGGATTGTCCTCCTTTATATCGAAGAAGATCAAATAATTCTGCTTATAAATCTTCTCTAGTCTTTCAGTTTTCTCTTCCATGTTCTTAGTTGTGGTCTGTAGTATAGATACATCGTCTGCTAGTTTGACATACTTTGAGAGTTCCCCTTTAACTTCACTAATTTCTGACATCCACAAAGAGAATTGTTTATTCATGTTATTGTCGAGAGATTTAATACTTTCGAGCAATTCAGTATGTTGTGTATGTTCATTACTATCATTACGTGATACCACCCCACTTGCACTGTTATTATTACCACCAGTTATATTCGTTGATGTGAAGGACAATTTTGTTTGATTCTGTCCTCTCGTTTCAGGCCCCGGGTTCTGTTCAATCCCATCCTTTAGAAGAAGAATGCCGAAAATAAATGCTAGATAGGCTGCAGAACCGTAAAACATAATTTTAAGGGTTGTAGAGCTGATACTGCTCATCAATATATGAGGAAAAAAAATCACCAAAATGGCGTCTTGTTTATACAGTCTGCCCACGCTTCCTTCTTTTCTGTGCTGTTTACTCCCCTTTCTTCGTTTAATTCTACCATAATATTCCCCTTTTGCGACTCTCCATCTACTAATATCTTCACCCATTTTACCAATCTTCAATAATCTACGGACACGGCTGCAATCCACAGCCCGCGTAACGTCACAAGCAGAAGACCGCCAAATTGTGTTACGTCACTTTCGCAATCGATTTGGCACTGCAACATCCACAATCTGGCAGTGCATTTCAAAAACAGGGATTTTATTCGGGAAAGAAATAGTTCTTTATTGTTACATACGGTCAAAAATCGTAATGCTCGTGAATAGACAACATTATATAGTGTTGTATTCATAATAATTAATTTTTTTTTTCAATAAATTTTTTTCTTTAATTATTAATTAATTTTTCTTTAATAATTATCAATTAATTTTTCTTTAATTATCAAATTATTTTTCTTTAATTAACAATTAATTTTTCTTTAATTATCAATTAATTTTTCTTTAATTATCAATTTATTTTTCTTTAATTATCAATTAATTTTTCTTTAATTATCAATTAATTTTTCTTTAATTATTAATTATTTTTTCTTTAATTATTAATTAATTTTTCTTTAATTATTAATTAATTTTTCTTTAATTATTAATTAATTTTTCTTTAATTATTAATTATTTTTTTATAATTATTAATTATTTTTTCTTTAATTATTAATTAATTTTTCTTTAATTATTAATTATTTTTTCTTTAATTATTAATTAATTTTTCTTTAATTATTAATTAATTTTTCTTTAATTATTAATTATTTTTTCTTTTATTATTAATTAATTTTTCTTTAATTATTAATTAATTTTTCTTTAATTATTAATTAATTTTTCTTTAATTATTAATTAATTTTTCCTTCATTATTAATTAATTTTTATAATTATTTTTTTTCAATAATTATTTTTACTTCAATAACTAATTTTGTTTCAATATTTTGTTTTTCAATAATTAATTTTTTCAATAAATAATTTTGTTTTTTCAATTCGATATAAGAGTAGGCCGTAGCGCCGCTGCCCGGGCGAAAATTTCCCTCATAGCACACTGTATAGCGTATGTCCGTCTTCCAATAGCCCAGGTTAGGTGGATAATAGTAGGACGTTAAACCCCATTTCATTCATTCATTCAATAATTAACTATTTTTTCAATACTTAACTTTTTTTTCAATAATACGTTGATTCATTTCAATTTGGTGAAATTACTTACCCATCTCATGGCAGGTTTCAATTTGGTTTTTTGAATTTCACGACCAAAAATAGGGTTTATAATAAGAGAAATGAAATGAGGTTTAACTCTTCAGCACATACTGGCTAATAGAGACTAGAATACTATTTTGAACTTGAATATTCTCAGATTTAACCAATCAAATAATTGAAGTCATTTTGATTTTAATTAATGTGTTACTTAGTATATTAATTGTTTCATATTAATTTAAGTTAGTAAACACCCTAACGTACTTGAATGTTTTTTTCATCCTAGCATTTGAAATATATTTACGAAAAATAAAAGTGGTTAGTTCTTAAAAAACAAGGTTAATATTACATGATGTATTGAACAGGTGTTTTAACACATGTTTTTGCTGTAGGAGGTGAACTTTTGACCGATATTCTAAAATAAAATGCCATGGATCTTTTTAATTACACCAATAACCCCTATATTCCTTCTAGGCCCATTTTCGTTTTACTGAGTTGTTAAAAAAACCCAATACAAGCTGTATGCTGTTGGCACGTAAGAAAATTAGCGTATTAATTGTTTTATATTAATTGAGGTTAATTAAACTCAGTACTTGTTGAAATAAAAGCTGTATCTCGTTAAGGTATGAAAAATGTTTGGTTTTTTTTAAATGAAATTATCGTATTAATTAATATGTTGTTTTTTTTAAACTATATTTTATTCAATAAGAATAGGATTGGGGAACAGGCTAGGCCTATATCACCCCTCTCCCTTCAACAAAACAATATAATTACAATTAGTTTACTTAAATACATGTATATAGTTGAAACTATTTATAATGCGTGACTAATTAATAAAATTATGAAAGTATACAATAATATTTATTTCAATACAAAAAACAAAAACAAACAAAAAACAAAAAAACAAAAGAAATCAAAACTATCTTTGTCTTAAGCATGAAAGTGTATAAATATGTGAACAGAATCTAGTGATGGTAATGATAAATGACGATTACATTACTTAAAATTTATTACTTAATTCTAAAAAGTTTTGAACCTCAGAAAATATTAATTTATTTTGATCAATTGAAATATCCGTAGATCCGTACAATATAATTTTTGTGTTGATGTATTCTGTTGGTAATGTTTTTATGGTTGTATTTTGTGCATCTGAATATAAGGGACATATCAGCAGAAAGTGATAGGGATCTTCAAAATTGTGTCCACATCAACAGTTTGGAGAGTCAGTTATGTGTCTCAAAAAAGCATGGCCATTTAGATCACTATTTGATAATCGAAGTCTTGAATGGATAATAATATTTATTTCAATACAAAAAACAAAAACAAACAAAAAACAAAAAAACAAAAGAAATCAAAACTATCTTTGTCTTAAGCATGAAAGTGTATAAATATGTAAACAGAATCTAGTGATAGTAATGATAAATGACGATTACATTACTTAAAATTTATTACTTAATTCTAAAAAGTTTTGAACCTCAGAAAATATTAATTTATTTTGATCAATTGAAATATCCGTAGATCCGTACAATATAATTTTTGTGTTGATGTATTCTGTTGGTAATGTTTTTATGGTTGTATTTTGTGCATCTGAATATAAGGGACATATCAGCAGAAAGTGATAGGGATCTTCAAAATTGTGTCCACATCAACAGGTTGGAGAGTCAGTTATGTGTCTCAAAAAAGCATGGCCATTTAGATCACTATTTGATAATCGAAGTCTTGAATGGATAATAATATTTATTTCAATACAAAAAACAAAAACAAACAAAAAACAAAAAAACAAAAGAAATCAAAACTATCTTTGTCTTAAGCATGAAAGTGTATAAATATGTAAACAGAATCTAGTGATGGTAATGATAAATGACGATTACATTACTTAAAATTTATTACTTAATTCTAAAAAGTTTTGAACCTCAGAAAATATTAATTTATTTTGATCAATTGAAATATCCGTAGATCCGTACAATATAATTTTTGTGTTGATGTATTCTGTTGGTAATGTTTTTATGGTTGTATTTTGTGCATCTGAATATAAGGGACATATCAGCAGAAAGTGATAGGGATCTTCAAAATTGTGTCCACATCAACAGGTTGGAGAGTCAGTTATGTGTCTCAAAAAAGCATGGCCATTTAGATCACTATTTGATAATCGAAGTCTTGAATGGATAATTTGAACTTTTCTTTTTCCAATATTAGAATAAGATGGTACCGAGTGATCTTGCTTCAAGAGTTTTTGTTTGAAAATGAATAAAGTATCTGAATTACGTATAGAAAGATCTAGATTGTTCCAAAGTCGTGTAGTTGAGAGAGAGAAAGAATTATAAAATAGATTAGTTTTACAAAAATAGTATGGTAGGTTTTTATCATTTCTTAGTGAGTAATTACTTTGTTTTTTTGTTTAGATTGTCATAAAGGTAATTAGGGGTTAAATGGTTTATTATTTTATATAAAAATATCAACTTATGTCGTTCACGGCGTTGTTTAAGAGGCAAAATACCGACTTCTTTATATAGCAAAAAATGGTTAGTTCCCTTCACAGCGCCACATATTGTGCGTAAAGCATCTAATTGTAATTGTTCTAACTGGTTAGCTAAGTAATCCGTGCAACCATCCCAAATAATGTCAGCATAGTCAAAATGTGGTAAAATATATGAAGTATATATTGTTTTGAGCGATTTCCTTCCTAGTCGGTACTTGAGTGATCTTAAGCAGTTGATAAATTTTGACACTTTATTACAAATATTTTCTATATGAATGTTCCATTTTAGATTGTTTTGAAAAATAAGCCCCAAATGTTTGTGGTGAGATACTTTATCTATTTTAACCGTGTTCATATAAAGAGGATTCGAGTCGTGCTTAGAAGTGGTTGATATTGTTAATGTTTCAGTTTTATCGGGATTAAAGGAAACTAGCCATGTTTTAGCCCATGTGTATATTCTCTCAATATCTGAATTTAAAATTTGGGCACCTTCTGTGGGATCTTTAATCAACATATATAAAGAAGTATCAGTCGCGAATAATTTTATATTCGACTGTAATTTTTCGACAATGTCATTTATGTAGATTAGAAAAAGTAAAGGACCTAGAACCGAGCCCTGTGGAACACCAGCCGTGACAACTGAGGTACCAGAGGAGGCATTTTCGACGACAACACACTGTGTTCTTTTAGTTAAATAGCTTTGTAGCCACTCCAATATGCCTCCTCTAATACCAACAGCGTCCAGCTTTCGAAAGAGACCGGCATGCCAGACCCTGTCGGAAGCCTTGCTGATGTCACAGAATACAATTCTCACACAGTGACCGGCATCTTAAGCTTTTGAAATAAAATGGTTTATATCTGTTAGTTGATTTATAGTTGAGTCTCCTTTCATGAAACCACTTTGGAATATTGTTAGTAGTGAGTTGTCACGCAGGAAGTTAAATATATGCTTGTGTATGCATTTTTCAAAAGCTTTAGAGACTAAACTTAATAATGAGACCGGTCGATAGTTAGAACAATCAGATTTACTGCCTTTTTTATGGAGAGCCAAAACGTTTGCATGTTTCCAAGTTTAGGGAAAGATCTAGTATTGAGAGAAAGATAAAAAAGAGAACATAGTGGAATAGAAATTTCTTCAGCAACTGATTTAAGTAATTTACCACTAATATTATCGGGACCCGAAGACTTTGATATGTTAATTGGCATTTTAATTGTTTTGTATTAATTGTGGTTAGTAAAACCCCAGCGTACTTGAATATTTCAGCCTTTGAAATATTTTTATCAAAAAATTAAGTGGTCACCTCTTTTTTAAAACAAACTAAAATTAGATAATGTTCTTAAAAGATGGTGACCAATCACGTAGTTGTGACATATGTTTTAATCATCAAATTAAAAGTCAAGCTCCTTTGAAGTCAAATGGTATTCTTGAGACCCAAAGAATATATATTTGGCGTAGGAAAGTTTGGTATGTGCTTTTAACCAGCTGTGTCAGATGGTTTAGCTATCAAATTACAAGGAAACCACACTTTGATGTCATTCGATATTCTTGAGAACCCAAGAATATGTCTTTGGCGTGGGAAAGTTCGACATGTGTTTATAATCAGTGTCTCAGCTGTTCCAGGTGGTTTAGCTATCAATTTACAAGGAAACAACACTTTGATATTCTTGAGAACCAACGAATGTGTTATTATTGTGTGAAAGTTTGACATGTGTTTTATTTATTACCAGTGCCTTAGCTTCGTCAGATGGTTAAGCTATCAAATTACAAGGCAACACCGTTTTGGGAGTCATCTGATTGAAAATTGAAGAATGTGTCTTTTGCGTTGGACAGTTTGACAGGCGTTTTTTTAATTACCAGTTCCTTAGCTGTGCCACATGTTTTAAATGTTTTCAAAGTAGTTGACTTATTTTTGGCCAAAATTTTGGACAAAGAATATTTGATTTTGTTACTGTAAATCAAACTTAATGAATGATGACACACACACACACACACCCACACACTCAACCCCTCCAAACACACGCATGTTTAATCACACATTCGCTTCCCAACATGCACTACCACACCCACACACACACCTCCCACCACACACACACACACAGCTCAACATATACACAGACACAGACACAACCATCACACCCATGGGCTGTCACAACTAAAGAAAACCCTCCCACCACACAAACACGCACACTTATTCGCTGAGATACCATCACACAATCACCCACAAATCATCTTAAATCTCAAAAATTGAGATTGTAATTCAATGTTAAAAAAACGTACTTACCTATACTTGACACGAATTATATTCCCGTAATAAAAATTTACACATTTCCCAACACTTTAAAATATATATAACACCATTCTATAACATATGTGATCTGTACGAACTGTGAAAAAAGTATGCCGTTAACGTAAAAGAAAAGTTATTCAAAAAAAGAAAGATAATTATAGCTAATTGGGTACTAAATAATTTGTTAGCATATTAATTGTTTTATGTTACTTGAGGTTAGTACAACCCCAACGTACTTGAATAAGTATGTTTCTATTCTAGTATTTGAAATATATTTAGGAAAACAAAAGTGGTTAGCTATTTGAAAACAAGGTTAATATTACATTATGTATTTAACATATGTTTTAACATATATTTCCGAGGTTAGTAGGTGAACTTGTGACTGATATACTTAAAATATCTGTGACCTAATTAAATACGTCAATAACGACTGTGTATTCATACTCCACAGCTCCCATGTACACATACACACACATGCATACACACACACATAACCCTCTCAACACCCCCCCACGCATAATTAAACACACACTCGGGTTCCCAACATGCACACATACATAATTACACCAACCACACTCATGGACTTCCATACCCAGCCCTCCCACCACACACGCGGTGCTCAACATCCACATATACACAGATACGCCCACTACACTCATGGACTGCAACACCAATCCACAAACCTCCCACCACACACAAACACACTCTAATTGGATGAGACACTGACATACAATAACCCGCAAAACACCGCAACTGTCAAATATAAAGAATGTAATTCAATGTAAAAAAAACCCCGTACTTACCTATACATGGCGCAAATTTTATTGTTTAAATTTACCCGTCACAAAATTTACACACTTTGTCCTTGCTTTGAAACTTTTTAACCAATCATTAACATGTATCCTACACCAATTATAAGAATTATATGTTATCTTTTGAAATCTGTAATCAATCAAACATTTTTCTCGTAAATATGAATAAAATCAATAAATCAATGAAATATACAAATTAGTTCAAGTCGACAATTTGTATAATTCAAAAAAGTTAGATTATTTTTAGGACTTACATGCGTAATTGATGATGAAATGTTGATTATAGATTTGCTTAAATGTAACATAGTTCGTATCACCAACTCGACTAATTATGACATACACTCCCCTTTCACACACATACACACGCACCAATGAACCAAAATATAAAGCCTCACACACAACCACCCACATTACCGTTCAGTGCCAATGTTGACAACTGCCGACGAAATCCGTTTAACGGAATATAATAGAGACATTTCGCACCTAAACGTAAAGAAGTACGGTTACACATTGCTATCCGTTAACGGTTAGACGGATATTGCAGGTTTCGCATTTTTGACGTATAGCGGATATCTGTCGCTCGTTTATGTCTAGTCAAAGGGGGGGGGGGCTTTAATGAAACATTTTGATTATGGCGATCGAGAATGACGACGAAAACATGATTCTTCATCAATTGGAAATGCTGATGCACGACGCAAAGTCCTTGTAACATACGATCCAGATGTTGATTTTAATATGGATAATATCAGCGATGATCAGTTCGTTGATTTATTTAGATTGATAAATATTTATTAAAGAGGATTGGTATTGCAAACTTCTCGAGAGATTCGTCTGCGAAAATAGGACAGTTGGTGTGGCTTGAATGCGTTACACTTAAAATCAGATATACAAAATATGTAAATTCTTAACAGCAGAAAAAAGCACGTGCAACAACAACTATAGGAGGAAGTTTGGAATCAGACCACTGATGATTTGTAACAGTAAACGGAACAATTTGCACGTTCAAAACCTCTAGTTTAATTTTGACAGGGGACCACTGTGCTAATACTTCTTTTAACAGGTTAATATCCATTGCAGGATAAAAGCGTGTCGGCTTTTTTGCTGCTGTTGCCATTGTCATTTCTTTAAAAAAAAAATAAAAAAATTAATAATCGAAGAAACAAAACAAAATTTTGTCCTAGTATAGGGGTCTCTTCAAAGCGCCTTTTGGGCAGGTGTTTGATGTTCAAAACACAAATAATCATTAATTCTGTGGACTACATGGTATTGACATAGATTTGTATCCAAAATTATGAAAAATTTGAAGATTACTTACTAGTTTTTCGACCACGTGTAGTAAGCTGACTAGCCGTCCTTCTGTACAATTAGCAGATATGAAAACTTGCGGTGACGTCACAAAAACACACAAACTGATGACATATCCGTTCCACTAAGATCACAAATTAGTTTCTACCACGTGCAGTGACCCGACTAACCGTCCTTTAGTACGCATTACGGATAGGGAAAGTTGCTGTGACGTCACAAGAACACACAGATTGATGACGTATCCGTCCCACTAACTGTATACGTAATGTTTAGTTTACTCCCTGTTTGACATTTTGACAGTTAAAAGGCGTCTGGTTTGTTCTTGAATGATTAAAGTAAATGCTTATATGTTGTGGTCACCACTGCAATTTACGTGACCTACTAGCATGTTTTCTTTTTAATTTCAATTATGTAATAAGACGTGAGAAGGCGCGACAGACACTTAGTCTGTGTCGTTTCACTAGTAACAATGTGCAGATTTGGAGGTATTACAAAACTAACACAATATATTTTTTCAAAGCTATTTTTATACGCCCAGATTTTCATGTGGACGTATTATGTCGTCGCCCCTGTTTGTCCGTCCGTCTGTCCGTCTGTCTGTCTGTCTGTCTGTCTGTCTGTCCTTCCACAATTTGTTTGTGGACACTCTACAGGTCACAATTTTTATCCGATTTCACCGAAACTTGAAATATAGCTTTATCTCTCCAGGATCTCGGTTTCTTGCGATATTGGCATGTATCGGACCGTAACTTCATAGATTATGGCCCCTGATTGTACGAAAAATTGCGTTTTTAGGCTTGTGGACCCTATAGAGGTCACAATTGTGAACTGATTTTGATGAAACTTGACATGCATGTTTATAACCCAAAGATCTTGATTCCTTTCGATATTTGCACCCATCCTAACGTAACTTTTTGAATTATGGCCCCTGATTGTCCAAAAAATCACGTTTTTCAGCTTGTGGTCAATCTGCAGGTCACAATTATTAACTTATTTGAAAAACCGTCTGATTATATCACCGTTACACTGTATGAAAGGTTGAGTTTAAATTTCGTGAAAATCGGGCCAAAATTGACGGACAGAATGGCCGCCGTTTGACCACGAAAAGTGGAAAAATATGGTTTATCAAGGTTATCCAATTTTGACGAAACTTTAAATATAGGTTTATCCCATATAGATCGCGGCTGCTTTCGTGTATCGGATTTGATACTTCATGGATTATGGCCCCTGATTGTACGAAAAATCACGTTTTAAGCTTGTGGACCCTTTAGAGGTCACAATTTTGAAACAATTTTGATAAAACTTAACATGCATGTTTATAACCCAAAGATCTTGGTTCCTTTCCATAATTGACCTTTTCGTCGACTCCGCCCACAATAAGGCTTTGACCAATCCGCTTCGATTACGTTTCCCGCGAAATGACGTCGCGTTTCCAGGCTTCATCACCTTAGACAAACTACGTGAATTTTGACATTTTGCCGTGTGTTGAAACGTCGTCAATCGTAGTTAAATATTGCTCACACGGACATCGTAACAGCGATAGCTGCTATCCAGACAGGTTAAAGGGTGATGTAGTGTGCATTACCTTCCCGAAACAGTTGAAAGAAATATGGGACGTGTCTTTTAATAGATAGACAGCTGTCGAAGTCACTGCCCAATTAAATGTAAACAAACGTCAATTCTAACCTGTCAAGTGTGTTCTGAGGTAATTTAATTTTATGTACCCTATTCCAATGTTAATAAATTTGTTTTCGTTTAGCCAAAAAACAATAAAATATTATGTAATCTACGCCTTTATCGTATAACACGTCGTCTGCCCATCAGAATGTAACTTTTTGAATTATGACCCCTGATTGTCAAAAAAATCACATTATTTAGCTCGTGGTGCCTATGGAAGTCACAATTATTATCCGATTTAAAGAAACCGTCTGATTATATCACCGTTACACCGAAATGAAAGTTAAGTTCGAATTTCGTGAAAATCGGACCACAATTGACAGACAAAATGGCCGCCGTTTGAACGCGAAAAGTGTAAAAATATTTTATATCAAGGTTGTGGACTCTCTACAGGTCACAATTTATATCCAATTTTGACGAAACTTGAAATATAGGTTTATCCCGAAATGATCTCGACTGCTTTCGATATTGGCATGCATCGGATCGAAACTTAATGGATTATGGCTCCTGATTGTACGAAAAAAATCACATTTTTAGGTTGTGGACCCTATAGGTCACAACTTTGAAACGATTTTGATGAAACTTGACATGCATGTTTATAACCCAAAGATCTTGATTCCTTTCGATATTTGCGCATATCAAATTTTAACTTAATGAATTATGGCCTTTGATTGTAGGAAAAATCACTTTTAATATTGTTTGTTCTCTATCCACCTCTCGAATAATGAATAATAATGTACATTTGTAAAGTGTCAAATCCATCCAAAAGCATGCTGAACGTCTAATTCTCGTTTTCTCGAGATAAATGACTCTTCAACTGTGATTTGAAAGGAGTTACAGTTATACTGTTTTTGTGGTTATCAGTGGTAAATCAACAAATATAAAAAGAAAGAAGTCGTTAAAATGCTGAAACACAAATGATCATCGAATTAAAATTAAATTTAATACAGAATGGCAAAGTGTGTTTGTTATTTTTTTCATCAAGTTTGATACCGGGTTATTTCAAGGGGTTTCGTATCGGGCTTTGTTATCTTTCAATGACTTGTTGGCGAAGAATTTGCATTTTAAGCTTGTGTTCGTTTACGATCGAGTCAACAAGTTCAACCGCAAGTTGTGCTCAGGATGTACACTCGCTGGTTCGGAAATGAACGAGGTCGGGTAATATTTGATTACATTGAAATCGGCGTTACATTCTGTGATTTTAGAGGGGTCATCTTGGTTACTGACATTGTTCTGAATATTTTCTGAAAAAAAAAATACACAAAAATACAATAATAGACAATAGACAGACCAGCGTGTATACAAAACAGAAAATTAATCTTGTTGTTGCAATTTATTATGAAGATAAAAAGGTTTCTATCACCAACGATTAACAAAGGTCACATACACCAATCACTCCCAAGGATAATATAAATAAGCATGTTCGAGTCTATACGATACAAAAAGTCTATATGTTGATTGTTTTTTTTTTTAAAACAGACATCTTAAAATCTTTTATATACAAAACAAAAATATACCGATCCGCCCAACAAACACTCCATGGTTGTTGAATGTCATCTTATTATAATATGTTTTAAATGGTCGTTAATTACTTACCAAAAGATGCACCATGTGAGCCGGGGTTCTAACAGTGAAATTTGGCTGTGCACAAAACGTTTTTCAATTTCATCCCAAGCCTGTTCTTTGAGAGCCACTGGATGTGTTTCTTTATGTTAGTACCAAGTATTTGTTTAAAATCCTGTACTTCGTTCAGCAGGAATTCTTTCTCTAAAACTGTCATTGACGGTGCGCGTTTTCTTTTTTCACCGTCTCGTACAAATTATGTCTGTGTACTGAGAAAAGTATCACAATTTATTGTTTTTATATATAAATAAAATACTTACAACAACATGACTCAATAGAATGAAATGACAAAAAAGCGAGTTTTCAACAAATGTCATTCAGTGCACTCACACTACATCAAAAATCATTACTGGACGAACATGGCTAAGTACATCAAATATGATAATCGTTTAGTCACCTTTGACAACAGATGGACGCAAGTTTACCCATCAGCTGCCAAGTTAAGTGAAGCAGGTTTTGTGTATTATGGGGATAATGATCGAGTGCAGTGTTTCAGTTGTAAATTAATCTTGAAGGATTGCGAGTATGATTAAAGAGAGAAGTTATTTATTCGGCACAGTCCCATGTGTTGTACAAGCGTAAAGCTGAACGTATTGACGTTGCTAAGAAAGCCAATAGTAGCATTACTGATAGTATGGGTAGACCCTATTTATTCCTAACAGAGTGGAATATCAATGGAGTTTTATCACCTCCCTCCATATCCGAACCAGCGAGTGCACATCCTGAGCAGATAAAGTCAAATAATTGAACATAGTCAATATGCCAATCAAAACACCAGATTTAAAATCTTTTTTGTTAAATTAATGACGTTTTATCACCTCCCCCCATTTCCAAACCAGCGATTGCGCATCTTGAGCAGAGCCTGCAATTGAACTGGTTACATGCAAAAATAGACTCGATCCTAAACGATACACTCGTCGAACAATGGACATGGGATAATGTTCCCGGTTTGGAAACTGAACAGAAGAAAAGACAAAGATGTTGACGTTTTTTCGCTTTATAAATTTGCTTATTTTCAATGCAATCTTTTTTCTTTAATTTACAGATTTCTTTTGTAGTTTTATGGTAAACATTTCATATAATTAAATTCTTCGTAACTTTAGTGGGGGGGGGGGTGAGATGGCCGGTCACCTCTGGCTTGCGGCTGTGGTTTCGGGCCATAGTGTGAGCGTATGTGTCATGGAGATAGGGGCACCTTCTGAACCTCGTGGGTTTCCTCCGGGCACTCCGGTTTCCTCCCACTGCTAAGGTCCCTTACGCGCAAGCGATTTATTGAAATAAAATAGAAAACCATACGTTAGTCCCAGAATGACCTTTGTGTCAAGTTGACGTTAATCCCCATTTAAGGCGGGTCAAACGACCGCTAAATGATGTCGTACGTAAAACAAATTGCAACAAAAGGTTATTTGTTTTCTATTGACTCGTCCTAAGTAAGGAAAAGAAAGTTTACCAAAATCGGAGTCCTCTAAATAAGGACAGGGAGCGTGGTCAAATCCAAGATGGCGGCCGTCGATCAAAAATTGCAAGTATCTCTAAAACTATTGGTTTTAGACACCATAAATGTATTGTGGACAGATAGGAAGTCGGTACCAGCGAGTTCAAAAATTGCGACCATATGTCTCTACAACGTCATGACGTCACTGTGACGTCACAACGGCATATTAGATGTCGCATTTATTCCAAAATTAGTCCATTTATTCATGTTACCAGTAGAAACGAATGCTGATTCAGAAAAGAGGATATGCCCATTTAGGATTGATAAACAAAAACAATGTGTTACAATAACGTAGAAGGAAGCTTATAGTATATAATATTGCTGCATTGTCGTAAGGTGATACTACGGTAGCCGCAGGAACACAGATTCATTACAATTTTGGTCATCAACAAAAAGAAATGAAATGAAATAGAGAGAGAGATAGAAATTGGATTTAACGTCCACTCAACACAACTAGGTCATTTCGTGACTAACATATTGTTTTCAATTTTATTTCAATAATTCGCTTGCGCGTAGGGGTCCTAAGCAGTGGGAGGAAACCGGAGTGCCCGGAGGGAACCCACGAGGTTGAGAAGGTGCCCCTATCTCCATGACAATAATTTTCAATAATTCGCTTGTGCGTAGGGGTCTTTAGCAGTGGGAGGAAACGGGAGTGCCCGGAGAAAACCCACGAGGTTGAGAAGGCGCCCTTATCTACATGCCACATACGCTCACACCAGGGCTTGAAACCATACCCGCGAGCCAGAGGTGGCCGGCCAGCTAGATGTAGAAGCGCGGCACTCTAGACCACTAGGCCATCCCAACCCCCTTGAAATGAAATAGGGTTATACATATAATGTCCTACTACTCTGCTCCAACTGGGCTCCATCAGTGTTATGAGGGTAACTTTGTGCGATGCAGTGGCGCAAAGGCACTCTTATTTCGAATTCCAACTGCAAAGGTGTTTTTTTTTTACTAGTGAAGTGCATTAAAGATTGAATGAGCGAGGCTGACTAATTTTGACATTTGTGCCACTCAAAAGTAGGTTAATTCCCAAAATCATCATAAGGATTTATATTTTGACACAGGTGTACTCGAGATGTGTTACAAAAAACACCAAATTTGGCTGTAATGCGCACCCCGTAGTGTTCCTAAAAGCATCACATAAAGAATTACGTTTTGGGGGCCACGTTCATGTGGAAAAGCAGGAAGTCAATACCACAGGGTTCAAAAAGATGAAAACTGGTCTATCCGCTTCTTTATGTTTTGCCACTGGCTAGTTGAAAGTCTGTCGTGATATATTTTCCTGATGGCCAAGGCTAATGGTACTGGTCCGGTTGTCAAACACCAAGTTAAGCCTTGCAACGAAAATAAAGCAGGGACCGTAAGAGGCGAGGTGGGGTGGGGTCAGTTGGGACACATGACCAGGGGCCCGGAGTCTAGAGGGTGCTGGAGGTATGGCGAGTAATGTACAAAAAACATATGTTGGTATAAAGTAATAAAAAACAAATACACTGTAACTTGACCGTAAAGCAGAACTAAACAGGTTACCTTTGTGGGTGTGAATATCTAGTTTCATGGGTAAGATTAAAATTGGATTCTGTTTGATGTCTTTTTTAAAAACTATAAATCACCTGCCCAGGCCTTAGTGCGGTGGAGCACCGGTCCGTTCGTGTTCCGTTTGGCGCTATCGTCATCGTCAAGGTGACCGGGCCTGAAGAACGCTACAATATCTAAACCGCAAAATGTGCCATGATCGAACAAAACACCAATGCAGACCATAGAAGAAAATAGTACATTCAACAGTTTAACGTATTTTACCATCACATTACTACAATTAACATCATTATCCCAGTTAAGGGAAAAACTGTGGGATGTTAAAACCCATTTCATTTCGAAATGTTCCGCCAATCGTGACCGCCACTGCGAATTTAGTGATCATATTGGAATACCTTTGGGGGGAACATACATGTATTTTATGTTAATACCTGAACTAGGCCACCACGAAAAACTAAATAGGCCATGTTATGATTTTCTCTTTAAAAAAGGGGCCTATTTTTAATTTGGCTTCCCTGCGGAATTTGCCGGCAACTTTTGGGGTGGTTGGGGGCAAATGGATAAAACAAGCGACATTAAGGAGCTCATTGACTCAATGTTTGATACCCATTTTGTGATTGTACTGTGAAAGTATATTGGGTGTTGCATGGACAGGGCCGACCGATTTTCACTTTTTTGGGCTTAAGTTTCTATATGTCCACTTATGTACTAGACCCCATAACGCCACTATTAAGGGAATGCTGTTCACATTATTGTCAAAATATAAATTGTTCTGGTGTTTTTTGGGGCCAATTGTCAAAATTGATCAGCCCCACCCATTCTCCCTTCGATTCACTACTTCTCCACTAAAAGACCTCTTGGCGGTTGAAAATCGATATATGAGTAGGCTGTTGCGCCATTGCAGGGCGAATTTTCCCTCATAGCACTTTATTTGAGTCAAATGGTTGCAGAACAATAGAATGTATAACCTCATTTCTTTCCATTTCTTCAACAATTGCAATACAGCTACTCTAATAGTAACACCTATCGACGGCAATGTGGCTATTTCTCCGTGAATGTAACACATTGTTCATCTTTATCAACCCAACAGAATGGGCATGTACTTTTTTCTGCATCAGCATTCGTTTCTCTCTCTCTCTCTCTCTCTCTCTTTCTCTCTCTCTCTCTCTCTCTCTCTGTGTAACTTTAGTTCAATTAAAGTGTTTTAGCGGCTAAACAAAAATAATGTGTCTGTTTTTTTTTCTCCTACGTCTCGCCCTCTGGTTGGTGCAAAATGGTATCGCCCTATCAAACTAGGCATAAACGGCAGCGTCGAAGCTAGAGAAATCAGGAACGAAATGGATCAAGTACGGAAATATTACAGATTTTTTCAGACTTGTGGGGGTTATTACAATGTATTTAGAGGTAATCGATCGGATGCTGATTACCTGATATGCTTCTGGTGTGGAATAGAAATTGGGGACACATGTCATAGACGACCTAAACATCTTTTCGAATGTCCAAAGAGACCAATACCACTGTGGGCAGATCATCCAAGATGTTCCTGTTAGTAACATGTAGAAGACCTAACGGCCCTTATCAGGCCCCCAACATTTAAATGTATAAAAGAGCCCCCCCCCCCCGCCACCTGGTCTTATTCTTCCACCCTTCCTGTACGTCATCTCTACGTCACACGACGAACTAACAATTTTCAACGTAGTTTGTCGTGTGACGTAGAGATGACGTACAGGAAGAGACGGGGATGGGGGAAGAAGAAGAGAGGAAGAATGCTTTGAAAATAAGCAAATATATAAAGCGAAAAAAAACGTCAGCACCTTTGTCTCTTCTTCTGTTCAGGTTGCGAATCGGGAACATTATCCCATGTCCATTGTTCGACGAGTGTATCGTTACGATCGAATCTATTTTTGCATGTACATGTAACAAGTTAAATCTCAGGCTCTGTTCAGGATGTGCACTCTCTGGTTCGGATATGGGGGGAGGGGATAAAACGCCATTGATATTCCACTCTGTTAGGAAGAAATAGGGTCTACCCATACTATCAATAATGCGAATATTGCTTTGACTTTCTTAGAAGCGTCAATACATTCAGCTTTACACTTGTACAACACATGGGACTGTGCCAAATGGATAACTTCTCCCTCTAGTATTCCTTTGTATTCCCAACGGTATCCACCACTCAAAGATCCTTTAATCATGATCATATATTGACAGTTTGGTTGATATTTAGCATGCTCGTGAAATAGATCGTCGAATTTCTCCCAATCCTTCAAGACTAATTTACAACTGAAACACTGCACGCGATCATTATACCCATAATACACAAAACCTGCTTCACTTAACTTGGAAGCTGATGGGTGAACATGCGTCCATCTGTTGTCAAAGTGGCTAAACGATTATTATATTTGATGTACTCAGCGATGTCCGTCCAGTAATGATGTTTGATGTAGTGTGAGTACATGTTATAACTAACAAAGGCATTTATGCCCGTTTGAAATATGAAATGACACATTGATAAACATGTCGTGCTTTGTACGTACAGTATAGCAAAACTATGTATAAACGTTCGAATACACATTATCTTGACGATCTTGACCATATATTATATACAGCTACTGTGTGTACTAAACTTTGGACAACATTTGTTGAAAACTCGCTTTTTGGTCATTTCATTCTATTAAGTCATGTTGTTGTAAGTATTTTATTTATATATAAAAACAATGAATTGTGATATTTTTCTCAGACACAGACATAATTTGTACGAGATGGCTGAAAAAAGAAAACGCGCACCGTCAATGACAGTTTTAGAGAAAGAATTCCTGCTGAACGAAGTAAAGGAATTTAAACATATACTTGGTACTAGCAGAAGGGGGACACATTCAGTGGCTCTCAAAGAACAGGCTTGGGAGGAAATTGAAAAACGTTTCTATGTACAGCCAAATTTCACTGTTAGAACTCCGGCTCACTTACAGAATTACTGGCGTTATATTAAAAGAAATTAAGTTAACGGAAACGCCAATTAAAAGAAAGAAGCCACAGTTGACTGAGCTAGTAGACCATGGTACATCTTTTGGTAAGTAATTAACGACCATTTAAAACATATTATAGTAAGATGACAGTCAACAACCATGGAATGTTTGTTGGGCGGATCAGTATATATTTGTTTTGTACATAAAAGATTTTTAAGATGTCTGTTTTAAAAAACAATCAACATATAGACTTCAGAGCCTCGTCTAAGGATTTGATCGTGCGCGGCAATTTCGGGCGTACTTGTGAACCATATGAACACCGCAGTTGTGAGAATTTGATACACTATTAGTTTTGGCATCTTGTTAAACCACGGAATGATAAATCAAGGCTTGGCACATGGGGAAAACCTTGCTGTATGTATATTGCGCCGCCCAGTCTTCAACTTTTGGGTTCAGTAGGCGGCACAGTTTGGCCAGTGCGCGGCGGTGACGCCGCCTAGTCACCATGTTAAACGAGGCTCTGATAGACTTTTTGTATCGTATAGACTCGAACATGCTTATTTATATTATCCTTGGGAGTGATTGGTGTATGTTACCTTTCTCAATCGTTGGTGATAGAAACCTTTTTATTTTCATAATTAATTGCAACAACAAGATTAATTTTCTGTTTTGTATACACTCTTGTTTGTCCATTGTCTATTAATGTATTTTTATGTATTTTCTTTTCAGAAAATATTCAGAACAATGTCAGTAGCCAAGATAAACCCTCTAAAATCACAGAATGTAACGCCGATTTAAAGGTAATGAAACATTACCCGACCTCGGTCATTTTCAAACCAGCGAGTGTACATCCTGAGCACACCTTGCGGTTGAACTTGTTACATTAAAAAAAAGACTCGATCGTAAACGAACACAAGCTTAAAATGTAAATTCTTCGCCAACAAGTCACTGAAAGATAAAAAAGCCCGATACGAAACCCCTTGAAATAACCCGGTATCAAACTTGATGAAAAGCAAAAAATAACAAAACACTTTGCCATTCTGTATTACATTTAATTTTAATTCGATGGTCATTTGTGTTTCAGTATTTTAACGACTTCCTTCTTTGTATATTTGTAGATTTACCACTGAAAACCGCAAAAACAGTAAAACTATAACTCATTTCAAATCACAGCTGAAGACACATTTATTTCGAGAATAAAACGAGAATTACACTCTCTGTTCACGGTGTTTATAACTGTTGTCTCATTGTGCTTTCAGCATGCTTTTGGATGGATTTACGCTTTACAAATGTACATTATTATTTATTATATTCATGAGAATGTACTGTATAGAATAATATAAAGGTATCTTTGAAAAAATATATTATGTTAGTTTTGTATACCTCCAAATCTGCACACTGTTACTAGTGAAACGAAACAGACAAAGTGTCTGTCGTACCTTCTCACGTTTTATTACATAATTGAAATTGAAAATAAAAAAATGCTAGTAGGTCACGTAAATTGCAGTGGTGACCACAACATATAAGCATTTACTTTAATCATTCAAGAACAAACCAGACGCCTTTTAACTGTCAATGTCAAACAGGGAGTAAACTAACCATTATATTCCGTTAAACTGATTTCGTCGGCAGTTGTCAACATTGGCACTGAACGGTAATGTGGGTGGTTGTGTGTGAGGCTTTATATTTTGGTTGATTGGTGTGTGTGTGTATGTGTGTGAAAGGGGAGTGTATGTCATACTAGTAATTAGTCGATTTGGTGATACGAACTATGTTACGTTTAAGCAAATCTATAATCAACATGTCATCATCAATTACGTAATCTAACTTTTTGAATTATACAAATTGTCGAATTATACAAATTGTCGAATTGAACTAATTTGTATATTTCATTGATTTATTGATTTTATTCATATTTACGAGAAAATGTATGATTGATTACAGATTTCAAAAGATAAAATATAATTCTTAACTGGGTGTAGGGTACATGTTTATGATTGGTTAAAAAGTTCCAAAGCAAGGACAAAATGTGTAAATTTTGTGACGGGTAAATTTAAACGATAAAATTTGCGCCAAGTATAGGTAAGTACTTTTTTTACATTGAACTACATGTACATTCTTTATATTTGACAGTTACGTGATTTGTGGGTGATTGTATGTCAGTGTCTCACCCAATTAGAGTGTGTATGTGTGTGGTGGGAGGTTTGTGGGTGGGTGTGGCAGACCACGACTGTAGTTAGCGTATCTGTGTATATGTGCATGTTAAGCACCGTGTGTGTGGTGGGAGGGCTGGGTGTAGAAGTCCATAAGTAGTTGGGATATCTTTGTATGTGTTGGGAATCCGAGTGTGTGTTTCAGTATGCGTGGGGGTGTGTTGGGAGGGTGTGTATGCGTGGGGTGTGTTGGGAGGGTGTGTATGTGTGTGTGTGTGCATGGGAGCTATGGAGTATGAATATACAGTCCTTATTGACGTATTTAATTAGGTCATAGATATTTTAAGTATATCAGTCAAAAGTGCACCTACTAACCTCGAAAATATATGTTAAAACATCTGTTAAATACATAATGTAATATTAACCTTGTTTTCAAAAAGCTAACCACTTTTGTTTTCCTAAATATATTTCAAATACTAGAATATAAACATACTTATTCAAGTACTTGGGGTTGTACTAGCCTCAAGTAACATAAAACAATTAATATGCTTACATATTATTTAATACCCAATTGGCTATAATTATCTTTCTTTTTTTTAAATAACACTTCTTATCCGTAACGGCATACTTTTTTCACAGTTCGGACAAATCACATATGTTATAGAATGGTGTCATATATTTCAAAGTGTTGGGAAATGTGTAAATTTTTATTACCGGTATATAATTCGTGTCAAGTATAGGTAAGTACGTTTTTTTAAACATTGATTTACAATCTCAATTTTGGACATTTAATATGATTTGTGGGTGATTGTGTGTTGGTATCTCAGCTTATTAGAGTGCTTGTTTGTGTGGTTGGAGGGTTTCTATGGCTGTGACAGTCCATGAGTGTGGTGGGTGTGTCTGTGTATGTGTGCATGTTGAGCACCGCGTGTGTGTGTGTGTGTGATGGGAGGTGTGTGTATGTGGGTGTGGTAGTGCATGAGTATGGTGCGTATATCTACACGTTGGGACGCGAATGTGTGATTGAACATGCGTGTGTTGGGAGTGGTTGAGTGTGTGGGTGTGTGTGTGGGTGTCATCATTCATTAGGTTTGATTTACTGTAACAAAATCAAATATTCTTTGTCCAAAATATATTGTCAAAAAGAAGTCAAATACTTTGATAACATTGAAAACATGTGGCACAGCTAAGGCACTGGTAATAAAAAAAACGCCTGCAAAACTGTCCAACGCAAGAGACACATTCTTCAATTTTCAAGAATATCAGATGACTCCCAAAACGGTGTTGCCTTGTAATTTGATAGCTTAACCATCTGACGCAGCTAAGGCACTGGTAATGAATAAAACACATGCCAAACTTTCACACAACAATGACACATTCGTTGGTTTTCAAGAATATCAAAGCGTTGTTTCCTTGTAATTTGATAGCTTAACCACCTGGGCCCTGTTTCACAAAAACTTGAATCTCCTTAAAATCATTGTAAACTAAAATTTCATCCTAACTTACAATAGAAGCGTTTCTCAAAACGATTTTAAGCATTGTAGCTAAAATCCACTAAAATACTATTGTAAGTTACAATTTTATCCTAACTTAAAATAGTGGCGTTTCACAAAACTATTTTAAACACAATTTTAACTAAAATCGATTGTAACTTAGGATAGCTGTCACCCTCTCCTAACTTAAAATCACTACATTAATAAACATTGATTAGAGCTACATCGTTTGATCTATTGCGACATACAGATATAATTGGCACATACTTTTAACATACAATCATTCACAAAAACAATTTCATTCAATTTCTTTTCATAGCATGGGATATACAGCTTCTGTCCAACCGTTTTTTTTATTGTAAGGTAATCTAAGCATTTGGATGGCGCCCCATATTAGAACTCCAAGAAAAAAAAACCCACCCAAAACTCCAGTAAACCACAAACTAAAAGAACATTTATATCCAATGTCATGGAAAGAAGAGCACTCTTATCTATAAAGAAAATATCTTCGTGTTTAATATAGCAAATTTCTTTGTATTAGAAGGCCTAAAGGCCTATAATACTAGACATGCCATATGTAGTATTTACTCATGTTTTTGGGGTTATGATGATTTGTAAAAAGATAAATCAATAATCTAGAATGTGTTTATTCAAAAATGTAATAGGCCTATTTGAAATAAAATTTTGATATCATAAATTTATTATTATTTCTTAATGAAGTTACGTTAATAAAACAACATAAATTAAAAAAAAAATAGGCGCCAAAGCTATTTTATCTTGGGAAAAAAATCATTTAATTAAGTAAGATAGATAGATAGACTCTTCTGCCTTTTCAAAGTATCATTGAAAGCGTCTATGAGAATGACATTTCAAATCTAGGCATCGGAACAGTGGCTTTTTGGCGTAGGCCTATATATTTAATTTCAATATTAATATATACTTTTAAACTACGACAAAAAAATTGCAGCCTAGATTAGTCTTTTGAGTGACGAATATCATAATTTGTTTGTGAAAATTCTCAATAGTTTCTCTTTTCCAAATTACTATAAAACTACGAAATTCAAGCGCTTTAGTTTGTCGATACACATTATTTCGACTGAAGCCTGCGAGGAAATCAAATGCCAAGTTCAAGGTCAACCCACCAATACATTTAGAAACTAATAATACGCAATAAACTCATTTATTTCATCTCTCTACGACTTTCTGACCATGTGCAAACATTTCTACAATGTATGAAACTCTCCCTATTGATAATGTAACCGTTAATTCAGTCTGTCAACAGTTTTCAGTTTCGAAGCGTATTTGCTTTCACCGCTAGTGTCCAAAGCGGAAATCTGCACTGCGCGGGCGCAAGCGATTTTAACTATAATGTGTTAAAATTGCATTTTAAGTTACAATCGATCTTCGTGAAACGCATAAAATTTAAAATCTCATTTTAATTTTAGTTAAAATCGATTTTAAGGATTTTAGTTTAAGTTTTCGTGAAACAGGGCCCAGGAACAGCTAAGACACTGATTATAAACACATGCCAAACTTTCTCACGCCAAAGACATATTCTTGGGTTCTGAAGAATATCAAATGACATCAAAGGGTGTTTCCTTGTAATTTGATAGCTAAACCATCTGACACAGCTGGTTAAAAGCACATACCAAACTTTCCTAAGCCAGAGATATATTCTTTGGGTCTTAAGAATATAATTTGACTTCAAAGGTGCTTGACTTTTAATTTGATGGTTAAAACATATGTCACAACTACGAAAAATATATAGTCACCATCTGTTCAGTACATTATCTAATTTTAGTTTGTTTTAAAAAGAGGTGACCACTTAATTTTTTGATAAATATATTTCAAAGGCTAAAATATTCAAGTACGCTGGGGTTTTACTAACCACAATTAATATAAACCAATTAAAATGCCAATTAACATACTAATTAATACGATAATTTCATTTTAAAAAACACAAACATTTTTCATACGTTAGCGAGATACAGCTTTTATTTCAACAAGTACTGAGTTTAATTAACCTCAATTAATATAACACAATTAATATGCTAATTTTCTTACGTGCAAACAGCATACAGCTTGTATTGTTTTTTTAACAGCTCAGGAAAACGAAAACGGGCCTAGAAGGAATATAAGGTTTATTGGTGTAATTAAAAAGGTCCATGGCATTTTATTTTAGAATATCGGTCAAAAGTTCACCTCCTACAGCGAAAAAACATCTATTCAATACATCATGTAATATTAACCTTGTTTTTAAAGTACTAACCACTTTTATTTTTCATAAATATATTTCAAATGCTAGGATGAAAACATTCAAGTACGTTAGGGTTTTAACTAACTTAAATTATTATGAAACAATTAATATACTAATGTTAAAACATATTAAAAATGACTACAATTATTTGATTGGTTAAATCTGAGAATATTCAAGTTCAAAATATTATTCTTATCTCTATTAGCCAGTATGTTCTGAAGAGTTAAACCTTATTTCATTTCTCTTATTAATGAATCAAAGTGTTATTATTTTTTTTTTTTTAAAAAGAAAATAAAAATAAAATATTGAGAAAAAAAAAATAATTAAAAAAAAATTAATTATTAAAAAAAAAAGTTAAAAATTAAAAAAATTATTGAAAAAAAAAATTAATTATTGAAAAAAAATTAATTATTGAAAAAAAAAAAAAATTATTGAAAAAAAAATTATTGAAAAAAAAAAATTAATAAAAAAAATAAATAATTATGAATAATTAATTATAAGTAATCAACTAAATAACAAAACTAAATATACAAACACATTTCATTATACAATTGACTGGAAGGGGCTTTAGGACTGGTCTTTGGGGCATGCAACGACCAAAAAAAAAAAAAAAAAGCGGGCGGCCTAGCGACGCGGGGTGGGGGAGGGGGGGGGGGCGTGGCGACGCTGGGGTTCATACGCGGGTACAAAAAAACCCATTTCGCCATCTAGCTGACAGGTAAAGTTCTGTGAGTAGCATGATTTCTGCATCAGCAAGAACAGATTCTAAAAGAAAAAAACACGCTCAACTTTGAAAAATAATTTTCAACCTTCTCCTTCAAACCATGTGCCTTTCCTTCAGTCGGACATTTTTTAGAAATTTTTCAGGCAGTAGGCCTAGGCAACCGATCTATTCCTGATGATTTTGCAGCCAAAAAGCACTGAAAATAGGCCGGGAATTGTGTTTGATATTTGGGGATCTTATGTTAATAAAAATTCTGGGGGAGGACCCCCAGACCCTGCGGCGCTCATAATTCGGGCTTCGCCCTCAAAGTACGCACCCTCTTTCGTAAGCATTTGATTGGCGGTATTCAGCGGTGGTCGGCGGTAAAAAGTAGCCTACCACCGCTTTCTGCAGTGTACATAGTCGTAGACGTAGTTGTCTTTTGACTAGTTTCATCGGTGCCGGGCCAGGGTGATGGATAAGAACTTGCGTGTGTTGTGGGGCATATATAGCCTATACTAATATGGTGTCGTAGATTACAGCGTGGGCGATTTCTCCGTCCAGAACAGTGGATTTATCCATAAGCTAAATCATTTCATGTGAACGGAAAAATTTGTCCTATAGATTATAGATTTTTTGACCTACGGCCTACGCCTTAGGTTTAGAACAAGTCCTATTCTCGTAGGATTTGTACTGTGAATTGACCAATCAAATGCAGCGCGCACTTCTTTAAAATCTCAGACGTCGAACTCAATCGGGCCGAGACAGAGAATTTTATTTTTTATTTCAATCGCCAAAGCGGGCTGTGGTCTTTACAATCCAAAGATTACCATAAACGCGAGAAAAGACAGGCAGTACTGAGAGCCATTGCACAGGAGATGGGGAAAAATTGGACAGGTAAATTGTTTTATTAAAGCCCCAAAAACACTCTTGTTGTAACTGAATAATATGCCCCAATCATTATTCTGGTCAACAAATTGTACTATTTAACAATATTCCAATTAATTGATGATACAAATTTCATCTTAACACACCGAATTTAAAGAATTGGAAAAATTCAACTACATGGTAACAACATGGTGTGAAAAGCTTTACGTAAACACTTTCAAATGCCACTTTTGAACCCCCTAGGGTGTAATGGATAATTTACACAACAGGTAGGATACTTAAACATCTAGTAGTTAGAATAAGGCTATTTTTTTTCTGGACCTGTCAAGCCAGCAAGAGTGGTATTGTCCCTTTAACGGACAATAGCGGAAATACGAACCAGCCTCAATGAGTCAATGTCACGACAGTCGCTAGGCCAACGTGGATTGGTAAGGCCTAGAATCTTTTGATGAAGTAGATATTTTTTTTAGCTTATGTGGGTAGCAATACTAGTATCATATATATCTCCAATTCCTTAACCCAATATGATATAACATAACTTTATGTAACTTTTTTCTGATCCGTAATTTCTTATGCCCGTCATTATAAGCGGAAATGAAAACTGTAAACAAATAAATTGGGCAGCCAGAAAGAGCAAGACAAGACAAATGTGGATTTTCCTGCATCTTGTTTCACCTTGATTATTTATATAGATAAGTAGAATACTTATTGAAGTCATTTGGTGCAATTTATATGCCAAATTTTGATCAGGCAGACGAGGCAGTGTCTAATTATCCTGGTCTAAATTTTCGCGATCTTCCAAAATGGCAATAAACTCACTGATGATAGTGATAGTAAGTGATTGACTGAATAATACCCTGTGTGTAGTCCTACCATACTACTATCGTAATCGTAAAATCATTGATGCAAATGTTTGTTTGCTTTTGTTTATGTCTATTCAGTTTCAAAGACCCTAAAAAAGATTTTTGATTTTTTTTTGTTAAAAAAGAAGACTAGGACTATTTACCACATGTGGTAAGGCAATCAGGACACTATTTGCCACATGTTAAAAGTCTCCGTACCGATTTCAATAAAACGTTACAGTTCACGACAATTTTAATAATATCTCAGGGTAGGACAAATTTCGAACACTTCGGTTAGCGGTTTTGGAGATATCAGGTTATCACACATTTCATGTGGCACGGCTACAGACCACAATTATCAACCGATTGCAATGAAACTTGCAGATTATAATAACATTAATAATATCTTAAACTAGCCAAAATTACGGCCACTTCCTGTTAGCGGTTTTGGAGATATCAGGTTGCCACACATTTCTCCACTCCAAATCCAGACAGAACTATTATTGTCATCTGGTATACTTGGCAGCAACCTGAAAAAAAGCAAAACTCAACCTCAGCAAAGCCAAATAACAAGTTTCATGTCTTCAACTACCCTGCCCCAAGTGGATTCAGACAATAACACCAGTCTAGAATATCATGAAAATACAATAAGTGCCTGTTCAACACCTGTGACTGACAGTACAGAGATACCCATCCCGTCTCCACCAAGCCCACTGACAGACGATGTATTCATAAATACAGTAAATGCTGTAACTCTTGAATTTGTAAGCGATTTCCAAAATCCAGAAGTCCAAAATGCCTTCAGACCCATGGTAGAACTCATTCTGCAAGAAGAATTAAAAAAAACACATCACCCCACTTAAACAAGAAATATCAGAATTAAAACTTGAGTTGGCATTAGTTTCTCTTAAGCTAAATGGTATCATTCAAGACCGTTGCGATGAACTCGAGCAATATGGCAGGTACAATTGTATCCGCATCAGTGGCATAAAAGAAACCGCAGAAGAAATTGTTGAAAGTGAAGTCTTAGCGGTATAAGGTACGATAATACCAAACGTTACTTCACATGACATCGAAAATAGCCATCGTGTTGGAAAAGCCCAAAAGGGACAACCTAAACGTATTATAGTAAGGCTATCTAGCTACAAGACCAAGGTTGCTATATTCAGGGGCAAAAAGGTTGTTAACAATGCTAAAAATGATATTTTCATAAATGAAGATCTAACAAGGTACAGAGCTTTTGTTTTCAACATAGCGCGTACATCCTAGAAGGCAAAGCACATTAACGCTTTTTGTACAATGGATGGTAAAATATTGATTCGAATCAGAAAACATGACGGCTCTGTAGGACAAACTAAACGAATATTCAGTTCAACTGAGATGCCTGGTTATAAACCATCCCCAGCAGAACTCCTTCAGTTTAAAATATCTAATGGTATTACCACTGATGACCAACCTGAATATATGGTTCAATAACCTCCACACCAGTAATTGTACCAGTATCCTTAACTACAAAATAAAATATTGTATATTTCAATTATGTTTTTATTAATAAAATACAAATATCCAATTCAGCCTGTCTAACAAATTGCAAATGTTAATCAAAATAAATTAAAAACATCTTGACACTAAAATATGCCCTGGACATGAAAAGCCCAAAGTAGGTGAACGTGTGAAACACTGCATAAACTAGGGGTCTTCTATCTGATGTCTATAGCCTTAGACCGAATTCAACTTCTAATAGCTAAAACAAGTCCATGTAAGACAGCCTTATTTTGTTGATACATAGTCATAAAAACCCCTAACCTACTAACTGTTGCAAATGCACATAAGCGTTAGAAAATATTATAGTTTAGGTAAAGCTCTTGTACATGAAACAGCTCTGAATAATCCTGTCTTACTAATTAATAAAAACAATCTTTAATTATACAATTTAATGCATATGTATACCAACCTAAAAAAATTAAGAGCCCAAGCTTTGACTAGTACCCACTTCTTATCTATGTGCAAATTCCTGAAGGAAGATGTATCATATGTCACCACAAAATAATGTTTCCAGTTTATTTGCAGGAGCTAAACTTGTTTGACTTGTGTTTCAATGAAATATAGCTTTTTTCTAACAATATTTGCCAGCTGGAAATACATGACAGTGTCCTAACAACGATAACCATGTCTTTCAAAACTTACATTCAAGCCAATGCTTAAAATCCTTGTGACACAGGTCAAAGAGTATCTAGCCCCATAAAATTATAATTGCTGTATATCATATGCAAAGTGTTTCTACCTGTGTTTAATCTTCCTCGTCCGGCCAGCTAAACCACAGCAATTAAAGAGATTCCAAATGTGTTGTTATATTACCTTTGACTTCCCACAAAATAAAATTGAAATATGCCTATGCAAGACAATCGAACTTGTTGCCACAAACCAACCTTTTATTATACAACTGTTGAATATGTAGATTTAGTTAGAAATGTGAACTGTTTAAGCTTGTATATTATATTTATTATGCAATATTATTGAATAATACCCAATATTTTATATCTATAATGTACTATACTGACTAAAGGAACTAAAGTTATTTGATTTTGGATGGCAATTAAGTAGATATCTGAAACCAAATGTAACAACAAGATCTTACTTCTTACCCAGTTCAAATGAGTTCTTTAGCCCTCAATTATGCCTACGAACTGTACTTGACTTTCAGCATCATACCCATCCATGCAAATCCATGGCAATGCCAAAGAGACACTAACATTTTCAACCTAAAAAAACAGAATATTAATGAAACGTGTGGTAACCTGATATCGCCGAAACCGCTAACCGGAAGTGGCCGAAATTTTGGCTATTTTGTGATATTAATAATGCTATTATAATCTGCAAGTTTTGTTGAAATCGGTTGATAATTGTGGTCTGTAGGCGTGCCACATGAAATGTGCGGTAACCTGATATCGCCGAAACCGCTAACCGGAAGTGGCCGACATTTTGGCTAGTTTGTGATATTATTAATGCAATTACATTCTGCAAGTTTCATTGAAATCGATTGATAATTGTGGTCTGTAGCCGTGCCACATGAAATGTGTGGTGACCTGATATCGCCGAAACCGCTAACCGGAAGTGGCCGAAATTATGGCTAGTTTGTGATATTATTAATGTTATTATAATCTGCAAGTTTCGTTGAAATGGGTTAATAATTGTGGTATGTAGCGGTGCCACATGAAATGTGTGGCAACCTGATATCTCCGAAACTGCTAACCGGAAGTTGCCAAAATTTAGGATATTATTCATATTATTCTATTCTGCAAGTTTCATTGAAATCGGTTGATAATTGTGGTATGTAGCCGTGCCACATGAAATGTGTGGTAACCTCATATCTCCGAAACCGCTAACCGGAAGTTGCCAAAATGCAAGTTTCAATGAAATCGGTTGATAATTGTGGTCTGTAACAGCTAACCGGAAGTGGCCGAAATTTTGGCCAGTTTGGGATATTAATAATGATAATATATTCTGCAAGTTTCATTGAAATCGGTAAGTATTGTTGTCTCCAGCCGTGCCACATGAAATGTGTGGTAACCGGATATCTCGAGAACCGCTAACCGGAAGTTGCCAAAATGCAAGTTTCAATGAAATCGGTTGATAATTGTGGTCTGTAACAGCTAACCGGAAGTGGCCGAAATTTTGGCCAGTTTGGGATATTAATAATGATAATATATTCTGCAAGTTTCATTGAAATCGGTAAGTATTGTTGTCTCCAGCCGTGCCACATGAAATGTGTGGTAACCGGATATCTCGAGAACCGCTAACCGGAAGTGGTCGAAATTTTGGCTGGTTTGAGATATTATTATTGTTATTAATCTGTAAGTTTCATTGAAACCGGTTGATAATTGTGGTCTGAAGCCGTGCCAAATGAAATGTGTGGCAACCTTGTATCTCGGAAACCGCTAAACGGAAGTGGTCGAAATTTTGCTTAGTTTGAGATATTATTATCATGCATTTCAAGATGGTCGACAGTAGCTAGACGTGTTTTTGTTAAGAGGTCTACATGTTCGTGAGAATTTTACATGAAGCTGTCTAAATGATCCTACATTCTACTACAATGATCTACAATAAGAAAGATACATAATCTCATCTACTGTTGATGAATAAGATATTACCTACAAATATTATAAGCTAACATCAGCAATCATTCACTGGAGCAGCCGTTTTTGTTTGGGCTTGTTATTGTTCAAATAAGGCATCGGTGTCTATGAACCTTATAACTTTGTAACCTGGTATATGAACTGGTCAATAAACTGAAGTTTTTCCAGTATATAACGTTAATTTAACGGCAAATATTAAAATCGTATAATCCATGTCTACCCGGAACGAAAACAATCTGCAAAAAAGATTAGTTAATTTCTGTTTATTTCTGCCTACATGTTGAAGCTTATTATCTAAAATTAAGAGCTTAATATAAATGTCTACTTCTTGTACCAACGTACAATAACCAAAGCACCATGAATCCTAAAATGGATAAGATTCATATTTGTTATCTATTTATTGTATTAAAACCTTTCGCATTTAAATCAAGAGGTTTTTTTTAAAGAAAACAATCAAAATTTGAACGTTTTCAGTTTGTATTGAATAATACCCATTATTTATCCCTCTATATACATGTATACCAGTTTATGTTTGCTCATTTATTCAATATTGTTTCATATTGCTATCAAACTTAAAATGGGTAAAATTCATGTTTTATTATATATTAACTACAGTATACCAAACATTACATTGGAATTGAGAGTTCGAAAGCCCGGTTTAATATGAAAATGTTCATCTTAAAAACACAGTAGAATCCAATACTACACACCTATTTCTTCCATGCTACACACGTGTATACCAAAATGCCCACAACAATAGGCCTATAGCTATACACAACTATAACATCCACAGTGTTGGACTTCCATATACTGTACAACAAATGACCAAAACAATAAATAGAATACCTTCCCCCTACCCCTAAATTCATTTATATAAATACAAATTTGTAAATGTAAATTGCCGATAGACGGAGATGTGTAATCACCAAAAATATAATACGCATTTCTCACTCATCAATATCAATACACTATAATCCCAATCCCATCATAGGCTATTTTGTTTCCAGAGTAAGTACTAAAGTTGGAAGAACAAGAGCTAAGAGGTAAGTAAAATAAGCACACGTGGAAGAGTCATAACACCGACCCATCTGTCACACACAAAACATTAGATAAGAAAACAGTTATTTACTCACTCCAGAACAGAACAGTAAACCGTGTGCCTTCTTTAAACAACATTGACCAGAGTGGTTGCCGATTTGTCCGTTGATGTGGCAATAAAATAACGCAATTCATCAAGGGTACAACAGCCGTGTTTTTTGCTCCTTGTATCATTTCCGTATAATAAAAGAGCAAAATGTCTTACAGAAGACAACATACCATCAGTTAAATTAAGGCTATTCCCGAAAGACGACAATGGGGCTAGGCTATCAACATGTTTCTGTAAAGTGTTCATTACTGTCCGCTTTCCAATTCGGTATCGAGAACTCGTGGTGTCACAACCAGATAACGCATGCACTGCAGGTAAACATAGAATGGCCTTTTCTCCAAGACTTGTTGAAATTTCATGGATAGGAATAAATCTTTGTTTATTGGTTGTTTTTCCTTCGTGACCAGCATGCATATAAGTATTAATATTGATATATTTGGCGGCATAGTAGTACACCAACAAAACAAGAACATACGTGTCATCACTTCTAATTATCACACGGGAATGGTTATCCACAGTGTTAACTACATGCAGTAACATCCTAGTGTCGGCTACCTCCTGGTTAGACTTCAAGTGATGAACATTTAAAACTGAGACAGAGGAAATTTGTCGAACTGTATCAGTATTTTTATATCCTCCAGCTAAATTACATACTTGTTTTCAGGAATATTTTTCTGTATGTTGGCTTCTATGTAAGTTGAAACAAAGTCTGTTAAGGCTGCTTTGTTACTTGGATTTGTCAGGAACCATTTATAGTTCGGAACAGCACGTTTCCCTGACACTAGGTGACCCGCCGATTCTTTTCCAAAAGCTCTTCGTTTCCGCTCATCATTTTTATGGAATCGCCTTTATCATATCGATCAAAAACTACTGTGCAGCTACATATGGACATACTTCCTGTTAGTAGATGGATTATCCGTTTCAATACTATTTCGGCTAGATCGTCAAAAGATTTAAATAGTCGTTCATTTAAGGTTTGTAGAAGGGCCATTCCATCAATGATATAAGATGTACGTTGTTTACAATTTGTTCGTGGTGAATCTGTGTATACAGGAGCTAAGGATTCTAGTTTCTTGGATAGATCAGACTTCACTGTTTTTCGAATCGTCATTGTACATTGAGGAGGGTACTCCAGCTAACTCGTGTTTCAAGACTTGTTTTAAATCCACATCCCGTTTCTTAGATACAGCAAGGAGGCATCGAAATAAAACTACGGAATCTATTTTCAATTTTGTAGACTGTACTGCAACATCCTTTTTCATGTCCGCAAAGTCAAAAACCGGAGAAGAATGTCAACGACATCAATGTTGTTGGACCAAATTGCGAAGGTTTTAGACTGCTGTTTTCCTTCTTCAATAAATTCCATTATAACATCAGATGTGCTCTGCATCTCATGCTCAATGTCGCCAAGTAAACGTCTGTCAAATTTGTGGTCTGGTTTTGCAAACGTGGATTGTAAATCGTTAAGTAGAGCTGTCAAACGATCTGACATAACAATTCACCCTTTGGATTCGGACCATTTAGCTACAGCATCAAACAATAGACGACTTAAAGCATCAACAGATAACTTTAAGCCCCTAACACCCCGGGCTACATGTTTACCTTGAAGCATTAGGTTGCATGTATTATCTGCGAATACACCAGATTCTGTAAGTAGAGCTTGAAGACCACCATCACCATACAGTTTTCCAACACTTCCTATAACAGCCATTATCAAATGCATCGTTCGAATTCGCATCGTAACCTTATCTTTCAACAAAGCTGGTTTATTCCACAGTATTTTTTGGGCTTTACTGTATATAGACATGTCAGCAGTGAAGAGTATATGACTTTGTCCTAACGAATCGGCAACACCAACCAGTCGGATCAAAGAACTGTAGATTGTTGATAAGTCCGTTGGAACAGAGTGGATAAAAGGAAGGTATCTGACCGTACACAAAGGCTGGTCGGTTTCGGACAAAGCGACATTGAACTGTGTCCAAGAAGGAATTCCATGGTCTGTACAGAGATATCTTGAAAGTTTCCATATAACGTCTATAGCAGGTTTTCAATTCTCCCCCTGAAACGTTCTCTGTAACGTCAATAGCAGGTGTTAAATCCCCACCCTAAAACGTTACTGATAACGTCTATAGCATGTTTTCAATTCTCCCCCTGAAACGTTATCTGTAACGCCGATATCAGTGTTAAATGCCCACCCTATTACGTTATGATAACGTCTATAGCAGGTTTTCAATTCTCCCCCCGAAACGTTCTCTATAACGTTCTCAATAGTAGGTTTTCAATCCTGTAAAGGTCAGCTTTAACCAGGAAAGAATGCTTTAAAATCCTCTAGAACTATGATGCCAATAAATTCATTAAACATATGAATATAAACCAGAACCTTTTGATTAAATTAAATTTAATGAGTAATGACAACAATAAATTAAAAAGTATATTCAATATCACAGAAATCAAACATCAATTTCACAGAAACAGTAAATAATCCTACAGTATCACAGAACCAGTATATAATCATATAGTATCAGTATTATAATCATATATAGTATCACAGAATCAGTATAATAATAATGATAATAACTAGACCTGCAAGCAGCAGTGAATCGGCTTTCAGGAATCAGACAGGAAGTATGTCATACAATAGCCAATTCATCGGGCTAGAAAACGATACTTTAATTGTTTTGAATCAGTGACACCCGGCTGAGAAATAGCGATTTTTGCAAGAGTACTAGTTTTTTTTTACTGTATTTTCTTTTTTTTGTGTGTTTTTTTCCCAAATGTCTGATACTTTTTCGACTACTTCTGGATTTTTTTTATCTTTGCCGGGATAGTTTTAACAAGTTGTTTGGATAGATATCTTTCTGTACAAGAAGTGTCAGAAACATCTATTCCGTAGTTGTTTGTAGAAATGATAAATAAAAGAATATTTTCAATAATTTAACGATTTTTCAACTTTTTTCAAAGATTGAGGCCATTTTTATATTATTTCAAACCTTTTACTGTTGGATTCACGCAACAGACCACCGATAGAACTCTGCGTTAAAAAAGTTTCAGAAAAATCGTAAGCGTCGTTTTAGAGAAAAAGGCTTCTAAAAAGGGCTCTAAAAAGGCTCCGAAAACGGAAAATATTAGATTTTCGGCGTACCATAAATTATTTTCTAACTATAGAAATCGTACCACTGAGATGCGATATAATAGTCTATTAATAGGGCTATCCAAAGACATTTTACTTGTTTTGGTCCGGTAATATCTGACCGAGAAATTCAGCTTTTTGCAAGAGCGCATTTTTTTTAACCTTTTTTTTTTCATTTTTTGAATACTTCCGGTATGGTGATTATTTTTGAGATAGTTCTAATAACCGGTTTGGACAATTGAATAGCCACAGGGCTCTGTAAGGATATGTTACATTACATGTATCTAATCAGATAAAATACACCTGAGAAATCCTATGTTTAAAAGTGCGAAAAATGCAAAAATATAAAAAAATATCGGAAATTAAATTTCAGTATTTTAATACATTGTTAGAATCGGATTTAGGTCAGCTATCTGAATTAGTAACCATTTTTTGAAAAAAATAAAACGAGAAAATAGCATGAATCGCGATGAAGAATTAAGAAGATTGTGAGAAGCCGTACGTCTGATTCATGACAAGAGAAAATTACCATTTCAATTAAAACCTTTACAAACAAAATTTTAGAGGGTGTCATTGTTGACAAGCGAGATGTTTCGATAGATTCAGTACGTGGTAACTTAAAAGACTGGATAATCCAGACAATGACCGACTTTCCGTCAAATTTTGAGGACCAATCCAGACTAATATTCGTAGAATATTTGTTTGGATGATAGAGACTACTTTATCCGTTGGTCTGACCATATGGCTTTATGTTCAAGTAGTTTCAGAAACATCGATTGAGGCTTTCAAAATAATAAAAGGGTTACAAAATTGGCAGAAATTCGAGAAAAAAAAGGGCGATAACTCGGAATGAAACTTATATTTCTGGAATCGGATTGTCGTCAGGTATCCAAAAATGTAGGTCAAATTTGAAAATTTTGAAAAATGACAAAAATTGTCTCTTAATTTTTTTTTTCATTTTTCGAACGCTAGAAGTGAGCGACGAAGTTTCGAAATTTCAAAATTTTCAACTGCTATCATCCGGGAAAAGGTTTGGTGTTTACGAAAATGTCATTTGTACGACAATAGGTACAGAATTGACGAATCTACGGCCGTTTTATAATTTTTTAGCACCGCACGAAATTCGGCCACTTCCGGTCTGCGCATAAGTTTCAAATATGGTCTAAGGAGTGGCAACCACATGGTTACATGATAGAAAATACGTCCCAGGTCGGTATCAGGTACAGGCACTTAGAAATAGGCTCCCCCAAAAAATAAAATAATAATAAATAACTAGACTTGCTCGCAAGGCTAAAAGGCTTTCACCTTGGCCAAGGCAGCACACGGACGCCAGATGCATGACAAAAGACAATATCCTCTACTCACCCTTAAAATAAAACACACACACGCTCGCACAACTCAGATATGTACATGTACTTCGCATGCGCAATACGATATATTGAAAGTGAAAAATATAGTTGATCGATTCAGAACATAATGAACCCAATTGGATAGGTAGAATGGGACAGACATCGGAAATCTAAATATGAAACCAAGAACTAAAAAATTCCAAGAAATAACAATTTTAATAAATTTTCAAATTTTGAAGAAAAAATGAGAACGACATGGTATCTGAATTCGGTCGTTATCGCATCCGCAATATCCCCAGCTGTACAAAAATATAACTTTTTAGAAAATCGGTTGGGAATTGACATAATTGTGGCCAGTTTTCAATTTTCGTGCACGTTAAAGATTTACACCAATTCCGATACTAACTGTTTAAAACATGGGAAAATCAATATTCAGAACTCTATATGTGATAGTTTCTGAGATCTACACGAATTATAAATGGAATTTAAAAAAAAAACAGTTTTCCGAATGGTACAAAAAGGCATTCTTTTTAGTCTCAGATAACAACCAAAAACCCCAACGATAACTGATCAGCATGAAATTTGCATTTTTTTATTTATTTTTTTTAAATTTTTATTCACAGAAACAAAAGTATATACATTACATTAAATACATTTCATAAATTCATAATTAGATATAAATATAATAGTAATAGTAACATATATACATCCAGGCAAAAAGTTATATTACAAAAATAAAAACAAGTATTTTTGGTTATTTATAATGTACAAAAGCGTAATAAGGGTAAAATATATTATGTACAATTAAAAACATTGCCCGGATTTATACACTTATACATAATTTTACTTCATTATTTTTTATATATATAAGATTTGGTATACATATTAAATCTTTGAATTTCTGTTCTTTTAAATAAAAATATAAGTACTGAAAATGATGTTGTAACATTGACATAAAAAGTTTAAAAACATTTACAATTTTATCAGTCTTTAGGAACATATTTCTGCGTCTTATTATAGCTAGTCTAGCAAAGGATAGTAGTAGAATTAAAATATTATTCTTTTTATTACCTTTAATGACTTGGACACCGAATAGTAATATTTTATTAAAATGGACAGTGCTAAATCCTTCTGGGTAAAAATTAATTAATATAGATTTTAAATGATTAATAAACTCTGAGACATCTGGACAATTAAGAAATAAATGCTGCATATTTTCTATATCACTTAAACAAATACAACATAGAGGACTATCAATAGTTTTATACTTGAAGAGTTTCTCATATGTATATATAATGTTATGAGCTATTTTAAAATCATTTTCTATGCATTCATTGCTCTTTAAGTAATAACCTATGGATTTCCATACATTTTTCCAGTCAATATTGTAATTAAACTGGTTCCAAAAGTTAAGACTAGTGGGTTCTTTATAAAATTTCTTTCTTAGAACATTATAAAAATATTTAGATGTACAATTTGTAATTGGTATATATTCATCATTAATGTGTATATGGAGAATGATATGTTTATTAATAACATGACTTTCTTTATTAATTATAGCAAGCCAGTCATTTGGAAGGCATGAGCATATGGTTTTATAATATTTTTCAATCTTAACAATATCCACATCATCATTATCAATGGTAAACAAATCAATTATGTGGATTAAGGGTAATAAACCGGGTATAACACAATAGCATATATCAGAAACTTTTACAATCTTATTGGTAATAAAGAGATTATAATGAAGAGATTTATTATTATATAATATAAAAGGGTTATCAAATAATGGTTGGTTTAAAATGTCATTATAACTTAAAGGTGGTATTCTTTTATTATTATTAATATTGTTCCATGCAATTAAAACAGATCTATAAAAGTCTGGTATATTATGTAAGCCACCTGGAACAGGTTTTAATGCAAATATTTCAATATCTATATTCATATTATGATATAAATTAAGGAAATAAGTAAAAAGGTGTTTCCATATAGCTTGAAAGGTAGTATCATTGTATTTCTTTAAAATATTTAATCTAAAGGCGTCTTGTCTTAATACAAGTTTGGGTATATTTAAGCCGCCTTGGTCATATGAACCTAAAACAGTAGAACTTTTCACAAGAGGTGTTTTATTAAACCATATAAAATCTTTAATACATTCTTCAACTCTATTAATAATATAATTAGGTATATTTAAAACTCTCAAGGGGTACCATAACAAAGACATACATAATGAGTTAATAACACAGGATTTTCCAATCAAAGTAAGTTTCCTTTGTGACCACATGTTTAAAATTCTTTTAATTTTATTAAGTTTTAAATCCCAGTTTTTATAGTTACAAGCATTGGAATTTGGTCCTAAAAAAAAAAATATTTCAACACAATCATAAATAATTTTTACTTGTACAGGAAGTGAAATATGTTCATTTCTAACAGATTCAGCGGGTAGTAATTCAGATTTTTCTATGTTTATTTTTGCGCCAGAACATTTGCAATATGGTTGTATTTGTGTAAATGTATTTACGACTGAGTCGGTGTCTGATAGGGTTAGGGTACAATCATCTGCATGCTGGTATAGGAGTGATGGGGTGGGTGATCCTGGTATAATTATTCCTTTAATGTTTGGGTTGAATTTAATAAGTGCATTAAGGGGTTCTGCTGTAAGGACATATAATAGGGCTGAGAGTGGGCAACCTTGTCTGACTGATCTAGTGACAGGGAAAGGGCGAGATATATGGCCGCTCACTTTAACACTACTATGTATATTAGAATATAGTATTTTAACATGTTCAATAAAATTATTACCAAAATTAAAATGCTTTAGTACAGTAAAAATATAAGAATGTGAAACTCGGTCAAAAGCTTTGAGTGCATCAAGTTTTAAAATATAACATGGTATATTTTCAAAATCAACATAATTTAAAACATCTCTGATGGATGCAATATTATCAGAAATGTCACGACCGGGAATACACGACTGGTCAGGAGTAACAATAGTATTAATAATACTTCTGAGTCTCAAGGCTAAAATTCTAGAGTAAATCTTATAGTCAACATTTAATAAATTTATAGGTCTATAATTTTTCAAATGTCTTTTATCACTTTTACCTTTATAAAATAAAGTTATGACACCATGTCGCATAGTACGAGAAAGCGATTTACTAGAAATAATATAGTTTAAAATGTACAAGTAAATAGGACCTATTCACTCCAGAAGTGTAAATACCAACTCACTGTTAACCCATCATTACCGGGGGATTTCCCTTTCTGCATACCGTTAAGTGCTATATATGCTTCATGGAGTGTAATAGGCCGGTCACATGACCTGCTATTGGGTTCGCTAAGTTTACTGTCCACGTGATCACACACGATAGTCTGCTCGTGTATATCGTCTGCTTCAGGATCAGCCGTGTATAATTCTTTATAATAATCCGCACATGTATATAAAACATTACTAGAATCATCAATTAAAATATCATTTGAATCATAAATACATTTAATTACATTATTTTCCTGGTTTTTCTTCTCAAGATTTAGAAAGTATGACGTGCATCTATCAGATTCTAAGGCGTTTTTGGATTTCGATCTTAGGATGGCCCCTCGGCATTTTTTAGTTTCGAATTCTGATAATTTTCTTTCTAAATCTTGGATTTCATTTTGGTCAACTAATAAACCTCTGGACTGCTTTGCATACAAAATAGTTAATTTATTGTTTAATTCCCAAAATTCCCTTTTCTCTTTTTGATTTACTTTTCGTGCATATAAAATTGACTCTTTTTAAATACAATATTTAAGGTTGTCCTTCCAGATTAAAGGATTTTCATTGTACAGACTACAATTTAATTTATCATTAATTATTGTTTTAATAGTATCCACATAGTTAATGTTATTTAAAAGCGTGTTGTGAAATATCCACATACCAGGACCTCTGTCAACTTCACTTAAATCAAAAAGTAAGGATACCAAACTGTGATCAGATAATTTTGTATGTGTTGTCCAAATATTAGTGGTATGTGTTTTAAGTGGGTGACTTATTAATATATAATCAATCCTACTCATACGTAATGACCCGTTCACAGTTTGTGTCCTAGTAAATTGACGCTTCGATGGGTATTTGTCGCGAAATTAAGACTTACAGTAGAGCTAGCATTTGTATACATATTTCTACCTCTGTCTAAATAAGGATCTAATATATCATTAAAATCACCACAAACAAAATTCATGCGAGTTATATCAATAAAAGAAGAGACAACATTATAAAATTCACATCTGTCTTTGTAATTATTAGGGGCGTATATGGAGAATATTGATATGTCTTTATTATCTAACTGCAGATCTACCCGTATTATTCTACCCTGTTTATCCTTGAATTCTTGTGTAATAAGATTTTTATAGTTGTTTCTAAACAGAATGGTAACCCCCCGCCTTTTGTTATCTTGAAAATTACTAAAATAGCATGGACCATCCCACAAATCACTTAAAGAACGTATAAAATCATCATCCCAGAACGTTTCTTGCATGCAAACGATATCATAGTTAAAGCTGTTAAGATATGCATAAATATTTTTAATTTTTGGCAGAGCACGAAGACCGTTTACATTCAAAGACACAATTTTAGGCATTGATGAGTTTATCTTTAGGGGTACCATATAATATATATTTTAATAATGGTATATATAATCGTAAGAAATATTTATATAATGAACATAAGGTAAAAGTCAGGTCATTGGGGATAGCTTGCGGTGTGACTTTAAGCGACAAGACGAGAGCTGTATAAACATAACATAATATGTTATGTTTATACAGCTCTCGTCTTGTCGCTTAAAGCATATTATGGGTATTGTCAAAACATAAACAGATAGTCGGCGTGAAGACACGTGACTATTACCGTTATAAACAGTAACAATAATATTATTAAATTTATTGACATTTGCATACATATTAAAGTAATTTAAAAAAACAGTACATAAAATATCAATATAATTAAAGTTACAGAAATAAATTATGTTTATAAATTTGTTTTGGTCCCAGTTCAGGAGTATTAAGTTAATAGGCATTGAAATGGAACATTGGAATAAGGGATTGTAGGGTTTCTTTGGGATTATAGACTCAGCATTCTGACAATATGTATAGAAATAAATAAAGCACCACACTCTGTACATAATCTGAAAAAAGGTTGTACATGTATATAAATAAAACACGTACTTTGGCATGTCCGCTATTAGATTGGGTATTCCCGTGAAGGTACTGATTGTCGTTTTGGTAGCGAAACCTGTGAAGATGTAGATAGTAAGCGCTTACTGAATGCATCGTTAGACTCATAGCTATGTCGCCCTGTATACCTTTCGTATGTTTCTCGCCTTCGTGCTAATTCTTCATACCGCTTAAGTGACGCCGGTTTAAGATTTAATGATTGTTTGTACCGGAGTCGTGTTGAAAGATATATTTGATACCCGTCATCTTCGTTTGTCGCTCCTTCGGCCCTCGTTAGTTTCATTATGAATATGCATGTGCTCTGTATGGTTCTCGTCGACGATATTGTCACCAGCGTTAGGAATTGCGGGAGTGAATACGTCAATTTGTTTATTATGGTTGTCTTGATTGTCATTTTCTACACTGACTTCCATAGCAGACGAATTTTCGACAATTTCAGTGAAAACACTACTCACAGATTCATCTTCATTGTTATCATTGTCACTAGCTAGGGTCTGTTCTGTTGTTTTAACATGGGTTAGATCGTCGTTTATCAGGTCGTTACAAATACATGTTATTAAGCCACAAGTTGTACATTTAACTTCGATGTTTTTCTCACATTCACAAAACTTCATGAAATTTGCATTATTCATAAGGACAGGCGACTTCCTTATAAAAAGCTTCAGCGGGGAGCTTTATTTTAACTGGTTTTAAAAAAAGGGGTGACGTCATGTAGACATAAAGCATGATATATTAATTCTAGGAGTATCTGTTACTTACTAATATGAATTATTTTCACCATAGACACACTAGTAACAGATATTGGTTCACAGTAAAACGCCTTTATTTCAAAAATTGCCACTTTGAAAAATAGCTCTCTCTGTATGCTCTATACGCTTGTTATACGTTGGTTATACGTACAGATTGTATACACTCTTACTGCAATGAAAGATGCCGTTTTCAATTTTCGACCCCTTTGTTTTCCCACTCCTGACATTTAGGACTGTGGCGCAATGGTTTCATATATCAGACTACAGATTAGACTCTCCGTAAAACAAGTTTTAACATAAATATTACGATGACTTTTCGAGAAAAATACCTCTAAAAATGTTCCAAATCGTAAAAATACGACGTTTTGGATTTTCAATCTCGTTTTTCGACAACTCATGACATTTAGAGAAATTGTACAATGGTTTCACACAAAACACCATCTATTATACTGTCGATTGACAAAGTTTTAAAAAAATCGTAGGCGGCGTTTCCGAGAAACATGCGTCCAAAGTTGCCCGAAATCGTAAAAAACGTTTTGATAGAAACTTGTCGCTTTACTATCATCTGTTAGACAATTCAATTGGCTATCAAACAACATAATAATTGAACTACTCGGTAAACAACCAATGAATACATCCTATTTTATGCACAAACACCAATTTTTCTGAATTTTGTCAAAGTTCGGATACGGTAATTGGAATGTTTTGTCATTGCCTTTTTCTTACTTTTCGGAATTGCTAATTCAAGGTGAATTACTGATCTCAGTATTATGGTAGTTTCGGTCAATTTAGAATTTTCACAGAATGTGTTATATAAATATGATGGTAATTTGTCTCTTCGGATTTGGAAGTTGGGCATTCCTTGGTTGTATTGAATGCGTTGGTAGAGTGTAAGCCAATTTAGAGATTCGAACAAAGGTGTCGAATGTGAATCAGGTTTTTCATCCAAAATGCGCCTTGCCGCATCAGAATCAGAATATTATCATAGTATTATAGTAATCAGTACATGTATATTATGATCATACAGTATAACAGACCACAGTATTAGCATATATAACAAAATATGAATTATTAAAATCATACAGTATCACAGAAATGGGAATCACAGAATCAGTACATGTAAATTCATGTAAATAATCATAAAGTATCACAGAATCAGTATACATGTATAATCATAAAGCATCACAGTAATCAGAATCACAGAATCAGTACATGAACATGATCATAATATTACTTTATCGCAGAATCAGCATATGCTCATGTAGTATTAAAGTAATCAGAATCACAAAATCTGTATACAATCATACAGTATCACAGAATCAGAATATAATCCATGCAGTATCAAAGAATCGGTATATAGTTCTAACTCATCACTAGTATCATTTGTATGTGATCTTTTTAGGTAACTCTCTGTAATTATACAACAAAATATAGCAAGTAAGCGTTGGCGTGAAATGTCTATACAAAAAAATGTATGCAGTAAACTAATGAGTGGATGATAGCACATGCCATGATTGTGTTTGTCCAAAATACTAATCAACCATGAAATATCACATCAAATATTTTCTGACAGGTTTACAACCAGTGTCTCAACTGGCACTGCGTTGAAGAAAGTATTTGCAAAACATGCAAGAATAGATAGCAGTGGACAAATTTTGAAATCTATATTTATAATAATAATTTTTGAAATTATACCTAAATAAAGATTGCATTATATTGCAAATTCAAGAGGTAGACATTATATAATCACTATTCCAAAATTGTCATCAAAACCGGAAATTGATAATCAATTGCCTAAATAAAGATACACGCTTTAGATACATCTTTGCTAAGATTTTTTCAAATCTATTTAGATCTCATGTAGATAAGATAAATCTTTGGACTTGAGTCTTCCTTAAGTTTTGGACTTATGATTTTCTCTGGCCCGATGAAGTGTCACAATTACTGGAATTCAACAGGCCGGTGGACTGACTTTCATGGCAACAATATTCTTTCAAATTAAAAATATGATAAACAAGCCAACAGTGAGGCTGATGTCCCAAGGTGAAATCCCCAAAAAATAGATGACACATCTATTATTTAATCGCACATTTATTTATTTTTTTTAAAGTATCGAGCAATGAAACTATACATTAAGTTTCATTATTACTCTCTATCAGATAGAATCAAGATTATCTTGTCCAAAAGCATCGACCAATGAAATTGATTAGCTCTGCCTAGATTTAGCTCGAAATGTTACTTATTTAGCTCAGTCAAGACGTTCACTTAATGGACATCTACCAATACATCAAGTCTAAACATTCTACCTCAATCAAAAACAGCTGTTATGTTACAAAGTCATAAAGTCTTGACAAATCAAATTTCTCATCGCCCTTATCCTGAGCAGAAACTTTTCACCATCAAACTTAGTCAAGGTAATGAATGATATAATAAATCTATATTCGGTAAACAAAGTTATCATGCCCAAAAGCAGGTTGCTTATCTCTGCTTACTGTAAGCAGACAATGTTATCATCGAGCTTCATTAAGGAATTCACCTAATAAACACCTACACCAAGTTTGAACATTCTAGCTCAGTTGTTTTGTTATAAAGTCTTGTCCAATTGCTCATCGCTCTGCTTTCCCAGATAAGAAAATGCTCATTATAGAACTTAATTTCAAGGTATTGATGTTACGTAATGAAACTGTACATCAAGTAATAATACCTAATAAACACCTACATGTACACCAAGTTTGAACATTCTAGCTCAATAAAGAGAGTCATTGTATCCCAAAATGTGTGACAGACAGACGGACGAACCTATTTTAATAGTCCCCTGCTTTCTACAAAAGGCAAAGGACAAAAAAAAGTTACTCACCTTAACATATTTAAGGGTATCCCCAATTGAATCATTGATCTCTTTAATAGTACTGCTTATATGTAATTTTCTACAGGCTTCTAAAAACAAATTTAAGATTAGTTAAACATGTGTTAGGGTGAAAAATGCATGTCAGCACTTCAAAATATGTATTTTAGTTTTACAATTTGAAATTTCCATTGCTCCACCAAACCAATGTCACAGTGTTAAATAAAATACGGAACACATTTTTCAATAATACAAAATACAGTATACTAGATATTTTGCAGATTACACTTCTTCATTTTGCATAATGGCCATTTGCATAAAAGAACTTTGCATATTACTAATTATTAGAACACATACCTCACATGTACATGGGATCTACAGCGAAGCTCATTTGCATAAGATTTTTTTTTTTGATTAGTAAAGGACAAAATATGTATCGCACATTGCGCTGCGATTCTGCTGTCAGGGCAAATTTTACCTCATAGCACACTGCATGGTGTATGCCCGTTTTCATTAGCCAGTTGAAGCAGAACAGTAGGGTGTTAAACCCCCTATTTCATTTCTTTTTCCGAAACTGAAATTGACCTTGTAGATTGATCATGTAAATCATTAATCTCTGTCCTAGTCTTGACCTTTTTCGGTATAAAATCAAACATTTTTGATTCGCAGTAACTGCAAATCATTAATATGCCTGGCATTTTGGATATTGACACAAAGATTTATATCCACATTTTTCAACTCTTTCAACATGTATAATATACATGTGTTCTGGCAACATGCCGGTGAAAGGAAATCAAAATAAAAAAAACCCTGCAAAAATGATGGCCCTTTAAGTACATGTATACAAAATGCTGCTCTATGTGCAGTGGTGCTTCTCCGGTCCATAGGCCTTTTGTGCCATGTCATGAAAAATGTGCCAAATTTACATGTAGCATCTTTCAATATATTTTCCTGCAGAAGGAGGGGCTGACAAGGACAGCTGCCTAGTCGTTCGGATGGGACGAAAAACCGAGGTCCCGTGTACACATTCGAGTGCACGTAAAAGATCCCTTGGCAGTTGGAATTCGATATTAGAGTAGGCCGTAGCACCGCTGCCCGGGCAAAATTGTCCTCATAGCACACTGTATGGCGTATCCCCGTCTTCCAGAAGCCCAGGTTAGGTGCATAATAGTAGGACGTTAAACCCCATTCTATTCATTCATTCCAATTATTTTCCACTTTAAAATATCCAGACTGGCAATAAATATATTTTTAGAATTTGTGGGCAATATGCAAACAGAAAAATTGCAAATCAGTTACATTGATTGTTATACTAAAGATTTATACTGCAACATGTACCCCTACCCCCTGATCATACCACAGATTGAATCAATCTAATCTTGGTTGCAGAACTAACATTATCAAAGGAATCTGTCTAACAGCTATGTTTTACCTTCTCTGACTAACACATGTGCATAAAAACTAAAATAGGTGCAATAAAAATAAATTATGGTTTAAAATAGGCCTTGAAGAATGAAAAAAATGCAATATTTAGTCTATGATCACTCCTCTCTAACAAAAGGGTCACAGAATACACATTTTTCACAAATTTGGGGATATTTCAACGTTTCTAACCTAACATCTAACCTCAGAGGCATCCTACAAAGTTTTATTGCAATCCTTGTGCTGAAACCAAATGTCTGGACCTTCACATCAATTTCCTGATTAAAAGAAGTCAAAAAAGTGATTATGACAGAATTGACAACAAAAAGGAGGCCTGACAAGGAACAAAATTTGCATGCAACAAACCCCACAAATCTTAGATTTTGATCAAAAAATATTGAACATTAAGCTGACATTTACAGATTTACACCCGTTTTCTTCCAGGGTGTGGTCTCGTTTGCCTGACATGTCTCATGACTCTAAGTTTGACTTTAAACAAAAAAGGTTAGAAATACTTGAAATGTACAAAATAACAATTTCTTCGTGCAAAATAACATTCCTAACCGTATTTCAACCACAAACTCTAAATGTCAAAACAAATTAATAAAAGATAGTAAGCTGGCACTAACAATTTCTTCGTGCAAAATAACATTCCTAACCGTATTTGGCACTAACAATTTCTTCGTGCAAAATAACATTCCTAACCGTATTTCAACCACAAACTCTAAATGTCAAAACAAATTAATAAAAGATAGTAAGCTGGCACTGCCAGGCAGGATACGCCAACATTTTCGAGAGATTGGTAGAGAACAAACAATATTAAAAGTGATTTTTCCTACGAATAAAGGCCATAATTCTTTAAGTTACAATTTGATTTGGCAAATATCGAAAGGAATAAAGATCTTAGGGTTGTAAACATGCATGTCAAGTTTCATCAAAATCGTTTCAAAATTATGACCTCTATAGGGTCCACAACCTAAAAACGTGATTTATCGTACAATCAGGGGCCATAATCCATGAAGTTTCGATCCGATACATGCCAATATCGAAAGCAGTCGAGATCATTTCGGGATAAACCTATATTTCAAGTTTCGTCAAAATTGGATAAGAATTGTGACCTGTAGAGAGTCCACAACCTTGATATAAAATATTTTTACACTTTTCGCGTTCAAACGGTGGCCATTTTGTCTGTCAATTGTGGTACGATTTTCACGAAATCCAAACTCCACTTTCCTTTCGGTGTAACGGTGATGTACTCAGACGGTTTTTCAAATCGGATAATAACTGTGACTTCCAGAGGGACCACAAGGTAAATAATGCGATTTTTCGGACAATCAGGGGCCATAATTCAGAAAGCTACGTTCCGAAGGGCGCAATTGTCGAAAGGAACTAAGATCTTTGGGTTATAAACATGCATGTTAAGTTTCTTTAAAATTGTTTCAAAATTGTGACCTCTATAGGGTCCAAAAGCTAAAAACGTGATTTTTCGTCCAATCAGGGGCCATAATCCATGAAGTTTCAACCCGATACACGCCATTAACGAAAGCAGCCGAGATCTATATGGGATAAACCTATATTTAATGTTTCGTCAAAATTGGATAAGAATTGTGGCCTGTAGAAAGTCCACAATCTTGATCAACTATATTTTTACACTTTTCACGTTCAAAAGGCGGCCATTTCGTTCGTCAAATTTGGTCCGATTTTCATGAAATTTGAACACAGCCTTTCTTACAGTGTAACTGTGATATAATCAGACGGATTTTCAAATAGGATAATAATTATGACCTGCAGAGGGACCACAAGCTAAAAAACGCGATTTTTCGGACAATCAGGTTATAATTCAGGAAGTTACGTTACGATGGGTGCAAATATCAAAAGGAACCAAGATCCTTGGGTTATATACATGCATGTCAGGTTTCATCAAAATCGGTTCAAAATTGTGACCTCTATAGGGTCTATAAGCCTAAAAACTTGATTTTTAGTACAATCAGGGGCCATAATCCATGAAGTTACGGTCCAATACATGCCAATATCGAAAGGAACCGAGATCTAGTGGCGATAAAGCTATATTTTAAGTTTCGTTGAAATCGGATAAAAATTGTGACCTGTAGCGGGTCCACGAACAAATTGTGGACGGACGTCCGCACGGACAGACAGACGGACAAAAAGGGGCGACGACATAATACGTCCACATGAAAATGTGGGCATATAAAAAGGCTGGGATATTGCTTCCTACATGAAGGAAATGCAAGAATTTAATGTTTCAAAGAAGAAAATAATGCTTATTATGGGTAAAATTGTGGCAAAATTGAGCCAACCCCTGTTATGAACGTTTTGTACAAACCCATCTCCTGTACATTGTTAACTGGGTGTGATCAAATTTCAATTTTCTGTAGGAAAGCTAGAGCTATTTCTAACCTGACAAACTTCTAGATTCCATCTAAGTTATATTAGCAATGAAAATAAGGGCATTTTTAGACATTTTGACTCATTGAGTAGTCATGTAAGCATTAATTTCTACATTTAAATGGAAGAATCTTGAGATTTTCTGTGATTATTTCTGATTTTTAGACAAAATTAGGTGAAATTACAATACTGTTGACTTTATCAGTGCTTTCTGAGGCTGGGTAAGCCACAACTGGACTTTAAAATATTTTTCTTACTGTTAGAAATTAAATAAAAACTGATGAGATTTTATATTGAATATACGTCCACATAAAAATGTGGGCGTATAAAAAAATAAGAATTGGCTTCAGACATAACGAAAAGTCTAAATTCAGAAAAGTTAACAGCTACCTGTAGCACTAGCAGTGCTTAAATTCTAAAAAATCTTAAAATGAAATATACAGTAATCATTTGTTATTAATGAAAGTAATCTTGTTATTTAGGTGTTTTATGTTGAAACTGCAAAACTGCTAATCAAATTTGGCAAAATTTGACTGTTTAATGTGCTGCTAATCATGTCATCCGTAAAAAATTACTGCCAGTCCTGCCAGACAGCAGGGCTATAAACGGACTACTCTTGTATCGAATGTCAACTACGAAGGGGTCTTTTACACGCACGCTAATGTGTACACGGGACCTCAGGGTTGCGTTCCATCCGAACTATTAGACAGTTTACCTTGTCAGACCCTCCGTTCTGACACTAGGGTGGGGGTATCTATCTATAGACATAGCTGTCTTAATTAGTACAAATTCCAAATATCATGTTACATATCACTAAAAAGCACATTCATTACTCAAATATTTTAATAATTTTTTGGCACATTTATATTTCATAATAGAACACAGTTTTTATGGGATAGAATCACTAGTTTTATTCTAAAAGCGCGACCGTTTGACAAGTAGGCCTATCCTCTTTTTTCATACTTTGAAAAAATGAAATGAAATGGTAAGTTTAACGCCCCCTATTGTTCTGCCATACAATGTGCTATGACTATGTGGGAATATTTGCCTAAACAGCAGCGCCACGGCCTACTATATCGAATTCCAACTGCCAAGGGATCTTTTAGCTGCACGCTAATGTACAAACAGGACCTTGGTATTTCGTCACATCTAAAGATCAGACAACTGTCCTTGTCAGGCCTTCCTATATTCACCACTTACAAGGTGAAACCACGTCCGAAAATCCTGATGAACTATCTCCGCCAATGTAGGGCATGAACACGCGACCTCCTGGCTAGCGAGCCAGCACTTTACCCACTAAGTCACCGTGGCTCCCTACTTTCAGCCGGGGGTGGATGGTTGTGAGGCTTATCGAAGGCTCGGATTACCCATACCGAGAACATGATTTCACAGAAATCATTGTCATTCAGTAGACATGGTACAAGGGTTAATCAGCGAAATGGAGGTATGAGATGTGTTGTTGACGTATGGGAAAGTAGACGAGGGAGTGTAGGGAGTGATAGTTAGATGTATTATGAATGGTTAGAGTGGCTGTGGTGTTACGGTGAAATACTATGCCGCCACCGTAACACCACAGCTTTATGATTTGTTAGACAGGAGTGATGTAATAAGTGCGACAATAATAAATAACATATTTCTGATTTTATTGTCGTCTTTTCCCACTTGCACTGGTTGTACGCCATTTTGAAACTAGCTGACGAAGACAGCTCGGGCGGCTTTTGCTCGACTCCGGGCTACTCTGTCAGTATCTTACAAACGTATTTAGTTCGCGTAAGCCTTTTAACGAGAGTTGCCAGGCAACGAAACATACGCCCACAGCAGCACATCGTCCGGGCAGTAATCAAGGCTTGTCGCATATATTACTTTTTTCGTTAATGAAACATTTATAATACACTAAAATATGATTATTAAAGTCAATCGGTTATTAACTTTAGCCTCTAGAGGGTCCATAAGATTTTTTGAAGTGATCAAGGGCCATAACTCTGACAGTAATTATCGGAAATTGCTGAAAATCAACGGGCTTCTTCGTCACATGACCTAAACTCTGTGTATAAATTTAAAGTCAATCGGATATTAACTTTGGCCTCTAGAGCATTCACAAGAATTTACCAAGTGATCAAGGGCCATAACTCTGACAGTAATTATCGGAAATCGAAAAATAGGCTTCTTCGTCGTATGACCTTAAACACCGTGTATAAATTTAAAGTCAATCGGTTATTAACTTTAGCCTCTAGAGCGTCCACAAGATTGTTTGAAGTGATCAAGGGCCATAACTCTGACAGTAATTATCGGAAATTGCTAAAAATCAATAGGCTTCTTTGTCTCATGACCTTAAATACCGTGTATAAATTTAAAGTCAATTGGATATTAACTGTAGCCTCTGGAGCGTCCACAAGCAATTGTGGACGCCGGACCGACGGACGGACGGACCGCACTTACTACACTCGTCACTAATAATAATAATAATAATCACGTCATTTTACAAGGGTAGCAAATTCGGCCTGAGGCCTTTTTCCAATTTGGCCCTTGGCACAGATCGTGCGAATGTCTTCGACCATTACTTCAGGAAGAAACCGAAGAACTCGGGGGAAACCTGCCTGATCGGACGGGAGACCGAATATCCCTCTCACTTACAACGATAAAGTTCATGCCCTGAGCTGGGATTGAACCCTCGTTGCATTGGTAAGAAGCCGCCTCTCTTTTTTTTCTTGTAAAATGTTTATTCACAAAAATTATATGTATACAAGATAGTATTTACAACATTTCACAATTTCCAAATATGCAATTCATTTTATATCTATTCGAAGTGTAAATTAAGAATTAAGTGTATATACACGCAAAACTATAAAACATTAAAGTCCAATACTAAGAACAAATATTTTTTATTTTTTATAAACTATATAGAATGAGAGTTGAGTATTTATAAAAGAGTAAAAAATAATAAAATATATTATTTACAATTAAAATCTTTGCCTGTCAAATTATACCGGTTTAAGTATGTCAGTAGCAATACTAGAATATGCTACAGGTTACTTATTATAAACCTCAACTTTATAAATATTGAACTATATACTGATTTAGACATAATTGAGACCTATTGTGAGGAAGGAAACAGTTTTAGAATAAGAGCTTTGGTATAATTTCTTAATAAACAGGTTGTTAATAGAGCTTTGAATATGGAGGTATTGGTGTGTTGTAACCACAGTGTCAGTCAGAAAAAAAGGTTTAAACTTAAAATATAGTATTTAATGTATCAGAATGTACTATATTTGGCGACTTTAATGCAAGATAAACATAGTATAAGCAAGAAAATTGTTTGTACTTCAGAAATTGTTGAGAAAATTTTATGTAAAGGTTTGCAATAGCAAATTCCAATGTTAAAATTTTTGAGAGGACTTGATAAAAAGGATTACTATGGCTTATATAGGATAATTAGGGCTGGATAGTAAAGACTTAAACTACTGACCCAGACTCAGTGTTTACGTTTATATGACATAATAATTCAAGATAGCTGCTTTAGGAAACGAGTATTTTCTGTTAATATGATGTCACAAGAGAGATATTCTCGGTTTTAAAACCAGGTGAAGATTATTTTTACGTTAGTTTTAAATGTTTTAAAGGTTGTAAAACGTGTCGTCTGCGCTCGACAGACTGTGTTACCCAGACTGTGTAGCACGCGATCACGTGACTACAACTCTTTACACGCTTCTCGTCAACAGTAGACAAGCCGACACAAACTAGGTCACGGCTATCCGACTCCTATACATATTATAATATTCAATTTACACCCTTTTTAATTAACACACCTTTTCTAGAGTTATAATTCGGATCTTATTTTTTTTTATCAAGATTCGTAGGTATTTACCTTGTTTGCTAGATTTTTATACGGCAAACGTATAAAACCTTAACCTATTACTCAATGATAAGCTTCCGCTGCAAAAAAGAGTTGTCGTTTTTTATTAAGAGTATCATGTGCGGCAGGTTAGTTTGCTTCTAAAATCGCTGTTCTCCGTTCCAAAAAATACAAAAGTAATTTTCTACCAGACAACCATGGTTCTATTCACCGAGACTAGATAATTTCTCTCGGTGTAAGGATATTATCGCTATGAATATACGTTCATACACTGTTGAGAAAATAATCCCGTTGGTTTGCTTAGCAACAATTTGAGCATGGATCAACACTGTACTAAAAAAAGGGTGCGTAATAAATATGAACGGTCTTCAAACATTCGGTTTATAATTAGCGATACACAGGTACAGTGGCAAGTGTTATGCTAAACAGACCTAATACCTCAAAAGTACCTACGCGCGAAATCCGAGATTTTGGTACATGTTAAACAATAAAAATAGTGCCCGTGCGCGTGCCAGTAATAGAAAAACTAAGAGTTCGCGCATAAAAAATGCACGAACGTACCAGGCGCGATGTCATCCAGCGAATTACATACTGCATTCTGCATGTAGCTTGATTTGCCGTTATTGTATATTATTTTATGCCAGTTTGATCTCCGCCTATTGACCTTGTAGAGTGATCACATAAATTATTAATTTCAATCCTAGTCCGGCCTTTTTTTCGTATGCAAATGAGCTTTGCTGTAGATCCTATATGAAAAGTTCTATTATGCATTTGCAAAAAGCTTTATCATACTGTATTTGGTATTATTGAAAAGTATCTGTATTTTAACATTACAAATTACAAGTATAGTGGAGCAATGGAAATTGAAAATTGTAAAACTAAAATACGTATTTTGAACTACATGTACTGATGTCTGACAGTGACATATGTAGTTTGTATAGTATGAACATATGAAAATAATATTGGCAACATTATGCCGTTATCTCCTTCCATACAATTACCGGTAATCATTGAAACTCAATACAATTCTTCGTCCTGTGACCTTAAACGGTGCATATAATTCTAAACTTAATCGGATTATGACTTTAGTTTCCAAATAATCAAGCGCTATATTTCTGGCAGTAATTACCACAATTTGTTGAAAATCAGTATGCTTCTTCGTTTGAATGTTTTGTATAGTCAAAAAAAAAAGTTTGAACGCCAGAAGGTTAACAAATTAAAAACACAAAATTTCGCCTCGGCAGTAATTGTAGTCTCAATATGCCAGATCGCATTTGAATACGTGCAATGAGGGCTCACACTGTCTTTCATTCTTTTCCGTCAAAATGGATAATAATTTTTATATATAAAAAATGAGCATACAAAAGTCGCCAGTACGACAGCAAGCCAAAATGATAGGTCGCTAGTAGCGTGTGTGTTTTTTTTCCAAATTCCTATTTCTGACTTGCATTTTGGCTTGTATAGGTTAGGGCTGTCGGTAATTTTTCAAATATGATTAGCAGTACTGCTGATCAAAAAGTCCAATTTTCCATTAGCAAATTTAAAGATAGTAAGCTGGCACTGCCAGGCAGGATACGCCCACATTTTCGAGAGATGGTTAGAGAACAAGCAAAATCGAAAGTGATTTTTCCTACAATCAAAGGCTATAATTCATTAAATTAAAATTTGATATGCACAAATATCGAAAAGAATCAAGATCTTTAGGTTATAAACATGCATTTCAAGTGTCATCAAAATCGAATTAAAATTGCGACCTATACTGGGTCCACAACCTTGATATACCATATTTTGACACTATTAGCGTACAAACGGTGGCCATTTTGTCTGGCAATTATGGTCCGATTTCCCTGAAATTCAAACTCAACCTTCCGTATGGTGTAACGGCGATAGAGTCAGGTTTTTTAAATCGGATAATACACGTGACCCCCAGAGGGACCATAGGCGATTTTTCGGACAATCAGGGGCCATAATTCAGGAAGTTATGAATTGATATGTGAAAATAACGAAAGGAACAGTATTCGCGTACAAACGGCAGCCATTTTGTATGGCAATTTTGTTCCGAATTTAACATTCCTTAGGGTGTAACGGTGATATAATCAAACGATTTTTTAAATCAGATAATAGTTGTGACCTCCAGAGGGACCACAAGCTAAACAAAGACGATTTTGCGTATAATCAGGGGCCGTAATTCAGGAAGTTACGATCCGATATGCGCAAATATCGAAAGGAACCAAGATCTTTGGGTTATAACCGTGCATTTCAAGTTTCATCAAAATTGAATTAAAATTGTGATCTCTACAGGGTCCACAACCTTGATATACCATTTTTTAACAGTATTCGCGTACGAATGGCGGCCATTTTGTATGGTAATTTTGGTCCGATTTTCCCGAAATTTGAACTCAACCTTCCTTAGGGTATAACGGTGATATAATCAAACGATCGGTTTTAAATCGGTTAATTATTCTAACCTCCAGAGGGACCACAAGCTAAACCAAGACGATTTTGCGTATAATCAGGGGCCATAATTCAGGAAGTTACAATCCGATATGCGCAAATATTGAAAGGAACCAAGATCTTTGGGTTATAACCATGCATTTTAAGTTTCATCAAAATCGAATTAAAATTTTGACCTCTACAGGATCCACAACCTTGATATACCATTTTTTAACAGTATTAACGTACGAATGGCGGCCATTTTGTATGGCAATTTTGGTCCCATTTTTCTGAAATTCAAACTCAACCTTCCTTAGGGTGTAGGGGACGTGAATTTGGCTCGTTGTTCGTTATTCGTTGTTCGTTATTGGCGAATAACGAACAACGAGCTGGTTTGTTGTTCGTTATTGGCGAATAACGAACAACGAGCTGGTTCGTTATTCGTTATTCACCAGATATGGAATTATTACCATAAAAAAGGCACTTTAGAAAGAATATGCCGGGAGTGTGTTTTTATGAGTCTAATTGGTTAATAAATCTTAAAAATCTTGGGAAAAAGATTCTAACAGTCTGTTTTTCTCCCCGAACAACTAGCAGTTTCATATTGGTGAATAACGAACAACGAGCTGGTTTGTTGTTCGTTATTGGCGAATAACGAACAACGAGCTGGTTCGTTGTTCGTTATTCACCAGATACGGAATTAATGACACAATAAAGGCATTTTCAGAGAGAATATGCCGGGAGTGGGTTATTATGAATCTAATTGGTAAATAAATCTTCAAGATTCTGACAGTCTGTGTTACTTATTCCTTATCTGGTGAATAACGAACAACGAGCTGGTTTGTTGTCTTTTATTGGCGAATAACGAACAACGAGCTGGTTCGTTGTTCGTTATTCACCAGATATGGAATGAGTAACATAATAAAGGCCCTTTTAGAGAGAATATGCCGGAAGTGGGTTTTTACACGCCTAATTGGTTAATAAATCTTCAAAATCTTGGGAAAAAGATTCGAACAGTCTGTTTTTCTACCCGAACAACTATTAGTTTCATATTTGTGAATAACGAACAACGAGCTGGTTCGTTGTTCGTTATTCACCAGATAAGGAATTAGTAACATAATAAAGGCACTTTAAGAGAGAATATGCCGGGAGTGGGTTTTTATGAGTCTAATTGGTTAATAAATCTCAAAATCTTGGGGAAAAGATTCTAACAGTCTGTTTTTCTACGCGAACAACTAGCAGTTTCATATTGGTGAATACCGAACAACGAGCTGGTTTGTTGTTCTTTATTGGCGAATAACGAACAACGAGCTGGTTCGTTGTTCGTTATTCACCAGATATGGAATAAGTAACATAATAAAGGCACTTTTAGAGAGAATATGCCGGGAGTGGGTTTTTACACGCCTAATTGGTTAATAAATCTTCAAAATCTTGGGAAAAAGATTCGAACAGTCTGTTTTTCTACCCGAACAACTAGCAGTTTCATATTGGTGAATAACGAACAACGAGCTGGTAAGAATCTTTTTCCCAAGATTTTGAAGATTTATTAACCAATTAGAGTCATAAAAACCCACTCCCGGCATATTCTCTCTAAAAGTGTCTTTATTATGTTACTAATTCCATATCTGGTGAATAACGAACAACGAACCAGCTCGTTGTTCGTTGTTCGTTATTCGCCAATAACGAACAACAAACCAGCTCGTTGTTCGTTATTCACCAATATGAAACTACTAGTTGTTCGGGTAGAAAAACAGACTGTTAAAATCTTTTTCCCAAGATTTTGAAGATTTATTAACCAATTCGACTCATAAAAACCCACTCCCGGCATATTCTCTCTAAAAGTGCCTTTATAATGTTACTAATTCCATATCTGGTGAATAACGAACAACGAGCTGGTTTGTTGTTCGTTATCGGCGAATAACGAACAACGAGCTGGTTCGTTATTCGTTATTCACCAGATATGGAATTATTACCATAAAAAAGGCACTTTAGAAAAAATATGCCGGGAGTGTGTTTTTATGAGCTGGTTCGTTGTTCGTTATTCACCAGATACGGAATTAATGACACAATAAAGGCATTTTTAGAGAGAATATGCCGGGAGTGGGTTTTTACACGCCTCATTGGTTAATAAATCTTCAAAACTTGGGAAAAATATTCAAACAGTCTGTTTTTATACCCGAACAACTAGCAGTTTCATATTGGTGAATAACGAACAACGAGCTGGTAAGAATCTTTTTCCCAAGATTTTGAAGATTTATTAACCAATTAGAGTCATAAAAACCCACTCCCGGCATATTCTCTCTAAAAGTGTCTTTATTATGTTACTAATTCCATATCTGGTGAATAACGAACAACGAACCAGCTCGTTGTTCGTTGTTCGTTATTCGCCAATAACGAACAACAAACCAGCTCGTTGTTCGTTATTCACCAATATGAAACTGCTAGTTGTCGTGTAGAAAAACAGACTGTTAGAATCTTTTTTCCAAGATTTTAAAGAATTATTAACCAATTAGGCGTGTAAAAACCCACCCCCGGCATATTCTCTCTAAAAGTGCCTTTATTATGTTACTGATACCATATCTGGTGAATAACGAACAACGAACCAGCTCGTTGTTCGTTGTTCGTTGTTCGCCAATAACGAACAACAAACCAGATCGTTGTTCGCTATTCACCAATACGAAACTACTAGTTGTTCGGGTAGAAAAACAGACTGTTAGAATCTTTTTTCCAAGATTTTGAAGAATTATTAACCAATTAGGCGTCTAAAAACCCACTCCCGGCATATTCTCTCTAAAAGTGCCTTTATTATGTTACTAATTCCATATCTGGTGAATAACGAACACCGAACCAGCTCGTTGTTCGTTGTTCGTTATTCGCCAATAACGAACAACAAACCAGCTCGTTGTTCGTTATTCACCAATATGAAACTACTAGTTGTTCGGGTAGAAAAACAGACTGTTATAATCTTTTTCCCAAGATTTTGAAGAATTATTAACCAGTTAGGCGTGTAAAAACTCACTCCCGGCATATTCTCTCTAAAAGTGCCTTTATTATGTTACTGATACCATATCTGGTGAATAACGAACAACGAACCAGCTCGTTGTTCGTTGTTCGTTATTCGCCAATAACGAACAAAAAAACAGCTCGTTGTTCGTTATTCACCAATATGAAACTACTAGTTGTTCGGGTAGAAAAACAGACTGTTAGAATCTTTTTTCCAAGATTTTGAAGAATTATTAACCAATTAGGCGTCTAAAAACCCACTCCCGGCATATTCTCTCTAAAAGTGCCTTTATTATGTTACTAATTCCATATCTGGTGAATAACGAACAACGAACCAGCTCGTTGTTCGTTGTTCGTTATTCGCCAATAACGATCAACAAACCAGCTCGCTGTTCGTTATTCACCAATATGAAACTACTAGTTGTTCGGGTAGAAAAACAGACTGTTATAATTTTTTTCCCAAGATTTTGAAGATTTATTAACCAATTCGACTCATAAAAACCCACTCCCGGCATATTCTCTCTAAAAGTGCCTTTATTATGTTACTAATTCCATATCTGGTGAATAACGAACAACGAACCAGTTCGTTGTTCGTTGTTCGTTATTCGCCAATAACGAACAACGAACCAGTTCGTCGTTCGTTATTCACCAATATGTAACTGCTAGTTGTCGGATAGAAAAACAGACTGTTAGAACCTTTTTCCCAAGATTTTGAAGATTTATTAACCAATTAGACTCAGAAAAACCCACTCCCGGCATATTCTCTCTAAAAGTGCCTTTATTATGTTACTTATTCCATATCTGGTAAATAACGAACAACAAACCAGCTCGTTGTTCGTTATTCACCAATATGAAACTGCTAGTTGTCGGGTAGAAAAACAGACTGTAAGAATCTTTTTCCCAAGATTTTGAAAATTTATTAACCAATTAGACTCATAAAAACCCATTCCCGGCATATTCTCTCTAAAAGTGCTTTTATTATGTTACTAATTCCATATCTGGTGAATAACGAACAACAAATCAGCTCGTTGTTCGTTGTTCGTTATTCGCCAATAACGAACAACACACCAGCTCGTTGCTCGTTATTCACCAATATGAAACTGCTAGTTGTTTGGGGAGAAAAACAGACTGTTAGAATCTTTTCCCCAAGATTTTGAGATTTATTAACCCATTAGACTCATAAAAACCCACTCCCGGCATATTCTCTCTAAAAGTGCCTTTATTATGTTACTATTTCCATATCTGGTGAATAACGAACAACGAACCAGCTCCTTGTTCGTTATTCGCCAATAACGAACAACAAACCAGCTCGTTGTTCGTTATTCGCGAATAACGAACAACGAATAACGAACAACGAGCTACCGTCACGTCTCCTAGGGTGTAACGGTGATATAATCAAACGTTTTTTTTAAATCGGATAATTATTGTAACCTCCAGAGGGACCACAGGCTAAACCAACACGAATTGCGTAAAATCAGGGGCCATAATTCAGGAAGTTACAATCCGATATGCGCAAATATCGAAAGGAACCAAGATCTTTGGGTTATAACCATGCATTTCAAGTTTCATCAAAATCGTATTTAAATTGTGATCTCTACAGGGTCCACAACCTTGATATACCCTTTTTTAACAGTATTTGCGTACGAACGGCGGCCATTTTGTATGGTAATTTTGGTCCGATTTTTCCGAAATTTGAATTCAACCTTCCTGAGGGTGTAACAGTGATATAATTTTTCAAATCGGATAATAATTGTAACCTCCAGAGGTACCACGAGCTAAAAATAGGTGAATTTTCGGACAATCAGGGGCAATAATTCAGGAATTTGCGTTCCGATAGGTGCAAATATCGAAAGGAACCAAGATCTTTGGGTTATAAACATGCATGTAAAGTTTCATCAAAATCGGTTCAAAATTGTGACCTCTATAGGGTCCACAAGCTAAAAACGTGATTTTTCGTACAATCAGGGGCCATAACCCATGAAGTTTTGATCCGATACATGCCAATATCGAAAGCAGCCGAGATCTTTTGGGGATAAACCTATATTTTAAGTTTCGTCAAAATCGGACAAGAATTGTGACCTGTAGAGAGTCCACAAACAATTGTGGACGGACGGACGGACGTCCGGACGGACGGACGGACATGGGCGACGACATAATACGTCCACATGAAAATGTGGGCGTATAAAAATTGATTAGTAGCAGTTTTTCAGTTTCAACATAAATCCTAAATAACAAGATTACTTTAATTTATAACAAATGATTAGATTTCATTCTTGAGATTTTTTAGAACTTTAGTACTGCTACAGGTAGAGCAGCTGTGAACATTTCTGAATGTAGACTTTTCGTTATTTCTGAAGCTAATTCTTGGAAGTGGCTTCTGAAGTCCCACTCATTTTAATTCTTATTACTTCGTTAGAAAACAATTTTCTCTGCTTTTTATCATTTTTTACCTTTTTTTCATTTTTTTTATGTATTTTACAAATAAACTCGATTAACTAGACGCACACGTTATAAAAAATGATATTTTACAGGAATTCTTACTTTGATTTCTCATTTTTGTTTACACATATCTATTTTTTATAATTTATTGACAATACGTGAAGGATTATACACTGAATTTATTTTTTTCAAATTGAATACTGATATATAATGACTCTAAATGGACATGTCTTGCAACATGAGTGACCGTACTACTTGATTCCCTATTTAATAGTCCCAATTCATAGTCATGTTCCTGTATTATAGTATAATGAATTGAGTCTGGGTACTTCAAGAAGAAAATGTCACACAGAGAATTTAGTTTTCCTTATAAAAGTCTTTGATATTTTATACATGTTGAAAGTGTGGAGAAATGTGGATAAAAATCTTTGTGACAATATCCAAAATGAAAGGCATATTAATGATTCTCAGTTACGTTAGATTTATTTTTTGACAAACTATATCGCAAATTCAGCTGCGTCCCACTGCGATACTGGTTGTCGGCAGTCCTGCTTCTTACTCACATCAATAAATTCAAAAATATGACTAAGCCGAAAAGACGGTATACAAGCCAAAATACAAGTCGAAAATAAGAAATTAGGAAAAAACGAGGGGCGCTATTATCGCTTTGTGTTATTTCTTAATTTTCTATTTTCGACTTGTATTTTGGTTTGTACCGTCTTTGTGGCCTTCTTACCAACATCAATCAATACAAAAATATGACTTAAGTTGAAAGTCGACAAGACGGTATACAAGCCAGGATGGAAGTCGTAACTTCTACTTTTGGCTTGTATATATACTGTCTTGTCACCTTCTTACTAGGGGTGTGACAATTAGTCGGTTTAGTCAGAGTCGGTTCGGTTTTACCTAAAAACCGGTTCAAGTTTTGGGAAATCGATAGTCGTCTAAAAAATACGTCATCACCAGTAATAAGAGAAAAACCCATCCAGCAATAATAATACCAACAATAACTCAAGTTTAGGCAAACTTTATATAGGACACGACATAGCAGCATACAATTATAAAGTGAGCACGGGAACCAAGCGAAAACGGAAGTGCCAGCCGGTCTTACTTGGCTACAGGGCACTTTAATGTCCAACTTGATTCCATACAAGTAAAATATGCATGGCGCATGTCATAGCTATAACAAGCCAACAGTGAGGCTGATGTCCCCAGCCGAAATCACAAAATAATAAGATGACACATATTATTTAATCGAACTTTTTTTTTTTCAAAAGCATCGAGCAATCAAACTACCACACTGATGCCGCAGTGAATATTCGATTGGCCGCTAGTATCACTGATAAAGACGACATCTATGCTTCTTAATTCTGCCAAATATTAACTTTTTCCTCCGACAAAATAAATTCTAAAACATTTTTTTGAAGTATAAGAAAAATGAATAAAGGTGTTTGAAGTATATCTGGATAACAAATATTTCATACTTAGCTTAAATAGATACAGAACTAATCTTTTTGGCGTTATAAACGCCATCTTAATTTGTTGGTAAAGATTAGAATGTGACGTCACCCATTGAACTATAGTGGTCTGACCTTTCAACTGTCAGTCATCTTGGACAAAGATAAAAGTCGGTTGTCTTTAACTTTGTAAAACAAATTGTCAAACTACATGTATACACAAAGTTTGATCACTCTCTATCAGATAGAATCAAGATTATCTTGTCCCAAAGCATGGAACTATGAAATTGATTAGCTGTTCTTAGCTTTAGCTCAAAATATTAATTATTGAACTAAGTCAAGACATTCGCATAATTATCATCTACCTCAATTATAAGGAGAGTTATTGTGTTCAAAAGTTTTGACCAATCAAAGTGCTTATCGTTCTGCTTACCCTCAGCAGAAAATGTTGATTATCGAACTTGGTCAATGTATCGTTGTAATAAAGCTATACACCAAGTGTCAGCACTCTCACCTAATCAGAACTTAATAAACATCAACCAATCAAATTGCTTATTTTTTTTTTTTAAACAATATTTTATTCAGATATTGAAAAGGATTGAGGAACAGGCATAGCCTATATGACCTCTCTCCTAAATAAAATAAATAATATGAATATGTAAAGTAAATAAGTGAGTAAACAATAAAACAATATAATGAATACTTAATCCACAACATTTGATATATACATATTTACACATTGGCTACGCAGTTGTTCATGTTCGCATTTTGATCGATGAAGATGTTATACTGATCTCAAAACCTTCTGCTAATGTCAAAAAACATATGGACCTTTTCAAAGATTTCTAACGAAATATGACTACTGTTTGCACCGTATAAAAGATTATGTGTATTGATAAAATTTGGTGGTAAAAGACCTATTGATATTTTACGTGCATCAGAATGTAAGGAGCAATGTAAAAGAAAATGATCGGTATCTTCGAAGGAATGACCGCAACCACACTCGGGACCGTCCGAAATATGCCTTAAAAACTTATGACCATTTAAGTCACTGCAAGAGAGACGAAGACGACTATGTATTATTTGGTTTTTACGTTTGCCAAAGTTGAAATAAGGGGGTATATTTGTATCTTTATTAATTAATTTGGTTTTAAATTTATTTATAGAGGTCGAATTTCTAATACTTATATCAAGGTTATTCCATTCTTTTATGGTAGAAGGTATAAAGGATTTAGAGAATAAAGTTGTTCGACAAAAGTAATCAGTTAAATTTTTGCTGTTACGAAGATTATACGGAGTACTGGAAAACTGAATTAAATTATGGTGGTATGGAGGGGTTAACTGATTAATAATTTTGTACATTAAAATGAGTTTGTGACGCCTTCTTCTCTCTTGCAGAGTGATAAATCCTGTTTCTTCATATAATAACCTATGACTGGTACCCTTCACAGCCCCGCATATAGTCCTGAGTGCATCTAGTTGTAAGTGTTCTAATTTGTTTTTTAGTTCGTCTGTGCACCCATCCCAAATTACGTCACAATAGTCAAAATGTGGGAGAATAAAAGAGGAATATATAGTTTTCAAGGTATTTCTATTAAGGCGGCGTTTTAACGACCTAAGGCAATTAATCATTTTACTCGTTTTACTCAAAATTATGTTTACATGTATGTCCCATTTGCAGTTTTTCTGAAAAGTCAATCCCAAATGTCTGTGTTGATAAACTTCTTTGATAGGAATCCCGTCTAAATTTAGTGTAGGTAACAGTGGGTCTCGTTTAGTAGTCAGTGCAAGTGATTCAGTTTTCAACGGGTTAAAGGAAACCAACCATGTTTTTGCCCATTTGTTTAACATTTCAAGGTCACTATTCAAGACAGTCGCGCATGCGGTTGGGTCATTAATTTTAAGATAAATGCTAGTGTCATCCGCAAAAAGTCGAATATTCGATTTTATGTTCTTAACGATATCATTTATATATATGAGAAAGAGAAGGGGACCGAGGACAGAGCCCTGGGGTACGCCAGCTAGAACGGTCTTGGGATCAGAGGACACTCCACTTACAACGACGCTTTGCTTTCTTTCATATAAATATTGTTTAAACCATTGAATCAAGTCTCCTCTAATTCCAGCAGCCCCAAGCTTTCGACACAGTGCAGCATGCCACACCCTGTCAAATGCCTTACTGATGTCACAGAACACCGTCCTCGTATACTGGCCCTCGTCTATTGGTTGACAAAAGAAGTGCGTAAGGTCAATTAGTTGATAGGTAGTTGAGTCACCGTGCATAAAACCGCTTTGTAAGTTAGTTATGATTGTATTATCCCTCATGAAGTTAAAGACATGCTTGTAAATACATTTTTCGAAAACTTTCACAATGATGCTCAAAAGGGAAACTGGTCTGTAATTGCCGCATTCAGAAGGGTCGCCTTTTTTCAGTATTGAAATAACATTAGCTGATTTCCAGATTATCGGTACAGTTTTTGTCGAAAGGGAGAGATTGAATAGATTACATAAAGGGTTACATATTTCAGATGAGATGTAATTTAATAACTTGCCATTTATGTGATCAGGCCCAGTAGCTTTGGAGGTATCTAATGATAAAATCATGTCTTTAACTTGAGGTGATAGTGTAAGATTGCTGAGTGAGTTTGGGTTGTGTTCAAGTTCAGGAAGCTGTGCATTGGCTGTGTCAAGTTGAGACTGGTTGATAAAGAAGTCATTTAAGCAGTTTGCCTTATCCAAGGGGGTGGAGAAATGGTCGCTGCCGAAGTTATCTAAACAGCCAGATTCTAAAATATATCCTGGACAATTTGTAAGAATAATATCGATGTAGCTTGTATTTTCGTTGTTATCATATCGCGTGGGATCATTTATTATTTGCTTAAAGTTAAAAAGAGCAATCGATGTATGAATAAAAGTATTAAATTTAGTTAACATATCTATATTAAAATCTCCAAAAATAAAAATCTTTTCAATTTCATCAGAAGCGGCAAGTGAAATTGATTGGGAAATTAAGTCATTTGTATCCTTCGTGGAATTAGGGGGTCTATAGAAAGTACCTATAAGAAGATTATTACTATTGATGATTGTTTCTATCCAAATGCCCTCTGCGCTGTCGATTTCCAAGTCAAGCCTCCTTTTGAAGAAAATAAAGTGCAACTCCCCCACCCTGTCCGTCAGTCCTGTCTTTCCTTATAATGGGGTGGAATTCGGGAATAAAAAGTGAATCAGAAGATATACTTTTGTCAAGCCAAGTTTCTGTAATGAGAATAAAATCGTAATTATCAAAAAGTTCAGCTCTAATCAAATCAACTTTATGACGTAGACTCCTTACATTTAGATGTACAAGTGAAACATTATGATTGGGACCAGGGTTGGTTTCGACATCACCAGAAAGTAGTAAGATCAGTTGAATAACCATAAACGAAACTGAAAATAGAAAGCAAATACATATAGGAGATATAAAATAATAATAAAAGGCGACCTTATTAGGCTTTCACCATTGAAAATGGTGAAAGACTATTGTTATTACTAAGATTATTCTTCTTATTATTATTATTATTATTTTTTATTGGGGGAAGCTAGATCTCAGGAAGTATAAGAGATAGAGGTCTGAAGTTTGATTTTCTCTCGTGAAACTGGGTATTGGCTAGTGCTTAAATGTAAAACGAAATTTGTACGCATAGCGGAAATAACTGAAATCTTTAACGTGCACGCAAATTGAAAATCGGCCACAATTCTGCTAATTCTCAACCGATATTTCAGATAGTTACATTTTTGGGTAGCTGGCGACATTTCTAAACGTCGATTTTAGAAAATTTGTCGCTCTAATTTTTTCGGTGAAAATTGGAAAATTTTCAAAATTTTCTCAAATTGTTAAATTTTAGAATTTTGAAATTTAACTTGTATATTTGGATAGCTGACATCAATCCGATTCCAGTGATATAAGTTATGTTTCGAAATTCTGATTTTGATTTTGGTCGATTTTTGACGATTTTTGCGAGATTTAGTCAAAAACGGCTCCAGCGATTTTTCGGAAACTTAAGGAATATGAAGCCGAAGGAACAAAGAAGTCCATGAACTATAAATGAAAATCCTCTAATCACCGGAAGTAGTCAAGAAAGGTATCCAAATTTGGACAAAATTGTCAAAAATTGATGCCTGTGCGTAAAATGCGATGTATTCATTGTTTGTTTACCGAGTAGTTCAATTATTATGTTGTTTGATAGCCAATTAAATTGTCTAACAGATGATACTATAGCGACAAGTTTCTATCCAAAATTGAAAAAGTTATTGGACTTTGAAATGTGACGTTTTTTACGATTTCGGGCAACTTTGGAGGCATGTTTCTCGGAAACGCCGCCTACGATTTTTTTTAAAACTTTGTCAATCGACAGTCTAATAGATGGTGTATTGTGTGAAACCATTGTACAATTTCTCTAAACGTCATGAGTAGTCGAAAAACGAGATTGAAAATCCAAAACGTCATATTTTTTACGATTTGGACCATTTTAGAGGTATTTTTCTCGAATAGTCATCGTAATATTTTTTTTAAAACTTGTTTTACGGAGAGTCTAATCTGTAGTCTGATATATGAAACCATTGCGCCACAATCCTAAATGTCAGGAGTGGGAAAACAAAGGGATCGAAAATTGAAAATGGCATCTTTCATTGCAGTAAGAGTGTATACAATCTGTACGTATAACCAACGTATAACAAGCGTAAAGAGCATACAGAGAGAGCTAATTTTCAAAGTGGCAATTTTTGAAATAAAGGTGTTTTACTGTGAACCAATATCTGTTACTGGTGCCTCTATGGTAAAAATTATTCATATTAGTAAATAACAGTTACTCCTGGAATTAATATCCCATGCTTTATGTCTACATGACGTCATCCCTTTTAACCAGTTAAAATTAAGCCCCCCGCTGAAGATTTTTTTATATAGAAGTCGCCTTTTTTTATTATTAATTTAAATTTCATGCTTATCATTTGTTGCGGCTTTTGGTTAAATCTGAGACTAAAAGGTCTATTTTTTTTGTCCCATTCGGAAAACTGGGTTTATTATATTCAATTTACAATACATGTATATCTCCGAAACTATAACAGGTAGAGTTCTGTTTACTGTTTTTTCATACAGTTAGTAATTATTACTATTGCGAAAGTTGCCAAGAGACGGGAAGTGGTGTAAATCTTTAACGTGCACAAAAATTGAAAACATGCTCTAATTATGTCAATTTCCAACGGATTTTTGAAAAAGTTATATTTTTGTACAGCTAGGAATATTGCGGATGTCATAACGACTGAATTGAGACCGGAAGTGGTGTAAATCTTTAACGTGCACGAAGATTGAAAATAGGCCATAATTATGTCAATTTCCAACGGATTTTTGAAAAAGTTATATTTTTGTACAGCTAGGAATATTGCGGATGTCATAACGACTGAATTGAGACCGGAAGTGGTGTAAATCTTTAACGTGCACGAAGATTGAAAATAGGTCATAATTATGTCAATTCCCAACTGATTTTCGAAAAAGCTATATTTTTGTAGAGCCGGTGATATTGCGGGTGCGATAAAGGTCGAATTGCAATACCACGCAGTTCTCCTTTTTTCCTAAAAATTTGAAAATGTACTGAAATTGTAATGTATTTTAGAATTTTTGAGTCTTTGATTGCGCATTTCGATTTCTGACGTCTGTAGGATTCTACCAATCCAAGTTCATAACGTTGTAAATTGTTCAACTATATTTTTCACTTTACTTCTATCGTAATGCGCATGCACAGAAATTGTCAATATCTGAGTTGTTTAAGTGTGTGTGTGTTTGTGATGGTGCGTGTGTGTGTGTTTTAAGGGGTGAGTGGTGGGCATTTTGTGCTGCCTTGGGTAAGGTGAAAGCCTTCAGCCTTGCAAGCAAGTCTAGTAAGTAATTGAAATTGAATTGTAACGATATCTAAATACAGACAAAAATAATTCGCAGGATATATATTCTAAGATGTAAAACAACTCCGTAGCCAAACTATTTACAGGAGAAATTAAATTTGAATTTTGAACATATTTACAACATTTAATACATATTAATACATCCGGGAATTGCATATACATATACCAAAAAAAAATTGGTATAATTAATGCAACTGGCGGAGACATTGAAGTTAAAAGCGATGAGAAAATATATGTCTCTGTAAAGATTACAATGTAGAAAGTATTTAAAGTGGATGCATAAGGTGTGCATGCATGTGTAAGTGGCATGAATATATATATATATAGTTCATTTCAGTCAATTATTCTGCTATGAAGATAACTAGAATACTACTAACTATTATTCATATACAAAACATTTCATTCAATTATTAAACTATAAAGATAAAATAGAATATAATATTATTTTTATATACAACATTTCATTCAATTTTTATACTATAAAAACAAAACAGAATATGCATAATATTATTCTTATATACAACATTTCATTCAATTATTATACTATAAAGATAATACTTCAAAACATTATTCCTATACAAAAATATTTCATTCAATTAATATACAAAATATTTCTATCAATTAATATACTATAACGATAAATAGAATAATGCATAGTAACATTCATATATAGAACATTTAATCCAATTAATATACTATATAGCTAAGTTATATAGTGCATGGTATCATTCCTATATAAAGCATTTCATTCAATTAATATACTATAAAGATAAATAGAATACTGCATAATAGTATTCCTATACAAAACATTTCATTCAATTATTACAACATTATATTATAAAGATAATACTTCTAACATTATTCCTATACAAAAACTTTCATTCATGTAATATACTATAAAGATCAATAGAATACTGTATTATATTTTTCCTATACAAAACATTTCATTCAGTTATTACAACATTTCATTCATGTATTATACTATAAAGATTAATAGAAAATGCATAGTATCATTAATATATAAATCATTTCGTTCAATTGATATACTATTAAGCTAAGAAGAATACTACATACTATTATTCATATATAACTATTTTATTCAAATATTACAACATTTCATTCATGTATTATACTATAAAGATTAATAGAATATGCATAGTATCATTAATATATAAATCATTTCATTCAATTAATGTACTATAAAGCTAAGTGGAATACTACATACTATTATTCCTATATAACTATTTCATTCAATTATTACAACATTTCATTCATGTATTATACTATAAAGATTAATAGAATATGCATAGTATCATTAATATATAAATCATTTCATTCAATTAATATACTATTAAGTTAAGAAGAATACTACATATATTATTCATATATAACTATTTTATTCAAATATTACAACATTTCATTCATGTATTATACTATAAAGATTAATAGAATATGCATAGTATCTTTAATATATAAATCATTTCATTCAATTAATGTACTATAAAGCTAAGTAGAATATTGCATTGTGTCATTCCTATATAAAGCATTTCATTCAATTATTACAACATTTCATTCAAGTATTATACTATAAGGATTAATAGAATATCCATAATATCTTTCATATATAAAACATTTCATTCAATTAGTAGAATATTGCAAATTGCTTATCTCTGCTTACCCTAAGCAGAAAATGCTCACCTCCGATCCCCATCAAGGTATTCACCTAATAGACACCTATGTTAAGTGTGCACATAGAATGAGAGTTATTGTGTTCCAAAGTCTCGACCAATCAAATTTCTTATCGCTCTGCTTATCATGAGCAGAAAATGCTCATTATCGAACTTAGTCAAGGTATTGATGTAATGAAACTATACACCAAGCAGGCATCGATATTCCCGCGCACATGCGCACGCAGGCACATTTGCTTTAAAAATAAAATTTGCAGGCACATTTAAAGGGACTGTCCTTGTGTATCATACTGAAAGCGAGTAATCTCGACTCAAACTATAGTCTATAGCCTACTTACTACACTCGTCCATACATATTATTGTTTGTGGACGGTTTACTACTCAGTGATAAGCCTGCGCCGCAAAAAGAGGTCTCGCCTTTTATTATTAGTATAATGACTTCCTCGTGTGCGGTAGGTTAGCTTGCTTCTAAAAACACTGTTTTCCGTTCCAAAAAATACAAAAGTAATTTTCTACCAGATGGCCATGGTTCTTTCACCGAGACTAGATAATTTCTTTGGATAAGTTCATACAAGGTCAATAAATCCGCGGTCACTTAGGGTCACACTGTTGAGAAAATAAACCGAAGGGTTTGTTTAGTAGCAAATCGAGCGTGAATCAACTCAGTTTGTACTGAACAATTTTTCAGTGATATTTATTAACTGTCTTCACACATTCGGTTTATAATTAGCGATACACAGGTACAATGGCAAACAGACTGTTACCTCCAAACTACCTCCGCACGAAATCCCCGATTTGGGTAGTTGTAAAAGAAAAAAAGAAATAGTACCTGTGCGCATACCAGTAAAAGAAACTAAGAGTTCGCACATAAAAATGCCCGAACGTATACTAGGCGCCAGGTCATCCAGTAAGAAGTAAACACAACGTGAAGTAGAAGCAAAGACAGGTAGAGACAAATTCTAGACGATCACAAGGCTACAGATATATGTAGCAAGAAAAGTGGCATGGGTCGTATGTAAGATGTGGTGACCGGTTTTGAGCATCCGCTTTCCATGGTGCTACACAACCGGGGAATCGAAACCACGCCAATTAACTTAATGACAGAACTTACGCTAACCATTCGGCCATCCATTAGTTGATCACTCTGTCTCTGATCCCTAGAGCATCCACAAGATAGCTTCAAACTTTTCAGTAATTTTCGGAAATCTTGAAAATCAATAAGCTTGTTCGTCTCGTGAGCTGAACACGCTGTGTTTAAACTTGAAGAAAATGTAATGAAGCGTATTCTAATCTACTGTATTGAATTTGTCTTTAGATAACCAGAAGCTAAGAACAGTTTATAGGTTTAAAAACAATATCAACACGTCGGTATACCTGCAAGTTGTCAAAAATTATAAAACGAAAAACGCAATACCCCGCCTTAGGCTAAGCAAATATTCCCTTGACATAGAGAGAGAGGGTACGAAAATATACTTGCACACTTACGATTTTACACGAACTGCCCCGACAAATACAATTGAGCCATATTGTGTTAGTCCTGAAATGGCCTAGGTTGTGTCAAGTGGACGTTAAGCTCATTTTCTCTCTCTTATTGAATGCACATTGGGAACTCCATAAGACACTTGTTTATGGAACCTTTTAGGAACTTAACTACCCATTTTGTTTTGAAAAATGTTTTACTTATCGTTTTCTACATACACCAAAAAAAAAAGCCAAAATTTCATTTTATAAAGATCTCTTTTTAATGTAACAATCAGCCATTCGTAACTTTGGTTTACATCGTGTACATACTTTCTTAATGTATATATCATACACTTTTTTTTATCTATTTTCCAACCATAATATACTCTATAATTTATATGCTCCCGTAACTCTCACAGTAATTATCCGAAATTGTCTACGTCTCATAAACTTAAACATTGCCTATAAACTGCAATTTATTCATAATATGATCACTTAAACGCCAAGAACATAAACAAACAATTGGAGGGGGGTCGATACCATGGGGATTGCCTACCTCTGTACCTTCCAAAATCTGTCCAAGGGGGTGGTATGCTAATTATCTTTTAAACTAAAAACAGCCTAATCATTTTGTCTAATTTGTCTTTTTCAGCGAAAATTTTCGATGACATTAACAAAGCCTTTATTTCACTAGCTGTTCTTTGTGGTGCCCTTATTATATCATTAATAGTGGCTAAAATCGTCGACTATTGCTACGATCATTCTACATTAAGAGATGATACCAGTGACATCAGCGAACACACAAGAAAGATTATCCGAGCAAGGTTAGCCATTATGAAATTTTCGACGAGAGCTGTTGCAAAGAAACCAATGTCTAACGCCCAGAAAGCATCGCGAGTTATACGTATCTGGTCTGCCAAATCTAAAAGAGAGGATTTGCAACAAGTGACAGACTCTGTAGAGGAGGTGGATCAAGGACAAGACAATTCTCTGAACAAAACATCATTTCTAAATGTTTCCCAGATGCTCACAAATGAAAAAACCATAAACGAATGCAAAGAAAAACAAATTATAAGAAGAAGTGAGGAAAACGAAAGTGATATTAGCGTAAACGAAATAAAATCCGAAAACACTAAGGTTATAATATTAAACTAGAACTGCGATGCAGTAGTGACCGGTTTAACCGGTGCCACGTTACTCTTGAACTTATAGAAATTCCGATACCAGGTTACCAATGAAAACGTTAAACAGATTTCCACAGGAGCATTGCACGTGTTTTAAAATGGACGTAGAACCAACCAAATCCAGCAATGTTAATTCCATTTATACATTTGTTACCATGTGTTACATGTGTTCAAAAAGTGATCCTGGCAAACATTGTTATCAACCTACCGCTATGTTAGCTGATGAGACTTTCTAATGGGAAATTAAAATTCGAATTTTTTTTGAAACAGTGACCCTGACAAAATTGGTTATTCCTCGATAACGGAAGAAGTCAGGTGCAATTTTTGTTATCTATAGCATCGTATTAAATGATGTTATATGTTGGATGCAATTAATTGTCATAATTTTAAAGGAATATTGAACAACACTCATTTGAAAAAGATATTTGTTTTGAAGGCTAAAAATACAGTTTTTGTCCATATGTTGTCATTTTCAGTAAAATAAATTTTTGAAATTCATTTAATGAAATCACAAATGGAATTAGGAATCAAATGGTAAAACTTTTATAGAAATCAAATAATAATTAACAATTTTATGGACAACAAACCGTAAAAAGTGACTTGCAGAAATTCGCCCGTTTCTCGTATGGGTTCATTCTATCTGTTGAATGAAAATGGATACGATACTTTTAAACACATTACAAAAAAGACTCGCTTGAAAATAATATCTGTTTTGCGGGTTAAAAATACAGATTTAGACAAAATCGTGTTACGGAACATGGTTAAGGTTATTTGACTTTTTGGCACGCTTATGGGCTCGGGTTCTTTGTCGAATTTTTAGGCGGATGCAATTGTTCATAAAAGGTTTATCGTTGGGTCTAATTGTGACTAATTTACTAGGAATGAATATTGATGTGTTTTCTTCAAGGACATTTTCAAAATCATTATATAATTTATTTATATCCTTACAATAAAAACCGTTGTTGATCATTCTTTGGCCTCTAGAGCAGCCACAAGATTTGTTGAAGGGTCAAGGTTTCTTCGTCTCATGCCTTAAACAATGTGTATAAATTTAAAGTCAATCGGATATTAACTGTAGCCTCTAGAGTGTTAACGAGATTTTTCAAAGCGATCAAGGGCCAAAACTCTGACAGTAATTAACGGAAAATCATAGGCTTCTTCGTCTCATGACCTTAAACACTGTGTATAAATTCAAAATCAATCGGATATTAACTGTAGCCTCAAAAGCGTTCACAAGAAATTTTGGACGACGGACCGACGGACGGGGGCGACGACAATATACGACCACTTTTCCATGTGGGCGTATAAAAATAAATCCCAAAAGGACATTGGCGTGTTTTGTTGACGATATAAAACTCCTAGTATCTGACTATGGTTTTGTAGGAAAGTGTGAGTAGGGTGAATTTTTTTGAAGAAATATTTAGATGGTGTCGAGGTAAGTATTTTGAGCTTGGGTGGACACTCACCACGTGGTAGGTTATTCCACTATGACGTCATCAAATACGGCCGCCGACGTTATGATCATTTTATCCTACCTGTTTGGGTTTTCTGTAAATTTCTGAAATAAATACCAGAATGAAACTGTTTATATGAATTTAATTGAAAGACATATTTTGGGGGTAAATTTTTATCACAACGTTTTTAAGTGAAAACATGGTAAAGGTTCAAAAATGTAAAAAAAAAATTTAATACATTTACAATGCTATGACAATAAGAAATTCTTTAATGACACTCAAAAAATAGTGTAAACATCAGGTCACAATTTTGATCCGATTATTATTAAACTTGAAATACATGTTATAACCAAAAGAACTTGATTCCGTTCGATATCAGATCGTAACTTCTTGAATTATGGCCCTTGATTGTACGAAAAATCACGTCCTTAGTGTTTGGTTCCTGTAGAAGTGATATTTTTTATCCGACTTAAAAAAAAGGGGTATAATCGCGCAAGTCCGAAAAAACTTCTTGGATTGTGACCCCTGATTGTTTAGCTTGTGGATTCTCTAGAGGTCGCAATTTTTTTCCGGTTTTAAAAACCGTTATATCAACATTCAACCATAGTGAAGGTTTGATTCGAACTTCGGGAAAATCTAAATGAAACTGCCCAAAAAAATGGCCGCTTTTTGTACGCAAATTGTGTAAAAGTATGTAATACGACGTTTGTGGAACCTCCAGAGGTCACAATTTGTATCTGATTTTGATGAAACTTAAAACTGTCTTGATTACGGCCCCTGTTTTTACAGAAAGTCGCTTTTGTTTTAGCTTGTTCTCTATCCATCTATTCCAAAATGAGGGAGAATCTTGCCTGGCAACTATCCGCAAACCGTTTATTTCTATCACCGTTACATCATAAACGAAACGACTCCTCGACTCGAATAACAAGACGTAGACAATGTAAAGTTTTAAGACCGGTAATCCAAGTCTAACTTAGCATGTTATTTTTAAAAAAGTTCCGCATCTATATTTAGCTTGTCATCTATAAAAGAAGAACGTCATATATTTGGAGTTGATCATATAAAATTGGAGTTTAGCATCAAGTCTTAAGTTTACATGTCATATATATTTGGAGTTTAGTGTTACGGGGGGTCAATTCTCTAGTTGTAAAAGACCACACCAAGGGTTCGTTTTAACGGTTTATTCATATATAACAAAAACCCTGAAATACATAATAAATAAGTCTAAATATACATGATAATACATATGTTGAATTGATAAAATCTATATTTATACACAATTACAAATTAATAATATTAGCATCATAACTTTAGTAGTAGAAATATACATACTAGATACATGCTAAATAGGCCTATCTATAAATCCATCTTACTTAATCACTTAAATACTGCCTTTATAATCGACTCCATCCTGCTAACTTGTATGACGGCTACAAGTTAAAGTATATATATATGTAATAATACCAATCTAAATAATCTAAATAACTAAACACTTAATAAGTAGCTTACCCTAGAGAGGGGTTTTGCTGGCTAGCCAGACTATCAAAGGTGAAGTACCTTTGAAGTATCTGTAATAAAATATATAAATGTGTGAATATGCAATAGATGTTTAAAAGTATATTTGAATGAAAGTGATGTAGTGTATAATATACTAACTATAAACCATTACTATAAACCATTACTAAAAACCGAAGAACTTTACATTTTACTAAAAATCCAATATGTCTGACACTATATGTCCAACATGACCAAGACTTTGAAACTATGATAAAACTACATACCTGGCAATCACTGGAACTCTTGAACACTTTAATCTAACTTCTATATAACTATTATACAAATGTAATATCTGAAACTAGCTAATTAATATAAACTATGCAGAAATAGATTGCAACATGGAGGACTGAAAATAGTCAACCTGTTGCATCAAACTCTATTACCTAAGTGACCAAACATTCCCCTGGATACCAAATCACCTGACCACAATATACTCAGGGTCAAAGGTTAAAACCAAGACAAGATACCAACAGTGAGAAGGAACTCACTCTAACTTAAGACAGTAAATAGAAAATGGATAGAAAACAAAGGATAGCCAAAGTTAGTGCAATGGAACATATTATCTAACATTGAAAACTTAGTATTCCCCAATAAAATCACTCTCCCACATACTTCCCCCCTAATGCAAATGTCGTCCCCGACATAAACCATACTCGGCATCCGATCACAATATGACCTGGCCGTAAACAACACTAACTAAACTAAAATACATCCGGAAACAAAGACTTGCATAAACCTGGCAACATAGTTAGCACGACCTGCAACCTATCTGGTGACAAACTCATGAAATCTGGTGGTAACAGCGATCTTGCCAGTTCAGCACGCAACTGTAGGGTAGAAGGTACCGAAGATGCTGGTTGCTGTGACATGACATAATCGTCATACCGGAGCGGTTGTCTTCTTTCTCTTCCCGATCTTCTGGGCTCCGGGTCATCTGGCTGTGAATTTTCGTCCGACACTTCAGAAACAGCTGAGTCTGGTGGTTCAGGCCTGATTCCACCATCTTGAACACTGGTGTCGATCTCAGCTTGTTCTTCGTCCCCATCATGTACCTTAGTGGTGCTAGCAGGTTGCAAGTAGGTTGCATCCTCCACTAAGTACACCTGATCCTCATCTTCTTCACTACTGGATGACTCTTCCGGTTCTGGTATGACCTTTGGTTGTCTAGTTCTTGGTCGTGGTACTGGTCTTGTTCTAGTGTTGACATCTGGTGAAATTTCCGGTAGCGTACTGATGGGTAAAAGATGGTTCCATTGTAATGTCCTTTTCCGACCATTTCCACCAATCGCTTGCAGTTCGTAAACCGGTATGTCCTTGTTTGGCTGTCTCAAAATCTTACATGGCTTATCTTCCCATTTATCCGCTAGCTTGTGTCTGCCCTCTGGAAAAGATAGGCGTTTCACCAAAACACAATCCCCTGGTTCCAACACATTTACCCTGGCTCTTAGGTTACACCTTTTCCGCTGAAGTTCCTGCGTATCCTCCCTAAAAGCTGATGCTGTAAGATATGCGTGTTCCAGCTTTTCCTTCAGAGATCCAACATACGAGTTGTAGTTTCCTTTGGCCTCTGTACTATCCACAATTCCTAGCATGACATCAACAGCTAAGGTTGGTTTCCTTCCGAACATCAATTCGTACGGTGAATATCCTTTTGATGAATGTCTTGTACAATTGTATGCGTGGATGAGTGGAGCAACGTAAGATTTCCAGTCCGACTTCTGTTCAGGATGCAAAGTTCCTAGCATATTCAGCAAAGTCCGATTAAAACGTTCGCATTGTCCGTTCCCTTGTGGATGGTATGGTGTTGTTCTAGACTTTTCGATCCCAGTCAACTGGCACAATTCCTTAATTATTTTCCCCTCGAACTGCTGGCCTTGATCACTATGTAGCCGTTGGGGGATCCCATAGTGCACGATAAAGTTGTCAAATAATGCCTTGGCAGTTGTTTTTGCTGTGGTGTTCCTAACTGGCACTGCTTGGGTATATTTGGTGAAATGGTCAGTGATGACTAATATACTATCATAGCCCCCTTTCGCCTCTTCCACACACATGTAGTCCATGCAGACCAATTCCATCGGTTGACTGGTTTTGATGTTGACTAAAGGACAGGTTGATGGTAAAGCCTTCCTACGCACACACCGAGGACAGTTTCGTATATACTCCTCTATCTGCAACGTCATTTTGGGCCAGTAGAACCTTTCTTGAGCTAAGGGGATCACGGTGGCTAAGTGGATAAGGCGCTGGTTCGCTAGCCTGGAGGTTGAGTGTTCGATCCCTGCATTGGCCGAGAAAGTTCATCTCGATTTTCCGGCGTGATTTCCCCTTGTCAGTGATGCAGAAGGAGGGCCTGACAAGGACAGCTGCCTAGTCGTTCGGATGGGACGAAAAACCGAGGTCCCGTGTACAAATTGGAGTGCACGTAAAAGATCCCTTGGCAGTTGGAATTCGATATAAGAGTAGGCCGTAGCGCCACTGCCCGGGCAAAATTTCCCTCATAGCACACTGTTGGCGTATGCCCGTCTTCAATTGGCCCAGGTTAGGTGCTTAAGCGTAGGACGTTAAACCCCATTTCATTCATTCATTCATTTCTTGAGCTAAACCTATAGTTCGATCTCTTCCCTGATGTCCTAGGTCGTCATGGACTCCGACAATCGCCAAACGTCTGTAAGCTTCAGGCAAAACCAGTTGTAATACCTCATCTCCTGCCACCGTTGTGCGCCTATACAGGGTACCAGACTTAAGAACGAAATGTTCATAATGGCGGTACAATGCAGCTTCTTCTGATGATCCTGTTTTTGTCCTAGCTGGTCTTCCATTCAGGATGTCATTGCGGAGTTGCCGAAGTAATGGGTCTTCGCCCTGTCTCCTTTCCCACTCTCCTCGGCTAACAATGGGCGTTGTTAAAGTCATCATGTTTGGTGATACTTGGTGTGACATGCTGACGGTTTGGATGTAGCCCTCATCAGTGTCGCTAATTCGGATTGCTTCCATCACATCTGGGCACACTTCCTGGTAATCATTTTCAGTCATCCTGCTTAAAGCATCTGCATCCATATTTTTCTTTCCAGCACGATACTTTATCGAAAAGGTGTAGTTGGATAGGGCAGCAAGCCAACGGTGTCCAGTGGCGTCCAACTTCACGGTGGTCAGGATGTAGGTGAGAGGATTATTATCTGTGAAAACTGTGAAATTGTTGTTGAACAGATATTGGTGGAATTTATACGTGACAGCCCATTTCAATGCCAGATACTCAAGCTTGTGAGCTGGATAGTTCTTCTCAGCTTTGGTTAGACTCCTACTCGCATACGCAATGACTCGTTCAAATCCATCCTGCTTCTGGTAGAGTACTGCTCCTAGCCCCACTCCACTGGCATTTGTGTGTAGGATGAACGGTTGAGTAAAATCTGCGTAGGCAAGTACTGGTGACTGAATTAATGATGTTTTTAGGTTTTGGAACGCCTCTTTCTGAGCTTCTTCCCATTTCCACTCTTTCTTCTGTTTCTCCTTCACTGCTCTCCCCCTCTTTTTCACAGTTGGTCCTCCAACCAGTAGATCATTCAAAACCTTTACTGTCTTGGAAAAATCTTTGATGAATCTCCGATAGTAGCCCACAAAACCCAAAAACTTCCTCAGTTCGTCTACATTGGTTGGAACTGGCCAGGATTCAACCTTATCTGTCTTCTTCGGATCTGTTGTTATTCCGTCCTCAGATACAATATGGCCTAGATAGCGTACTTTTTCCTGGAAGAACTCACATTTCTTTGGTGCCAGCTTGATCCCATGCTCCCTGAGTTTTGTGAATACCTGTGTCAGTCTTTCGATATGTTCTTCATAAGTCCTACTGAAAACAATAAGATCGTCTATAAAAATAGCACATATCTTCCAATTTAGATCTCCAAGACAGTCTTGCATTAACGCTGGTACGTTCCAGGGGCATTAGTAAGTCCAAACGGGAGTCTCACATATTCATAAAATCCTAGTGGTCCTACTGTGAACGCTGTCTTCGGTATGTCAGAATCCTCGATGCTCACTTGATGATACCCACTCTTCATGTCAACAACCGAAAAATACTTGGACCCTGCCAAGTTGTCTAACATCCCCTCTATTCGTGGTAGAGCATAGGCGTCGCGAATGGTCTTTTTATTCAGCATCCTGTAATCAACGCACATCCTGAGCGAGTTGTCTTTTTTCCGGGCTAACACTACTGGAGATGCATAAGGGCTATGGCTTCTTCTTATTATCCCTGATTCTATTAAATCGTGAAGATGTTCCTTCACTTCCCCATACATGCCTGGTGGAACTCGACGATGAGGTTGTTTGAAAGGAATTTCGTCTGATAGCTGGATCTTATGCTTCACCAAACTAATACTCCCGATGTCTCTGTCACTGTGTGAAAATATTGGGGACCACTGGTTTAAGAAATCTTTGAACGTATGGAGTTGATCAGGATTCAACGCAGAAGTAGCGAAATCAATCTTGTCCAAGAACGTATCAGTGGTGGTTGATTCTGTAGTAGATGATGGTAAAATACTGTTCACTGTCGTCTTTCGCACTAAGTCCACTACATGAAGTTCGCCGAGGATACTATGTGGATAAATCTTCACAGGCGATAGCGACAGGTTCGACAACTTCCTTCCCTTCCTCACCTGGTTACAACTCCAAAATAGTTGGTGTTACCTCTATTTCCGCTGGAATAAGAGAATCAGGAGAATTCTGGAAAATAACTCGCTGTCGGGTACCCAGTGTTAAATCTGGAATCTTGCCAGACAAACACATCGAACGATTACTGTATAGCATAACAGGAGCATCTTCGGTACATTTCACTAATCCCACCTTTCCTTCAAGTTGTTGTCCTGTATCTGCATGCATGAAAAAGTTAAACACCACATATCAGGAAGATGTAATTGTTGAAGGTAATTATGGCCATGGACTGCTAGTACTTGGTTCAATAATGGTCTCAACACGTTGGTTCCCACAAGAGCTGGAGTAGTTCTATGGAACGTAGTATCAGGAACCACTAGAAATAAACAATCGATGGACTTACACTTGAAACTTGGAATCTTTACAGTCACTGAAATGCATCCTAAGTATGGCAAACTATCTCCTCCTGCACTCTCAATAGCAATTAACTGATCGAGGGGAGTTAACACGCAATCCTCTGACTTAAGGTGGTTGTTATAAAAAGATTCACATACAGTTGACACAGTTGATCCGGTATCCAACAAAGTCGAACATACCTTCCCATTGATGTCCATAATGGTGGTGTTACTGTGTCCAATGATCTTATTGGGACCCACGTCACACATGTCATCTGATTGTCCCGCACCAGTGACACTCTCTAAAAATCCCCATCTCGAAGTGTAGCTCGACAACCGATCCTAACATGACCTGGTTGTCCGCAACGGTAGCATATTACTGTACTATCGGGATGCTGTGGTGTTCTCAGTGCTGTTTGTGGAGACTTCTTTTTCTGTGCAGCTGGTGTTGAAGAACTAATCGGTGGTGGTAACGCATAGGTAGAATCTTGACGACGATCAGCCTTCATCCCTTCTGTAATGTCACTGCACTGGTATACTGCTATTGCTGTTGATCGCGCACGCGTGTGAGCTCACTGAATTTTATCTCTTCAAAATCACCATTATACCATTAATCTTTATACCATTATCGGGCTCCAAATGTTACGGGGGGTCAATTCTCTAGTTGTAAAAGACCACACCAAGGGTTCGTTTTAACGGTTTATTCATATATAACAAAAACCCTGAAATACATAATAAATCAGTCTAAATATACATGATAATACATATGTTGAATTGATAAAATCTATATTTATACACAATTACAAATTAATAATATTAGCATCATAACTTTAGTAGTAGAAATATACATACTAGATACATGCTACATAGGCTTATCTATAAATCCATCTTACTTAATCACTTAAATACGATCTTAAATACTGCCTTTATAATCGACTCCATCCTGCTAACTTGTATGACGGCTACAAGTTAAAGTATATATATATGTAATAATACCAATCTAAATAATCTAAATAACTAAACACTTAATAAGTAGCTTACCCTAGAGAGGGGTTTTGCTGGCTAGCCAGACTATCAAAGGTGAAGTACCTTTGAAGTATCTGTAATAAAATATATAAATGTGTGAATGAAAGTGAAGTAGTGTATAATATACTAACTATAAACCATTACTAAAAACCGAAGAACTTTACATTTTACTAAAAATCCAATATGTCTGACACTATATGTCCAACATGACCAAGACTTTGAAACTATGATAAAACTACATACATGGCAATCTCACTGGAACTCTTGAACACTTTAATCTAACTTCTATATAACTATTATACAAATGTAATATCTGAAACTAGCTAATTAATATAAACTATGCAGAAATAGATTGCAACATGGAGGACTGAAAATAGTCAACCTGTTGCATCAAACTCTATTACCTAAGTGACGAAACATTCCCCTGGATACCAAATCACCTGACCACAATATACTCAGGGTCAAAGATTAAAACCAAGACAAGATACCAACAGTGAGAAGGAACTCACTCTAACTTAAGACAGTGAATAGAAAATGGATAGAAAACAAAGGATAGCTAAAGTTAGTGCAGTGGAACATATTATCTAACATTTAAAACTTAGTATTGGTGACTTTAAAATATTCCCCAATAAAATCACCAAGGTTTACTAAAGAAACAAAACCAAGTTTGTCATATTTATAGAATACAGCATATATATTTTCAGAGTTTTACATAAATACTTTGAGTTGACAATAAAGTCGCAATCGGCGCCCCATAGTATTGTGTCTAAATTACATGGTTTTCTGACAATCGGTTCCGGTGTCGCGACAAAATTCTACTTCTTTCCCCTCATGGAAGCCGTAAATTGACTTACGACGAACGATAGGTGCCACGAACAAACGACTTGAACAAATGCAGGTATCACCTTGAAAAATGTATTAAGGTTAAAAGTTCCTCGCCGGAATTTGGTGCTCATGGTACCTTTGGTTCTTGCGTAGGGCATGCGCAAACTCACGACACACGGTAGGTGCTACGAAAAAACGACTTGAACAAATGCAGATATCACCTTGAAAATTTCAGGCCAGGGTACCTAGGTACTAACGCGAACAGTTATTTCATTATCAAAGATGGCCGACTAGTGTAGACACGGTGTGAGACCGGGACAAATTTTTCGACTTTAACCAGTTTACTGTAATTTAATATCGTATAATTCACAGGACTAGACAAACGCGGGATAAAATATATTGTGTGTTATGTGGTTGTAAACATTATAAATTAGGAAAAGTTCAGTCCTTCTTTGTGTTTGATGAACTCATGTCAGGTAAAAACTAGACAGTCAACGCTTCACCTGAGTAATCTGTTCATCATTTGATTGTGTGTATAATCCACTATACCAGGTTACGTTTACTAGGAAAATGAAAGGTGGTAGCAAGCAGAATAATAAAAGAACAAGGGGTGATCTTTCAGTTAGTACTTCTGATAGTATAAACGACTTCCTCGACTCAGTACTCCAAGATGAAGATTCTGTAAAATCTTTTGTAGCCGAATTACTGAAACGTGAAACCATTATGAAATGGATCATAGCTGTGATAGAACCAGAAATTAGCAAGCATATCGACAGTCGTATTGACGAATTAGATCAAAGGTTAGATGATCTCGAACAGTATTCTCGACGTACTGGTCTAAAATTCTCCGGAATCCCTGAAACTCCCAACGAAATTACCGACGAAATCGTTTTAACATTAATAAACAATGTCATCCTAACTAAAGAAAACTGTCATAAACTTACAGAACAGAACATTGGTAGAACCCATAGAGTTGGCCCCAAAGCGGAGGGACGAAATCGGGACATTATAGTGCGCTTTATCAGTTATAGGGATAGGGCCAGTGTGTACGGCAACAAAAAAAATCTGAAAGCTTACAACAGTAAAAGACGTCACAAAACCTATATTGATGAGGCTCTGACAAGAAAGAGATCACAGTTATATTCAAAAACAAGAGAACTATTCAAAACAAAAAAGATCAAAAACTGTTGGACTTACGATGGAAGAATTTATGTCAGACCCCTCTCGGACGAGAAGAACGTCTTAATCAACAAAGAAAGTGATCTTTGTCCGTTTATTATTTTAACCATACCACAAGAAGAGTTAACGGTAAATCAAGCGACAGCTAATGGTCAACGGCAACATTCAGTATTTAGTACTTCAACGATAGAAGACATGAATCAATCGGAGTTGCTAGACTTAACGGAAAATCAAGCGACAGCTACAGGTCATCGCCAACAACCCCTCTTCGACAAGGGTGTAGTAATAGGGTCATCTTCTACTCCTGCACCAAGTACTCAAACTTAGAATAGTTTCGAACTGAACAATTGATGTGTGTTAGGCTCTCGTTCTATATACTTCATCAATAGAGTCCATGTCACCTGTTTAATCGACAGTAAGTCTTTAGAATTAATTTCATTTTTAAGTTTGGCCCTCATATAGTATAACCAATAAGTTAAAGGGACTACATGGCACAGCTTACAACAAATCGGCCTGTAAAGTACCCCAACGATGTTTGCTTTTCCTACTATTTATATATAATATTAAATATGCACTGTGCAAGAGCTAAATCTGCCTATTTCTGGTCTTTCTTTGGGCATGTAATGTAATCTAGTATATAGGTCAGACTTTATTTAGCTTATCCTGACAATAATCAATTCTCAATGAATTAATTTGACTGTAACCTCCCACTAGGGTCCCGTGTGGATAAGCGACGCTGGCTGGCGTTGGCCGACTTGCTCGAGAGGACGGGACAATTGATGAGGGGAACGTTAGCTCAAGCGAGGGACGGCTGCTCTGGTCGCCCCGCGCTTGATTACCGGTGAGCGCCGACGCGGAGGCCTCCCCCTCTTAGTCCACCTTATTTTTTTTTTTTTTTATCGCAGTCGGGAAGGCGCCCCGCTGCTTCGCTGCGGCTGTCAGCTCGGGAGTTGAGTGGAGTGCGGCGGGGTAGCGCCTCCCCGGCCAACATTTTATAGCATTTTTTTGGGGTCGACGGGATGCTGTCACTGCTGGCGGGCCACGGGCCCGGGTCGCTCCTCTCGTAGAACGGCTGTCAGCTCGGGAGTTGAGTGGAGTGCGGCGGGGTAGCGCCTCCCTGGCCAACATTTTATAGCATTTATTTGGGTCGACGGGATGCTGTCACTGCTGGCGGGCCACGGGCCCGGGTCGCTCCTCTCGCAGAACTCCCCGCAGGGCGGTGCTGATCTCTGCAGCGCGCCGCACCTGGAGAGGGAGTTGGTAGTACCGCATCTGAGTTGCCTCTGAATGAGACATCTGTGCCGCCAGATGGCCAGCGAGGGTGGGATGCCTCTCGAGCATAGAGCACACAATGGACTTGCGAACTACCCGGCTGTTAAATTTTTCCCGTAGCGGTTATTGAGAAGTGCCCCCATCTCGGAAGGCGCGTAAGGCAAGGCGGACCCGAACTTGATGAACAGCCTGTCCTCGCGGCTGTGTCTTGCCTGGGACAGACAGCGCATGAACTGGAAATATCGCATGATCTCATCGTAGAATCTCTCCTCTAGAGGAAATTTAGCCGGCCCGGCATAGCCGGTCTTGTGCTGGTAGACTGAAACCACTCGGATTATTTCGCCGTCGGCACGGCATCTAGAAACTCACCTATGACCATCTTACATACGGCAAGGCTACACTGACCCGTATTCAGCAAGATCTGGGCGAAGAGGTAGGCCAGTACGGTACGGAACCGAACGGCGGTGATCTGAAGCGTGGCATCGGTGTCGATTCGCCCGAGAAGGTCCCGGGCGGTCGTTGTCACGTCGCAGCTGTCGATGTGAGCGACGTCGGTGGCCGTTAATAGGTTTTCCCGCTGTTCGATGGCGTGCCTGCGCTCACCAAACCTCTTACGCACAGATCGCCCCCAGCGGGACATTTTAGTCAGCCACAAGTCGTAACTGTCATCGACAACGTTCGACCGTTCTCTGAGAAATTCGATGAACAGCCTGAGGGAGGAGAGGTACGATTTCACGGTACCTACGGCCGCATCTGAGGCGAGCATGGGCATGAGCCAGAGGTCTCGCGCCGCTCTGTGCGAGCCGAAGTCGGCAACGGGATCCCAGTCCTTGGTGATCGCCTGCCATATACGCCAGGCCTGCTTGACATGCTGAATTACGGCATAGCCCCGTCGAGTGATGCCTTCAGAGAAGGCCACTTCCTTTCGGAAATTGGCTAACAGCCGCCTTGCCCTCGCACTCAGGGGCGGCGATGAGGAAACGGACTGGGGTGGCAAATCCCGCTGGAGGGCCAAAGTCGACGATTTTTGTTCCTTGTGCAGCCACAGGGCGCTTTGATAGCACGGGCAATTTCGTCCCGGATATTTGTGAAAATTTAACAAGTGGAGGTCTACCCGAGCCACGAAAGCCTGACAGTTTTCTACGGGGCACTCGTATCTAACCGAGTTGCACTTGTAGGTACGTATGCTTTTCGCAACGGCATCCTGCCGACACATCCCGTGCACTGTGCGATAATGTCTCGCCAGTCGTACGACTGAAGCCTCACACATAGAGCACTGCCTACTAGGTCTCTTCATAACGAGTGACTGATGACCAAAAGCTGGGCCACCCGTAGCCCGATTCGTCAGCGCGACAACATCCCGTCAAATGCTCGAACAGTTGCCCTTTAAGACAATAAGGGAGATAATATTGGTAGGGGAGAGAAGAAGTAGGGCAACGCCGCTAATATCAAAGCCAGAGACGCAACACGAAGGTCGAAAGGCGCCTGGCGCGGGGAAATATACCCCCCCCCCATCTGCCCCGGGCGACGAGAAGGCTGATAGTGGCCGCGTTGGGCTAAAAATTGAATGGAGGTCATATCCCAGTAATCGGATAATATGTTAATGAGCCGTAAATATTTTTGCCCAGTCGGTAAGTCGAGTGACATAAATTAATTTTTCGGGTGAAAATTGAAAGCAGGTCAAAATCGGAAAATATGTTAATGAGCCGTAAAGATCTTTGCCACTCGCCGGGCGCAGGCAGCCAGTGGCTAAGTCGAGTGGGATAAATTAATTTATCGGGTGAAAATTGAAAGCAGGTCAAAATCGAAAAATATGTTAATGAGCCGTAAATATTTTTGTCACTCGCCGGGTGCAAGCTGCCAGGGGGTCCCTGTCTGAGAGAAACGCAGGACAGGCAGGGAAATTAATACAGATCGGTTGGCAAAGACAGACAAAGCTTTCCTCGTAATTTTCGCTACTAACATCGGGCGGATCTCGGGCGGATCTGAGCGGGGAGTCGAGCAATTAATTTTTTTTTTTTTTTGGTCGCTCAGCACTTGTCACACCCACACCCAATGGAATTTCAGTGCCTGCCCTTCTCGGGGACGAGGGTCTCTGGGCCAGAATAGACACGAAGAGATAAGGGTTGGAGGCGCGCTCTCGAGGAATTTCAGTGCCTCTCCGTCTCGGGTGGTAATTCCTCGAGACGGTCGATGTGTGCCTTTGCCCTCGAGGCGAGCTCTCGAGCAAATCCCGCCAGAGACGACCGGGGCAGCGATTCCTCGAGACGGTCGATGCTTGGCTCCCGAGCTTTTCCCCGCCATCAAGTGAGTCTGCGAGAGACCCGCGGTCGGCCGCCAGCCCGTCTCGGAGTCGGGACGAGAGATGCGGGGAAGAGACGGCCGGGGCAACCATTCCTCGAGACGACCGATGCGTGGCTTCGCGGCCGAGGCGCGCTATCGCGGAAATTCAGTGCCTGCCCGTTTCGGGCGGTAATTCCTCGAGACGGCCTATGCGTACCTTTGCCACCGAGACGAGCTCTCGAGCAAATCCCACCAGAGACGGCCGGGCCAGCGATTCCTCGAGACGGTCGATGTGTGCCTTCACTCTAGCGAGGGTCCCTGGCTATAATCGACGCGAAGAGATGAGTTTGAAAGGCGGAAAATACTTGTCACTTATTGAGAGAAAAATCGGGGAAAAGACGGCCGGGGCAACCATTCCTCGAGACGATCGATACTGGCTTCGCGGCCGAGGCGCACTCTCGAGGAAATTTAGTGCCTGCCCTTCTCGGGCTGGAATTCCTCGAGACGGCAGGTGTGTGCCTTTGCTCCAGCGAGGGTCCCTGGCCAGAATCGACGCCAAGAGATGAGTTTGGAAAGGCGGAAAATACTTGTCACTTGTTGAGACAAAAAATCGGCTTGAAACCTACCTTTGCCCGACGGTACATCCTGCGGGGAAGAGGCGGCCAGAGCAGCTATTCCTCGAGACGATCGATGCGTGGCGGGGACTAGGGTCCCTGGCTAGAATGTACGCGCAGAGACGAGTATGTAAGAGAGAGAAGCAGAGTCGGGGGGCAGCAATACCTCGAGACGACCGATACGTGGCTTCGCGGCCGAGGCGCGCTCTCGAGGAATTTCAGTGCCTGCCCGTCTCGGGTTGGAATTCACAGAGTCGGGGAGAGACGGGGAGACCGGAGCGCAAGGCAGGGGAAGAGGCGACCGGGACTCTCGAGGAATGTCTGTGCCTTACCCGTCTCGGGCGGGAATTCCTCGAGACGGCCGAAGCTGTCTCCCCAGCTCTCTCCCGTCTCGGAGTTGGGGAGAGAGATGCGGGGAAGAGACGGCCGGGCAGCCGTTCCTCGAGACGACCGATGCGTGGCTTCGCGGCCGAGGCGCGCTCTCGAGGAATTTCAATCGGGCTGGAATTCCCCGGACGGGCCGGCCGACTGCCCGTCTCGGAGTCGGAGAGAGACGGGGAGAGAGAGGCAGGCCGGGGAAGAGGCGACCGGTGTTCTCGAGAAATTTCTGTGTCTGCCCGTCTCGGGCGGCGGGAATTCCTCGAGACGGCCGATGCGTGGCTTCGCTGTCGAGGCGCGCTCTCGAGGAATTCCCGCCGGACCTTCGGCCGTCTCTGGCGGGCAGATGCGCCGACAGATCTCGGCAAAGTTGACTGGGACGAGGGTCCCTGGCCAGGATGAATGCGAAGAGATAAACTTGGAAGGTCAGAAAAGCCTTCGTTTGCTAAAAAATCACCTCAAAACCTACTCTATGCACGATGGTATACCTTTCAGACGAGTGCGCAGCACTAGTATAGAGGGTAGGTACGAGGGACCGAACCTGGTACGCTGCTTATGGGGGGCAGCAATTCCTCGAGACGACCGATACGTGGCTTCGCGGCCGAGGCGCGCTCTCGAGGAATTTCAGTGCCTGCCCGTCTCAGGCTGGAATTCACAGAGTCGGGGAGAGACGGAGAGAGCGGAGCGCAAGGCAGGGGAAGAGGCGACCGGGAATCTTAATAGTAAATGCAGGAGGACTGCACTACACGCAAAACAAAAAATCTACAAGATAAACCTGCGGACAAGACAGAAAATAGACATTGCAAAAACTAAACAATTATCAAATAAAGTGAATGGATCCGGGGGCCAGCCGTAAGCGTCCACTGTCTGTGCCTTACCCGTCTCGGGCGGGAATTCCTCGAGACGGCCGAAGCTGTCTCCCCAGCTCTCTCCCGTCTCGGAGTTGGGGAGAGAGATGCGGGGAAGAGACGGCCGGGCAGCCGTTCCTCGAGACGACCGATGCGTGGCTTCGCGGCCGAGGCGCGCTCTCGAGGAATTTCAATCGGGCTGGAATTCCCCGGACGGGCCGGCCGACTGCCCGTCTCGGAGTCGGAGAGAGACGGGGAGAGAGAGGCAGGCCGGGGAAGAGGCGACCGGTGTTCTCGAGAAATTTCTGTGTCTGCCCGTCTCGGGCGGCGGGAATTCCTCGAGACGGCCGATGCGTGGCTTCGCTGTCGAGGCGCGCTCTCGAGGAATTCCCGCCGGACCTTCGGCCGTCTCTGGCGGGCAGATGCGCCGACAGATCTCGGCAAAGTTGACTGGGACGAGGGTCCCTGGCCAGGATGAATGCGAAGAGATAAACTTGGAAGGTCAGAAAAGCCTTCGTTTGCTAAAAAATCACCTCAAAACCTACTCTATGCACGATGGTATACCTTTCAGACGAGTGCGCAGCACTAGTATAGAGGGTAGGTACGAGGGACCGAACCTGGTACGCTGCTTATGGGGGGCAGCAATTCCTCGAGACGACCGATACGTGGCTTCGCGGCCGAGGCGCGCTCTCGAGGAATTTCAGTGCCTGCCCGTCTCAGGCTGGAATTCACAGAGTCGGGGAGAGACGGAGAGAGCGGAGCGCAAGGCAGGGGAAGAGGCGACCGGGACTCTTAATAGTAAATGCAGGAGGACTGCACTACACGCAAAACAAAAAATCTACAAGATAAACCTGCGGACAAGACAGAAAATAGACATTGCAAAAACTAAACAATTATCAAATAAAGTGAATGGATCCGGGGGCCAGCCGTAAGCGTCCACTGTCTGTGCCTTACCCGTCTCGGGCGGGAATTCCTCGAGACGGCCGAAGCTGTCTCCCCAGCTCTCTCCCGTCTCGGAGTTGGGGAGAGATATGCGGGGAAGAGACGGCCGGGGCAGCCGTTCCTCGAGACGACCGATGTGTAGCTTCGCGGCCGAGGCGCGCTCTCGAGGAATTTCAGTCGGGCTGGAATTCCCCGGACGGGCCGGCCGACTGCCAGTCTCGGAGTCGGAGAGAGACGGGGAGAGAGAGGCAGGCCGGGGAAGAGGCGACCGGTGTTCTCGAGAAATTTCTGTGTCTGCCCGTATCGGGCGGCGGGAGTTCCTCGAGACGGCCGATGCGTGGCTTCGCTGTCGAGGCGCGCTCTCGAGGAATTCCCGCCGGACCTTCGATCGTCTCTGGCGGGGAGATGCGCCGACAGATCTCGGCAAAGTTGACTGGGACGAGGGTCCCTGGCCAGGATGAATGCGAAGAGATGAACTTGGAAGGTCAGAAAAGCCTTCGTTTGCAAAAAAATCACCTCAAAACCTACTTTAGCACGATGGTATACCTTTCAGACGAGTGCGAAACACTAGTATAGAGAGTAGGTACGAGGGACCGAACCTGGTACGGTGCATATGTATACCTTTCGAACGAGTGCGTTTTCTCTTACATGGAGGGTGAAGCTCAGCCGGTCCTCGGCGGGGCAGTAGCGAACTTAAGCGGAGAATTGGTCGGGCGTGTTTTTTGGAGACGAGCGTTAGGCGGTGGAAGCTCTCGGTGTGTACACGACGGTGAGTGAAGGCTAGGGAGTTTGTGTGCGTGCAGCTCCCGGTTACCCTTCTCGTCTCCGTCGTCGCGCCGCTTGCTCGAGGGGAAGGATGGCACCCGAGACCGCGCCACGCTCCGTTCTCTCGCGGCGCGCTCCTTCCTCTCTCTTCTCCGTCCCGGTTCTCTCTATCGCAAGGCAGCGAAGCGGTCGGAAGGCGGGGGATCGCTTAGCTCGAACTCTCGTCCAGTCACCGCGTACTCTTTTCCCACGATCCAAGACTCGATGGAGACGGTGGAGCGAGGCCGACCCGGGGACGAATACTCCCCGGCGCCTGGTCACAGCTCGCGGCGGTCGGCGGGGTGCGGGGCACAGCGCAGATTCAATTCTCGCTTCGTCCTTCTCCTCCCGGCAGACCCGAAACACTCCCGTGTACGCTTACACGGCGGGGCAGACTGGCTCGTCCGATTGTCAAATCAGCGAGTCTCGACTACCATCTCCGCCGTCCCGGCTGGAGAGATCCCGATTCGCGGCGCGCGGCGTGGCTTGAGTTCCCTCTCTTGCCCGTCGTCGCCCGTCTCGGCTACAACCTCGGTTCTTCCGTGCGCCTAGCGAGCGAGGGGAAATCTTCGGGTCTCCCTCTCTTCGTCTGGGATTGCGCAGCGAACGAGACCGGTGGGGTGCAGTCCTGGCTACTGTCCTCCCGCTCGGTCGCCCCCCGGCTCGCCCCCGCTCTTCGGTTGCTCGCTCCTCGGAGCTTTGGCAAAGGGAGGCGGGTGTCTGCGACTGGGGGCGTTTACTCGCGGTTCTCTCTCGAACTCGTCGAGGCTATCTGGTTGATCCTGCCAGTGATCATATGCTTGTCTCAAAGCTTAAGCCATGCAAGTCTAAGTTCAGGCTTGTTCCTTTCGGGGAGCGAGCCGAAACTGCGAACGGCTCATTAGTCAGATAAGGTTCCTTGACGAAAAGCGGATCGGTTTAATGGATAACTGTGGTAATTCTAGAGCTAATACATGCAACGTACCGTGGTCCCCCTTTCGTTTCTCGATGAGGCGGGGAAACGGCATTTATTCTCTATAGCAGATCGCCCTAGCCCGCGAAGCTACCGTCATAGGTAGCGACGGGGCGAAGCGACAAGTGTCGAAATCCGAATAACTGTGCCGATCGCGGGGTCTTTCCGGGCCCCCGACGACTTTGCCATGAAGTGTCTGTCCCATCAATTGGCGATGGTCGGCGACCTGCCTACCAAGGTGTTGACGGGTAACGGGGAATCAGGGTTCGATTCCGGAGAGGGAGCCTGCGAAACGGCTACCACCTCCAAGGAGGGCAGCAGGCGCGCAACTTACCCAATCCCGACACGGGGAGGTAGTGACGAAAAATAACGTGGCGGGGCCCTTTCGTGGTCGCCGCGGGCGGAATGAGCGCAATTTAAAAGAGTGTGCGAGGAGCTATTGGAGGGCAAGCCTAGTGCCAGCAGCCGCGGTAATTCCAGCTCCAATAGCCTATATCGGAGTTGCTGCGGTTAAAAAGCTCGTCGTTGGATCTCGGAGGCGGCACGGTCGGGCGCGATACGCTGCGGGCCCGACCGGCGATTTCTCGGCCGTCCCTAACCGGCGCGTGGGGCGAGGTGGACTTTGCGGCCTGCCTCGTCTTTCTCCTTCGCGGGAGAGAACCCGCCGCCTTTTCTGTCTACCTTGAAAAAATTAGAGTGCTAAAGGCAGGCTAAAACCCCGAGCCTGAATATTTCGTGCATGGAATAAGCGGGGATGCTCTATTCCGGTGGGTGGTCCGGCCGACTTGGCGACGTCGCTTTCGCTGTCGGTTTCGCCGGAGAGCTAGGATTCGAGAGGAACGGTGGGGGCCAGCGTACCGGGCGGGGAGAGGTGAAATTTTGTGATCCGTTCGGGACGACTCGAAGCGAAGGCGCTGGCCCCGGACGTCTTCCTTAATCCAGAACGAAGGTGGGTGGAGCAAAGACGATCAGATACCGTCGTAGTACCGACGGTAAACGCTGCCGACCGGGCCGCGGACGAGGCTCGAGAACAGCAGTTATGGACCCGCCCGTGGCGGCTTCGGGCAACCTGAGAGTTTACGGGTTCCGGGGGTAGTATGGCCGCAAGGCTGAAACTTGAAGGAATTGACGGAAGGGCACCACAAGGGGTGGAGCCTGCGGCTTAATTTGACTCAACACGGGGCAACTTACCCGGTCCGGACATCGTCAGGATTGACAGACGCTCGTGCAGTTCTTTCTCGATTCGATGGGTGGTGGTGCATGGCCGTTCGTGGCTGGTGAAGTGAAAAGTCTGGTTTATTCCGCTAACGGGCGAGGCCTCGCCCTTAACTAGTCGGCTCGTGGTTCTCGAATCTTAGTCTCCCCTCGGGGAGCAGGGAGAACATCGGGCGAGTCGAAGCCGTCGTCGCTACTTCTTAGGGGGATCCCGAGCAAGCTCAAGCTAGGTGAGAGAGATCAATAACAGGTCAGTGATGCCCTTAGATGTCCGGGGCCGCACGCGCGCTACACTGAAGACGAAAGCGCGAGTGCCTACGGTCTTGGTTTGGTAAGGCCGAGAACCCGCCCCGAGAGGGGAGGTTGGGGCTGGCTGTTCCTTCGGGGGCAGTCTCGCCTACAGCGGGTTAACCGTGCCAATCGTCTTCGTGCTGGGGATCGGGGCTTGCAACTCAGCCCCGTGAACGAGGAATTCCGAGTAGGCGTCTGTCATCAACGGGCGCCGATTAAGTCCCTGCCTTTTGTACACACCGCCCGTCGCTACCTCCGATAGAATGGCTAAACGAGGCCGTTAGACTGGGCCGTTCTTCGGACGGGCCCCGGAAAGGCGTTCGAGCTTAATCATTTAGAGGAAGTAAAAGTCGTAACAAGGTTTCCGTAGGTGAACCTGCGGAAGGATCATTACCGTACCTTCGTCTGTCTCTTTCGAGAGATGACGGAAAACAACCTCGGACGCTAGGAGGCTCGTCCCGAGCCAACCAGTCCGTGGCGAGGCGTGCTGCCGCTCACTCCCGTGGGCAAGGCACGGCTTCGATTGTGGCTACTCTCTTGTCGGTACGTGTTTCACGACCCACTCTCTTTCCCTTCCCGTCTTTCTCTCCTCCGCGGCTCTGGCAGAGAGGGAAAGCGACTAAGGAGAGAGCGGGCCCGTTCAAAGAGTCTCGGCCGTCAGCACCGGGACCGCCGGCGGTCTTCTCGATCGGTCTTGGCATTTTTTTCACACTAGGATGGAAACACTTTTGGCACGGGCCGTCGCTTTCGGCGGCCGTCAGACTTAATGATAAGCAAAAGCGTACGACCGTAGGCGTTGGATCACTCGGCTCGTGCGTCGATGAAGAGCGCGGCCTGACGCGCTAGGTGGTGTGAATGGCAGTGAAGATCATCGACGTCTCGAACGCACATGGCGGCAGCGGGTCCTCCCGCGGCCTCGTTCGTCCGAGGGCCAGCAGGTAAGAATAACCAAGACTGGGAGTCGCGGCCGCGAGGCCCCGTCTTCTCAAAGGCAAACAAGTGACGGGGCGGTGTGCGGGAGGAGCACGGAAGGGAGGCTCTCTAGCGCCATGCCCGCTCTCACTCCGGCGTTCCGTTTTCGCCTGGGACTCGTCTCGGGTGGCTAACAGAACGGGTTTCGGGGTGCGTGGCAAGGCGTCTTTCCGGGCGCACGTACTCCCTGCACGAACCGCCGTCCCTCTTTTCTCACCGGCCTCGGATCGAGCGAGATTACCCGCTGAACTTAAGCATATCACTAAGCGGAGGAAAAGAAACCAACCGGGATTCCCTCAGTAGCGGCGAGCGAAGCGGGAAGAGCCCATCGCCGAATCCCCCGTCGGACCTCGGCGGTTCGGGAATTGTGGCGTAAGGGTCCGACCCGTCAGGCGTCTGACCGTCCGAACAAGTCCCGCGGGACAGGTGTGCTCCCAGAGTGGGTGTGAGGCCTTTAGTTCGGTCTGGGTCTTCTGCCCGGCGCAGTCGGTACCTGCGAGTCGAGTTGCTTGGGATCGCAGCTCAAAGCGGGTGGTAAGCTCCATCTAAGGCTAAATACTTGCACGAGTCCGATAGCGAACAAGTACCGTGAGGGAATGTTGAAAAGAACTTTGAAGAGAGAGTTCAAGAGACCGTGAAAGCGCCTACGGGCAAACGGGTGGAACCGCCGGTGCGATCAGCGGAATCCAGCTCGCCGGGCAGGCGGCTCCTCGTGCGTTCGGGACTTGTTCTTCTCGGAGGACGGGCTCGGGCATGCGACGTGGGTTCGTCCCCGTCGGCGTATCTTCCGCTGTGTGGCGAGTCGCGACCGGCTCGGAGTGCTTCGTCCCGGCTGGAGTCAGGCGAGGGGCACGTCTCTCGGGGCGTCGCACCTGTCTTCGGACTGCCTGCTCCGGTCGGCACTAGGGCGAACATAGCTCCGGGCCGAGGAACGGCCCCGTCCTCGCTCCCGACCTAGTCTCTGGGCGTCCTCGCTGGCTTAACAGTGCAAGTGCGGTCACTCGGTCGGCGCCGGTGGGGCGGCGGGCATTGGGGGACGGTCTAGAGGGTCCGCGGCTGGCCGTGGCGGCACTCTTCCCGACCCGTCTTGAAACACGGGGCGCAGCGAAAGCGACGTGGTCCGATCCTCTCTCGGCCGAGGGGGGCGCAGGACCGGCCCGTCGGGGGTTGTTACGGCCTCGGCGGAGCAAGAGCGCTCGCGTTGGGACCCGAAAGATGGTGAACTAGGCCCGAGCGGGACGAAGCCGGGAGAAATGCAGGTGGAGGTCCTAAGTGGTTCTGATGCGCAAATCGATCACGGTACTTGGGCGTAGGGGCGAAAGACTAATCGAACCATCTAGTAGCTGGTTCCGTCCGAAGTTTCCCCCAGGATAGCTGGCGCTCTCCGAGACAGTTTCGTCCGGTAAAGCTAGGATTCCAGAGGAACGGTGGGGGCCAGCGTACCGGGCGGGGAGAGGTGAAATTTTGTGATCCGTTCGGGACGACTCGAAGCGAAGGCGCTGGCCCCGGACGTCTTCCTTAATCCAGAACGAAGGTGGGTGGAGCAAAGACGATCAGATACCGTCGTAGTACCGACGGTAAACGCTGCCGACCGGGCCGCGGACGAGGCTCGAGAACAGCAGTTATGGACCCGCCCGTGGCGGCTTCGGGCAACCTGAGAGTTTACGGGTTCCGGGGGTAGTATGGCCGCAAGGCTGAAACTTGAAGGAATTGACGGAAGGGCACCACAAGGGGTGGAGCCTGCGGCTTAATTTGACTCAACACGGGGCAACTTACCCGGTCCGGACATCGTCAGGATTGACAGACGCTCGTGCAGTTCTTTCTCGATTCGATGGGTGGTGGTGCATGGCCGTTCGTGGCTGGTGAAGTGAAAAGTCTGGTTTATTCCGCTAACGGGCGAGGCCTCGCCCTTAACTAGTCGGCTCGTGGTTCTCGAATCTTAGTCTCCCCTCGGGGAGCAGGGAGAACATCGGGCGAGTCGAAGCCGTCGTCGCTACTTCTTAGGGGGATCCCGAGCAAGCTCAAGCTAGGTGAGAGAGATCAATAACAGGTCAGTGATGCCCTTAGATGTCCGGGGCCGCACGCGCTACACTGAAGACGAAAGCGCGAGTGCCTACGGTCTTGGTTTGGTAAGGCCGAGAACCCGCCCCGAGAGGGGAGGTTGGGGCTGGCTGTTCCTTCGGGGGCAGTCTCGCCTACAGCGGGTTAACCGTGCCAATCGTCTTCGTGCTGGGGATCGGGGCTTGCAACTCAGCCCCGTGAACGAGGAATTCCGAGTAGGCGTCTGTCATCAACGGGCGCCGATTAAGTCCCTGCCTTTTGTACACACCGCCCGTCGCTACCTCCGATAGAATGGCTAAACGAGGCCGTTAGACTGGGCCGTTCTTCGGACGGGCCCCGGAAAGGCGTTCGAGCTTAATCATTTAGAGGAAGTAAAAGTCGTAACAAGGTTTCCGTAGGTGAACCTGCGGAAGGATCATTACCGTACCTTCGTCTGTCTCTTTCGAGAGATGACGGAAAACAACCTCGGACGCTAGGAGGCTCGTCCCGAGCCAACCAGTCCGTGGCGAGGCGTGCTGCCGCTCACTCCCGTGGGCAAGGCACGGCTTCGATTGTGGCTACTCTCTTGTCGGTACGTGTTTCACGACCCACTCTCTTTCCCTTCCCGTCTTTCTCTCCTCCGCGGCTCTGGCAGAGAGGGAAAGCGACTAAGGAGAGAGCGGGCACGTTCAAAGAGTCTCGGTCGTCAGCACCGGGACCGCCGGCGGTCTTCTCGATCGGTCTTGGCATTTTTTTCACACTAGGATGGAAACACTTTTGGCACGGGCCGTCGCTTTCGGCGGCCGTCAGACTTAATGATAAGCAAAAGCGTACGACCGTAGGCGTTGGATCACTCGGCTCGTGCGTCGATGAAGAGCGCGGCCTGACGCGCTAGGTGGTGTGAATGGCAGTGAAGATCATCGACGTCTCGAACGCACATGGCGGCAGCGGGTCCCCCCGCGGCCTCGTTCGTCCGAGGGCCAGCAGGTAAGAATAACCAAGACTGGGAGTCGCGGCCGCGAGGCCCCGTCTTCTCAAAGGCAAACAAGTGACGGGGCGGTGTGCGGGAGGAGCACGGAAGGGAGGCTCTCTAGCGCCATGCCCGCTCTCACTCCGGCGTTCCGTTTTCGCCTGGGACTCGTCTCGGGTGGCTAACAGAACGGGTTTCGGGGTGCGTGGCAAGGCGTCTTTCCGGGCGCACGTACTCCCTGCACGAACCGCCGTCCCTCTTTTCTCACCGGCCTCGGATCGAGCGAGATTACCCGCTGAACTTAAGCATATCACTAAGCGGAGGAAAAGAAACCAACCGGGATTCCCTCAGTAGCGGCGAGCGAAGCGGGAAGAGCCCATCGCCGAATCCCCCGTCGGACCTCGGCGGTTCGGGAATTGTGGCGTAAGGGTCCGACCCGTCAGGCGTCTGACCGTCCGAACAAGTCCCGCGGGACAGGTGTGCTCCCAGAGTGGGTGTGAGGCCTTTAGTTCGGTCTGGGTCTTCTGCCCGGCGCAGTCGGTACCTGCGAGTCGAGTTGCTTGGGATCGCAGCTCAAAGCGGGTGGTAAGCTCCATCTAAGGCTAAATACTTGCACGAGTCCGATAGCGAACAAGTACCGTGAGGGAATGTTGAAAAGAACTTTGAAGAGAGAGTTCAAGAGACCGTGAAAGCGCCTACGGGCAAACGGGTGGAACCGCCGGTGCGATCAGCGGAATCCAGCTCGCCGGGCAGGCGGCTCCTCGTGCGTTCGGGACTTGTTCTTCTCGGAGGACGGGCTCGGGCATGCGACGTGGGTTCGTCCCCGTCGGCGTATCTTCCGCTGTGTGGCGAGTCGCGACCGGCTCGGAGTGCTTCGTCCCGGCTGGAGTCAGGCGAGGGGCACGTCTCTCGGGGCGTCGCACCTGTCTTCGGACTGCCTGCTCCGGTCGGCACTAGGGCGAACATAGCTCCGGGCCGAGGAACGGCCCCGTCCTCGCTCCCGACCTAGTCTCTGGGCGTCCTCGCTGGCTTAACAGTGCAAGTGCGGTCACTCGGTCGGCGCCGGTGGGGCGGCGGGCATTGGGGGACGGTCTAGAGGGTCCGCGGCTGGCCGTGGCGGCACTCTTCCCGACCCGTCTTGAAACACGGGGCGCAGCGAAAGCGACGTGGTCCGATCCTCTCTCGGCCGAGGGGGGCGCAGGACCGGCCCGTCGGGGGTTGTTACGGCCTCGGCGGAGCAAGAGCGCTCGCGTTGGGACCCGAAAGATGGTGAACTAGGCCCGAGCGGGACGAAGCCGGGAGAAATGCAGGTGGAGGTCCTAAGTGGTTCTGATGCGCAAATCGATCACGGTACTTGGGCGTAGGGGCGAAAGACTAATCGAACCATCTAGTAGCTGGTTCCGTCCGAAGTTTCCCCCAGGATAGCTGGCGCTCTCCGAGACAGTTTCGTCCGGTAAAGCTAGGATTCCAGAGGAACGGTGGGGGCCAGCGTACCGGGCGGGGAGAGGTGAAATTTTGTGATCCGTTCGGGACGACTCGAAGCGAAGGCGCTGGCCCCGGACGTCTTCCTTAATCCAGAACGAAGGTGGGTGGAGCAAAGACGATCAGATACCGTCGTAGTACCGACGGTAAACGCTGCCGACCGGGCCGCGGACGAGGCTCGAGAACAGCAGTTATGGACCCGCCCGTGGCGGCTTCGGGCAACCTGAGAGTTTACGGGTTCCGGGGGTAGTATGGCCGCAAGGCTGAAACTTGAAGGAATTGACGGAAGGGCACCACAAGGGGTGGAGCCTGCGGCTTAATTTGACTCAACACGGGGCAACTTACCCGGTCCGGACATCGTCAGGATTGACAGACGCTCGTGCAGTTCTTTCTCGATTCGATGGGTGGTGGTGCATGGCCGTTCGTGGCTGGTGAAGTGAAAAGTCTGGTTTATTCCGCTAACGGGCGAGGCCTCGCCCTTAACTAGTCGGCTCGTGGTTCTCGAATCTTAGTCTCCCCTCGGGGAGCAGGGAGAACATCGGGCGAGTCGAAGCCGTCGTCGCTACTTCTTAGGGGGATCCCGAGCAAGCTCAAGCTAGGTGAGAGAGATCAATAACAGGTCAGTGATGCCCTTAGATGTCCGGGGCCGCACGCGCGCTACACTGAAGACGAAAGCGCGAGTGCCTACGGTCTTGGTTTGGTAAGGCCGAGAACCCGCCCCGAGAGGGGAGGTTGGGGCTGGCTGTTCCTTCGGGGGCAGTCTCGCCTACAGCGGGTTAACCGTGCCAATCGTCTTCGTGCTGGGGATCGGGGCTTGCAACTCAGCCCCGTGAACGAGGAATTCCGAGTAGGCGTCTGTCATCAACGGGCGCCGATTAAGTCCCTGCCTTTTGTACACACCGCCCGTTCGCTACCTCCGATAGAATGGCTAAACGAGGCCGTTAGACTGGGCCGTTCTTCGGACGGGCCCCGGAAAGGCGTTCGAGCTTAATCATTTAGAGGAAGTAAAAGTCGTAACAAGGTTTCCGTAGGTGAACCTGCGGAAGGATCATTACCGTACCTTCGTCTGTCTCTTTCGAGAGATGACGGAAAACAACCTCGGACGCTAGGAGGCTCGTCCCGAGCCAACCAGTCCGTGGCGAGGCGTGCTGCCGCTCACTCCCGTGGGCAAGGCACGGCTTCGATTGTGGCTACTCTCTTGTCGGTACGTGTTTCACGACCCACTCTCTTTCCCTTCCCGTCTTTCTCTCCTCCGCGGCTCTGGCAGAGAGGGAAAGCGACTAAGGAGAGAGCGGGCACGTTCAAAGAGTCTCGGTCGTCAGCACCGGGACCGCCGGCGGTCTTCTCGATCGGTCTTGGCATTTTTTTCACACTAGGATGGAAACACTTTTGGCACGGGCCGTCGCTTTCGGCGGCCGTCAGACTTAATGATAAGCAAAAGCGTACGACCGTAGGCGTTGGATCACTCGGCTCGTGCGTCGATGAAGAGCGCGGCCTGACGCGCTAGGTGGTGTGAATGGCAGTGAAGATCATCGACGTCTCGAACGCACATGGCGGCAGCGGGTCCTCCCGCGGCCTCGTTCGTCCGAGGGCCAGCAGGTAAGAATAACCAAGACTGGGAGTCGCGGCCGCGAGGCCCCGTCTTCTCAAAGGCAAACAAGTGACGGGGCGGTGTGCGGGAGGAGCACGGAAGGGAGGCTCTCTAGCGCCATGCCCGCTCTCACTCCGGCGTTCCGTTTTCGCCTGGGACTCGTCTCGGGTGGCTAACAGAACGGGTTTCGGGGTGCGTGGCAAGGCGTCTTTCCGGGCGCACGTACTCCCTGCACGAACCGCCGTCCCTCTTTTCTCACCGGCCTCGGATCGAGCGAGATTACCCGCTGAACTTAAGCATATCACTAAGCGGAGGAAAAGAAACCAACCGGGATTCCCTCAGTAGCGGCGAGCGAAGCGGGAAGAGCCCATCGCCGAATCCCCCGTCGGACCTCGGCGGTTCGGGAATTGTGGCGTAAGGGTCCGACCCGTCAGGCGTCTGACCGTCCAAACAAGTCCCGCGGGACAGGTGTGCTCCCAGAGTGGGTGTGAGGCCTTTAGTTCGGTCTGGGTCTTCTGCCCGGCGCAGTCGGTACCTGCGAGTCGAGTTGCTTGGGATCGCAGCTCAAAGCGGGTGGTAAGCTCCATCTAAGGCTAAATACTTGCACGAGTCCGATAGCGAACAAGTACCGTGAGGGAATGTTGAAAAGAACTTTGAAGAGAGAGTTCAAGAGACCGTGAAAGCGCCTACGGGCAAACGGGTGGAACCGCCGGTGCGATCAGCGGAATCCAGCTCGCCGGGCAGGCGGCTCCTCGTGCGTTCGGGACTTGTTCTTCTCGGAGGACGGGCTCGGGCATGCGACGTGGGTTCGTCCCCGTCGGCGTATCTTCCGCTGTGTGGCGAGTCGCGACCGGCTCGGAGTGCTTCGTCCCGGCTGGAGTCAGGCGAGGGGCACGTCTCTCGGGGCGTCGCACCTGTCTTCGGACTGCCTGCTCCGGTCGGCACTAGGGCGAACATAGCTCCGGGCCGAGGAACGGCCCCGTCCTCGCTCCCGACCTAGTCTCTGGGCGTCCTCGCTGGCTTAACAGTGCAAGTGCGGTCACTCGGTCGGCGCCGGTGGGGCGGCGGGCATTGGGGGACGGTCTAGAGGGTCCGCGGCTGGCCGTGGCGGCACTCTTCCCGACCCGTCTTGAAACACGGGGCGCAGCGAAAGCGACGTGGTCCGATCCTCTCTCGGCCGAGGGGGGCGCAGGACCGGCCCGTCGGGGGTTGTTACGGCCTCGGCGGAGCAAGAGCGCTCGCGTTGGGACCCGAAAGATGGTGAACTAGGCCCGAGCGGGACGAAGCCGGGAGAAATGCAGGTGGAGGTCCTAAGTGGTTCTGATGCGCAAATCGATCACGGTACTTGGGCGTAGGGGCGAAAGACTAATCGAACCATCTAGTAGCTGGTTCCGTCCGAAGTTTCCCCCAGGATAGCTGGCGCTCTCCGAGACAGTTTCGTCCGGTAAAGCGAATGATTAGAGGAGTCCGTGTCAAAATGGCGTGGAGCCATTATCAAACTTTGAACGGGCGAGAAGGGTGCCTACCGCTCGATCTGGGAGGCTCGGCCCCCGTCGAAATGTACGAGTGCCAAGTGGGCCACTTTTGGTAAGCAGAACTGGCGCTGTGGGATGAACCAAACGCCGGGTTAAGGCGCCCGATCGTCACGCTCAGCAGAACCCACAAAAGGCGTCCATCGGTAAAGACAGCAGGACGGTGACCATGGAAGTCGGTACCCGCCAAGGAGTGTGTAACAACTCACCTGCCGAGTAGGAGGGTCGCCGCGGTCAGCGCTGAAGCCTTAGACGCGAGTCTGGTCGTAGCGGCCGCGGGTGCCGATCTTGGTGGTAGTAGCAAATATTCGAGCGAGAACCTCGAAGGCCGAAGTGGAGAAGGGTTCCGCGTTGCTCCTTCGATCGGCCGCGGGTTAGTCGGTCCTAAGGCCTGGGAGAAATCCTACGGGAAGCGGGACGTTTTTTTATTCAGAAAAAGTCTCACCCAATGCACGGGCCGAAAGGGAAACGGGTTAGGATTCCCGTACCCGAAGGCGGAGCACAAGCGGTGACGCAAAGAAGGTCGGATACGCCGTCGGGAGAGTCGAGAAGAGTTAACTTTTCTTTTTGAGGTGCGCTCGCTGACCCTGGAAGCGGTTCTGCCGGAGATAGGGAGCGAGAGCAATCAACTTTATCCGCAAAGCCGGCTCCAGCGGGGGCCTGTTCGGCTACGACTCGACGGTCCTTGAAACTCCGACGGCTAAACATTTCTTTGGAAATCTATCACACGCTCTCGCCTCGGGCCGTACCTCAATCCGCCGCAGGTCTCCAAGGTTCGCAGCCTCTGGTCGATAGAACAATGTAGGTAAGGGAAGTCGGCAAAATGGATCCGTAACTTCGGGAGAAGGATTGGCTCTGAGGGCCGAGCGACCCGCTGCTAGCTTCGGAAGAGGGAATCATAGAGCGGGAGTCCGCCAGGTGGCATATTAATTGGGCGCACCGAACGGCGAACGCTCTACCCTCGGAAGGGCAGGCGGACGGAGCGGGGTAGGGGCGACTCTCCCCGTTTTCGGCACGGGCGCGAGGAACGGCTCGATCAGAACTGGCACGGTCCGGGGGAATCCGACTGTTTAGTAAAAACATAGCGTCTCGAAGGCCGGAGATCGGTGTTGACGGGACGTGATTTCTGCCCAGTGCTCTGAATGTCACGGTGAAGAAATTTACGGAAGCGCGGGTGCATCTACTCGTTCGGTCGGCTACGGCCAGTAGTTGCCCAGAGGTGGTCGGCGAGGCACAAGTTGCTGCCCAGTGCCCGCTACCGCCCACTGGCGTTAACAGGTAACGGATTCCCTTTGCACTGTCTATATTGTAACTGTTATAGCTTGAACTGTGAGTTCTTAATCTTATCTCCCATAATGTAATAATAATAATGTTTTATTAAGTAATATTTTACGAATGATAAGAAATACAAAACAGAAAAGTCGTACTGATCACATTAACGTTTTGTACATCTTCCGAAGAGGTAGTTATTGTATTTGACTTAAACATTCAGCGGATTCCCTTTACATTGTCTATATTACATTTTGTACTTCTTCAGAAGAGCTAGTTATTGTATTTGACTTAAACATTCAGCGGATTGTTTGCACTGTCTATATTTTAACTGTTATAGTTTGAACTGCCAGTTCTTTATCGAATCTCCGATCATGTATCTTAAATAATAATAATGTTTTATTAAGTAATATTTTATGAATGATAACACATATAAAACAGTTAAGTCGTAGTGATCACATTAACGTTTTTGTACCACTTCCGAAGAGCTAAGTTATGTATTTGAAGGACAAAAATGCAAAATTGAGAATGGATAGTATCAATGTATTCTCTATATTCATATCCCCATACTCCGACCCCATACAACAAAGCGGGTTTAAATACCGAATAGAATATCTTGAAACTGGTAGAAATTGAATTCCATCCGGACTGTTTACGTGTAAATAGCTATTTGTTTATAGCTATTATCGAGGGTACAATATATACGTTAGTGTGTACAATACGTTAGTGTGTTTATTTAGCTGTCCTTTTGATCGACAACGTTAATAACCACATGTATATACACCGACTCTTGAATGACGTTAACTTATACCTAATGTAAATTGATTTCAAACATGTTTTTTATTAGAAGTGTGAATGTGAGAGAGAGAGAGGGGGGGGGGGGTATCGAGCTTTTGCTAAGCCTTCAACCTATTTGAGCATAACATAACTTTCGTCTAGAAATAGGTATTCTTTAATTGAAACGATGCAATTTTATAGTGTTACTAGTTTGGTTTTTATCTATACCACGCCAAAGAAATGTTAATATTGACAATAAGATACGATACCTATTATTTAAAATACCCCATTCGCTACATGCATAAATCTTGAGAAGTTTTTGCGCTATCTTCATTTTAATAGCATACAAGTACACGGGACTTGTTTATCGTAAGCGAGCCCAGACGCATTATTAAACATTTTAAAAATTTATTTTACATGTATTTAAACTGTCTTAGCGATAACAGTAATAAATAGATTAACAAATCAATCCAACTATCCCGGATCGCGCACGAGCCATTCAGTGTGCTTGCACCTTACACCGACCACGTGAATAACAGTACACGGTCACGGTTACAAGGCAACAACAAATAAGCTTCCATCAGCTTATTAAAGCGGGCATACCATCTGACCGCTTTTGTAAAGTAGTTTGTATATATGTTTCATTATGTTCGTCTTCAAAAAATGTATATATGTTTTTCTATAGATTATTACACATTAACCCAAACATAATAGATAATTATTTTTCTGTATTGTCTTTCATCCATTATTTTACCGATCCATACAGTAGCATTGACAACCAATACTTATCGCTTTTATTGTATTATTATCATTATTTACTCATTGGCAACCAATATTTATCGTTTATATTGTATTATTACCATTATTTAATCAACGAATTTGATATTACTTTTACCTTTGTTATCCCTTCACTTCTTTTACAGTGTGGTGACATTGAACAAAACCCCGGCCCTAAAAATCTTACTATAGTTCATCTGAATACAAGGAGCATCCGTAATAAAATTGATTTAATTGCTTCCGAGTTGGATAGCTATGACATTATCTCGATATCCGAATCATGGTTAGATTGTAGTAATAGTATTCCTGATAGTAAAGTCTCCATTTCATCTTACCATGCACCGGTTCGAAAAGATCGCACTACACACTCAGGTGGGGGGGGGGGGTAGCCGTATATATAAAAGACACTCTAGCTTACAAGAGACGCGCTTACTTGAAAGTTGACGGAACAGAGGGCATCTGGTTAGAAATACATAGTTACAATAATAAACTCTTATTGGGTACATTTTACAAACAACTACTGAATAGATGTTTCTGACATTTCTGGTACAGAAAGATATCTATCCAAACAACTTTTTAAAACTATCCCGACAATAATCCAAAATCCAGAAATAGTCGAAAAAATATCAGATATTTGGGAAAAAAACAAAAAAAAATTTAAAAAAAGAAAATACAGTAAAAAACTTGGTACTCTTGCAAAAATCGGCATTTCTCAGCCAGGTGTCACTGAATCAAAACAATTAAAGTAAAGTTTTCTAGCTGGGCTATTTTATGACATACTTCCTGTCTGATTCCTGAAAGCCGATTCAGTGCTGCTTGCAGGTCTAGTTATTATTATTTTTTTTTTCGGGGGAGCCTATTTCTCAGTGCCTGTAACAGATAGCGATCTAGAACCTCATTTTCTATCATTAAACCATGTGTGTGCAACATATGGGCTATATTTGAAACTTCTGCGCGGACCGGAAGTGGCCGAATTTCGTACGGTGTCAAAAAATCAAAAAACGGCCGTAGATTCGTCAATTCTGTACTTATTTTCATACAAATAACATTTTCGGCAACACCAAATCTTTTCTCGGATGATAGCAGTTGAAAATTTCGAAATTTCGAAACTTCGTCGCTGACTTCTAGCGTTCGAAAAATGAAAAAAAAAATTTAAGAAACAATTTTTTTCATTTTTCAAAATTTTCAAATTTGACCTACTTTTTTGGATACCTGACGATCATCCGATTCCAGAAATATAAGTTTCATTCCGAGTTATCTCCCTTTATTTTTTGATTTTTTTTGAATTTTCTGCTCATATTGTGAGCTCGAGTTACGCTTTACGGCCGGATCGACGTTTTTGAAACTTCTGGAACATGAAGTTATAGTTCATCACTAACGTATACAGCTATTTCGACAAACATCTATAAACCGGAAGTAGTCGAAATAATGGCCGATATTTTGAAAAAAAAACGCAAAAAATGAATGCTTTTGGAAAAAACATGAATTCTGAGTCCGATATCAACGGATTAAAACGATAAAGATATCGTTGGGTTGCCCGAGAATTGCAGTATCATATGATATCCAATTCTAACAGATAACATGAACAGACAGCAAAATATGGCACGCTGAAAATCAAGTATTTTCTGATTTGGAGCGTATTTGGACGCCTGTATCTCGAAAACTGCTCCAGCGATTTTTCTTAAACCTTATCTATCAAGATACCTTTTGGTAGTCTTGTGTATGAAACAGTCCATTTAGACTTTGAAATATCCGTAATAGGTCAAATAACGAACTGAAAATCGAAAAAAGTCGAAAAATCGTGAAATTTTGGAAAATACTCTATTATTTTTTTATTTTTACTGATTTTCAAAAAACTTTATGATATTTAGATATCTGATCTAATGTCGAATCCAAAAAAAAAAATAAGATGTATTCAGTTATTGAAATTTAATTTTTGATATTTTGACATTTTTGCATTTTTGGCACTTTTAAACATAGGATTTCTCAGGGGCATTTTATCTGATCATATATTGTAATATATCATTACAGAACTCTGTAGCTATTCAATTGCCTAAACCGGTTATTAAAACTATCTCGATAATAATCACCATACCGGAAGTATTAAAAAAATGAAAAAAAAAGGATAAAAAAATGGCGTTCTTGCAAAAAGCTGGATTTCTCCATCAGATATTACCGGCCCAAAAGAAATAAAGTGTCTTTGGATGGCCCCATTAATGGACTATCATATGGCATCTCAATGGTACGATTCCGATGGTTAGTAAATAAATAATGTTACGCCGAAAATCTAGTATTTTTCATTTTTGGAGCTTTTTGAGACACCCTTTTCTTGAAAACGACTCCTGCGATTTTTTTAAAACCTTTTTTACTCAGACTCCTATCTGTGGTCTGTGGCGTGAATCCAGAAGGAAAAGGTTTGAAATAATTTAAGGTGTCATAAAATGGCCTCAATCTTTGATAAAAGTAGAAAATCGTTAAATTATCGAAAATGTTCTTTTATTTATCTTTTTTACAAACAACTACTGAATAGATGTTTCTGACATTTCTGGTACAGAAAGATATCTATTCAAACAACTTGCTAAAATTATCCCGACAATAATCAAAAATCCAGAAGTAGTCGAAAAAATATCAGATATTTGGGAAAAAAACACAATTTTTTTTTAAAAAAAAGTAAAAAATTGCTACTTTTGTAAAAATCTGCATTTCTCAGCCAGGTGTCACTGAATCAAAACAATTAAAGTATCGTTTTGTAGCTCGATGAATGGGCTATTTTATGACATACCTCCTGTCTGATTCCTGAAAGCCGATTCAGTGCTGCTTGCAGGTCTAGTTATTATTATTATTTACCGCGAGGGCCTAGATCTCCATGTTCGAAAACAGATATCGATCTGGAATTAGCTTTTCTATCGGGAAACCATGTGGTGGCTACTTGATAAAATATTTTTGAAATTTCTGCGCATACCGGAAGTGACCGAACTTTGTACTTTCTCTAAAAATTGAAAATCGGCCATAGTTTCGTCAATTCTTTATCCATTTTCAAACAAATTACATTTTTTGAATCCCTGAATCTTTTCTGAGACAATGGCTATCTCACATTTTTCAATTTCGAACATTCGTCTATGATTTTTATCGTTCGAAAATTGAAAACATGTTGTTTACGAGACAATTTTTGTTATTTTTCAAATTTGACCTACATTTTTAGATACCTGAAGTCCATCCGATTCCAGTAATATAAGTTTCATTCAGAGTTATCGCCCTTTATTTTTCGATTTTTTTCGAATTTCCTTCCCATTTTGTGAGCTCGGGTCTCGTTTTATGGCAGAATTGACGTTTCTGAAACTTCTGGAACATGAAGTTATAGTCCAATACCAATTGTTAAAGCAATTTCGACACGAATCCTTAAACCAGAAGTGGTCGAAATAATGTGCAATATTTTGAAAAAAATGCAAAAAATTGATATTTTTGGGGAAAACGCTATTTCTCCGTCCGATATCAATGGATTAAATGAATGAAGGTATCGTTTGATGGCACGATTGCTGGACTATCATATGATACCCCATTCATACGGATACTATGAACAGACAGCAAAATATGGCACGCTGAAAATCAAGTATTTTCTGATTTGGAGCGTTTTTGGACGCCTGTATCTCGAAAACTTAACCTGCAAATTTTTTTAAAATTTTTTCTATCGAGAGTCCTTTTGGAGGTATTTTGCATGAAGTCATCCAATAAGACTTTGAAATGTCTGGAATAGAATAAAAAAAAGGGACTGAAAATCGAAAAAAGTCGAAAAAACGTGAAAGTTTGGAAAATGCTCTACTATTTTTTTTATTCTAAGAGATTTTTTTAAAAAAAGGTTGTATATTCAGATAGCTGACCTTATTACGATTCTAACAATGTATAATATGTATGTAATTATTAAAATTTAATTCAAGATATTTTAAATTTTTTGCATTTTTGGCACTTTTGAACATAGGATTTCTCAGGGGCATTATATCTGATCAGATAATGTAATATATCATTACAGAGCTTTGTAGTTATTTTAGTGCCCAGATCGGCTATTAAAACTATTTCGACAATAATAACCATACCGGAAGTATTCAAAAAATGAAAAAAAAGAGTAAAAACATTGTCGCACTTGGGAAAAACTTGATTTCTCTCTTAGGTAATAGCGGACCAAAAGAACTAAAATGTCGTTGGATAGCCCTTTAATGGACCATCATATGGTATCTAAATAATACGATTTCGATGGTAAGGAAATAAATTATTGTATGCCAAAAATCTAGTATTTTCCAATTTTTTTAACATTCTGAGACGCCCTTTTCTCGAAAACGACGCCTACGATTTTTCTTAAACTATTCTTACTCAAAGTCCTATCGGTTGTCTATATAGGGAATCCAAAATGAAAAGAATTGAAATAATATAAGTGGTCGAAAAATGGCCTCAGACTTTGAAAAAAATTGAAAAATCGTTAAAATTTTGGAAACGCTCTTTAATTTATCTTTTTTTCCAAAACTACTCAATGGATGTTTCTGACACTTCTGGTACAGGAAGTTGAGTATCCAAATATCTATTCAAACAACTTGTTAAAACTATCCCGACAATGATCCAAAATCTAGAAGTATTCGTAAGAATATCAGATATTATGGAAAAAAAACAAAAAAAAAATTAAAAAAAAGAAAATAAAGTAAAAAAATTGGTACTCTTGCAAAAATCGACACTTCTCAGCCAGGTGTCACTGAATCAAAACAATTAAAGTATAGATTTCTTGCTCGATGAATGGGCTATTTTATGACTTACTTGCTGTCTGATTCCTGAAAGCCGATTCAGTGCTGCTTGCAGGTCTAGTTATTATTATTATTATTATGAAATTCCAGTTATTATGTGATACAACACCGGAAAGTAGGTTTATATTGCTCTTTAAATCTACTTGTTATATTCTGGCACATTCATGATTACTTATTTTAGAAGAGATAAAAGCATTTTAATTGGAGCAAAGACATGGGTTACTAAAAATAGACTACTTTCAATTCATTTTATTTATCGAAAGCTTGGATTAGCCCACACCAAGCACGTGATTTCGCTTAAAGGGACAATAACACTCTTGCTGGCTTTACAGGTCCCAAAAAAAATATTAGCCTTATTCTAACTACAAGATGTTTAAGTGTCCTACCTGTTGTGTAAATTATCCATTACAACCTATTTGAAAGTGCTAACGTAAGGCTTTTCAAACCATGTGGCGACATGTCCCAGTAAACGAAGTGACGTAAACTTTACGTAAAGTTTACGTAAAAATGGTCAGTCAGTTTACCATCATTTTGCTCGTTATCTTAACGTAAAGTTTACGTCATGAAATGACGTTAAACTAACGTAAAGTTTACGTCATTTTTACGTAAAGTTTACGTCATTTTTACGTAAAGTTTACGTCATTTTCTGACGTAAATCTAACGTAAAGTTTACGTCATTTTCTGACGTAAATCTAACGTAAATTTTGCGTAAAGTTTACGTCACTTACGTTAGATTTACGTCAGAAAATGACGTAAACTTTACGTTAGATTTACGTAAAAATGGTCAGTCAGTTTACCATCATTTTGCTTGTTATTTTAACGATAAGTTTACGTCAGGAAATGACGTTAAACTAACGCAAAGTTTACATCATTTTTACGTTACATTTACGTCATTTTCTGACGTAAATCTAACGTAAAGTTTACGTCATTTTCTGACGTAAATCTAACGTAAATTTTGCGTAAAGTTTACGTCACTTACGTTAGATTTATGTCAGAAAATGACGTAAACTTTACGTTAGATTTACATCAGAAAATGACGTAAACTTTACGTTAGATTAACGTCATTAACGTTAAAGAGATGAGCAAAATGATTGTAAACTGACCGACCATATTAACGTGAATCTGACGTAAATATAACTTTATCTTTTGACGTTCATCGGAACCAATTTAAGTGACTCAGTCATTCAGATCGTACGAAAACCCAATAACATAACCATTTTGATGGAAATATAACCATTTAAATGTTATACAATAATCCAGTAACTAAAAGATATACACTCAATAGTGTTTTCAAATCCCTTCCCACTCAACAAACTTTGGCACTGAACACATGGATCAATTTTAATTCAGAAGGACCTGGAAAAAACAGACGACCCTACTCCTTGTCAGGTAGAACCAGGGAATTGAAACCATGCCAGTTGACTCAATGCCACCCTTATGATGTAACTCACACATGCTAAAAATGTGGGTATTCCTTTTTTAAACTCAATTACAGCAAACACTAGTTAATAAACGATCTAAATTTTATTTAGAAAATAGATATAAAAAATATATTTTAAAATATAACAGTACGCATACATATACATAAAATGGTGGTAATTGGAAAAATGGTTACAAAAAAAAGTCTATATAGCACTATTAAAAAGTAATATTTTTTTTTTTTTACATTATGAATGAATGAAATGGGGTTTAACGTCCTACGCTTAAGCACCTAACCTGGGCCAATTGAAGACGGGCATACGCCATACAGTGTGCTATGAGGGAAATTTTTTGCCCGGGCAGCGGCGCTACGGCCTACTCTTATATCGAATTCCAACTGCCAAGGGATCTTTTACGTGCACTCCAATTTGTACACGGGACCTCGGTTTTTCGACCCATCTGAACGACTAGGCAGCTGTCCTTGTCAGGCCCTCCTTCTGCATCACTGACAAGGGGAAATCACGCCGGAAAATCGAGATGAACTTTCTCGGCCAATGCAGGGATCGAACACTCGACCTCCAGGCTAGCGAACCAGCGCCTTATCCACTTAGCCACCGTGATCCCCCTTTTTACATTATGAAAATAGATTAGACAACATATATATATACAAGAACTGTGATCGAAATGAAATAGGGTTTAACATCCTGGGCTAATGAAGACAGGCATATACAGTGTGCTATGTCGCTACGGCCTACAAATTCCAACTGCTAAGGGATCTTTTACGCCATGCACTGTGCTTTGAGGGATATTTCCTGGGCAGCGGCCATACGTCCTACTCTTATATCGAATTCCAACTGCCAAGGGATCTTTTACGTGCACGCCAATGTGTACACAAGACCTCAGTTTTTTCCTTCCATCTGACCGACTAGACAGCTGTCAGACCCTCCATCCTGCATCACTGACAAGGGGAAACCTTGTCGGAAAATACGGATAAACTTTCACAGCCAATGCAGGGATGGAACACTCGACCTCCAGACTGGCAAGCGTCTTACCCATGTGATCCCTCGATGATTGGTTAACGCATTGTGATACATTGTGGTTTCGATAATTTAATCCACATGTTAGTAACAAAATAACCTGGCGTGAGTCGAATTGAAGTTAAACCTAATTTCTCTATTAACCAATAACCATTCAGAATTTTAAATGTTATTGCAACCAAATGTCACAAAACAGCACAATTTACATATTAAATTACAAAAAAAATATACATGTATCTATACTTTATTTTAAAAGATAAATATATAATGTAATAGAATAGAATACAAAGCAGACATTTGTAACAGTTTATCCACAGCATTAACTTGGGGACAATTTAGGAAACAGCTATTCAAGAAAGCTACACCAATATTACATAACCAATCTAATTTTAACACAGAACTTTGCTATGGTTGATCCATCACAAAAATTTGAAGTACAGGTATTTGTAAGGGACCCAAAAAGTTATTGTTAACTGGTTGCAGTAGAGAGAAATATCAGGATATCTCATTGAAACAAAACTGTTTAAATAAGAATAATTGACTGTCAAAAGATCACACATAAACTATTTTAGCCATGCTACTGATGAACTTTTGTGCTACCATAGATACATATATATTTATATCAATACATTTTTAAGAAGTCTATTTCTGATACATGTGCTTTTGATCATGAGGTCTGTCACTGAATTTAATGGAATGGTTTTGATCCGAAGTCTGTTTGTGACAAGTAGTAGTGTTGTCTGGCTCCCATATACCAAGCCCTTATAAAACTTTTTTATAACTTCTTTGACATTACTGCCACCAATGGTGCTCAAATATAGGATCTGTAAAAAAAAAGGTAAAAAGTAACTTTATACTACAAAAAAACAAATGAATTTGGTTTTAACGTCCTATTGTTTAGCTCTGACTAGGCTAATAAAAATAAAAATACACCATACAGTGTGCTATAAGCAAAATTGATGTCAAATGGCCATGGGGTCTTTTATTGCATGTAAATGTTTACACGGGACATTATTTATGCCTAGTCGTTCGGATGGGACGAAAAACCGAGGTCCCGTGTACACATTGGAGTGCACGTAAAAGACACCTTGGCAGTTGGAATTCGATATAAGAGTAGGCTGTGGCGACGCTGCCCGGGCAAAATTTCACTCATAGCACACTGTACGGCGTATGCCCGTCTACAATAAGCCCAGGTTAGGTGCTTAAGCGTAAGACGTTAAACCCCCATTTCATTCATTCCATGCAGGGCCCTTTAACAACATAGGAAAAGGTATGAATCAATTTGAGGTACGAAGTGAGGTACAAATTTAACTAAGAATGAAACAGCCAGATGACGAAACACGGACCGTGTGCTGGTTGCAATTAATATTCCATACTAATTATACACAAGTTTTCAACCATATTTTATTGTCAAATAAAACAAAGGATAACAGGAACTGACAGGCAATGTTAATCACATTCTCAACAATCGCCGATCAATTTAAAAAATCTAAAGACAACTATCCGTTTCACATAAAACAAACAGCTGTTACTATATATATCTCATAGACTTTCAACAGTCTTTTAATTATTCATAGTCTGTATCGTTGCCAAACTGAATCCGAAAAGTTGTCCTACTGAACTGAGTCAGAAACGTTGTCTATGTTAAGTCCGAAATGACGGAGTACCGAAATGGAATCCTGGCGTATTAAACACCAGGCTAATTCAACACGGTAAAATCGGCGTATTCAAGACCAGTACATGATATTATAGGGTTGATTGGTCGGTGTAAAAAGGTGCTAATTAGTACTCATCAGTGTGGATAGAAGCCTATACGATAATTATTAATGATTGGTGTTTGATGTACCGGTATTAAATTGGTTTTTTTTTTATTGAGTTGTTGTTTAAATTATTTAATCTTAAGCTTGAGATTGTAAAGGGGATCACGGTGGCTAAGTGGATAAGGCGCTAGCCTGGAGGTCGGGTGTTCGATCCCTGCATTGGCAGAGAAAGTTCATCTCGACTGTCCGACGTGATTTCCCCTTGTCAGTGATGCAGAAGGAGGGCCTGGCAAAGACAGCTGTCTAGTCGTTCAGATTAATTAACACCCACCGACTTGGCACTGATGAGTACTAATTAGCCCCTTTATATACCGACCAATCAACCCTACAAAAAAACTGGTCTTGAATACGCGGATTTTACTGGTGTTGAATTAGCCTGGTGTTGAATTTGGCTGATACCCCGAAATGTCATGCAACTCAATATTATGCATCATTAAAAATTGGCAAAAATATAAGTAGAAAGTTGAACAAAAAACACCCCCCAAAAATGAAATACCCCTACAAATGTTTAGAAAATACTTGCTATATTATAATTAGCAAAGCCTGTAATTTAGAAGTAGGGCCTACATGTGTGATAGAACTTATACCTGCTCTGACTATTAAATATTTGTTTGATAATTTTGCCATTTTAAAATTAGTGACTTTAAAATCGCGACTTTTTTACAGAATTTTTGAAAAAGTATTACTTTCGAATACAGGCAGTCTTAATTGTGCATAAATCGTATTGTTTACGGACAATGTATAGTGCATAATGTGCAAACAAAAATACTGGTTAGGCCAATTTAAAATACGAATTTTACGTAACAAAATTTTCCATCCACGGCCCGCCGCGAGGATTTGTTTTTCGATTAGTTTTTGTCAACAGTAGATCTATCTGTATGCTTTGACGGATGTTCGTACAAAAAAGGGCACTTACCTTCAATTTTACTAAGCTGAACTTCAAATCGTTGTGAATAACTTTATTTAACTCGTAAAACATAACATACAGGATATATTTTTCATAATTATGAACCAAGCCGCCATTTTTGATTCCCATAATTCCGTAGGTTCCGGTTAATACCAGACAGAACCGGTGAGATCATCACACAAAAAATATATTTAATAAATACTTAAAGCGATATAAACTACCGGGCAAAAGAAAGTTTTCACCGACTTCACTTGAACAAACACCAAAAACAAAGGCATATGTGAGATTTATGATGATTAATTTATAAACATAAATCATTTTTCATGAATTAGAATGAAAATGCATTACAATGCCGATATTGCATTCTCCGCAACACACAAAGAAAAAGTCAAGGGGTCCAAATTAAAAATTACACAAATCAGAGTTCGTTGAAAAAGTGCATGAAGAGTCCATTAATGACACAGTAGTCCGGCAACACGTCATCAATAGCGAGTGTGACCACCCTGGGCATCCATGCACGCCAACACTCGCCTCCTCATTGACGTCGTCAGTCGGCGGATAACGTCAACAGGAATCGTGTTCCATAAGTTCATTAGAGTCTGTTCAAGTTCCTGTCGGTTCGCTGGAGGCGGTACACGTTGTCTCAGTTGACGATCATGATGATCCCAGAGATGTTCAATGGGGTTCATCTCTGGAGAACAAGCTGGCCAGGGCAATACGTTGACGTTAACGTTGTTCAGGTAGTCTTGAACAATTCGGGCTGTATGAGGCCTTGCGTTGTCTTGTTGCAAAATTAATCCTCTTGGCTGATGTTGAATAAAGGGCACCACAACAGGTCTCAACACTTCATCCCTGTATCGCTGGACATTCAGGTTTCCTCGGATGATAACCAGTCGTGTTGTAATCTGGCCACAAATGCCATCCCATACCATGACGCCCCCACCTCCAAACGGATGAACTTCTGTAATGCAGTTTGGCGCCAGTCGCTCTCCCCGTCGTCGAAAAACTCGAACTCTACCATCGTTCCTGAACATACAGAACCGACTTTCATCTGTAAAGAGCACTCTCGCCCAATCACGTCGCTGCCATCGACGTCAAGTTCGTGCCCATCGCAGTCTGCGTTGACGGTGTAGACGGGTCAAGGCCATTCCATGGAAGGCTCGGTAGGCTCGTATACCAACCGTACGAAGTCGTCGAAGGACTGTTCGTCTGCTGATGGCATGTCTTAGTGCTGTTGCCGCCGTTGAGGTCGCCGTCACAAATCTGTTTCGGAGGTGAATCAGTCGGATGTAGCGGTCTTCGGCCGGTGTTGTTACTCTCGGTCTTCCCGATCTTGGCCGGTCTTGAGTCTGTCCTGTCTGTTGGTTGCGGATTATCAAGTTACTGATGGTGGTCTGGGAGCAGTTGAAGGTTCTGGCTATCTGACGTTGAGTAGCCCCCATATTGGCCATACCGATCGCTCTGTCTCGTTGCGCTTGCGTAAGTCTGGGCATATTCTTGGTGTTTTTTTGCTTACTGAATGCTTGCTCTGTCCAACGTCGGTATTTATGCTAAAATCACGCACGTGCATTTGGACCAATGTCTCCAAATGACGTTTTGCACGTTTTCAAAAATGCATGATTTGGAAAGCTGCGTTCGAAAATCTGCGTTGTGGTTGTTATTATGTTGCATTTGGGCGAGTGTTTCTGCGGGGGTTCAAAACTGTATCAGCTTTTTGCTTTCTATACAACTATTTTTAAAGTGAAAACTTTCTTTTGCCCGGTAGTTTAGATAAATAACAACACTAAACATAACTTTAAAAAATAAAAAAAATGAAATATCGATAGAAATAATATAATATATACCGATCTATAGTGTAAATAAAAGTCCCGACCCTGACCTTGCCCCACAAGACTAATGTTATTGACTGGTGTAAATTTTATATGTGGCTACAATAACTACGCGATATTGTTAAAAGGGTTATGAGATCGGGGAATTTTAATTTTCAGAGAGAGGTCTTTGATCGAGACGTTTGCCCTACCGTCAATATTTTCATAAGCTTTATTCTAATAGTAATATGGGATGGTTTTACAACATATATTTATAAGTGCTGAGCTTTTAAATTCGAAAAAATAAAACAACAGTTGAATCATGACCTATTTTATATACTAACTCTAATTGATTTTATTTTAGGGTCGTATAACTACTCAATATTATAAGGATAATCAAATAGAAAATACATAATTTTCAGATTTCTTTTGTAGACGTAATCGGGGACAATAACTGGCTCAAACTCGATTCCATTCTTTCTTGACATACAAAAAAATATAGTAAAAATGTGTTTTGGATTGAATTTGATTGTTAATTCCACTGCACCCATATTATTATACGAGACCCTATCTCCAATAAATTTGATAAGCTTTGTTTTTACAACTTATAATAAGTTATATATATTTAATACAAAGAAAGACAAGTTTAACAATTTTAAAATCAGATACAAATTGCAAGATATCTAAATCTTTTAATTAAACTAATGTTGTATTCCGATAAGTTTCATTTTAAGAACAAATTATAATTTCATATATATATGTAAAGATTTAAAGCAAGCTTTTAATCAACCAGTCTTATATTTTTGATCGCGATACAAATTACAAATACAAAAACAATGTATGATGATTATTGTTTGAAATGGTAGAAATTAGCAAATTGAACAATTTAATAATAAAATATAATTCATAATTGGCATAGATGTATGGATTACATGTCATTTTGGTCCTGCGTCATTTCGGACCCAGTCTGGCGACTTTTCAGACTCGGACTGCCAACGCAGGCGCGGATCCAGGATTTTTTGCAGGGGGGGGGGGTCTAGGTTTGATAATTGCGGTGGGCGTAGCCCTCCGCCGCCAGCGCCGAAGGCGCTTGAGCAATTAACGGGGGGTTTCTGGCCCTCCCCCAGAAAAATTTGGCAAATTAGATTCAATTTGGTGCATTCTGACGTATTTCCGGAAGGTAAATTCCAAAATTACGGGACGTGTTTTGCCGAACATAACTGGTTTGAAATGAGATTAAAGACGGAAATGATTGAATTTAAATCCGTTTATATACATGTACATTCATATTACATTATTATATGCGGTGTGACCCACTTCTATCAATTTCTAGGTCCCAAATATTAGCGATTTCGCTCTTTTAAAGGCCCAACAACACTCTTGTTGTAACTGAATAATATGTCCCAATCATTATTCTGGTCAAAAATATTCCATTTAATTGATGATACAAATTTTATCTTAACACTCCGAATTTAAAAAAATGGAAAAATTCCACTACATGGTTTGAAAAGCTTTACGTAAATCTTTTCAAATGTAACTTGGATTTAAAAATATTTTCGAACCCTCTGGACTAGTAAAGTAGGATGTAATGGCATGGATAATTTACACGTTCTAAATGCGGTAATAAAAAAGTCTTACGAATAACGACTTCCATCGCCGTAGTGTAGGCCTACCTTCCACTGTTTCGCGGTAAGGGCATGTTCCAAGTCCACCTAATAAGACATTTTCTTCAGGTATAATAATAATACATAAAATCGGATAAATTCTGCTAGCATATTTGTTATTTTTTTTTTAAATCTGATAACATAAATGACCAGGTTTTTTTTTTCTTATCAACGCTGCCGATAAAATTAAAAAGCAAACACAACAATATTCAACGTCAACAGGCGAACAGCCAACAGCGTTAATAAAACTTATATTTTCATACAGTACGGTATTAAAAAATTACCGTCGTCAATAGGCGATTTGCCGTGGGGTTAATTCGTCCCGACAGCGATTTATGCTGTCAACGTTTTTGGCTATGAATCATAACTAATAATAGTAATAATAACTTTATTTAAGAAGGGTAAAGGAGGATTAGGCTGTAGAAGCCTTTCTTCCATTCTGCTCAACTCAATGTATACAAACTCGCAATTTGTGGGTCAGATTCTGGCTTTTAGATTTAAGATTTAAATTTTCAAGTCTGAGCAGGGGGGGGGGTGTCCGGACCCCCTGGACCCCCCCTCCCCTCTGGATCCGCGCCTGCAACGTTTCAGACGCTACTCAAAAATATTTGGGATGTAAGATTTTTTGTGCAGTGCAAAAAAAAAAAAGAATTATTACATTATTAAAGTACCGTTGTATAATATTTTGGGGGATTTTTTTTTTCATGCAATAATCCATATTTTTGTCATCAATTTGGAGGAAATTGAAATTATATAATAATGGGGTTTAACCTCCGCTCGACCCAAACTTGAATTTACATATGATTCAATATATTTTCAATAATTCACTTGTGCTAGGGTTCTTTAGTAGTTGGAGGAAATCAGAGGAGTTAGAGAAACGACGAGGCTATTCTTACAACGAGGCGTAAGAATTATTGATAGACTATTTTTACGACATGGTAAATGTTCCAGTAGCGCAAACGCAAGTTACCAAATTTTGGACTTGTCCATCAATAATTCTTACGCCTCATTGTTTGGAATAGCCACAGCATTAGAGAAAACCCATGAGGTTGGACAGGTGAATTCGTGCTCCATGTCATGTACAAAATGAAATGGGGTTTAATGTCCTACCGTTCTGTTCCGACTTAGCTAATGAAGATGTTCATTTGACAGTAATATTGCCTGGACAAAAGGAATGTTTTACATGCACGCCAATAGGTACACAATCCGAACGACTATGTACGGTTTTGGATTTAACCTCATTTTCTGAAGGAGCTGCGGTGACTCAGTAACAAAATGGCTAGCAAATGAGGGGTTCAATCTCGGTGTTGGTCGAGAAAGTCCCCCTTGTTAGTGGTGTAGGATCTGGCAAAACCAGTGTCTAGCCATTCGAAAAGGACAAAAAAACAATATCTTGTGCTCATGGTACACCTACAAGAACCCTTGACAGTTGGAATTCGAAATGAGAATAGGTCATTCATTTATTCATTTTTCTCTTTGTATGTCACCTACAGACCGCAATTCTTAAAGGAGCTAAATCTCTATTCTTGGGCACTTGGAAATGCATACAGATGGGTAGCAAGGCATGTAAAAATATAACATGAATGTATATAAACTGAATTACATTCAATCATTTATGTTTTTACAGTAACTTCTAATCAGTTATGTTCGGCGAAATACATGTATGCGAAAAGTCCAAATTGAATTGGCGTCTGATTATTCCAGCCTACAACAATAGTATTCTCCTGTGGGTGATGTTTAGGCTTGTTCATTGAGTCGCTTCATTACAAAGGAAACACAGAAGCTTTCCTGCAGCCATACCCAATTTGATGTCTACAAACTCATTTCTTCTTTGTGTGTCTATGCCCCTCTCTTCTGCACCTAACCCGGGCTAATTGAAGACGGGCATACACCATACAGTGTGGTATAAGGGAAATTTTTGCCCGGGCAGCAACTAAATTCCAACTGCCAAGGGATCTTTTACGTGCACGCCAATGTGTACACAGGACATCGGTTTTTCATCCCATCCGAACGACTAGGCAGCTGTCCTTGTCAGGCCCTCCGTCTGCATCACTGACAAGGGAAACCACGCCGGAAAATCAACATGAACTTTCTCGGACAATGCAGGGATCTAACATCTAGGTTTAGCGTCTGAATTGATTGTCTCGGAACTTGGTAAACTTATTGCTTAAGCAACTATTGATTTTGATGCATGATTCGCTCCCCTTGGACAGTGCCTCACCCACTTTTTTGTTAAAATCTTGTCTGTATTAACAGATTGTGTTCCATTTCGACATGGTCCACCACGATTGTACCTATTTATATTGGTCCACCACGATTGTACCTATTTATATTTGTCTATGTCCAATCCCACAAAGAAGGGGGCCATGTCCAATTTTTGTGCTTCTAATCTGCAGACTGCAAATCTGAATGAATCATCTTGTTTTACGTTATATTTACTAACGTTATATTTACGTTAGAAAACTAGCGTTAGATTTACGTTAGAAAACTAGCGTTAGATTTACGTTAGAAAACTAACCATAAACTAACGGTTAGAAACCAGACATAAAATTTACGTTAGATTAACGTTAGAATTATCACCATGGATCATCTTGTTTTATGTTATATTTACTAATGTTATATTTACGTTAGAAAACTAACGTTATATTTACGTTAGAAAACTAACGTTAGATTTACGTTAGAAAACTAACGTTAGATTTACGTCAGAAAACTAATGTTAGATTTACGTCAGAAAACTAATGTTAGATTTACGTTAGAAAACTAACCATAAACTAACGGTTAGAAACCTGACGTAAAATTTACGTTAGATTAACGTTATAATTATTACCAATAATACATATTTAATTATTATGACTGATTTCCGACTATTTATCAATTGTTATAATGTGCACACACTGGTATGGTTATTTAATCCAGAAGTATTGAAGCGAAAAAAATTGGTTATATAACCGTCATAAAATTTACGTTAGATTTACGTCATTTTCTGACGTAAAAGTAACCATAACCATTCTGACGTAAAAGTAACGTAAATTTAACCATACAATTTTACCATTATTGGACGCTAACCTAAATCTAACCATAATGACGTAAAAGTAACGTAAATCTAACGATCCATGTTAACTGGGGTAGTTAAATTTTTCCAATTTTTAAAATTAGGTGTGTTAAGATGAAATTTATATCATCAATTAATTGGAATATTGTAAAATAGTACAATTTGTTGATCACAATAAAGATTGGGACATAGGCTATTATTCAGTTACAACAAGAGTGTTATTGGGGCTTTAAGTCATGGTCATCCAGCGAATTTGGAAGTGACGGCCAGCTTGATTCGCATACGATCTGTGGTGAAGGGTGAATTTTCTTAGTGAAGGATGAGAAAGTGACGGCTGACTTGATCTCGTTATTGTCAGATTGTTTGTTTATCGTCGCCCAACAAGAGTGCACAATATCGTCTGCTTTTTGGAGTATAATAAGGGAAATTTTCAGCGTGTTTACGTGAGCATGGAGGTTTGTACTTACTTTATACATTGTTGCACTAAGAAGTAGCTATACTATAGTGTGATTTGTACGTATAGGGTGTTTTTATATGGGTCATTCTACCGATTGGGTGCCATTTTGACATTTATTAAGATTTTTAGTAACAAATGCTGTTACCCGATTCCACATAAATGAATAACATTTCAAGAGTTGAACCATTTTTTATGTTATTTTGTATATGAGCAGTTTATCTTATGTTTACTTTTGTAATTGTAGGTAAATTACGGGAAAATGTCTACGATACACTTCGTCATTTCCGCGACAGCATCAAAACAGCGAAAAATAATATATCAATTTATAATTGTTGTCTACTAGTACTACTATGTGATCGCTGATAAATAATAAACGGATTTCTTCGATTATGAACAAACTATTTAACTTTGGTTATTTTAAACTTACCTGTGTGTTTGAAATCAACTCCGGTAAAATAAAATCCATTGCACAGTTAAATACCACAACTAATTAACTAGGTTCTCTCTTGAAAAAATGAGCTCGAGCTAACTTGACATCTCAAAATGTTGGGGAAACCCAGGATGAAGGCTGTTGCGTCACCGAACACAATTTGGCGACCTATTCGACTAGCGAGCTATTCGACCAATCCAGCTGGCAACCTATTCGTTGGTAACCTATTCAGAATAAATTCAAAGATCACACAAACTCGTCTATTTTTATCAACCAATAAAATCCATCGTAACGTCTATCAAACGAAAGTAGAATATATTGTTATTTTAAAGTGAAAATACGGTAATATTTCGAGTCACAATTCAGGTCATCGTACAAAATTCTGAGCATCCAGCTATATATAATCTGAAAGGTAATTAAAAAAGCTTTCCAAAAACTATTAGTAATAGTTGGCACAATCATATTAAAGGGGTTCGCTCTCATCCTAAACATAGCCGATTTTTCAAATTTAGAATATTAAATAAATGGCAATGTTTAGGATGAGAGCGCACCCCTTTAATATGATTGTGCCAACTTTTACTAATTATTTTTGGAAAGTTTATTTAATCACCGTTTTGAATTTTGTACGATGGTCCGAATTTTGAACGTTAGCGTTCTTTACAATTAGAATATTGAAAAATTGAATATGTTTAGGATGAGAGCGCACCCGTTTAATATGATTGTGCCAACTTTTACTAATAACCAAAGTTAAATAGTTTGTTCATAATCGAAGAAATCCGTTTATTATTACTATCGTTTTATAGAATGTTAAAGTGTTAACACTATGAAAGTAATATTATTATGTGTTTTAAAGGACCTAAGTCCGTAACTCAAAATCCTCAAAAATCTTTAACATCGAAAACACGAATTATTGGCCAATTTAAATCAACATTGATGATGTAAACTTACCGGGAAAAGATGAGCTTCTGATATCCGATATTTTTAGATAAAATAATTTTTATACGCCCACATTTTCATGTGAAAATTTCAATTGATAGAAACAGGAAACACAAACCAAATACAGACGATTTGATGGGATCACTTTTGACTAAGTCAAAATGATGCATTTGATATTCAGATAGGTTGGTATGAAATAATTAATAAAATACAATATCAAAAAACCATCGTTTTATCCAACGTTTCGTAAGCAAAATGCCAACTTTCTCAAAATGTCCGTCCACAATTGTTTGTGGACCCTCTACAGGTCACAATTCTTGTCCGATTTTGACGAAACTTAAAATATAGGTTTATCCCCAAAGGATCTCGGCTGCTTTCGATATTGGCACGTATCGAATCAAAACTTCATGGATTATGGCCCCTGATTGTACGAAAAATCACGTTTCTAGCTTGTGGACCCTATAGAGGTCACAATTTTGAACCGATTTTGATGAAACTTGACATGCATGTTTATATCCCAAAGATCTTGGTTCCTTTCGATATTTGCGCCTATCGGAACATAATTTCCTGAATTATGGCCCCTGATTGTCCGAAAAATCACCTATTTTAGCTCGTGGTACCTCTGGAGGTCACAATTATTATCCGATTTGAAAAACCGTTCGATTATATCACCGTTACACCCTAAGAAAGGTTGAGTTCAAATTTCGGAAAAATCGGACCAAAATTACCATACAAAATGGCCGCCGTTCGTACGCGAATACTGTTAAAAAATGGTATATCCAGGTTGTGGACCCTGTAGAGATCACAATTTTAATTTGATTTTGATGAAACTTGAAATGCATGGTTATAACCCAAAGATCTTGGTTCCTTTCAATATTTGCGCATATCGGATCGTAACTTTCTGAATTATGGCCCCTAATTATACGCAAAATCGTATTTGTTTAGCTTGTGGTCCCTCTGGAGGTTACAATAATTATCCGATTTAAAAAATCGTTTGATTATATCACCATTACACCCTAAGAAAGGTTGAGTTCGAATTTCGGTAAAATTGACCAAAATTGACATACAAAATGGACGTCATTCGAACGCGAATACTGTTAAAATATGGTATATCAAGGTTGTGGACCCTGTAGAGGTCACAATTTTAATTCCATTTTGATGAAACTTTAAAAGTGCATGGTTATAACCCAAAGATCTTGGTTCCTTTTCGATATTTGGGCATATTGGATTGTAACTTCCTGAATTATGGCCCCTGATTATACGCAAAATCGTCTTTGTTTAGCTTGTGGTCCCTCTGGAGGTCACAATTATTATCCGATTTAAAAAATCGTTTGATTATATCACCGTTTGATTATATCGATATTTGCGCATATCGGATCATAACTTCCTGAATTATGGCCCCTGATTATACGCAAAATCGTCTTTGTTTATCTTGTGGTCCCTCTGGAGGTCACAATTATTATCCGATATAAAAAATCGTTTGATTATATCCCCGTTTGAATTTCAGAAAAATTCGGAACAAAATTGCCATACAAAATGGCCGCCGCATGTACGCAAATACTGTTATAAAAAGGTATATCAAGGTTGTGGACTCAGTATAGGTCACAAATTTTGATTCAATTTTGATAAAACTTAAAATGCATGGTTATAACCCAAAGATCTTGGTCCCTTTCGTTTATTTGCGCATATCATATCGTAGCTTTCTGAATTATGGCCCCTGATTGCCCGAAAAATTGCCTATGGTCCCTCTGGAGGTTATGATTATTATCTGATTGAAAAAAAGCTTGACTCTATCACCGTTACACCATACCGAAGGTTGAGTTTGAATTTCAGGGAAATCGGACCATAATTGCCAGACAAAATAGTGTTAAAATATGGTATATCAAGGTTGTGGACCCAGTATAGGTCACAATTTTGATTCGATTTTGTTGAAAGTTGAAATGCATGTTTATTACCTAAAGATCTTGATTCTTTTCGATATTTGCGCATATCAAATTGTAATTTAATGAATTATAGCCTTTGATTGTAGGAAAAATCACTTTCGGTTTTGCTTGTTCTCTAACCATCTCTCGAAAATGTGGGCGTATCCTGCCTGGCAGTGCCAGCTTACTATCTTTTTAATATTGGTACACGAGTCGTGTACCATCATGCGCTTCAGGCCCAGTTTTAATAAGAGACTTGAGGAGCGAGGCTAGACATATTGCACCATACCATACGGCATATGTTGACTGGAATAACCAGACGCTATAGAAATTTGCACTAGTTTGAGACTGCATGGCTTATTTCGCCAAACATAACTGATTTGAAATTGGGGAAAAAACGGAAACCATTGATTGTAAATCAATTTATATACATTCATATTACAGTATTATATAATTTCCTGAATTTCTAGGTCCCAAATGCTAGCGATTTAGCTCCTTTAATACTTTTAATTAAGTATACAATTACAATTCACAATTTAGAACACACTTGTGACAAGTCAAAATGCCTGATTTTGAGAAAATTGCAATTTAAACTTTTTTGATTCACTACCAAAATGGCATTAATTAATATTTTTGATCGATATTTTCAGACATTTTGAAATGAGCGATGGTATTGATTTATATACCAATAGAAAGAGAATTACAAGCGCTTCATTTTAATAGAATAAAAATATTTTGGTTATTTTTGACTTATCACAATTATGTTCTAAACCCTCGACATGCAAGGCCAGGGTTAAAAATATTTCAGTTTGCCCAAACTCGACTCATGATAATTAGCCAGATTAGGTATGGGTAGGCAGGTAGGCTAATTCTTTTTATTGGGAGGACCAGACCTTGACGATAAATAACGAGATTTTACGAAATCACGTGTTTAGTTTGGTGTTACTATGTATAACCATGATGTGTCTGTCATTGTCAAGCGTAAAAATAATGCTTCAAAAAAGGCAATAAAAGAATTTGAGTAGGCAGCTTTTTATAGGCCCACATTTTCATGTGGACGTATTATGTCGTCGACCCTGTCCGTCTGTCCGTCCGTCCACAATTGTTTGTGGACTCTCTACAGGTCACAATTCTTGTCCGATTTTGACGAAACTTGAAATATAGGTTTATCTCCAAAAGATCTCGGCTGCTTTCGATATTGGCATATAACGGATCAAAACTTCATGGATTATGGCCCCTGATTGTACGAAAATCACGTTTTTATACGCCCACATTTTCATGTGGACGTATTATGTCGTCGCCCCTGCCCTTTTGGACGTCCACAATTGTTTGTGGACTCTCTACAGGTCACAATTCTTGTCCGATTTTGACGAAACTTGAAATATAGGTTTATCCCCAAAAGATCTCGGCTGCTTTCGATATTGGCATGTATCGGATCAAAACTTGTACGTAAAATCACGTTTTTAGCTTGTGGACCCTATAGAGGTCACAATTTTGAACTGATTTTTATGAAACTTTACATGCATGTTTATAATCCAAAGATCTTGGTTCCTTTCGATATTTGCGCCTATCGGAACGTAAATTCCTGAATTATGGCCCCTGATTGTCCGAAAAATCACCTATTTTAGCGCATGGTACCTCTGGAGGTCACAATTATTATCCGATTTGAAAAACCATTCGATTATATCACCGTTACACCCTAAGGAAGGTTGAGTTCAAATTTCGGAAAAATCGGTCAAAAATTACCATACAAAACGCGAATACTGTTAAAAAATAGTATATCAAGGTTGTGGACCCTGTAGAGATCACAATTATAATTCGATTCTGATGAAACTTGAAATGCATGGTTATAACCCAAAGATCTTGGTTCCTTTCGATATTTGCGCATATCGGATCGTAACTTTCTGAATTATGGCCCCTGATTATACGCAAAATCACTTCGTTTAGCTTGTGGTCCCTCTGGAGGTCACAATTATTATCTGATTTAAAAAATCGTTTGATAATATCACCGTTACACCCTAAAGAAGGGTGAGTTTGAATTTGGGAAAAATTGGACCAAAATTGCCATACAAAATGGCCGCCATTGGTACGCAAATACTGTTAAAAAATGGTATATCAAGGTTGTGGACCCTGTAGAGGTCACAATTTTAATTCGATTTGATGAAACTTGAAATGCATGGTTATTTAAAAATACGTTCGATTATATCACAGGAAGGATGAGTTCAAATTTCGAAAAAATCGGACCAAAATTATCATACAAAATGGCCGCCATTGGTACGCAAATACTGTTAAAAAATGGTATATCAAGGTTGTGGACCCTGTAGAGGTCACAATTTTAATTCGATTTGATGAAACTTGAAATGCATGGTTATTTAAAAATACGTTCGATTATATCACAGGAAGGATGAGTTCAAATTTCGAAAAAATCGGACCAAAATTATCATACAAAATGGCCGCCATTCGTACGTGAATACTGTTAAAAAATGGTATATCAATGTTTTGGACCCTGTAGAGATCACAATTTTAATTCAATTTGATGAAACTTAAAATGCATGGGTATAACCCAAAGATCTTGGTTCCTTTCAATATTTGTGCATATTGGATCATAACTTCCTGAATTATGGCCCCTAATTATACGCAAAATCGCCTTGGTTTAGCTTGTGGTCCCTCTGGAGGTTACAATAATTATCCGATTTAAAAAATGGCCGCCATTAGTACGCGAATACTGTTAAAAAATGGAATATCAAGGTTGTGGACCCTGTAGAGGTCACAATTTTAATTCGATTTTGATGAAACTTGAAATGCATGGTTATAACCCAAAGATCTTCGTTCCTTTCGATATTTGGGCGTATCGGATAGTAACTTCCTGAATTATGGCCCCTGATTATATGCAAAATCGTCTTTGTTTAGCTTGTGGTCCTTCTGAAGGTCACAATTATTATCCGATTTAAAAAATCGTTTGATTATATCACCGTTACACCTTAAGAAAGATTCGGAACAAAATTGCCATACAAAATGGCCGCTGCGTGTAAGCGAATACTGTTATAAAATGGTATATCAAGGTTGTGGACCCAGTATAGGTCACAATTTTGATTCAATTTTGATGAAACTTGAAATGCATGGTTATAACCCAAAGATCTTGGTTCCTTCCTTATTTGCACATATCAGATCATAACTTCGTGAATTATGGCCCCTGATTGTCTGAAAATTGCCTATGGTCCTTCTGGAGGTCACGATTATTATCTGATTTAAAAAAATGCTTGACTCTTTCACCATTACACCATACGGAAGGTTGAGATTGAATTTCAGGTAAATTGGACCATAATTGCCAGACAAAATGGCCGCCGTTTGTACGCATATAGTGTTAAAATATGGTATGTCAAGGTTGTGGACCCAGTATAGGTCACAATTTTAATTCGATTTTGATGAAACTTAAAATGCATGTTTATAACCTAAAGATCTTGATTCTTTTCGATATTTGCGCATATCAAATTGTAATTTAATGAATTATAGCCTTTGATTGTAGGAAAAATCACTTTCGGTTTTGCTTGTTCTCTATCCATCTCTCGAAAATGTGGGCGTATCCTGCCTAGCAGTGCCAGCTTACTATCTTTTTGGGTAGGTAGCGTTTGGGCAAACAAACAATCTTTTAATTATTTCCCAAAGACTCGCGGAAATGACTATGATTGATTTTTATACCGGGTATTTAAATTATGTTTAACGTCCCACTACAGCTCCTATACATGGTTAATTGGGGACGGGTCAAGTAAAAGAAACAACTGTAATTTATAGAACAAATAAATGTTAATGGTAAAACAATAACGATTGTTTTATTTTGTGAACTTTTCAAATTAAGGAGCGATCTTTTCTACTTGGAAATGACGACCTGTAATTGGTTGAGGTTCTGGAATAAGGCCTAAAATTTTGTCTAGACAATACCATATCCTATCTTCCATCCTTGGCCAAAAGTATTTGTTTCTTCAAGCGCTGCTCATTGCGGTGACCTCAATCTCTTCGTCATCTACATCCTTTATTGTTCTCGGATATAAGTAGCCGTGATAATTTACCAGACACCACTTGTTAGGTTTCGTCGATGTCGATAGATGTACTCTTAAGACCATTGCTTGTTTCAGGAGGGTTGGTGACATCCTGAGTGCTCATTTTTTCTGTGTGTTGATGATAAGGTAGTATGGTAATAACTCGTGGTTGAAAACAGCTACACATTAATCCCTGGCAAAAACAGCTAACATCTCTAATCGAAATTATACCCGGTGACTGAGATATTATTTGATGGCGTGCCATGGTTCCCTTTATAGGGGAAACATGTGCAAACGTGCTAGATTTATCTGGAATACTCTCCGGGTTGATATAAAATAACTTTACCGTAGTTTTATCCTTTAAAACTTGATACATTTTCATTTAATCCGGTATATCATGCTTCTCATCTATTAGTCTGTCTGTCGTACGCTTAACTACCGCACCAATTCCATCTGGGTCTCCTTTACCATGGCTTGTTTCCAAAAAATTCCAGTCTGAGGCTATTATCAAACTTAAAACATAGCACCATGGAGATACAAATAATTGGTAGTTTTCTAAAACAACAAGCCATAAAATAATGGATATATTCTTAAAACAACATGAATGCATGTGACAAAACACTCCAGTCATACAATACAAGCATACCCAGACAGTCCAAAATATTGGACATGGAGACGACATGTTTATAACGCAGTCGAAAACAAATATTAATAATGAGAATGTAATATGTGATAAGCATATGGATACTGACATTTGGTAATGTACTCGATATGAAAGATAATAGCCGTAAAAATTGTGATGTCCTTGATGTGGGGAATAATAGCTGTCAAAGTGGTGATGGAAAGACTGCTTGCGAGACTGATTTAGATATTGCTGTGGTTAATAGGGAGGGTACTAGCCTTCCACATTTCGATTTAAAAATTTAATATATAATCAGATTTCGATGGACAACACTACATGGAGATCTAACAAGTTAAAGTGAGAGTTCACGCCAGGTTTCAAGTTGGTGACATATGACACTATAACGTTGGTCATTCTATTAACCAACCAAAATCGATATTGAAAGTGGCTATACTTTGCTTTGTTTTGATTTCTATCGCTGCTAATGTCTACTCACAGTTCCACCCAAACAGGGTCAAGCACTCGATTCGACAGACCATTTGCTTAGCTGACCCCTCAGTTCAAGCAGAACACAAGTTAACTTTTCCAGATCCAAGTGTAGTAAAGAAAAGTTAAATTTTGAACTATAAAAACCAAACGAAATAGGATCTTTGTTTTAATCAGATTGTGATATAAGTGACAGGACCTTGGATCAAAGACACAAGGAATTCACGAAATTCAACTCAACTGTCATTATGGTGTAACGGTGATATATTTGAACATTTTTTTTAAAAATAGGATACAAATTGTTCCCTGTATAGGTTCCACAGGCTCAAAACACTGTTGTTTTTTTTTTCAATCAGGGGCCATAATCCAGGAAGTGACGATCCGATATGCGCCAATATTGCAAGGAATTGAGATCTTTAGTTGTTCCATCAAAACGGACTAATAATTGTGACTAATAATAGGGGCCATAATCAATGAAGTTACGGTCCCATACAAGCCATATCAAAAGGAACCGAGATCTTTGGATATTTCAAGTTATAACCCGTAGAGTGTTCCACACAGAAGGTGTGAAAATGTGGGCATATAAAAACCTATCATCGATCTAGTTCCAAGCGTACTACAGACTAGTGACATATAACGGACGGATTTAAGTGGAATTTTCTATGTAGATAAACACGAGAAGTCAACATTCTGTCATGTGGCATTTCGGTAACTAATAGGTTTTAGAAGAATTTCATGTTCTGTAATTTAATTTGTTCAGAGAATAAAATGTGCCAAAATACATTTTTATTTTTCAGATAAGTGTCTATTATTGGTATTTTTTTAAACAATGGTTTATTGTCCCCCGCCTATCAAAATGTCTGTCTGTCTGTCTGTCTGTCTGTCTGTCTGTCTGTCTGTCTGTCTGTCTGTCTGTCTGTCTGTCTGTCTGTCTGTCTGTCTGTCTGTCCGTCCGTCCGTCCGTCCGTCCGTCCGTCCGTCCGTCCGTCCGTCCGTCCGTCCGTCCGTCCGTCCGTCCGTCTGTCTGTCTGTCACACTTTTTGGGACACAATAACTCTCCTTCTAATTGAGCTAGAATGTTCAAACTTGGTGTAGGTGTTTATTAGGTCAATGCCTAGACGGAGTTGAAGATGAGCATTTTCTGCTTAGGGTAAGCAGAGATAAGCAATTTGATTGTTTGATGCTTTGGGACACGATAACTTTAGTTCTAATTAAGTGAGAGTGATGAAACTTGGTGTATAGTTTCAATACATCAATACCTTGACTAAGTTCGATAATAAGCATTTTCTGCTCAGGGTAAGCAGAGCGATAAGCAATTTGATTGGTCGAGACTTTGGAACTGAATAACTCTCATTCTAATTGAGTTAGAATGTTCAAACTTAGTGTGAGTGTTTCTTAGGTCAATGTCTTGATGGAATTTGAATCTGCTTAGGGTAAGCAATTTGATTGGTTGATGCTTTGGGGCACGATAACTTTAGTTGTAATGAAGTGATGTAAGTGATGAATATAGATTCATTTTATCATTACCTTGTTGACTAAGTTCGATGGTGCGAATTTTTCTGCTTAGGCTAAGGAGCGATTAGCAATTTTATTGGTCAAGACTTTGGAACATAACTTTGCCTTTAATTGAGGTAAAATTTTGAACCTAATGTAGAGGATCATTAGGCGAATGTCTTGACTAAGTTCAATGATAAACATTTTGAGCTAAAGCTAATATTTAAAAAAAATTAATGTTCGATTAATTAATATGTGTCATCTTATTATTTGGGGATTTCGGCCGGGGACATCAGCCTCACTGTTGGCTTGTTATTTTTAAATTGCACTCATTTACTGAAAAAATGGACAGTTTTATAACTAATAGACGATTGTTTAAGAAAAGCGTACATTCTCCTATAGACTAGGAAAAAAAGTCACAGGAAAAAAAGTCACAGTAAAAAAGTCACAGAAAAAAAGTCACAGGAAAAAAAGTCACAGGTAAAAAAAACACAGGTAAAAAAGTCACAATTTATATTGTTGATAAGTGTGAAGAACTTGGCCATGAGATGTTTGTAGAAATGATCGTGACTGTTTTCAAAGACAGTATTTTGCGCTCTTTGCTTGTCGTGTTTGGTAGAGACGTGGCAGCCAAAGGATGCTTCTACCACCTGACACAGTCAACCTGGCGACATGTCCAGACACTAGGACTAGTACCCCACTACAAGGCCTAACCCTCTCCATGAGAAGACCCCCCCCCATGTTCACTCTCCTGAAGTTTGGAACGTACATGACGCAACCATGAACAGTGCCCCATGTACCAACAACATCTGCGGGGGATGGAACAACAAGTTCTACAATCTTGTCGGCCATCACCATCCATCCATCTGGAGAGTGGTGGAGTGGTTCCAGATGGAATCAGCCACAGTCCAGACAGTTGCCCAGGATGCTATCGGCAATCGACCCGTCAAAAAGGTCAAAAATAAATTTGTAAAGATGCAGACACAGCTACGAAATCTGTGCAGGGATCGTGTCAGCGGTGCCAAATCCATCCCATTTTTCCTGTGGTTTTTTTTTACCTAAGCAAATTTGTGACTTTTTTTCCTGTGACTTTTTTTCCTGTGACTTTTTTTACCTAGGCAAATTTGTGACTTTTTTACTGTGACTTTTTTCCGCGCACCCTCCTATATACTGGTCAAAAACATCAAAGGGTGACGTCATGTCTATGTTTTAACATTGGTTGACAAACATATACTTGGTAATTCAGTCATACCGCGATATTCAGTCATTTACCGTGCTGTCATACTGCACACAGCGTTCCACCTACGTCATTACCAGAATGAAACACTGTGCTAATTGGAGTCCATTTTAAAACGCTCAAGTCATCATTTTGGGGCGGGCCATGGAGGTGTGGGCGGGACTTATCGAACTTACGTCACCTGTGTTTACAAAACAGTGAAAATAGACCGTCGCACATGGTTTTTGTAAACACAAAGTCAAATTTCAAGTTCTGCCACTCGGCTAAAAAACGATATATAATATGTGCTATGGGTAATATTGTAATACATTCTTTACCATTGTAAACTGTCTTTAAAGTTTCAATATGTTTATCTTTCAAAACAAGGCCTAGATACGCCTAAATTTTTCTTCGCAAATAAAACCGCATCTGTGAAATTGTCGTCTATGGGGGCCGCCCTGTTGAATAATTAAGGGACTTTTTTGTGGTTCGGCTCTTGATCAGTTTGACATCTTTCATACACACAACGGCTAAATAAACATATTTAATTTCATTCAATATGACAATAGAAAAGAAATAAATACTTCTCAAAACTTCTAAAAGCATACCCGGTGTTATCGACTAAAATCGTCGATGTAGGAATTAAAATGTTGGTTAATTAGGTTATGTCCTATTCTCAGCCGAAACTAGCAGTAGATAGGCAGCCTAAGTTTGTGATGCCGTGCTGTTTGTCATATCCCGAAATATTACTGAATATTACTATTATTATGTCAGTCCTATTCTTAACCTAAACTCTAACCCTAAGCTAGGCAAAAATGATATTACTATTGGTCAACAAACATCTTCTTGGTATATGTAGTCATTACCGCGATATTCAGTCATTTACCACACCATTGAACATATCGCGAAAATGACATTCGCTGAAATGACGAATCTGGACAAAAGTTAGATTCGAGTCTAATAGTTAGAGCCAACCATCAGATAGCATTTAAGAGAAAATCAGATGGTTTCTAGGATACATGCAAGAATCAACAGCTTTTTGACACTAAATTCTACGTCGCCAGATTAACATACAATAAATATACTCATAAAAATTACTTACAAATGTGTCGGTATCTCTTCTATCAATTTGCTGATGATGTTGGCTCCATTTGCCTAGGTTAATAAAGGTCGGTAACTCTGTTACAAGAAAGGTTTACTCAGACCACAATAAACTGGTGCGATCCCCACTTTCGCGGAAATGACCAATATTTTTGGGAAATGTTAAATTGTGTATATTTTTTATAATATCGAAAGTTCACTTCTAAAACTCAAAAAGGATTTGACATGTACGTGTTATCTACATAATCAGACCAAAAAAGGGGCAACTTTTCAAATATGATAGGTGGTATTGGGACATAGAGTATTTAGATACACTCTATAATGTGAACATGCCTAATTACCCCCCAAAATATAGATTGCATAATATGTATTGTTTATTGCATAATATGTATTGTAGGATGTATATAATTACAAACAAACTCATTTGATCATTTTACTATTTACTACAGATCTGTTATAACTGACAGACCTGGAATGGAACCCAATCTATAGAATGACCCATATAACAACCAACCTGGTTTAATTTGTACAAAACTCGGTAAAGTTCTAATTATGGCAATATATCTAATAGAAAGAGGTTAAACTCTGCCGTAATTAGATTTTACCAAGTTTCGTATAAATTAAACCAGGTTGGTTGTTACATGTATATACACCCTATACGTACTAATCACACTATAGCTACTTCTAAGTGTTGTAGGCCTATACTATAGCATAGTCTACTGCTAGCTTGAATTATGCAACGCGACTTTATTAATAATGTGTATAGGCTAAATATTATTTGTCATAAAATTGTAAATCAATTTACAATTAGGCCTAAGCTTAGGCCTAGAGTAGTAACAGGCAACTTGTTAATTTATGTTATGTTTCAGGGAATAGCCTCAGTGAAAAGGTAATAATAAAAATCAAAACCTTCGTATTCTAGACTCATGAAACAAAGAAAGTGAAAAAGACCAATGTTAAATTTGCTGTATGCCTCGTTTTCCTTAATGTTTGCTTCTTTTGGGGGGGGGGGGATAGCCTAGTGGTCTAGAGTGCTGCGCTTCGACCTCTAGAGCTGTGGTTTCGAGCCCTAGTGTGAGCGTATGTTACATGGCTATATGGGCGCCTTATCAACCTTGTGGGTTTCCTCTGAGCACTCCAGTTTCCTCCTACTGCTAAACATCCCTACACACAAGCGAATTATTGAGATAAAATTAAACCATACGTTAGTTCCAAAATGACCTAGTTTGTGTCGAGTGTACGTTAAACCCCATTTCTCTCTCTCTCTCTTTTTGCTTGTTTTGTTTCTTAAAGAAGCTAAGTCCGTAACGCAATATCAACCCAAATCTTCGACATTGAAAACAATTTATTTTGCAAATTAAATCAGCATTGGTGATGTGGTCTTACCTGTAAAAGATGGGCTTCTGATATCTAATATTTAAGACAAAATAAACATTTTACCATGGTGAAGGCTACCATAATTGGCCATGATTTATGCCTTTCAGCCCCAGTTCTAGCAAGGGCTTGGGGTATGAGGCTAGACACATTGTACCAAATCAATAGTCTCAGTCACCCAGAACCCCCTTAGTCTTTAATGAACGGAGGGTCTGGGTCGATTCTCAATTTTTGACAAAAATTTACTGGATAATCTACCCCATAAAAAACCAAACTCCCGGTTACTTATGGGCAATGGAACCTTTTGGTTAAAGTCTCGGTAAGTGATAGATATTGCGAAGCTGGGCCGATTTTGCTAAATTCTATTGGCTAAAGCCTCGGTAAGTGATAGATAATACGAAGCTGGGCCAATTTTGCTAGATTCTATAGAGCGAGACAGAAATATATCCCACAATTCACTTGGCACACCTATTATTAGAAACAAAAAAAAGACGAGAAAATAGCATGAATCGCGATGAAGACTTAAGAAGATTGTGAGAAGCCGAAAGTCCGATTCATGACGAGAGAAAATTACCATTTCAATTAAAACCTTTACAAACAAATTTTAGAGAGTGTCATTGTTGACAAGCGAGATGTTTTGATAGATTCAGTACGTGGTAACTTAAAAGACTGGATAATCCAGACAATGACCGACTTTCCATCAAATTTTGAGGACCCATCCAGACTAATATGATTTTCAAAATTAGATCCATTACTACTCACCAAACCAAGAAATATAATTTACGTTAAGATATATTCATTAAATTAAAATTTAAAACATTTAAAAGTAGATTATATTTCTTGGTTCGGTGAGTAATAACAAATTTTATGGTTTAATATTTCATTTTTTATGATTAATTTTTAGTAACAATATTTTGAAAAATAGCACACTAAATTTAAAAAAATACGAGTAAGAACATCAGAGAAGAGCAACTACTCCTATCTATAGATTGAAAAGGAATAATAAAAATAATAGATTATACCATCAATATCAAAGCAGGAGTAGAGGAATGGATTGACTGACGAACATGAGTGACAACTGTAAGTCCCACTTATCACAAGTATGTGTGGCTAAGTAAATTGGGCGCTGGCTCGCTAGCCTGGAGGTTGAGTGCTCGATCACTGCATTGGTCTAGAAAATTTATCTCGATTTTCTGGCAGAGTTTCCCCTTGTCAGTGATGCAGAATGAAGGAAAGCTGTCTAGTCGTTCGGATTGGACAAAAAACCGAGGCCCAGTGTACACATTGGCGTTGACGTAAAAGTTCCCTTGGCAGTTGAAATTCGATATAAGAGTAGGTCGTCTTCAATTAGCCCAAGTTAGGTGCATAACAGTAGGATGTTTAACCCCATTTCATCATATCACAAGTGGAAAAAGGAATAATAAAAGTCTAAACTATTCTCACAATAATTTTTTTCTTCTAAATTTTTTAAGTAGCGGTATGAATTGTCCCGTAATCGCTCTCCAAACATCCAGAAGGAGAATATTAAAGGTGTAATATAACACCATTAAGATGAGTGATGCCCCGGAATAGGAATTGTTGTGTAGTTCTGTAAATATTCTTCCATACATGGCCACATACAATGTGTCATTTCTTTTTGATTCTATTTAAACTGCTTAGCGAATGATTCCTGAAAAAGAATTAAAAAAAATATTTGATTACCAATTGATATTAATTGTTTGCAGTCCCCATGCCTTATATCATGCAAGGGGGGTTGGGATGGCGTAGTTGTCGAGAGTGCCTTGCTTCGACCTCTAGCTTGGTAACCTCTGGCTTGCGGCTGAGGTTTCGATCTCTGGTGTGAGCGTATGTGGCATGGAGATTGGGGCACCTTCTCAACCTCGTGGGTTTCCTCCGGGTACTCCAGTTTCCTCCCATTGCTAAAGACCCTACGCGCAGCGAATTATTGAAATAAAATTTAACCATTTGTTAGTACTGAAATGACAGTTTGTGTCGAGTGGAAGTTAAAGTTAAACTCCATTACTCTCTCTCTCTCATATCATGCGTTACCGGAAAATTTCGACTTGGCCAAACATATTATTTAACACAGGTATGGGAACCATGCTTGCCTTTACCTTAGCTTGTGATTTTTATACGCCCACATTGAAATGAGGTCGTATTTTGCCGTCGCCCCCGTCCATCCGTCGGTCCGGCGTCCACAAGCAATTGTGGACGCTCTAGAGGCCAAAGTTGATATTCGGTTGACTTAAAATTTATACACAGTGTTTAAGGTCATGAGACGAAGAAGACTATTGATTTTCAGCGATTTCCGATAATAACTGTCAGAGTGATGGCCCTTGATCACTTAAAAAAATCTTGTGGACACTGTAGAGGCTAAAGTTAATATCCGATTGAGTTTAGATTTATACACAGTGTTTTAGGTCATAAAATAAAGAACCCTATTGATTTTCAGCAATTTCTGATAAGTACTGTCAGAGTTATGGCCCTTTATCACTTAAAAACATCTTGTGGACGCTCTAGAGGCTAAAGTTAATAACCGATTGACTTTAAATTTATACACATTGTTTAAGGTCATAAGACGAAGAAGCCTTTTGATTTTGAGCAATTTCCAATCATTACTGTCAGAGTTATGGCCCTTGATCACTTTAAAAATTCTTGTGGAAGCTCTAGAGGCCAAAGTTAATATCCGATTGACTTTAAATTTATACACAGTGTTTAAGGTTATGAGAGAAGAGGCCTATTGATTTTCAGCGTTTCCGATAATTACTGACTGAGTTATGGCCCTTGATCACTTTCAAAATTTTGTGGACGCTCTAGAGGCTAAAGTTAATATCCGATTGACTTTACATTAATACAAATTGTTGAAGGTCATAAGACGAACAAGTATATTGAGTTTCAATGAATTTAGATAACTTGAACAGCATGGAGGAGAACTTTATCAAAGCCAAACAAATTCCAATGATTTTCTGATAATTACATAATGAGTTGTTACTTTTAATCAGATTTTAGTGTATTATTAATGTTTCATTACCGAAAAAAGTAAAATATGCGACAACTCTTGTTGACTGCCCGGACGATTTAGCTGCTGTGGGCGTATGTTTCATTGCCTGGCAACCTATGTTTTCAGATCGTCTTCTAATTTGCTAGGACTCTTCTTCATAATCATATATGCTTACTGCATGTCCGAATCACCGATAAGGATGCAGAAAAGGAATTTGTCAAACAGTTTCGTCCGCTAATGTAAATACAAGCTGGCATTTTCTCATTAAAAAATGATATCTCAGGTGGGGAAGATTCCATCACAGATGAGGAGTTCACCCAAACGTTGCGTTCTGACGAATTTATAGAAAAACTTTTACCTGCCCTTGTGCCCCAAATTATGGATAGTCTCTTTCAACGCCTCGAAACTTCAATAGAGAAGGCGGTGAAATCTGCTACTAGTGTATTAAGTGATAAATTAGATAAACAAGAAGAACACATTATAAAACAAAATAAAATGATACACGAACTCCAAAATCGAGTGACAGAAACTGAATCGGGAAACAAAATGGATTCGTTATTACACACTGAACTCCAAGATAAAATCGGCCATCTAGAATCAGAATTAAAAGAATCTTTTGACAGACATGAGGATTTGGAACAGTATACTCGAAGAAATACTTTAAGATTTATGCATGTTCCAAATAAAGTGAATCTTAATACAGACTCTGAGGTTATACAAATATGTGATCAGTTCTTAGGAGTTTCTATAGGAAAGCTGATATTGACCGGACTCATACCATAGGGGATGTGAAAGGTGAATATGTACAAATAATTGCAAAGTTTATTAGTCACAATTTAAAATCTGAAGTTAATACTGCAAAACGTAAATTAAAGGGTAACTTAAACGGAATCTTCATAACCGAAGATCTCACAAAGTTTCGTCACGATCTTATAAAACGCCTTATACAGGTTAATAAGGCAATAAGTTTATCATCATTTTCGTCGAGCTATGGTCGTATTTTCGTATGCAAGGAAAAAGATTCTAAACCAATACAAATAAAATGTATGTTAGATATCGATAATCTACTCAGTGACTAATCCCCGGTATACTAATGGCAACTCAACAGGGATCAAGTTAGTTTGTAGTAAATGAAGGTGATTAAACTCAAGGAAACCTAACCCTATCTCACGGATTACAGAAATCATGTACATGTATATAAATTACTTTTTGTTCTTTTTTTTATTACGATTCTGCTATTGTATTTAGTCTATAATAATACTTTGTACATTTTGTTATTATGTATTCATTCTGTTTTCTGCGTAACCCCTTGCTTTGCTGGCCTCTTTACAGATTTTATCGTATTACACTTGATGAATTTTGTACAAACCAAGCCAATGTCCGAACACGATATGCTCCTGAACCTTCCAATTACATGTATATACCCAACGGTAACTGATTATGGATGATGTATATACACCGTAAAGCAAATCGGGAACAATCGTTGTTCGGGAATGGATATCAATTTTGCATTATACTATTACTCAAATATGGCTTATTAGAAATACTTACACTTTTGTGATTATTAGATATTCTGCTGTTATTATCTGGTGACGTTGCAACAAATCCCGGACCAGTAAACGAGTCTACTTGGCTGGTAATTATTACATCTCAACATAAGAAGTCTGAGAAACAAATTATATGATATCAGTGAGTATATATCTGATTTCGATATCGTCCGCTTTACAGAAACACATCTTAACTCAGATGTGGACTCTTCGTGTATTTTGCTGAGTGATTTTAAAAGGCCTTTCCGCAGAGATTTCAGTGGTGGAATTGCGGTATATGTGTCACCAGCATTATCAGCAATACGTCGTAGTGATCTAGACTCGAAGTCTCACGAATCCCTCTGGATTGAAATTAGTCTCCCCCAAAAGAAGACACTACTTTTGTGTGTAGTATATCGACCACCAAACACACCGGTCTCTTTCTGGGATGAGTTTGAATACTCTATGTGTCGATAGAGGGGAAATATCCCTCCTGGTTCGTTTGGATTTTTTCTGCCGCATTTGACACCATCGACCACTCTCGACTCCTGGAACGACTTGAAACTGAATTTGGTATAGCCGGAACTTGCTTAAATTGGTTCGCTTCATACTTGTCAAATAGAACTCAGACAGTCATCATCAAATCAGTGTCCTCGTGTGAGACTGTATTACGATGCGGCGTTCCGCGAGGGTCTGTTCTCGGGCCCTTGCTGTTTACCATGTACATGAAGCAGCTCGGGCATCTTCTCAAATCGTTTTCAACACAACATCACTTCTACGCCGATGACTCACAACTTTTTGACTCATTTGTTCCGGACATAAATCAGACAAAAATACAATGTAAAATGACATCTTGCATACAGAATGTACAATTATGGATGAACATAAACAAGTTAAAATTAAACGTAGATAAAACAGAAATACTTTTCATAGGACCAAAACACACCGGTCTCTTTCTGGGATGAGTTTGAATACTCTATGTGTCGATAGAGGGGAAATATCCCTCCTGGTTCTTTTGGATTTTTCTGCCACATTTGACACCATCGACCACTCTCGACTTCTGGAACGACTGGAAACTGAATTTGGCATAACCGAAACTTGCTTAAATTGGTTCGCTTCATACTTGTCGAATAGAACTCAGACAGTCATCATCAAATCAGTGTTCTCGTGTGAGAGTGTATTACGATGCGGCGTTCCGCAAGGGTCTGTTCTCGGCCCCTTGCTGTTTACCATGCACATGAAGCAGCTCGGGCATCTTCTCAAATCGTTTTCAACACAACATCACTTCTACGCCGATGACTCACAACTTTTTGACTCATTTGTTCCGGACATAAATCAGACAAAAATACAATGTAAAATGACATATTGCATACAGAATGTAAAATTATGGATGAACATAAACAAGTTAAAATTAAACGAAGAAAAAACAGAAATACTTTTCATAGGACCAAAACCAAGACTCAAGAAAATAACCGACAAATCGCTCTTAATCAACAATGTCATCATCCCTTTTTCCCCAGTTGCTAAAAACCTTGGTGTATTCATTGACTCTCAGTTAAACATGGACAACTACATAAATGATCTATGCAAAAAGTGTTATTTTCACCTTAGAAGTATTGGTTCCATTCGAAATCTCATCACTGAAGACGCAGCCGCAGCTCTAGTTAGATCTCTCATTTTTTCTAGACTGGACTATTGCAATAGTCTACTTGTCGGCATACCCAAGTATTAAATGGGACGTCTTCAACGCATTTAAAATACAGCTGCTCGTATTGTGACTAGGTCAAATCTACGCTCTCATATCACTCCTGTACTGAAAAATCTACATTGGTTGCCTGTTCAAGCCAGGGTCGATTTCAAGATATTGTCTCTTGCCTATCAGTGTCTGGATGGAAGTGCTCCGAAGTACCTGTGCGATCTCTTAAATTTTTACATCCCATCTAGACAGTTGCGGTCACTTAATCAGAAAAAACTCCGTGTTCCCGAGTGGAAGTTAAAGTCATTCGGTGGTCGCTCTTTCCAAGTCGCTGCATCAACAAAATGGAACAAACTACCATCAGACCTTCACAGAAGCCCTACACTGAATAAATTCAAATCTGACTTGAAAACATATCTGTTTAAACTACACTATTGAGACTTGTGTGTTATGCGCTATGAGCACGTTTGTCGATATAGCGCTTTATAAATGGACATTATTATTATTATTTATCTATTGAAGCAGCATTTGACATTACACAGCAGATAGTTTTGGTAGGCGACCTAAAGGAAGATCTGCTTGATCACAGGAAACAGCATTTCAAATCACTATTAGAAAGAAAGTCACTAATTAATGTTATTCATGAGCCCACTAGAATAACCAAAACGAGTAGCACGCTAATCGATGTGGTCATCGTAAGTCCAGATTGCTCATATTCGGATCAAGGAACTCTAAATTTCAATGAAAATCTTACTGATCATAAAGGCGTTTATGTGACTATTAATTATAAGGACAGTATCATTACCAGATCCTATACTCGTCTTGTCAGGCTTTACAAACTTAGTGATTATGATAAACTAAATCAACTTATTAAAGGGGTACCTTGGTTAGATATATTTCAAAACTGTGTGAATATCGATGAAGCATGTGACAAATTCTATACAATCTTCTACCTACATATTAGCAACTGTGTTCCTACCAAAACTGTTACCATACGAAACAGTGATAAACCATGGTTTGATTCCGAACTAAGACGTGAACTTAGGAAGAGAGACAGGCTACGACGGATTTCTATTCATACGCAGAAGACCAGCGATGTGGCAAAGTTTAAGGAACAACGGAGTAGAGTTAACAACCTAAAACAAAAAGCAAAGGAACAGTTTTATTTAAATGTGGACGGACTTCTTACGACTTCCTCGTAATCTAATGCCCCAAGTTACTGGAAGCTTCTAAAACGCTTAACAAAGGAATCCGGCTCACCGCGACCCATACCTCCTTTAACATGTGACACAACTACGTCTCCATCTGCTTTCACCGATGCTGAAAAGGCAGAAATTATCAATGCATATTTCGTATCTGTATCACAATCTGTTAAACGAAATAACCTGATTCCTAAATTTGACAAAAGGACAGACAGTGTTCTCTCTGATGTTTAGCTATATCAATCTGAAATCCGGGACCTCATTCTTTCACTGCCGGTAAATAAAGCTAGTGGTGACGATCAAATTAATCACAGACTTTTGAAATGCATAGTTAAATCAATCTGTTACCCTTTGTGCTTATTGTTCCAGCTATCTCTTCAGTTGTGCTGCTTTCCTACCCAATGGAAAGGGGCTGCAGTGATACCACTGTACAAAAAAGGCGACCCTTCACTGACGAACAACTACAGGCCTATCTCCCTTTTGTCCAGCATTGGTAAATTTTTTGAAAGACTTGTGTTTAAACGCCTTCATAATCATTTCTTAGATAACGCCCTTATGTATAAGTATCAGTCTGGGTTCTTACCTGGGCATTCAACAGTGTTTCAACTATTAGAAATATACCATGAGATTCTGAAAGCACTAGATAATCATGAGGTGTTCTGTGCAGTATTTTGTGATGTGTCACGAGCATTTGACCGCGTATGGCACCAAGGTTAGTTGTGTAAATTGAAAGGATATGGAATATGTGGAGGGCTTCTTAAATGGATTCAAAGCTATCTAGATGAAAGAAAAAAGAAAGTCCGCGTGAATAACTCCTTTTCAAAAGAATTATCAGTGTGTGCGGGCGTGCCACAGTTTACATTTTTATACGCCTACACTTTAATGTGGACGTATTATGTCGTCCGTCCACAATTGTTTGTGGACCCTCTACAGGTCACAATTCTTTAAATATAGCTTTATCCCTAAAATATCTCGGCTGCTTTCGATATTGGCATGTATCGGATCGAAACTTCATGGATTATGGCCCCTGATTGTACGAAAAATGACGTTTTTAGCTTGTGGACCCTATTTTTGAGCCGATATTCATGAAACTTGACATGCATGTTTATAACCCAAAGATCTTGGTTCATTTCAATATTTGCGCCTATCGGAACGTAATTTCCTGAATTATTGCCCCTGATTGTCCGAAAAATCACCTTTTTTTAGCTTGTGGTCCCTCTGGAGGTGACAATTATTATCCGATTTAAAAAACCGATTGATTATATCACCGTTACATCCTAAGGAAGGTTGACTTCGAATTTAGGCAAAATCGGAACAAAATTGCTATACAAAATGGCCGCCGTGTGTACGCGAATACTGTAAAAAATTGTATATTAAGGTTGTGGACCCTGTAGAGATCACAATTTTAATTTGATTTTGATGAAACTTGAAACGCATGGTTATGACCCAAAGATCTTGGTTCCTTTTGATATTTGCGCATATCGGATCGTAACTTCCTGAATTATGGCCCCTGATTATAATGCAAAATCGCCTTTGTTGAGCTTGTGGTCCCTCTGAAGGTGACAATTATTATCTGATTTAAAAACCGTTTAATCACATCATCGACACACCCTAAGAGGTCACAATTTTAATTCGATTTTGATGAAATTTGAATTCCATGGTTATAACCCAAAGATCTTGACTCCTTTCGATATTTGCGCATATCGGATCGTGACTTCCTAAATTATGGCCCCTGATTATACGCAAAATCGCCGTTGTTTAGCTTGTGGTCCCTTTGGAGGTCACAATTATTATCCGATTTGAAAAACCGTTTGATTATATCACCGTCACACACTAAGTAAGGATGAGTTCGAATTTAGGGAATATCGGACCAAAATTGCCATACAAAATGGCCGCCGTTTGTACGCGAATACTGTTAAAAAATGGTATATCAAGGTTGTGGAACCTGTAGAGGTCACAATTTTAATTCGATTTTGATGAAACTTGAAATGCATGGTTATAACCCTAAGATCTTGGTTCCGTTCGATATTTGCGCATATCGGATCGTAACTTCCTGAATTATAGCCCCTGATTATACGCAAAATCGCCTTTGTTTAGCTTGTGGTCCCTCTGGAGGTCACAATTATTATCTGAGGAAGGCTGAGTTCGAATTTCGGCAAAATCGGACCCAAATTGCCATACAAATGGCCGTCGTTTGTACCCGAATACTGTTAAAAAATGGTATATCAAAGCTGTGGACCCTGTAGAGATCACAATTTTTATACGCCCACATTGAAATGTGGTCGTATATTGCCGTCGCCCCCGTCCGTCCGTCCGTCCGTCCGTCGGTCCGTCCGTCGGTCCGTCGGTCCGGCGTCCACAATTGCTTGTGGACGCTCTAGAGGCCAAAGTTAATATTCGATTGACTTTAAATTTATACACAGTGTTTAAGGTCATGAGACGAAGAAGCCTATTGATTTTCAGCGATTTCCGATAATAACTGTCTGAGTTATGGCCCTTGATCACTTAAAAAAATCTTGTGGACGCTCTAGAGGCCAAAGTTAATATCCGATTGACTTTAGATTTATACATAGTGTTTAAGGTCATGAGACGAAGAAGCCTATTGATTTTCAGCGATTTCCGATAATAACTGTCAGAGTTATGGCCCTGGATCACTTCAAAAAATCTTGTGGACGCTCTAGAGGCTAAAGTTAATAACAGATTGACTTTAAATTTATACACAGTGTTTAAGGTCATTAAATGAAGAAGCCTATTGATTTTCAGCAATTTCTGATAATTACTGTCAAAGTTATGGCCCTTTATCGCTTATAAAAATCTTGTGGACGCTCTAGAGGCTAAAGTTAATAACCGATTGACTTTAGTTTTAGACACAGGGTTTAAGGTCATGAGACGAAGAAGCCTATTGATTTTCAGCGATTTCCGATAATTACTGTCAGAGTTATGGCCCTTTATCACTTAAAAAAATCTTGTGGACGCTCTACAGGCCAAAGTTAATAACCGATTGACTTTAAATTTAAACACAGTGTTTAAGGTCATGAGACGAAAAAGACTATTGATTTTCCGCAATTTCCGATAATTACAATCAGAGTTATAGCCCCTGATCTCTTTAAAAAATCTTGTTGACGCTCCAGAGGCTAAAGTTAATAACCGATTGACTTTAAATTTATACACAGTGTTTAAGGTCATTAAATGAAGAAGCCTATTGATTTTCAGCAATTTCTGATAATTACTGTCAGAGTTATGGCCCTTTATCGCTTATAAAAATCGTGTGGACGCTCTAGAGGCTAAAGTTAATAACCGATTGACTTTAAATTTATACACAGTGTTTAAGGTCATGAGACGAAGAAGCCTATTGATTTTCAGCAATTTCAGATAATTACTGACTGAGTTATGGCCCTTGATCAATTTCAAAATTTTGTGGACGCTCTAGAGGCTAAAGTTAATATCCGATTGACTTTAAATTTATATAAATTGTTGAAGGTCATGAGACGAACAAGTATATTGAGTTTCAATGAATTAAGATAACTTGAACAGCATGGAGGAAAACTTTATCAAAGCCAAACAAATTCCAATGATTTCTGATAATTACATAATGAGTTGTTACTTGTTATATGATTTTAGTGTATTATAAATGTTTCATTACTGAAAAAAGTAAAATATGCGACAACTCTTGTTGACTGCCCGGACGATTTAGCTGCTGTGGGCGTATGTTTCGTTGCCTGGCAACCTATGTTAATTCGATTTCGATGAAATTAAAATGCATGGTTATAACCAAAAGATCTTGGTTCCTTTAGATATTTGCGCATATCGGATCGTAACTTCCTAAATTATGGCCCCTGATTGTCCGAAAAATCCCCTATGGTCCCTCTGGAGGTCACGATTATTATCCAATTTAAAAAAAACGTTTGACTCTATTACCGTTACACCCTACGGAAGGTTGAGTTCGAATTTCTAGAAAATCAGACCATAATTGCCAGACAAAATGGCCGCCGTTTGTACGCGAATAGTGTAAAAATATGGCATTTTTTGATGAAACTTGAAATGCATGTTTATAACCGAAAGATCTTGACTCTTTTCGATATTTGCGCATATCAAATTGTAACTTAATGAATTATGGCCTTTGATTGTAGGAAAAATCACTTTCGGTATTGCTTGTACTCTATCCATCTCTCGAAAATGTGGGCGTATCCTGCCTGGCAGTGCCAGCTTACTATCTTTATTGAAGAGTGATAACTTTCGATCATTTTCAGCATATTTTCATGATACAAGAATGGTTGCGTATTTACTTTCAGTGCAAATGAAAAACCGAGGTCCCGTGTACACATTGGAGTGCACGTAAAAGATCCCTTGGCAGTTGGAATTCGATATAAGAGTAGGCCGTAGCGCCGCTGCCCGGGCAAAAACTTCCCTCATAGCACACTGTATGGCGTATGCCCGTCTTCAATTAGCCCAGGTTAGGTGCTTAAGCGTAGGACGTTAAACCCCATTTCATTCATTCATTCAGTGCAAATGACCTCATTTTACCATTTGAATTCGAATATCTTGAAAACGCCCCAACGGCTGACTGATTACCACTCGGCATCGTATTCTACGGAAAATTGGACACTAAAAAATATGGGTCTGGTTTTGTTCCCATTTGGTGGACTATAAAACTCAACTAGAAAAAGACATGGTTTGCTGATATGAGAATTATGCAATGTCAACCTGAGATGCCTGATGGACATACCGGTACTATGGAATATAATAAAAATCTTGTTATGTCTAGAAATATATGTGTTTATCATTATATATTTAGGGCCCAATAGAGGAAGCAGTGAGAAACTTAAATCCTTCACTTTTATTGTCTGTTTTGTCTGCTGTAAATTCAACACTATCAACAGAACAGGTAATAATATATATAGTACATAGCCTACATGTATACAAATATACATGTACACCACATATTTGGACTAGTAATCCATTCAGTGTTAAATCTATGCCATTTCTTGGATTATACATTTTTATGCGCCAGCATTTCAGCGTGAAACTTCCAATAGACAAAAACGGGTTTCACAAACATATTATAGACGGTTTGATGCGATCAATTTTGACTTTTGATATGATGCATTTAATATGACAACTGAAGAAGTTACATGTGCCGTAGTAGCCTATTTACTGAGGAAATGTTTGCTTATAGAAGTAGTAGAAGGTTTTTTTTTATACGCCCACATTTTCATGTGGACGTATTATGTCGTCGCCCCTGTCCGTCCGTCCACAATTGTTTGTGGACTCTCTACAGGTCACAATTCTTGTCCGATTTTGACGAAACCTAAAATATAGGTTTATCCCCAGAAGATCTCGACTGCTTTCGATATTGGCAAATATCGGATGGAAACTTCATGGATTATGGCCCCTGATTGTACGAAAAATCACGTTTTTATCTTGTGGACCCTATAAAGGTCACAATTTTGAACCGCCATTGTTTAGCTTGTGGTCCCTCTGGAGGTCACAATTATTATCTGATTTTAAATTATTAAAGATCTTGATTCAATTCGATATTTGCGCATATGTAACTTAATGAATTATGGCCTTTGATTGTAGGAAAAATCACCTTCGGTATTGCTTGTTCTCCATCCATCTCTCGAAGATGTGGGCGTATCCTGCCTGGCAGTGCCAGATTACTTTCACTCTTCATATCACCTTCACTCCTATACACACACTGAACATCATGCAGCCCTCATCACCTGACCTGTGTATACACAGCACACACCTCGATTGACATGCACTCACTCTCACTGTACCTCTCTCACACATCACCAGCAGACGACATAGTTAACAGATCTCGACCATTTTTATACGCCCACATTGAAATGTGGTCGTATATTGGTGTCGCCTGGTCCGTACGTACGTCTGTCCGTACGTACGTACGTACGTCCGTCCTTCGTCCACAATTTTCTTGTGAACACCCTACAGACTACATTTATCGCCTGATTGTTTTGAAATTGATATATATTGTTTAAGGTCATGAGACAAAGAAGCCTATTGATTTTCAGCGATTTCCGATAATTACTGTCGGAGTTATGTCCCTTGATCACTTCAAAAAATCTTGTGGACGCTCTAGAGGCTAAAGTTATTAACCGATTGACTTTAAATTTATACACAGTGTTAAAGGTCATTAGACGAAAGGACCTATTGATTTTCAGCGATATCCGATAATTACCGCCAGAGTTATGGCCCTTGATCACTTTGAAATATCTTTTGAACGCTCTAACGGCTAAAGTTAATATCCGATTGACTTGAAATTTATACACAGTGTTGAAGGTCATGAGACCAAGAATCCTATTGATTTTCAGCGATTTTCTAAAATTACTTTTATGGCCCTTGATCACTTCAAAAATTCTTGTGGACACTCTTAGAAGCTAAAGTTTACATCCGATTCACTTTAGATTGAAACACAGAGTTTAAGGTCTTGCTTGCGACGAACAATTATATAGATTTTTAATGAATTTTGATAACTTAAACAGCTAAATCCATGATATTAAATGTTTCATATACTAAACGTTAGCATGGAGGAGAACTTTATCAAAGCCAAACAAATTGTAATGATTTTCTGATAATTACTTAATGAGTTGTTACTCTTAATCAAATTTTAGTGTATTATAAATGTTTCATTACCGAAAAAAGCTAAAATATGCGACAACTCTTGTTGACTGCCCGGACGATTTAGCTGCTGTGGGCGTATGTTTCGTTGCCTGGCAACCTATCTTACTTTTTGATGTACCATATATAAATATAATACAACACTCTCACAAGGTGGGATTATACAACTATACAAATTATGTAAAATTACCAAATTATACATAAATAATCATTTACAATAAATAAATTCTCCATTTATTGATTTTTTTAAAAATTTATTCTTTAAAAATTATTAAAATATGAACAAGTATATAAAAAAATATTTTTTATCACATTTTATCTTGGAAATCTAAAAAAGAGATCTTAGATTATGATATATACAATTACAAATTACTTGATTGTTTGTTATTAAAACACAATCTTCCAGGTCTGAAGGTTTCGCTTAAAGATTTTGAAGCTGCTCTCCGTTTGGTTAAACAATCAGAAAATTGATGAGTGTTTTGAACCCACTCAATTTTACTAATTTCCCTGTTTTCTTGCAATATCAATGCGCAAACGCTTTTCCTGAACAAGTTTTGTAGAATACAATTTATCATACAATGACTAAGTATCTACAATATCTAAAAATTGGAATTTTTTACAATAACTATTTACAATCTCATTTAGAATCGCCCCGACATAAACTGCCATGTCTAGGGCATCACATCTGCAGCTATAGTGCTCTTTGCAACCCCTCCTAATTTTCTTAAAACACCACACTATTGGACAAACTGAATCAGAACTACCCTGTAAAAATATTACATATCTCTCAGCACTTAAAACATTATCACATAATTTGCATATAAAGCATCAGAAAATACAATAATCTTAATATCTTTTAAAGCACCTAAGCAAGGAAATTTTACTTTACAACTGTCACCTTTCAACTTCCTTACATATTTATGAACTAATATTAAATGCTCAATTTTTGGCCTTTTCATAGAAACAGCCCAATTTAAAATATCAAAACATAGATCGGGAAGAGATTGATTTAAAACCCAACTTAACTGTTCAATGATTTCTCTTAAATTGGTAATTTCAAATTCATTCAAATCACTGTCCCTATTTTCATACCTAGTGTCATTTATATTTATATTTTCAACTTGCTTAATGTAAGATTCTTGGTGTAATATAATACAATTAACACAATTCTGTAATTCTAAGCCAATATACTTAAATGAACCTGACTCTTTTTTCCACTTACAAATGATTCAAGTACTTTATCTATAATTGACGTTTTAAACTTATCATTTCCTCGCCATAGATATCATTAACATGAGTTAAGCGGTGGACACACTAGCCAAATGAGTCGGCCGAATCAATCGGCATCGAAATTCGTCTAGTGTGTCCACTGTTATTCGGCCGACTGAATCGCCCGAATCAAACAGGTTTGATATATTTGCCCGAATTATATTCGCCAGGTGTGTCCACTTCGCCGAAGCATTCGGCTGGATGTAGAATTCATTAGCCAATCATCACTCTTATCGAGAATCCATGTGTTTGTTTGAAGACATAAACGCCGCCATTTTTAATCATGTGACGTAAAAGGTGATGCAATTGACTAGTAAATTTGGCGAAACATTCGGCTGGTGTGTCCACCTATTCGGCCGATTAAATTTTGGCGCCGATTTTTTCGGCCAAATCATTTGGCTAAAGTGTCTACTGCTTAAGAAACAAATCAGATATACAATTGTCATGAAAGAAAAAGAAAAATGCAGGATCAATGCTAGATATTGTACATCCTATCTTAAGTAACTTATTTTTCACACTCATATACTAATTCCTAGATGCATCACTTAGTCCATAGACACATTTTAGAAGTTTCCAAATAATAGCTACACCATCCACCTCTCTTGGCGGTTTTAAATACACTTCACGAGAAATGTCATCTCCCTGCAGGAAAGCTGCTTTGATGTCAATTGACTGACATGCCCAGTTCATTGTTGCGGCTAATGAAAGAAATATTCTCAGTTTCTTTTGTAGCAGTGGGCGAATCTGCCTGTATATCTGATTCCTCAAACCCACGAGCCACTAAACGAGCTTTCAGAGATTCATGGTTATTTAATCAGTTTTTTTTGTTATCACCCATCTAGTTGTAATTGTTGATTGACCACGATCTGGCACTTCATCATACACTTTAAAGCGTTTCCAATTGTCTAATTCTGCATGTTTAGCTAATTTGACATCTAACAACGCTTCATTTACTTCTACTACTATCTCATCACATTGGTCTGAAGGTTTCCATTCACTCAAATCCTTCACAAAATCTACACCTTTTGCCTTATCATCACCACTGTCTCTAATATTCAAATACGTCTAATTTCTACCCGTCGCTTTACCACCTCTACTCAATGCTGTCGCTTCAATCCACTGATCTCTATTTTTCAACTTATATTTAATTTGCTCATTATCACATGGTAAATCTATTAACTTAAAACATATCTACTAACAGTTCAATTTTTCTTCTGAGCTACCAAATCTTCATCACTATCGAATTCAACCGGCACAATTTTATCATTTTCATTTTCATCCGATTTATCTTCATTAAGTTTATCATTTTTCTGTTCAGTGAATTCTTCTCCAACCTTAAATGGCATGGATGAAATTTTACATATACACTACCGTGTCGAACAAATACCACTTTTCCGTCCAGCCCAATCACTTTACCAGGCCCTCTCCACTTATTGCTGTCGTCTCTTATAATAAACAAGTTCCCCTTGTTCGAATGGACCACTAGATTTTCTGATCTGATGTCTTAAAGCCCTACGAATTCTTTCAGAGGCTTCTGCCTGAATAAACGCATTCAAATGGCTGGCTAAGGTTGAACTTATTGTTTTCCTTCTAAAGCAGGAGGTTTATCATCCATAACTGATGGTAAATTTGGGTTCACACCGAAAACAAGTTGATGGGGCTCCACCCATAAAACATCTGTAAGCCGTTTTTCGCATTCACGGCCCAGGCTAATGTACCTTAAGTTTCATTTGCGGATCATCCTCTAAAAGCTTAGCTACACAATCGTCTACAACTGAATGATTCCGTTCACAAACACCGTTCTGCCAAGGACTCCTGGCAGCTGTATTGATAATCTGACATTTAAATTTTTGCACATTCGCAAATTCACCACCGTTATCAGCTCAAAACTTTTTAGGAACACCAAAACCACCACCTATCCAATTCAGTATGACTTCCTCTACCATGACATCAGGTTTTTTTTTAATAAATAATAATTGCTAAAATGAATCGTGTTGCCAGATTAATTAAATGTAAGAAATAAACATTTGCATTCCACTGTTTTAAATCCATTGCTACACTTTCATTAAATTATGTCGCCATCAGAAGACATACTACCGATCGGGATGGAGTCCGTTTATAACGTTTACAAACTTGGCAATTATCCGAAATTTCATCAATAATGTTTTGAAATCCAGCATCTATTATTAAAGCTTTTAGTCTACAACTTGTGGGATGTGCAAATTGCTTGTGAAGTTTTGCACCATTTTATATTTATCGGTATTACTATTATCCTCAGTCTGAAAAACTTCAAATGTGTCTCTACTGTCTGAACTATGATAAATAATGGAGGTCAAGGTCATGAAGGTCGTGAAATCGTTGGGAGGCAGATTTATTTTAACTGTGTTAATTTCATCAACTGTCATAAATGATTCCATCTATCAACACTATGAAGTTTATACAGCTCAACATAACATCTTCCGGAACAACTTGCAACAACATTTCTATGGTTTCGTTAATCATTTCAGTGAAATTTTCAATGAATCAGTATCATATGAGACTCGATCCCAGTTTTTTACACCCGCCACAGCCAGTACAACAAATTTGAATAAACAACTCAACTTTAAGCTTGATTTAAGATGCTTTATGGTATATATTCTTTGCGTACTCCAATGTGGCGATGTTCATCCCTATCCCGGCCCCAAACAAATCAGTAGGCCTAATTATGTCAGTTGTAATGCATCAACAAGAACAGAAAGGAGACAACCCAATGTATGTGTCGTCTGCTCAATACAAATAAACAAACCAACCAAAGCAGTAATATGCCCAACATGTTTTTTCTGTACCCATGTCAAGTGTTTATCCCGAACTATAGTGAACAAATTGAACCTAAAGGGTTCTCTATCCTATGAAATTGAATGTTACCAGTGTAGCTTTGCAAACCTACCATTTTTTCATGATAACATTGAAACCCAGCAAAACGTAAAACAACCGAGTTCCAGTACCACGGATATCACCAGTGATTTATTCCGATGCTTTTCGAATAAAGCACTACATTTTCTTCATTTAAATGTTCGATCATTACTACCCAAACTATCTGAACTGCGATTAATTGCTTCATATTCTAAGGCAGCAGTTATATCAATTTCTGAAACATGGCTAGATAACAGTGTTACTGACACCGAAGTTAGTATTGACAATTATGACATTAGAGATAGGAATAGACAAGGAGGGGGAGAATGTTTATAATAATAATAATATTTATTGTTTTAAGCCCATTCCATCTACACGTGATCTCAACATTACATACATTACATTACATGCATTTTTAATATAATATCATAAATACCGGTACAAACGATTCCGATCATGTCATATCATAATATTATAAAATCATGAAATTTGGCAGGCTTTGCGAAAAAGATAGGTTTTTAGTTGTGCTTGGAATGATGCGAGAGATGGTGCTTCGCGGAGAGTGCTAGGGAAAGAGTTCCAGAGTGGTGGTGCAGCAACCGACAAGGCTCGTCTCCCATAGAAGTCCACATTGTACCCACAGGGTTCAAGGCGGACTTCCCCAGAGGGACGAGTACATCTCCTCGCTTGAGAGACAGAGACGAGGTCAGAGAGATAGGATGGTGCTTGGTCGTGTAAAATCTTGTAGACAAAGACTAGAACTGTATATGCAATGCGCTGTGTGTCAGGAAGCCAGTGAAGAGTCATTAGGATTGGGGTGATGTGCTCATACTTTCGAGATAATGAAACAAGACGTGCAGCAGAATTCTAAATATTTTGCAAGCGGTTAGTTAGGTAGAGAGGGGTGTGAATTAAAAGACTATTGCAGTAATCGAGGTGAGAGGAAATAAAAGCATGAATGAAGCGCTCAGTAGAGGCGCGGTTTAAGAAACGGCGGACTAGACCTATACGATGTAAGGCAAGAGAGGCAGATTTACACACAGCGGCTATATGACTAGAAACAGAACAGACCGAATCAAAATGAAACCCAAGACTTCTAACAGACTGACTAGCACTAATCTCATCTTCACCAACCAGCGAGGAATTAAAATCGGAAGAGTCTCTGAACTTCGAATGGAAGTGCAGTACCTCCGTTTTTGCATCATAGAGTACCAGTCTGTTTGCTGACATTCACTATCGAATTTCTAAAATACAGACTTCGATTTTCGATTTGCTACTCATTGCCGAATCACACGTTAAATAAAGTTGGGTGTCATCTGCATAAATCATGAAGTCAATGCCATGTTTTACAATAATATCCTCGAGAGGAACACAATACAGAGTAAAGAGTACATATCCTATAACATTACCTTGTGGAACACCGAAACTTAGCGTAGATGACTTTGATGCGGTATTACTTATTCTAACTTTTGCGTACGATTTTCAAGGTAAGAGCGGAACCCAAGATAAAAAGACACCTTTGAGGCCAAATCGAGATTCAAGAATGTTTAATAAAATGGAGTGGTCAATCGTGTCAAAAGCTGCACTCAGATCTACTAGTACAAGAATCACCTCTTTTTTCTGATTGATGGAGACTAAAACATCGTTATATACTTTCATCGACGCTGTCTCTGTGCTATGGAACTTCCTATATGCCGATTGAAATTTAGAAAATAACGAGTTTTTCGAGAGATGACCTTGAATCTGTTCCAATACCACTTTCTCGAGAAGTTTACTGCCAAGCGCTAAATTTGACACAGGCCTGTAATTTTTCATGACGTCAGGGTCTAAGTCGAGCTTCTTCAACAATGGCGTGATTATAGCATGTTTCCATGTCGACGGAACGGTGCCAGACGTGAGAGACGTGTTGATAAGATTCGTCAAAGAGGGAACGATTTCTGGCAGAATCAATTTCAACTGAGCAGTCGGCATTGGATCCAATTGACAGGATTTAGAATTCATGGAACGAATGAATTTTGAAACATATTCACTATTAACCATTGAAAAATCAGAGAAATTATATTCATAATCAACAAATGTATCTTGGATTGCGCATGCTTCGTCTAACTGCTGCCGAAATTTCAAAATTTTCTCGTTGAAAAACTTCATGAATTCTTGCGCCAAGTGCGCTGGCTCAGTGTGCTTCGGTAAAATTTTACTCAAAGCCTGCTTTTCACCAACTAAAGAGACAATTTCCTTGAATAAATCCTTCTGATCCGACTCATCAATACGCTTTCGAAAGTAAGAGTTACACTTTTCTTTGGTTAGTCCATTGTACCGAGTCCTAGCAGAGTGAAAGATCTGCTTGTCCACTTCCAAATGTGTGTGCTGCCAGTGTTTTTCAAGAGATCTCAGTTCCACCTTGGCCTTGAAAATGTCGTCGTCGAACCACGGAGCCTTTGGTTTGTCGATGGCAACCTTCTCTTTAATAGGGGCCACTTCGTCAAGCACGGATTCCAGCTTTGAATTAAACTCTGCTAGGAGTTGGTCAACCGATGAGTGTTTGAGCGCTTTAAATGGATGAGCGGCCATTGACTCGAGAAGGTCGGCTTGATTTACAGCTGACAACTTGCGACAAAAACGTACGACTTTCATAGGATGTGGGCGCAGTAAGTCCAAGCGGAATTGAATCAGACTGTGGTCAGACGGGAGTCCATTTTCGATTTTAAAGTTTGTGAAAGTATTATCTTCGTCTCTTGTAATCACTAGGTCTAGCGTGTGACCCTTTTCGTGGGTTGGACATGATACACGTTGTGTTAGATTCATTGAGGTGAGCAGTTCATTGAACTGCCTGACGGCTAGTGCTGATCCGTCATCCATATGAAAGTTGAAATCTCCAACTACAACTACTGTTAGATCAGACTTGGCAACAACCAACAGAGCAGATCTGCAAAATAATGATATTGAATCCGTGTTTATTGAACTCTTATTACCTAAAACCAAACCAATACTTGTTGGAGCTATTTATAGGCCACCTAAGCAAAATAACTTTCTGGAATACTTTGAAACACTTATCTCGAATTTGAACTTTGACACTGAAACCATACTCCTAGGTGATATCTTAGCCGTTTCAGAAAAACTGAAACTGATTACAAAAACTTTTGCAAAATTAGAAATAAAACACAAAGAGTAATAAAAAAGTCAACATATTTAGCAAACAAATTAGAAGAGAACAAAAATAATTCAAAAAAACTTTGGCAAAATCTTAAAGATCTTGGATATAAAAACAATAAAGAAGATAAAGCAAACATTGTCTTAAATGTAAATGACACTAATATCCATGACCCAAAGTCTGTTTCAAACCATATCAATAACTTCTTCACAACGGTCGCATCAAATCTTGTGCAAAAGTTACACCCCCCTAGCAATCAGTTTAAATTTTAAATCACTTCTGTTACATAATTTTTACACCCAAAAGAATGTACATAAAAGCACTTTTAACTTACGTCATGTAACTGAAGACTTTATTTACAAGCAACTTTGTTCTCTTAATCCGAACAAAAGTACAGGTCTCGATGAGATCCCGGCAAGATTTTTAAAAGACGGCGCTGACGTCTTAAAAGTTCACATTCAATTTCTTATCAATTTATCTATATCAGAAAACACCGTACCTGGTGATTTGAAGCTAGCTAGAGTTAAACCTTTATACAAAAAGAATAGTCTTTTGGACGTAGGTAACTATCGACCTGTAAGTGTCCTGAGTATTGACTCAAAATTGCTTGAAAAATCTATTTACATTCAATTAGAGTCATATCTCACCCCAAACAACCTTCTCTATGAGTATCAGTCAGGTTGTCTGATTCACCTTTTGGACCACCTAAAAGACCAAAATGCAAAAGGTCTTTTCACAGGGATGATAATGCTTGAACTCCAGAAGGCATTTGACACTGTCGATCCTAATGTCTTATGCGAGAAACTAAAAGTGATTGGCGTTCAGTGCACTGATTGGTTTTGTTCATATCTGTCCTCTAGGAAACAGGTAGTCAATATTGGTGATACGTTATCTGAACCTGCTTCCATAACATGTGGCGTGCCCCAGGGAAGTATTCTGGGACCGCTATTATTTTTTTGCTATGTAAACGATATGGTTATGTCACGGGGTCTTTATAAATAACACGCCAAAGACATGTAAAGGTTCTTTATTTAGGTTCAATGAAATAAACATAAATGACCTGCAAAACAATTAACACCAAATGCAGATACACATTACAATATTACGGAAAATAATATTATACATTACACAAATGCACCACTTTAAATAATAGCCGTTCATACTGGACTGTATACTATACGAATATAGATCAATAAGTCATACTTAAACTAATCAACAACTGCAAAGCTATTGATGATAAATATATTGATTAAAAGATATTAAATATAATCTTACCATTCAACATGTGGTTTTATAGTTCTAATTCATATGGAATATGCATTATAAGTGCATACACATGTAAATGTGTTTATTCCGTATGTCTGCTCGATAAGATGTCCAATAGTGCAGTGCAATTGAATATCCGTGCATTTCGCGGGTGGAGTTAAAAACCAATCAAATCACTCAAACAATCACACGTGACGGATACACCCAATCATACCGACAAAAAACAATTATTATGGACAACCTCAACACACAAAAATAAAACACGCTAGCGCAATTTTGATATATTGTAAATATTAACCCTGCGACATTCTTCCCTGCTAAGAGAAAATGTCTCCTGGCATTTCACCAGACAACAAAAACATACATTTACAGGATACAACTATATATACCTGAAAAATAAATATAAGTTACACCAAATTGAATGTGAATTACAAATCGATGAATTAACTAGTATCATTAACGTTGGCTAAGCAATGTAAATAAACTTAATAATCCGCTGAAAATAAATATTCATATGGAAATAATATATCAATACTGTATTGATAGACTAACCTCTGACATTCTCCCCTGCACTAATCTATCCTGAAAATATTACACAAAAACGGGATCACGCGGGTCAACTTGTTGTATCATAAGCCATTCCCCAAATCGATCGGGTGGTTTTCGATTTCTTACAGGGCGTTGTACCGGAGGTGTAATTACATAGGTTTCATCAGGTGCAGATAAAGTTTTACCTGTACGATCTCGATTACTTACATCCATGGTTGTACCTAAATGTGTTCGCGAAGGCGAAACTGAATTAAAATCTACCGAAAAATTAGAGCGGTCAGACATTTCTATGGAAGATATTTCTCCGCCACGCAGACGTCGTTTTTTTCTTCTTGCGGGTATAACGTACTTAGCAACACTATTATCATCTGATTCTGAACTACTATCCTCTGAAGGAGATTCCGCAGATGTTGGTTTACCCTTTGTTCGTTGGAAACTTTATCTTCAGACTCCGATTGAACGGGCTCAAAACGCGGAATAGACATAAATGGTAGGAGCAGATTTCTGTGAAGGGTTCTTTTGTCCCTTTCCCGGAATCCTTCTGCACTTCATAAACGGGAACATCTTGGTTTGGAATTTTTAATACAATATACGGATCTTTCTCCCATTTATATGAAAGTTTATGCTTACCTTTTATACCTAAGTTTCGGACTAAAACTCTATCGCCTACCTGTAAAATTGAATCTCTTACCTTAGAATCGTACCGTTCCTTACTACGCATACTGCGTCGTTCTGATTCAGCAGTGGCTACCTTATAGGCATAATTTAGTCTTCGTTTCAGCTTCTTGGCATAATTTTCTCTAGTTGATATCACATCTTGTGGTTCATCCAAACCTAAATATGCATCCACGGCTAATTTTGGGTGCCATCCAAACATTAAATAGTGCGGCGATAAAGTAGTTGTTTCGTGTCTTGTAGCATTATAAGCATGCACGAGCGGAGCGATATATGATTTCCAATCCGCTTTCTGATAATCCTTAAGCGTACCAAGCATACTAATTAGCGTCTGGTTAAAACGTTCTACGATACCGTTTCCCATAGGATGGTACGGCGTCGTACGACTCTTTTCTACACCAGCCAACTTACATAGCTCCTTAATTACACGACTTTCAAAGTTTCTACCTTGGTCACTATGTAGTCTTGTGGGAAAACTGTAATAATTGATAAAATTTTCATACAGAACTTTTGCTGTTGTCTTCGCCAATTGATTACGTGTAGGAAAAGCCTGAGCGTATTTAGTAAAGTGATCGGTGATAACTAAAACATCTTCATATCCACCTTTAGATCTTTCAAGAGACAAAAAGTCAATACGTACCAGTTCCATAGGACGTGATGTCTGTATTGAGACAAGTTCAGCTTTCCGCTTCAAGGGAGTCTTGCGTCGTATACATCTTCCACAGTTTTGAACTGGGTCTTAATCCACGACTTGCGTAAGCGATAACACGCTCATAACCATCCTGCTCCTGATAAAGAACTGAACCTAACCCATCTTGGCTAGCATCTGTTGTGACGATAAAGGGCTTGCTAAAATCAGCATACGCTAAAATAGGAGGTGACGTAAGTTTCTTGATTATGATATCAAATGCATTCTGCTCCTTACCTCCCCATACCCATGGGGTTTTAGGCTTAGATGATTTCTTAGATTGCTTATTAGTAGGATGTCCAATTAATAAATCATTAAATGGTTTTACTAATTTGGCATAATTTTTAACAAAACGGCGATAATATCCAGTGAAGCCTAAAAAAGATCGCAATGTTTTTATTGTTGTTGGAACAGCCCAGGTTGTTAACGCCGATATCTTATCGGGATCAGTTTGCACACCAGTAGCTGAAACTATATGACCAAGATACTTTACCTGTGTCTTGTAAAACTCGCACTTCGACGGCTTCAGTTTGAGACCATAACGATGTAAACGCTCAAATACACGTTCTAGACGTTCCAGGTGCTCATCAAACGTGGAACCAAAAATTAAGATATCGTCCAAAAATATGAGACATTCTGTGAGATGTAAATCGCCCATACACGTTTCCATCAGGCACACAAAAATAAAACACGCTAGCGCAATTTTGATATATTGTAAATATTAACCCTGCGACAGTTATCAGCATCCCCGCAAAATGTAAACTTATTTTATACGCTGATGACAGTACAATATTATTTTCCGATCAGAATCCCGAAGTCATTTCACAAACATTTGGTTGTGCTCTTGATTCCTGTTTCGAATGGCTTGTAGATAATAAACTGTCGCTCCATCTCGGTAAAACCGAATGCAATCTCTTTGGGCCTAAACGTAAACTAAGAAGTATTACAGAGTTTACAATAACCTGCAATAACCATATCGTAAAAGCAACAGACAACCTTAAATATTTAGGTCTACGTTTTGGCAAATACTTGTCTGGTTAGGATACTGTTACAAGCATTATTAAGAAAGCAAATTCAAGATTAAAATTTCTATTTCGCTATTATAAATGCCTTAACAAAAAAAAAAAAAATTTACTTTGCTCTGCACTTATTCAATGCCACTTTGATTATGCCTGCTCAGCCTGGTATTCTGGTGTGAATCAATCACTTAAAAATAAATTACAAGTTGTTCAAAATAAGGTTCTTAGATTTGTGAATGGGCTATGCTGTAGAGTGTCTGAATGGATTGTCTGGATATTCGAATGCGTTGTTATGGTATACAGCACGTGCAACAGACTCGTGCAACAGTGTGAGTGTAGATTGTAGATTCTTAGAGACTGACAAGACGACAGGCCTAACCTGTGCTGACATGTGAAATTTTTGACTTTATATTGATGAGTATAGCTGGTGATATTTAAATAAAGATAGATCTTGACTATTCAAATTCTATTATGTGTATTCCTTACGAAAATAGATCCCGTTTTCAAAACATGGTCCGACGAGACGGATAAGTAAGTGGTTTTGTTTGATTTTCATCGAATTGAATGTTTGCTGAATTTTGAAGACGAAGTAACGATTACAAATATGTCGAGAAGTGTACAGGAAGAAATTAGAAAACTATTAAAGATTAGAGGAGGACATCGTGGGTATGTGAATAGGATTTTGCAGACTACTGAAAATGTGTTGTACGAATTCAATAAGCAACAATCTCAAATCGATGAACTTAAATCAATAAAAGTGACATTAATTGACAAAAAACAACCATTGAAAGATTTTGACAGTAAAGTTTTAGATTCGATGGATGAAGACGACACCATTGAACAAGATATAAATGAGAGCGGTGAGTTAGAAGGACGTATAAATAGATTTATAATTAAAATTGAAACATGTCTGAAAACTGCTGAGCAACCAAGCTTGACACCTAGTAGGCCTATTAGTAACGATTCTCCAAATGTACATGTACAAAATACAAATTCGTCAAAACTTCCAAAACTAACTTTAAATCCATTTGACGGTGACCCAAAACAGTGGCAGACGTTTTGGGAAAGTTATGATTCAGCAATTAACAGTAACACACAACTTTCAAGTGTTGATAAATTCAACTATTTAAAAGGGTTACTGACCGGACCAGCAGCGGCATGTATAGCAGGACTGTCCATTGTAGATGACAACTATGAGTCAGCATTAACACTGTTAAAAGAACGATTTGGTGATAAACAGATTATTATTTCAAGCCATATGGACTCATTATTAAATATCCCTTCAATAAATCCTGTGAATGACAATAAAGGTGTTCGTTCATTTTATGACTCTATTGAATTTCATGTTAGAAACTTAAGATCACTTGGTGTAGATTCGTCGTCATATGGTTCCCTGTTAATCTCAGTAATAGTCAATAAATTACCAGAAGAATTACGTTTATGTGTTAGTCGCGAAAAGAAGTCGTGGGATATTGATGAATTTCTTAATGTTTTGAAAAATGAAATCGAGGCAAGGGAACGGGTGGCTTCTTTGAAAAGTCAACCGAATTCAGCTTCCAACATCAGTTCAACTAGAAATCAATATTACAGACCTAATTTTGTAAACAAGACAAGTTTTAATAAAGCACAACCGTCTACTGCTTCAACTTTGTTAACAAGTAAAGAAGAAGCGAAGCCCTTTAATCGACAGTTTAATAATCCGATTTGTGTATTTTGTGTTCAACAGCACCCATCGTTGAATTGTAAGGTTGTGACAGAGATAAAAGCATTTTTATTTTGAGCAAAGAAATGGGTTACTAAAATAGACTACTTTCAATTGATTTTATTTTACCAACGGCTCGGAATAGCCCATACCGAGCACATGATTGTACTCGAGTCATGGTCAACCAGCGAATTTGGTAGTGTTGGCCAGTTTGATTCGCAGTTAGTGAAGGGTAGAGATAGTGAGGGCTAACTTGATTTCTTGGTCGCTTCAACATTGATAAATAAAGTCGACAACGCGACACCACGACACCGCGACACCACGACATTTTTAACCCGACACTACGACATTTTTACGCGACACCACGACATTTTTTATATCGTGGTGTCGGGTTGTCGCGTTATGAAGGGCGACACCATGACATCACGACATGATACCAATCAGCCACCATAGTAAACAGTGGCAATAGTGTTTTAATACAGACAGCAGTGGGTCAGTTGTGTAATACTGATTCGGTTACTAACGTTAAAGCGAACATTGTTTTTGACTCGTGTAGCCAACGGACTTATGTGAGGAAAAAACTGAGGAGCGCTCTTAATTTAAAGACTATTGGTCGTGAAAATTTGCTGGTAAAGGCTTTCGGTGAAGAAAGTCCTAGACTTAAATCTAGTTGTACAACTTGCTGTTAAGGGGCAGGATGATTTATTGTTATATCTGACAGCCTACTGCGTACCTTCAATTTGTAGCCCTATATGTATTCAACTTACTGACTCTTGCTATAAAGAATTACCCATATTTACAGGGGTTACAATTAGCTAATGTATCTTAACAATCAGAATTTGATGTAGATTTGTTAATAGGGGCAGACTATTACTGGAATTTTATTGTCGGTGATATAAGACGGGGGGAGCACCCAGGACCCGTAGCAATGTTGACAAAATTAGGATGGGTTCTCTCAGGTCCAGTTATTAATGACATGTCTAATAATTGTGCCAGTATAAACAGTTCAGTATGTTTAGTAGATACACATGTATTGCATGTTAGTGTACAACATGATGCTGAAATTACTAGTAACTCACTACAGAGTGAATTACGTCGGTTTTGAGAGCTTGAATCAATAGGAATTCAGCAGGATGAAACTTGTGTAATGACTGACTTTATTAAAGATATTCAGTTTAATGACCTTGAGTGTAAATATGAGGTTAAACTTTCCTTTAAAGACTATCATCCAATTTTAGCTGATCATCATTCAGTTTGTGTTAAGAGACTTAGTTCATTGTTGTATAGATTACAAAAGAAACCTGGCATTTTGTTAGAATATAATAATATAATTAATAAAATAGAAACCAAGTACGAACAATCCAAATCATAAGACAGAATTCGAAGTCCTAAAAACGTTATAGGCAAAATAGTGTATTCAAGCAAAATAGTGTAATCAGCAAATGGACTGCTCCTCGTGTACAAAATATACGACAAGCAGTGGTAACAGGTGTCCGGAAGAGTAAGCTTACCCTGCCTGGCGCCATACCCGCCATAGCTGCATCCAATCTATTAGGCGAAATTGGCCAATGAACTATAGTATGCAAAATGCACGTTATGAACTGTCTTAACGATGTAGTAGACATTATCAGGGTGATAGTAACAGTATACGTGTCAATTAAAAATATCTAGAATAATAGCCGAGAAAGACACGTTATATTTACCAATCAAATCAATAGGACGGCCATAAAACTTTTTAAAAGTTTTAATAAGTTTAGTGCGCAAGTATCCTTGTAGTTCAAGCTTAGATGACAAATGCCTCGATCTACTTAAAAAATCAGAATAAAACGAACAAGCTCTCGTGTAACGAATTAGTGATCAATTGCAAACCGGTGTAATAGAAAAGATTGAATTTGATAATATGTACAATATTAAGCCGGGATTGGTTCTTATATACCTCATAGAGAAGTACTGAGATTGGACATAGACACGACTAAGTTACGGATTGTTTACGATGCATCTTGTAGAACAGAAAATCCGAGTTTAAATGATTGTCTTTTTGCAGGACCCTCCTTAAACCCTTTGATTTTTGACATACTTTTAAGATTCAGACTTTATGCCTTTGCAGTAACTGCTGATATTCAAAAGCCCTTCTTTAATATAAATATTGTAAACGATCATCGTGATTTTCTTCGCTTTTTATGGGTGGACGATCCCTTTAATAAATCTCCAAATTAATCGTGTTGTTTTTGGGGTAACATCTAGCCCATTTATTTTAAATGCCACAATTCGTCATCATTTGTATACGTATTTTTATAAAGTTGATTTTATACAATCTATATGTAAGTGTTTATATGTAGATGACTTAGCCTGTGGCTCTGATAGGCTAGAATCTTTATTTGACGTTTGTAAACAACTTAAGTTATGTATGAAGACAGCAGGATTTAATTTAAGGGAATGGAAAAGTAACTCCAAAGATCTAATGAATATGTTTGAGCAATGTAAAGAATTTGAGTTAGAAGACTGTAATTCCGACAATTTAATTATAGAAGATGATAGTGGTTATAGTAGTTACTTATGTGATACAGATTGTAACAGTACTAATGTATTAGGTGTAAAATTGAATTGTGATTTAGGTACATTTCATTTTGATTTTAGTAAGATGTTACAGTATATTGATAATTACGAAACATTAACTAAACGTATTGTATTAAGTTTTACTGCCAAATTTTGTGATCCATTATGTATTATATCTCCTATTGTTGTAATGTTTAAGTTGTATTTTCAAAATTTATGCGAAAAACACATAGACTAGGATGACATTTAGATCATGACTTTAATCGTTCGTGGACAAAATCGTTGAATAGTTTACGAGATGTAACCGAGATATCATTTAATCGTTGTGTTTGTAAAGAATTGAGTAATGCAACTTATATACAACTTCATGTATTCGCAGACGCTTCGGAAAAGGCCTATGGGGCTTGTGTCTATTTAAGATGTGAGCATAACGGTATTGTACATTGTAATTTGATTGCATCAAAAACTAGAATTCCTCCTATTAAGAAACAGACGATACCACGCCTTAAGTTGCTTGCGTGCTTAATTGCAGCTCGACTAATCTCATGTATTAAAGATGCACTGTTTAATATTTTTGACCCTTCTGTTTATTACTGGTCAGATTCGCAAGTAGCTCTTGCCTGGATAAGAAACTCTACAAAAAAAGTATAAACAATATGTTAACAATCGAGTGACTGACATCAGGCGATTAACAAAAACAGATAATTGGTATTATTGTCCGACCAAAGATAATCCAGCGGAAATTTTGTCACGTGGTAGTGCAGCAAATTATTTGGTAAATAATGTACTTTGGTGGCATGGACCTCAATATTTGTTGATGACCGATGAAAATTGGCCAAAAGGCAAAAATGAACAAATAGTAAATGATGATTTTCTGAATGAAGTGAAAAGAACAACAGTTTGTTTAAGTGCAATGTTCAATACAGCTAACATTGAAAAGATTATTGATATAGCCAGATTTAGTACCTTGTCAAAACTTTTACGTGTAACAGCTTATGTGTTGCGTTTTGTGAGTCAGATAAAACGCCATGTGAAATCTGGTGGAACGTGTAGGACAGACAGACAACTCGCTAGTGAAGAGATTTTAGATGCTCAGAAACTATGGTTGATTTGTATACAGAATAATTATCGTAAGGATGACGAATTTCTTCAAAGAAAACAGGCTTTGAATTTAAAACCCGATGAAAATGGAATTTTTACGATGTTTTGGTCGAATTGAGAATATTTCACTTTCATATGACTGTAAAAATCCAGTATTTATACCTGAATACCATGCTTATAGTAAACTGTTGATAGATAAATGTCATTTGGATGTTAAACATAGTGGAACTATTGAGACTTTAGTTCAATTAAGACATAAATTTTGGATATGTCGAGGTCGACAGGTAGTCCGAAATGTGATTAGTAAATGTATTATGTGTAAAAGACTTGAAGGAAAATCATACGGAGTTCCCGAGCCAGCACCTCTTCCTGGATTTAGATTAAGTGACACTTTCGCGTTTCAGAATGTTGGTGTTGATTATGCCGGGCCCATGTATGTTCGAGACATATATTCTAAAAATCCAGACATGTATAAACCTGTGCATTATATACTTGTGCTTCGAGTAGAGCCATACATTTAGACCTTGTGCCTGACGCCAGTTCTAGTTCATTTATTCACATTTTAAAGCGTTTTATTGGCAGGAGAGGTATACCTGTATTAATGAATTCAGATAATAGTTTGACTTTTAAGAATGCCGATGTAACTACACCTTTTATCTCCACATTTGACGACTTTCGGGATATTTGTAGTCTGCCGCTCATCGAAACGTGATGATGTTAAAATCCTTCGTAGATTTGGCGGCTGTTTATAACTACTTATCATTGTTGTCTTTTTGAGATAGGTTCGCATTTTAGAACATTTTTCTAGAAATAACTTCGAATGATCTATAACATTCATCGGTCGGATATAATTTGGATTATAAGTGGATACAAATGTCACAATATTTTTCTCCAAATCTTTTTGTTTGGGTGTTCTCAATGTGGTTTGATCTAAGGTAATGCTTTGGTTACTGCATCCTGTATTAGTTTTGATGGGTAATCCTGCTTTTTAAGATATACCTTAAGTTCCTCTAGTCTTTGTTTTTTCCATTCCGGATTAGAAACTATGGTGCAAACTCTTCTCGCAAGGTTATATGGTATGTTCCTTTTTGTGTGAGATGGATGGCACGACTTGAAATTCAAGTATTGGTGGGTGTCTGTACTTTTATAGTATAGGTCCGTTTCGATTTCCCCGGATGGATGTAGATGGACAGTAACATCTAAAAAGCTTAAATTATTCTTGCTTTTTTCCATGGTGAATTTTAATGACGGATCCAGAGAATTAAGAATGTAATGAAGATCTTCTAGATAGCTTTCTTCTCCATTATATATGGTGAAACAGTCATCTAAAAAACGTTTCCAGAATTCTTCAAAGTATTCCCTGGTAGTTGATCCAAATCGATCACCAATTGATTTGTAGAGTAGCGTCTCTAAATACCCAAGACTTTATGTTGCATAGGTTGGAGCTACCTTTGTACCCATCGCAACGCCTTTGATTTGGCTGTAGTAGGCTCCATCAAAGTAAAATATGTTGTTTGTGATGACTAATTCCAATGCTTCGAGTATGAAGTTAATTGAAAATCTAGACGGAATGTCATCACTATAGTTGGAGATCCAATATCTGATGGCCTTCATACCTAGAGATAGGTCGATGTTGCTGTACAGGTTCACAACATCAAAACTAACAAGTGTACTACCCGGAAGCGTTTTTTGAGGCAGTTTACTTAGAAATGCAGTTCCGTCTTTTAGGTAGCTTTTAACATGCTTACAGAGTGGCTTCAGTATAATGTCGACGAAATTGCTCAAACGTTGGGTTAGACTTTGTGGGCCTCCCACTATTGGCCGGAATGTTAGATCTTCCGGTTCCTCGATATAAATGACTTCAGAATTTTGATTTCTCACCTGTGTCTGTATTAACTTACTTTTGTGTACTTTGGGTAATCCATAAAAGTAGGCTGTTTTGGACTCGTGGATTGTGAGGTATTCTTTCTCTTTCTCTGTAAGATGACTTTGATATTTGTTCACAAATTTTATGATTTTTCGTTTCACTCCTTGTTCTTTTTGACAATTTGTAGCATTGTAGTATTCTGAATCATTAAGAATTTTCAGAATGTTGTTGCGGTAAAAACCAGTATTCATTATAACGATAGCACCACCCTTGTCCGTTTGTTTTATAACAATTTCTGCGTTGTTTTTTAATTGATTAAGTCCCGTTTTTTCTACTTTACTAATGTTTTTAGTAGTTTTTTGCTTGTGTAGAGGGGCGTTTTCAACATTGTTGCAGAAATCTTCGAGATGTTGATTTTTTCCTTTTCTCGGTTTGAAAGTGGATTTATTGCGGGCAATACTACCATCCTGTGTTTGGTCTTCCCTGTCATCTTCATCCTCATTAGCGAAAATCTCTGCTAGTCTGATTTTGCGAGTAAACGCTTGAAACTCTGATCGTATTAGATCTTCATTTTCATCCGGTGTTGGGGTGAATTTTAACCCTTTCAGTAGCAGTTTTTTTTGATTATCCGACAGGTTTAACGATGACAGGTTTATTATCTTTGGATCTACTGCGGTTCGTTGTGATATCTGGACTGTGGGTAGCCTCGTCCTTTGATCTGGCCTCGGTATAAAAAAGAATCATTTTTTGTTGATCTTTCTTTAAATTGTTTAAACCTTTTCTCCGGTTTTCTTTTTGCCATGTTCTTGCTACCTGTTGCACCTTTTTGTGGTGTGCTTTTATTTCGAGGTGATTGTTTGTTCCTCGGAGATTCAGATATCGGCCGCGTTTGTTTGTGTTTTCCGCTTTCTTCTTTATATTTAGCGGAATGAGCATTTGGTGATTTTTTAATCTTTTTGCTCGGTAATGGCTTTGGATTGGGTTTAGATTTTTCATTCCTAGGCTTGAAATACGAGTTTCCGAATTTCTCTTCATACTGTAAAAGCCATTTTTCAACCTTCTGCCATTTATTCTCACATTTTAAATCTTTTTTGGAAATATCATTATTCCATAACTGTAGGAGTTTTTCCGATATTTTTCCTGTAGATTCATCTTTAATTTTTTCAATCATCTTTATGTTGAAATCTTGTACTTTCTGTTCGAGATTAGTACTGTTGATTTTCATTATATCAACGTGATTAGCGAATTCCATCCTGGCACTTCGGGTACGAATATTTTTTATCTCTTCGGTTTCCTCTGTGTCTTTTATTTTGAATTTCATCAGTAATAAAGGAGTTTCTTTCGTCAACCAAGCTTCATAATGTTCAATATGTTTGGTGACAGAAGTATATTTCCACAGTGCGGATTCATATTGTTTTTTGTTATTCGACCATTCTTTGAACATACATTTTTGTTTTCGTGTCATTCTCTATCAATGTTTATATTTTCCAATTCTTGGGTGCATTGTATCCTTTGTAACATTTCTCGTGTCGAATCTTCTGTGCTTTTCTTTTCAATTTGCAGCTCAATAAGCCTGTCCAGGCGTTTATTTGTTTCCTCCACGTATGCTAATTCATTCGTTTCTGGAGTACTTCTGCAATTTCGAATTTTTCCTTTTTCGATATTCACCAGTTCTCTTAGCAGATAATTGGTTTCATCTACTTTAGAAAAAAGTATACTCATCTTCCCTTTGATGTCATGTACATCGTTGAGTAAGGCTTCCCGCTCTTCTGTTTCAGCGTTCTTGGAAGCTTGTTTTTTCGTTCTGCTAGTTGCTATGAGAGTGTATAATATAAATGTAAACTAAATAAAGCTGCTCTCAGTATATAATATTTAAAAAAACACAATTTTTAACTAATAACGATTCATTAAAACTAAAAATTTATCACATTCCGCCGAGTACTTTCGACCGCTAGGTGTCTTCAGGGCGATAATAATGGAAGTGATAATAATGGAAGTGACAATACGTCGTCATAGCGAAGTCAACAGTTACAAGGGATAGTAACTATTTTTAGCATTTTACATTTAGCTTTGCATTTAACATTTTTATAAAGCGGAGTTCTTTAAGTTCCAAAAGATGCATGTCAAAATTGTTCAGTAGTACAATATTTTATTTATGTCCCTTTTTTGTACTACTGTGTAACTATGGCGCTATGACGTCATAGTCATTGTTGTATTAACAAGATGTAGATTATCTGAAGAGCTTAATAAAATAAGCGAGAGTGCTAATAATCGACAAATAATGTAGTTCTTTTTTCGAAAACTTTTATATTTTTGTGTATTTAATACCTAAGAGTAGTTATCTTTAACTTTATATATATATATATATATATATATATATTGCAGCTTGATAATTTGTACTTCATTGCTGTTAAGGGTTTATCAGAGAAGAACTGGTGTGTGAATAATGTTATCCAAACTGTCTACCTACTAAGAAACTTTGGAGCTCCAATAAATCATCAAGATAAGGTTAGTTAAGAATCATCTAAAAACACTATTTTAATATACACTTTAGAATCCCCAAACTTAAAAGTTTGGGGATTCTAAAGTGTATCTTGCAATTTTCCAAAGCAAAACGTATGCAACACAAATAGATGCTACCAAAACAATTTAACAGAAAAGGAAAACAATTTAACAGAAAAGGGAAACTATATAAAATAAAACAACATTTAACAATTTGAATATGAACCGCCTAGAAATAAAAAAGGTTTCGCAATAAGAGTTGTTCATCAGAACATTCTAATAAAACAGTGCCAAAACAATATAACAAATAAGGATTTTAAACAGAAAAATAAACAATATTACAGACATAATAAGGGTTTCACACTGTGTTGCTTGTGTGAAACACTATTGTTTTTGTTAAAATTATTATACTTCTTGTTATTATTAGGCTTTTAGACTATCGTCTGAAAGACTATTGTTTTTACTAAAATTGTTATTATTTATTATAATTTTTGTCGGGGAAGCCTATTTCTCAGTCCCTGTAACAGATACCGATCTGGGACCTTTTTTTCTATCGGTAAAGCATGCGGTGGCTACTTAATAACTATATTTGAAAATTCTGTGCAGACCGGAAGTGGCCTAATTTTGTGCGGTCCCAAAAAATTAAAATGGGTGTTCGAAAAATGAAAATATGTTGTTTTAGAGACATTTTTTGTTATTTTTCAAATTTGACTTACATTTTTGGATACCTGAAGGCAATCCGATTCCAGAAATATAAGTTTCATTCAGAGTTATTGCCCTTTATTTTAAAAAAAAATTCTGCCCATTTTGTAACTCTTATATTTTTTTGAAAGCCTCAATCGATGTTTCTGAAACTATTGGAAGATAAAGCCACGTGGTCAGACCATTGGATACAGCAATTCCAACAACGATCCTTAAACTTGAAGTAGTAGAAATACTGTCCGATATTTCGGGAAAAACGCCAAAAATGGATGTTTTTTTTTGGAAAAACGTTATTTCTGCGTCTGATATCAACGGATTTAAACGATTTAGGTATCCTTGGGTTGCACGAAAATTGCAGTATAGTATGATATCCAATTCTTACAGATACCATGGACAAGATGTCAAATATGACATGTTGGAAATCAAGTATTTTGTGATATGGAGCGTTTTTGGACGCCTGTATCTCGAAAAAGACGCCACAGATTTTTCTTAAATTTTCCTTATCGAGAGTCCCTCCAATGCTCTTTGCCATGTAGCCATTCAATAAGACTTTGAAATGTCTCGAAAAGGATATAAAAGGGACTGAAAATCGAAGAAAATTGAAAAATGGTAATTTTTTTCGAAAATGCTCTATTTTTTTTCAGTTTAAAAGATTTTTAAAAATGGCTACACATTCATATAGCTGACCTAATTCCGATTCTAACAATATATAATATGTATTAAAATACTGAAATTTAACTTTTGATATTTTGATATTTTTGCATTTTTGGCACTTTTGAATATAGGATTAATCAGGTGTATTTTATCTGATTAGATAATGTAATATATCCTTAGAGAGCCCTGTGGCTATTTCAAAGTCTTATTGAATGGCTTCATGCCAAATACCACTGGAAGGACTCTCAAAAGGGAAAGTTTAAGAAAAATCTGTGGCGCCGTTTTCGAGATTCGGCGTCCAAAAACGCTCCAAATCAGAAAATACTTCATTTTAGCGTGCCAAATTTAACGTTAGTTTTGAACTACTACTTCATTTTCCAGAAGTTTCAGAAACGTCGATTCGGCCGTAAAACGAAACTCAAGCTCACAATATGGGCCGAAAATTTGAAAAGAATCGAAAAAAAGGGAGATAACTCGGAATGAAACTTAAATTTCTGGAATTGGATAGTCGACAGGTATCCCAAAATGTAGGTCAAATTTGAAAATTTTGAAAAATGACAAAAATTGTCTCTTAATTTTTTTTTTCATTTTCCGAACGCTTGAAGTCAGCGACGAAGTTTCGAAATTTCATAATTTTCAACTGCTATCATCCGAGAAAAGACTAAGGGTTTCCGAAAATGTCATTTGTATGAAAAAAGGTACAGAATCGACGAATCTACGGCCGTTTTATGATTTTTTGACACCGTGCAAAATTCGGCCACTTCCGGTCCGCGCAGAAGTTTCAAATATAGCCCATATGTTGCAAACACATGGTTTACTGATTGAAAATGAGGTCCCAGATAGGTATCTGTTACAGCCACTGAGAAATAGGCTCCCCCTAGAAAAACAATAATAATAAACTAGATCTGCTACTGTCCCATGCAGATATGAAAGCTTTCATATTCATCGTCACGTGTCATGAGATATCTTAAAGAAGGTAACAAGAAAAAAGTATTAAAATTGGTCAAAAACTCGCAAAGTTACAGGTTTAAATATGGTTAGAAACATTGCACCCGGGCAAAAACAAAATGATCTAAACACATTGGTTACATCGTGGAGCATGCGCGAAATTAAAAGAAATTATGATCGATTTGAGAATTTGGGGTATATTTTGGAGTTGTTTGGTAAATGACGGCGGATCTAAGGTGGCGGTCATAATACCATATAAAACGCGTTGAAGAATAAACAAATTTTCGTTACAGGTTTCATTCGCACCGCCCGGGCAACGTTCCGAAGGTCCGATTACCTTCAAATTTGCACCGATTGTACCTCACATATTAAAAATAGAATAGTGTGAGATTCAAAGAACGTTGAAAATCAATTCAAAACCCACCCCATCCATCAAAGTTGTTTGGATTAAAAATAGTCGTATTTTATCAATTTTTATAACTTTTTATATCTGAGCAATGTATCTAAGTACTCATACCTATCAAACATTAAGTCATCCGGTTCGAAATCGTCCATCTTTTTCCGAAAATCATAATTCTATTCCCGACAGTTTTTTGGCTTTTCTAAAAGGATTCGGAAAATATAATTGCCTTGTCTGTAAGTAAAATATCAACAAAGGAATATAGCTTTTGACGTTTCAAGATGGTTGCACTTCCGGTTTGGGCTACAAACTCAATTTTTTGTGTACGAATCAGTAGTGTCGTAGCTAGTAAAAAAAAAATAATTTCAAGGCAATCTGACCTATATTTCGTAAATTTTTTTGAAAACTTTGATCCTTAATATCGCCAAGGGGAGATAATTTAGAAAATTTCGAATGACATTTTTAAAGTCCCGTGAGCGAGATCTACCTACATACCAAATTTCATGAAAATCGTGCAACTATTTAAGAAGTTGTCATTTTGATTTAACTTCCGGTTCGAAATCACAGCGACAAATTTTTGAAATTCGAAAATCCGAAATTGCAGATTTGAAGTAAATGTTACAAGGTATTCAAAGAAAAGGGAATTAGTAAAATAGGTCAAATAGTCACAAAGTTACAGCAAAGTAGGTCAAATGCATTTGTTCGTAAAATTCGGTGATTTCGGATTCAAAAAACGTTTTGAAAATATATTTACCCAACAGCCACCATCCATTTTTTTTGGGGGGGGGGGTAGGTAAAAATTTCAGAAAGATCCTATGGGAAGATTCTGAGAAAACCGTATTGTGGATAAAACACACACAAAAAAATAATAATAATAGGAATAACTAGATCTGCTACTGTCCCATGCAGATATGATAGCTTTCATATTCATCGTCACCTGTCATGAAATATGTCAAGTATCTTAAAGAAGGTAACAAGAAGAAAGTATTAAAATTGGTCAAAAACTCGCAAAGTTACAGGTTTACATATAGTTAGAAACATTGCACCCGGGCAAAAACAAAATGATCGGAAAACATTGGTTACATCGTGGAGCATGCGCGAAATTAAAAGAAATTATGATCGATTTGAGAATTTGGGGTATATTTTGGAGTTGTTTGGTAAATGACGGCGGATCTAAGGTGGCGGTCATAATACCATATAAAACGCGTTGAAGAATAAACAAATTTTCGTTACAGGTTTCATTCGCACCGCCCGGGCAACGTTCCGAAGGTCCGATTACCTTCAAATTTGCACCGATTGTACCTCACATATTAAAAATAGAATAGTGTGAGATTCAAAGAACGTTGAAAATCAATTCAAAACCCACCCCATCCATCAAAGTTGTTTGGATTAAAAATAGTCGTATTTTATCAATTTTCATAACTTTTTATATCTGAGCAATGTATCTAAGTACTCATACCTATCAAACATTAAGTCACCCGGTTCGAAATCGTCCATCTTTTTCCGAAAATCTGCAATTTCGGATTTTCGAATTTCGAAAATTCGTCGCTGTGATTTGGAACCGGATGTTAAATCAAAATGACAACTTCTTAAATAGTTGCACCATTTTCATGAAATTTGGTATGTAAGTAGATCTCGCTCATGGGACTTTAAAAATGTCATTATAAATTTTCTAAATTATCTCCCCTTGGCGATATTAAGGATCAAAGTTTTCATAAAAATCGACGAAATATAGGTCAGATTGCCTTGAAATTATTTTTTTTTACAAGCTACGACACTACTGATTCGTACACAAAAATTGAGTTTGTAGCCCAAACCGGTAGTGCAACCATCTTGAAACGTCAAAATCGATACTCCTTTGTTGATATTTGACTTACAGACAAGGCAATTATATTTTCCGAATTCTTTTAGAAAAGCCGAAAAACTGTCGGGAATAGAATTTTGATTTAAGTCAAGTGATGGACGCCATTTTGAATTGAAAATAAGAACAAGTCGAATGCATTTGACCAACATTGCTGTAACTTTGTGACTTTTTGACCTATTTTATTAATTCTTTTTTCTTTGAATGCCTTGAAACATTTACTTCAAATCTGCAATTTCGGATTTTCGAATTTAGAAAGTTCGTCGATGTTATTTTCGAAACCAAAAGTTGAGACCAACTTGACAACTTCTTTAATAGTTGCACGATTTTTACGAATTAAGTATGTGAGTAGATCTTATCGATACGACTTGAAAAATATTATTAGAAATTTTCTAAATTATCTCCCCTTGGAGAAATTAAGGATCAAAATTTTCAAAAAAATCGACGAAATATAGGTCAAATTGCCTTGAAATTGTTTTTTGTAATAGCTACGACACTACTGATTCGTACACACAAAAAATTGAGTTTGTAGCCCAAACCGGAAGTGCAACCATCTTGAAATGTGAAAATCGATATTCCTTTGGTGATATTTTACTTACAGACAAGGCAATTATATTTTCCGAATCCTTTTAGAAAAGCCTAAAACCTGTCGGGAATAGAATTTTCATTTTTGGCAAATGATGGACGCCATTTTGAATTGGAAATGAGCAATAGTGAAAAATCCACATTCATGGGCTTGAAAACATACACAATTGGTCGTGGCTTAGAGAATTTGTCTCTTATGTACATAATTAATACATTTAAGGATAACCTGGCTCATGGTCGAATGATTGGTTTTTGAATATTTCAAAAATTCGAATTACCCCTATGATGTTTTCCGTGCCGACAAGGTTGTTTTCGAGTTAGCTTGTTTTGACTTCACGCATGCGTTACGCTGGAACCAAAGGCGAGGAACTTTTCACGTTAGTACCTAGGTACCCTGAAATTTTCAAGGCGATACCTGCATTTTTTCAAGTCGTTTGTTCGTGGCACACACCGTGCGTCATGACTTTGCGCATGCGCTACGCTAGAACCTAAGGTACCATAAGTACAAAATTCTGGCTAGGAACTTTTCACGTTGGTACCTAGGTACCCTGAAATTTTCAAGGTGATACCTGCATTTGTTCAAGTCGTTTGTTCGTGGCACCTACCGTTGGTCGTTTTTTTCTATACATGTATAAGTCAATTTACGGAAAAATATCGATTTTCGGAATTTAAAATTGGTTTTAAATTATTGTGAAATTGCAAATGCACAGTGATTTTATCGCCTCTTCCATATCATCTTCATTAGAAGGCTTGATCTCGCCTTAACTACACACAGCTTATCAAGCCCTTCTCTCAACACTCTGCATTTTTCAGCACTAAATTTGATTGGGTATAGGCCCCCAACCGTGATCCAATCAGATTTCTTCGTTAAATGGGTTACTAAAAATAGACTTCTTTCAATTCATTTTATTTATCCTTCGTTAAAAAAATCGTCACGATTATCAAGTCTCGCGCTTCTAGCTAAAATGTCTATGTGACAATCGAGATGCAAAGGTCAAGGTTCGATTCATCGACGTTTAACATTTACACCGGCGTTTTTAGTTGTCAACGGCTGTAAACTTGTCTAGTTCTTTTTCTGTGTGGGCTGCCATATTGGTTTACTACAGTCACGTGCTACATTGTGAGTGTGTTACGTGCCACGACCTCTGATTGGACAATGCTTTGAATGCTAATTAGTCACGTGTAAACACAACCAGTGTAAAAGTTTAGGAATAGCCAAGTGTTGAAGCAACGGTTAACTGTTGTAAAACTTGCGCCCGTTGCTTCAGGAACATGATTCCATGTTTGATAGGTATGAGTACTTAGATCCATTGCTCAGATATAAAAAGTTATAAAAATTGATAAAAAACGACTATATTTAATCAAAACAACTTTAATTGATGGGGTGGGTTTTGAATTTATTTTCTTTGAATCTCACACTCTTCTTTTTTTAATATGTGAGGTACCATCGGTGAAAATTTGAAGGTAATCGGACCTTCGGAACGTTGCCCGGGCGGTGCGAATGAAACCCGTAACGAAAATTTGTTCATTCTTCAACGCGTTTTATATTGTATTATGGCCGCCACCTTAGATCCGCCGTCATTTACCAAACAACTCCAAAATATACCCCAAATTCTCAAATCGACCATAATTTCTTTTAAATTCAGATCGTTTTGTTTTTGCCCGGGTGCAATGTTTCTAACTATATTTAAACCTGTAACTTTGCGATTTTTTGACCAATTTTAATACTTTTTTCTTGTTACCCTCTTTAAGATACTTGACATATTTCATTACACGTGACGATGAATATGAAAGCTTTCATATCTGCATGGGACAGTAGCAGATCTAGTTATTATTATTATTATTAAAGAAGGTAACAAGAAGAAAGTATTAAAATTGGTCAAAAAGTCGCAAAGTTACAGGTTTAAATATAGTTAGAAACATTGCACCCGGGCAAAAACAAAATGATCTGAAAACATTGGTTACATCGTGGGGCATGCGCGAAATTAAAAGAAATTATGGTCGACCATAGAAAAAACGACCAACGGCAGGTGCCAAGAACAAACGACTTGAACAAATGCAGGTATCACCTCGAAAGTTTTAGGGTACCTAGGTACCAACGTGAAAAGTTCCTCGCCGGAATTTGGTACTCATGGTACCTTAGGTTCTAGCGAAGCGCATGCGCAAAGTCATGACGCACGGTAGGTGCCACGAACAAACGACTTGAACAAACGAAGATATCGCCTTGAAAATTTCAGGGTACCTTAGTACTATCGTGAAAATGTCCTCGCCGGAATTTGGTACTCGTGGGGCATGCGCGAAATTAAAAGAAATTATGGTCGACCATAGAAAAAACGACCAACGGCAGGTGCCAAGAACAAACGACTTGAACAAATGCAGGTATCACCTCGAAAGTTTTAGGGTACCTAGGTACCAACGTGAAAAGTTCCTCGCCGGAATTTGGTACTCATGGTACCTTAGGTTCTAGCGAAGCGCATGCGCAAAGTCATGACGCACGGTAGGTGCCACGAACAAACGACTTGAACAAACGAAGATATCGCCTTGAAAATTTCAGGGTACCTTAGTACTATCGTGAAAATGTCCTCGCCGGAATTTGGTACTCATGGTACATTTGGTTCCAGCGTAACGCATGCGCGAAGTCAATACAAGCTAACTCGAAAACAACCTTGTCGGCACGGAAAACATCATAGGGGTAATTCGAATTTTTGAAATATTCAAAAACCAATCATTCGACCATGAGCCAGGTTATCCTTAAATGTATTTATTATGTACATAAGAGACAAATTCTCTAAGCCACGACCAATTGTGTATGTTTTCAAGCCAATGGATGTGGATTTTTCACTATTGCTCATTTTCAATTTAAAATGGCGTCTATCAATTGCCAAAAATGAAAATTCTATTCCCGACAGTTTCTAGGCTTTTCTAAAAGGATTCGGAAAATATAATTGCCTTGTCTGTAAGTAAAATATCACCAAAGGAATATCGATTTTCACATTTCAAGATGGTGGCACTTCCGGTTTGTGCTACAATTTCCATTTTTTATGTACGAATCAGTAGTGCCGTAGCTAGTAAAAAATCAAAAAATAAAGGCAATCTGACCTATATTTCTTCGATTTTTTGAAAATTTTGATCCTTAATTTCTCCAAGGGGAGATAATTTAGAAAATTTCTAATGACATTTTTAAAGTCACATGAGCAAAATCTACTGACATACTAAATTTTATGAAAATCGTGCAAATATTCAAGAAGTTGTCATTTTGATTTTAACTTCCGGTTCGAAATCGTCCATCATTTTCCAAAAATCAAAATTCTATTCCCGGCAGTTTTTTGGCTTTTCTAAAATGATTTGGAAAATACAATTGCCTTGTCTGTAAGTAAAATATCAACAAAGAAATATCGATTTTGACGTTTCCAGATGGTTGCACTTCCGGTTTGGGCTACAAACTCAATTTTTTGTGTACGAATCAGTAGTGTCGTAGCTAGTAAAAAAAAATTAATTTCAAGGCAATCTGACCTATATTTCGTCGATTTTTATGAAAACTTTGATCCTTAATACCACCAAGGGGAGATAATTTAGAAAAAATTTAATGACATTTTTAAAGTCCCATGAGCAAGATCTACTAATTAAGAAGTTGTCATTTTGATTTAACTTCCGGTTCGAATTTTCGAAATTTGAAAATCCGAAAGTGCAGATTTGTAGTCAAGGTTACAAGGTACCCACAGAAAAAAGTATTAGTAAAATAGGTCAAATAGTCACGAAGTTACAGCAATGTAGGTCAAATGCATTTGTTCGTCAAATTCGGTGATTTCGGATTCGAAAAACGTTTTGAAAATATATTTACCCAACAGCCACCACCCATTTTGGGGGGTAGGTGAAAGTTTCAGAAAGATCCTATGGGTAGATTCTGTGAAATCCGATTTGTGGATAAAACACACAAAAAAAAAAAATAAAAATAATCTTAACAGAAACAATAAGCTTTCATATGTAAATACATATGAAAGCTTAATAATCTTAACAAAAACAATAAGCTTTCAATAAGCTTTCATATTAAAATATGAAAGCCTACTAATAATAATCTTAACAGAAACAACAAGCTTTCATATATGAATATATGAAAGCTTAACTAGATCTGCTACTGTACCATGCAGATATGAAAGCTTTCATATTTATCGTCACGTGTCATGAAATATGTCAATTATCTTAAAGAAGGTAACAAGAAAATAGTATTAAAATTGGTCAAATTTAAATATAGTCAGAAACATTGCACCCGGGCAAAAACAAAATGATCTGAAAACATTGGGTACATCGTGGGTGATTCTCGAAGTAAAAAGAATAATGGTCGATTTGAGAATTTGGGGTATATTTTGGAGTTGTTTGGTAAATGACGGCGGATCTAAGTTGGCGGCCATCATACAATATAAAACGCGTTGAAGAATAAACAAATTTTCGTGACGGGGTTCATTCGCAACGCCCGGGCAACGTTCCGAAGGTGCGATTACGTTCAAATTTGCACAGATTGTACCTCACATATTAAAAATAGAAGAGTGTAAGATTCAAAGAACGTTGAAAATAAATTCAAAACCCACCCCACCCGTATAAATGGTTTTGATTAAATATAGTCGTATTTTATCAATTTTTATAACTGTTTAAATCTGAGCAATGGATCAAAGTACTAATACCTATCACACATGGAAGAGGCGATAAAATCACTTTGCATTTGCAATTTCAAAATTAATTAAAACCAATATTACATGTAAATTCCGAAAATCGATATTTTTCTGTAAATTGACCAACGGCAGGTGCCAAGAACAAACGACTTAAACAAATGCAGGTATCACCTTGAAAATTTCAGGGTACCTAGGTACCAACGTGAAAAGTTTCTCGCCGGAATTTTGTACTCATGGTTCCTTTGGTTCCAGCGTAACGCATGCACGAAGTCAAAACAAGCTAACTCGAAAACAACCTTGTCGGCATGGAACACATCAAAGGAGTTGTTCGAATTTTTGACATATTCAAAAACAAAACATTTGACCATGAGCCAGGCTATCCTTAAATGTATTAATTATGTACATAAGAGACAAATTCTCTGAGCCACGACCAATTGTGTATGTTTTCAAGCCCATGAATGTGGATTTTTCACTATTGCTCATTTTCAATTTAAAATGGCGTCCACCATTTGCCAAAAATGAAAATTCTATTCCCGACAGTTTTTAGGCTTTCGTCGATTTTTTTGAAAATTTTGATCCTTAATTTCTCACAGAGGAGATGATTTAGAAAATTTCTAAAGACATTTTTAAAGTCACATGAGCGAAATCTAATAACATACTAAATTTCATAAAAATCGTGCAATCATTAAAGAAGTTGTCATTTTGATTTTAACTTCCGGTTCGAAATCGTCCATAATTTGCCAAAAATCAAAATTCTATTCCAGGCAGTTTTTCGGCTTTTCTAAAAGGATTCGGAAAATATAATTGCCTTGTCTGTAAGTAAAATATCAACAAAGGAGTATCAGTTTTCACATTTAAAGATGGTTGCACTTCCGGTTTGGGCTTCCAACTCAATTTTTTGGGTACGAATCAGTAGTGTCCTAGCTAGTAAAAAAAAAATTCAAGGCAATCTGACCTATATTTCGTCGATTTTTTTGAGAACTTTGATACTTAATATCACCCAGGGGAGATAATTAAGAAAAATTCTAACAACATTTTTAAAGTCGCATGAGCGAGATCTACTTACATACCAAATTTCATAAAAATCGTGCAACTATTAAAGAAGTTGTCTTTTTGATTTAACTTCCGGTTCGAAATCAAGTGCAGATTTGAAGTAAAGGTTACAAGGTACCCACAGAAAAAAGTAATAATAAAATAGGTCAAATAGTCACGAAGTTACAGCAATGTAGGTCAAATAATTTGTTCGTCAAATTCGGTGATTTCGGATACGAAAAACGTTTTGAAAATAAGTTTTCCAAACAGCCACCACCCATTTTTTTGTGGGGGGGGGGGGTAGGTAAAAGTTTCAGAAAGATCCGATTTGTGGATAAAACACTAAAAATAAGAATAATAATCTTAACAGAAACCATAAGCTTTCATATATGAATATATGAAAGCTTAATAATAATTTTAGTAATCACAATAGGATTTCAGGCGAAAGTCTGAAAGCCTAACTAGACATGCATGCAGGAATGACGGGTTTCACTGGTGCCATGTTACCTTTGAACTTGTGTCACTTTCAGTGCCACGTTACCCTTGAACATATGTCATTTCCGGTACCAAAGAAACCAATAAACTTGTTTCCATATAAGCATTGCACACATGAAATAAAATAGACTCTCAAAATCAACCAAATCCAGCAATATCAATTCATTTTATATATGTGTTACTTGTAAGTGATCCTGGCAGAATTACATTACTTCCGGTGATAATGAGAATGTTCAATTAGTTTTTTGAAATCAGAAATGGCTTAGATATCATATAGTGAAAAAAAATTTGTTATTGGAATAATAATTGCCACTTTTAAAAACCAAAAAACTTGAAAAGTGACTTGTAGAAAATCGGCTATTTCTCTGCAACCGTACGAGTTAGAAACCATTTTTTGGTATCTGTATGATTGTATGGGTTTATTTTATTTATCATAATTTGAAAAAATATTTCAAAACAGACTCATTTGAATAAAATATCTGTTTTGAAGGCAAAAAATACAGTTTTTGCCAAAATGATGTTACTTCCGGTTATAAGAAAAATCTTAGATTAATTGTATGAAATCCTAAATGGCATTTGGTATAACATGGTGTAAAGTTTATAAAATTCGAATAATAATTGACACATGTATGGCCCCAAAACCTTAAAAGTGACCTGTAGAAAAACGTCTATTTCTCGGCAACCGAACAATTTAGAAACAATTTTATAATATCTATTGATTATCAGCGATTTCCGATAATTGCTGTCAGAGTTATGGCCCTTGATCACTTCAAAAAATCTTGTGAACGCACTAGAGGCTTAAGTTCATATCCGATTGACTTTAAATGTATACACAGTGTCATCATGGGAAGCCCCCTATTAATTTTCAGCGATATACGATAATTGCATCCAGAGTTATGGCCCTTGATCACTTTGAAAATCTTGTGAACGATCTAGAGGCTAAAGTTAATATCTAATTGAATTAAGATTTATACACAGTGTTTAGGGCCATGAGACAAAGAAGCCTAGGGATTTTCACCGATATCCGATAATTACTGCCAGAGTTACGGCCCTTGATCACTTTGAAAAATCTTGTGAAAACTCTAGATGCTAAAGGTAATATCCGATTGAATTTAAATTTATACACAGTGTTTACGGGCATGAGACGAAGAGCCTAGGGATTATCAGCGATATCTGACAATTACTGCCAGAGTTATGGCCCTTGATCACTTTGAAAAATTTTGTGAACGCTCTAGAAGCTAAAGGTAATATTCGATTGACTTGAAATTTATACACAGTATTGAAGGTCATGAGATGAAGAAGCCTATTGATTTTCAGAATATTAAGTGTTTCGTATACTAAACTCTAGCATGGAGGAGAGCTTTATCAAAGCCAAACAAATTCGAATGATTTTCTGATAATTACATAATGAGTTGTTACTTGTTATATGATTTTAGTGTATTATAAATGTTTCATTACTGAAAAAAGTAAAATATGCGACAACTCTTGTTGACTGCCCGGACGATTTAGCTGCTGTGGGCGTATGTTTCGTTTCCTGGCAACCTATCTTTGATCTAGACCATGACTAGTGACACACTACTCATATAATATCGTATACTTTGGTTTGTTTTACGAACCATTACTTTGCGATTTTGTTTGATCGTAGATTCAATTCATTTTTATACGCCCACATAGAAATGTGGTCGTATATTGCCGTCGCCCCCGTCCGTCCGTCCGTCCGCCCGTCCATCGTCCACAATTTATTGTGAACGCTCTAGAGGCTAAAGTTAATATCCGATTGACTTTAAATTTATACACAGTGTTTAAGGTCATCAGAGAAAGTCTCCTATTGATTTTCAGCGATATCCGATAATTTCATCCAGAGTTATGGCCCTTGATCACTTTGAAAAATCTTGTGGACGCTCCAGAGGCTATAGTTAATAACGATTGACTTTAGATTTATACACAGTGTTGAGGGTCATGAAACAAAGAAGCCTAGGGATTTTCAGTGATTCTCGATAATTACTGTTAGAGCTATGGCCCTTGATCACTTCAAAAAATCTTGTGGATGCTCTAGAGGCTAAAGTTAATATCCGATTGACTTGAAATTTATACACAGTATTGAAGGTCATGAGACGAAGAAGCCTATTGATTTTCAGAATATTAAGTGTTTCGTATACTAAACGTTAGCATAGAGGAGAACTTTATCAAAGCAAAACAAATTCGAATGATTTTCTGATAATTACATAATGAGTTGTTACTTGTTATATGATTTTAGTGTATTATAAATGTTTCATTACTGAAAAAAGTAAAATATGTGACAACTCCTGTTGACTGCCCGGACGATTTAGCTGCTGTGGGCGTATGTTTCGTTGCCTGGCAACCTATCTTTTTTATTTTTTTCGTTATCGCTACTGGTGCGCTCAGAGCCCCATATATAGAGAGTCTGGCCAACTGACGTCGTGGGCGCGATTTTGTTACCTATTTTAACGTTGCAGATAGAGCCACAGAACAGCGATAGACAGAATTATATGTTTTCGATTTTTGAAAATGCGTTCATATGTTCACTCATGTGTACAGATAGACAATAATTTTAATACTAGTAAATCAATTAATCACAATATGTAAATTTTATTGACAATATTTATTTTTCATCTTTTTAATATCAAAAACACCGCAATAATCCATATCGTTTGACTAAAGGTTAAATCGAGGGTATTGAATAATGATTACCTTTGAAATTAGAAACTAAATTTTGATTTTTTTTTTTAGGGTTGTTTCCGATTTCGTTTCTGAATTTTTAAAAAAATTAAAAATATGACATTTAAAATACCGCAATGATCCAATATAGGCTATCCATTAACTAAGGTCGAAAGTATCGAATAATGAATGATTACGTCTAAAATTAGAAACTAATTTTATATTTTATTTTTATCGTATGATTTATCTCACGCCGAAGGATAGAGTTAAAGTGAGAAATGAGATTTAACGTCCACTCGTCACAAACCAGGTCATTTTGGGACTAACACATGGTTTAATATTATTTCAATAATTCGCTTGCGCGTAGGGGACTTTTGCAGTTGGAGGAAACCGGAGAAAATCCACGCGGTTGGACAGGCGACTCTACTCCTTGTCACGTACAACCGGGAATTCGAAACCACGCAAGTTCACTCAATGACAGGCTATGATACACGTGCTTTACTATTCCACTTTACGCGACAAGGAGTATGGTCCACTGTCCGACCTCGTGAGTTTTCTACCTGTCCTCCAGTTTCCTTCCATTGCTAAAGACCCCTACGCACGAGCGAATTTTTAAAGGTCTACATTAGCTCTATCTTTATCTCTCTCTCCGTGAAAACAAATCCGAGGTAGTTGTTGGCATACTATTTAGCCTTTTAATCAAAATTGCAGGAAAAAGAAATTCAAACTTCGACTCCCCACAAAGACCAGAAAAGGAATAATGCAAATCTTAATAAAAATAAGTTTTTCAGACTGAACGGCTTAATCCGAATAACTAATGATAATGACCTCGGATCTGACAGTTCTGCATAAGATATATAGTTAGGCGGGAACTTTGCTAAACGATTCACTCCTGGATGGAGATATCAAACATAATCACTTATAAAAAAATATAAAAAAATGACCATATCGATGAGGTTTAAATCGAAAAACATACGAACTAGCATAGGCCCGGGCCCTGTTTCACAAAAACTTAAATCTCCTTAAAATCGTTGTAAACTAAAATTTCATCCTAACTTAGGATACAAGCGTTCCACAAAACTATTTTAAGCATTGTAGCTAAAATCCACTAAAATAATATTGTAAGTTACAATTGTATCCTAACTTAAAATAGTGGCGTTTCACAAAACTATTTTAAGGACAATTTTAACTAAAATCGATTGTAACTTAGGATAGCTGTCACCCTCTCCTAACTTAAAATCACTACATTAACAAACATTGACTAGAGCTACATTGTTTGATCTATTGCGACATACATATATAATTGGCACATAATTTTAACATACAACCATTCACAAAAACAATTTTCATTAAATTTATTTTCATGGCATGGGATATACAGCTACTGTCCATGCGTTTATTTTATTGTAAGGTAATTTGAGCATTTGGATGGCGCCCCATATTAGAACTCCAAGAAAAAAAACACCCAAAACTCCAGTAAACTACACACTAAAAGAACATTCATATCCAATGTCATGAAAAGAAGAGCACTCTTATCTATAAAGAAAATATCTTCGTGTTTAATATAGCCAAATTCTTGGTATTAGAAGGCCTAAAGGCCTATAATACTAGACATGCCATATGAAGTATTTACTCATGTTTTGGGGGGTTATGATGATTTGTAAAAAGATAAATCAATAATCTCAAATGTGTTTATTCTTGGTATTAGAAGGCCTAAAAGGCCTATAATACTAGACATGCCATATGAAGTATTTACTCGTGTTTTGGGGGGTTATGATGATTTGTAAAAAGATAAATCAATAATCTCAAATGTGTTTATATAAAAATGTTATAGGCCTATTTGAAATTAAATTTTAATATCATAAATTTATTATTATTTCTTAATGAAGTTACGTTAATAAAACTACATAATTAAAAAAATGGGCGCCAAAGCTATTTTATATTGGGAAAAAATCATTTAATTAAGTAAAGTATCATTGAAAGTGTCTATGAGAATGACGTTTCAAATTTAGGCATCGGAACATTGGTTTTTTGGCTACTTATTTAATTTCAATATTAATATACTTTTAAACTACGACAAAAAAATTGCAGCCTAGATTAGTCGTTTGAGTGACAAATATCATAATTTGTTTGTGAAAATTCTCAATAGTTTCTCTTTTCCAAATTACTATAAAACTACGAAATTCAAGCGCTTTAGTTTATCGATACACATTATTTCCATTGAAGCCTGCGAGGAAATCAAATGCCAAGTTCAAGGTCAACCCACCACGACATTTCGAAACTAGTAATACGCAATAAACTCATTTGTTTCATCTCTCTACGACTTTCTGACCATGTGCAAACATTTCTACAACGTATGAAACTCTCCCTGTTGATAATGTAACCGTTGATTCAGTCTGTCAACAGTTTTCAGTTTCGAAGCGTATTTGCTTTCACCGTTAGTTACCGCAGCGGAAATCTTCACTGCACGGGCGCAAGCGATTTTAACTAAAATCTATTCAAATTGCATTTTAAGTTACAGTCGATCTTCGTGAAACGCATAAAATTTAAAATCTCATTTTGATTTTAGTTAAAATCAATTTTAAGGATTTTAGTTTAAGTTTTTGTGAAACAGGGCCCAGGTCCGTAGTCCAGATACCAACTAATTACTTTAGGCCAACACAAGGGCCAAATTTGAAAAAGGCCTCAGGCCTAATTTGCTACCCTTGTAAAATGACGTGATTATTATTATTATTATTATTACTGTGTCAAACTTAAAAGTGTTATCCCAAAGTACATACTTTTTTTCTCGAAAATTCAATCATGAATGAATTCATTTAACAAATTAACCCAAACCGCAACAATTTATGCCATACAGACGAAATTTAAATCGGAAAAACATCTACCGTATCGGGTACCTAACTAAGGCTAGGCCTATGTCAAAGTGGCTTTCTCAAGTTCATAACAAATTTTCGAATATTCATTCATCCAAAAAGAAAAAAAGAAATAAGCAATGACGTGAATAAGTGATTAGGTTCGAAATCTATTCATACTACAATATGAATCTAGGGTCGCTTGAAATCATTAAAAACACGAATGACAGGCTACTACTAGCCTAGTACTTTACTAAATTAATTAACGGACGGAACAATTCTCACCAGATTTCCCACAATCGACCCTTTTTTGCATTTTTGTGGAGCCTCTGCATATAAATCCCTTTCCCATCTCTTGTGTGGCATTTCACATCCACACAACAGACCAATTATGTCATTTAAAACACGTCAAATTATAGGCTTGAAATCATTAAAAACACGAATGACAGGCTACTACTAGCCTAGTACTTTTACTAAATTAATTAACGGACGGAACAATTTTTACCAGATTTCCCATAATCGACCCTTTTTTGCATTTTTGTGGAGTCTGTGCATATAAATCCCTTGCCCATCCCTTGTGTGGCATTTCACATCCACACAACAGACCAATTATGTCATTTAAAACACGTTAAATTATAGGCTACTATGCAATCTCGAACCAGAAAAATTTTGGAGAAAGAAATTTCTCTGGTGACACTGGGTAGCCATTTTCCCGGAAGGGACGAATCACAAGACTGTCACGTGACATATATTTATTTTAAGTGTCTGAATGACCGAATCACTTAAAAATATATACACGCGTAGAAAAATAGATCTTTACGAAAACTTAAATTTTTACATTTAGGATCCGCTTTTGTTATGTCAGCGAGTTGACTTCGACTCAAGAATCACAACAAACACAACGACGATCCGACATCTTGTTTTCGAGAAAAAGACCCAAAAAAGATTGTCCAATCAGAGGTCAGCATGGGCGGGGCTTACACGTTAAAAAATCAGAAGATAATGGACGGTCTTTGGACCCAGAGGCCTCCGGCCCCGCGGCTGAGTCTGGGAACGAGATTGGCTACTATGCAGACGATTGTATTCAGATAGGTAACGTAATGGCGTCCACGTATCACGTGACCACCATTAGCCAATCATAATCGGGACACGGGTTGGCCAGACCCACTATATGTAAGGCTCTGGGTACGCTGTGCTGATCAATATATTTTTGTGACGTAGTTTTACACCCGTTTATCGTTTTTTTTCCTACGAAGGATTTGGTAAGTGTCCAAGCAATAATTTCTGGAGGTTTGTCCGGAGAGTCTGGTTATAAAATCTTTTGACCCGGACATTCTCGTACTTGATGTATGTAATACCTCTTGTTTGATGAGGATATGATCGGTAAAAGTCGCCATTTAATTAGGCTATAAATATCTCAACCGGATGTTTACACCGGTAACGAGGTGGCTATGGAGGACAAGGAAAAAATCGTATTTTTAAAATATAAAGAAAGGTAAAGTGCTTTCTAAACCTTGTGACTAAAACAAGATTCGTAAATGTCCTTACCAGGTAGATAAATTCAGACCGAGTGGTTTTGCCATTATAGTTATGGTCGATTATTGTGTTTCAATCTACCCCGATCTGTCTGTTTAACACAGTCATTTTGATATTTTTCATGTCGGTAATTTTAGGACCAAGAACCGTGTCGTGTTGATAATCATCTTTTCCCACCTCCGGGACAGTCCTCTGTTCCGAGTGAATATTCTTATGAAAATCATAATGCTTTTACTTCTACCGCCGACAAGATAATTATTAATAATAGGCCTGTATTGCATCTATAAGTCCTATACCGGTAGTTTTCAATTCAATATATATACATTAGTCAATAGTCTACCCATGACAAAGTGATAATAGGCCTGTATTGCATCTAATTCCTATACCTGAATGTATTTTTCAATATATAGGTCAATAGTCTAGCTACCGCCGACAAAGGGATAACAGGCCTCCGGTAGTTTCTAGTAATATTCTTTAAAATAACTTAATAAATAAGTATAGAAGGTCCATGATATCAGATATGACTACCGCCGACGAAGGGATAATAGGCCTGTTGAACTAAGTCCTATACCGGTAGTTTTTAGTAATATTCTTAATAACTTAATAAATAAGTATAGAAGGTCCATGATATCAGATATGACTAGTTCAAATGAAAATGAAACAAATGACACATTAGCCTACCAATTTATAACCCTTACACAAGATGAGATGATTTTAAAATCAAATAAATTTTATTCTTTTTTGAACAATTTTATGCAGACATTGATGGATAATAAAATGAAATGAAATGAGGTATAACTACCTACATTTCTTCTCCGACTGGGCTTATGAAGACAGGGTTATTGACGAGCACAAGACTCATATTATACTCATATTACAGGCAAGGTGTCATATTGTTCAGACCAATCTGTGTAACCTACATAGGGTTCATAAATTTTGACCCCGAATCAACAATGTATAATTAAGTACTGACCAGAGGTTCAGTGATTTTGAATTTTATTCCCCCATTTTTAGGGTGACATTGCTGTAAATGATTCAATCATTAATCTATAAATTAGTTAATGTGGTTACCACGAAACTTGTTGAGATTAATTAACTGGTCGTTAAAAATCCTATTCAAGAAAATTGCTAATGCATGGGGCCAGGTTGCCCCTCCGTTGGATACTGACATTTTGGCAGTTTTACCCAAACAAGCGCAGTCACAAGATGCGTCTGGCTATTCAGGATGTACAGTAGATATTGACCTGGGTGTTTCACCCTTATTGTCATTACTGTCAAAACATCTGGATCAAGACACAAAACTGTTATTGCCGCTTCAGTAAGGATCCTCGGGAGTAATACCAACTTGGATTTGTCTTTAAAAACGTAGGCATTCCTTTTAATGTCTTTAAGTTGTTGATATCACCCACTCTGTTCTTCCTATTGGCCAGTCGATATGACTTTTTTAGGGTCAGATAGATCAGTCAAGTCATTTTTATGGCATATGTATCATTTGGTAATCATATAGAGTCGGGTACTAATTAGCAATCCATTTACAGGCGTCCCTTTTTCATGGGCAGCATCAATCGAGCTACAGTAACATCTGTAGGTAATATTTCTGTAGCCAGTCAAATCTCAAAAATTGTTTAACCCCCTCTATATTATAATTCAGAGCAGGTGGAATTAGTTGATTAAGTAAGTGGGCTTTATGTCCAGGTTTTCCATGGTTTTCATAACAATCAGTTTATTTATAATTTTTTCTTTTAGTTCTGAAAAAGACTGACGATTATCGTCTTGTTTTAAACCTGAAAAATTTACATATTTTTAAGTTATGAACATTTTACAAAAGAAACTATATTTTTTTTATAATACAAAAAGATGCCCTTTTTCTATTCCTATTCGCCCAGATCATCATAAAATTTTACATTTTATTTGATGGGAATAAATGGTTGAGATTACATATCTCCCTTTCAGAGTTTCTTCACCTTCAAGAGATTTTTATTCTAGTTTTCAAATCAAATTTTGTAAGCCTTCACAAGCAGTGTTATTATTATATAGACAATTCCATTTTTCCCCAGGCACAACACTGCAAAGAATGTGTATACACACAGAAAACTGTTAGATATTTTCAAGAGCTAGGCTTGAACAAAAATCCTGTATAGAACCTTAAATTGATTTTTAGGATTTACTATAAATTGTCATTCATTTACTGATCTCTTACTCAAAACCAAGAAAAAAAATAAAGCTTATTTGATTAATATCAAGCAAGATCACTATCAGACAAGTGGCATGTTTTATTGGTCTGTGCTTCTTTTCTCGAACAATACTACTGTTAGCACCTTTTTAAATAGATAAATAAGTAATCAGAGATTTTAACAGAATGTAATTATTCATATGGGTATTCCCCTCAATAACAGTTGAGTTAAACTGGTGGTTACATATAACATTAATATAACATTAGCTATAAAATTGGTAACCATATAAGACTACCCCTCAATCTTGTGTTTTTATTTTATATGCTTTTCTTTATGAATTTTTACAACAGTGTTTTTGTTTGGATTCCTGGAACCTGTATATTTGGAACTTTTAGCAGAAAAATCTATATTTTGTGTTTTATTTGAAGTTTTATAATTGTGCACCCGGTGTTATGGTCATCACATAACAATCACTGAAGCATGAAACTAGGTATTTACATTGAACTAGAGACAGTTGTACATATTATGACTGTCTGAGGTGATAACAGCACAACTGATGTCAAGCTCAAGTATGCTAAAGGTGATCTACTAAAACTAAAACACAGTAATATTTTATCCATCCATGATTCTAAATATTTAAAGGGTATTACTAGAAACATTATTAAATTCAAACGAACACGAAGGGGGTGCTCATCTGGCTTAAAGAGACTAAACCGTATCCCAGTTAGAATTACTGATAGATTTCGAAAGTATTCAATACAAACACAATTAAATGTTAAAAATCTTATCAAAGTCAACTGTGACAATAATGATAATGTAATTACCAGAAGTAACAATATCAACTTAGACTTGTGTCTATTAAACTCTAGATAAGTTAAAAATAAGACATCGGAAATACATGATTTTGTTTGTGAAATGACATTGATCTATTCGCTCTAACCGAGACTTGGCTAAATTCCGATTCACAAGCTGTGACGTTATCTGCTTTAGTTCCAGAGAGCTACGCGATAAAACACATTGATAGAACTTCCCGTGGAGGCGGCGTTGCCTTGATATACAAGTCATCTATATCATTTAAATCATTTGAATATTTAGATAGTACAATCTTTCTAAAAATCGATTAAAATCAGGAAAATTATTATTTACCGCCCACCAAATCAAAGTCGTTTTCATCTGTATATCGAAGAGTTCTAAGCACTGCTAGATAAACTGTCTTCATCAAATCCCAAACTGTTAATTGTCAGCGACCTTTAACTGTCATGTTGACAGTGTGACAGAACCAAATGCGCACAAATTTAGTGAACTTTTAGATGCTTATTCACTTAAACAAAATATAGACATCCCTACTCATACCCGGGGGCATACTCTTGACTTAGTAATCACAAGAAAAGATGAACTTGCAGCTAATAATGTTAACATCGAGGACAAACTCTTAATACTCTTATCAGATCACTACCCCGTATTTTACTCTCTTGATATAAAAAAGCCCCTCTCATTAAAAAAGCACATAACTGTTCGGAAGTATAAGTCACTTTGCCTCGATGATCTAAAAGACACAATCAGCAAATCAAAATTGTCAGCCATCTTGGAAATAAAATCTGTTAATTTACAGACCGTCCAATACAACAAAGTCCTGCAGGATATTGTTGACTCTAGTGCGCCATTAAAATCCAAATATATCACAGTGCGACCTGGTACTAGATGGTTCAATGATGGAATTAGGTCAACTGAACAGCTCCACAACAAAGCAACCTAGTAGTCCATAAAGAGATCTATAAATCATAAAAAAATAGTGTCACTCGACTTATTGAAAGCGCGAAACAATCTTACTTCTCAGAAAAAATTGAAACTAGTGAACATAAACAGAAAGAACTCTTTAAGGTAGCCAATTCGCTCTTAGATCTGAATTTCGGTAAAACTACTTTACCTACCGACTGTGATAGTGCCGACTTAGCAGAACGTTTTTTTCTAATTTCTTCACCAATAAAATAAGTGATATTAGAACTGAACTGGAAATAACACGTCTTCTCAACCAACAACAGGTTACTACAATCTCCAATCTGATACCAGTCAAACATTTGATCACTTTAATACGCTGTCCGAAAACGAAATTAGAAAAACAATACAGTCATCAGCCTCAAAGTCTTGTTCGTTGGACCCATTACCGACATGGCTTCTCAAGGACTGCCTGGATGAACTGCTTCCCAGTATCTCACATATTATTAATTCGTCTATCAATGAGTCAGTCTTTCCTGGAGTATTTAAAATAGCAAATGTCGTGCCGTTGATAACAAAAACGACCCTCGATCCAAATCATTATAAGAACTACAGGCCGGTCTCTGACCTTAGTTTTATTTCTAAGATTCTTGAAAAGTGCATTGCATCACAGTTAGTTGAATACATTGGTGAAAACAGTCTTCTTGAAACATTTCAAAGTGCTTATCGCAGAAACCACAGCACTGAAATAGCCTTGCTCCGTGTACAAAATGACATTTTATATTCCATTGACTCTCAGAAATGTGTTGCTTTGATACTCCTAAATCTGTCATCAGCCTTTGACACAGTTGATCACTCAATTCTCTTAGAACGGTTATCGAGTGATTTCGGAATCGTTGGTCTTGCTCATAATCTACTCCAGTCTTATCTTGAAAACCGCACACAGCAAGTCTGTATTGGGGACTTTTCTTCTGATAAGAAACATCTAAAATGCGGAGTGCCACAGGGATCTGTGTTGGGGCCTATCTTCTTTAGCATGTACACAACCCAATGGACAGAATTGTCAAAAAGTACGGCATCGCATTCCATCTCTTTGCGGATGATACCCAGTTGTATTTATCATTTAGGCCTTCTTCCAACTTTAACCCATCTAAATCCAAGCTAGAATGTTGCATCGAGGATATTAGAACATGGATGTCAAACAACTTCCTTAAGTTAAACGACAATAAAACTGAGTATATCATTCTTGGTTTTGATAATTTACTATCTAAAATTGATTCTGAATGTAATAAAAATGTTTTAACAGGTGATTCTAATGTAACCCCGTCAAACTCTGCCCGTAATGGGTCTAACTTCGACAGTCGAATGAGTATGGAAAACCAAATAAATAGTGTTTGTAAATTATGTTATTATCAACTTCGTAATATTGGCCGAATACGTAAATACATTTCAGACAAAGCAACAAAGTCTTTAGTCCAGGCTCTGGTTTACATCTCGTCTTGACAATCTTAACTCTCTTTTAGTTGGTCTTCGTTGTCGGCTATTGCATAAACTACAGAAAGTCCAGAATTCAGCTGCTAGACTGGTTACCAGAACAAAACTGAATGAACATGTTACACCCATTTTGTACACCTTACACTGGCTGCCAATTATTTATAGAATCCGTTTTAAGATTTTATTTTTAACTTTTAAGTGATTAAATGGAATTGCACCTGTGTATTTGTGTGAACTAGTGGAATGGTACTCACCATCACGAAGTCTACGCTCATCAAGCGACTATCTCCTGAAACGTCGAGCTGCGAGACTATCGACATATGGAGAAAGGTCATTCTCGTTCCAAGTCCCATTGCTTTGGAACGGACTTCCAATTAATATACGCAGGTGTCAGACATTACCAACTTTAAAATCACTTAAAACTCACTTATTTGTACAAGATTTTACATTATTTATCTATCTTTATAATTTTATAGAGTTTCCATATTTTTATAAACAATTTTATTTTGGATTAGTTTTATCCATTATCCATTTTATTTTATGATTTTATTTCATTTTATATGATTTATACATTATTGTTAAGCGCATTCGAACACTTTATAGTGGAATCTGCGCTATATAAATTATGTAATAATAATAATAATAATAATAATGAATGGGATGTTCACTCCTTATGATATTCACAAGCGGCAATACTATATACCGGAAAACACCCGAAAAACACCATTTTATACTGAATACCGGAAAACACCAGAAAACCGCTAAATACCGGAAAACACACTAAATACCGGAACACGCTCTAAAAATATGTCGTGGTATCGAGTTATCGGCCATATTCCTCCCAATACTATGATTAAACACCCTGATCCTTGGGTTGGTCAAGAAACGTCTCATAAATTTTGCAGTGTGGTTTCTCTCTGTCGTTAGTACAGGACAAAGGGTATGTCAAAATACAGTGTCTAGGGTTGGGGTTAGGCTTAGGGTTAGGGTGGTTGGAACGGGTTAGGGTAAGGTTTAGGGTGGTAGAAACGGGTTAGGGTTAGGTTCTGGGTTACATATTTAGGGTGTTTTCCGGTATTTAGGATGTTTTCCGGTATTAAATGTTTTTCCGGTATTTAGTGTTTTTCCGGTGTTTTCCGGTATTCAGTATAAAATGGTGTTTTCCGGTTGTTTTCCGGTATATAGTATGGCCCTTCACGCCTTTGAGCTTTGAAATAGTTTGGAATCTCAATAAATTTTTTTTGAACTGTTGGCAGTGTTCTATGGATTGAGATCATTGAGAAGCAATTCATCTAATACATACTTGTTCAATGTGATAAAACTCTACATGTATCCTATGTTTATCATATATTTATAATATTGGGGAGCGATAGATAAATTGTTTAAAATGAGCAAACAAATTTGGTACTGGTGTGTTCTACAAATATTTATTTATCTGCTAAATATCGATCAATTATGTCTTGTAGCATAGCTGATGTATTATCTAGACATTTTTCTGATTTCACAGAATTGAAATTGTATAATAGGCACTTTTCCAGAGGGTTTGTACCTTGTATTTGTACCGGACATGGATCTATTTACATCAAGTTGTAAATTATGTGTCTTGACAGTCAGATCCATTTTGTTTGCTCAGGATGTATTTAAGATTTGTTATTTAATTTTTATTCATACTTTTCCACCTCTCACTGGGAGATTCAGTGTAGTTGCATAGCGTCTCATGCTATGATTTTAGTGTCAGGATGGCCAACATCAGTATGGCATTCTCAACTCTTAGTAATGCAAGTTTCAAACCCAAAATACATTTGCTCCTATGAAGAACTTCTTTCGTTTAGTTCACAATGCGTGCTACCCCATGAGAGGCAAAACTTTATACACAAACGCTTGTATCACATCAAGCAATCCCTCACTAATAGAGGACTATCACAACACCCTACTGACACTATTGTCAGGTCCTGGAGACCAGGAATTAATAAACCGTATAATCGGGCCTTGAGATTATGAAATTTTTAGGCATATATCCGACACAAAGTGATCCTTTGGATCCCATTGTAGAAAGTATTGCAAATTTTTTGAGTGATTTCTTTAATTTTAGAATCTTGATGCTCCGAAATCTCGTTTTGTTTCAACCTGGAGTGTTTCTATTTAATTTTCATTTTGCGAGTTTTATTCGCTTCAGAAGTTTTAATTTTGAAGTTTCTCACTTATAAAACAGTGAGCTTATTGGCTCTAGCTACAGCCCAAAGGTGCCAGACATTAACAGCTTTTAGTATTAATAGCTTTCTAGATTATGGCAATACTATTACCTTAGGAATTGGCAGAATTCTAAAAAGTTGGTCAATCTTCTCCTCTATACCAAGTCAATTGGATTAGTTTACTAATAAAACTTTATGTCATGCTATACTCTGCAGAATTATCTTAATTTAACTCCAGATGTTAGGGAGTTTTTTCAACTTTTTGTATCTCATACATGTATTACACTTGCCATCTATCTTTGGCCGTTGGCTTAAGAAACCATTGTACTAGCAGGAATAGATGCTTGTGTATAAGCTTCATTCAATTCGATCAACTTCCTTATCTTCATCTTTTAATTCTGGATGCTCTATTTCAGACAATCTAAAAACAGTATCATTGAACAATGATAGGTTCTACTGTAGATCTACAGAAAATAATACATTTTTTATACGCCCACATTTTCATGTGGACGTATTATGTCGTCGCCCCTGTCCGTCCGTCCGTCCGTCCGTCCGTCCACAATTGTTTGTGGACTCTCTACAGGTCACAATTCTTACCCGATTTTGACGAAACTTGAAATATAGGTTTATCCCCCAAAGACCTTGGCTGCTTTCGATATTGGCATGTATCGGATCAAAACTTCATGGATTATGGCCCCTGATTGTACGAAAAATCATGTTTTTAGCTTGTGGACCCTATAGAGGTCACAGTTTTGAACCGATTTTGATGAAACTTTACATTCATGTTTATAACCCTAAGATCTTGGTTCCTTTCGATATTTGCGCCTATCTGAACGTGATTTTCTGAATTATTGCCCCTGATTGTCCGAAAAATCACCTATTTTAGCTTGTGGTACCTCTGGAGGTCACAATTATTATCCGATTTAAAAAACCGTTCGAATATATAACCGTTACAGCCTAAGGAAGGCAGAGTTCAAATTTCGGAGAAATCGGGCCAAAATTACCATACAAAATGGCCGCCGTTCGAACGCGAATACTGTTAAAAATGGTATAGGTTGTGACCCTGTAGAGGTCACAATTTTAATTCAATTTTGATGAAACTTGAAATGCATGGTTATAACCCATAGGTCTTGGTTCCTTTCGATATTTGCGCATATCGGATCGTAACTTCCTGAATTAAGGCCCCTGATTATACGCAAAATCGCCTTTGTTTAGCTTGTGGTCCCTCTAGAGGTCACAATTATGATCCGATTTAAAAAATCGTTTTATTATATCACCGTTACACCCTCAGGAAGGGTGAGTTCGAATTTCGGAAAAATTGGACCAAAATTACCATACAAAATGGCCGCCGTTCGTATGCGAATACTGTTGAAAAATGGTACATCAAGGCCGTCGACCCTGTAGAGGTCCCAATTTTAATTCGATTTTGACGAAACTTGAAATGCATAGATATTACCCAAAGATCTTGGGTCCTTTTGATATTTGCGCATATCGGATTGTAACTTCCTGAATTAATTCCCCTGAGTATACGAAAAAATCGCCTTTGTTTAGCTTGTGGTCCCTCTGGACGTCACAATTATTATCTGATTTATAAAATTGTTTCATTATATCAGCGTTATACCCTAAAGAATGGTGAGTATGAATTTCGGAAAAATCGGACTAAAATTGCCATAAAAAATGGCCGCCGGTCATACGCGAATACTGTTTAAAATGGTATATCAATGTTGTGGACCCTGTAGAGGTCACAATTTTAATTTGATTTTGATGAAACTTGAAATGCATGGATATAACCCAAAGATCTTGGTTCATTTCGATATTTGCGCATATCAGATTGTAACTTCCTGAATTATGGCCCCTGCTTATACGCAAAATTGCCTTTGTTTAGCTTGTGGTTCCTCTAGAGGTCACAATTATTATCCGATTTAAAAAATCGTTTGATTATATCACCATTACACCCTAAGGAAAGTTGAATTCAAATTTTGGAAAAATTTGGAACAAAATTGCCATACAAAATGGCCGCCGCGTGTACGCCAATACCGTACTGTTATTAAAAGGTATATCAAGGTTGTTGACCCAGTATAGGTCACAATTTTGATTCAATTTTGATGAAACTTGAAATGCATGGTTATAACCCAAAGATCTTGGTTCCTTTCGTTATTTGCACATATCAGATAATAACTTCCTGAATTATGGCCCCTAATTGTCCGAAAATTCGCCTATGGTCCCTCTGGAGGTTACGATTATTATCCGATTTAAAAAAAAAAAACGATTGACTCTATCACCGTTACACCATACGGAAGGTTGAGTTTGAATTTCAGGAAAATCGGACCATAATTGCCAGACAAAATGGCCGCTGTTTGTACGCTTATGGTGTTAAAATATGGTATATGAAGGTTGTGAACCCAGTAGAGGTCACAATTGTAATTCGATTTTGATGAAACTTGAAGTGCATGTTTATAACCTAAAGATCTTGATTCTTTTCGATATTTGCGCATATCAAATTGTAATTTAATGAATTATAGCCTTCGTTTGATTGTAGGAAAAATCACTTTCGGTTTTGCTTGTTCTCTAACCATCTCTCGAAAATGTGGGCTTATCCTGCCTGGCAGTGCCAGCTTACTATCTTTAATTATATGGATAAATTTTCACCAGCCTACTATTTGTTTTCTTTTTTGTTGACCTCCCTTTAGGCCCTCCCAGTGCTATATATATGGTTGCCAACAAAACTTTAAAGAGACAATTTGTGACGAGTCGTACTTCGTATTTATACTCAGGCAGATGTTGACACAGTTCTGCACGTGCAATTGTGTTATTTTTAGACTTTGAATGTTGAGTTAGTATGCATATTTATTAAGATCAATGAGAAATATGCAATATAAATCCTCGAGCCCTCGGGCGATATATTATAATCTTTCTCATCCATCGTGCCATACGGGCACTCGGATGAGAGGAGATTTTCTCCCAACTACTGGACGTTTAACCCAAGTATTTTTCAACAATTAAAAAATTGTGTAACTTGGACACGTACTTCAATGTTCTGAATTACTAAATTATCTGTTATTCATGCCTAATTTAAAGTATTTAATGCGCACACGAGTGAAAATTAATACGAAAACATCGGAAATGTATTCAGGTCGTGTTACTTATTATATTAACAAGATTCAACCAAAGATTGTCGGTTATTTGTTTTAAAACAAAAGAAATTCTGTCTGATTTTATTTCGATGCTTTTTGATTACAATGTTGACTCCTAAAAAATAAAATTACAATAATTGAAAAAGCGGGAGTATTTGTCTCCCATTCGGGAGCTCGGGAGATCAGGGGTGAAATCGGGAGACTTAAACACTCGTAGGTCCAGCCTGTAGATCTGGATACAGTGACGTGATTCTTTGACAAACCCCCATATTTATCTCCTTTGGTGCATATGCACGTAAGCATTAAGTCGATCTCTGAGAAAGACACTTGGTTAATTCACATAACACCAAAGGCACTACCTTTGTTCGACCTTAAAAATAACATGCAGTTAAACTCGAGGGCCCTCATTTAAAATGTGTCCAGCATTACGTTTTATAAATATTATATTTGATTATTTGTATTATATTATTTCTACATTTTCTATTATGTTCTGTATTCCTGCACATTTGTATCACCAGTCTGTCATCAGTCTAGAGGATCAGTTTTGTCATCTTTTCCCTAACTCAATAACAGCTGCCAGTTCACTAAAACCTTGCCGTGTACAACAATATGTTACATTAAATCATATATTATTCAATGATGGTATCTTTAAATTGTGATACACCACAAAATAAGCAGTCAACGTTGGGCGTTCATTATAATGAATTCATATCTCGTCTAGTTGATTTATGTTTTAGCCATCCGTATCTTCAGATTGCTTTAGTTTTACTAAGTAACGATGTTCACCCAAATCCAGGTCCACCAAACCTTTCCGTCCTTCACCTTAACAAGAAGCATAAGATACAAAATTGATGAAATTTCATTGGAATAAATAAAGTTCGACATTTTGACTTTTTCGAAAAACTGGCTAGATGACCCATTTGATCTCACTAATATCACAATCGATAGTTATCACCCGCCGGTCCTACTAAACCATGAGTATTGTAGGGGTGGCGGTATATCAGTTTACGTCAAAGAATATCTGTACATGATCGCACAGTTAAAAGTTTGGAAGCACTGTGGATTGAAGTTCGGTATGAAAAAGATAAATTTCTGATAGGTACTTTTTACTGCCCATCCTCTGTTAGTGTTTCCTATTGGAATTTAATCGAAGATAGTTTTAACTTAGGCCATTTTAATGTCGACTTTTTGAAGAAAACTAGATATAAGATCCACGACTTCATCGATAATTTAGATTTTAAACAAGTGATTAATTCCCCCACTCGTATTCAATCCGACTCTAAAACTCTTCTTGATCTCGCTATTGTAAGCAGTCCTGACTTCGTAAAAGATATTGAAATTCTTGATTGTAGCTTAAGTGACCATAGCCCAATCGTCCTTAATCTTAATAACTCCAAACCCAAATTCCATAGTTTCCAACTAACTATCTGGAAATACCAAAATCTAGACGCAGATGGCCTAAATACATGTATCCTTAATTATAAGTGGGAAGCACTCTTCTCAAACAAACAGGATCTTGAATATCTTGCTGCTAATTTCTCAGAGGTATTCATTAATGGAATACAAACATTCATGCCCCATAAAACCGTAACTATCCAACCAAAGACCCTAAATGGTTTAACAGTCACCTGAAAAAACTACTAAGACAGACAAACAGACTTCACAAGAAAGTAAAATTATCAAATACTCCTGAATAATGGCGTAAATTTCGAATTTTCAGAAATAAAGTTACATTGGAAATTAGAAAAAGTAAGAAGGCGTATATAGATAAAATTGATTCAAAAGTTAACTCAAATTGTTTCAACAAATCTAAATGGTGGTCTCTTATAAAGGATATTTCATCTACAAAAATCCCACTTTATCCCATGAAAACAAAATATATTTTGATAATCATGACAAAGCGGAAGCTCTAAATGACATTTTTGTTTCCCAGTGCTCAGTAAGCGACAATTGTGAAACTCTGCCAACAATTGCATTTCTTGAAACTTTGATTCCAAACCTAAATATTAATGTTATCCAAATCGAGAATATCTTACTATCCTTGAAAACAAAGAAAGCATGTGGTGCAGATAATATCAACAACTTAATCTTAAAATCTATTGCAAAATCCTTAAGTTTATCTATTCGAATGTTTGATGGATATCCTAAACTCGTCCACAGTTTTCCCCAAATGCTGTAAGATAGCAAACGTTGCTCAAATTATCGCCCAATCTCATTGTTGTCCTCTTTTGGCAAAGTCTTCGAGGAATTAATTTATAATCACATTTACAATTTTATTCTTTCAATTAATTTAATAAGTCCATTTCAACTAATCGATATGTATGACTTTATTGCACAGGTCTTAGATAGTGGTGGTGAAGTAAAAGCAATATTCTTGACATAAGTAAAGCGTTTGATAGAGTATGACACGACGGGCTAATAAATTAAACGGGAGAGAGAGAGAGAAATGGGGTTTAACATCCACTAGAGCATGGCACGACGGGCTAATTCATAAATCTAACGGGAGAGAGAGAGATGGGGTTTAACGTCCACTCGATATAAACTTTGTCATTTTGGGATCAACGTATGGTTTTCAATTTTTATTTCAATAATTCGCATGGGCGTAGTGGTCTTTAGCCGTGGGAGGAAACCGGAATGCCTGGAGGAACCCCACGAAATCGAGAAGGTGTCCCTATCTCCATGTTACTTACACTCGCACTAGGGCTCGAAACCACAGCCGCAAGCCAGAGGTGACCGACCAGCTAGAGGTCGAAGCGCGGCACTCAAGACCACTAGGCCATCACAACTCCCATAAATTAAACGCTTCAGGTATTCGCAACGAAACTTTGGAACTTCTGAAAAATTATCTGTCAAATCACGTCCAAAGAGTAAAGGTAGCTGGTAGCTCGTCAAGTCCTAGACAAATCTTGTCCGGTGTTCCACAAGGCTCAATAATTGGTCCCTTGCTTTTTAAAATCTTTATTAATGACATATCTGTTCATCTCGAATCAAATGTGAGATTATTTGCGGACGACACGTCTCTGTTTCTTGTTATCAACAAATCTGATGAAATAATGTAACCATAAGTGATAGTAGTGACCATAATCACCTTGGTGTTATCTTCAACTCAAAGGGAAATTGGGAATCCCAAATTAAATACCTAACTTCAAAAACAAATAAGCTGATAAGCTGTCTGAGATCTTTAAAATACCGATTAAATCATAAAACTTTGGAAACGGTTTACGAATCGTTTATTCTACCTATTTTTGATTATGCTGATGTTTTGTGGGATAACTGTACAAACAAACAAGCGAATAAAGTAGAAAAACTACACCAAGATGCCCTGCAAACCATAACTGGTCCTCTGAGACATGATTTTTGTCCTTTGAAATATTGCCGAACCCAACATAAATTAATTACTTTTTATATAAAAATCCATAAAGATGCTCCAGAATTTCTTTCAAACAAGATACCCCTACAGGGGTCAGCTAACAACTCGTACTATCTGTGAAACTCAAGACATTGTAAAACCTTTAGGTGTAGAACTAACTGTTATCAAAGCTCTTTTTTTTCCTCTTCAGTCTCATTTTGGAAGAACCTTGACACTGATATTTTAAATACGGAGTCTATATCACATTTTAAATCAAAGATCAAATCAAAATATTCATCTCCTTCTAATGACATATTTTACTTCGGTGACAGATTTTTCGAAATAATTCAATGCAAACTGAGACATTGTAAAAGTGACCTAAACCACCACAAAGTTTTGATGCACATATCAAATAATCCAATGTGCGTCTGTGGTAAATCAGTTAAAAACTTTGACCATTATTTATTTCTTTGTTCACTATATAACGACCCACGATCTAAAACATTGGACACGCTTGATCGAAAATATCAAAACAGAAAAGTATTGCTCTATGGAATTGAAAATGTCCCCCAAGATATAAATCATTCAACACGAACCTTCATAATTCAAACGGAACGATTCAAATCGGGAGTCCCACCTTACGTAATCCTTGTCCAGAATTAAACCATATTAAAATGCCTACTGCCTGCTTTCCTCAACACTGATGACAACCCCGCACCATCTTCTGGTATTTTTGTTTATTTGTTTATGTATATGTTCGTATATTCTAAGTATCTTTCATATCCGCTTCATCATTATAATACATTTTTTTCAGAAAGCGATATAAGCATCTTTGTGCTTGTTTTCATATCCTATATACTGTAATTCAGCTATTGTAAACATTTCAAATAAATATTGTTTAAACCAAATGAATTGTTGTTTGAGCGAAGACAGGCAGGCTATTTCAGGCCCAACACAGGCGACATAAGCCTCCATCCAACAAGCATGTATGAATCCATTAGATACAGCATTTACATGCAGGAAAGATTATTAAAGCATAACACAAATTGTTTTAATATATAACTAAACGAGACAGTTAATAAAAATTTAACAAGAGATATAAAAATTTGGTAGACGGAGAATTCAGCACCCAGACTGTCATACTGTTAAAAAAAAACCTGGAATTGCAGAACATACAGGACTCGATCGGACTACTCTATCGGACTACTCTATCGGACTACTCTGACAAGTAGAAGTTTTCTGCACTTATAGCGGTTTGTCTATGTACAGAGAATGCATAAAAACATTAAGGGTTTGAACTTACTACTGCTATATTCTATAATGGTCCGTGATAATGCATAGGAACCTAGATACATAATAAACTCTTTATATAAGCGCCAGGATAATCTGGGGTTATTGATGAAAGTACCCTTCTCAAATATAGGACACATCTTAATATTATTGCACTGTTCCCATGGACAGAGAATTGACATAAACTCCAAACCAAATACATATGAGAATGTGACAAATATAAGTATACATTTTACCATAGGGTATTGTAAAAATTACAGTGGACAGAAATTTAACACCCGGTTTATTTAAATACAGTAGATAAACTCAACTCCGCAAACTACTCTGAGAAGTCTGAGGCTATTCAAACAAGTACATGTATATTACTAATGAAGGTTGATAACAAAATCACAATCTATACATCGTACAAAGGGTATTGTAAACAATACAGTGGACGGAAATTCAACACCCGATTTATTTACATACATGTACAGAAAAACTCAGCTCTGGGAAGTCTAAGGCTTTCCACATAGGTATATTACTAATGAAGTTTGAGAACGAAATCACAATCAATGTATTATACTAAGGGTCTTGTAAACAATACAGTAGACGGAAATGCAACACCCGATTTATTTACATACATGTGCAGATAAACTAAACTTCGCAAACTACTCTGGGAAGTCTGAAGCTATCCAAATCAGTAAAATACTAATGAAGTTTGAGAACAAAAACACAATATATATATTGTCACAGGATTCAGGACCATAATCTTAATCTTATGAATTTAGGCAAGGCAAACGGATGTAAGACTGAAAAGCGTTGCTCTTCCATCATCCAAAACGACCGATAGTGTCCTAAGAATGGCCCTTCAAAACGGCTGTTGTAGCAGCGCCCATGCTGAAGGAATGGAGTTTGTAGCGTGTAACATCCAAACCTAAAAATGCTACTAACTTTGATAATTGAGCATTCACAAAGGAATAAATGGATGGAAGCAGGTATCCATGGAAAATTCATCAATATCATCAGAAACATGTATTTCAAGTGCAAATCTTGTGTTGCTACACCACTGGGACTAACTGACTTCTTTGCATGTGTTACGGGTACCAGACAAGGCTGTATATTAGGCCCGTTATTATTTTCGCTCTTCATAAATCAATATGTCAGTGAGTTGCAAAATAAGAAATGTAATGGTATCTTTGTATCAAATGTATTTCCCAATGTATTATCTTTGCTATTTGCTGATGCCATCGGAAATATGGCCGATACTGTGTTTTATCTACAACACCAAATTAACTGCCTAACATCATTTTGTGAGAAATATGGAATGACCATCAACACCCAAAAAACCAAGATACTTGTATTTAGAAACGGTGGTCCACTGAGATCATATAAAAAATGGAGTTACAATAATGTCCCAATAGATACTGTTTCTTTCTACAAAAATCTAGGGGTTGTGTTCTCAGCAACACTTAAATGGTCGAAAACAAAAGAAGTTCAAATTGTACAATCCGAGAAAGTTATTAATGTGGTGAAATGTATAGACAAAAAGTGTCAAGGTATCAATCTTAGTTGTGCTGTACAAATATTTGATAAAATGATCCTTCCAATTCTATTGTATGGCTCCAAGATATGGGGGCATTCTTTTTGTACTGAGATAGAAAACGTCCACTTAAAATTCTTCAAATATGTATTCAAACTGCCTCCTAATACTAGTAACTCTGTTGTCTTGGGTGAACTCGGGAGATCCTACCTTTTTGTTAATTTTGCAAATAGATGTATCAGATATTGGGTTAAACTTTTATGCATGCCAGACCATAGAATTCCCAAACAAACGCATGTAATGCTACACAACTTGGATATGAATGGTAGAACAACATGGGCAAGCGATGTTAAAAATCTATTATTTAGGTATGGTTTTGGTATAGTATGGATTTCCCAAACAATAGGAAATTGTGCTGAATTTATCTACCTACTCACGCAGAGAATCCGTGAATGTTGTGCCCAAGAATGGCACTATTCCTTACATGAAAACTCGAGGCTTGTCTATTATAGCCAATTTAAAAGTATGCTTGGTTTAGAACCGTATTTGTTGTCAACTTATGACAAGAAATTTAAGCGCGCGCTCATTAAATTTCGTTGTGGATCATACCTGTTTATGAACATGCTTTGTAAATGGCGTAAATTACCAGAGGAGTACAAAATATGTAGTCTATGTGATCTGCATGAGTGCGAAGATGAGTGTCACTTTCTATTAAGATGCTCGGCATACGATAGCCTTAGATCAAATTATATCCACGTAGATAATAAGTATGATACTAAGTACCAGTTTATTAAGTTAATGTCAAATAATGAACAAACTGTCGGTATAAATATCTTAAAATTTATATATTTTGCAATTAAACTACGTAAAACATTATCAACTTCTGTATAAATCTTGTATACAGTTTGTCAATTATTTCGTGAAAGTGTTCATTTTCATATTCAAATTGTAGATATTATTCCTTTCTTTACTAACCACATTGTCATAGGTATAGCTATTTATACACTATTATAACATTGTAAATAGTAGTCACTTTCTACATTTAACTGTTCCCTACCTTTACTTATGCACCACTCTTTTCTGTATCTATGTTTTTGTGTTTTTTTTGTTTTTTTCATTTTTTTCATAAATCTATAAAGTGTTATTTAATGATTAAAATTGAATTAAGTGTACAGAACTTTTACTCCAATATACTAACTTTGTACTATGGCCGTAAGGCTTCAATACATGAATTAAGATTATTATTACAAATTGCTGGTTTACCAACAGGCATTTGGAATAAAGGTGCAGTAAGCATAGAGCACAAGCCATGCTGGACGATTAACAAGAACATTGCAATAGCAGCCTAAACGGATCCGATGTGGATTTATGTTTATAATAGACTAATGTTATTTCAACCGATGACAACACACTTCCAGTGAAGAGAAAGCGTACATGATTAGTCTGGACTACAAGGGTAGATTGGATTTTTGATTTCAGCACTTACTCCCCCAAACGGGAAAAAACCTGCAAACGCTACAGCAAAAATTGCCCGCAACAAAATTTGGTAAGCCTGTAATGTAATTACCGTCGGGAACGCTGATAAGTAACGTGACAAAATATTATTTGTGGTCGGTAGACGATTTTCAAGTGAAACATGAAGTTTCCAAGCGCCTTTCAATGAAATTGTAACCAAAAAGGAATGCACTGTATCGGGAAACCCAACGATTTTTGTACAAATGCCAAGCCTGACACATTGAAGATGGTGCAAAGCCATTCTCAAACATAAAAGCTAAAAAATTCAAAATTACAGGAGAAGGAATCGGAAACGTAGGGTGTAGTGTAAAACGTTTGCAGAAATCTGTAAACCTAGTCCAAGACCCATGATATGATGCACGTGAACCACTAGATAACGCTTGACCGACTAACGATTTCGCTGTGGCTGTCAAATCGTCAAAATGGCGGGGTCCACCACCTGTGGAGATTGATCTAACCATGGAGCGTGTTCTCTCGTTCGCTGAAATAAAAACGAGACAGGGAATCCGCCACAGTATTAGAATGCCCCGGGATATGTTTAGCTCGTATTAAAATATTGAAACAGAGAGCCGCTAAGATCGAACGCCGAACAAGAGTCATGAGAGCTGGACATTTTGAAGTAGCTTTGTTTATGACAAAAACTACACACTCATTATCGGTTAAAAGTAAAAGCTTATGATTTTTTAAAAGATGTCCGAAGTGTTCCATAGCAGCTACAATTGCAAACAATTCTAAAACGTTAATGCTGTAAAAAGCAAGTTGTTCTGACCATTCATCAACGAACCATTTTGAACCTAGCACAGCTGCATATCCGTGGGAGGTAGCTGCATCAGTATATAATTTCAAAAAATCGAACCCCACCCAAGTATCATGCAAAAACATGCATCTGCCGTTAAAATTGGACATGAAAAGATGCCATGCATGTAAATATAACCATGCAGAATTTGTAATTCGTATTTTGTAAAAAGGTTTTGCTAATCCAATTGTTAGGTCATACAGTCGTAGCAAGAAAGTACGACCCGGTACTACTGCAAAATTAAGGAGGCCTTACAGAGATTGTAATTCATTTAATGTAACTTTTTTCTGTGACAAAACTCTGTTAGGCGATCACAAATTTTGACTTTTTTTTCTCGCGTCAAACGTACTTCCATTTTTACGGAGTCCACTTCTATTCCATAAATAGCTATTTTATTTGTTGTCAAAATAGTTTTTGAATGTTTTATCGGAATACCTATTTATTTTGCTAAATTGAAGAAGTACTTCAAGGAGTCCAAACATATTAGCGAGTCGGCCGGCCAAGCAAAAATAAATCATCAATCATGTGGCTTACTGCCGATTGATGGATGTTAGTCATAATCCAATGCAGGGCCGAACTGAATCGTTCAAATGTTTGGCAACTAATACTTAAACCCATCCGCAAATTACCACAGTTGGTTATTGATACTAATGGTAAACCCCAATAAATCGTAATCCTCCGGATGGATTGGAAGTAATCTATAAGCGTCCTTTATATCCGCTTTTGCTATTAGTGCACCCTTGCCCAGAGAGCGAACATTATCAACAACATTATCGATGCTCTCATATTTCACAGAGCAAAATCCTCTGGAATACCAGTTTATGGAGTCCTCAAATTGGAAGGACAAGTACCCAACTCCATACCTAAAGGAGAGCAACGAAGATTTGAAATTGGGGGGTGTTTATAATGCCCCAAAACCTAACCCTTGAATATTTCGATAATTATTTTATTAACTAACAAGTCCATGTGTTCCGCACAGGAATTATGATTTCGAGCAACAGAAAATACTCGTTGACCCTCAAATGGTATTCGGAAACCCTCTGAAAACCCTCATCATAGCCACTTAAATTTTCCTGAAGTCTATTTGGGTCCACTGAAGGTCGCACTTGTGCTGGCTGGGACTGCTTCCTACGAAATGAATAACGGGAAGACAGACCAGTATTAGTAGATGACCCTGCAGAATCATTAACCTTTACTACCGAACGAGACGAAGCAGTCGGTTGACCGGGGTCATTGAAAGTGTTGGAGGGTGACAGAATAGGCGTGAACTGGCTGGCTTTCCGGTTGCGACGTGAGTAGCAACTCACAACGGAGTGATTAAACCCACACCTTGACCAAACATGTTTAAACCTGCAATTAGTTACAGCCTTGAGTAGAATTGAAGGCGAAACACAGGTTCGTAAGGATGACGGACCGGGATTATTAGCCCTGCTCGATAGTGCCATAACGAGATATTAGGACGGTCAATGCACAATGATGCCAATCTCTGTTACTTTCTCATTATAAGTGGCGTGGGTCACCAAATGGCGCGGTACAGGTTCCGAAATTACTACACACTTTGGATTCCATCCGTGAACAATATACTCGGCAAAGGATACAATGGCTAACGCCAATTGAAATGGATTACTGGTCAAATCTGACAAATCATTGGCACCAACATGTAACAATATAAATAAATATATTCATATAAAATAATAAATTATGAATTTGTAGAGCGCAATTCTTTCCATTAAACTGCTCATATATTTGCTTGAAGATTGATGTCTTTAACTGTGATTTAAAAATGTTCAATGTTGCGGATCTTTTGAGGTCTATGGGAAGCCTGTTCCACAAAACTACACCACATCACACAAAAGCACGATCTCCATATTTGGTTCTTGATTTTGATGGCACTGCCAACTGTAGTTGATTGGCTGATCTTAAAGTACGGGATGGTTGGTAAAAGGAGAAGAGATCTTGAAAATGAAAAAATAAACTGTCGGCATTACAAAGATCTAAATTGTTTGACTTAAAAAGGCGTCCGTGCAGATCGCCTCTAATCCGTAAACCGCCATAACCACGGAAACTCACCCTACATAGTCGAGGGTCTAAACCTAAATTTGGGAATATTGATTGTATTTCGTGAGGTCACGAAGCCGTTTTATGTAGCTGGAACCAAAAATGCACACTTGCACTGGGTCAGATAAGGAACTCGATGCCAGAGACTGCTGACCAACTTGGAACAAGAGAAACGCCGCCATTTTTAGGCGGAGATTATCCTAAGGAAATAAATGTCGACACTGGCTAATACGTCAATACAATCGACAGAAAAACTAAATATACTTAACTTAATACAATAATTGGTGCGCAAAAACACTTTCCAACGGAAATGAACAAAATTGAAATTTCAGCTATTATTCACGTGTGATCTCAATGGCAAGAACGCTTGGAGTGAACTCCCCGAAGTGAAAACTCGCGAGACCAACGCGGTCACGAGGTCAGCTCGAATTACTGTCTATATGGGAAGTACCCATACGGGTTTATACATATACAGGATTTACTTCCTTAAGGTACCGAATAGCCCCCCCCCCCCCCCCTGTCTCCCTTGTCGTTGAAAATTGTGAATCCCTGCTAATAAACTTTCATATTTCAGAATGGAGACACACCATTATTGCTGTACTTACAAATGAAAGAATTAGATCCTGATGTAGTTGAAGCATTTTTAAGGTGTAATTCTGATGTATATGCCACAAACATTGTAAGTTGTTGAAAGTATTGTTATCTTTTCTATCTATGTATACCCCATATAATTTTGTACAAAAATGGTGGGAACTGGAATCCTGTGGGTTGCTTGTAGGCGCCTTTCCAACAGCACTTTCATTCATGTGGGCGTAATATGTTGTCGTCACTCCTATCCATCCCCCACATTAAAAACCTAAAAGCGAAATGTCTGAAAGCCCTCAACATATTGAGAGTATTATCAAATACTGACTGGAGAGCAGACCGTAAGGTCTTGCTCAGATTATATCGATCTTTAATAAGATCTAAACTTGATTATGGGTGTATTGTGTATTGGTCTGCCCGCGAGTCTTATCTCAAAGAGCTCGACACCGTACACAACCAAGGACTTAGGAGCATTTCGTACATCTCCAGTGGACAGTTTAGGAGCATTTCGTACATCTCCAGTGGACAGTTTATACGTCGAGGCGCATGAGCCCTCACTGCACAACAGACGTGATAAACTGGCCTTGCAGTATGCTACGAAAATTGCTTCTCTACCAAACCATGTTTCATTTAACACCATATTTAGACCATTACATGAGCATTTATATCTGTTAAAGACTAAAGTCATTCCATCATTTGGTATTCGCATACAACCCCTTTTGTCTGAGGCTGGTATCAGCCTTGACAGTATTGCGAATACCCCTTTCTTTGAGTCACCGCCATGGGCTATATCTCCCCCTATGATCGATCTAGATCTTACACAAAACAGGAAAACAGATACTAGTTCCACTGTGTTTCAAACTCTCTTCGGAGAAGTAAGGTCTTAATATGGTGAATATGCTCCTATTTACACGGATGGTTCTAAAGACGGTGATCGAGTAGCTTCGGCTACGGTGACGCCATCTGAGACCATTTCTGTATGTCTTCCACCTGCTGCTTCAATATTTACAGCTGAGCTCCAGGCCATTCTTCAAGCCTTGGAGTTCTCTTCAGCTTTAAAGCATATCATTTTTACTGATTCTTTGTCCTCGCTTCAAGCAATTAACAATAAACAGCTTGAACATGCATTAGTAGCAGATGTTTATCGTCTGCTACTATCGTACGAGCTCAGCAGCAAAGACGTCGTTTTCTGCTGGCTTCCCAGTCACGTTGATATAAAGGGGAATGATAAAGCAGATTTTGCTGCCAAAGCTGCTTTAGATCTTCCCCAATCACCATTTTTATTACCATTTCAAGATTTTAAATCCACAATAAATCATTTTATTTATGACCGCTAGCAACGGTCTTGGGATCTTGCAGACACAAACAAACTTCATCACATTAAGCCTCTCTTAGGAGATTGGCCAATTTTAGTGTATTATAAATGTTTCATTACCGAAAAAAGTAAAATATGCGACAACTCTTGTTGACTGCCGGACGATTTAGCTGCTGTGGGCGTATGTTTCCTTGCCTGGCAACCTATGATTTTAAATCGGATAATAATTGTGACCTCCAGAGGGACCACAAGCTAACACAAGGCGATTTTGCGTATAATTAGGGGCCATAATTCAGGAAGTTACGATTCCATATGCGCAAATATCGAATTGAACCAAGATCTTTGGGTTGTAACTATGCATTTCAAGTTTCATCAAAATCAAATTAAAATTGTGACCTCTACAGGGCCCACAACCTAGATAGGCCTATACCATTTTTTAACAGTATTTGCGTTCAAACGGCGGCCATTTTATATGGCAATTTTGGTCCGATTTTCCTGAAAATTGTACTCAACCTTCCTTAGAGTGTAACGGTGATATAATCAAACGATTTTTTTTAAATCGGATAATAATTGTGACCTCTAGAGGAACCACAAGCTAAACAAAGGCGATTTTGCGTATAATCAGGGGCCATAATTCAGGAAGTTACTATCCGATATGCGCAAATATCGAAAGGAACCAAGATCTTTGGGTTATATTCATGTATTTCAAGTTTCATCAAAATCAAATTAAAATTGTGACCTCTACAGGGTCCACAACATTGATATACCCTTTTTAACAGTATTCGCGTACGAACGGCGGCCATTTTGTATGGCAATTTTGGTCTGATTTTTCCGAAATTCGAACTCAACCTTCCTTAGGGTGTAACGGTGATATAATCAAACGATTTTTTTAAATCAGATAATAATTGTGACGTCCAGAGGGACCACAAGCTAAACAAAGGCAATTTTGTGTATAATCAGGGGTCATAATTCAGGAAGTTACGATCCGATATGCGCAAATATCGTAAGGAACCAAGATCTTTGGGTTATAACCATGCATTTCAAGTTTCATCAAAATTGAATTAAAATTGTGACCTCTACAGGGTCCACAACCTTGATATACCATTTTTTAACAGTATTCGCGTACGAACGGCGACCATTTTGTATGGTAATTTTGGTCCGATTTTTCCGAAATTCAAACTCAAACATTCCTTACGGTGTAATGGTGATATAAACGATTTTTCAAATCAGATAATAATTGTGACCTCCAGAGGGACCACAAGCTAAAATAGGTGATTTTTCGGATAATCAGGGGCCATTATTCAGGAAATTACGTTCCGATAGACGCAAATATCGGAAGTAACCAAGATCTTTGGGTTATAAACATGCATGACAAGTTTCATCAAAATCGGTTCAAAATTGTGACCTCTATAGGGTCCACAAGCTAAAAACGTGATTTTTCGTACAATCAGGGGCCATAATCCATGAAGTTTTGATCCGATACATGTCAATATCGAGAGCAGCCGAGATCTTTTCGGGGTGAACCCATATTTCAAGTTTCGTCGAAATCGGTTCAAAATTGTGACCTCTATAGGGTCCACAAGCTAAAAACGTTACTTTTCGTACAATCAGGGGCCATAATCCATGAAGTTTTGATCCGATACATGTCAATATCGAGAGCAGCCGAGATCTTTTCGGGGTGAACCCATATTTCAAGTTTCCTCGAAATCGGTCAAGAATTGTGACCTGTAGAGAGTACACAAACAATTGTGGACGGACGGACAGGGGCGACGACATAATATGCCACATGAAAATGTGGGCGTATAAAAAAGTAGGGGATATTTGATTTTGGGGGCATAATACTAAAATATGCAAATTACTACGAAAAAAGTCACTATAGAACCTAACAGAAGAAACATTTCCAGTTACATGTGACGCTCAAACGCACCAATAGCTACCGCATGGAATGCAGGTGATGCTTGGGATCATCATGGGGGTCCAACCCAAGATTTGCACGACTCTGACTTTGAATGTTACAGTCGTTGTGGCATTGAATTCCAGGGTGGAAACATCAGTTTAATTGTTTTAGTGACCAGAAAACAAATTTTGATATGCGTCGGCTTAACCAAAATGAAAGGTTACGTGCCCTTGTCATGCTTCATATCGGTACAACACAGGCGGTTGTAGCGCGGAGGATGAATGTTTCTCAGTCTGCCATAAGCAGACTATGGTCCAGATAACGTGATACACAATCTGTACAGGACAGACCACGCTCAGGTCGACCAAGGGCGACAACTCAAGCCCTGTATCGATTTATCCGTACCTTGGCCTTGAGAAATCGTGTCATCACAGCAAATCAGATCAGCGCTCGTCTTCAAACAGACACTGGTGTGAGAGTGGGTGGCCAGACCATTCGGAATCGACTGCATAGGGGTCACCTTCGCGCCGACGTCCTCGCGTGATCCCTTGTTTGAGAGATCATCACATTCAGGCAAGACGTCGTTGGTGTAGGGATCGTCAACACAGGGATAATCGACGCTGGAGCAATGTGATGTTTTCAGATGAGTCAAGGTTCACTGTTGATTTTTTGGACAGACGTAGGAGGGTGTGGCGTCGTCGAAACGAGCGCTTCCAAGACGTTAACGTCATCAGACATGACTGATTTAGGAGTGGTTCTGTTATGATGTGGGGAGGCATCACTGTTGCTGGAAGAACGGTTTGTTTGTTTAAACATAGTTTAATTTATTGTACTATAGAACATAAATAAAGTACAAAAGGATTGGGACAAAAGTTACGAAAACTTACCGATGCCCTCTCCACATACATTGTAATTGACAGCTATGATAGTACAATTGAAAAGAACATACAAAAACGGAGGATATAGATGTTATAATAGATAGTTAAAATCCCATTATAAAGAAATTCTTAGATATTTGGTTTAAGAAAGTAAATTTTCCGACATGCTCACTGGGGAATTTAGTATCTGCTTTTGAAATTTAATATGAGTAATCACCCTTGCGAATAAAAATCGAAATCGAAAGTTTGAAGGGGAAACTCACAAAGTAGTAGTATTACGTACACAAAAATAAACAACAACAACAATCAACACATTTTTACAGTTGTGCAAATAGATAGTTAAAATCCCATTATAAAGAAATTCTTAGATATTTGGTTTATGAAAGTAAATTTTCCGACATGCTCACTGGGGAATTTAGTATCTGCTTTTGAAATTTAATATGAGTAATCACCCTTGCGAATAAAAATCGAAATCGAAAGTTTGAAGGGGAAACTCACAAAGTAGTAGTATTACGTACACAAAAATAAACAACAACAACAATCAACACATTTTTACAGTTGTGCAAATAGATAGTTAAAATCCCATTATAAAGAAATTCTTAGATATTTGGTTTATGAAAGTAAATTTTCCGACATGCTCACTGGGGAATTTAGTATCTGCTTTTGAAATTTAATATGAGTAATCACCCTTGCGAATAAAAATCGAAATCGAAAGTTTGAAGGGGAAACTCACAAAGTAGTAGTATTACGTACACAAAAATAAACAACAACAACAATCAACACATTTTTACAGTTGTGCAAATAGAAAAACAAAACAAAAATGAAACTACACTACGCATACTTATAAATTGAACCTTTTAGTTGATTTAATATATTTTTGTACTTGATTAAATATATAAATGTTACTGTCAGTATTTAATCTAGAATCAACCCAAAGAAGTATATTTAAGGTTATGGTGGTGAAGCTACGTATAGAATTGAAAAGTTCATTTCTTTCAAAATCAAACAAATTACATTCCATAAGATAGTGTTTTGCGTTTTCTGATGACGCGCCACAAGAACATTCAGGATTTTCAATTAAATTTATCCGAAAAAGATCTGAGTGGAGGGAACTGCACCCATGACGAAGTTTTGTGTGTAAAACACACAACTTTCTATTACCACTCGCATAATAATTTGGAGTCTTTATTATCTCGAATCTCTCAGACAATTTTATTTTGAAAGTTTTGATATTTTCTATTTTCTTTGTTGATGAATCCAATAAGTTCCAGTCTCGAATTGTTGACGGAAAGAATGAATTTTTATATAATGATGTTCTACAGAAGGGTAAGGAAATATGATCACTATTTCTTAAATTATATCTAAGTGTGTTTCTTTCAAAAGCATGGATAATTTCTAGTAAGTATTGGGGTGCGTTATTGTTTAATATTTTATGTAGGGTGGTAAGGTTTTACATGTTGTTGCCGGGCGTGTTACAGGCCAGTACTACCGGGACAACATCTTGGCAGTCCATGTTGTGCCGTTCGCACGACGTCATGGCCGCCGTTTCATCTTCCAGGATGACAACGCAAGATGTCGCAGGGCCAGGATCGTTACAGGCTACCTCCAACAACAGAACATCACTACATTACCTTGGCCAGCACTGAGTCCCGACCTCTCCCCCATCGAGCATGTCTCGGACATGCTTGGACAGAGGTTATGTCAACCTCAACAACGTCCTGCCAATGTCCAATAACTTGCTGCTGCGTTGCAACAGTAATGGGACAATCTGGACCAAAATGACCTTAGACGTCTCATTAGGAGTATGCCACGTCGGATGAATGCTTTTTTGGCAAACAGAGGAGGATTTACCCGTTACTGACTTTGTTGTGATGCTGTGGTAACTTTGCTGTTTGACCCCGGGTATTATTTTACCCTTATAATGGTCAGTCTGTGCCTTACTTAGTCTAACGATCATTTGGAATAAATCGATGAATGTGAACTTCATTTCATTTTGTCATTTGTTTCTTCGTCAGTTTCATTAGGTGACTTTAATAACACTTAAAAATCAAATATCCCCTACTATTTTGAATAGTATAGTATATAAGTTTGTAGTACCAAGGTTGTGGTTTATCTAGAGGTCACAATTTTTTTTTCGATTTTCCAAATGTCATTTTGCTACAAAAAAAGTCTTATACCTTGGACATATTTTATCAAAGGGTGGAATTATGGTTGACATAACTTAAACTAAGGCGGTACAAACTTTTCTACAGCCGAAAAATGTCAGTGAGGTACGAGGCTTTATCGGGTTATGTAGCTACTATAGAACATTTGTGAAGAACTTTGCACCAAAAGCTGCGTCACTAAACAAACTTCTTTGCAAAGACGAACCTTTTAAATGGACAGCGGATATGGAAGAAGCTTTTCAGAATTTAAAGGATGCCTTATTATCACCTCCAATTCTAAACTTCCCAGATTTCAATAAAGAATACATTTTATACGCAGATGCCAGTTTACATGCTATTGGATACATTTTTGGGCAGAAGAATGGAGCAGGACAGGAAGTGGTAATATGTTATGGAGGAAGATCAATGAATGAAAGAGAAAGGAAATGGCATATTACAGAACAAGAATGTCTGGCTTTAGTAGGAGTCAAACAGTACCAGGTTTACCTTGCCAACACAAAATTCCAAATATTTACTGATCACATTGCACTCTCCTTCATTAAAAGCATGGAATGTAAAACGGGAAGATTACTTCGATGGTCATTGTTCCTCCAAAGCTACCAGTTTGACATTACACACAAAGCAGGGAAGACCCATGATAATGCTGATGCCTTATCCAGAAGACCTTATTCTGATGAGGAAAGTTATGAGACGATGTGTGACAATGTTGCAAGTTTAGTGGCCAAAAAGAATTTGAGACATGGTCAGAAAACAAAACAACACAAAAATTCACCTAGCGGTCAGACCAAAACAGTGGATAAACAAATGTCAACTGCAGAATAACTGCAACAGGATCCAGTAAGCACATTTAAAGAAGTTCTGGCTATTTCTCTGCCTCAATTACAAGAAGCACAAGCTGCAGATCCCCAATTACTTCAGTACATCAAGTTTCTGCAGGATGATATCCTACCAGATGACCAGAAAATTGCTAATAGGATTCTTAATGAGCAGAGCTTTTACCAAATCGCTGATGGCATCCTATATCATTTATTCTCGCCCGAGGGAAAAGGAACAAGAATCGAGAGAGAGGTAAAACAATTATGTATTCCGCAACACATGCGAGATGACATCATGAAAGCCCACCATGATTCCCTTGGACATCAAGGACAAGACAGAACACAGAGGGCAATCCAGTTTAAGTATTTCTGGCCACGGATGTACTCTGAAACTGAATATTATGTCAAATCATGTGAAGTGTGTCAACCAGCAAAACCATATTACCACAAGAAACCAGCAACGCTAATACCCCTCCCTGTAGAATCTACCTTCAGCAGAATTCACATGGATATCATTGGTCCATTAAAGAAGTCAACAGAAGGATACACATCAATTTTGCTGGTCGTCTGTCCTTTCTCGAAATGGATTGAAGCATTACCCTTGATATCAACAGGAGCATCTGTAATTGCCAAGATTCTTTTTACAGAAATAATTTGCCGCTATGGGACATCAAGGGAAATCTTGACAGATAGAGAGCAAAACTTCATGAGTAAACTTATGGTAGAATTGTGAAAATTACTTCACATCAAAAAGCTTACTACTGCAAGCTATAGGCCTCAAACCAATGCAGCATGTGAACAGATGAACCAAACTATATACAACACTCTACAAGCCTATATCAAACCAGACCAGTCTGATTGGCCAGATGTTCTTCCAGCAGTTCTCATGGCATATAGAGCAACTCCAGCAACAGAATCTACCAATCTAAGTCCATTCCAAATGTTGTTTGGCAAAGAGCATACTCTCCCAATAGATATCGAACTGCTACCAGTCGAAACATTAGGCAGCAAGGATGCTTAACAACATTATGAAATAATTACACAAACCTTAGAGATTGTGAAAGATATTGCAAGGAAAAACATAACTGCAGCTCAGAAGAAGTATCAGCATGATAAGAAAGCTAAAAAAAAATCCAAGTTTAAGGAAGAACAAATGGTGTGGTTATACTGTTCTAGGACTGAAACCGGATTCATTAAGAAACTCCAAAGGAAATGGGTTGTATCCTATTATATCTGATTGACCTGGAGAATAATACTTATAAACTTTGTCGGAATGCAGATCACCAACTCGTTAAGTCACAAGTCCATGCCGATCGCTTACGTCCTTACATTGATCCTTCTAAAAGGCCAACAAATACAATTAAAAGTGATGAAATTTTGAACCCGGAGGAAATAAATTCAGATATTTCTCAAACTACAGATGCACACCCATCTACTACCAACCATTATCTGCGAAACACAACGGAGGGTCAGAATCCAAATAACCCCACAAGGTCTAATACACAAGATGATACCAATATCCCTAATACATGTATACCTGATAAAAACAAGACAATGACCCAACCACACACCAAATTTGAGGAAGATCATATTGTAAAAATTTTGCAATCTTCTTAACATCGTGGTCTGTTTTGGTATAAAACTAGATTAAAGAACATTAAAGGACCACAATAGATTATTCGCGATGTATTGCCCCAAGATCTGGTAAGACAAATTCATGCCACAAAAACACAAAAAGGCTTTGTAAAAAAAGACATGCATAAAACGCTTTATTTTATTTTTGGTATAAGCTGCTATGTGGGTATCTAAGACTGATCACACTATTAAATTCTGTCATATGACTATCATTATTTTTTTCTTCTAATTTTTATCCCTATACTTACTTAACTACATTAGTAATTTTATTTAATCCTTTAATTTAATTTTATTTTACTAAGTACCATGACTTATTGTAATTAGATGGTTTTATTAATTTCCCATCTAAATATGTATGATTGGCAGTATGGCTTTAATTATATACATGAATTAGTTCAAATCTTGATTGCTTTGATTAATTATTTTGCTACCACACTAAATTAATTGTAATACTATTTTTATTGTATTTATATTCCCTATGACTGTGATGATGTTTAATTAGCAAAATATGGCCTTTCAAGATTAAGACCTTGACTTATCTATTAGTCACATTATGTAGGCAGCATGGCCTAAATCATATTTAAGTAACACAAAGGCTGAAGGGTTCAATTACCGTTACTTATTTTGTTACCTTATTTTAGTCAAATATATTGTTATGACTTTTTGTAAACTTTTTTTAAAATATATTGATATAGTTCATGTGGTGTTGGCTGTGTGGCCTTACTCATGTATACATGTATGACAATAGCTCAAATATTTATGTCGAGGGCGCCATCGTTTCCGGGGGGGGGGGGCATGCCACCAGGGTCTGTCTAGACTCTAGAATTCCCTTTGTGTGGTTAAGTTCATTATGGGTAATACCTTAACTAGTAGTCTAATAAGAATGAGACTGAAGGCAATAATGTGTCCTAATAGTAATATTTTAATACATGTATATAATTAATATTATAATCTTCTATGTCTATAATCTTCTTGTATTCTATTAATATTTTAATCTGTTTCTAAATTGTTGTGTTTAAGTTAATTGTAATATAGGTATCTAGGGGTTACATCTTCAAAAATATAAATAGGAAGATGGCCCCATGAAATAGGCAGGTTAGGTAGTAGACAGTGAATAGACTACACTTATAGTTATGCCAACTCTTGATTTTATACTTCTTTAGTTGAACATAATGTTGTAGTTATTATGCCACCTTGTAAATTGTGTGTTATGGTTGTTAATGCTGTATCTACATAAAGTTTATTATTAGCTTAATCAAGTGTTATGATATGTGAATAAGAAGATACCTCTTTATGATGAATATGCAACAGAACTAGGACCAAGCTGGTTACAGAAACATGATTAGACAGGAAACTACAAGTAGTGATAGTACGATCACCTTTAACAGTATTACATAGTTGATAGGCCTGGAGGGAAAAAACAGATAGTGTGGGTACTTCCAAATGGTGCGATTGGGAAGTTAAGGGTTGGTGCCTGAATTGTTGTTGGCTAATAATAATAATAATAATAATAATCGCGTCATTTTACAAATTAGGCTTGAAGCCTTTTTCTAATTTGGCCCTTGGCACAGATCGTGCGAATGATTTCGATCATTACTGCAGGAAGAAACCGAAGAACTCGGGGGAAACCTGTCTGATCGGACGGGAGACCGAATATCCCTCTCACTGCTGTTGCTGGTGGTTGAGCTCGAATTTCTAGAAAATCGGACCATAATTGCCAGACAAAATGGCCGTCGTTTGTACGCGATTAGTGTAAAAATATGGTATATCAAAGTTGTGGAGGTACGAATTAACTAAGTGGATCCAATCTTTATCATGTAATTTATATACGTGATGACAGATTGAGAGCAAGGGCTCACCAGCTTGTTCTAGTTATTAAAGTGTGGTAGAGTGATTTTAATTAGTATATGGGTATTTTAAAGGGACTGTCCCGAATTGAACAGAGCATCAAAAATAAAAGTCCGAGTACGTATAAAATTTCAACGCCAAAATATTGAAGAATGGTGTATATGCCCTGACTCAAAATTTCAGCTCGAAAATATTGAGTTGTTTAGACGTGAGCGTTAAAACAGCTTATCCGGACACGTAGCCCTTTTAAGATTCCGGGTCAATTCTTTCGTTGGGTGACACAATAATCGATTCCCGTTCATTTAGAGGTCTACACAGCCAATATTCCATGTGCTGTACTTGATAACAAAAGGTAAATTTCACCGACACATTATTTTTTTAAATTAAAAGTCTGGTTTTATGAAATCACCGCATGATACAGCTTGGGACACCGGACTCAATTTCAAGATGAAGACTGGTGGGTTTAATTGTTTGAAAACGTATCACATAATTGGGTTAATTGCTCAGCCCTAAGGTAGGGGATTTGAAGGGATTTTAACACAATATGAAGCATTATCGGGATTACCCTTTAATATGATCACAATACTAATGTAATTTTAAGTAATATGTCACGCATCAATGCATCTATAAACTCTCCTGTTCTGTACACTCTTCTTAGGTAACCAGTGAGTTTGAGCTTATCATCTGCTCACTGGGATCCAATTTTCACCTTTGACCCAAAGGTTTCTTGGATTTGTAATTCCTATCTCCTTACTGTAGCCATCAAATCATATCAGTAATTGCACAGATTCAGGGTCATGATTAATAGCCTGATCTGTGCGTGATTTCCATGTGGGTCTTATGAAAGAGACTCTACCAAGCCCTTAAGACCAGGTATCATTAGGTTCCAGACATATCATTTGAGTTCACAGAGACTGCCGCTGACAACGCCTTGCTTCTTTAGATGACCATGTGATGTAGACTTTTACATGGTAACAATATGTATCCAATTTAATATAAAATGTAGAAGCGAACTGATGTATTGTTATTCCTTGTAAGACAAACTTCTTAACTACTGAGGTAGTAAAAGAAAATGCACAACATGAAAAGGAATCCCAGAAAGAGGATTACAAAAAATAGTTGATCAGAAGGCTACTAAGAGATGTAGCAGAAGAGAATAGGCGTCACACGTTGGATGTGGGGAGATTTGCTGGTGCCTCTCCACATCTAACCAGCGACTCGTAGTACGCATAGTGCTGCATTATATACATAACCAAATTAATTTATTTATTTCTCCTTTTATTTCAGGAAGGTTGTTACCCTTTGGAATTGGTTACTATAAAACAAAACATTCCCAAATCTGTGAAAGATGTTTTTATGAGATATGTTGTAAGTATGATTAGTTCAACACATTCACAAGAAACATTGTAGAAAAAACATAAAATTGGATTTTCCAGGGCATTAACAAGGCCATTTCTTAAAAGAGTGCATAAAGAAAGTAAATGCATCAAATAGAAGAATCCCATTTGATTCATTTTACTGACGCGGCTATTCTTCCGAAGAGGCGTAACAATTGTTTTACCCTATTCTTACAATGGCAATGTAGTATTAAGTTTTTGCATTGTGTATGTTGGTTAAACAAATAATCTACAAAGACTATGATACAGGACTAGATCTGTGAACAGACGCTGAATTCATTTAGTTGACCAAACTAATCCCTAGTTGACTTTTACGATAACCATGAAACAATATTAATTTCTTTATTTCACCCAGGTGACCTGTTTTAACCTCACTGAAAGGGTAGAACAATTTACCCATATCCACCAAAATCTACCCAAATCCATCCAAATATACCCAAATCCACCATTATTTCAACTTATAAGATAATAATTTATATCGATTTTTGCCAAATTGTCATATTTAATTTACAGTCGTAACATGCGGCTCATTAAATCACAAAGACAGCCACCTAATCTGAAACGTCTTTTAACTAAAGCAAACTTCAATTCATCTATCACAAGGACCGGCTTTTATGTATCGAAATGCGCGGATCTTCGATGCAAATGTTGCGACCATATAACACCAAATAACAAATATAATTTTCATAACTCTACCTTTAGCGTCAATGACAATATGAATTGTGACACAAAAAATCTCATATATGTCTTGACTTGCAAGGGTTGTGGGTTTTTTTATATTGGGGAGACATCCAATCATCTACGGGATAGGGTTCGCAACCATCGGCGGGATTGTAATATTGAATATGGGCCCTTATTTGTAAATCGACACATCTTTAAATGTGCGAAACACTTACAAGTTAAATTTCAAATTTTCCCTTTTTATAAAATGAAAGTCGATGACACCACGAAAAGGAAATCAATGGAGAATCATTTTATTAAAAAATACGCTCCTCGACTTAATAGTCATTAAGTAACAATTGACCATTAATTTCATTTATTAATAGTCTTAATCTATCCCGTTAATATCTATCATTCATTGTTTCTAAATTGTATTGTACCCAATAAGCAACCGATTAACACGCGTGTATACATGTTTTCTGCTTGTTACCTATATACTATGTAACCATAGACAATGGTAACTATAGCCACTTAAAACCACAGTGTTACTATGTAAATATAAATATGTATAAATACACTATATTGTCCATCTATATGTTATGACATTATTTTATGAATAGTCCCAAGACGGACGAAAAGTACTTTAAAATGTTAAAATGTTATTAAACCAGTGTTGAAATCAGTTTGTGTCGGCATACCTTTTTATCTATTCATCATTTACCGTGAAACAAAGTAGTACAACTTTGCGGTTGTGCTAATAATTTTGGATATATATATATATATATATATATTTAAAAGATTCTAAATTCAACTCTCAGGTTTATATACCAAAAATACTAAGATTTGGATGGAAAGACTATATTTTAATTACAATTACATATTTGCCAAGATCTTTCGGCCTTACGGCGTCTTCAGAGCTATGAAGACGCCGTAAGGCCGAAAGATCTTGGCAAATATGTAAATGTAATTAAAATATAGTCTTTGGATGGAAAGACTATATTTTAATTACAATTACATATTTGCCAAGATCTTTCGGCCTTACGGCGTCTTCAGGGCTATGTAAAAAAGACAATAACGTCGCTTAGTTACATAATAGCGCGGCGTCAATAAGGGGACATAACTCCAATATTCCTTAATCAGGGGACATAACTCCAATATTCCCCAATGAAAGGGGTAATTTTATAATCAGAATGATTTTCACTTCAATCGGCGGTTCAGTTTAGGAGAAAATAACTCTATCAGTCTGTTCTCTTTGGCCTCCAATATTTGTTCATTTATGAAATTTAACTTTTATATTGGCGCGACTGACCTGCACAGGTCCCAGATACTCCACCAAGAAAACAGGACAATTCTACTTCTTATAAAACAAGTCTGTATCTATTTCACCAGTATCCGATAAATGGACTTCAACATCTAGTATACTCAATTTAGATTTGCCTTTTTCCATAGTGAATTTGAGTGATGTATCCAATGAGTTTAATATTTCATGGATTATTTCCAACTCGTTTTCATCTGACTGGATATTGAAGCAGTCGTCTAGAAATCGTTTCCAAAATTCTTCTAGATGTTGTCGTTGACTGAGTCCGAGTCTAATCTCTACGGCGTTGTATAACACTTCTAAATAGCCAAGGGACAGTGTAGCGTAGGTTGGTGCCACTTTGGTTCCCATTGCTACCCCTTTGACCTGACTGTAATATTTTCCATCAAAATAGAAGATATTGTTCTTAATCACTAGGTCCAAAGCCTCAAGAGTGAACTTGGATGCAAATTTCATCTCTGTGCTTAGAGATCCAATATGCTATAGCCGTATTTCCTAGTTTTGAATCAATATTAATAATTTTACATAGCCCTAAAGACGCCGTAAGGCCGAAAGATCTTTGCAAATATGTAAATGCAATTAAAATATAGTCTTTCCGTCCAAATCTTAGTATTTTTGGTATATATATATATATATATATATGTATTAACATTTATAAAGCGCCACCTTCCACAAAACGTGTTTAGATTCGCTGTAAAATACAATTAAATAAAATATGTAATAAAAATAAATATACATATAGGAAAACTAAATAAAGCTATAGTAGTAAAACATAAAATGGTAGCTAAAAATAAAATCTGATATCACAAATGGGTTTTAAAAGAATTATAAGTTAAAAGATTTCTTAAACAAAAACATTTCAAGAAGTGACTTAAAAGACGATAAATTTGTGCAGCATCTTATATTAAAAGGTACAGAATTCCATAATTTGGGTGCCTGGACGGTAAAAGATCGATCTCCAAAAGATAAAAGTCTTGCTGATCTATTTACAAGTAAAAATGATCAGATGAAGAGCGCAGAGTGCGACTCGGTGCGTGAATTTCTAAAAGTGAAGATAAATAAGGTGGTGACATATCATTTAAACATTTAAAAGTTAAAAGGAGGATTTTAAATTCAATTCTAAAAATAATCGGTAATCAATGGAGTTTCAGTAGAATAGGAGTAATCTGGTCATAAATTTACTTCCGGTGATAAGCCTTGCTGCTGAATTTTGAACTTTTTGTAATTTGTTGGTGATGCGTAAAGGAGTGCCAATCAACAAAGAGTTACATTGATCTAGACGAGAAGTGATCAGAGAATGAACAAGAGTTTTGACAGATGAAGTTGGGAGATTTTTCTGGATGCGGGCTATTTGGCGGAGATTAAAATAACATAATTTACAAGTATTATTTACATGAGGCTCCCTGGTTACATATTTATCAAATATAACTCCAATATTTCTAGCAGACGGGACTGGTGATATTACATGTGAACCTATAGATACAGATACATTATAATTGACTTTGCTTATAAGATTATTTGAACCCAACAGAATATATTCAGTTTTATCTTCATTCAGTTTAAGAAAATTATTACTCGTCCAACACCGAATTTCTTCAACACAACATTCGAGTTTGGCCTTACTGATATTAAAACTATTATTAACAGTTGGTTTAAAAGACAAATATAGTTGAGTGTCGTCTGCATATAAGTGGAATTCAAGACCATGCCTGCGAACGATTTTGGATAACGGAGTGGTATAGGATTGGACCTAACACTGACCCCTGCGGCACTCCACACCGAAGACCTTTGGGAGATGATGTTTTATTATCTACGATGACGGATTGTGACCTTTTTGTTAAATATGATTTTAATAAATCTACAGCTAGATCGGTAATCCTAAAATCAGTGGATAAAAGGTTAAATAAAACAGTGTGGTCGATGGTATCAAACGCAGTAGACAGGTCTTAAAGAGTCCTTAACTTGCGTGAGATAAGATAAAGTTTGTAAAATTTACTGTACCACTCTTGGTCTTGAGACAATCCTCAGATCTCATAGAGGTCAGAACCTTGATTTTTCTCTACGATTTCTACCTGAAGAACAGCCCCTTGAAGTTTTCTTGCGTTTAATTATATCACATGTTAGATTTGTAAGGGTATCACAATCTGCTTTACTTAAAATATTGCTGTGATATTTAGACAAAAGTTGATCCCTTTTGTAGGTTATGTGAGTTAACATCATGAGTAGTAAACACCATAGAAATGTTAACTCCAGTGACAGTCTGCACAAAAACAATGATTTCATGTTTCATTAGTCACTAATAACTGCTTAGAAAATTTAAAACATCAAATATTTTCAAAGTACACGAAATTTTACCATCCAAGTCACACATATGAAATCCTCAGTTCTTTATAAATATCTTGGTATAACTTTTGACACTTACAACTTAAAATAAAAGGTAAAAATTAACCTTTTCTTACAAAGAAGTGAAGGCAGCCATAAGCGCTCAACACAACTCGTCATAATATTTTGTTGAAAAATGTCTTATACATGGTCTATAAGACAGTTTATCCTACACTTGGCCCTCACATTTTATCAAATCACACATATCAATGGTGTTTGTTAACATCAGGGCCCGATTCCTAGAAAATTCTTAAGCACGTTCTTGTGCTTAGATTTTATTAGACATTGCATTTAAGTAAACTTACCTTATTTTGTGTTCCCAGAAAATTCTTAAGAACAGTCTTGTGCTTAGTTTTTAAGTAGACTTCATTGTAAGCACAAGAACGTTATTATGCGTTCCAAGAAAAAACTTAAGCACAACATTATTCTTAAACGTAGCCAATCTAAGCACAAGTCCCAAGCAAGGTATAGGGCTTGCTTACCAACCTTAAGTCTGTTTCTGCTTTAAAAAGATGGCTGACCGTAGAGTTATTCGACGGCATTTCCGACACCTTTTGATACGAAATAGACAATAACAAGGCAGAGTAAATCCTTCTCCAAAAGAAATTAAAATTTCGCATCTAGGGCCTACCCTGAAACTAATTTATTTATTTGCCAATTTTGTAAACAATAGGCTACAAACACACAGGCTACTTTAAGATCAGGCGCTGTCACAATTGTTCAGTTCGTTTGTGTGCGACTTCGTTTTTTTATATTTTAGCACATTTTATAATAATTATGTGTATAGGGGACATGTCAAATGCATCTAAATCAACCACAATAAAGCGGACGACAAATTTATGGCGTAATTCACATAATACCAAAGTTGTTTTTATGACACTAAAGCAGACGACAAATGTATGACGTAATTCGCATACCAAAGTTGTTTTTATGACGTTAAAGAGCATCGTAGTCTCAGTGTATGGTAAGCATTACTAGTAACAGTGTGCTTAGACTTATACTTGACCTGTGCTTACGTAAGAATGGTATTGAGAATTTTCTAGGGACGGTATTTTTATAAGATTCTTACGTAAGTAAAAGTGAAGCATGACTTTGTGCTTACTTTAAGAATTTTCTAGGAACCGGGCCCAGCTGCCAGTTTAGTTTTTAAAATATTTTGTGGGGGTGGGTAAAGAGCATGTTGTTCACTACTGAAGTTATATGTATCAGTAGGCCCTTTTAGAGGCCCTAAGCTTATTTTACGTTTGGTTTTTTTTTATAAAAAAGAATACATCAAGAATGTTATATTTTATTTGAGGTGTAATCACCAAAAACATTCATATGTATTTTAAAGAATATGGAGGGCAAAACTACGAGTAATTACCGCCACCCAATTATATTGAAGGGCAAATACATCAAGATTGTTTCGGATAATGGTTATAAATAAATAAAATTTTACTACCTTCGAGTAATTACCTCCACCAAAATATTTTTACGTATAACAACCACCGACCATCGTGTTTATTTACTGAGGATCAAATACTTTAATATATTAAATATAGAATTTTACAAAGGATGTTATAAAATCACAATTATTCTTTAAAACACGAGCGACTGCTCTATATAAGTGACTGAAGCGGCGAGCGATAACAGACACACGGCTAAATTTCTGCTCACTCATAATTCATTCAAAGACTAACAGTTGTTATATGGGACTGTAAGAGGATATCTGACAATTCAATAAAGTAATTGAATGTCAGTAGATAAGAGAACACGAAAGAAAAACACGTCCTGTGGGGGTCGCCGAGGAATGACTGTCGAGGGACTAGCCTATGCCCAATAATAGAAGGAAACGACCTATGCGTACTGAACGATGAGAGCCCTACTTTTGTCGGAGGAAATGCCTCCACCTTCGCACCTAGATGTCACGTTCTGTACGCTTGCTATGGCAAACCGCTGCGACTGGTAAGTACACGAAAATGAAACACTTGGCAGTGATCATCTCTTGATAGAACTCTGCATTCAGGTTGAAGCAACCAGGTGAGTCTATAACGGGAGACCCAATTGGATAATGAAAGAAGTTGATTGGGTCAAATTCCGTGTAGGCTGCCTTGAGTTGAAGGAAGAAGACATCATCGACGTGAACGCTGCCAACATTACGAGGTATATTATAGGTGCCACAAACGACTCCATTCCAAAGACTTCTGGTGGGAAACCAAGGATTAGAAAACCTTGGTGGTCACTGGAATGTTAGAAGGCGGTTAACGAAAGAAGGAAGGCACTCCGCCTACGGAAACGCCACCACAATGAAGTCAACCACCAAAACTACCTAAAGTTAAAAGACGCTGCAAGAAACACCATAAAGAAGGCACAAAGTGGGTACTGGTTGACATTCTGTAATGCGTTGAATACAAACACGCAAACAGGTACCGTCTGGAAGAAACTAAACGCCATGAACGGGATTACAAGATGGCGTCACGATAAGATACAGTGAATTTCGCTGCGTGGATTTTTGCTCGTATATTAGTTCATACGAGAAAATAGTTCTGTTCCGGGTAAGAATGGACCGACTATCAAACTGACCAGCCCAGTTGAAGTGCCTGGTTATAAACCAACATCTAATCAATTTCAATTTAACCAGATCGCTTCCATCCATTGAAACATAGTGTTAACTGAAAAAAAAGAAAATTAGTTGTACATGTATACAGTTAGTATCTCCTGTGACAATACATATGTCCCCCTCCATAATAAAATATAATTCATAATGGCTCACTGTCATCCTTTAAATTTTAAATTAATAAAAAGACTTGCCTCATAAAATTATCATGTTAAACCAGGCACAGTGTGTACTAAAGGGAAATAACTCTTTTTAACACCATATTTATATTAAATTAAATTTTGCTTGTTATGAGTATGTAATATCACTGATAATCTTCTCAAACTATATCACATGTATTTCAATCAAATTGAATAACAATTAATGAGCATTATATTGTGTTTATTATATCATGAAATCAACAATAGAACTAGTTACTACTTTGGTAATTGTTGCAAAAGTTTAAAAATCCGCTTATTATAGTAAATCAGAAAATATCATCATACTACATTCTTTAAAGCGGTCATCTGTATTGTAAAAAATATATCTAAAAAGTTGACAGGCCCACTTACAAGTTATTGTATTTGGCTATTTACAAGGTTACTAGAAATGTTATATTAACTGTAAGTGTTAACTGTTTTGTTATGTTAAATAGTAACTTCAGAACTACTGTTATTAAATATCAAAATAGTTTATACGTAAAATACTAACCCTTATTATTAGCCAGTATATTACTATTGTGCATATCCATGCCAACTGTCTTCTATTTAGCCTACTCACCTAAAAATAAAAGAAAAGGAAAAAAAAACACTAAAAAGTTACGATTATAGAAACTGCAAAAACCTGTGAACTGACAAATTCTGATCTTACTATAACGCCAACAATAGTTAATGTTTCTAAAATACTATGCAAGCTTTTAGACAGGAGGACAGTTCCCAACAAATCCAACTACATAATACATCTGAAGCACATGGTAATTTTTAAATGACCCAGTATGTGTCAATCTGACGCTAAACCGCCTTTTCTCTCTTCCTCTGTACCAAAACATTTACAGTTTTAAATTTACAATTTAATACCTGTTGATTGAAGCCCCTATGTCTGAAAATAGAATACCAGATTATAGTCTTCTCAACGTATATCCCATGTATTTCCATCAATCTGAAAAACAATTAATGTGCATTATGTTGTGTAAAAGTGTGTCTATTATATCATGAAATCAACAATTGAAAAAGTTAATGCCCTGGTAGTCCCTGCAAAAGTTTGTAAATCCTCTTATTATAGTAAATCAGAAAAAATCATCATACTACATTGTTGAAAGTTGTCATTTGTATTGTAAAAATATATCTAAAATGTTCACTAATACTTGTAAGTGTTATTAACTGTAAGTGCTATAAACTGTAAGTGTTATAAACCGTTATGTTGTGCTAAGACTATTTGCTTTATGTAATTGTATGGTACTTACAGGGTTACTAAAATGTTATATTAACTGTAAGTGTTATTAACTGTTTTGTTGTGTTAAAGAGTATTATGTCCTAATATAATAATACATATTGTACCCAAAGGTAATTTAAAAACTGGATAAAAAGTAACCTCAGAAAAAAAACGAATAACATTGAAACAAGGTGTCTTCTATCAGATAGCATTGGAGTTTATATGTAAAATACTTACCCTTATTATTAGCCAGTATATTACTATTGTGCATATCCATGCCAACGGTCTTCTTTTTAGCCTGCTCACCTAAAAAAGAAAGAAAAAAAACACCCCTAAAAAGTTATCATTATAGAACCTGCAAAAACCTGTGAACTGACAAATTTTTATCTCCTACTAAATGTTTAAGTATGGCTTGGTACAACGTCATTTAAATTAATTACTGACAATTAAGGTATACAGCTTCGTAAATGTGCTAACTCTCCTAAATATCTTCAAATGTATGTGTACACCACATTGTCTACATTTAACTCTTGAGCAGGTAGTCTAAGGTTAGTTTCAATAAGATACCAACAATGCTGAAAACTTTAGACTTTAGTTATAAGGGTTAAAGGCTTATATCAACAAACTGCAAACTTTTAGGTGTCACTAACAGCAACTGAACTTACTCACCTTCTAAATTAGCCGTTATTTCTACTGTCGCTTGATGTGCCATGCTCTCAATTCTCTCATCCAGCCAACGGTATATCACGTGACCCGTGCATTCGCCCAACACAATATCGTGGTTAATTCATTTTTTTGGTTTGGGGTGGTGTTGTCGTTTGCTGTTTGTTTTTTGTTGGTCTTTTTAGGGGGAGGGGGGGGGGGAAATCTTTGGTTCTTTTTTTCTATCTAACATTCAACGCACAGCGCCGCATCAATACCGTTCCGTGATTATTGACGTTTTATTTGTAAATATGTATATAGATGTGATTATCAATATTACTGTAAATATTTATATTTTTTTCTAACGTATGTAAATACTCAAAATTATTTTTAATGTACATCACCAAGTAATTATGTCTATTTTTCTGCTGTTTATAGTTTTGCGTGTTGTTGTTCATTTTTTCATTACGTCCCAAATATTATATCCATCTGAATATAAGGAGCCTCCGTCACAAAGTTGATATTTTAGCAGCTGAACTCTCTGAAAAATTTGACGTTAACCGAATCATGGCTCGAAAAATCAGTAGACATCAGCACATTATTACTAAGTTCTTTTCACGCACCTATAAGAAATGACAGGACGCATGGACAGGGTGGGGTTATCGTGGCTTACGTTCGCGACACACTTTCTGTGAAAAGAAGACCTGACCTGAAAGTCGACGGTACAGAGTGCATATGGTTACAATTAAATACCCCAAATAAAACTATTTTAATAGGTACATTCTTAGACCTCCAAGTTCTACTGCCGAACAAAACAATAAATTTTGTGATTCTATTGCCAAGTCAATATGCGATAATGTCGATAATTGTTTTATATTTGGCGATTTTAATATCGATTTTATGAGCTCAACGCAATCATTTTTACATAATGCAATGATACTTTTCGATCTTATTCAAGTAATTCATAACCCAACGCGATTGGAAACTACGGTAATAATTCACTTTTAGATTTAATTTTAACTAACTGTCCCAACTATATTAAAGAATCAGGCTGTCTAGATAATTTTTGTAGTGATCATTGTCCTGTGTACTGTCGACTTTCAAACTAACATGCTACAGACGAGTTATTTGGCACTATAACAACATTAACACCGATGAATTGCAACGGGACGTCATGGACACGGACTGGGAAAGCTTAATTAACATCGAATCAACAATACAGCTTGTGTCAACTTCACAAGTGAGCTGACAAGGCTAGCGAAAACATATTCCTAATAAAACAGTAATTATGAGACCCAAAGACCAACCATGGATGAATAATGCAATTCGTAAGTTGAGTAGAAAGAAAAATAAAATACATCAAAAGGCGGTTAAAAGAAATTTAGAATCAGATTGGCATAAATTTAGAACTATCAGAAATGAATATAAATAAATTCAATAATTGCAATAACTTTGGAAGCAAAAACTGGTGGGGCCTTGTCAACTCATTTATGAAAAAGAATCGTGCTGGCACTAGCAATGAACTACCCCCTCTGTCAGTAAACGGCACTACATATCACACACCATCCGACAAATGTAACTGCCTTAACGATTTCTTTATAAGCCAATCAAACATAGATAGTAAGAATGCACCACTTCCTGCACTAGAAAGAATACCCAATTCTCTAACTAATATTACCCTAAGCCAGAAGGAAGTTGAAGACATAATTACTACTATTGACTCCTCGAAAGCCAATGGACCCGATGACGTCAGCGGGAAACTAATAAAAACCGGTTTTATTACGCTAAAAGAGAGACACAGACGACATAAACTCAAATTCATTTATAAAATTATTAACGGCCTTTCTCCATCTTATCTTCATGATTTAATCTTGACAAAAAGCACTCATTATAATCTCCGAAACACATGCCTACCTGAATATAAATGTAAAACAAATATTTTCTATAATTCTTTCATAACATCATCAATTAGAGAATGGAACAAATTAAATGCAGACACCAAAAATTCGTTATCTCTAAATATTTTCAATTCGAAACTTATGGCTCCAGATTCAATACAACGAAAAATCTTTTCATTTGGATCCCGCACAAACCAAATTATTCATTCTAAACTGCATCTCTCTTGCAGCAATCTAAATGGACATAAATCTTTACGTCATATTTATGGCAGCCCATCCTGTAAATGTAGACATTTATTCGAAGACACTGAACATTTTTTATTGAATTGCTCCTTATATTCAGATACGCGTAACAATACAATAAATAACTTATCGACTATTCATCGAAATACTACAGTTTTATTGCACGGAATTGACGACGTAGATGACTTACTAAATATTTTTAAAACCGTCCACTCGTTCTTCGAAATCTCCAGACGGTTCCAGGGACAACTATAACCCTTCATTATAAATATAGTTTCACTATAATCACACTTGCACGTGTACATTGAAAACTATTTTAATTTTTTTGATTATTATGAAAATAATTTTGATTATTATGAAAATAATTTTGATTATTATGAAAATAATTTTGATTATTATGAAAATAATTTTGATTATTATGAAAATAATTTTGATTATTATGAAAATAATTTTGATTATTATGAAAATAATTTTGATTATTATGAAAATAATTTTGATTATTATGAAAATAATTTTGATTATTATGAAAATAATTTTGATTATTATGAAAATAATTTTGATTATTATGAAAATAATTTTGATTATTATGAAAATAATTTTGATTATTATGAAAATAATTTTGATTATTATGAAAATAATTTTGATTATTATGAAAATAATTTTGATTATTATGAAAATAATTTTGATTATTATGAAAATAATTTTGATTATTATGAAAATAATTTTGATTATTATGAAAATAATTTTGATTATTATGAAAATAATTTTGATTATTATGAAAATAATTTTTATTATTATGAAAATAATTTTTATTATTATGAAAATAATTTTGATTATTATGAAAATAATTTTGATTATTATGAAAATAATTTTGATTATTATGAAAATAATTTTGATTATTATGAAAATAATTTTGATTATTATGAAAATAATTTTGATTATTATGAAAATAATTTTGATTATTATGAAAATAATTTTGATTATTATGAAAATTTCTATGTTTCATTTTACTAAAATGTAAATACGTGTATCTATATCTGACAGGGAGACGGGTTTAATATAGGCTATGCCTGTTCCCCAATCCCTATTCAGATACAAATCTGAATAAAAATATTGCTTATAAAACAAAAAGGAATATAACAAACCTTGAAGCTGGAGATAAGTACGTTACCAATGGCAAGGAAAAGGTAGATCTACTTGCAAAAACTTTTGCAGACGCAAGCAAGTGAACCAATCGCCAGAGTTTTTGAAAAGGAAGGCAATGTTTTACTCTCAGCACCCTTCATTAGTAATTGAATCTATTGAAGTAGCTGACCCAATCAACCTACCCTTCTTTGAGGGAGAGTTAAATAAGGCTCTTTCCCTCAAGAAGGATAGTGCGGCTGGTGGGGACAAAGTAAAGTACTCCATGCTCACACTTCTACCTAGAAACACCAAAACGATACTACTTAACTTCTTCAACACATCATGGCTGGCAGGATAGGTACCTAAAGAATGGCGAAAAGCAAACATCACCCCTCCACTGAAACCGGGAAAAGAAAAGAAAAAAGCAGAGTCATATAGACCAGTAAGTTTGACATCCACACTATGCCAAACCTTCGGAAACAATGGTTAATATCCGTTTACAGTTCTATCTGGAGAGCAACCGACTGATCGACGAAAATCAAAGTGGGTTCAGGAAAGGACGTTCAACAAAGGACCACTTGGTTAGACTACAGCAAGTCATATCGCAGGCACATCTCTCGGGAAACCTGTTATGTGCCGTGTTCATAGGTCTGACCAAGGCTTTCGATCTAGTTTGGTTAGATGGACTGCTCTTCATGGAAGTAAGGACGTATCGGTATAACAGGCATACTGTTTCGGTGGATCCAAATCCTTCTGAGCGATAGAAGGATGCAGGTGAATGTTGGCAGATTCCTGAGTGCAGAGCAAACATCAGAAAATAGCACGCCTCAGGGGTCGTTTATCAGTCCCACTCTCTTTAATATCATGATCAATGACATACATAAATCGTTCTACCTCGATGCCAGAACTGACTTGGCTAAATTTGCTGATGACAGTACCAATATGGAGGAATGGGAGGAGCTTTTGTGAACTACAAAAGAACATGCAAAAGGCCTTAGACAAACTCATGACATGGGCAAACGACTGGGGATTGAAAGTCTCAGAGAAGAAAACAGTTGGTATGCTTAGCAGGGATAGTGGAATAAGCAGAATGACTCTGTGTATGAACGTTTAAAGACCAAACCAAGTTCCTTGGCGTAATCTTTGACCGACGGCTGATCTGGAAACAGCACCTCGACTCGACTGTAGATAGTTGCTCCAAAATCCTAAACTTAATGAGAAAGTTAACAGGCAATAACCTTCCATAAATCATCTTAGCTTTACGTCTGACATCCATTTAGTTATATCTCAACATGCAAAGGCCCTTGTAGAAACATGTCCCAGATGTCAAGGCAAGGGCCATAGTTTTGGTAAAGTAGAAAATTGTCAGTTTTCTTCTTCCTACACCGAAAATGAATGGCCACAGATGCAACGCCTAGGTACAAAAGCCAAAGATACCTATTACAAATGCCCTTTATAAAATATGCTTCAACCAAAAAGCAGCCATTTTCAAAAAAAAGATAGCAGCCGTTATTCAGGCCCAAACTAGTTCACGGCGTATCTAGCCGGGTATTTTCTGAAAATTATGTTTCGAGAAGCCAACTCAATGGATTAAAGTTAGACCTTATACTGTAAACATATCCTAATGTCTCACACCACCCCAGACATTTCATTTGACGTTCTTGGAACAAGAAATCTGAATGTTTGTAAGTAAATGTCCCTAGAAGGAACGTCTCACAATATCAACGGTAACGCCCCCCCCCCCTTCCAAAATAAAAAACGGGGTTAGAAAAATTAATCTAAACAGAAGTAAGCTCTATCGGATCTGACACTACTAGTCATACTCGTATACATCGAGTCAATAAAATGAACCGTGAGATTAGATTTCTTCGATTTTTATACGCCCACATTGAAATGTGTTAAAAAAAAGTCATGGGTATCACCAAATCATCTTTAAACTATCTAACGTCTGAAGAAGTAAGTCTTTACTTACGAAACGTTAGATAGTTTAAAGATGGTTTTGTGATACCCATGACTTTATTTTTAAACACTCCTACAACTGGTGTCACCGTATCAAGTTTATTATAATTTATAGATCCCATCTAAGTTTATGTTATTCTAATGAATTTGGATTCCCATCACTTTATATTTATTTGGATTCACTCATTAAAATGGGGTTGTATATTGTCGTCGTTCCCGTCCGTCGCTCCATTGTGTTCACCCAAGAGGCTCAAGTTAATATCCGATTAACTTCCAAAAAATCTTGTGGACGCTCTAGAGGCTAAAGTTAATATCCGTAATCCGATTGACTTTAAATTTATACATATTGTTTAAGGTCATGAGACAAACAAGTATTTTGATAATTTGAACAGCTAAATCACTAATATGAAATGTTCCGTATACTAAACATTAGCACGGAGGACAACTTTATCAAAGCCAAACAAATTCTAATGATTTTCTGATAATTTCTTAATGAGTTAATACTCTAAATTTTAGTGTATTATAAATGTTTAATTACCCGAAAATAGTAAAGTATGCGACAACTCTTGTTGACTGCCCGGACGATTTAGCTGCTATGGGCGTATATTTCCTTGCCTGGCAAAATATATTTATAAAACTTTCTCAACATCCAAGTTTTCCTTTAGGATAAGTTGCAGTTGAGATACAGCTGCTGCTGTGTGAGCGTATTTCACGCTTTGTGTGGGATATCTTTAATCTTGCAGTTGTATATCTTGTACATTTTAGCCAGGTATATGGGAAGCAGTAGAGGGGGATGATGCCATGAATGTTAGAAAATTAGTAAATCAGTGGTGTAGAGTAGATGTACAGCAGGTAATATTTTTTTTAATCACAGTCACCATAAACATCAATTATATGTTTGACCATTTCAAGAGGATATGGAAATTTTTCACCAAATTGTGTACATTTAAAATCACTGTTCAATGTCAAAATAAGTTCCGATAATATCTGTTTGATCACTTGGGATATGTTATAGGCAGTTTTTAGGGTTACGAGACAAACAAATTCTAATGATTTCTGATAATCATTTAATCAATTGTTAATCGTTATCAGATTTTAGTGGGCTGTAAAGGTTTTCATTACTAACAAAAATGGGCAAACGACTTGGGATTCAAAGTATTGGAAAAGAAAACAGTCAACATGCATGTTTGCAAGGAAAGTGGGCTAACTATAATACTCTGGCGTAATCTTTGACCGACGTCTAACCCGGAAACCTCAGATCGTGGTGACAGTAGAAAGATACACCAAGACCATGAACTCTATGGAAAAATAATGGACACTTCTTTGAGCCAACAGGGTTACACTTATGATGGGGTATCATGCTCTAATACTAGGTGTCACAACTCCACTGTTCGCATTGGAAGAAAGTGTTTTTATTTGCATGTGGATGTATTATTTTCCCAATTTGTAACCCTTTTATACGCCTGCATCGAAATGTGGTGGTATATTGTCGGCCCGTCCATCTGGACGCCTGTCCGGCATCCACAAGCAAAGTAAATATCCGATTTACATTAAAACCTATATACAGTGTTTAAGGTCATGAGACGAAGAATCGTATTGATTTTCAGCCTTTTTTCAAAAATTACTGTCAGGGTTATGGCCATTGATCTCTTCAAGAAATCTTGGGAACGCTCTGGGGGCTTAAGTTAAAATTCATTTGCCTTTAAATTTATACACAGTTTTTAGGGTCATGAGACGAAGGATCTTATTGATTTTCTGATAATTACTTCCATAGTTTTCGTCCTTGATCCGGTGTCCACAAGCAAAGTTAATAAATGTACCTTTAAATTTATACCCAGTGTTTAAGGGATTCAAAGTATCGGAAAAGAAAACAGTCGACATGCTTGTTTGCAAGGAGAGTGGGCTAACTATAATACTCTGGCGTAATCTTTGACCGGCGTCTAACCCGGAAACCTCAGATCGAGGTGACAGAAAGATACACCAAGGCCATGAACTCTATGGAAAAATAATGGACACTTCATTGGGAGCCAACAGTGTTACACTAATGATGGGGTATCGTGCTCTAATACTAGGTGTCACAACTCCATTGTTCGCGTTGGAAAAAAGTGTTTTTATTTGCAAGTGGACGTATTATTTTCCCAATTTGTAACCCTTTGTATACGCCCGCATCGAGTTGTGGTGGTATATTGTCATCGACCCGTCAGTCCGTCCATCTGAGTGGCCGCCCGGCATCCACAAGCAAAGTTAATATACGATTTACTTTAAATCTATACACAGTGTTAAAAGTCATGAGACGAAGAATCTTATTGATTTTCTGATAATTACTTTCATAGTTATCGTCCTTGATCCGGCATCCACAAGCAAAGTTAATAAATTTATTTTAAATTTATACACAGTGTTTAACGCCATGAGACGAAGAATCGTATGGATTTTCAGCGTTTTCCGAAAAGTACTGTCAGAGTTATGGCCCTTGATCTCTTTTGAAAATCTTGTGAACCCTCGTAAAATATTTAAGCGCCAAAATAAAGAGGAGTAGTGTATTTACCCTGCCTCAAAATTTCAGCTCAAAATATTGAATTGTTTGGACGTGAACGTCAAAAATGCTTATCAGGACACTAACCCTTTTGAGATTTCAGGGCCCGGTTCCTAGAAAATTCTTAGAGTAAGCACAAAGTCATGCTTCACTTTTACTTACGTAAGAATCTCATAAAAATACCGTCCCTAGAAAATTCTCAAGACCATTCTTACGTAAGCACAGGTCAAGTATAAGTCTAAGCACATTGTGACTGGTAATGCTTACCATACACTGAGACTACGATGCTCTTTAACGTCATAAAAACAACTTTTGTATGCGAATTACGTCATACATTTGTCGTCTGCTTCGTTTTGGTTGATTTAGATGCATATGAGATGTCCCCTGTAGGGCCTACACATAATTATAAAATGTGCCAAAAGAAAAAAAAAGAAAACCCGCATACACATACAAACTAACTGAATAATTGTGAGAGCGCCTGATCTTAAAGTAGCCTGTGTGTTTGTAGCCTATTCTTTACTAATTGGCAAAAAAAAATTGGTTTCAGGGTAGGCCTTAGGCCTATAGGCCTAGATGCGAAATTTTTCTATAGCATTCCTAATTTCTTTTGGAGAAGGATTTTCTGTTTTGTAATTGTCTCTTTGGTATCAAAAAGTGTCGGAAATGCCGTCGAATAACTCTACGGTCAGCCATCTTTTTGAAGCAGAAACAGACTTAAGGTTGGTAAGCAAGCCCTATACCTTGCTTGGGACTTGTGCTTAGATTGGCTATATTTAAGAACGAAGTTGTTCTGAAGTTTTTTCTTGGAACGCATAATAACGTTCTTGTGCTTACAATGAAGTCTTCTTAAAATCTAAGCACAAGACCGTTCATAAGAATATTCTGGGAACACAAATTAAGGTAAGTTTACTTAAATGCAAAGTCGACTAAAATCTAAGAACAAGAACGTGCTTAAGAATTTTCTAGGAATCGGGCCCTGGTCAATTTTTCTGTTGGGTGACCTGATAATCTATTGCTGTTCCTTATAGGTATATACAGTGTATGACCCATGTGCTGTTCTTGATAACGAAAGGTAAATTTCACCTACAGATTGTTTTTATAAAATAAAAGCCTGGTTATATCCAGACACCGCATAATACAGCATGGCAGGGGCGGATCAAGGATATTACGAAAGGGGGGGGGGCGTACTTTAAGTGCGAAGCCCCAATCATGAGCACTGCGGGGAGTCTAGGGGTCCTCCCCCCAAAACATTTTTAATACAAGACTACATATATGCGATTTCCTGACATCTGATTAGTTCCACTTGATCGTAGACCAGTCTTATGTCGCCCTACGACGCGATAAAACTGTCGGCGAGTAGCGGCAACTGACATCTTATGTCGCTACGACTGAATTTATCCATTACTGGACGCAACCACGAGAAACCAGTCGTAAGAGCGCTTATGTCGCCGGACATCAGTTGAAGAATCGTAGAACATGTGCGACTCGGAGAAACTAGAGACAACTGGACGACGACTGGCTTGCGTCCGACTCACACCAGTCGTAAGATTGCTTATGTTGCCTAGGTAGTTACGACTAATTAGTTCCACTTGATCGTAGACCAGTCGCCGATTTCCAGTTCTATCGCGTCGTAGGGCGACATACGCTCGACTTTAGAATGCATATATTCTAAGGGCTCACTTATCAATGGACAGCTATATGACAGGTAAAATTATGTGAGGGAATGTATATCCTTGATCGGTCAAATTTGGTTAGGTACCATTTAGCCTACTGTTTCAGTAACTGCGGAGGGTCCGGGGGTCCTCCCCCAAATTTTTTTAAAAGGAAGTGTTAACCTTGTCGATATGTATTGTTTACATGTATAACTGTTAGTGTGTATGTCGTCTGCTTGAGAGGTGTAGGAAGTGAAGAGGGAGGAAGTGAAGACCGACAGTAGAGAATATGGCGGGAGTGAAGTGAGTTGGTTAGGGAAGAGAATAGCGTAATAAAAGTGTTAAAAAGAAGATATAGTTGTTGAAGTTTACATTGGTAGCAGAGCGTGCGTAGTAATGGCACAAATCCACCGCCTTTTGGGCCGGATACAGTATATGAAAAGGGGGAAAAAACGAATTACAGATGTGGCGAAGAATGACAGACATCGAGAAACAGGCAGTGGCGGTCACATTTTCTCTCACCGGCAAAGCCCGAGAAAAGGCCCTAGAATTAAACGCCGATGCATTAAATACAGATCACGGTATGATTTTGTTACTTACCACTCTGGACGGAGTATTTAAAAGAGAAGCGAAGGTCGTCGCTTATGAGACATACGAGATGTTTGACTCGTACAAAAGAACCGTTGCTATTACGATGTCTGATTATATTATCGAGTTTGAAAGTAGATACAACCGGTCAAGAAAATATGAAATGACAGTACCTGATGTTGTTTTAGCATTTAAACTTTTAAATAATGCTGGTTTAACATTAATGGAAAGACAATTAGCCCTCGCTGCATCAACCGATTTGACTTTCAACTCTATGAAATCAGCACTCAAGCGAATTTTTTGTGGCCCAGAAATCAAGAGATTGATGTTTGTTCCAGACCAACAGACAGCATTCAATATCAAGAAGAGTCAGCTTATGTAACTAGAAATTACTCACAAGGTCGTTTCCGTTATTCTAAACAAAAATGATTCCAGTTCTTCTAGTATCCCTCAAGGATCAAATCCTCTAAATCAATTTGGGAGAAGATCGCGATGTGCCGTCTGCCAGTCTACATTATATTGGGCCAAAGATTGTCCGGATAAAAACAAAGCTTACTGTTTCGCTGATGCAGGAACAGGCCCCAATGAAGAGTCAGATGAGAGAACTGTAATTTAACTTTATTTACTAAAGAACTTAAAGCAGAAATCCTAGTTGTGGTGTCTCTTGGTACAGCTATTATAGATACTGCATGTACACGAATAACTCCGGTAAACTATGGCTTGAACACCACATAGACAATTTGACAGAAGACGACCAAAAGAGGATACGTCATTATTTAAGCCACAAGAAATTTCGTTTTGGTGATAGTTTATCTGTATCTCCCTTCGAGAGAGTAAAGGTTTCAGTCATAATGGGCCAACGTTTCTGTCGTTTAGAAATTGAAGTTGTAGATATTGACTTACCACTATTATTGAGTAAAAGTACACTGAAGAAAGCACAGACGATCTTGGATCTTCCAAATGATAAAGTAATAATTTTTGGTAAACCGGTCCAACTTGAACTGACATCTAGTGGTCATTACTGCATTGATATTTATGACAAAAGTTTGATAAATATTTCTGAGACTTCTGAAGTTTTAGCCATACAAGAACTTCAAAATACAGCATATAAGCACAATCTGTTATCCAAGCTCCATCGTCAATTTGGTCATGCATCAAGTAGCAGATTGAAGAAACTATTAGTAAGCTCCGGGGTTGGAGATAAAGACCTTTATCAGCAACTAGATGCCCCAGTTAGCAAATGTGAAGTTTGTATAAAGACTAAGCGAACACCAATCAAACCTGTTGTAGGACTTCCAGTGGCAACTGAATTTAATCAGACTGTTGCAGTTGGTATTCATGAACTACAACACAGTTTATGGTATTAACACATAATCGATGAGTTCACACATTTTGCGTGCATGTTTATTGAAAACAAAACAGTCGTCTGCATTTGTTTGTGCCTTTCTTAAACACTGGATCATCATTCATTGCGCACCTAAAACTTTATTCAGCGATAATGGTCGTGAATTCAATAACCGAGAGGTCAGAGACATGGCCGAGTATATTAAAATTGAGTTAAAAGCTACACCTGCATTCAGCCATGGAGCAACAGTTTGTTATAAAGACACAACAAAGTACTGACAGACATTTTATTGAAGGTTAAGGAAGCTGAACACTGTGACTGGGATACAGCTTTGAGTTGGTCTCTAATGGCAATTTTTTTTCGCATAATGTCCATGGGTATAGTGCACATCAACTTGTATATGGTAAGAATCCGAATTTGCCATCTGTATTAGTCAATAAACCAGCAGCACTCAAAGGCACCACAATGTGTAGGGTGGTTTGCGATCATATTACATCTTTACATTCAGCACGCAAGGCATTTATAGAGGCGGAATGCCCCGACAAAATTAAAAGAGCATTAAAACATCAAATAAGAACATATAACAACTGGGGATCAGGTCTACTATAAACGGCCAGATGGTAATGAATGGGAAGGGCCTGCTTCAGCTATTGTAAATGAGGGTGCAGTTGTTTTTGTTCGCCACAGAGGAATGTGTATTAGAGTCCATAAATGTAGGCTAATAAAAGCAGAGCCAAAGGATGCAAGCTGTAGACATAAACAAGAAACTTTGAATGATACAGAGGAAATTGATACCCCACAACCAGACTCTGATCATATAGTGAAAGATACAACTGATGATGAAGATGGAACGTCAGTGTCTAATTCAACGGCTACAGTTAACGAGACTGACTCAAAAATAAGTAATAGGGTGAGAGAAACTGCACACTCCAGTGCTGCAGATGGACGTTTAACATCCGGAACAACTGTCAGATTTAAAGACAGAGAGACAAATGAAAGTGTCGAAGCTAAAGTAGTCAGTCGGGCTGGAAAAACAACAGGAAAATATAAAGACTGCTACAACACTGAATTTAGAAATCCAAATGTATCCCGAAAACCTGTCAACTTCAATGAGGTTGATGACTTAGAATTTTTAGCAAATGACCAAGAACCAGACATTGTATTTATACTAGAACATTTAGAACTAATACAAGCCAAATTAACAGAATTAAAAAGTTTGGAGCAAAATGGGGTATTTCTAGAGGTACCTAATACTGGACAACATTTTTCATCAACTCGATGGGTATGTACAATTAAAAAACTCGAGATGATCTTAAACCTAAAGCGAGACTTGGTATAAGAGTATTTAAAGGGGAAACAGATGATCTTCAAAACGAGTTACCTACATGTTCGAAGGAAGCTTTGAGATTAATTTTAGCTGTGATAGCACAAAAACAATGGAAAGCACACTCAATGGATATTAAGACAGCCTTTTTACTGGGGTCACAACTCTCCAGAGACATTTGTATTGTTTCTCCCAGGGAAGCTGTCGTAAGTGTGATGGCATTGACATGGCTTATTTATTGCATCTCTAAATAGTGAATTAATGAGACTGCTTTACAGCTTTGGATACAGGAAAATGTTACATTAATTTTAATTAAGTGAACACTTACAAATCTAAACTAAAACAGTTGATGTGATATTCTTTTACTTAAGTACAGACAGTGCTCTTAATCTTTATTTATGGTATACTAAAGAATTACATTTTTGTTTTTGTTTAAACATATTGGAGATTGTTAACCTTGTCGATATGTATTGTTTACATGTATAACTGTTTGTGTGTATGTCGTCTGCTTGAGCGGTGTACGCATGCGCGGGAGGAAGTGAAGACCGACAGTAGAGAATATGGCGGGAGTGAAGTGGGTTGGTTAGGGAAGAAAATAGCGTAATAAAAGTGTTAAAAAGAAGATATAGTTGTTGAAGTTTACAGTAAGACTCCATATATGCGATTTCCTGCCATCTGATCTTCAAATGTTATAGTAGGGGAGCTAGGTTCAGGTTAATTCGAAAATCGTGTACAAAATTTATACTATGCCAAATGTGTGGGCAGCGGTATCGGATACTTTGAACCTCGATTCTTAAGTTGCGGGTCCCCTTCCCGTGGGGCTGAGGGGCCGTACAAAACGTCGGAATTTTGCGTTTTATTCGACTTTTGCGTACAACGATCAACTTTCGTACATAAGTCGACCAACCCCAGATGTCACCAAAAACATTACTTAAGAAGACCCCTGACCCTTCCTTCGTCCCTTAAGAACGCCCACTTTACCCCCTCAGGGAAAAGTTAATTCGACTTCCGCGTACAACATTAACTTTTTCGTTAAAAGTTTCACTATTGGTCCACTAGAACGTAAAACTAACTTAAGAACGCGAAATCCCCTTCTATCTCGGATAAGAACGACAAAAAGGGGGACCCAGGGGGTGAAATGACGATTTAATTCGACTTTTGCGTACAACGATCAACTTTCGTACATAAGTCGAACAAGCCCAGATGTCACCAAAAACATTACTTAAGAAGACCCCCAACCCTTCCTTCGTCCCTTAAGATCACCCCCTTTGCCCCACTCATGGATGAGTTAATTCGTGTACAACATTACTCTTTTCGTTAAAAGTTTCACTATTGGTCCACTAGAACATAAGAAATATGCGTCTAACGGTCATATTCCATTAACATCTATCGGTGGCCTAAACTCTGCCCCGTGGCACGCCGAAACATTTTTACCTGTATGCATGTTTGAGAGATGGATTATGACAGTTGGAGGACTCGATACTGCCACCGGGTACTTGGGTGAGTAAATTTTTTATGTTGTGAAATTATTATGTTATTAACTTTGGTGTCTTCAGTTCCTTTGTGCGGGATTCGTTTATTTAACTTATCGTTGTATTAGGTCCCCACTAATAGATGATGTGTTAAATCACTGCTGGTATCGTCGATGAATATTTGTCGATAGATGGAATCGTTGATGCATGGTCTTACCCATTGGTGGACAGTTTTTGTTATGAATGGTATAGTCTAATGATGGTCGCCGATAAATGGTATCGTCGATGAATAGTCTGCGATAAATGGTATCGTCATTGAATAGTCTCCGATAAATGGTATCGTCGATGTTTGGTCTTGCCGATGGGTGGTCAGTTTATTTTGTCAATGGTATCGTCGGTGAATGGTTGCTCATAAAATTAAATGGTATTGTCGATAAATATTCAAAAGAAAAACCGTTTTATGACTAAAAACGCAATATCCAAATATTATTCGAAGGTCTCAAAATTACCATACGTAGGTACTTATCATAAAATTCCATAAGAGATACGTATAATGCATTATCATCGGTATTTTTCAGGTAGATAAAGCCCCCGGACTGGCATCATCCTCAGAACAAGCGGCCCCGGAACCAGAACTATCTATGTCCGAGAATGAACTGACATGTATAGTTCATATGGATGATACGGATCAGAATGTAAACGAAGAAAGAGAATCCTGTGCCTTAACTCCGAAAAAGATCCCAACGGTGGGTGTTTTGCGCGCAATGGATACGTCAAAATAGGATTCATCAACATATGCTGCCGTTGTTAATAATTTGCCCCAGAACTATGAAGCCCATCATGGATATCACGTCAAGAGCTACAAGAACTTCACCGCTATACAGGCCACTGAAAAAACTCTAAATGTTCAAAGCTTAAAATTGAGATCAGATATACAATCTAAGCCTGGTAGTAGCAGAGCACAGTCACACATTGAAGGACCAAACGGCATCATCTATTCATCTGTAATAGGTTTAAATTGTGGGTAAAAGGAACAACTGAGAGACCTCGCACACAACTGATCCTAAAGAAATGAAATTACGAAGTGCGGTAGCGGAGTTGGTGTCGCATGACAATGAAATGGAAAAACACAATCATCAAATATTTAACGAAAAAACGGTGCCCTCCCACCCAATCGATTTTTCGTCCGCCCTCCCACCCAAGCGATTTGTCATCCTTATCCGAGATAGAGGGGCATTTCGCGTTCTTAAGTTAGTGGTTTGTTTTCGTTGACCAATAGTGAAACCTTGAACGAAAAGAGTAATGTTGTACGCGGAAGTCGAATTAACTCATCGATGAGTGGGGTAAAGTGGGCGTTCTTAAGGGACGAAGGAAGGGTCGGGGGTCTTCTTAATTAATGTTTTTGATGACATCTGGGGCTGGTCTACTTGTGCACCTAAGTTGATCGTTGTACGCAAAAGTCGAATTAAATCGTCATTTCACCCCTGGGTCTTCTTTTTGTCGTTGTACGCGGAAGTCGAATTAACTCATCCATGAGTGGTGCAAAGGGGCAATTCTTAAGGGACGAAGGAAGGGTCGGGGGTCTTCTTAAGTAATGTTTTTGGTGACATCTGGGATTGTTTGACTTATGTACGAAAGTTGATCGTTGTACGCAAAAGTCAATTAAATCGTCATTTCACCCCTGGGTCCCCCTTTTTGTCGTTCTTATCCGAGATAGAAGGGGATTTCGCATTCTTAAGTTAGTTTTACGTTCTAGTGGACCAATAGTGAAACTTTTAACGAAAAAATTAATGTTGTACGTAGAAGTCGAATTAACTCCTCCCTGAGGGGGTAAAGAGGGCGTTCTTAAGGGACGAAGGAAGGGTCAGGGGTCTTCTTAAGTAATATTTTTGGTGACTTCTGAGGCTGGTCGACTTATGTACGAAAGTTGATCGTTGTACACAAAATTAGAATTAAATCGTCATTTCACCCCTGGGTCCCCTTTTTGTCGTTCTTATCTGAGATAGAAGGGGATTCGCGTTCTTAAGTTACTTTTACGTTTTAGTGGACCAATAGTGAAACTTTTAACGAAAAAATTAATGTTGTACGCGGAAGTCGAATTAACTCCTCCCTGAAGGGGGGGGGGGGGTAAAGTGGGCGTTCTTAAGGGACGAAGGAAGGGTTAGGGGTCTTCTTAAGTATTGTTTTTGGTGACATCTGGGGTTGGTCGACTTATACACGAAAGTTGGTCGTTGTACGCAAAAGTCGAATAAAACGCAAAATTTCGACGTTTTGTACAGCCCCTCAGCCCCACGGGAAGGGGACCCGCAACTTAAGAATCGAGGTTCAAAGTATCCGACACCGCTGCTCACACATCTGGCATAGTAGAAATTTGGTACGCGATTTTCGAATTAACCTGAACCTAGCTCCCCTACTATTAAGCACACACTCCCACCCTATTTGCATTGTTTTTTTTAGGCGGTACAATTTTTTTACAGCTTGCCGGAATAAGGGTGGGGGGGGGCGTGCTTGGGACATCGGTATCCATTTCAAGATGAAGACAGACGGGTATACGTTGTTTGAAAACATATCACAAATATTGAATTAGTTTAAGCGGTTTTAACACAAAATTAAGAAATTTATTCTCCAAATTATAAAAGGGATTGGCCCTTTAATATCCGATTTACTTCAAATTTATATACAGTGTTTAAGGTCATGAGACGAATAATCGTATTGATTTTCAGCGTTTTCCGAAAATTACTGCCAGAGTTCTGGCCCTTGATCTCTTCAAAATATTAAGTTAATATCCGTTTGACTTTAATATTATATTCATACACAGTGTTTAGGGTCATGAGACGAAGAATCTTATTAATTTTCTGATAATTACTTCTATAGTTATCGTCCTTGATCCGGCGTCCAGAAGCAAAGGTAATAAATTTACTTTAAATTTGTACACAGTGTTTAAGGTCATGAGACGAAGAATCGTATGGATTTTCAGCGTTTTCCGCAAAAAATACTGTCAAAGTTATGGCTCTTGATCTTTTCTAAAAAATCTTGTGAACCCTCTAGAGGCTAAAGTTAATATCCGATTGACTTAATATTTATACACAGTGTTTAAGGTCATGAGACGAAAAGCCTATTGATTTTCTGATAATTACTGTCAGAGTTTTCTTCCTTGGTCACTTCAAACATCTTGTGGACGTTCTAGAGGCCAAAGTTAATATCCAATTGACTTTACACACAGTGTTTAAGGTCATGAGACAAAAAATCCTATTGAATTTCATCGATTTCTGATAATTACTGCCAGAGTTATGGCCCTTGATATATTTAAAAAATCTTTTGGTCGCTCTAGATGCTAAAGTCGATTGGAAGATCTCAGATCTAAAGCTGTCCTTGTCAGGAAGTCGTTCTCTAAATCAGCATCCTTGTACTGTGGTGTACCTCAAGGGTTAGCGCTTGGTCCCATATTTTTGTTTTTGTAGGTTTACAAAACCACCCGGAAAGCTCTTATGTCAGCATGACAAGAACCATCACTTTTACGTAGATGATTCCCAGATCATCGACTTTTTTAAACCAGACCATGTCAGTCAAAACCTAAACTTCTCCCATATGGAAGCAGTTATCATCTCGGGAGTATTGGATTAATACGCCATCTGATCACCGAAGATGCTGCATCAACACTAATGCGTTGTTTGGTCATTTCCCGAATTGACTATTGCAACAGTATTTTAATTTGCATAACACAAGAACAATTACAACGTTTACAAAGAATACAAAACAAAGCCGCCAGAATAATCTGCAAAACAAACCCACATGAACACATTTCTTCTGTAATGACCTCTTTACATTGGCTTCGGATAAATGAGCGGATTGAATTAAAATTACTGTATCTGACATACCAATCAGTAAATGGAAAAGCACCGTCATACCTACAAGAGCTTGTCCACCACCGTTCCTCGTATAGAAACCTTCGATCAAATGATAAACTTCTTCTAACGATTCCTAATTTCAACTTGAAATCTTTTGGTGTGCAATCTTTTAAATACTCTGCTATAGTATACTGGAACAATGTTCCTATCCATCTCAAAAAATCTATATCCTTATCAACATTTAAAACCTTATTGAAGACATATTTATTTAAACGTTATGTTTAGTGGTGCCTTGGTATTGAAATTTTATTGTACAGAACTGAATCACAAGCGCTATGAGCATACCCTGTGTGGACTAGCGCTATATAAATGACATTATTATTTTATTTTGATTATTTATAAGTATCGCAATGTTTACAAGTCCAGCAAGACAAATCCAAGTTAAATACCAAATATATTATTGTACGGTGTGGGATTGACAAAATACACTGTACATGTCTATTCATTCAACATGTGCCATAATGGGGGGGGGGGGGGTAAGGTCATTCTGTTAAATTATAGCACAGATCTATCCATAATAATCATAATGTGCAATGTATCAAGATTTGTCATAAGTAATTTTAATTCTCGTACATCAATGGTTTACAACTAAATATTGTAGATATTCACATTTGTTCCCCCAAAAAGTAGCAGTTGACTTCGTTGGGCAAATTTAGGTGATTGCGAAAAGGCATCTTATGAAACTAAATTTCGTAGGTTTGTTGATTGAGTGATGCATCTATATCGTGTAGGGTGCTGTTGAGTTTGACATAAATTTTGTAACATCAAACCGACTGTCCAACCTTGTGGATTTTCTCCAGATCCTCTGGTCTCCTACCACTTCTGCAGTGCTAAAGACACGTACGCACAAGCAAATTTTTGAAATAAAATCGAAAGATTTTATTCCTGAAATGACTCTCTCTCTATCTTTTTCTCTCCCCATCTCTCTTGTTTCACTATTAGGAAACGTGAATAATATAGGTAAATGTTAATTGAAGATGTATTGATCACTTTTACTATTTTTCAGAATGGTAAATCTCTGTTACAGTTGTCATTAGAAGTTGGCAATGAAAATATTATTAGAGTTGTAAGCTGTATCCGCCCGTCTATGGTATGCAATATATGAGCTTTTACGTATTAGGCTATACTCTAGGGTCCCTTAACAGATAATCCTCCTGTCTCTTATTAGATTATTTTCATTAGAGGAAAAACCCTATTGATTTTTATACGCCCACATGGAAATGTGGTCGTATATTGTCTTCGCCCCTGTCCGTCCGTCCACAATTTCTTGTTAACACTCGAGAGGCTAAAGTTCATACCGATTGACTTTACATTTATACACAGTGTTTAAAGTCATGAGACGAAGAAGCATTTTGATTCTCAGCGATTTCCAATAATTACTGTCAGAGTTATGGCCCTTGATCACTTCAAAAAAATCTTGTGAACGCTCTAGAGGCTAAAGTTAATAACCTATTGACTTTAAATATATACACAGTGTTTAAGGTAATAAAATGAAGAAGCCTATTGATTTTCAGCAATTTCCGATAATTACTGTCAGAGTTATGGCCCTTGATCACTTAAAAATATCTTGTGGACGCTCAAGAGGCTAAAATTAATAACCGATTGACTTTAAATTTATACACAGTCTATTGATTTTCAGCAATTTCCGATAATTACTGCTAGAGGTATGGCCCCTGATCATTTCAAAAAATCTTGTGGACGCTCTAGTGGCTGAAGTTAATAACCGATTGACTTTAACCCATAAACCAGCATGGCTGTCCTGGCAATGTTTTGAGTAAAATTACTGTAATTTTTCGCGAATTTCCGAGATAAGACAGGATTTGTACAGGACCTCAGTCATAGTTGTCATGGAATACCGTGCTAGCTGGATTACGCTGCAGAGTGTGTATTTGTGTGTTTTATTTACGCAAAATAGCCCGTTTTTGTCCAGTTTTCTGCTTCACGTAGAAATCGTAGATATTTCAAATTTTAATTTGTGATTCAGTTCAGTTTGATGAGTTTACAAAATGTATAGCAGCAGCAGTAGTGACTCGGATGATGATACCCCCTTTTGGCCTTTCCAAAATGGTGGCGAGTTTTGTTGTACTTTGGCTAGCTGTGGCGTCTATTCTATTCCTTGTTCTATCATTCTATGTTCTTAGATATTTTTGTAGCATCACAATTATCTTGGAACTTTGGTTATTACACATAACATTTATCAGTTTTGGGATATTTTACTGTGAATTTAGATATGTAGTACCAAAAGTCAAGATTCAGTGAGTTTTATTTTAGTTTATACAAATTTACATACTTTTTTTCAGATTTTGTTGATGCACAATTGGTTAGAATACATTTTTTTATGGTATTTTATTGTTATTCATATATTCAAATGATTTTGAATGTGATATAGCTATTTCCAGAATGGTTTCCATGCATTTTCCTTTCAGCTACTAACTACATACATGTAAATTTGATAATTTTTCCGGAAAAATTTGGACCGCCATATATTTTTCAAAAGCCTGCTGTTGTGAAGTTATTGGATATTTCCCCCCAAATTTTCTGTGTTGTGTACCAAAGAGATGCCTCTGAAAGCAGCATAATTCATTTTTATACGCCCACATTGAAATGTGGTCGTATATTGGCGTCGCCCGGTCCGTACGTACGTACGTCCGCCCATCGTCCACAATTTCTTGTGAACGCTCTAGAGGCTTAAGTTGATATTCGATTGACTTTAAATTTATACACAGTATTTAAGGTCATGAGACGAAGAAGCTTATTGATTTTCAGCGACATCCAATAATAACTGCCAGAGTTATGGCCCTTGATCACTTTGAAATATCTTGTGAAGGCACTAGAGAGGCTAAAGGTAATATCCGATTGACTTAAAATGAATACACAGTGTTTAAGGTCATGAGACAAAAAAGCCTATTGATTTTCAGCGATATCCGATAATTAACGCCAGAGTTATGGCCCTTGATCACTTTAAAATATCCTGTGAACGCTCTAGAGGCTAAAGTTAGTATCTGATTGACTTTAAATTAATACACAGTGTTTAAGGTCATGAGACGAGGAAGCCTGTTGATTTTTAGCGATATCCCATAATTACCGCCAGAGTTATGGCCCTTGATCACTTTGAAATATCTTGTGAACACTCTAGAGGCTAAAGTTAATATCCGAATGACTTTAAATTGATACACAGTGTTTAAGGTCATGAGACGAAGAAGCCTATTGAATTTCAGCAATATCCGATAATTACCGCCGGAGTAATGGCCCTTGAGCACTTCAAAAAATCTCGCGGATGCTCTAGTTGACATTCTACATCAATAAATATTTTTTATAGCACTTGTCAATTCTACCCCCACCTACATTCATGTAAAATATATTTCACTGCGGATTCAGACAGCCCTGTTTATACTCTTTCTAAATATATATACTTTGTATGGTCTGTCATTGTCAGAAAATACCGTTTTCCTCATTTTTGTATTTGGCACCAATTTCCGTCGCAATGCCAGGAATCAGGCTATACCAGAAGGTGGTTTGGTGACCAAAAATGGTTATGCACTTATGGGTTAAATTTATTCACAGTGTTTTAAGTCATGAGACGAAGAAGCCTGTTGATTTTCAGCGTTTCTGATAATTACTGACAGAGTTATGGCCCTTGATCACTTTCAAAATTCTGTGGACGCTCTATAGAGGCTTAAGTTAATATCCGATTGACTTTAAATTTATACACAGTTTTGAAGGTCATGAGACGAACAAGTATATTGAGTTTCAATGAATTTTGATAACTTGAACAGCATGGAGGAGAACTTTATCAAAGCCAAACAAATTCGAATGATTTTCTGATAATTACATAATGGGTTGTTACTTTGGTGTATTATAAACGTTTCATTTCCGAAAAAAGTAAAATATGCGACAACTCTTGTTGACTGCCCGGACAATTTAGCTGCTGTGGGCGTATGTTTCGGTGCCTGGCAACCTATCTTCTGTTTTGTTGTTATGCCCTTTTTTAAGCAAACATTGCGAACGTGTTAGAGTCTACATATTTCATTTTCAAATTGAGAGAAACCCATTTGACTGGCAGTAAAACATGTGAACTTAGTGGAGGCTATAGTTTTAATTTAAAGAGCACATAAAATGACCAAACAAGGTTATAGTACTTAATTTAAGCTATAGATATATACACTTTTTTTTAACAATTCCACTTTCATCTAATTGTGGAGAACCACGTGACACCAACACTACCATTACCTCGAAGTGGGAGACCTTGATAATATTGCTGAGCTAGGCCAAAAGTTCAAGGTTCCAGACAGATGCGCAGATAAAGATATTTGCCATAACCGTGATAAGCTATGCAAGGACACAGATAATCCCTTGTGTCGGAAACGAACTAGACATCTTTACCTTCGTCTTTTAGTTGGGTGCGATGACTACTGCGTAGTAGACGGTCAGGGTTCGGATACTAAGGGATTATCTACAGTCCCAGGTGTACCTTTCTCGTTTCCTGTCAAACCTACTCTTCATGAGAATTCTGTGAGTGTTGGTTCAGCGTGTCCTGCACCAGCTGACATTCACCTAATCAATTCTTTCTCCGGATTGGATTTAAACCTTCTTGGTGACAGTCTACATGTACTTCCGTGTTTCATCACCATTCCGCTGCACGCTCCGGATGAAATGTACATTAACCCCGCCTGACAGAAGTATTACTGGATAGTGGTCTTGGATAGACAATTTTATATTTTGATTAACATTTTGGATATGCGTGTGGTGTGTGAATTTTAAAATGTCTTGGATGGACAATTTTAAATCGGGGTATTTGTAATTTTATATTTCTACAATAGTCGAGTTTAATCAAATATACGTCGTTACCTTCATTCAACTTATAATGATGATTTAAGATTAACTGGCGATCCTAAAAAGACAGTTTCCAGTACAGTTTCAGGAGATGTTAACAATGGGTATGCCAACATCTCATTTCTGAGGGTTCATGCTTTGGCAGCTCTTAGGATTGTTTGAGTATTTGGATAGCTGAAACTGCTTATAGATTTTATTTGAAACTTCCGAGTTCATTTTATCTGGGACTTTTGTTTGTTTTATTAGAAACTGTGGATTGAATGACTTTTCTTTTATTTTGGACTATTTCAGGGTCTATTTTATTTTGAACAACGAACATTTTTAACATTTGTGTGCATCAACACTGTTTTATGAACAATTAAGATCACTCGATATTTTAGAACTATATATATCAGGTGACATTTTTTTTAAAATTATTTTTCAATATATATTTTTTTAAACTTGTATGTTCGCCTTCTAACATCAATGCATGTTCGGCTCAACAAGATGGGGGAGAATGTGGAGAACCACGTGACACCAACACTACCAACTTCCGGTGTATGTTTTATACTTCACTTTATGTCACGACCTCAACGAAGCAAGTACTCTTAATTTAGTAACAATGTTGATTTATCCACTCGTTCACTACATAATTATAATTATTAGATAATGATTTACTTCAGTCTTCATTTCCTTCCTGATTATATCTAAAATACTTTCACTTATTTTGTCTATATCACCCCTTTTTTTAAATCAGATTTGTCATTTCATCTTTTATCATTTTCATACCCCCATATTGAATTGTGATAATTAATAAAATACATTGTTTTATCCAACGTTTCGTCAGTAAAGTACTAACTTTATCTAGGAGAAGCAAATAAATTCAAAATGGCTAGAAGTCAGTTATGACATCATAGAAAGGTATGACATCATGGGATATTTTGGACAGAATGGGCTTAAATAAATGTAATTCAAAAATTACACTAAAACATTTTAGTTACCCTTAATATCATAAGTCAATTGGAGAAATGTGAAATATATTGCCAAAAAAAATGTATTTACCAGAAAGGTTTCCCTTTAAAGTCGTTTTTCTCCACAATTAAAAAATGTCACTTATAATATTTTTGCTCTAACCCAACGAATGATTATCATCGTTACTCTATATATGTATATGTCACTTACGTTTCAGGATTAACATAATTTAGATTTCTATTACGTCACAGGCACAATCATCCCGTTCACAATAATCAACTTCGTCCCTTGTTACAAGAAGTGTCGCATTGCGTTCTAGTTCCAAATCTAAAGTCGCAGGCGAAGCTAAATTAAAATACTTAGACGCGGAAAGTAAGGCTAGACTTGAATTAGAAAGAATCCAAACACAAAGAGACATTGAGATAACTGAAGCTGCGTTAAAATCATACGAAGATGGTGACCATCAGGGCTCACACTGTCGGTCGCCGAATTCGCAATTTGAGATAAAATTATGGGAGTGGCGATTAAATTTTCTACTTGGCGATAACTTTGGCGATAAAGTTTTGGGATACTGGCGATTCTCTTATAAACTCGGCGAAAACAAATCCTTAAAATTCTTATCGTATTTATCCTTGATTGACCATAGCGGCATACTATAAATCAATCAACTTGCTGATAATCCCGAACGGTTTATTCCCGGGAAGGCGCAGTTAGTGACCGTAACGGATTAAAAAGGGTCGTTTTCGACGCCTTAACGGGAATCCAGCCCCTAAGGATTAAAATGGATTAAAAAACGTAACAATGGTGTTATAGAGTGTTATGATAAGAATTTACTCTTTCATAATCCCCACTATAACTAAATAACCAACATTATAGCATCAGTCGTGGTATAAGAAATAAAAAACATAACTATAGTATAACAAAAATTCATTTAATTTCTTCAAATAGTATAACAAAAATTCATTTAATTTCTTCAAAAACAAATAAACAACATATATAGTATAACAAAAATTCATTTAATTTCTTCAAAAACAAATAAAAAACATAACTATACTATAACATTAAATTATTTAGTCAAATAAATAAAAAAACATAACTATACTATAACAAAAATTAATTTCGTCAAATAAATAAAAAAACACAATTATACTATAACAAAAATTAATTTCACCAAATAAATAAAATACATAATTATACTATAACAAAAACTTAAGAAATAAAAACAACTAAAATCAGTTCAATTTCGCCAAATGAGATACCCTGTCTAAATACTTAACTAACGTCAATTCATCAACCTCGTAACTTCTTTTCAATTCCTGGACCTTGTTTTGAAGTTGGGCATATTTGTGTCTTTTCTTTGATGGTTCCTGTCCGCCAGCATATTGCACTATTCTTATTTCATTAATATTTTGCTCCTGTTGTAAAAATGCTATCAATTCAAAAACATTCGGATGGGCATTTCCGACCAGCCTTTTGACCCTCGAATGCCATCCTTCCAGAGTGTTGTTAGTCCTGTGTATTGTAATGGTACCACTGGTAAGTTGAAAATTCTCCCTCGAACCATTGATTTGTAAAATAATCAGCCAATTCTGTTATTTTTGGATAAGGTGGCATTTCTGCTACAATGTGAAGAAATGCATCTTCAACCTGCAACTTCAACCTGCAAGTAAAATAGACTTGGTAAATAAATTTGATAACAAAGTGTTCAAAACGTTCCACGTCTGATCAAATAAGAGAAATCGAGGGCATATGCAACAAGACATAATAAAATACACCTACCCGTTCAACTGGCACCAACGGTAGAGCTGCAAATCTCCGTACTACCTTCTGTATTTCTTGGTCGTCTCTATATTGTACTTGTAGACCTGCATTTTGTGTTCGTCTCCAAATACACTGGGTAAAATGAAAAAAAAAAACAGCATTTCCATTCCGTATTTGGGAATATTTCGAACACTGTTTGTTTTGCTGCCAATTCAAAATCCATCTGAAATATAATATGGTAAGGGAAAAAGCCAATTACAAAAACTGAGAGACCGTGAGAGAAAATTCGTTATTATAATCATAATAAAATAAATATTTTGATGAATGAAGAATAACCCTTGGGTGATTTGATGATATTCGTCATTAGTTGCCAATTGGTGAATAAAATTCCGAGTGAACATAAATTCAAAATATCTTTAACACCGTTAATTGGGTCCTAATAACAACATGTCTCTCTTCAAACGAAAGCCGACAAGTCGATATCTGCGCCTTCCCGGGAAGGATTAATTTTGGTTACGCTCTGTAACTGCGCCTTCCCGGGAATACACCTCCCGAACGTGTCATAAGTAATACTAAACAATTGTCTGGGATTAATGGTTTCAACTGATTGATAATTGCCGATAATAAAGCCAATATCTAAGCAGTACTCATCATATTAATTAACCTTAACAAATAGATTAGCAGTGACGATTGATGTTGCGTGGACCACCACTGATCAGGTAAAAAGAAATGAAAAAAAATCAACACGGGATTATCTGTTAAGTAATCTTTTGTTTTATTAAAGGACCAACCTGATCATTGTTTTCATGGTAACGACACAATATTTGATACGGACTGAATAAAACAAAAGTAACGAGTTTTGTCACGATCATCTAGTATCTCTTTTCCATTGCCACTTTGTTGTTACATTCGGCAAACCTCGACAGATTCCGGTACTCGCCGTAACGTACATCTAGACTCGGATGTATGATAGTAACTGATATGTACCAATGACCATACATTTGCGATGCGGCTAGTCAATTACCGATTTACTTCAACAGGAAAACGTGCCGCTTTCACAAAATAGTCCCAAAATGGCGTCTTTTCTAGATATAATCTCTATACATGAATAATCGGTTGAGAAATAAATTATGTATTCTTAAAATAAAATTTGAAAAAGAACTAAAGATTAGTATCACTATTTGGTGATAAATGCCCCGGCCTGTAAAGTTCACGCGTCCTCGCATATATACTACAATAACTTGACGAAAATAATAATAATTACAAAAAAAACCATAATATGCTTAAAAATGCATGATATATATACAACAATAACTTGATGAAAATATTAATAATTACATAATAGAAAAACATATGCTTATAATTAAATATATCTGATTATACAGACTAAAGTCACTTGGGTAATCCTTTGTTGTCGCCTTATGTATAATACAGTGTTGTCACAACAATTGCAATAATTAAAAAAAAAAGAAATGGAATACAAATTACAAAAGAAACAATTTTCAGTCAGAACTTGAAGTGAATAAAGATAAATTAAATTTTAAAAGTTACTGGTAATTAAGAGTCACATAATAAAGCATTAGCACTAATGATGAAGAAGGTTTGAATATCTACACTTTTTAAAGTCTGCAATACCGGAATATTTATTATTTGTGAAAATAATTGAACACATTAGTTCTAGCTTTAGATGTTATTTGATTGTTTCACATGCAGAACACACATTATATACATTAGATATTTACATATAAATATAACTTCTTCTGCAAGACACAACTATAACTCCACCACCTTTATATTCACACAGTTTTAATCAGGAACACAGTTTAATTCAGGAACACAATTTTAATCAGGAATACAATTTTAAAGGAGCTAAATCGCTAGCATCTGGGACCTTGAAATTCACAAAATAGGAGCGCAACGCATATAATACTGTCATATAAATGTATATAAATTGATTTACATTCAATGGTTTCCGTTTAACTCGAATTTCAAATCAGCTATGTTCGACGATATAAGCCAGCAGTCGCAATCAAGTGCATATTTATAGCGTCTAGTTATTCCAGTCTACATAACTCCGTTGGTTTGGTGCAGTATGTCTAACCTCGTCCCTCGAGTCTCACAATACAACTGGGGCTAAAAAAATGTTTTAAAAAAATATTTTATCTTAAATATCGGATTTTAGAAGCTCATCTTTTCCCGGTAAGTTTACATCATCAATGTTGATTTAAATTGACCAATAATTTGTGTTTTCGATGTCGAGGACTTTGAGTTACGGACTTAGGTCCTTTAATCAGGAACACAATTTTAATCAGGAACACACTTTGGCAATTTCTGGAACTTTACACTTTACTGGAACAGGGATTATGATTTTAAGGTCCACCACATTCATCTTTATTGATCATCTAGCATATTTTGTTGTCTGGATAACTGGAACTTTATTTGGTGATGAACCATGAGCTGGTACTTCTTCTTGAACTTGGAGAAATCTCACTTGGTTTGACAAAGTCAACCTTGTCCAGGATTGAAGATATCAGCTTCAAGCTTCTTTGGTCCAGTCTGTTATGAGAGATGTTGTTCAACAAGATTAAACCATCTCATATAATAACATGCAATGTGTGACAATAAATCAATTATATTGAATAATTTTGAAACAAAAGAATGTGGTCATTCCCTTTACTCAACCTGACTAAAATGTAATACCAGTCTCCCTTTCCGTTTCAAATATAATCATGTATGTCTTCAACACTGTTAAATTGTCAAGACTGTGCAAAGGATCAGATAAAACTCTATATTCCTTTCTATTCCTCATATAGTATTATTCAATATTTGGTTATTTTTATGACCATTTCTTATTCTTATATGATCCTTTCTTATTTATATATGATTATTTCTTTTTTCATATTATAATCATTTCCTATTCTTTTATGATCATTTCTTTTTCATTTTATAATCATTTCTTATTCTTATATGATCATTTCTTACATTATGATCATTTCTTATATTATGATCATTTCTTATAGTATGATCTAATTTATTTTCTTATTTATTCTCATATTATTTATGATCACAAATATTCTCATGAACTTATTTATTCTCTTATTTATTGTCATGTTATGATTATTAAACAAAACAAAAAAAATTGGGAGTATATTATTTATATTTATATATACATATACATATCACTCAATAGAATAATCATATTCAGAACTTTTATTTCCCATAACACGAAAAACATATTAGTTTTGTTAGTATCTTATATTAAGTAAAAGAACTAGGTCTATGTGGTCTAATCAAACTTTCTTAAAGTTTGTAAAATTATTACACAGTGCTTTTTACACATTGATCTTCACCAATATGGCACAGCGTTGGAATGTCAGTCAAAAATGAATGGCCAGTCAACCTTGCCTAACAAACCTGAATATAGCAATATAAAAATAATTTTTAAAAATAAATTAAGACGCACGGACCTTTTTCTTTCTTGAATTAATCATTTTAATATGGAAATGAAGCGGTTGTCAAAATTTAGTCGTTTTTTACGACACGCAACGTTGGGCCTACTCTTGTCCCCTGTCCCACAGGGGAACGTAGTCACAATATCTATTTGTCGTAATTACATGTGTTTTCTCTATATATGGTAATATTCACATCCTTTTTTTTCTTCTCTTTTTAAAATTTCTGCCCATGAACCTACATGTGTATACAACTGTCTTGTTTTTGATAAACTTAAAATATATCTCAGAGAATCTTACTTTGAATTTACGAATGTGAAACTTGGAAGAAAATAGCAGTGTTAAGATATTTACAGATTAGAGGACAGATTAAAAGGTAATGTTTCGGCATCTTCAAAATCATGGCAGCAAGCACATATAGGGCTGTCTGAGATGTGCCTTAGGAACAGACCATTATATAAGACACTACAGCAAGGCGAAGAATGTGAAATATGATTTCTTTTCTTTTTCCTGAACTAAAGCACGATGGCGCTTCTGTGTCAACATGTTTCAATTTTCTTTTAAAGATACATAATAGCTATAAAGAGAGATGATTCTTTAAAGTCAGACATTCGGTTCCATTTGTATATGATTTCGAAAATAAAAATGTTCTGCAAAAGTACTCTGATAAATTATATTTGTTACCAAGGTTATAAGGCTTTTCGATGAATAATATCATTCATGAAGATATGGTGGTGTGAGAACACTGAGTGAGATGATGCACAATTTTGTAAAAGAGTATAAGTTTATGATGCCTCTCCTGTAGTGTGATAAAACCTGTTTTCTCTTATAAAAGTGCTTGATACTTTTCAAAAAGATATATGTGCAATTAAAAAAAAATGTGTCATCTATTTATTTTGTGATTGCGTTTGGGAATATTATACTCACTGTTGTCTTTTTTTAGGATCTTGCTCATGGTGTTTTATCAGGGGATGTTCAAGCTGTCAAATATGTTCTGGATTCAAACAGGAAAATAAACATAAATTTTAGAAACATGGTATGTAAAATATCACTTATTACTTTAAAACAAAAGCACACACTTTTGGAAAACAGCCACTGGTGTCATTGGGGCGACTTTCTGATGAGTGTTCTCGGAACGGTATCAAGCTGATACCGCAAATATATAGACAAATTATAACATAACTGAAACCATAGATGACACCAACATCATCATAGATATGTAATACAATTGGTTAAATTAGACAATGACAAAGATAAGGCAATTATAATAATAACTGGTCTGCAATGCAGTAATGACCGGTTTCACTAGAACCACGTTACCCTTAAACTTGTGTCACCAAGATTTCCTCATAAGCATTACACATGTGTAATAAAATGGAAATAGAATCAACCAAATCCAGCAATATTATTAAGATTTCGCGTGAAAGTTTATTGTTTCTGTTAAGATTATTAATTGTCTTTTTTCTTTTGTGTATTTCCTGCAAATCTTATATCTCAGGATCTAACCATGAGCGCTTTCGGAAACTTTGACCCCCCCCCCCCAAAAAAAAATGTGGTTCGACTGTGGATTAAATATATTTTCAATACGTTTTCCTAATCCGAAATTTATGAACGAAGAAATTGACCTACATACCTATAACTTTGTGACTGTTTGACCTTTTTTATGGGTTTTTTTTTTTATCTTTGAGTAACTTTCAGATTTTCGAGTTTTGAAAATTCGTCGCTGTGATTTTGAAACGAAGTTTAGACCAAGTTGACAACTTCTTTAATACGCTTTTCTAATACGAAATTTACGAACAAAGAAATTGAACTACATAACTAAAACTTTGTGACTGTTTGACCTTTTTTACTAAAAAAAAAATTTATCTTTGAGTTACTTGAAAAAAATCATTTTCATCTGCAATTTCAGATTTTCAAATTAATACATTTGAAAATAGCCTGGCTCATGGTCGAATATTTGGTATTTGAATATTTCAAAAATTTGAATTTCACCTTTAATGTTTTTCGTGCCGACAAAGCTGTTTACGAGTTAAACATTCCAATAACGTCTTGAAAATAATCGAAATCGGCAGCCATTTGGTGAATTCGTCTTCTATTACCTTCCAAGAATGGTTGTTGGCTTTGGAATCAATATATTTTCAAAACATTTATCACCGAAATTTACTGATGATAAAAATTTAATAATTCGTTTTTGTTTGAGTACCTTAAAACATTTACTTTAAATCTGCTATTTCTGATTTTCGAAATTCGATTATTTCGTCATTGACATCGCGTCCCGGAAGTAAAACAAACACGACAACTTCTTGAATATTAGTACAACCACATGAAATTAGAAATATAAGTAGATCTATTTGACGCAACTTTAACAATGTCATTAGAAGTTTTCTAAGTTATCTCCCCTTGGAGAAAATAAGGGTCAAAATTGTTAAAAAAAACGATAAAATGTCGATCAGATTGCCTTGAAACTTTGTTTTGTGTACTAGCTAAAATATAACAAATGCGTGCACAAAACCTGAAGTCTGTTGATGGAACCGGAAGTGCCACTGTCTTGAAATGTATAAAAATCACTAATAGGCTTCTTCGATATTTTACTTTATCCAGTTTCAATCCTTTTAACCAAATCAAAACTGTGTCTTGGTTATTTTAGATTAAACCTCGAAAGTGTCGCAATCTGACAGATAACAGTAACTTCTCTAAAATAAAACAAATGCAGTATGTTGTGTGTTACATTCAAATAGTTCGTTACAATTCATTTCGATGTTTGCGCAATATTTTCCGTAGCGTAGTTTTCATTTCGTTCGATATGTGGAAACACCTGACCTGGTTAGATAGCTTTGTTCTAACTCTTTGAAGCTGAATAATAATGCAGATGTGCATTTTATGTTTATATATATCGACAAATAATGTAGTTCTTTTTTCTTATACGCATTAAGGCCCCTGTTATATTAAGGCCACACAAGTTGGCCTCCTTAATATTTTGATGCAAAATAACATACAACTGCTCGCATGGGTTCTTACCACATGTAATCACGGCTACTATATGTGCTGGTCAGATTTTTGGAAAATTCAAGATGACAACGTACACACTGATGTATCACCTGTTTTTATTGCAAGTCGTACACAAAAAGTATGGTCGCCATAGGAGTATAATGTAAGCTTGGTAATCGCGCCATGGTCGTGTAAAAATACTTATTTGATGGGGAGGACTACAGTTTTATTGCTGCTTTGGATATATTTTGGAAAGATAATACTAGACTTTATGACGCAGAAAAGTATTTGGTGTTTCTTCTTAGTTGTACAAAACATTTCACGAAGTAAGACATAAATGTATGTTGCTGGCAGATTTGTTATTGTTTGAGGTAAGAAAGTTTCTCTGTTATTTTTAGAGCAAAGGTACATCGTGGTTGACTTTTTTCGTCTAATTAGTAAAAATAATATAAAATAATGTATACCTGATCAGACATAATAATTGTGTAGCGATAATATTTTCTGTGAGCTAATAGTGGAAAAGCTTCAATCACTCAGGTCAGAGAGCTGGCCATATCTCTTACCGGATGTGGACACTTCGCTTGTCACAGTTTACACTGGTAGTGGGCGGGGCCTGTCTGCTGTGTGTATGTCCGCCCAAAGCAACGGCTATTGTTCAAGAAATTACAACAAGTATGGCGGTTTTTTTGGGCGTGACCTTTTTTTTATTTAATTATTTCTGTAGTTTTATAACCGGAGTTCAGCTTTAAACTACACGATTGAAATCATGTTGTAATAACACTGAAAAGTAGTAATCGTTAGTTTAGTAATAATAAATAATAATAATAATCTTTATTCTCATAAACTATAGTACACAGTTATAGAGAAACATAGAAATATATCATATATAATTTCGTGTACGTTTTTGGTATGGAAAAGTAGCGATCTGGGTAAATTTGTACGGATATCGGTAAAATTCTAATTATCGCAACAAATATAATACCACAAGGTTACAATCTGTAGATACAGTGTGTTAATTAAAGTTAAGCTCCGGTTACAAAAATACCCAAATAATTAAATTAAAAAATGCACTTTTCTAAAGTGGCTGTGTATCAGTTGAAAGGGGACACACATAACAAAATCATGAGTTACATATTTATTTGAACATCACAAACCCGTATTGAACATGTTATGGTAAAAGAGTTATCATTTTTAACTATCTCAGCACTTTTCGAATGTGTGTCACTTTTTCCATTGCAGAGCTTCGGGATTCGCTAAAATCATGATTTACATATTTTCTTGAACATCACCAACCCGTATTGAACATGTTATGGTAAAAGAGTTATCATTTTCAACTATCTCAGCACTTTTCGAATGTGTTACTTTTTCCATTGCAGAGCTTCGGGATTCGCTAAAGCGAGCTCGAGATACTGCAACTGGTCCAGATGAAATACACTACCAAATTCTAAGACATTGACTTTTTTCCACTCTCTTAATTTTATTGGATCTTTTAAACCGGATTTGGGTAGATGGAAATCCCCCCCCCCCTTCGTGGCATGAAGCCACAATTATTCCCATCCCTAAACCAGGCAAAGATCATACGAATCCTACAAATTATCGTCCAATCGCTTTAACTAGCTGTATTTGCAAAACCATGGATAGATTGATCAATCGAAGGCTTGTTTGGTACCTTAAGTCAAACAACCTTATTACTGACCTCCAATGTGGATTTCGGTCCCAAAGGAGCACTCTTGATCATCTCGTTCGATTTTTAACGTTCGTCAGGGACGCTTTCATCCAGAAGCAACATTTAGTTGCAATATTTTTTGATCTGGAGAAAGCATATGATACCACGTGGAAACATGGTATCATGCGCGACCTCCATAACCTCGGCCTACGAGGTCGCTTACCTATCTTTATTAAAAATTTCCTGGAAGATAGGTAATTTAAGGTACGACTGGGATCAATATTCCCCAGGGAAGTATTTTGTCTCCAAACCTTTTTGCGATAAAAATGAACACGATATGTTGATGACTTTCAGATGTGCTATGGTTCTACAGACATGTGGATAATCGAACGTAAGTTGCAGCTTTGTTTGAATTCTCTTCAACAATGGGCAACCGAAAATGGAATTTCGTTTTTTGAAATCAAAGACTGTCTGCATGCATTTCTGACAGAAAGGAGGTTTGCATCCAGATCCTGAACTGTTCTTGGATGGCAATCGCCTTCCAATTTTGGATGAAACCAAATTTCTGGGGCTGAAATTATCATTTATCCACCACATTAAAAGCCTTAAAATAAATTGTCTGAAAGCCCTCAACATATTGAGAGTCCTATCAAATACTGACTGGGGAGCAGACCGTAAGGTCTTGCTCCGATTATATCGAGCATTAATTAGATCAAACTCGATTATGGGTGTTTTGTCATTGTGTATGGGTCTGCCCGAGAGTCTATCTCAAAGAGCTCGACACCATACACAACCAAGGACTTAGAATCAGTTTAGGAGCATTTCGTACATCTCCAGTGGACAGTTTATACGTCGAGGCGCACGAGCCCGCACTGCACAACAGACGTGATAAACTGACCCTGCAGTGTGCTACGAAAATTGCATCACTACCAAATCACATTTCATTTAACACCATAAATAGACCTCTTCATGAGCATTTGTATTTTGTGAAGACTAAAGTTATTCCATCATTAGGTATTCGCATACAACCTCTTTTGTCTGAGGCTGGTATTAGCCTTGACAGTATTGCGAATACCCCTTTCTTTAGGACACCACCGTGGGCTATATCTCCCCCAAAGATCGATTTCGATCTTACTCAACATAAAAAGAGAGACACTAGCTCTATGGTGTTCCAATCTCTCTTTAGAGAGTTAAGGTCTAAGTATGGTGATCATGCTCCTATTTACACAGATGGTTCGAAAGATGGTGATCGGGTTGCTTCGGCTACCGTGACGCCATCTGAGACCATTTCTGTATGTCTTCCATCTGCTGCTTCAATATTTACAGCTGAACTCCAGGCGATTCTTCAAACGTTGGAATTCATACAGTTCTTTTTTCTATAAGCAATATTTTTATTCAGATTTGTATCTGAATAGTGATTGGGGAACAGGCATAGCCTATATTAAACCCTCTCCCTGTCAGATATAGTTACATGTATTTACAATTTAGTAAAAAGAAAAATCAAAAAAATCATAATAATCAAAGTTATTTTCATAATAATCAAAGTTATTTTCATAATAATCAAAATAATTAAAATAATTAAAATAATTTTCAATGTACACGTGCAAGTGTGATTATACTGAAACTATATTTATAATGAAGGGTTATAGCTGTCACCGGAACCGTCTGGTGATTTCGAAGAACGAGTGGACGGTTTTAAAAATATTTAGTGAGTCATCCACGTCGTCAGTTCCGTGCAATAAAACTGTAGTATTTCGATGAATAGTCGATAAGTTATTTATTGTATTGTTACGCGTTTCTGAATATAAGGAGCAATTCAATAAAAAATGTTCAGTGTCTTCGAATAAATGTCCACATTTACAGGATGGGCTGCCAGAAATATGACGTAAAAATTTACAGGATGGGCTGTCAGAAATATGACGTAAAAATTTATGTCCATTTAGATTGCTGCAAGAGAGACATTGTACCGAAATTGTCATACAAAATGGCCGCCATTCGTACGCGAATACTGTTATAAATGGTATATCAAGGTTGTGGACCCTGTAGAGGGCACAATTTTAATTCGATTTTGATGAAACTTGAAATGCATGTTTATAACCCTAAGATCTTGGTTCCTTTCGATATTTGCGCATATCGGATCGTAACTTTCTGAAATATGGCCCCTGATTATACGCAAAATCGCCGTCGTTTAGCTTGTGGTCCCTCTGGAGGTCACAATTATTATATGATTTAAAAAATCGTTTTATCATATTACCGTTACGCCCTCAGGAAGGTTGAGTTTAAATTTCTTAAAAATTGGACCAAAATTGCCATACAAAATGGCCGCCATTCGTACGCGAATACTGTTAAAAAAATGGTATATCAAGGTTGTGGACCCTGTAGAGGTCACAATTTTAATTCGATTTTGATGAAACTTGAAATTCATGGTTTTAACCCAAAGATCTTGTTTCCTTTTGATATTTGCGCATATCAGATCGTAACTTCCTGAATTATGGCCCCTGATTATATGCAAAATCGCCTTTGTTTAGCTTGTGGTCCCTTTGGAGGTCACAATAATTATCCGATTTAAAAAAATCGTTTAATTATATCACCGTTACACCGTAAGGAAGGTTGAGTTCGAATTTCGGAAAAATTCTGAACAAAATTGCCATACAAAATGGCCGCCGCGTGTACGCGAATAGTGTTATAAAATGGTATATCAATAATAATAATAATTTATTGTTTACAGTCAGTTACATATACATATCAACGGACTTTACAGAAGTAACACATAATATCAAAACAAAACTAAAAACTATAAAGCTTTAAAAATACAAAACTAAAAGCTATAATAATATAAAACTAAATAAACTATAAAAATACTTCACGGTTAAAAATATGAAGAATAGTATTCTTTAAAAAGGAAAGTTTTTAGGGAACCTTTAAAGGATACTAAAGTGTCTATTTTGCGGATGCTAGGCAGTAAATCGTTCCATAGAGTGGGTGCAGCGATAGAGAAAGATCGGGATCCATAGAAGTCACACCCGTCGTACTCCGGTATATTTAGCCTAAGCCCTCCTCCTTCTATCGTAGCCTGACGAGTGGACCTCTGTGGAAACCAAGTGGTGATTAATTCTGAAAGATAGAGTGGTGCTTGGTTATGAAGATATTTATAAGTTAATATCATAATTTTAAATTTTATACTTTGACAGACAGGAATCCAATGAAGTTCATGCAAAATAGGGGTGATGTGTTCGTGTAATCTTGTGCGGGTAACTAAACGGGCGGCAGAGTTTTGCAGTAGTTGTAAGCGATCAAGAGTGCTGTGCTTAGGCTTAAGGTTATAGAGAAGGCTGTTACAGAAGTCAAGACGGGAGGTGATCAAAGCGTGAACTACCCCCTCTCCCTTACCAATGGAAATTGAAATGTCATTATAAACTCTTACTAAAGCCGTTTCAACACTGTGAAATTCTCTATATGCTGACTGAAATTTTGAATACAAGTTAAAAGACAATAAATGATTATGCAAATGGTTAAAAACAACTTTCTCAATAACTTCACTCATAAAATGAATGTTTGATACCGGTCTGTAATTGGAGAGATCGTTTTGATCAAGTCCTGTCTTCTTAAGAAGAGGGCGAATTATTGCCTCCTTAAACATGTCTGGAAAAACTTCGGACTGGAAAGACGAGTTAACAACGGAAGTTACTTGATGAATAAGATCGTTAATACACATTTTGAGAAGCGATGTGGGAAAGGGATCCAGTTCACATGATTTCGATTTCATAGTCCGAATAAGATTTAACACAGATTCCTTATTTACCAGTTCAAAATGCGTAAAAGAGTTGTGTAGGGTGTATGTCGAGTTGATGACATCTTCATTTGAGCAAGTGAAACGTTCTCGAATATTTGAAACTTTTTTTTCGAAAAAGCAAATAAAACTATCGGCCAGTTCAGTGGGATTTGTATGATTTGGTAGAATGGACATCATCTGCTTTTTGTCACCGGTCATTTCATCTACCAAATCAAAGAGCTTCTTGCTGTTATTTGCTTCCAATATTCGATTGCGGTGATACATTGTACGGGCGTTGTCTAACATTTGGTTGTATTCGGTACGTTTGTGAAGGTAAATCTGTCTGTTCACTTCAAGTTTTGATCTTTTCCACTTGCGTTCGAAATTGCGGAGTTCTCGACGCTTCTGCCGGTGGTCGTCTTCATACCATGGAGCACGAGGTCTATCTATAAATGTTTTTTGACTTGCAGGGGCCAAGGTATCGATCATCTTTTTAAGCTGATGACAGTACACACTGGCTTGTTCGTTAACATCTTTGTCCATGAATGATGGGAAGGGATTTTCTGTGAAGTAATTGGTCACATTTTCACAGCCAAGGGCCTTTATGTTTCTGGACGATCTCATCACCCGATGAAAACTTGATGAGGCTGTGGTCAGATGGTAGCGTGTTATCCACAGACATGTCAATAGGGCTTGGGTCCGAGGCACGGGTTATCACTACATCCAATGTATGGGCCTTTTTGGTGGGTTGCAAATTTAACATGCTGTGTTAGTCCCATACAGTGAATCAGGTCAAGCAATTTCTGGGCATCTCTATCATTACTGTCTTCAATGTGGAAATTTAGGTCACCACAAATGCATAGACGCCCTTCTGTTGTGATTAGATTCTCTAAAAGCTCAGAGAATTCCTCAAAGAACATGTTTGATGTACATTTGTTCTTCTTTGAATATGGTGATCTGTAGATAATTATTAGGCTTTGAGAGACATTTCCAATTTTTATGGTCAAATCCAGACATTCAAACGATCTGCGACATTTAGTTGGATTTGTTTTCGTATCAAGGCAGCTAAGAGTGAAAACTGCAACACCGCCACCTTTACGGCCATTTCGTGAACAGCTGTGAAAGTTATATCCTGATAGGGAAGACTGGAATTCACTGGAAATACATTTGTTTTTTACATCCGACAACCATGTTTCCGACACAATGAAAATGTCCCTGTTATCTTCTAAAATTGCTGCACATACTGTAGTAACTTTGTTGCATATGGAACGAGCGTTCCATAAACCAAAACGTATATTCCGTGAAGTTCTCTTTACTGACGTTAAATTATTTGTGTTGACTTTAGACACAATCTCAAGGTTGTTAGCGTTTCGGTGCGTGATTTTTGAAGGGACCAGCTCATCTTTGGTTAGTCCTTGAATATTGTTTAGATTAACACCTCTGTTGTTACGAACCTTTCTTGATTTGCTTGAAATCAACACTTTAATAGTTTTTATCCTAGGTGACTCCTTTTCAGAATTCACCTTTAGCTCAGGATACAAATCAAAGTCTAACAAACCACTGACATAATCTGTTGTTGTTGGTGAACTAAGTGACATAAGTTCATCTCTGGTGTAGGAGATCATCATGAGTAAAAGTTCACTTTTTGTATTAAAACATATACAATACAAGCAAATTGTACAGAAACATCCAAAATAAAACATTTCTATGTAAAAATGTTTTGCCAAACAAAACTATATACCTTTATAGGGATGATATCCAAAAATTATCCAAATATAACAGTTCTATCCTAGTTCAGACTAAAAAAACAAGGTAGAGCAAGACACACTGCAACCTTTAGGTAGCCATCTTGCTGATATCAAGGTTGTGGAGCCAGTAAAGGTCACAATTTTGATTCAATTTTGATGAAACTTGAAATGCATGGTTATAACCCAAATATCTTTGTTTCTTTCATTATTTGCACATATCAGATCATAACTTCCTGAATTACGGCCCCTGATTGTCCGAAAAATCACCGTGGGTCCCTCTGGAGGTCACGATTACTATCCAATTTAAAAAACGCTTGACTCTTTCACCGTTACACCATACGGAAGATTGAGTTTGAATTTCAGGGAAATCGGACCATAATTGCCAGACAAAAATGGCCGCCGCTTGTACGCTAATAGTGTTAAAATATGGTATATCAAGGTTGTGGACCCAGTATAGGTCACTACTTTAATTTGATTTTGATGAGACTTGAAATGCATGTTTATAACCTAAAGATCTTTATTCTTTTCGATATTTGCGCATATTAAATTGTAATTTAATGAATTATAGCCTTTGAGTGTAGGAAAAATCACTTTCGGTTTTGCTTGTTCTCTATCTATCTCTCGAAAATGTGAGCGTATCCTGCCTGACAGTGCCAGCTTACTATCTTTTTTTTAAAAATTTGTTTGTGTTTTTTTCCCAGATACCTGATATTTTTTCGACTACTTCTGGATTTTTGTTCATTGTCGGGATGGTTTTGACAAGTTGTTTGGATAGATATCTTTCTGTACCAGAAGTGTCAGAAGCATCTTTTCGGTAATTGTTTGTAAAAATGATAAATAAAAGAACATTTTCAATAATTTAACGATTTTTCAACTTTTTTCAAAGATTGAGGCCATTTTTCGACCCTTTATATTATTCCAAACCTTTTCCTTTTGAATTCACGCCAAAGACCACCGATAGGAGTAAAAAAAAGTTAAGGAAAAATCGCTGGAGTCGTTTTCGAGAAGGGCGTCTCAAAAGGCTCCAAAAACGGAAAATACTAGATTTTAGGCGGACCATGAATTGTTTTCTAACCATCGAAATCGTACCATTGAGATGCCATATAATAGTCTAAAAATAGGGCTATCCAAAGACAATTTACTTCTTCTGGTCCGGTAATATCTGACCGAGAAATTCAGCTTTTCGCAAGAGCGCAATTTTTTTAAACATTTTTTTTCCTTTTTTGAATACTTCCGGTCAGGTGATTATTGTCGAGATAGTTTTAATAACCGGTTTGGGCAATTGAATAGCCACAGGGTTCTGTAAGGATATATTACATTATCTAATCAGATAAAACACACCTGTGAAATCCTATGTTCAAAACTTCCTAAAATGCAAAAATATCAAAATGTCGAAAATTAAATTTCAGTATTTCAATACATATTATACATCGTTAGAATCGGAATTAGGTCAGCTATCTGAATGTGGAAACATTTTTTGAAAATCTTTTAAAATAAAAAACATATAGAGCATTTTCAGTCCCTTTGATATCATATTCCAGACGTTTCAAAGTCTTCTTGGATTTTGAAAAAATTGTAGGTTAAGTTTTCGAGATACAGGCGTCCAAAAACGCGCCAGATTAGTAAATACATGATTTTCAGCGTGCGATATGTTTCTTCCCGCTCATAGTATCCATACGAATTTGGTATCATACGATAATGAAATTCCCATGCAACTAAACGATACCTTAATCGATTTAATCCGTGGATATCAGACGGAGAAATCATGTTTTCCCCAAAAGCATTCATTTTTTGCGTTTTTTTCAAAATAACGGATATTATTTCGACTACTTCCGGTTTATAGATGTTTGTCGAAATAGTTTATCAGTTGGTTTTGAACTATAACTTCATTTTCCAGAAGTTTCAGAAACGTCGATTCGGTCGTAAAACGAAACTCGAGCGCACAATATGGGCAGAAAATTCGAAAAAAATCGAAAAATAAAGGGCGATAACTTGGAATAAAACTTATATTTCTGGAATCGGATGGTCTTCAGGTATCCAAAAATGTAGGTCAAATTTGAAAATTTTGAACAATTACAAAAATGGTCTCCTAAATAACATTTTTCATTTTTCGAACGCAAGAAGTCAGCGACGAATTTGCGAAATTTCAAAATTTTTAACTGCTATCGTCTGAGAAAAGACTAAGGGCTTCCAAAAGTGTCATTGGTTTTAAAATAGGTGAAGAATTAAGAAAACTATGTCTGATTTTCGATTTTGATCATTTTGGCAACTTCCGGTCTGCGCGAAAGTTTGAAAAAAAAACCTGGTTTCCCGATCGAAAGTCTGAAAGCCTAATAATAATTTTAGTAAAAACAATAGTTTTTCAGACGAAAGTCTGAAAGCCTAATAAATAATAATTTTTTAGTAAAAACAATAGTCTTTCACACGAAAGTCTGAAAGCCTAACTTGACCTGCGAAGCAGAAATGACGGGTTTCACTGGTACCACATTACCTTTGCACTTATGTCACTTTACTTACCACGTTACCCTAAAACTCATATCACTTGCTATACCAATGGAACCGATAAACAGATTTCGACGTGAGCATTGCACACATCAAATAAAATGGAAGCATTATCAACCAAATCTAGAAATATTCATTTATTTTGTACATTTCAAACAAAATTTTATTACTTCAGTTAGTTTATCGTAATCAGAAATGGCATAAGGCATCACATGGTGAAACGTTTACGTAAATCGAATAATAATTGACACTTTTATAGACTAAAAACCTTTAAAAGTGACTTCTAGAAAATAGTCAATTTTTCTGCAACCGCGCAAGTTAGAAACCATATTGTGGTTTTTATATGATCGTATGGGTTCAATCTATCTGTAGAATGGAATCAAATATAATAATTTTAAAAACATTACAAATCAGAGTCATTTGAAAAAAATATCAGTTTTGAAGGCTAAAAATACAGTTTTTGAAAAATGACATTACTTCCGGTGAGAATGAAAATCTTAAATTTCTTGTATGAAATCGCAAATGGTATTAGGTATCACACAGTGAAAATTTTATGAAAATCGAATAACAATTGACACTTTCATTAACCAAAAACCGTAAAAAGTGACTTGAAGAAACTCGTCTATTTCTCGGAAACCGAAAAAGTTAGAAACAATTTTATGATATCTATATGACCGTATGCGTTTTGTTAGTATGTGAATTTAAAGCAAAAGTTGATATTATTATTACATACCGGTATTAAATAATTCTTGGTGGAAAAAATATTGATTGTAAAATGTAAAAAAACAGTTTTGACCAAATGTTGTCGCTTCCGGTGTCAATTTTAAATTATAATCAACTTGATATGACGCATACTTGCTTTTTGAATCAAATGATGTCGCTATTATGAATACCCATTAATAATTGACTATTTAACAGGCAAAATTAAGAAAACAGTGACTTAGGCAAAACTGACCAATTCTCGGCAACTGCTTATATAACAAACTAATTTTCACATACATTCTCTTCATATGGATTATAGCTACAAGTTTATAAAAGTAACGTAGAAATATTTTAAAATCTGAAAAGCCTGAATGGGTTGTAAATAGGTCGATTTTACGTCCTTTTTCACCTCTTAATCCACTTTGCTAGAAAATGAAATTGAAATTAAAAGAAACTGCTTCCGACATTTTTTGCGCCTGATAAGGACACACTTTTTGAGTCACATAATTTTTTCAAAAAAATAATATTTGTTTTTGAAAAATGGTACTTAACTGTCGAAATTGTAGTTTTTGGTAAAATTATGCCACTTTCGGTGCCGACAAATAACACTCTTGGTAATAAAAAAAATGACAATTGAGACAACGGATCAAATATAATAATTTTAAAAACATTACAAATCAGAGTCATTTGAAAAAAATATCAGTTTTGAAGACTAAAAATACATTTTTTGAAAAATGACGTTACTTCCGGTGAGAATGAAAATCTCAAATTTCTTGTATGAAATCGCAAATGGTATTAGGTATCACACAGTGAACATTTTATGAAAATCGAATAATAATTGACACTTTCATTAACCAAAAACCGTAAAAAGTGACTTGAAGAAAATCGTCTATTTCTCGGAAACCGAACAAGTTAGAAACAATTTTATGATATCTACATGACCGTATGCGTTTTGTTAGTATGTGAATTTAAAGCAAAAGTTGATATTATTATTATTACATACCGGTATTAAATATTTCTTGGTTGAAAAAATATTGATTGTAAAATGTAAAAATACAGTTTTTGACCAATTGTTGTCGCTTCCGGTGTCAATTTTAAATTATAATCAACTTGATATGACGCATACTTGCTTTTTGAATCAAATGATGTCGCTATTATGAATATCCATTAATAATTGACTATTTTACAGGCAAAATTAAGAAAACAGTGACTTAGGCAAAACTGACCATTTCTCGGCAACTGCTTATATAATAAACTAATTTGCACATACATTCTCTTTGTATGGATTATAGCTACAAGTTTATAAAAGTAACGTAGAAATATTTTAAAATCTGAAAAGCCTGAATGGGTTGTAAATAGGTCGATTTACGTCCTTTTTCACCTCTTAATCCATTTTGCTAGAAAATGAAATTGAAATTAAAAGAAACTGCTTCTGACATTTTTTGCGCCTGATAAGGACACACTTTTTGAGTCTCATAATTTAAAAAAAAAAAAAATATTTGTTTTTGAAAAATGGTACCTAACTGTCGATCGAAATTGTAGTTTTTGGTAAAATTATGCCACTTTCGGTGCCGACAAGTTAACACTTTTGGTAATAAAAAAAATGACAATTGAGACAACGGAGCATATGAACTTTGTTTTATTCAAATCGAACAACAAATAATTAATGTAGGGCTGAAAAACTGAATTAGCCAATGGCGGTCAAGCAAAATTACTGAGACAAAACAAAATAACATTTTTGCGCAAGTCAGATGACTCTTCAATTCTGTGTACAACACAACTAAAAAATATTCATAAATAAAAATGTATTTTGTAAAATTTTAAATTTTCGAAATCTGGCCCCTAATATCTTCGAAGATTTGCCGAAAATCCAAAATCGAAAGTAGGGTTGCTATGTGCCTTGATTGTTGTTAAAATTACTGCAATATTATTAAAAATGATAACTTCGGTGATTTCGGACATTTCGCATTGTCGCAGAACGTTCAGATTAGCTTTATCCTCTAAGTCACACCCAGTTTTCCAGTAAAACCGAAGAAATCGTAACGATTCGACAAGCATTGAGGCCATTTTTCGACCCCTTATATTATTTCAAACCTTTTACTTTTGGATTCACGCCAAAGACCACCGATATGAGTCTGAGTAAAAAAAAGTTTTAAAAAAATCGCAGGAGTCGTTCTCGAGAAAAAGGCGTCTCAAAAGGCTCCAAAAACGGAAAATACTAGATTTCGGCGTAACATAATTTATTTACTAACCATCGAAATCGTACCATTGAGATGCCATGATAGTCCATTAATGGGGCCATCCAAAGACATATTACTTCTTTTGGTCCGGTAATATCTGACCGAGAAATTCAGCTTTTTGCAAGAGCGCATTTTTTTAAACCTTTTTTTTCCATTTTTTGAATACTTCCGATATGGAGATTATTTTCGAGATAGTTCTAATAACCGGTTTGGACAATTAAACAGCCACGGGGCTCTGTAAGGATATGTTACATTATCTAATCAGATAAAAAAACATCTGAGAAATCCTATGTTTAAAAGTGCGAAAAATGCAAAAATATCAAAATATCGGAAATTATTCATATTCATAATCACTTCCTGTCACATGTCAAGGGTTATATAAAGAATCTCAACAAGATAAAAATAAAATCATTGAAATCTCATAATTGGATAGATTTTTAGGCATTCTTTCTAGTATTCTTAAAATGTAACTCCCATGTTTGTAAGTAAAATACTGCAAAAGCCTTATGTATTTTTATACGCCCACATTTTCATGTGGACGTATTATGTCGTCGCCCCTGTCCGTCCGTCCGTCCGGACGTCCGTCCGTATGTCCGTCCGTCCGGACGTCCGTCCGTCCACAATTGTTTGTGGACTCTCTACAGGTCACAATTCTTGTCCGATTTTGACGAAACTTAAAATATAGGTTTATCCCCAAAATATCTCGGCTGCTTTCGATATTGGCATGTATCGGATCAAAACTTCATGGATTATGGCCCCTGATTGTACGAAAAATCACGTTTTTAGCTTGTGGACCCTATAGAGGTCACAATTTTGAACCGATTTTGATGAAACTTTATATGCATGTTTATAACCCAAAGATCTTGGTTTCTTTCGATATTTGCACCTATCGGAACGTAAATTCCTGAATTATGGCCCCTGATTGTCCGAAAATTCACCTATTTTAGCTCGTGGTACCTCTGGAGGTTACAATTATTATCCGATTTGAAAAACCGTTCGATTATATCACCGTTACACCCTAAGGAAGGTTGAGTTCAAATTTCGGAAAAATCGGACCAAAATTACCATACAAAATGGCCGCCGTTCGTACGCGAATACTGTTAAAAAATGGTATATCAAGGTTGTGGACCCTGTAGAGATCACAATTTTAATTCGATTTTGATGAAACTTGAAATGCATGGTTATAACCCAAAGATCTTGGTTCCTTTCGATATTTGCGCATATCGGATCGTAACTTCCTGAATTATGGTCCCTGATTATACGCAAAATCACCTTGGTTTAGCTTGTGGTCCCTCTGGAGGTAACAATAATTATCCGATTTAAAAAATCGTTTGATTATATCATCGTTACACCCTAAGGAAGGTTGAGTTCGAATTTCGGTAAAATTGGACCAAAATTGCCATACAAAATGGCCGCCATTCGTACGCGAATACGGTTAAAAAATGGTATATCAAGGTTGTGGACCCTGTAGAGGTCACAATTTTAATTCGATTTTAATGAAACTTGAAATGCATGGTTATAACCCAAAGATCTTGGTTCCTTTCGATATTTGTGCCTATCGGAACGTAATTTCCTGAATTATGTCCCCCGATTGTCCGAAAAATCACCTATTTTAGCTTGTGGTACCTCTGGAGGTCACAATTATTATCCAATTTGAAAAACCGTTCTATTATATCAACGTTACACCCTAAGGAGGGTTGAGTTCAAATTTCGGAAAAATCGGACTAAAATGACCATACAAAATGGCCGCCGTTCGTACGCGAATCCTGTTAAAAAATGGTATATCAAGGTTGTGGACCCTGTAGAGATCACAATTTTAATTCGATTTTGATGAAACTTGAAATGCATGGTTATAACCCAAAGATCTTGGTTCCTTTCGATATTTGCGCATATCGGATCGTAACTCCCTGAATTATGGCTCCTGATTATACGCAAAATCGTCTTTGTTTCGCTTGTGGTCCCTCTGGAGGTCACAATTATTATCCGATTAAAAAAACATTTGATTATATCATCGTTACATTGTAATGAAGGTTGAGTTTGAATTTTGTGAAATCGGACCACAACTGCCGGACAAAATGGCCGCCACTTGTATGCGAATATTGTGTAAAAATATGGTTTATCAAGGTTATGAACCCTGTAGAGGTCATAATTTTAATCTGATTTTGAAGTACCTTGAAATGCATGTTCATAACCCATTCAAAGATCTTGGTTCCATTCGATATATGCGCATATCGATTTGTAACTTCATGAGTTATTGTCCTTGATTGTAGGAAAAATCACTTTCTTTTTAGCTTGTTCTCTATCCAACTCTTGTATGTGGGCGTATCCTGCCTGGCAGCCGCTGGTTTATTTTTCAAGATGGTGGCATTTCCGGTTCCATCGACGGACTTCATTATTTGCGTACACATGAGTACTATCTTAGTTAGTACAGAAAATAAATTCAAAGCAATCTGACCTATATTTCGTTGATTTTTTAGAAAATTTCTAATGACATTTTTAGAGTCACATAAGCGAGATCTACTTACAAACTAAATTTCATAAAAATGACATTTTTTCATGCCGCTCTAGCAAGATGTACTTACATACTAAATTTCATGAAAATCGTGGAACAATTAAAGTAGTTGTTAAGTGGGTCTCAACTGCCAGTTTCGAAATAAAATCGACGAATATTCGAATTTCGGAAATCCAAATTGCATATTTGAAGTAAATGTTTCAAGGTATTTAAAGAAAAACAAATTAGTAAAATAGGTCAAATAGTCACAAAGGTACAACGATGTAGGTCAAATGCATTCGAGTTTTCTCATTTTCATTTGAAAATGGTGTCCATCATTTGACCTGAATCAAAATTCTAATCCGATAGTTTTTGAGGCATTCCTAAAAGGATTCAGAAAATGTAACTTTCATGTCTGTAAGTAAAATATTGTGAAAGCCTTTTGGATTTTTAACGTTTCAAGATGACGGCACTTCTGGCTCGATCGGTAGACTTCATATTTTGGGTACTCATCTGTAATATTTAACTAGTACAGGAAAAAAAATTCGTGGCGGTTTGACGTATATTCCGTCGATTTTTTTGAAATTTTTTATCCTTAATTTCTCATTTTTTATGACGCATAAGTGAGATTTGTTTACATACCAAATTTAATGAATTTCGTGCAACTATTAAAGAAGTTGTGAAATTGATATCAACTTCCGGTTCAAAATCACAGCGGTGAATTTTCGAAATTCGAAAATTTGTAAGTGGAGATTTGTGGTTTTCGAATGAGTTTGCTGAAATATTGTCTACAAGAAAACAGCGGCATTTTTTTGGAATGGGCGCTTCATGTATTGCTAAATGGATGTTAATTCCTGTTGTCAATAAGGCCAACCCAATTTTGTTTGTTTTAGCTGTCACGTATCAAAATGTGCTGTATGTCCGGGAGTTTTTTGGTAGGTAGGAAAGAGGGTTAACGACCAATTCCACGGAGGGCAGTGCTGGATCTAGGGGAGGCAAAGTGGGACGAATGTCCCGGGCCCCCCACAATTCTGGCTCATGCTAATATTTTATCCCGGGCGGAGCTAACCAGTACCTGGGCTGAAAGGGCGAGGATTGGGGACCTAGACAGTAAGGGATATTGTGGGCCAGAGATCTGTACGCATGAGCGAATGTCACATGGGCCTGAATTTAATATCATGCCACGTGCACGGAAAGTGAGCGAGTGCCGCCAACTTTTAATACGTTGTCAGAGCTATCGATTCCGCCAAAAACATCTGGGCTTGAACCCATAGTTGCCGAGATATAGGGCCTCCAACATGGTCCTTTGTTTTGGGAAGCCATGTTTGGCACCCTGCCACGTGCCCGATTTTAGAGAGAGGACCCTCAACTGTTAATACAATGGAGGGAGTTGTCAGGGCTATCAATCCCGCCCAAAATAGGGCCTCGTTGATCGAAGAATTTTTGGCGGTGCAGTGTCCAAAAAACCCTTGTTTGCCCTTACGGAGTGCGTAAAAAAAGAATAAAAACGGCGGAAAAGCCGTATTCTCACATGTAAGCGACTTGAAGAATTAAGGTATCGAGCTGAAAATTTCAGGACACCTAGGTACCATCGTGAGAAGTGTGGGGCCGGTACCAATGGTACACTTGGTTCCAGCTGTGCGCATGCGCAAATGTCAAATGGGCCTGAACTTGAATATGATGCCACGTGCACGGAAAATGAGTGAGGGGCGCCAACTTTTTATACGATGAAGAGAGTTGTCAGGGCTATCGATCCCGCCAACAACATATGGGCTTAAACCCATAGTTGCCGAGATATGACTTGAAGTAAATGTTTTAAGGTATCCAAAGACAAAAGTATTTGTGCCTTTGGTTCCAGCTGTGCGCATGCGCAAATGTCAAATGGGCCTGAATTTGAATATCATGCCACGTGCAAGGAAAATGTAATGAAGAGAGTTGTCAGGGCTATCGATCCCGCTAAAAACATCCGGACTTTAACCCATAGTTGCCGAGATATAGGGCCTCCAACATGGCTCTTCGTTTTGGGAAGCCATGTTTGACACCCTGCCACGTGCCTGAGTTTGGAGATAGGGCCGGCCCCCAACTGTTAATACGATGGAGGGAATTGTCAGGGCTATCAATCCCGCCCAAAATATCTGGACTCGAACCCATAGTTGCCGTGATATAGGGCCTCAAACGTAGCGCCTGACTAAGCTTTAAAACAGTAATGTTTTAGTCTAAAAATAGGCAAATTTGCGCCAGCGTGTTTTAGCAGGAGCTTTCATATGTACAATCACTTCCTGTCACATGTCAAGGGTTATAAAGAATCCCAACAAGATAAAAAGAAAATCATTAAAATCGGTCAAAAACTCACATAGCAATTGTTCACTTTTCGCTCGTAAATTACTTTGTCTGCACGAAATACTTTAAAAGCAAATTTCGAAATTGTGACATTTCACTGCAAAAGCCTTATGGATTTTTTTCCTTTTCAAGATGGTGGCACTTACAGTTCAATCGACAAACTTTATATTTTCTGTACACATGAGTACTATCTTAGCTAGTACAAAAAAAAGAAAATTCAAGGCTTGAAGTAAATGTTTCAAAGTATTCGAAGAAAAAAGAATTAGTAAAATAGGTCAAATAGTCACAAAGTTACAGCAATGTAGACCTGACTGGGAAACGGATCATCGACAACTCCGTTACATGCCAAGGGGAGTAGAAAGGCCTGTACAGTACCAAATTTCCAGTACGTTAGTGTAATGTAGGTCAAATGTATCGGTTCGTTTGATTCGGTGATTTCGGATCCCAAAAACGTTTCGAAAAAGTCTTTAATCAACAGCCACCACCCATTTTTGGCAGGATAGATAAAGGTTTCAGAAAGATCCTATGGTTAGATTGTGAGAAATCCGATTTTCTGTCTCCCCCTCTCCCTCTCTCGCTCTATATCGCTCTATCTCGCTCCCTCTCTCTATTCAAGTCCATGTCTCTCGCTCTCACTCCCTCTCTTTCTCGTTTTATCTCTATCGAAGTCAAAGTCTCTCACTCTCTTGCTCTGTCTGTGCCTATATCCCCTCTCTCCCCCCCCCTCTCTCTCCCTCTCTCTCTCTCTCTCACACACACACACACTCTCTCTTAAAGGGCTAACCCCGATATTTGTTTTGGGAATAAAACTGCTTAATTTTGTGTTAAAATCCCTTAAAATATTCGAGTCAAGGACCGAGCAACTACTTCAGTATTTATGGTACGTTTTCAAATGACTTAAATCCGTCAGTCTTCATCTGGAATATGCGACCGGTGCCCTAAGGTGTATTTTGTGGTATCTGGATTAAACCAAACATTTTTTTATAAAAAAAAAAATGTGTAGTTGAAATTTGCCTTTCTCTATCAAGTACAGCACATGGGTTTTTCACTGCATAACCCTCTGAAGTAACCGTAATCGGTTATAAGGTCACCCAACGAAACAATTGACCCGAAATCTTAAAAGGGTTACGTGTCCGGATAAGCAGTTTTGGCGTTCACGTCCGAATGACTAAAAATTTTGAGTTGAAATTTTTTAGACAAGGTAAATACACCATTCCCCTATATTTTGGTGTTATATTTTCATACATTCTCAGACTTTTATTTTTGAGCCTCTGTTTAATACGGGATTGTCCCTTTAATCTGGAACCGCTCTTAGTGTCTTCGAGTCTAAAAAGTCAACAAACAAATTACTGGAGAAGTTACCCTTATGCTTATATCTATATAGACATATAATAATAATAATAATAATAATAATAATAATAATAATAATAATAATAATAATCGCGTCATTTTACAATGGTAGCAAATTAGGCCTGAGGCCTTTATGCAATTTGGCCCTTGGCACAGATCGTGCGAATGATTTCGACCATTAATGCAGGAAGAAACCGAAGAACTCGGGGGAAACCTGCCTGATCGGACGGGAGACCGAATATCCCTCTCACTTACAACGATAAAGTTCGTTCCCTGAGCTGGGATTGAACCCTCGTTGCATCGCCACGGCTATATCTATTCCGAGTGTTTTCCCTAAAGATAGGTCGAAAACACGCGTAAATCTACACGCTATTAAACATGTCATTAACAATAAACATGGTGTAACCTTTCACCTTTTGTTGCAACGAGAACTGAAATATGTCACAGTACACCGGTAGACTGTGTTTATATGGTAACAGACTCGGTTTTTTTTCTTTTCATTTTATCGTTAGTAAAATTAAAGTGAACTATGGAGACCAAACTCATTAGATTACATGTTGTTGAATGATATGCAGACCTATTATTGGTGTAACCTTATTTCCTTTTGACAAGCTTCCTCGTTCTCCAGTTACTTTCTCTCGTTCTCTATCGTTCGGTCTCTCTCCCTCCCCCTCTCTCTCTCGCTTTCTCTATTGAAATTAAAGTCAAGGTTTCCCCCTCTCCCTATCGTTCTCTCTGTCACTCTCTCTCTCTGGCTCTCTGTCTGTCTGCCTGTCTGTCTGTCTCTCTCTCTCTCTATTTAAATCAAAGTCAAAGTCTCTCCGTCTCTCTCGTTCTCTTTCTCTCACGTCGTCGCCTTGTCTGTCTCTTTGTCTCTCGCTCTGCCTCTCTCTCTCTCGCTCGCCCTCTCTCTCTATTGTCAAAGTTTCTCTCTATCTCCCGCTCTTTCTTCCCCCCTCTCTCTCTCTATCTCTCTTACACACACACTCTCTCACACACACACACTCTCTCGCTCGCGCCCTTGTTATGTCTGTCTGTCTTTCTCCCTGTCTATCTCTCTCACCCTTTCGCTCTTTATCTCGCTCACTCCCCCTCTCTCTCGTGCTCTCTTTCGCTCTGTAGGTCGGTCTCTCTATCTCTCTCTCTATCTCTCTCTCGCTCTCTCTCTTTCGCTCTCTCTCGCTGGCTCCCCCTCTCGCTCCCCCTCTCGCTCGCTCCCATATCTCTCTCTCTCTCTCTCTCTCTCTCGCTTTCTCTCTAAAAGCCATATGGATTTCTCACGTTTCAAAATGGTTGCACTACATAATTTGTATACTCATCAGTTCTTTATAATCTAGTTGTTGAATGATATGCAGACCTTTTATTGATGTAACCTTATTTCACTTTGACAAGCTTCCTCGTTCTCAAGTTTCTTTCTCTCGTTCTCCAGTTTCTTTCTCTCGCTCTCTCTCTCTGTCTCTCCCTCTGTCTCTCTCTCTCCCTTTAATGTCTCTCTCGCTCTCTCTATTTAACTCAAAGTCAAAGTCTCTCCCTCTCTCTCTCGTTCTCTCTCTCACTCCGTCGCCTTGTCTGTCTCTTTGTCTCTTGCTCTGTCTATCTCTCTGTCTCGCTTTTCGTGCGCTCTCTCTCTCTCTCGCTATGTAGGTCGGTATGTCTGTCGGTCTCTCTATTTCTCTCTCTCGCTCTTTCTCGCTCGCTCCCCATCTCTCTCTCTCTTTCTCTCTCTCTGTCTCTCGCTCTGTCTCTAAAAGCCATATGGATTTTTCACGTTTCAAGATGGTGGCACTATCGGTTCAATCGGCAGACTACATATTTTGTATACTCATCAGTACTTTATAATCTAGTATAGAAAACAACATTTCAGTAAACATGTAAGTAAAATATAAAAAAAGCCTTAGGCACATTTCACGTTTCGATAATATATATTTAATCAACAGCCACCGTCTCGCGTCGGAGTCTCTCTCTCTCTCTCTCTCTCTCTCTCTCTCTCTCTCTCAATGCGGAACCGTCTAAAAACGACAAACCATTATTTACTATTGTTAATGAAAAGCGTACATTGTCTTATATTTATGTTTTAAGTGATAATATAACTGAAGTATATAATAATATTAATATATAATAATTTATTTCTTATATAGCGCATTACACAGAAGTTTCAACGCGCTTTACATATAAACACATGCTACATTAAAACTGATATAATAACAATACTGAGTAGAAGTATTTAAAATATGATCAGATAATAATATGCGACATATGTTAAACTGTTGCATATACGTGTACACAGAAATATGATAATTTAATACATTCAAATTTATAATAAAAACAGGAGGATAGAGGTGGCATTATATGTACATGATATGATATTTTAAAACAGTTACAAGTTTTAGGTGTTATAAGATTCTTTAAAAAGATGTGTTTTCAACTGACGTTTGAAAGATTCAGAATTTGAAATTGTTCGAGGAGAGACAGGCAGAGCATTCCAGAGCCCCGGGGCACAATATTTGAATGCTCGATCGCCATAGAAATTGGTTTTGGTTTTTTTTCCCGGGAATTGGAGAGTATAACCTTCTGAAGAACGCGTAATTTGGAGTTGACTTTTCACAGTCACTAGTTCGTTTAGATATACAGGTGCACAGCCTTGAATTATTTTAAAAGTTAAAACGATTATTTTAAACTTGGATCTTTGAGAGTACAGACGTTACAGATTCAAACTTCCCAATTCTTGTTATGAGTCGCGCGGCAGAGTTCTGTAAAGTCTGTAGTATACGAATTTGAAAAAGTCGGAGGTTGTGTTAAAGGCTATTGCAGTAGTCAAGGCGAGAGGTTATCACGCCATGAACTAGTTTTTCCACAGAACATTTATCAAGAAGGGGTCGGATTCGTCCTATTCTGTACAGAGCGAATGATATACCTTTGCTGGTTTGTTTCACAAAAGCGTCCAAAGAGCAGTCCGTTTCAAATATAACTCCAAGGTTTCGGACTGTATCTGCAGTAGCAACCGTCGTATCGCCAACTCGTAACGAATCAAGGTGATCGCCAGTTTCACCAAACCGTGATGAGAAATAGTTTACTTCCGTTTTTCCGTCGTTAATCACTAATTGGTTCTGCTTCATCCACACACGAATCTCACTCAAACAGTTTCCGATAGACGCTTTTAATAAGGAACCTTTTGTACAGGAAATGTATATATATCTGGTTTCATGAATTTGACATCTGTAGCCATAAAAGATGAAAGGTTATTGTTAATAAAAATACAGCTACTGTGTAATGTATAGATTTACAGACATGTTTTTCTCTATAACCGGGGGATTGAATGGCTTTTCAAGGCAATCTGACCTATATTTCGTCAATTTTTTGGGAAATTTTGATCCTTAAGAGGATATAATTTAGAAAATAATTAAAGTCATCTTTGAAGTTGCATAAGTGAGATCTACTTACTAAATTTTATGAAAATCGCGAAACTATTAAAGAAGTTGTCAAGTTGGTCTCACTATTGTTCATTTTCAATTCAAAATCGCGTCCACCAGTTGACCTAAATCAAAATTCTTTTCGCGAGCGTTTTTTGGCATTAATTAAAGGATTAGGAAAATGTAATTCCCTTGTCTGTAAATAAGTTATCAAAAAAGCCTTAGGGATTTTTCACATTTTAAGATGGTGGCACTTCCGGTTTGGGCTACAAACTCTATTTTTTGTGTACGAATCGGTAGTGTCGTAGCTAGTACAAACAAATTTCAAAGCAATCTGACCTATATTTCGTCAATTTTTTTGAAAACTTTAATCCTTAATTTCTCCAAGGGGAGATAATTTAGAAAATTTCTAATGACATTTTTAAAGTCGCATGGGTAAGATCTACTTTCATTTTTAATGTCATTTTTGAATTTACATAAGGGAGAACTATTAACATACTAAATTTCATGAAAATCGTGAAACTATTAAAGAAGTTGTCAAGTTGGTCTCACTATTGTTCATTTTCAATTCAAAAATGACTCCATCAATTGACCTAAATCAAAATTATTTTACCGAGCGTTTTTCGACTTTCCTTTAAGGATTCGGAAAATATAATTGCCTTGTCTGTAAATAAAATATCAAAAAAGCCTTAGTTTTTATACGCCCACATTGAAATGTGGTCGTATATTGCCGTCGCCCCCGTCCGTCCGTCCGTCCGTCCGTCCGTCCGTCCGTCCGTCCGTCCGTCCGTCCGTCGGTCCGGCGTCGTCAATTGCTTGTGGACGCTCTAGAGGCTAAAGTTAATATCCAATTGACTTTAAATTTATACACAGTGTTTAAGGTTATGAGACGAAGAAGCCTATTGATTTTCAGCGATTTCCGATAATTACTGTCAGAGTTATGGCCCTTGATTACTTCAAAAAGTCTTGTGGACGCTCTAGAGGCTAAAGTTAATAACTCAATTAACTGATTGACTTTAAATGTATAAACAGTGTTTAAGGTCATGAAACGAAGAATCCTATTGTTTTTCAGCGATTTCCGATAATTACTGTCAGAGTTATGGCCCTTGATCACTTCAAACAATCTTGTGGACGCTCTAGAGGCTAACGTTAATAACCGATTGACTTTATATTTATACACAGTGTATGAGATGAAGATGATTACTGTCAGAATTATGGCACTTGAACACTTCAAAAAATCTTGTGGACGCGCTAGAGGCTAAAGTTAATATCCGATTGACTTTAAATTTATACACAGTGTTGAAGGTCATGAAGACGAACAAGTATATTGATTTTCAATGAATTTTGATAACTTGAACAGCATGGATGAGAACTTTATCAAAGCCAAACAAATTAGAATGATTTTATGATAATTACTCAATGAGTTCTTACTTTTAATCAGATTTTAGTGTATTATAAATGTTTTATTACCGAAAAAAGTAAAATATGCGACAACTCTTGTTGACTGCCCGGACGATTTAGCTGCTGTGGGCGTATGTTACGTTGCCTGGCAACCTATGTTTTTCACATTTCAAGATGGTGGCACTTCCGGTTTGGGCTACACACTCTTTTTTTCGTGTACGAATCGGTAGTGTCGTAGCTAGTACCAAAAAAAATGTCAAAGCAATCTGACCTATATTTCGTCGATTTTTTTGAAAATTTCGATCCTTAATTTCTTCAAGGGGAGATAATTTAGAAAATTTCTAATGACATTTTTAAGTCGCATGGGTAAGATCTACTTTCATACTAAATTTCATAAAAACCGTGCAACTATTAAAGAAGTTGTCATTTTGATTTTAACTTCCGGTTCGAAATCACAGCGACGAATTTTCGAAATTCAAAAATCCGAAATTGCAGTTTTGAAGTTAATGATTCAAAGAAAATAGAATTAGTAAACTAGGCCAAATAGTCACAAAGTTACAGCGTAGTAGGTCAAATGCATTTGTTCGTAAAATTCGGTGATTTCGGATGCGAAAAACGTTTTGAAAATAATTTTACCCAACAGCCACCACCCATTTTTTTTTGGGGGGGGGGGGTAGGTAATAGTTTCAGAAAGATCCTATGGGTAGATTCCGAGAAATCCGATTTGTGGATAGAACTAGATCTGCCACTGCCCATGCATATATGAAAGCTTTCATATTCATCACGTGTATCTTAAAGAAAATATCAAGAAATTTAAAAAAAAAAAATAGGTCAAAAACTAGCGAAGTTACAGGTCTAAATAAAGTCAAAAAAACCTTGCACCCGGGCAAAAAAAATATCTACGGAAGCCGTTAATTGACTTTGAAAAATAAAACGAACGGCAGGTGCCTCGAACAAACGACTAGAACAAATGCAGGTATCACCTTGAAAACTTTAGGGTACCTTGGTAGCAACGTTAAAAGTTCCTCGCCGGAATTTGGTGCTCATGGTATCTTTAGTTCTAGCGCAGCGCATGCGCAAAGTCACGACACACGGTAGGTGCCACGAACAAACGACTTGAACAAATGCAGATATCACCTTGAAAATTTCAGGGTACCTAGGTACTAACGTGAAATTTTTGTTGCCGGAATTTGGTACTCATGGTACTGTTGGTTCCAGTGTAGCGCATGCGCAAAGTCAAAACCAGCCAACTCAAAAACAATCTTGTCGGCACGGAAAACATCAAAGGGGTAATTCGAATTTTTAAAATATTTAACTGCCAAACATTCGACCATGAGCCAGGCTATCATGTAATCTATTATTGTCGTTAATAGAAGATATTATATTCTCTTAGCCACGACCAATTGTGTATGTTTACAAGCCCATTAATGTGGATTTTTCCTTATTGTTCATTTTTAATTCAAAATGGCGTCCAAAAGAAGGAATCTTTTACGTGCACGCCTATGTGTACACGGGAACTTGGTTTTTCATCTAATCCGAACGACTAGGCAGCTGTCCGTGTCAGGCCGTTCGTCTGAATCACTGACAAAGGGAAATCAAGCCGGAAAATCGAAATGAACTTTCTCGGCCAATGCATGGATCGAACACCCGGCCTCCAAGCTAGCGAGCCAGCACCTTACCCACTTCGCTACGTGACCCCCCTTATAGCATGGAACTAATTGAAATGGGGATCAACGTCCTACTGTTCTGCTCCTAAAAGAAAATAACAAGAAAAAAAAGTATTAAAATTGGGCAGACTCGCAAAGTTACAGGTCTAAATAGTGTTAGAAACACTGCACCCGGGCAAAAAAAAAAATCAAAATAACTAGCCGAGGAGTCGTTTCGTAATTATTTGTCAGCCTTTATTATAGCATAGAATGAATAAATAAGATGGGGTTTAACGTCCTACGCTTCTGCACCTAACCTGGGCTAATTGAAGACTAGCATACGCCATACAGTGTGCTATGAGGGAAATTATTGCCAAGGCAGCAACTGAATTCCAACTGCCAAGGGATCTTTTACGTGCACGCCAATGTGTACACGGGATCTTGGTTTTTCGTCCAATCCGAACGACTAGGCAGCTGTCCGTGTCAGGTCCTCCGTCTGCATCACTGACAAGGGGAAACCACGCTACGTCATAAATTTCGTCACGTTAGTTACGTTTGTCAGCTGTTCGTGTCAGGCCCTCCGTCTGCATCACTGACAAGGGGAAACCACGCCGGAAAATCGAGATGAACTTTCTCGGCCAATGCATGGATCAAACACCCGGCCTCCAGGCTAGCGAGCCAGCACCTTACCCACTTAGCCACGTGACCCCCCCCCTTATAGCATAGAACTAAATGAAATTAAATGTGCATCAACGTCTTACTGTTCTGCTCCTAAAAGAACATAACAAGAAAAAAAGTATTCAAATTGGGCAAAGACTCGCAAAGTTACAGGTCTAAATATTGTTAGAAACACTGCACCCGGGCAAAAAAATAATCAAAATAACGAGCCGAGGAGTCGTTTCGTTATGATTAGTCGTCCTTTATTATAGCATAGAATGATATAAGATGGGATTTAACGTCCTACGCTTCTGCACCTAACCTGGGCTAATTGAAGACTAGCATACGCCTACAGTGTGCTATGAGGGCAATTTTTGCCAAGGCAGCAACTGAATTCCAACTGCCAAGGGATATTTTACATCACAATATAAAATTACGACAACTTCAAAGTTAAATTACGACAACATCAGAATGGACGGGAGAGTGTAAATTTTTAAACATGGCTGATTTGCATGCCTTTTACTGTCGGGACATTAGACATCTATCATTTCTAGAGAATGCCCGGGCGAAGTTGACTTCCCCTTCGTCAAGTTTTCAGTCGAGGTTTGGTGTTGTAGGGCGAGAATATCGCCTCAGTCGCCCGTAAATTTCAGCCCTGAAAGGAAGTCTTTTAGGCTTATGCATACATGTAGTTAATACAGGAAGTCATTAAGTTTGTTGACGTAAGAGTCTCCAAAATAAAGAAAATGGCTGAGGCAATTTTGTTTAGTTTAAATTTGTCAATTCATATGGACCATTATTTTTGGTCTGTGTTCCTTAGAAGAACTGCTATTTTACTTGCATTAGTTGTATTATTTTTTTTATCCATTATTTTAATATTTAGACAAATATATATATTTATGTCACACTGTACCTTCAGGCCTCAGCTATGATAATACCATTCTTAATCAGGCAATGGTTTTGGAAGTAGAAGGGTGGATATCTAAAGTGTGTACATGGGTTTTATAGTCATCCACCTAGTATATCTTGGTTCATAACATCAGATGCTTCCACAGATGAATGGGATGCCCACATGGATTAATTCCGAACCAATGACCTTTGTGATCTGACAGAGCAAGGAAACTTTATAAATTAATTAGAAGTTTAAGAAATATTATATGCTCTTAGGTCTTTCTATAGTCCATCTTTTAATACATGTTTGTATCCAGTCTGTGTTATTACTTTTGCAATTAGATATTCCATCAGGGTAGTTATATGGGTAACAATTTTGAGTTATCTAAAAAAAGTTTGACTGTGGTCTTCGGAAAGAGGAATATTTTTGTCAGCCAAACATATTGCTGGTAACTATAATATATTGAGAGACATTTTGTAAAGATTATTTTTTGGTTAAACAGAATGGAGGTTAAATGAAATTGCGTATATCTTTAGTAGTAGGATTTGTATCATTTTTCATGGCCAATTTTGATATGTTTTCTTGACACCCAGAACATTTTTTCTAGCATGCAATGCTTTTTCTATTTCTGGGACAAAATATTAATCAAATAGGTGTATGTTTCCACCTTTCAGCTTGATGACAAGGGTCCTGGCAAGGTATTACAAAACAGGATAGACCAAGTAGTCGTAATCATTCCAGACTGGTCAACTGTTGTATGGTATACAGTTTTACTATCAATGTTCACAGCCGACCCAGTTCGGTTACCTGTTCGCAAACACCCTTTACGTTTAAAAGAATCTATATCTAACAGGATGCAATCCTTCTCTATGCATTGGCCTAGCTGGAGAAGATAAAATATTTGGTGTTGTGGACAACAAATTAATTCATTTGTTCCATCTGTAGAAATTTTATAATTTTCTAAGGAGATATGTATGAGCAAATCTCGTATAGGGTGAAAAACATTATCACATACCCTGTAATTATACTTGTAGTTACGGTTAATTCTGTACATGAAAGGAATGTATGATAACAATCCACCGAAGCCCAGATATCTGATCTGGGATGTTTCAATATTAGTAAATTATTTGGATACGCTGTATCCATTGTAAGATTTAACTTTGGGAATATGACATATACAGCTCAGAGATGTCAAATTTAGCAGTGTTTGCTATAATGATTTATATAATAGAGGCTGTTATAGCCTTGGGAGTAAATAAAGTTTTTAAAACTTATAATCCTTTAACAACATTATTCAGGGTAAAAATTTCCTTATTGTAAATATGTTAGAATCTGTCCTTGTTTTACTTTGAGACAGTACATCTGTACAATAGTAGAATACCATAAATTCAATCAAGGATTTGTTTCCTTTTATACGAAGAAGACTATAGCTCCTGGAACTGTTGATACATGTAGGTGACTGAGGATATATGAAAGTTGGCTGGCATTGACAATGTCTTTGACATTTAATGGTTGTTGTTCACATTCAGACATTTCGAAGACAGCTAACTGGAAATCTGGAGATATTTTTGCCAGGTATTACAACCACTGGCTGGTGAATTAATAATAATTGAACTACTAATTTGTTTTAGTTGTTATTTCCTTTGTTGTCAACCCTTTAAATTATGTATTATAAATCCGAGATGCCCGAAGGGCATATATGGAATATAATCCCACTCTCATCCTAGCGCCCGAAGGGCGTGATGGATGAGAAGGATTATATGAATATATAGCCCGAGGGCTCGAAGAGTTATCTTCCCTCCCTTGAGCCCTCCCAGTGCTATTTTCAGCTGTCAACAATCCTCAAAAAGACACTACTGTAAGTGTGGTGATCGTTTATATAATAGTGTGGTCACGTGTCATCACGTGCATTATACAGTACGGATTCGGTGAGCTATTTTTAGGCATTTAAGTTTGAGCGACTTGTGCATGGGTTAAGAAGAATATAAGAGATATGCAATATAAATCCTCGAGCTATATATTCATATAATCCTTCTCATCCATCACGCCCTTCGGACTGCGCCCCACGGGCGCTTGGATGAGAGTGGAATTGCGCCTTTAACATTGATTTAATATCAATATATAGCCCGAGGGCTCGGGGATTTATCTTCCCTCCCTTAAGCCCTCCCAGTGCTATTTTCGGCCGTCAACAAATCTTTAAAAAGACACTACTGTAAGTGTGGTGATCGTTTCATTCGGCAAACCTCGACAGATTCCGGTACTCTTCGTAACCTACATCTAGACTTGGATGTATGATAGTAATTGATTTGTACCTACGACCATACATTTGCGATGCGGCTAGTCAACTACCGATTTACTTCAACGTGCCGCTTTCACAGAATAGTCCCAAAATGGCGTCTTTTCTAGATATAATCTCTCATTCTCCACGAAAGTCTCGCTATCCAGCATTCGTGTGGACTGCAAGGGAAGACAACTATGTTTGGGAGATTGATAATCTCTATGGGGGCAGCCATTTTTTAGTTTGTTGATATAATCTCCATGGCCATGGGGGCAGCCATTGTTTATCCGGGTCCTTTAAAATAGTTCCAAAATGGCGCACTTCATCATACAGCCGAGTCTAGATGTAGGGCACCGGAATCTGTCGAGGTTTGCCGAATGGTGATCGTTTATATAATGGTGTGGTCACGTGTCATCACGTGCATTACACGCGGATTCGGTGAGCTATTTTTAGCCTTTTAAGTTTGAGCGACTTGTGCATGGGTTAAGAAGAATATAAGAGATATGCAATATAAATCCTCGAGCTATATATAGAGAATCTCCTATGAGTGTTTTTTGATATCAAAAAATATCAACACAAGTTGATAAAGTAAAAAAAAACGAGGCTCTGCCGAGTTTTTTTACTTTATCAACGAGTGTTGATATTTTTTGGTATCAAAAAACACGAGTTGGAGATTTTATTTATCACCCAATCCTTTCTTACATGCACAAATAAAAAAATATAATTCTTTGGTATAGATTTCACTTTTATAGAACCTAATTACATTACAGCGTAGTGATACATCATTTTTTGAAAGCAGTTTAGCTATTGTATTGTCCTATATACTGACCCAGTTTTTTCCTTCAAGGTCAATTAAATAAAAGCAGTTTCCTTTTTTTTTATAAAAAAGTCACTCTTTACTTAAACAAAGTGGTTTCTTTAAAATAAAAGAAAGTAGTTCCTTTTTGATTGACCAATCAAATTTATGTAAAGCGAAATCACCACTGTGTATATATCACAGTAGATTATGTAATTTATCACACAAGCGATATCTACTGTCAAATGTATTATTGGGTGATAAATTCATATAATCCTTCTCATCCATCACGCCCTCGGGGGCTTGGATGAGAGTGGGATTGCCCCTCAACATTGATTCAATATCAATCATTTTAAGTCAACCTTTTTCATAGTTTTGAATTAATACTTTTCGTTTAATTTTATCATTTCCATCCCAGATAAATTATATACTTTTCTGTTAAATTCCTTAATAAAGTTAACAGGAATTGTTAGTGATAATGAAGGATATAAAATTTTAGGAGCGGCAAAGGTTTTTACAATCTGTATTGTTCCCATTAATGATAGACATCGATTGTTCCATTTACTTAAGGCTTGCTCCATTATCTTGATATTTATCGCTGTAGTTTAATTTAAATGATATATTATCATCACAGGTAAAGTATATTTCTAATATTTTGATGTGATTTGTACATTTTTTAATTCGGAGAAATTTGATTTCTTCATCATTAATAAAGTTTTTATAATTTAGATTATATATTTCAGTTTTTGATAAGTTGATTTCTAAACCTGAAATTTTATAAAATAGTTTTAAGACCTCAAGTAGATGTCTTGCAGATTTATAACTTTAATGTTAATTCTCGCCTTATAGACCGGCTCTAACTTTTTTCCAATTTTGTTGGGTAGAACGCTTTCTGTCACAGATGAAGCAACATATGGCAAACTCGTGTATGAGGTTCACCATAAAAAACTTGAGATACACAAGCTGGAAGTAGAGACAAGTAAACATTCAATTTCCGGCCCTACATTTCAACGTAACCAACCTCACAACTCTTGTATCCTTCCGACTTAAAAATATGAATATTCACCAATACCTGGCAGAAATTGTATTTTAAAACCCCTTTTTATAAGCCCACATGGAAATGTGGTCGTGTATTGCCGTCGCCCCGTCTGGTCAACGTCAGTTCATCGTCCACAATTCCTGTGAACGATCTAGAGACTAAAGTTAATATCTGATCGACCTTAAACATATACACAATTTTTAAGCTCATAAGACGAAGAATTCTATTGCTTTTCAGCGACATCTGATATTAACAGCAAGAGTTATCAACCTTGATCACTTTGAAAAATCTTGTGAACGCTCTAGAGGCTAAAGTTAATATTCTATTGACTCCAAATTATAGTATGTTTTTTTGTACACAGAGATAAAGGTGCTACTCATTATACTATGCAAAATAGTAAAAATGTATCAACGATGTACAGGTTTGTCTGTTTAGAGCAACTAAACTTTGGAAAAAAAGTAATAAAACACATTTGAAATAACAATACGTGGTTCGACCAAAGGCCCAAAGGTGCGAAACACATAATAATTTAGAAAACAACTCAATTTAGTCGAAAAGTCCAATCATGTTATAATAAAATAGTCTTTTAAAAACAAAGCGTGTTTCGTGCTGATGTGTGTAATGGGCCGGTTTCGTTCTGGATTAATGTATGAGAATCACGTAATAATAAAAAAGTCTTTTAAAAACAAAACGTGTTTTGTACTGATGTACTTAACGAAACAACCTTATTTAAATAAGCTTGTTTCGTTCTGGATAGATGTATCAACATCTTAACTGTAAGCATAAGGCACCCTCGGTGTCAACAACATGTATTATAGTATGTTTTATTTTGCAGGGAGATAAAGGTGCTACGCCATTATACTATGCTTTGAAACAGGGCAACTGGAATATTGTGAATATGCTTTTGGAACATGGAGCTCGTGTAGATCTTTGTATGAAAGCCGATTATGAGGTAAGACATCATTTTTAAGTGGCAAAATTTAACGTTATTCCCACAATCACCGGTTCTCTATTATGTACTTAGACATGTTCTAAACCACTGAACTGTGATAAAATGTGCTATTTAAACAGTGGGTTGACATTTTATAGGACCCACCAAAAACGATATATATTGGTATATGCGATGTTCAAAATCAATACCAATACCTAGTGAAGGTGAAAGTGTAAAATAAAAGAGTAAAACTAAGACGTTACATCATACTCAACAACACAGATGGAAGACAAAAGCATTGCGTTGATTTGTGTTCGTGGTTATACGAACTTTACTAAACACAGGGAACTGAAAGATGAAAGAAGCTATTAAGAACTTTGACAACTCTAGAAATATTGATGTTTGTGCACAGAAAACTAGTCACATGGGTGGCATATGGTAGAAAATAATCCGATCGGTACGACAAATTTTGAAGTAAGAATAGTTAGTTGTTACATAGTGTGTGCGACACGCTCTAGAGGCTGAAGTTAATATCCAATTGACTTTAAATTTATACACAGTGTTTAAGGTCATGAGACGAAGAAGCCTATTGATTTTCAGCGATTTTCGATAATTACTGTCAGAGTTATGGCCCTGGATTACTTCAAAAAATCTTGTGGACGCTCTAGAGGCTAAAGTTAATACCCGATTTACTTTAAATTTATACACACTGTCGAAAGTCATGAGAGGAAGAAGCCTAGTTATTTTCAGCGACTTCCGATAAATATTGTTAAAGTTATGGCCCTTGATTACTTCAAAAAATCCTGTGGATGCTCTAGAGGCTAAAGTTAATAACCGATTGACTTTAAATTTATACACAGTGTTTAAGGTCATAAGATGAAGATTCCTATTGATTTTCAGCGATTTCCGATAATTACTGTCAGAGTTATGGCCCTTGATTACTTCAAAAAATCTTGTGGATGCTCTAGAGGCTAAAGTTAATATCCGATTGACTTTAAATTTATACACAGTGTTGTGAAGGTCATGAGACAAACAGGTATATTGAGTTTTAATGAATTTTGATAACTTGAACAGCATGGATGAGAACTTTATCAAAGCCAAACAAATTAGAATGGTTTTCTGATAATTACTTAATGAGTTCTTACTTTTAATCAGATTTTAGTGTATTATAAATGTTTCATTACCGAAAAAAGTAACATATGCGACAACTCTTGTTGACTGCCCGGACGATTTAGCTGCCTGGCAACCTATGTTTATTATTATTAGTAGTAGTAGTATCCATAAACAACACTGTTCAGTCCCCCCTTTGGTTTTTTGAGTGTAGCTTCGGCAGCATAAGAACGATGGCGACAACCGAAGTTCTTTTCTGCGGTAAAAAGGAGAGAGGAACAGATTCACGTCGTACCAGTTAGGCCACTGGAAGGCAAGTCCTTCCTAGGTGCCAAACTTACGGCCGTGGGAAGGAAAAAAAGAGAAAGTAAGGTATTACTAGTGTTTCGATTAGACCCCCAGACCCTTAATGTTGTAAAGCGCCCTTTCCCCACAGGCTTCCAGGAAAACGTGCTACACAAATATGTGGATCGTTCGTTCTCAGCCTAGCACTACGATCGAAAGATTGACACAAGCCAAGTTTAAAATCTCAAGTAACAAGTTAATAAGTAATACGATGCAATATTTGCTGTTATATATTCAACAATTAAGCTTGTAAGCTATGGTGATATTATTATATAAAGTGATATATTTATAAATAATAACAAGATGCAATAAATTATATTTCACAGGCTATAGATTACTATATAGTAATAAATGATTGATTGCTAATAAGCAAATCGGGCAAGTCACGTTATAAGTGGAACTGTTATGAATTGAACAGTCTACAATAATAGTTGCAATAAAAAAGCTATAATAAGCCTATAGTTATAATAATATTATGCTAGTTAAATTAAGTACAGCAGCGAATGTCTGAAGGACCAATCTTTGTAATACTATGGGTTTGTTATGGATGCAACAAGTTTGTTATGAATGCAACAGGACTGTGTTCCAATTACAACATGTTATGTTTGTAACATGAACTAGTAGTAACTAATAGAACTAGGTTCCTTATGTTGCAGCACGAACTTGTAACAAGTTGTTTGTGAAAATAACAACTTGATTTGTTACGGTCATAACCGTTAAGCAATCCTTACCATAGTAAAAATGAAAAGTTGATTGGCAGAGATCCGCTGTGAAAATGCGATCTGTCAAACTTAGTGTGTGTGTGAAATAGCTTTATTTTACGTCCGCTTCCACCGAAGTGATATCGGAGACAATTACATTTTATACATATATGGTGATAATATTTACAGTGTGTTTAGTGGAATAATAAGGATAATTTTTATATTTATATGTACAAACAAAAAATGATATAATAAGGTGTGGAATTTAATGAGGTGTAAGTTGGGACAATCACAGACACAACATATGACAAGACAAACATGGACGCGGACAAACATTTACATAGACATTTGACGAAACAGACATGAAGGTGGACAAACATATAAACATATTATGTACATATATATATTTCCGGTCAATTTGGTCGGTCTGGTCGTTCTGTCCGGTCGAATGGCAGGGCGGTGCAACTCTTCCTTGGGGCTTGTTGGTGAGTATAAGTCCTGGTCCATTCTTCCTTCCATTTGGGTTTGTTGTCCAGTATGGTGGTGTTGATTCATCTTTACTTCTATAATTCATTCCTTTTGTTGTTGGTTCTCTGAAGGAAGAATCCAGCACCTGAAAAGAGAGAAAGAGAAAAGAGAGTATCTGGGCTTATGGTGTTTTGTGGTTTATTTCGTCTAGTAAGGCTTCTGAGGCGGGGGGTAGGGGCAGAAATAATAATAATAATAAAGAAAAAATAATAATAATAATATTAATAAAATAATAGTGATAAGAATAATAATAAAAGTAATAAAAGAATAATGATGTAAGAATAATAGTAATAGTAAAGGTATTTAAGAGAAAATTTAAAGGGGAGGCTTTGCATTTATGACATATGTATCAATAATAGTATCTATAATATAATATTTATTCGTGTGACAAGTTTGTTAGTTTTATTTTAATGTAATTTGTTTGTTTAGTTAGGGTGATTTGCGCTTCCCTCGCTGGGGACGTTTTTACGATTTCACCCAACTTAGTGCGATGTGGTTGATTTGTGTTATTTATTACATGTGTTTTATTTTCAAGTGTTTTTAATTATTTAGATTTGTTTTGGAATTATGTGTAGGATGGCTGGGCTTCCTTCGTGAGGACGTTTTTACTCAGCCATCCTACGTTGTGTGGAAATTTCGTTAATTTTATTTTAAATGTAACTTTTTGTTTTGTTTAGATAGGGTGATTTGCGCTTCCCTCGTTGGGGACGTTTTTACGATTTCACCCTACTTAGTGTGATGTGGTTGATTAGTTTTATTTATTACATATGTTTGTTCATTCCTATGTTTTCAATGAAGTCCCAGATAAGCTGAGAAGGCCAGTATCTGTCATCAGGTGATGGAGAAAGTAGGGATTTCAGAGAGAGAGTTTTCCCCCTCTCTGTCAGTTTAATAACCATTTGTTGTCGTTCATTGTTCAACTGATTGCAGTTGATTAGTAGGTGTGATGCTGTTGCGATTTGTCCGCACGGGCATTTAATTGGTGTATAGGTGAAGTCTTTAATTACGTTTATAGTTTTAAGTCTAGTGATTAATTTGCATATTTTGATTGAGGGATGATTGATATAAACCTTGTCGACAAGATTGCTGTCTATTTGATAGCGATGAGTATTTTCTTGTTTTAGACGGTTTTCCCATGAATTTTTAATTTTATTTTTGGCTATACTTATAAATTCCTGATTGCTATATTCTAAATGTTCTAATTCCTTTAGTGACATCCCCTCTTTGGCTAGTTTGTCGGCTTGTTCGTTGCCGATTATATTGATGTGGGAGGAGATCCACGCAAGGAATACCTCTCTTCCGGAATTCTTAATTATTTGATTAATATCCCTAATTTGACTGATTATTTCCTGCCTGCTTTTTGAGGAATTTGATTCTATAGATTTAATGCTACTCAGGGAGTCGGTCAGGATTACGGCTTTATGGTGTGTTTGCGTGGCTAGCCATTCTATTGCAGTTTTAATGGCCATCAGTTCTGCGGTGTGCACAGAAAAGTATTCTGGTAACCGTTTTCTGATGTTTAGCTTCGCTTTTGGTATATGAATGCCGTAACCCGTTGATCCCTTTGTAGTATTTTTGGATCCATCAGTGTAGATTTTGAGATGATCTGCCCATTTGGTGTCTATTAGTTCCATTGTTAGTGCTCTAGCTTCTGTGGGATTAACATGCTTGTTCGTTGTGTGGCTTAGTTGTGTGTTAGTGATAGGATCGCTTAGTTGCCATGGTGGAGTGGCTGAATAAGATTTTGTTTGTATGATTGTTCCTTTCAAACTGTGCTTATTTAGGATGTCATTTGACATCTGCCCGAATGTCATTGGACGAGTATTTTTCCTAGAGCCTATGGGTCTAAATTGATTGAGGCATTTATATGTTTGACATTTTTCTTTTAGCATTTGTAGTTTTCCCCAGTACTTGAGTGACAGTTCTTCCCGCCTGAGGTCAAGCAGAAGTTCTCTTGTAATAGGGCAACTGTTTTGGTTCCTATGGCGGCTCTTGTTATAAGTCTTAAAGCTTTGTTTTGTATTGTGTTTAGTTTGTTGAGTTGTGTATCACTTGCATTGGCATAGGCCAGACATCCGTAGTCGATTACCGAGCGGATGAGTGATCTGTAGATTAGCATAAGTGTAGTTCTGTTTGCGCCCAATTGTGTCCCTCTGATGTATTTCATCATGTTGAGTGTTTTAGATGTTCGACTTACCAGGCCATCAATATGAGGCTTCCATGATAGTTTAGAGTCGAATGTCATTCCGAGAAATTTGGCCTCTTTTTTGAATTCAAGTTTTGAACCATTAAGTGTTCAATCGATTTTTCTGTTATTGTCAGTTGGGTGAAACAGTATTGCTACTGTTTTCCCTTCTGAAATTTTGAATCCCCAATCATTTGCCCATTTTGAAGTTTGTTTTAGAGTGTATTGGAGCGATTTTTTGATTATGTCTAGGTTATTGGAAGCTTTCCAGAATGAACTGTCGTCAGCAAATAGTGCGGATTCTGTACCTTTCCCTACGTAGCTAATTAGATCATTTATCATTATATTAAATAGAATTGGACTGATAACTGATCCTTGCGGCGTTCCGTTGTCCATTTTGAATTTATTACTTAAGCAGTTTCCTACGCGTACTCTGATATGCCTATCGTTTAGAAAATCTTCTATCCATTTGTACATTCGGCCTTTAATTTTTGCATTGTGGAGTTTGTGTAAAAGACCATCCACCCATACGAGATCAAAGGCCTTTGTTAAATCGACAAAGATTGCGCAAAGGTATTGTTTGGCTGTGAATGCTCTGCTTATGTCATTTTGTAATCTAATGATATGGTCTATTGTTGAACGATCTGTGCGATAGCCGCTTTGTTGGCTTGTTAAGATTTGGTTGCATTCACAGTGAAATTTTAGTCTGTTTGTGATTATTGTTTCTAGTGTTTTGCATAAAGTAGATGTGAGACTTACTGGTCGATATGACGCTGTTTCATTTTTATCTTTGTTTTGTTTGTGTAGCGGGGTGACCGAGGCGGTTTTCCATTCCTGTGGTGTTTTTCCTTTGGTCCAAGAGAGGTTAAAGACTTCTCAGACTAACGATAGAGCTTTTTCGGGGTGATTTTTTAACATTGTATATTTCACACAGTCTAGCCCTTCTGCACTATCGGATTTAGACCGCAGAGCTTTTTTCAGCTCTTCTATATTAATGGGACTGTTTGAATCGCATTCGTTATCTGCTTCATCGTGCACTATTGGGGGTTGATTTTGTAGGAATGTATTTTTAATTGCCTTGAATGTTTCACTGTGTTGGCTATTGCTAGAGCCGTCAGCATAAGTTTGTCCTAACAGGTTTGTTTTGTGCGTGTTGTTTAAGGCTGTTTCGTTTTTGTAGGTTAATAAAGGAATGTTTTGTCTTACTGTTTTACCGGTGATTGCTGATATTTTGTTCCATACTGCCTTTAGATTTGATCGATCATTTAGGGAGCTACAGAAAATTTGCCAGTTTTCTTCCTTGGCTTTTTTGATTTCTATCTCTGCGCAAAGTTTAGATTTAAGGTATTCAGATCTAGTTTCTTCATTTGGCCTACGTTTATGTTTTCTTAGCGCCGTTTTTCGTGTGCTAACTAGGGTTTGTAGATTATCTGACCACCAAGGTTTGGGTGATTTCCTATTAGTTTCTTTTGTACGGGGGATAGATTGATCTGCTGAGCTTATTATAGCTTTTGTTAGATTATCTGTGAATGTGTCTATAATGTTGTTTTTAATTAATTCAAAATCCCAGCAATTGCACAAATTCCTGTACAATTCCCAGTTTGCCTAATTTATCTCCCATTTAGCCTGACATTTGATGTTTTCTGAGTTGGTTTCGCAGTATATGGATGTATGGATAGCTACATGATCGCTGCCTAAAGTTTCGTTTCCTATTTCCCAATTGCAATTTGCGTAAAGTTTATTCGAGACTAGTGTTAGATCTATATGTGTTCCATGTTTACTATTTTTCCCTACGAAAGTTGGCTCGCTTTTGTAATCATTTAGTAGTAGAAGACTGCTGTCTTCTATGTATTCGTATAATTCTTTCCCATCTGTGTCATTATCTGGTGATCCCCATGATGCGTGATGACAGTTGAAATCCCCGCATATAATTATGTTGTCACCCGGAATTTGTTTAAGAATCCTATCGTAGTCTTTGCGTTTTAATTTGTTTGTTGGTGGGTTGTAAATGTTTATTATTCTCAGAGATTGGTTGTTTCCTATCACAATATTAATTGCCATTAATTCTAATTTATTTGTTGGATTAAATACTAATCTGCTAAATGGGATGCTATTTTTAATGTAAGTGACAAGGCCACCTCCGTTTGATTGACCCGGTCGATCACGCCTAATCATTGTGTAGTTATCTAGATTGATGTCATTATTTTTGGGAGTGATATAGGCCTTGGCTATATATGGGAAAGTTTCAGTTTTAACAAAACATCATTTTGTATTGTTAAAAGTAGAATTTTTGATATATATAAACAAAAGTGCTTTGAAAACATTTGTTCATCTCCAAAAGGATTCATTTACCAACACATTGTCTCTAATTTCACACTACAATTTTATCTGACGAAATCTTTAAACAGTATTCATATTAAATCAATTACCAGGATACGTTTATCAGCGCACAATTTATGCATAGAGAGTGGTCGATTTCGAAATATTAAGCGCAATGATAGATTATGTTTAATTTGTAATAACGGAGATATTGAAGACGAATTTCACCATATTATACTGATATGTTCTTGTTTTAATGATATTCGTAAAAAATATATTAAACCATACTATTTTATTAACCCAAGTGTCTATAAATTAATACAATTATTAGCTGTAAATAATATAAAGGAACTTCGTAACCTTGGACTGTTTTTATATTTGTCCAACAAGACCAGAAATGCAATTGTAAATACCCAAACCTAATATTATTTGTAATCTACTCTTTGCCATTGTATATATTGTAAATAACTCTGATGAAATGTATTTTTTGTATATCATTATTTATTGTATAATGTATTGTCATGTCTGATGAGTCGTATGACTCAAGGAATAAAGAACTTTAGACTCTTGTAGGCATAGTATATCTGGATTGTTTTGATAGACATATTGTTTAAGTTCAATTAAACGAGACCGCAGCCCATTCACATTGAGTTGAAAGATTGTGAGTGGCTTCTCCGTTGTAAATGACACTGATTTGTTTATTTTAGGTAATTAGTGTTTTATGATATATCTTCTTTGCTTGTACTACAATTCCGTTTGTTTTGATTAGCAATTTCGGTGTTAATGATCATTGGATTATCCCCATGTCTGAGTGAATCATTCTCTTCTTCCGAAACCACGTTATCTATAGTTCTTTTTATCGGCGTTTGCCTTGTTTGGCTTCTACTTCTACTATTGCTTCGGTCCCTTGGTTTTGATGCGGAGGGTGGGGGCATGTCAGTTTTTTTAGGGGTTTGGGATATTGTAATACTTTTTGGTACATTTGTCACATTTGACATGATGGTTTTTACGACTTCTTTGCTTCGTTCCTCGTCATCTTTTATACTTCCTAGTTTAGCCAACTCCTTGCAGAAGTTGATAAATCCATTTGTATTTTTGAATGTTGGTGTGAAGAGTTTACTTTTTGTTATCTCCTCATTGCTAGGAGGGGTTATTTCCTTTTTTATACGCCCACATTGAAATGTGGTCGTATATTGCCGTCGCCCCCGTCCGTCCGTCCGTCCGTCCGTCCGTCCGTCCGTCCGTCGGTCCGTCGGTCCGGCGTCCACAATTGCTTGTGGACGCTCTAGAGGCCAAAGTTAATATTCGATTGACTTTAAATTTATACACAGTGTTTAAGATCATGAGACGAAGAAGCCTATTGATTTTCAGCGATTTCCGATAATAACTGTCTGAGTTATGGCCCTTGATCACTTAAAAAAATCTTGTGGACGCTCTAGAGGCCAAAGTTAATATCCGATTGACTTTAGATTTATACACAGTGTTTAAGGTCATAAGACGAAGAAGCCTATTGATTTTCAGCGATTTCCGATAATAACTGTCTGAGATATGCTCTTTATCACTTAAAAAAATCTTGTGGACGCTCTAGAGGCCAAAGTTAATATCCGATTGACTTTAGATTTATACATAGTGTTTAAGGTCATGAGACGAAGAAGCCTATTTTCAGCGATTTCCGATAATAACTGTCAGAGTTATGGCCCTTGATCACTTCAAAAAATCTTGTGGGCGCTCTAGAGGCTAAAGTTAATAACAGATTGACTTTAAATTTATACACAGTGTTTAAGGTCATTAAATGAAGAAGCCTATTGATTTTCAGCAATTTCTGATAATTACTGTCAGAGTTATGGCCCTTTATCGCTTATAAAAATCGTGTGGACGCTCTAGAGGCTAAAGTTAATAACCGATTGACTTTAAATTTATACACAGTGTTTAAGGTCAAGAGACGAAGAAGCCTATTGATTTTCAGCAATTTCAGATAATTACTGACTGAGTTATGGCCCTTGATCAATTTCAAAATTTTGTAGACGCTCTAGAGGCTAAAGTTAATATCCGATTGACTTTAAATTTATATAAATTGTTGAAGGTCATGAGACGAACAAGTATATTGAGTTTCAATGAATTTAGATAACTTGAACAGCATGGAGGAGAACTTTATCAAAGCCAAACAAATTCCAATGATTTCTGATAATTACATAATGAGTTGTTACTTGTTATATGATTTTAGTGTATTATAAATGTTTCATTACTGAAAAAAGTAAAATATGCGACAACTCTTGTTGACTGCCCGGACGATTTAGCTGCTGTGGGCGTATGTTTCGTTGCCTGGCAACCTATGTTTTGTTCTGGTAAAGTTTTATTATTGATATGCGAGGTCGCTTCTTTATGAGTTATTCCATGTACATATTGCATGGTCAGGATTGACTTAGTGTTAATGTACTTGGGGCATTTTGGTGAATCAGCTCCGTGATTCCCACTACAATTTACGCACTTTGCTTGAGTGGCCCTACATTCTTCGGATTTATGGTTGTTGCCACATTTGCCACATATGGCTATGCCCCTACAGAATTTTTCTAAGTGCCCTATTCTTTGGCATTTTGTGCATCTCTTGACTTTTGGGATTTAGGGGTGAACCGGACTTCTCTCATATAACACATAGATAATACCCTGTGGGGTATCATGTTTTTTAAAGTTAATTGCACTGTCCTTATTGTTTTTCCTTGTCTTATCGGGTATTGGTATATTGCCAGGGGATTGTATCCCCCCCCCCCAGTCTCAGATTGTCCAGTATTTCCTCGTCCGAATAGTCCTTGGGAACGTTGTATATTATCACCCCATCTGTTTGGTTGAACTCCGACATGGAGATTTCAACCTTCAAGTTGCTAAGCATTTTTATATTTGTTGCCAATTGGGCGTCCTCTATGTTTTGGAATCCTAATTTTAAATTGCCATTTGACAGTATTCTCATGTCCGGGAGAGCAGCTGTCCCCCATTTAGTTCTAATTTCGTCTCTGAGTTTTGAAATTTTTGTGCCCTTGAAGGATTTCCCCTCTTTGGGCGTGCATAAGACTATATACTTGTATTCTTTCATTATTCGTGTTGTTAGGGCTGGTTGGGGTAGTTTTGGGGAGTTAACCACGACATTCGAAAAGTTCATGGCCATGGTGATGCAAAACAAATAAAAATGTAATGGAGAGAAGAGAGAAAAAAAGTAAAAATAAAGTATAGCGAGATAAGGAAGAGAAATTAGGTTGTAAAACAAAGGAGTGGGGTTAGGGAATAGGGTCGAAAAGTGACGAAAGTTTGAAGCATAAATTTGTAGAACAACTTAAGATTAGCCCGCCCGCTAACTTGAGTTGTTCAGATGACGAATATAATTATCTATTTAAAGCAAATTACAAATAACAAATAAAGCAAAGAAAAGAATAGAATAAGTATAACTTACCGCATAGAGTAGTCCTAGTAATCCAATAATCCAATAATCCAGCTAGATGTTAACTCGTCTGACCCCTATTTATATCAACCGCCGAAATAGCTAGCCAATGAGAAGACGTCGTCTTGGCCGCGAAAGGAAACCGCTTTGCTGGAGGAAAAATACAAATAACAAAGTTATGCGAGCTCGACAACAGCTAATTATGTTGTAGTTTACTCATAAGGTATTCGGGAGTAAATCACATTCGGGATGGCCCAGGACAATGCATAGTTTGTTGGTTATTAAATGGCGAAGTGTGATTTACGTGTGCTTGAAAATTTGACAAGCGAACATGGCTATTGCGTACGATAACTGCGCATATCCCATAATAATAACAAATAGTACACATTGGAAGCGGAGAAAATGCAACAGGATATAATAACGAAATAACAACAAGTATGGAATTGAGGATGACATAGAAGGCAATTGGTATATTCATTACATTACCCCCTTCCCCGAATAATCATTCGTCCCGAATGACAAAGATATTACATAGAAGGCAATTGGTATAATCATTACACTAGCATACTCGACTTAAAGATGACTGTTTCAGGACAACTTAGACTTGCCTTAAAAAGTAGGTCTGAGATGGATCCGGCGCTGGCTCAGAACGTATTTCTCAGTATGACCGTGTCCGAACCCATCCCCTTGTCTATTGACAGGATAGTTGTTCATGGGATACCGGCCGAATATACCGTGGATGAAATTCTGAAAGATCTAACAGAGAGGGGGTACCTAGCTACCGAGGTATATCGGTTCAATGTAGCCCAGGGGAATGATCAGGGAAGCGTCGCCCTATCCTTCAAAAATGGTACCGCACCTGAGGCCCTTAAAATCGTGTACCTCAACCGCCGTACCCACCACTATGTTCAGAGGGTGAGGCATTGTGCCAAGTGCCAGAAACTTGGGCATACGGTAAAGTACTGTAAAGGAAAAACCGTATGCGCCCAAAGCGGAGGTGGCTGAGTGTATAAGGTGGGTAGCAAAAATAACTGCTCACACTGCAAGGGCAGCCACGCGCCAACTCTCCACAATGCCAAAGAGTGCAAGCGACCAAAGCAGCGCTACGTCTGCAAAGCAAGGATAACCTTACCTTCAAGGAGAGGGAAGCAAAAATAGTCAGAGAACCGGTGATGGAACAAAAACAAGCTCCAGCACCAACTCTCTCGACATCCGATGCAAGCCCCACTACTAAAGGTAAAGACAAGAAGAAGAAAGAGAAGAAAATAAAGTGAAATTATTTATGCAGCAAAATTAGTAATTTTTAGTTGAGAAACTTATTGGTGAATGTTATTTGTAGCAGTGGTAGATCTACTAAGTGTCTCATGCCATGTGTGTGTAAATTGTGTACACACTTGATTGTGGATAAGTAGGTCATCGCACGTGTTTGTATTGAATGATGTTGTGACAATGTGGTGGATTACTTAGTCCCATTTTTCGCATTAGTTTTGTTGTTTAGATGATCGGTGTAACAATGTATGTTTCTCGATAGGATCTTTCTTACCACTGACCCGTGGGCCACTGATGCCTTTAGTGGATTTCTTATTCACGTGGGTCAGGGGTGGGGGAGTTCTGTCTCCTTGTGTAATTTGGTCTGGTTTAGTTCTAATATTTTCAAATGTTTTATATCATAAAATTTATAATCACCTCAGGGAAAGAATTTACAGTATCGTGTTTATGTGTAGCAGAATTGGAGAAAATATTCACTAACGACCTTACTTTCATTTTCGCCAGAGCTGAACCGATATGGATTACACTGGGGACAGTGCTCCCCCATCACCTGACAGCTGAACAAAGATTATATTATTTATGTTTATAATTATTATTTTTGATTTATTTGCGATGAAATAAAGAAATTTTTATGAGGTTTTAATATTTTTATTTTAATTTTTGGGAATAGAGCGTAATGATATGTTGGCCTAATGTGTTTGAAGGGGGTTCGGGAGATAGAATATGTTATCGCATTATTGCTCCCCAATACTGAATACTTCTGGAAGCTGGAGGAATTGACATGCTGAGCATTGGTGCAGATCCTCATGTGACATTTCTGGTGATGACGTAGTATGATGTATTCAAGCCATTCTTTATTAAGACAGCGAGGTAGGTAGTCAGTAGTACTAGTGGATATGAACACTATGTCCCTCGTTTTAGTCGATTTTCCCCACCCTATCCCACCCACGGTCTCTCAGTTGTGTTGATCCTCTTGCATTCAGATATATCGCATTACTGCTCCCCAATACGTAATACTTCTGGAAGCTGGAGGAATTGACATGCTGAGGATTGGTGCACATCCTAGAAGAAAAAAGAGAAACCGAAAACGAAGATTCATGAAGAACACTTCATTCCTAAATTTAAAACGGAAAGTGGCTTCATGATCGAGTTCCTCGGGGTGGCCATATCCAATTAGGACCAAGATGGCAAGCTTACTCGGTAAAGTAAGGAAACACGTGTTCAACGCCGATGTTCTGTGTTTCATGATTAATTCTATCAACACGGTAAAAAAACAGATCAAGGGAAGAAGACGACGACTAAAAAACCACAAAAGGCAATCAAATGGCGAACCTCGCACTCCGTAGAAGGATATCCCATGTTCGTCACTACAGCACTGGCAATATGCCCAGTTTCTTGCCAGTTTCAACACCAAAGAAGAACAGAACACTTTAATGAGGTATTTTTTATAGAATGTGAAACGCCAATTGACCAATAAATAGACAAGACAGAGAGGCATCCATCCGGACAGTCACCATGGCCCCCAGATGGGCTGAGCTGAGAAAATATATCACCCGAAACCCCAAAGATCTAATATTCCTCCAAGAAACCAAGCTACTACCAACCAAGAACGACTTGCCCTGATACACTTGTCAGAGCAGGGACAGACCGGGCAGCACGCTATCTACGTCAGTGAAAACTTAAATTGGCTGGACGTAGAGGGCCTTCTAGAAGCAATGGGCATAGCCATCACATTGAGCAATAATACACAATTGACAATAGTGAATACTGAATGTCTATGTGTACATCCAGATGTCTCGAGAAAACTAGTTGACTTCCAGTCACTTCTCGGCTAGCTTACACAGGCCGAATCAGTGTTTTGCGGGGATTTCAACGCAAAACACGTTATGTGGTGGTCACCGAGGAACAACTGTCAGGAGGGGGGGGGGGGAGCCTATGCCCAATAATGTGTGTACTTTTGTTGGATGAAGTGCCGCACCTGCACACCTGGATCTTACGCTCTGTACGCTTTGTATGGCAAACCGTTGCGACTGGCAGTGGTCATCTACTGATATAATTTTGCATCCAAGCTAAAACAACCAGGGAAGTCTATAACAGGCAACCCAATTAGACTGTCGTAATTATACGGAAAATGTGCTTAGAAATCGATTTTTGTTGCACCCCCCCCTGGTGGTTTCTAGTGATGAAAAATCCATATTCCCACCTTCAGATATTGCCAGTTTTTAAAATATTACCCATTTACCGAGGGTCTCGGTCAATTTATCATGCTGGTCTAACATGACTTTGACGTCGTGATTTGGATTCCTGAGGAAAAATGCTTCAAGAAAAGTCAGCTCCCACTTTTTGCCTACTATTCGGATAATATACCTCCATTCTCCCTCTGGTCTATAATGCAACTTTTTTAGTAGCTCGATCAATCTTGGTTCTGTCTGTGGCTCTCAAATAACACTCGGAATGATAGCCATAAACCGGTAGTGCATCATCATCTTTTTTCCCTATAAATACAAACATACTCCTAATTTTATTGCACACATAAACAAAATAAGCAAATAAGAGACTGAGAGTGAGAAGAATTTAGGTGACAACAAATATCCATCATAAAAATTACTTTTCTTTTATAAAAAACAGTAAGACACTGCCACATGTTTGCACTTGATTTGTGAAAAGACATTTAAACAACCTGGGGTTAATAAAATAAAACAAAAGGGTAGCGTGAATGCTATAGATTTAAAAACAAACCTATCTATTAACTATATAACGAGACTATACAATTATTGACAATAAGAATTGAATGTCAACAAACATCTTTATTATTTATCGTAACTTGCACACAGCAATAACAACAAACAAGAAATATTATATACGAACGTAAGCTCTCGTTGCATTGTACAGTCCCGAGCATTTGTGATGAGTACAGGTGTCTATAAAATTTAATCCGCCTACCATTAAGAATTTAATTAAAAATGTAAACAACAAAAAATTGTGTGTTTCGCAGATAAATAAAATGGCGACTTATGTAACGCATTTCCACTCGTTATTCATATTCGTATCAGGGGATCACGGTGGCTAAGTGAATAAGGCGCCGGTTCGCTAGCCTGGGGTCGGGTGTTCGATCCCTGCATTGGCCGAGAAAGTTCATCTCGATTTTCCGACGTGATTTCCCCTTGTCAGTGATGCAGAAGGAGGGCCTGACAAGGACAGCTGCCTAGTCGTTCGGATGGGAAGAAAAACCGAGGTCCCGTGTACACATTGGAATGCACGTAAAAGATCCCTTGGTAGTTGGAATTCGATATAAGAGTAGGCCGTAGCGCCGCTGCCCGGGCAAAATTTCCCTCATAGCACTGTATGGCGTGTGCCCGTCATCAATTAGCTCAGGTTAAGTGCATACCAGTAGGACATTAAACATCATTTCATTCATTCATTCATCTTCGTATCATATGACATTATGGCTTAATCTTTCTCGGCCTAGGATAACACTCTTCAAGAGAAAAATTTCACTTTGTGATTGCATACGGTACACCAGGGAACGACAGGAGTAACATAATTTTCGGATTAATAAGGGAAATATTCCTCCTTATGATTGCAAACATTACACTTAGTAAAGAGAAATATAATTTCCCAAAGACGTAACAAAATCTAAGAGAAAGGTTTCTTTTTATGACAGCAAACATTACACTTAGTGAAGACAAATTTAGCTGTCGGGTAATGCTACACTTTCTACGAGTAAGGATTCCCTTTGTGAGTGAAAAATTACGCCTCTTAAGGGAATGTTTCTTTTTTCCGACTTGCTTAGGGAAATGTTTCTATTCATGAATGCAAACATTACACTTTTAAAATACAATTTTCCGGGGACGTAACACAATCTAAGAGAAAGGTACTGAACATTTTCTTTGAATGGCATTTAGTAATTGGAACATAATCAAATAACACACTTTTATAGAATAACAATTACTATGGTTTATTTCACTGCAACGTTTCAACAAGATTTCACAAGTCGTTATCAAGCATATACACAAACAAATAAAAAATGAGGAGGAGAGGAGGAATCAGGTTTAACGTCCACTTCCACCTAGGTAAAAAATGAGGAGAAAAAAGAGTATATATACAAACATCAGTGAGAACTATCCAATGGAATGCTAGAGAGTGAGCATGAGTAGCTATGACTAGCTACAATCATATATTGAGATTAGCTTATTGTACAATTAAAAGATAAAATAGAGGATTACCGAAATGATCAAATATTGAAACCTCACACATTGTACCATAATTAAAACCAGTATATACTATGATTGACAAAATAAACATTGGACAAAATTTAACGTAGCTTATTTTTCTGGACTATGTTCAAATCACCAATGACAACATGTCCAGCTGGCGGGTAAAGGAAGGACGACGTAGAGCAAGAACATGGTAGAGGGTTATTATATGAATATGAATAGGGGTTTGGCGTCTGTGGACGTGTTTTGTCGCTCCAGGGTGTGGTCAACCGTGACCGATTTTACTTACCTGTGGGTAGAAGGTGACTGTCGTATTTTTGTTTAAATATAAGTTAAAATCAGTGTTATAATAATGTTTATTCTGTGATAAGTCTACTGTGATATTCGGATTTAAATTGTTGGACTACTAAACTTGTAAGTACAATATTTCTAGTTTAATCCTGTGGTATTAAGCTGATTTCTCTACGACTACAGATCACATCTTTGCATACCTGAACTCGTATTCATTGGGGAAATTTATAACTTTATTATCAACATGGACAGATCTAAATTAAGTAAAAGTAATGGTAAAAGCTACTGATGCAGAGCATTGATTTTCGGCAACAAAAGCAATCTTAAAGAATTTAATAAAAACAGAAGATTAAAAATTTATATCAACGAGGCTCTTACGAAAAAGAGATCCGATCTTTTTTCGAAAAGTCAGAGATCTTTTTAAAGACCTAATAATTGAGGGTTGCTGGACATTCGATGGTAAAAACATGGCCAATTACAATGATTAGGCGTGATCGACCGGGTCAATCAAACGGAGGTGGCCTTGTCACTTACATTAAAAATAGCATCACATTTAGCAGATTAGTAGTTAATCCAACAAATAAATTAGAATTAATGGCAATTAATATTGTGATAGGAAACAACCAATCTCTGAGCATAATAAACATTTACAACCCACCAACAAACAAATTAAAAAGCAAAGACTACGATAGGATTCTTAAACAAATTCCGGGTGACAACATAATTATATGCGGGGATTTCAACTGTCATCACACATCATGGGGATCACCAGAAAATGACACAGATGGGAAAGAATTATACGAATACATAGAAGACAGCAGTCTTCTACTACTAAATGATTACAAAAGCGAGCCAACTTTCGTAGGGAAAAATAGTAAACATAGAACACATATAGATCTAACACTAGTCTCGAATAAACTTTACGCAAAATGCAATTGGGAAATAGGAAACGAAACTTTAGGCAGCGATCATGTAGCTATCCATACATCCATTTTCTGCGAAACCAACACAAAACCTTCAAGTTGCTAAGTATTTTTATATTTGTTGCCAATTGGGCGTCCTCTATGTTTTGGAATCCTACTTTTAAATTGCCATTTGACAGTATTCTCATGTCCGGGAGAGCAGCTGTCCCCCATTTAGTTCTAATTTCGTCTCCGAGTTTTGAAATTTTTGTGTCCTTGAAGGATTTCCCCTCTTTGGGCGTGCATAAGACTATATACTTCAACACCAGGCTAATTCAACACCAGTAAAATTGGCGTATTCAAGACCAGTATATTATATGACAAAAGCAGGATAAACAAGATATTTATTATATATCTTAAATTAAATAGTCATAATACAAACAACAGTTGAAATATTTCATATTCGGAGACAATATTTACATAATATAAAACAAGTAATAAATAAAATGGAACCGGTCCCCGAGTCTTCAGTCGAGAGTTGATTCGGCTATGCCAACCCTCGACGTCTTTATTTGGCGAACGGGGCGCATAAACACGGACCAACTCTTTGCACTAAACACTCGGTTTGATATCCATTGGTTCTTGACGTACTCAAGGACACCGGAATTGATTTGAAGTTTAAAATACAAAATAACAATAGGCCTATATACATAATACATGTACTGGTCTTGAATACGCCGATTTTTCTGGTGTTGAATTAGCCTGGTGTTGAATACGCCAGGATTCCTTGTATTCTTTCATTATTCGTGTTGTTAGGGCAGATTGGGGTAGTTTTGGGGAGTTAACCAAGACATTCGAAAAGTTCATGGCCATGGTGATGCAAAACAAAAAAAAATGTAATGGAGAGAAGAGAGAAAAAAAGTAAAAATAAAGTATAGCGAGATAAGGAAGAGAAATTAGGTTGTAAAACAAAGGAGTGGGGTTAGGGAATAGGGTCGAAAAGTGACGAAAGTTTGAAGCCTAACTTTGTAGAACAACTTAAGATTAGCCCGCCCGCTAACTTGAGTTGTTCAGATGGCGAATATAATTATCTATTTAAAGAAAATTACAAATAACAAATAAAGCAAAGAAAAGAATAGAATAAGTATAACTTACAGCATAGAGTAATCCTAGTAATCCAATAATCCACTAAGCACAGCTAGATGTTAACTTCTTCTTCTTTTGGTGTTTAACGTCTGCTTCCACTTAAGTGATATCACAGACAAGACATAGGAGAGCCGAAGCTGCTTCCTGATTTTTAGAATATGATTTTGCAATCTTTCCATTTTGGCCTTAGGCCATGGATTTAGGTTTTAGTGGGAAGTTCTTCCCTTTATTTAATAAAAACACATCGTTGGTAGATGATCTCTTCTGTTTCTGGATTGGTAGATGTCTTCTTTGTGGGATTTGTGTTTAGGTGCCAGGCCTGTCTTCTCGTGGCCTCCCCTTACTCCACTATCCCACTGGTATTTGTTTTGGCAGAATAGTGTTTAGATGCCGAGCCCGTCTGATCATGACTCCCTCTTACTCCACTATCCCGCCAGTTTAGTAGATGTTAGTAGTAAATTAAACTAATATAAAATTAAATAAATAAAGAGAGTATAATAAAGTTTTAGTCAAATAAATTGAAGGTAATAAAATAAAGTAAATTAAAGTAAAAGTAAAGTAAAGATAAAGTAAAAGGAATTAATTAAAATTTATTAGTTACAAAAAATTAAAGGTAATAAATAAAATTAAAGTAAATAAAAATAAAGTAAATAAAAATAAGGTAAATTAAAGTAAAATAAAGATAAAGTAAAATGAATAAATTAAAATAAAGTTGTAAGGTGGTTGGGCTTCCTTCGAGAGGACGTTTTTACTTACCCACCCTACGTCGTATAAAATAAAAAAGTTAAGATAAAAAAATAAGTAGAAAAATTAAAAAGATAAAAATAAATGTATAGGATGGTTGGGCTTCCTTCGTGAGGACGTTTTTACTCAACCATCCTACGTTGTATGGAGACGTTATCTAGCCGTGACCCTTTCTTATTTCACTAATCTACTTAGTCCAACTGTGTCCATTAGGGTGTGGATTTCTTCGAAGATTTGTAGCTTCAGATCTGGTCTAGGGAAGAGTAGGTTCTTAGTGTTGAATGGTATGTTGTTGGTCTCCATCATTCTCACTAAGTCCCGTCTCTCTTCCTTGTAAACCTCGCAGTCTACCAGGACATGGTTGGTGGTACACTCTTCTCCGCACTCACAGACGATGGCTTGGTGTTTGTAGTCTCGCAGCCGCTCTTTCACCCTTAGTTTTGATATGAGTCTGCATATATCTCGTCTAGGGTGATTGGTCGCTGTCTTGGCGTAGATCTCGTCATCCAGTCGGAATCTGTATGTGTCAAGTTCAACGAGATTTAATTCCCAGATTGAATTGACCTGTCTTTTGACCATACTGTAGATTTCCGTGGTGCTGTAGTCTATGAGGCGGGGTGTAGCTGTGTCCTTGAGACCCTCGTTGGCGAGTCGATCTGCCTCCTCGTTTCCTTTAATGTTGACATGTGATGGAATCCACACGAGCTCTAATTTGCTTCCCTTCTCTAGGACCCTCTGATATAGCTGCCTGATTTCCAAAATGACTTCTGGCCTTGATTCCGAGTTGTCATTTTGGATTGAAATCAGACTGCTCAGAGAATCGCTTGGAATGACGAACTTGCCATTCTTTTGATGGGAGATCCATGAAATGGCGTCACGAATGACAACGAGCTCTGCAATGTACACCGAGCAGTTATTAGGCAGTTTCCTGCTTATTCCCTGTTCCCCGTTTGGCAGGTATATTCCAAACGAGCTGGTGCCCCTTTCAGGGTTGCGTGAGCCATCCGTGTACACATGGTCCCAGTCATCAGACGGCCAGTTGTCTTCCAAATGTTCTAGAGAGAAAGCACGTGCAGCACTGGGGTTATTTTTCTTGTCGGTTTTCTGTAGTAGATCTAGATTGACCAGTGGTATAGGGAGAGTCCAAGGGGCGACAACTGGGGGGTCGTGTTTATTTATCACGAGCTCCCCCAGTCGTAGTTCCTTGATCGTTTCTCTGATACCCTGGCTGAAGGTTTTCTTTTGGATCTCTTACATATTTTGTTATTTGTAGACTGACAAATGTTAGGGATCTTTCACCTAGTTGTGATATCTTGACCCAATACCTTGTCGCCAGTTCTTTTCTTCTTAGGGATAGGGGCAACTCCCCGACTTCTTGTAGTAGTGCCTCTCGCCTAGTCCCGAGCCCTACGCCAGTCGCAATACACAGCTTTGTATTGGATGGTGTCAAGCTTGCTTTGGCGCGCAGTTCGTGAAGGCCAAAGAGCCGTAGTATAATACAGAACGTATTAGAGCACGATATACCATCATTAGTGTAACTCTATTGGCGCCCCACGCACTGCCCCGTTAATTTTCTCATTAAGTTTAGTATTTTGGAGCATCTATCTACAGTCCAGTCGATGTGCGGTTTCCAGGTCAACCGTCGGTCAAAGATTACGCCAAGGAACTTGGTTTGGTCTTCAAACTCGATGGTTTTCCCGTTCATACACAGAGTCATTCTGTTTATCCCTCTATCCCTGCTCACAAGCATGCCGACTGTTTTCTTCTCCGAGACTTTAAATCCCCAATCGTTTGCCCATATCATGAATTTGTCTAAGGCTTTTTGCATATTCTTTTGTAGTTCACAGAAGCTCGTCCCATTTCTCCATATGGTACTGTCATCGGCAAATTTAGCCAAGTCAGTTCTGGAATCGAGGTAGGACGATTTGTGAATGTCATTGATCATGATGCTGAAGAGAGTGGGACTGATAACAGACCCCTGAGGCGTGCCATTTTCTAATGTTTGCTCGGCACTCAGGAATCTGCCAACATTCACCTGTATCCTTCTATCGCTTAGAAAGCTTTTATTCCACCGAAACATTATGCCCGTAATACCGATACGTCCCAACTTGAAGAGCAGCCCGTCTAACCAAACTAGATCGAAGGCCTTGGTCAGATCTACGAACACGGCACATAACAGGTTTCCCGAGAGAAGTGCCTGCGACATGACTTGCTGTAGCCTAACCAAGTGGTCCATTGTTGATCGTCCTTTCCTGAACCCACTTTGATTTTCGTCGATCAATCGATTGCTCTCCAGACAGAACTGTAATCGGATATTAACCATTGTTTCCAAGGTTTTGCATAGTGTGGATGTCAAACTTACTGGTCGATATGACTCTGCCTTGTTCTTCTCTTTCCCAGCTTTCAGTAGAGGGATGACGTTTGCTTTTCGCCATTCTTTAGGTACCTCTCCTGACAGCCAAGATGTGTTGAAGAAGTTTAGTAGTATCGTTTTGGCGTTTCTTGGTAGATGTTTGAGCATGGAGTACTTTACTTTGTCCTCCCCAGCCGCACTATCCTTCTTGAGGGAAAGAGCCTTATTTAACTCTCCCTCAGAGAAGGGTAGGTTGATTGGTTCAGCCACTTCATTAGATTCAATTACTAATGAAGGGTGCTGCGAGTAAAAGATTTCCTTCCTCTTCAGAAACTCTGGTGATTGGTTTTCGTCTTTGCTTGCGTTAGCAAAAGTTTTTGCTAGTAGGTCTACCTTTTCCTTGCCGTTGGTAACGTACTTATCTCCATCTTCAAGGTTTGGTATGTTGAATGATCTGCGTTTCCCGTTCATGGCGTTCAGCTTCTTCCAGACGGCACCCGTTTGCGTGTTTTTATTCAACGCATTACAGAATGTCATCCAGTGCCCACTTTGTGCCTTTTTTATGGTGTCTCTTGCAGCGTATTTCAACTTAAGGAAATGTTGGTGGTTGGCTTCATTGTAGTGGCGTTTCCGTAGGCGGAGGGCCTTCCTTCTGTCGTTGACCGCCTTCTGACATTCCGGTGACCACCATGGTTTTCTAGTCCTTGGTTTTCCACCAGAAGTCTTTGGAATGGAGTCGTTAGCAGCACCTATAATAGAGCTCGTAATGTTGGTAGAGTACACGTCGAGGTTGGTATCGATGATATCTTCTTCCTTCCACTCAAGGCAGCCTACACGGAATTTAACCCAATCAGCTTCTTTCATAATCCAATTGCGTCTCCCGTTATAGACTTCCCTGGTTGCTTCGGCCTGAATGCAGAATTCTATCAGGAGATGGTCACTGCCAAGTGTTTCGTCTTCGTTCAAGCGACCAAAGCAGCGCTACGTCTGCAAAGCAAAGATAAACTTACCTTCAAGGAGAGGGAAGCAAAAATAGTCAGAGAACCGGTGATGGAACCAAAACAAGCTCCAGCACCAACTCTCTCGACATCCGATGGAACCCCCACTACTAAAGGTAAAGACAAGAAGAAGAAAGAGAAGAAAATATCTGTCAAAACTGTAGAGGTCAAACAGAAGACAAAACGATCCTCACGTGACATTTCCGGTGATGACGTAGTATGATGTATTCAAGCCATTCTTTATTAAGAAAGCGAGGTGGACAGACGTGTTCTTGTTTCATTAAACGGTAATAGATTTTATTTTTACTTAAAAATACCTTGGTGGTATATTGTTTTGGCTTAGGTAGCCAATAGCCTTGATGGCGTATTAATTTTTGCCTTGGTGGCTTATTAATTTTTTGCCTTGGTGGCTTTTTAATTTTGGCTTAGGTAGCTAATAGCCTTGGTGGCATATTGATTTTGGCTTAGGTAGCCAATACCTTGGTGGTATTCACCCTTTTTAAAAGGAAAGTGAAATTAGTAATTTTTAGTTGAGAAACTTATTGGTGAATGTTATTTGTAGCAGTGGTAGATCTACTAAGTGTCTCATGCCATGTGTGTGTAAATTGTGTACACACTTGATTGTGTATAAGTAGGTCATCGCACGTGTTTGTATTAAATGATGTTGTGACAATGTGGCGTGATCACTTAGTCCCATTTTTCGCATTAGTTTTGTTGTTTAGATGATCGGTGTAACGATTTGTATGTTTCTAGATAGGATCTTTCTTACCACTGACCCGTGGGCCACTGATGCCTTTAGTGGATTTCTTATTCACGTGGGTCAGGGGTGGGGGAGTTCTGTCTCCTTGTGTAATTTGGTCTGGTTTAGTTCTAATATTTTCAAATGTTTTATATCATGAAATTTATAATCACTTCAGGGAAAGAATTTACAGTATCGTGTTTATGTGTAGCAGAATTGGAGAAAATATTCACTAACAACCTTACTTTCATTTCCGCCAGAGCTGAACCGATATGGATTACACTGGGGACAGTGCTCCCCCATCACCTGACAGCTGAACAAAGATAATATTATTTATGTTTATAATTATTATTTTTGATTTATTTGCGATGAAATAAAGAAATTTTTATGAGGTTTTAATATTTTTATTTTGAGTATTGGGAATAGAGGGTAATGATATGCTGGCCTAATGTGTTTGAAGGGGGTTCGGGAGATAGAATATGTTATCGCATTATTGCTCCCCAATACTTAATACTTCTGGAAGCTGGAGGAATTGACATGCTGAGGATTGGTGCAGATCCTCACGTGACATTTCCGGTGATGACGTAGTATGATGTATTCAAGCCATTCTTTATTAAGACAGCGAGGGAGGTAGTCAGTAGTACTAGTGGACATGAGATATGAACACTATGTCCCTCGTTTTAGTCGATTTTCCCCACCCACGGTCTTTCAGTTGTGTTGATCCTCTTGCATTCAGATTTATCGCATTATTGCTCCCCAATACTTAATACTTCTGGAAGCTGGAGGAATTGACATGCTGAGGATTGGTGCACATCCTAGAAGAAAAAAGAGAAACCGAAAACGAAGATTCATGAAGAACACTTCATTCCTAAATTTAAAACGGAAAGTGGCTTCATGATCGAGTTCCTCGGGGTGGCCATATCCAATTAGGACCAAATTACCAAGATGGCAAGCTTACTAGGTAAAGTAAAGAAACACGTGTTCAACGCCGATGTTCTGTGTTTCATGATTAATTCTATCAACACGGTAAAAAACAGATCAAGGGAAGAAGACGACGACTAAAAAACCACAAAAGGCAATCAAATAGCGAACCTCGCACTCTGTAGAAGGATATCCCATGTTCGTCACTACAGCACTGGTAATATGCCCAGTTTCTTGCCGGTTTCAACACCAAAGAAGAACAGAACACTTTAATGAGGTATTTTTTATAGAATGTGTAACGCCAATTGACCAATAAATAGACAAGACAGAGAGGCATCCATCCGGACAGTCACCATGGCCCGCCAGGTAAACGTTCTACAACTAAACGGTAATGGACTGGCCCCGAAACCCCAGAGATCTAATATTCCTCCAAGAAACCAAGCTACTACCAACCAAGAACGACTTGCCCTGATACCCAATTAGACTGTCGTAATTATAGGGAAAATGTGCTTAGAAATCGATTTTTGTTGCACCCCCCTGGTGGTTTCTAGTGATGAAAAATCCATATTCCCACCTTCAGATATTGACAGTTTTTAAAATATTACCCATTTACCGAGGGTCTCGGTCAATTTATCATGCTGGTCTAACATGACTTTGACGTCGTGATTTGGATTCCTGAGGAAAAATGCTTCAAGAAAAGTCAGCTCCCACTTTTTGCCTACAATTCGGATAATATACCTCCATTCTCCCTCTGGTCTATAATGCAACTCTTTTAGTAGCTCGATCAATCTTGGTTCTGTCTGTGGCTCTCAAATAACACTCGGAATGATAGCCATAAACCGGTAGTGCATCAACTTTTTTCCCTATAAATACAAACATACTCCTAATATTATTGCACACATAAACAAAATAAGCAAATAAGAGACCGAGAGTGAGAAGAATTTAGGTGACAACAAATATCCATCATAAAAATTACTTTTCTTTTATAAAAAACAGTAAGACACTGCCACATGTTTGCACTTGATTTGTGAAAAGACATTTAAACAATCTGGGGTTAATAAAATAAAACAAAAGGCTAGCGTAAATGCTATAGATTTAAAAACAAACGTATCTATTAACTATATAACGAGACTATACAATTATTGACAATAAGAATTGAATGTCAACAAACATCTTTATTATTTATCGTAACTTGCACACAGCAATAACAACAAACAAGAAATATTATATACGAACGTAAGCTCTCGTTGCATTGTACAGTCCCGAGCATTTGTGATGAGTACAGGTGTCTATAAAATTTAATACGCCTACCATTAAGAATTTAATTAAAAATGTAAACAACAAAATTGTGTGTTTCGCAGACAAATAAAATGGCGACTTATGTAACGCATTTCCACTCGTTATTCATATTCGTATCAGGGGATCACGGTGGCTAAGTGAATAAGGCGCCGGTTCGCTAGCCTGGGGGTCGGGTGTTCGATCCCTGCATTGGCCGAGAAAGTTCATCTCGATTTTCCGACGTGATTTCCCCTTGTCAGTGATGCAGAAGGAGGGTCTGACAAGGACAGCTGCCTAGTCGTTCGGATGGGAAGAAAAACAGAGGTCCCGTGTACACATTTGAATGCACGTAAAAGATCCCTTGGTAGTTGGAATTCGATATAAGAGTAGGCCGTAGCGCCCGGGCAAAATTTTCCTCATAGCACTGTATGGCGTGTGCCCGTCATCAATTAGCTCAGGTTAAGTGCATAACAGTAGGACGTTAAACATCATTTCATTCATTCATTCATATTCGTATCATATGACATTATGGCTTAATCTTTCTCGGCCTAGGATAACACTCTTCAAGAGAAAAGTTTCACTTTGTGATTGCATACGTTACACCAGGGAACGACAGGAGTAACATAATTTTCGGATTAATAAGGGAAATATTCCTCCTTATGATTGCAAACATTACACTAAGTAAAGAGAAATATAATTTCCCGATGACGTAACAAAATCTAAGAGAAAGGTTTCTTTTTATGACAGCAAACATTACACTTAGTGAAGACAAATTTAGCTGTCGGGTAATGCTACACTTTCTACGAGTAAGGATTCCCTTTGTGAGTGAAAAATTACGCCTCTTAAGGGAATGTTTCTTTTTTCCGACTTGCTTAGGGAAATGTTTCTATTCATGAATGCAAACATTACACTTTTAAAATACAATTTTCCGGGGACGTAACACAATCTAAGAGAAAGGTTTCTCTTTATGATACTGAACATTTTCTTTGAATGGCATAAAGTAATTGGAACATAATCAAATAACACACTTTTATAGAATAACAATTACTATGGTTTATTTCACTGCAACGTTTCAACAAGATTTCACAAGTCGTTATCAAGCATATACACAACAAATAAAAAATGAGGAGGAGAGGAGGAATCAAGGTTTAACGTCCACTTCCACCTAAGTAAAAAATGAGGAGAAAAAAGAGTATATATACAAACATCAGTGAGAACTATCCAATGGAATGCTAGAGAGTGAGCATGAGGAGCTATGACTAGCTACAATCATATATTGAGATTAGCTTATTGTACAATTAAAAGATAAAACAGAGGATTACCGAAATGATCAAATATTGAAACCTCACACATTGTACCATAATTAAAACCAGTATATACTATGATTGACAAAATAAACATTGGACAAAATTTAACGTAGCTTATTTTTCTGGACTATGTTCAAATCACCAATGACAACATGTCCAGCTGGTGGGTAAAGGAAGGACGACGTAGAGCAAGAACATGGTAGAGGGTTATTATATGAATATGAATAGGGCTTTGGCGTGTGTGGACGTGTTTTGTCGCTCCAGGGTGTGGTCAACCGTGACCGATTTTACTTACCTGTGGGTAGAAGGTGACTGTCGTATTTTTGTTTAAATATAAGTTAAAATCAGTGTTATAATAATGTTTATTCTGTGATAAGTCTACTGTGGTATTCGGATTTAAATTGTTGGACTACTAAACTTGTAAGTACAATATTTCTAGTTTAATCCTGTGGTATTAAGCTGCTTTCTCTACAACTACAGATCACATCTTTGCATACCTGAACTCGTATTCATTGGTGAAATTTATAACCATATTATCAACATGGACAGATCTAAATTAAGTAAAAGTAATGGTAAAAGCGCTAATAAAAGGAAGAGGACTACGAGCACTGATAATATCCAACGTAGCACTGATAACTCTGGATTTCTTGATAGTCTCATGAAGGATGACCAATCCCTTAAACGATTTATTTCTGACCTTTTAAAGCATCAAAACATCAAGGATCATATCATGAACGAACTTCAGTCTGAAATTTCTAAGGCAACAAATGACCGTCTAAATTGTATCTAAGACCGTATAGACGACCTTGAACAATACTCGAGAAGAACTTGTCTCAAATTTTGTGGTATACCAGAGACGACATATGGAGAAAGAGAGAGGATGCGGATCACATTATTCTGAGCATTATTAACAATGAGATATTGTATCGATACAATATTCAAATCTCACTTTATGATATAGGTCGTTCGCATCGAGTTGGTCCGAGTAGACATCATAGTTAGATCTATAAGCTACTGATGCAGAGCATTGATTTTCGGCAACAAAAGCAATCTTAAAGAATTTAATAAAAACAGAAGATTTAATATTTATATCAACGAGGCTCTTACGAAAAAGAGATCCGATCTTTTTGGGAGTCAGAAATCTTTTTAAAGAACGAATAATTGAGGGTTGCTGGACATTCGATGGTAAAATCATGGCCAAAGCTCTGCATGGCAAAATCTCAACTATTAAAAATGAAAATGATTTAATGCATGTTATTCATCTTTATAGGAATCGTGCGAATGAGAACTATGAGCTCAATCCAGCTGACCAACATCTAAATACACAACGTATCTCGACTAGCCAGAATATTGATCACCCTGTCGGTAATCACAACATCTTCGATCTGAACCATGTTCAATCTACTGGTATCAACGACAATTTCGTCATGAGCACAACCCTATTAACACAGCTACCTGTTGAACCATCGACCTCTACTCCCGTTCTAAGTAATCAAATAACCACTCAAGAAACGGATTACCTTCTCAATGGTACGCTAAACAACCAAAACGCTAGGCATTGATCGCATAATAGTGGAAATCTGCATGACAGTCTACCCGACACTTGCTAGGACATTCCCAGGGTTCAATCTGATAATCATACGATAACTCAACTCAATATATGGTTAGATGGGACGATGCTAAAGTAGGTAGTTTTCGGGAAACTATCAAAGACAATTTAAACGATCTGTCTGAAATAGTATCGGTTAATTGCCTCACTGTTGATTGGTGTTTTCGCCAATATATGATTTTATGTCAACTTCACAATTATTAGTATAAATATAGCATTTCCTTGACAATTATCACAATTTGCATTTGGCCCTTAATCAAGTTAGTGCAGACTTTTTGCTTGGAACTATCTGGAATTTGTGCTCCTGGTGTTATAAGCTTTCCAAAAATGTATAGTTTGTTTATAAGGGAGGACCATGTAGCGGAATTGTGTTTCTAAGCAAGCTAGAAATGTTCGCTGCACGCCTATCGTGGATAAATTTATTTCTCGATAAGTGTATCCTTAGAAAAAGTGTGGGATTAGACCATGATTGTTATTAGGTGTAACCAGTTACACCATTGCCAGTGTATGTGGTGACCTCACACTGAAGTCAAACTTTACACCAAAACAAGTGTTTAACTACTCATTTTTTTAAACGTTTTTAAACCCTTAAACATCAGATTTCGGGGATTGGGGGTGATGAAGGTCGCAGTCTGATGTATAATGGTACATTGAATTGGTTTATGCATGACTTATTTTCAATTTACTCTACTCTTTTTTACAGACAGACATTCCTATGTACTTTGCAGTATTGGGATTACAGCCCGCTATTCGGTCTACTTTATTAAAACAAGTTACGCCTAAAGGTGCCATCAGTATAGATAACATCTTCTATAAAGTAAGTAAATCATTGTATTCCATGTTAAGCTATATAATATGATACGGCTGACTAACAAATAAATTTGACTGAATGATGGCCCTTTGTTGACTTTTCAGTTAGAAGTGTATGGATAAATGTATGTTTTTCAAATATGTTTGGGTTGGTATTTTTTGTTTCAGCAGTGCTCTCAGGATGATTGTTCCTGTTTAGAACGGTCTTGTGAATGATTTTGTAAATATTTATAAGCACAGATTGAAATGTGGTTGTATAATTATTTTTGTTAATTCCCCCGGCCAGCACGTGTCTAGCAATCTAGAGACTAAAGTTATTATCCGATTGACTTTATATATTTAAAAAAAACACATGGACTCTCTAGAGACTGAAGTTATACAGAGTGTTTCGTGTCATTAGACGAAGAGGATCTTCATCTCGATCACTTTGAAATTGACTTTTAATTGATACACGGTGTTTTAGGTTATGGGACAACTAAGCCTATTTATTTTCTACGAATGTTTATAAATTATTTTTTTATATCCCAGACAGATTTATTATGAGTACTGCCAGGGATGGGGCCCTGGGGTCAGCACTTTACAAAAAATAATAAGTGGAATAAGTGGGGCTGTGACATATTCAGTTTTTCGAGTACATACATATTTTAGACTGAGCAATGTACATGTCATAGCTATAACATAGCAGGGTATTACTTTAATGGAGAAATATTAAATCAATAATATCCTCAAAATAAAAAGAATTAAAAAATTTAAAAAAAACCCCAAAACGGTACTTATAAATGATCATCTTCACCCTTGAATCCCCCACAAAATAACTGGTCCTGGACAGCTAACTAATAGCGATCATTCAGCAAACAAAGCTTCATAATCACCCCATTTGTCTATATACGTCTCATAATTCAAATTCATTTTGTATTTGTATTTTTTCAAGTTTTATGTAGTATCTTATTTCTCTTATGATACCGTCAAGGGATACTGTTTGGTTTAATAGTTTATTTTTATAAATGTAGTTTTTAATTGATTAACAAGAGTAGGTTAATTTGATTATTGCATGGTTTTAATTACCCGAATATTATATCCACTGGAGGCAAGGTAAGGTCGGAATTCATGATCGAATTAAACCTGTTAAGAAAAATTTTCCATAACTTTTTAGTTTTTTCACACTCGACAAATATGTGAAAGATAGTTTCTACATAACTTTTACAGAATGTACATTTATCATTTTTTTGTATATCTATTTTTTTTTAGATATTCATTGGTACTCAGAATCCTATGGACAATCCTATATTGTAACCAGATAAGTTTGGTGTCTTTAGTTATTTTAGCAGTTAACGAATTGATATCTTGCCACAAATTACGTATATTTTCATCGAGTATAATCGATTCCCATTTGATTTCGCTTTTTGGTTTTTTTATGAAGCTGGGTCACAAACAATTTATAAAAATCCTTTGAAATAATCTTTTTGCCCATGATAGTTTGGATATGTTTTGGACAGCCATGGTAGTAGCCATAGTAACCGATATTTTGATAGTGTTCGAGAAATGTTTTAATAGACTTTAAAATTCCTAAAAACTTGGTAAAAGGAGGATTGAAATTAAAATTTTTAGTGAATTGGGCTAAATTAATAAGATTCCCCTCCTCATCTAAGAAATCATAGATAAATCTTATTTCTTTTTCATACCAATGTTTATAGTAGATAGGATTTCTGGAAATTGTAATTTTGTTGTTATACCACACGGGTTCATTAATTATTTCTTTAGAGTTCATTGTTTTTTGACTAGCATGGATAAAGTCATAGAGAGCTTTGAAAGCGTCTTTCCAAAATTGGTTAGTAGTTTCGTTTATTAGTTTTTGTACAAGTTCACCACCGCATGATGTCATTTTCTCTAGGCTTGTAGGCAAGATATCTTTTATAAGTTTGGACCAGTTAGAGTTTTCTTTAAGGAGTTTTTTTATCCACGACAGTTTAAGACTTTTTATGAAACAGTTTACATTTAGCATTCTTAATCCACCGTTTTCATACTCCTGTACTATTAATTTTCTTGAGATTCTATCTATTTTGCCATTCCAAATATAAGTAGTAGTTATTAGCACCCTTTCCGATGTGTATCGGTGAATATCAGGACAGTTTTGGTCGGGGGGTCAGCCGAGGCGGTCCCCGACCAAAACTGTTCTGATATTCACCGATACACCGAGGAAAGGTGCTAATAACTGACTTACATCACATTTCTATCGAGTAATGTGAAGGAAAATGTGAAAATAGTTTTTATTATTTAGTCGTTTCAACCGAAAAGTGACAAATGCTCTTTCATTTATCCCTTTCTGAGCCTCACGTTGCATTTCATGGTAGAATGATTGCGCAGTGGAGAGACGACCTGAATAGTATTTACATGTGCGTCTTGCTATACCCTGGGCGTAAAACTATCACGTGTTTGTTTAGTTAGACCACATCGTCAAAACAACTTGTCTATGGCGAAGAGGACTGCGCAGGGCCGGATTAACCATGGGGCAACATGGGGCACAGGCCCCAGGGCCCCCCACAAAAAATCTCAGTTGCGTCCAGCCACCTCCTCTAGAAATGCCATCATTTCATAGCACTCGCATTTATCACCAGGGCCGAAGTAACCATTGAGCACAGGCCCCAGGGCCCCCACATAAGGGGCCCCCACAAAAAAATCCCAGTTGCGTCATGCCCCCTCCTCTAGAAATGCCATCATTTCATAGCACTCGCATGGATTGGTCCACTGAAATAACGCCAGAATGCGCTAATTTTGTGGCAGAATTTTTTTTTTTTTCTGGGGGAGGTTCTTCTGAATAGCTCCCCACAAGTGCATGAAATGCCAGGAAATCATGTTTCCGGCCTCCAATTTCTGAAAATTTCTAGAAAAATAATGCGCTCCCTCCCCCCCCCCCCCAAAAAAATGACAACTTTTCAATTATAAAATAATACACTTGATTATGATCATACAGTGATGCTCCTAATAGTAAATACAGGAGGACTGCACTACACACAAAACAAATTCTACAAGATAAACCTGCGGACAAGACAGAAAATAGACATTGCAAAATCTAAACAATTATCAAATCAAGTGAATGGATCTGGGGGCCAGCCTTAAGCGTCCACTGCGCTGTACAGTCCCGGGCTTTTACAAAAAAGACGTAACAAAAAAATGCGACCAATCTTGTCAGTGGTCGTCTCTTCAAGGCACTGATGAGTCGGTCGGTTTTAATGGCGCCTACTCCTGATCCAAACTTTCTTTTATCTCTTATGTGGAGGCTATCGGGCGCCACCACAGGCGCGGACCCAAAGTGCGGACACCAGAAGCAAAAGCCTCTCAAAAAAAAAATCTACCGCCCTATAAAATACAAAATTGCCACTCAGATATATCCCCAATGGCAGAAAAACGTGTTTCCTGCATTGTTATTTTTCAAAATTTTATGAGAGAGGACCCTGGACAAGGGTGCCGCCCCATAGGCGAAGGGCCTCTCCTATCACCTCTTTGGGTCGGCGTCTGACCCACAACATGACATTAAAGAGTTCGTCTTGGTCGCGCTTATTCACTTGACAGGACCTTGGCACACGCACCGTTCCGCACTCAGTAACTCGGACATTATATTAGCGTTCCCAACGTTCTGCTGCACCCCTACTTTTACAATCCCACACACGGTCCTGCCCCAGACCCCCGTATGTGGGTTCGCGCCTTCGGCACTCGCGGTCGGTGATCAGGGGCCCCCACATGAGCCAGGCCCCAGGGCCCCCACCATGGTTAATCCGGCGTTTGGACTGCGATATTAATAATATTATTATTAAATGTAGTGTGAAGGAAATGCGAAACGTGGGTCATTCCTGGTAAAAGTATGCATCAACGAATTATTTTAATAAAATGTATGTCTTTCTAGGCGCTTCTTTTTCATCCTGCTTAGTTTTAATGCCTGTGAAGTGTCCAGCAAGAGAACTGCGCCTTCTATCATCACAATTGAAATAATTATTCAGTATTCTAATTTATATGTTTTGCGTATTAATATAAATCAAACCAAATTGATGATGAGATGGCAATTGATGTGTATAATAATAGATTTTTGTAATATGTTATGTTAATTTAATGTCATTGTATATATTGTTGAACTGCCAGTTTGTTCCACCCGGTTTGTTTTGTTACTGTGATTTTGACTAGTTTTTTTATGTTATTTGTCCGGCTGCATTGTATAGAGCCATCGTTATCATTAAGATCTGGGCCGGACTAAACGTCCGCTACTTATTGCTTGAATGGTATCTTAAACGGTGTAGAAGTGTTCGTTTGTCGGTAATGAACAGTACTCTTTTTAAAAAGTGTACTGTTCATTTTTGATACACGGATACTTTTAAGCCTGTATTGGAAATAAACAGGCCAGTTTTATCAAAGGTTACCAATGGCAACGAGGTATAAGTGGGATGTAATAAAAAATAATGGTCTCAATTTGCTTAGTTACTTCCTGGTTTGGAGTAGGCAAACTACTAAAGAGATGTACCAGTTTTGGTATTAGTAATAATAGTAATAACTAGATCTGCTACCTTCCCAAGCAGATATGAAAGCTTTCATACTCATCATCACGTGCCATCGATTATACCAAGTATCTTAAAGAAAATAACAAGAAAAAAAATATTAAAATTGGTCGAAGACTCGCGAAGTTACAGATCTAAATATAGTTTGAAACCGTAAGTTACCTTAAAAAAAAACAAAAGACAAACAACGGCAGGTGCCAAGAACAAACGACTTGAACAAGTATCACCTTGAAAATTTCAGAGTACCTCTTCGTCTCGTGGCCTTAAACACTGTTTATAAATTTAAAGTCAATCGGATATTAACTTTAGCCACAAGAGCGTTCACAGATCAAGGGCCATAACTCTGGCGGTAATTACTGAAAATCAATGGGATTCTTCGTCTCGTGACCTTGAACACTGTGTTTAAATTTTAAGTGAATCGGATAATAACTTTAGCCGCTAAAGCGTTAAAAAGTTTTTTTGAAGAGATCAAGGGTAATAACTCTGGCAGTAACTATCGGATATCTTTGAAAAACCATATGCTTCTTAGTTTCATGACCTTAAACACTGTGCATAAATTTAAAGTCATTCAGGTATTTACTTTAGCCTCTAGAAAGTTCACAAGAAATTGTGGATGACGAACGGGCGGACCGACGGCAACATACGACCACATTTCCATATGCTTCGTCTCATGACCATAAACACAGACGGCCGGTCGGGGGCGACGGCAATATACGACCACATTTCCATGTGGGCGTATAATTAAAATATACGAAAATCATTATTATTATTATGAACTGCAGCGTTAGGCACGAAGTGCCGAGTTTTGGAGTTCGTTTGAGTGTCTTGTTATTCGAGTCTAGAGTCAACAATTGCAAATGGCACCGAATGGCAAACTTTATCTCTCGTGGGAAGCTTAAGGTCGGTAAAATGAATAGTTATTGGTCGATTTGGCTGAAATTTAGTGTGAGGTCATTGCTAGCCCATCGCCTATCCCCCTGAAAATTTCAAGTCTCTGTGTGTTCCGTTACTGAAATAGAACCGATTTTTCACCACTGTTCGTTTTCAATTCAAAATGGCGTCCAGCAGTAGACCTAAATCAAAATTCGATTCCTGAAAGTTTTTCGGCTTTCCTAAAAGGATTCGGAAAAAATAATTGCCTTGTCTGTAAATAAAATATCAACAAAGCCTTATCGATTTGCATATTTCAAGATGGTTGCACTTCCGGTTTGGGCTACGAACTCAATTTTTTTGTGTACGAATCAGTAGTGTCGGAGCTATTACAAAAAACAATTTCAAGGCAATTTGACCTATATTTCGTCGATTTTTTTGAAAATTTTGATCCTTAATTTCTCCAAGGGGAGATAATTTAGAAAATTTTTAATGATATTTTTCAAGTCGTATCGATAAGATCTACTCACATACTTAATTTCGTGAAAATCTTGCAACTATTAAAGAAGTTGTCAAGTTGGTCTCAACTTTTGGTTTCGAAATAACATCGACGAACTTTCTAAATTCGAAAATCCGAAATTTTAGATTTGAAGTAAATGTTTCAAGGCATTCAATGAAAAAAGAATTAATAAAATAGGTCAAATAGTCACAACGTTACAGCAATGTTGGTCAAATGCATTCGACTTGTTCAAATTTTCAATTCAAAATGACGTCCATCACTTGACCTAAATCAAAATTCTATTCCCGACAGTTTTTCGGCTTTTCTAAAAGGATTCGGAAAATATAATTGCCTTGTCTGTAAGTCAAATATCAACAAAGGAGTATCGATTTTCACATTTTAAGATGGTTGCACTTCCGGTTTGGGCTACAAACTCAATTTTTTGGGTACGAATCAGTAGTGTCCTAGCTAGTAAAAAAATTTTTTTTAAGGCAATCTGACCTATATTTCGTCGATTTTTTCGAAAACTTTGATCCTTAAAATCACCAAGGGGAGATAATTTAGAAAATTTCTAACAACATTTGTAAAGTCGCATGAGCGAGATCTACTTACATACCAAATTTCATGAAAATCGTGCAACTATTAAAGCAGTTGTTTTTTTTATTTTTACTTCCGGCTCGAAATCACAGCGACGAATTTTCGAAATTCGAAAATCCGAAATTGCAGATTTGAAGTAAAGGAGTCAAGGTATTCAAAGAAAAAAGAATTAGTAAAATAGGTGAAATAGTCACAAAGTTACAGCAAAGTAGGTCAAATGCATTTGTTCGTAAAATTCGGTGATTTCGGATGCGAAAAACGTTTTGAAAATATATTTACCCAACAGCCACCACCCATTTTTTTTGTGGGGGGGGGGTAGGTAAAAGTTTCAGAAAGATCCTATGAGTAGATTCTGAGAAATCCGATTTGTGAATAAAACACACAAAAAAAAAATAATAGGAAGAATAATAATCTTAACAGAAACAATAAGCTTTCATATATGATTATATGAAAGCTTAATAAAAATGGTTTATTCGTACTCATGGTACACATAGGTTATACATATATATTACATAATCTATATACAAATAATTATATCGCTTTGATTATGAAGTACACAGAAAGTTGATAATTAAATTGATTTAAATTTAGTGCTTCATTTGGATAAGAGTCCCTGAAATAGATATATTCTCTTATTGTAAGCCTTGGTCTTACATCATCATCACTATAATAATTACGATCTAGGTCATTTAATCTCTTTAAAGCAGAAGAAATTCCTACATTCAGGACATCATGTTTATTAAAGTTATACTTTTTACAAAAAAAAATAATATTATTGCACATAGAAGACTGGCTTCCATTTAAAGCGATCTTGCTGCACATACTTAAACATTCATTGTTGCTTGACATTGTACTAAAATAAAACTTAAGAAATCTTTTATACAATTGGGTTTTTATGTTCAAATCGTCACAAATTATGCCTAATAAGTTGCTATGTGCGCGTGTTGATATACCAAGAAGCCTTTTAACACTTTTTCGCCAAACACAATAAAATCTATCAATAGTTTTGTGGTTCATATTCCATAATTGGCAGCCATACAGAGGCATACAATAAGTCTTAAATAATTTTTATTTTGTGTTAGATGATGCATATACAAAAATTTTAATAGTGACATTAACCTTTACGAGAAAAGTATTAATACCATGAAATATGTTTTGTCTTTGTGAGAAGGAATTAAGATGGTTACCTAAATGTTTCTCCGATTCGACAACTTCTATCTTTTTATCATCAATACATATGTCTTTAAATTGATTAATATATGTTCTGCTATGTGAAAAAAAATAAGTTTAGTTTTCTCAGGGTTGAACTTAAGATCATACTCTTCTGAGTATCGTTTAGCAATATTAGGTAGGCCAACCAGAGCTTGTCTGCTGGATGTCACGAATGTGAGATCATCAGCGTAAGCCAATGCTCCGACATAAACGTGACCAATATGGCAGCCAAGGCCACTGGTCCTACAACGATTCAGCAGTTCGTCAAGATAAACTGTAAATAAGATGGAAGACAAAACCCCACCCTGCTTCACTCCATTACTGACATTTAAGTTTCGGTTACAATGTTACCCCATGTTACTCTGATTTTCTGATTTAAATACATGTTAAGTAAAAAAGCGAGCTGTTAAAGGACACATACCCTTAGATAGCAGTAACTTAAATAATTGGACATAATTAACCCCAGGAGGGTTACAAAGACGTCAGAATTCCTAGTATTATAATATTGTATAGTTTCATTTATTACGAATGAGCAATGGGTTGTTGAATGTTTCTCCTTGAATTCAAATTGTAGATCCGAACATTGGAAGATATCTCTGTTATGTTCCAAAATTATCCAATCAAAGAATTTTCCAATAATACTACTGAGAGCTATACCACGATAGTTACTAGAATCATTTAACGATTTTTTTCTGTTCTTTGGGTGGATAGAGAACAAAGTTACTGGGTGAGAAACCATGAGTAATCATAGAAGTTAACAATAACGATAAATGAATGAAGAAAGAATGTGAAGCATAAATTACATGATCTGATGTTTGACCAATATTACCATCCTCTTTACCACGTTTCAAATGTTTCACTGCTCTTTCTACTTCATTTGTACAAACACTATGAACTCTATTACAATTGCTACTCTTACACTTATATAATTTAAACTCAATATCATTCTGCAATGTAGACATACCCCCCTCATCAAAGGAAACACTATTGAACATTTTTTTATATTTATTATAAAACAGATTACCAATATTATTTGCACCGATTTGACCGTCAATCGTATTAGGAAGAGATTTACATGATCCATTGATTTTCTTTATCTCTGACCAAAAGTTTTTACAATTATTTTCTGGTAAATAATCAGCTAGTTTGTTTGCACAAATCTGATCTATATTTTTCTTAACAAGTTTTAATACATGATGATATTTAGCCCGAGTGCCTCTCCTTATATTGGCCAATATGCCTGTCATTGGACAGCTGTTCTCTTTCCAAAGCTGGTGCCAGAATATAGCCGTATCTCTCACGGTTTTGACTTGATCATTTCACCCAGGGATGATTTTTTGTCTACTTTTATTTGCGCTTTAGGATGCTTTTCACTACTGTTATTTTCCCAATAACTGTTAAGAATCTCCTTGACCACATTACAATTAATCTCTTTATTTCCTCAACTTTAGAAGTATAATTTATGCGTACTATATCATCGAGATTCCTTGAGAAGGTAATTCCCAAGACCGTGAAATTTTCCAGAGATGGTTTTAGACCTGTTTCAGAGATATGATTAAGGTTATCTTCTGTGAATATCCCAATTGGGATGCATAAAGTTCTGTCTAGATTTAGAGTTAAACCGGAGAATTTGGAATACTGATCCAAAAAGATGGTTGTGTCATCTGCATATTGTGAGAATTTATATTCAGTTTCTTCTATTTTAATTCTTTTTATGCGGGTATTATTTCTAAACATTATACTTAATACTTCGGCACATATAATAAACAAATATGGAGATATTGGATCACCTTGCCTACATCCCCTTGATATATTGAAGAAAGACGAATAAAATTTGTTTTGGCATACACAGAGCTGCGCATCATTTAGAATAATATTAATCCATTTTCTGAAGTTTTTTCCAAAATTGATATAAATCAATACCTTCTTCAAAAATTTCCATGATATACTATCGAAACTTTCATAAAATCGACTAAAAGGATTATACCACTCTTTTTGTTTACAGTTACTTCATGCATAATATCGTATAAAAGTCGAGTGTTTTTTCCAATGTAACGACCTGCAATAAAACCAGTTGCATTTTGCTTATCAAATTTGGTAAAAATATTTTTATTCGGTTGGACAATATCCCCGTTAAAATTTTGTAGCTTATATTTGACAGTTAGATTGGACGCCAGTTTCTTAGAAATTCTCTCGGTTTGCTACCTTTCGGTAGTATGGATATAATTCCCTGTCTTTGAGTAATTGGAAGTATTTCTTTATGAAAGCTGTGTTTGTAGGACCTAACTAAAAAATCCCCTAAGTCGGACCAAATTTTTAAAGAATTCGGCAGAGAATCTATCTGTCCCGGGACTTATGTTGTTTTTTATGTTTTTCAAGGCGGTTAAGACCTCTGATTTCGTTATAATTCCATCGATACTATATGACTCAAGATCTGAAAGTTTATTGACTTCGTATTTATCTAGTAATTCATTTAGATTAACATCTTCTAATATATCGTCTCTACTTTTATAAAGGTTAGCATAAAATGATTTAATTTCCTGAAGAATTTCTTTTATGATCAGTAATTTTATTCCCCGATTAATTTATCAATTTTGTAACAGTTTTGTTCACATAGTTCCTTTTTTCTAAATTGCAGAAATATTTACTTTTTTTCCCCCGTCTTCTATCCATTTAACCCTTGATCGTATTATTTGTCCCTCATCTTCGTGTTGTCTTAGTTATTCCATTTTTGTTTTGTTTTCCTTTAGGGTCTCTAATATAAATTTTGAATCGGAAAGTTGATAGTACTCTTCCAGAGTATTAACTTTATTTGTTAAGCTTTGTTTATATTTTTCTCTTTGTCTTTTTTTTTTGCAGAACTATAGGGGATAGTCATTCGCCTTATGTTCATTAGTATCATTTCAAGAAATAGGTCATCTTCAATGTTCAGGTGTAAATTACTTGAATCAATGAAGTTTAAATTGGCTCGGTTGCACGGGGAGCAAGCATATTCTGATTTTGTTTCATTAATTACTTCTTTTACTTTGAGAATATATTCTTGATCTTTTAGTGAAGAGCCATTAAAGCACCAAAACCCTTTACCTTTCTCAAATTTTGAAATCTTTAATTGTAATACTATAATGGAATAATCAGTTCTGTAGCCAGGATTAATGAGTGTCTTATCTAATGTTGAGAGTAATTCTTCTGAGATTCAAAAGAAATCGAGTCCTGATTTTTTTGTTGGGTTTGTTCTAAACCATGTATAACGACGTTGATCAGGGAATTGAATACGCCATGGATCGACTAGATTAAAACCCTCTTTTAGTTTATTAACAACAGCATTACTTTTTTTCATTATTTAAATGTTTATAATTGAAACAATATCTATTATAGTCTTGCGCAAGGTTCCAATCTCCACAAATGATAGTGAATTCAGTGTCAGATTCCTGCAAAATATTGCTTAAATTTTCGAAAAAGCTATGCCTATCTTTGTTTTGACCGTAAATATTGATTAATAAGAATATAATATCTGGGGTTTGTATTTCTAGTGCTATCATATTGCCTTCATGATCTTTACCATATTTTTAATGGAGAACTCAAAGGTATTATTCATTAGTATAGCAGTACCTCTAGAATTGCTATTCCCAGGGCTTATATAACATTCGAAACCCCACAATGACCTTACTCTGTTTATATCATTTACCGTAAAATGCGTGTCCTGTAGACAACAGGCATCGATATTTCCGCGCACATGCGCACGGCGTGCGCAGGCACATTTGCTTTTAAAAAAAAATTTCAGGCACATTTTTAAAAATTTTTACTGTCACGTATATCATGTAAATAAATTTCTTCTGCTGAATCCAACTCAAGAATCATAGTTATCAGGTCGAAGAAAGCCGCCCAGTCATATATAACCCCCCCCCCCCCCAGTCATATATAAACCCCTTCGACTTCGTCCTTCTCTCACTCTGTTCTGTACACAAACTCAGCGCTCGAAATTTATCACCCTACCCACGGCTAACGGCAAAGCCATGCGGTAAGTAAAAGCCCACGCAAACCATGTCTGCCACGGCATTATTTATTTTTGTGTGCCGTAGATAGACCCTATCATCCCAAATTAGTTTAAAGAAAGAAGTATCGGTATTTTGTTTATTTCTATTTAGAAGTTGTGCAGGTCCATTCATTTCACGGTCACCAAAACCAATTTAGGGCACTTCAATGTTAAGGATTTGGATGTCGTATATAGTGTGGTACATTCGGTTTTACGATCAATTTTGAATGTACTCATTCTACGGTTAATTCTACCGAATCTATGCTAAATCCTAGCCTGTCCACAATGTCTATGGGTTTTTTTTCTTGCCTGGTTGACCGTGGATTTGCTACGACCCTTATGTAGGACTAGGAGGACGATGAGAACTAATTCAACTTCTGTCTGACCTGATTCTCATTCCACCGTACCGGTAATAATAATATAATTCGTGAGACACAAGTCAAACAAAACAACGTGTTTTAATTACCAATATCTACCTGTTGTCATAATTCGTTGTACTCAAATAAAATACAAACACCGTTTTAAGAATAGGCCTATATACATTTGAATATATAAATGGAAATAAATTTGCACTGAAGCTAATAAAAGACAGCAAATGCTCTGAAAATACACAAATAAGGGTTAAATTTTTATAAAAGACCTCGCCCCCTCCCCCAAAATTTTTTGCCTCGCTTCGCTCGCAAAAGATTTTTTCCATCACTCAGCAAATCCTGGCTACATCCCTTCTATATATACCTGGCAATTGAATACTCTCCTTTTGAGTATGACCCTGCAGGCACATTTTCAAGTTTGTGCGCAGGCACACTCAACTTTTATAGAGCCCTGGTATACAATATATCGAACACTTTTTCTCTCTAAGATATCCAAAGACATAATTACTGTTGGAATTATTGACTTGATCACTTTTTAACAAATTCATTGAACGCTCTACAGACCAAATTTTTCATCTGGTTGACTTTAAATTTTCACGCAGAGGCTTATGTAAGAATTTTTAAAAAGCTGACAATTCTCTAATTAAAACCCGCATCCAAGACCAACTTAAACAAGAGCTTATCTTCCTTGGAAAATTCGAGTAAGTTGCGTTTTTTAAAATTGTTCAAAACTACATGAACATGAAATCTACCTCAATTCATAGATTGAAAATAAATATTAAAATATAATATGTCAATTTCGTTGTGGTATGCTTAAATTAAATTTGTACATGCTGCACATCAAAGGCAGCCGAATACGAAAACCACTTTCTCCGCTGTTGCCCAGCAAATATAAATTTACGTCGGAAGTTCTTTCATCGCAGATTTTGGTCCTTTCCTTTAACATAAATTCAAAAATATTTTAACGAACACAAAACAGAAACATACAATCTATTTAGGAAAATATCTATACCAAAGTATGAAATTATGTAATGAATTATTAAACACCCAAAAATAAAACTAAACACCTATTTGGAACTTTTTGTATATACTTTTGTATTATTTTCATGAAACTACTTTATTTACATATATATCTCTGTAAATCGATATGACGTTGAACTTACGCTCCTCTCCCTAAAAAAGAAAACATCTGGTGGTCCTGACAACATCAATAATATTATTTTGAAAAACGTAGCCAATTCTTTTAGTAAACCCCTATCCAAACTTTTTAACATTTTATTTGAAAATTGTATTTTCCCAAACTGCTGGAAGGAAGCTAACATAGTTCCGATACATAAGAAAGGCGATATTCATGATTGTTCTAATTATAGGCCTATATCTCTTCTCAGCTCGATTGGAAAAGTATTTGAAAAAATCATTTACAAACAAATTTTTACTTTCACTGTACGCCACAACCTTATAACTCCTTTACAGGTGGGATTTCAACCAAATAATTCTTCCGTTTACCAATTGATTGAGATGTATGATTATATATGTAGAGCCATTAACAACGGACATGAAGTCAAATCCAGCTTCTTTGATATAAGTAAAGCGTTTGATCGTGTTTGGCACGAGGGCCTATTGCATAAACTAAACTCAGTGGGTATTAGAAATAAAACTTTTAAATTAATTGTAAATTATTTATCGAATCGTAAATAAAAGATATTGAAAAAATATACCAATGGTCGATTAAATGGAAAGTGGATTTTAACCCATCAAAAACTGTAAGTTTGACTTTTTCAAGAAAATTATCGCCCTCAATCTTTAAATTATCACTAAATAACTCAGATATAAACGATGAAATAAGTCATAAACATATGGGCCTTCTTTTCAGTAAGTCATGTACCTGGGATGTACATGTAGATTACCTTACGTCCAAAATAAGCAAACTTATAAATTATCTGCGAAGTTTTAAATACCGTCTAAAACGAAAAACGCTAGAAACTATATATAAGTCACTCATTCTTCCAATTTTCGATTATGCAGACTGTGTATGAAATAATTGTTCTAAAGATAAATCAACACAACTTGAAAAACTTAAACTCGACGCTTTGCGTACTATAACCGGTCTTCCACGTGGTATTATACCTCTCATAATATACACTATACTGAAACCGGAATCTGCCAGCTTCAATTAAGACGCTATCAACATAAAATGATTTTCTTCAAAATATTACATGGGCTAGATCATAAATATCTAACCGATATAGTTCCACCTCTTGTCTCCGCTGACCAACCCTACCGTCTTCGAAACTCAAACCAAATTAAGCAAATAAACTGTAGAACATTACTTTACCAGAATTCTTTCTTTCCATCTTCTGTTAAACAGTGAAATGATCTAAGTCCTCCAATAAAACATTCGAAAACTATTTCCGAATTCAAAACTAAATTAAAATCAAGCATGCACGTAATCAAAACTAATGCCCACTACTATATAGGTGAAAGACACCTACAGATATTACATTGCAAACTTCGAAACTCAAAGAGCGATTTAAACCTTCACAAGTGTTTGATGCACATATCGGAAAACCCCTCTTGTTTATGTGGTCAAGGTGTCGAAGACTGTGAACATTATTTTCTAAACTGGCCACTATACAACTCTCAACGAAAAATATCAATAAATAAATTAGATTTTCAACATAAAATCATACAAACAATACTATCTGGAAACACAGCTATTTCTTTTGAGGACAACTCCTTCATTGTTAAAATCGTGCATGACTTTATCAAATTAACCAAACGATTTAAAACAGCCTAGACCCCCCCCCCCTCTCTCCTAAAGCAGGCGCATTCATAAAACTTGGCATCGACTTCATCTTTGTTTTATTGTATATCTACTGCTATAATCTACTTGTATGTACTTTTGAACGTTCTTTCTAAGGGATCGTTACCGTCACCTTTTGCACCCTGTAAAAAAATGTAAATCCAGTCGTCTAACTTTTCAATGATGATCATTTATGGAAGCAATTTTACATAAGCAGCAATGCTTGTTATTGTATCCATATATAGTATGTTGTATATATTTGACTTACTAATGAAATAAAATATTGTTTAAACGATGTTTTTATTTTTTATTTATTTATTTGTTTAGGCTTTCAGACTGTTGTCTGAAAGCCTATTAGTCCTGGGGCGGAGGAGGGTCCTGTGTGCAATCATATGTCCCCTAATTTTGACTCTTGATCCCTGTAGGGTACCTGTAGGAGATTTAAAATAAACTTGGGGAGACATTCCAGATATGGGGCAGAAAGGTGTAATTCAAGATGGCGTCCAAGATGGCCTCCATACCCTTATACCTGATATAACTCCATCTAGATTTGTCCTAAAGTGATGACTTTTGGGGTCTTTCCCTAGGTTTTTTGGTCAAGGCCAAGGACTCCATTGGAATCATTTTCAGGGTGAAAAAAGTAAAGGGTAATGGTAAATTCCAAGATGGCCGCCAAAATGGCCACCACGCCCTTTCGGCTAGTTTGTCGAGGTGCACAATTGAGCGAGGGGAATAAACTTGGTGTCCTTTCTCAGGTTTTAGGGGTCAGGGATTTCACACAGACTATTCACTCTGCCGGAAGAACAATTTATCATTGTTAATTTCAGTATAGGACAGGCAGTTGATCAGGATAATGGTTTTACTCAACCAAATTGTCAGAAGGATTTCTCTGATTATGTGATAGAGATTGGATACTTTATTTACATCTAGAGATATAAACCATCATATTTTGAAAAGCGTTTTTTATCTTGGAAAATGCTGCGAACAATATTCACAAATCTACAAATGTTCACTGTAAATAAGTTGTACAGTTAGGATCACTTTTCCGACTGTCATTTTTTTTTATGAACAACACCTACTCTGTCTAGAAAGGGATATATAATGGACCACTTCACAGCACACCCTCATGGAGACGTATTCCAACACCCAGACCTTGACTCCGACCGCGAAGAGGCTGACGTCCGAATAATTCCTCACGCTGTTCATTCTGTCAGACAGAGTTGCATGACACGGCTTGTAATAGCCGTGAACGTTGGAAAACCAATGTGTGAAGTCCTCTCTGCGACACATGCATTGACCGACTGTGACATTAACAGTAAATTTGGCACTTTGGCACATGCGGATGTACAGGATTGTGTGAAAAACGCTGAGAAGTTCCTGGTACAAGTGATGCAAAGAGGGAACCATGGCATTGAAACGATGGATAATTTACATTTCAACTAGAACCACCACAGAAAGTCAATGACAATTATTGACCTTCCCCCAAACAGTTATGCTACAGAAGGTCATATTCAGAGGACATTCTATGCATCCTGCATAGACTTTTTACTGAACCCACAAGACTATCGTTTACCATGGAAAACTAATGTCTCGTCCCAAAGAAATACCATCGTAATTTGCCAGATGAAGTGTCTTTGAAATGTAACTGTGTGAAATGTGGCACTCGCTCCTGTCCTTGTAGAGAAAATAACGCCCGCTGCTGCATATTCTGTAAATGCCAGGCAAACAGTCAGTGCAACCAGTGCAAAAACTCTAATGGTAGTATTTTGAGAAATTGACAGAGAAGATATTGTTTATAATAAAATTATAGTTAGAAAAGTGATCCTAACTGTACAGCTTATTTACGGTGAACATTTGTAGATTTGGGAATATTGTTCGCAGCATTGTTCAAGATGGTTTATATCTCTAGATCATAATAAAGTATCCAATCTCTATCACATAATCAGACAAATCCTTCTGACAATTTGGTTGAGTAAAATCAGTATCCTGATCAACCAATGACATTTTCGGAATTCTTGTGACTTTTCTCCGACGATAGCAGTTGAAAATTTTAAAATTTCGAAACTTCGTCTTCTAGCGTTCGAAAAATTAAAATAATTCTGTTTTAAGCCCCAATACCACTCTTGTTGTAACTGAATAATATGTCCCTATCTTTATTCTGGTCAACAAATTGTCCTATTTTACATTATTCCAATTAATAAATGATACAAATTTCCACTTAACACACCTAATTTTAAAAATTGGAAAAATCAAACTACATGTTGTAACATGGATTGAAAAGCTATACGTAAACACTTTCAAATGCAACTTGGATTTAAACATATTTTCGAACCCTCTGGACAAGTAAGATAGGTTGTAATGGATAATCTTCACAACAGGTATGACACTTAAACATCTAGTAATTAAAATAAGGCTATTTTTGTCTGGACCTGTCAAGCCAGCAAGAGTTTTATTGTCCCTTTAAGAGACAATTTTTGTTATATTTAAAAAATTTCAAATTTGACCTACATTTCGGATACCTGAAGACCATCCGATTCCAGAAATATAAGTTTTATTTAGACTTATCACTCTTTATTTTTCGACTTTTCTGCCCATTTTATGAGCTTGAGTTTCGTTTTAGGGCCGAATTTATGTTTCTGAAACTTCTGGAACATGACGTTATTGTTCAAAACCACAAACATCTATAAACCGGAAGTAGTCAAAATAATGTCCGATATTTTGAAAAAAAAATCCGCAAAAAATTAATGCTTTTGAGATAAACATGATTTCTCCGTCCGATATCAACGGATTAAAACGATTAAAGTATCATTGGGTTGAATGAGAATTGCAGTATCGTATGATATCCAATTCGTGTGGATACGATGAGCAGGAAGAAAAATATGGTAAGCTGAAAATCAAGTATTTTCTGATTTGGAGCGTTTTTGGACGCCTGTATCTCGAAAAATTAACATGTGGACGTATTTTGCCGTCGCCCCTGTCTGTGTGTGTGTATGTGTTCTCGTGTTTGTGTGTCGCATACAGGCCACAATTCTCAAGTGATCTCCTTGAAACTTTACATACTTATTCCTTATACCCTAAGGAAGACCCCTATTGTTTTTGGTGGACGCCCATTTTTTTGCATATATTTGTTTGTCATCTACGGGCAGCATTTCTTAACGTATCATCTTGAAATTTTACATAATTATTCCTTTTACCCTAAGGAAGATCCCTATTGTTTTTGGCGCATGCCCGACCCCAAGGGACAGAGCCACACCCATTTTTTTTTGTATGTCTGTGTGTCGTCTACAGGCTACAATTCTTAAGTGATCGTTTTGAAACTTTGCATACTTATTCCTTATACCCTAAGAAAGATCCGTGTTGTTTTGGGTGCATGCCCGACCCCCAGGGGCCGGGCCACGCCTATTTTTGCATTTAATTATTTGTCGTCTACAGGCTGCATTTCTTAACGTATCATCTTGGAACTTTGCTTTTTTATTCTTGGTACCCTAAGGAACATCCCTATCGTTTGGGGTGCATGCCCAACCCCCAGGGACAGATCCACACCCATTTTCTTTTTGTATGTCTGTGTGTCGCATACAGGCCTCAATTCTTTAGTGATATTCTTGAAACTTAGCATACTTATTCCTTATACCTTAAGGAAGATCCCTATTGTTTCTGGTGCAGGCCAGCCCCCCCCCCCCCCCAGGCGCCGATCCACGCCTATTTTTTGCATTCATTTGTTTGTCGTCTACATGCCGCATTTCTTAATGTATCATCTTGGAACTTTGCATACTTATTCTTTGTACCGTAAGAAACATCCCTATCATTTGGGGTGCAAGCCCAACCCCAAAGGACAGTGCCACGCCCATTTTATTTTTGTGTCTTTGTGTCGCCCACAGCCCACAATTCTTAATCCATTGTCTTGAAAACTTTTTTATACTTATTCCTTATACCCCAAGGCTGACCTCAATTATTTTTGGTGCATGCCCGACACCCTGGGACAGAGCCACGCCAAAAGTTTATGTGTCCTGTGTTTCACCTACAGGCCGCAATTCTTAATAGATACTTTTGAAACTTTGCATACATATTCCTTATACTTGCAGAATGGCCCCTATTGATTTTTGGTGATTGCCCAACCCCCAGGGGCAGAGCCATAACATCCAAGTTTTTCTTTTAGATAAGCTGCAGTTAAGCCAAAGCTGCTGTGTGGACGTATTCCCACGTTTGCGTGGCTATCTTTTTAACTTTCTTTATCTAGAGTCCCTTCAGACATCCAGTAAGATTTTGAAATGTCTGGAAAAGGATATAAAAGGAAAAAAGTCGAAAAAATCGTAGAATTTTTGAAAATGTTCTATTATTTTTTTATTTTAAAAGATTTTCAAAAAATTGGTACACATCCAGATAGCTGACCTAAATATGTATTAAATTTTCGATATTTTGATATTTTTAGCTTTTTTGCTATTTAATTGACCAAACCGGTTATTAAAACTATCTCGACAATAATCACCATACAGGAAATATTCAAAAAAAGAAAAAAGGTTAAAAATAATTGCGCTCTTGCGAAATACTGAATTTCTCGGTCAGATATTGTTGGACCAAAAAAACTTAAAAAATCGTTAAATTATTGAAAATGCTTTTAATTTGTCTTTTTTACAAAAATAGACATTATTAAAATAATGTAATTTGAGCTGACCTCGTGACCGCGTTGGTCTCGTGAGATTTCACTTCTCGGGAGTTCACTCCAAGCGTTCTTGCCATTGAGACCGTGAAGAATAGCTGGAAAATTCAATTGTGTTTATTTCTGTTGGAAAGTGTTTGTTAAGTATCCAAACAATTTGTTAAAGCTATCCCGACAATGATCAAAAAACCGGAAACAGTCGAAATAAAGTGTCTGATATTTGAAAAAAAAAGTTCATTTTTTTTTAAGAATACAGTAACAAATTGGTACTGTTGCAAAAAATGGATTTTTCAGCCGAGTGTCACTGGGCTATTTTATGACACACTTCCTGTCTGATTCCTGAAAGCCGGCTCGGTACTGCTTGAAGGTCTGGTTATTATTATTTTTTTTATTTTTTTTTATTAATTCTAATAATTGATTTTTTCTTCTATTGTAATTATGTTCTTTATATTCCCTATCTGATGTGCAATAATAACCAAATATATCCTATGTACCTATGTTGGATATAGCAAGTGAATTGCTTTGCCTTGTAATAAATTATTAAAGTAAATTGAAAATAAATAATGCAATGGGAATCTATTGAAAATTTAAGTCAAATTACTCCATTCTGAGCCGAGTTATCGGCGTTAGAAAAACAGTGTAGTCTCGATTGACATTGAGATAACAATTTTTGGGTTGTCAGGGTTGTGGCCTTTACTTTTCCACGATTTCTGATAAATAGAACAGCTGTTGCATTGGTCGAATTTTCCGTTGCCTCGTAATTTATCTTTTTACACATGGATACTGTGATGTCATCAATTTACAGAACCGTAAAGCACTGTAGCAATGGTGTCAACAAAGTCAATCGAATGGAACGGTAAACATTAATAAAGTAAATTGAAAATAAATAATGCAATGGGAATCTATTGAAAATTTCAGTCAAATTACTTCATTCTGTGATGATAATATATCATTTTAATTAAACTACAACGATAAATATCAAGAAATCGAGCAAGCCTTAAGTAAATGGAACAATCGATGTCTATCAATAATGGGAAAATTAAACTACAACGATAAATATCAAGAAATCGAGCAAGGCTTAAGTAAATGGAACACTCGATGTCTATCATTAATGGGAAAAATACAGATTGTAAAAACCTTTGCCGCTCCTAAAATTTTATATCCTTCATTATCACTACCAATTCCTTTTTTACTTAATTAAAGAATTTAACAGAATAGTATATAAATTTATCTGGGATTGAAATGATAAAATTAAACGAAAAGTATTAATTCAAAACTATGAAAAAGGTGGACTTAAAATGATTGATATTGAATCAATGTTAAAGGCGAAATGTATATTTTGGATAAAGAAAATTGTAGACGATAAAACAGAACAACCTTGGAAAATACTATACAACTTTATGCTAAAAGAGTACGGTGGACATATACTGCCAATGTGTAACTATAAATCGACATTAATATACAACTATCAACATTCTATAAAAAAATCTCTATCAAAATTGGGAAGATGTATTTACAAGACACATTGATACTAGTGATAATCTTGAAGATCAACTTTTTTGGAATAATAGAAATATAATAATAAACAACAAGCTAATATATAATTCAAATCTATTAAATGATAATATTGTATATGTAAAAGATTTAAATACTGCTAATTATAACAGTGAACAAAATAAATTAACTTTTCAAGGTATCAAGTCGAAAATAGAAAAGCTGTTAAACCTTTCCACTTGTATCTATAATCCTAGCCCGACATCAATCTGTGACTATCTTAAACAAATATTAAACATAATATACAAAAATTCAATCTGTAAAATTAGATCTAAAGATGTCTACAATAAATTAATCCTAGAAAAACTCACTAATCCAACATCTTTTTCAAAATGGCAGACGTCTTTAAATGACGTCATCACTATCGATAATTTTTATAAATATTTTAAATTAATTAATATAATTCTACCGGACACAAAACTTAGAACATTTCAGTACAACGTTCTACATAATATAATCTATACAAACGACACTTTACTCAAATGGAAATTAAAATCTTCTAGCTTGTGTGATTTCTGCAGTGCCGCCATTGAAAACATAGATCATCTTTTCTACAACTGTTATTGCTCTAATAAAATCTGGTCCGAATTTCATAAACTAATTAATAAATTAGATATAGAAATCGTTTTAAAAAAGCAAAATATTCACTTTGGATTTCTTGACCAACGCACATTTCTTAATAAGTCAGACTTGACCATAACAAACCATCTATTATTCTTAACTAAATAGTATATCTATTGCGAAAAAATTAAAAATAGTGCTCCGCAAAAAAAAAATACCTGTCGTTTATAAAACACATAGCTAATATAGAAAATAACATTCATAACGAGATTAGTATTGTATTGTATTGTATAGTTTTGTAATGTAATAAAACAGAATTACAAAAAAAAAATTACTTCATTCTTAGCCGAGTTATTGGCGTTAGAAAAGCAGTGTAGTCTCGATTATCATTAAGATAACAATGTTTTGGTTGCCAGGGCTGTGGCCTTTACTTTTCCACGATTTCTGATAAATAGAACAGCTGTTGCATGGGTACTGTGATGTCATCAATTTACAGAACCGTAAAGTACTGTAGCAATGGTGCCGACAAAGTATAGTCGCCTATAGTCAATCGAATGGAACGGTAAACAGGGGTCCTCTACTGTTAAAAGTTGTAACAAATACCGCAATAAGGGTCCTCTTATTGCGGTATTTGTTACAATTTTAACAGTAGGACGTTAAACCCCATTTCATTCATTCATTTATTGCGATATATTAGATTCAAAATTCTAAATGTGTTAATGTCCTGCTATATTCTAATTTCTAACTTATTCATGTAGTTTCTAGTCTCTATCATCCAAACAAATATTCTACGAATATTAGTCTGGAAGGGTCTTCAAAATTTGACGGAAAGTCGGTCATTGTCTGGATTACCACGTACTGAATCTATCAAAACATCTCGCTTGTCAACAATGACACTCTCTAAAATTTTGTTTGTAAAGTTTTTAATTGAAATGGTAATTTTTTTCTCGTCATGAATCAGGCGTATGGCTTCTCAGAATCCTTCTTAATTCTTCATCGCGATTCATGCTTTTTTCTTGTCTCTATTTTGTTTCTAATAATAGATGTACCAAGTGAATTGTGGGATATATTTCTGTCTCGCTTTATAGAATCTAGAAAAATCGGCCCGACCTCCTAATATCTATCACTTACCGAGACTTTAGCCAAAAGATTCCATTGCCCATGCGTAGCCGGGAGTTTGGTTTTTTGTGTGGTAGATTATCCAGTAATTTTCGCCAGAAATCGACAACGTTGAAGACTAGGGGGTTCTGGGTGACCGAGACTATGTACATGTAGTTTCTAAATTAAGACAATGTATAACCCAGTTTCTTTTTTTGTTTAGTGTAAATTTTAGGCTCTGTCGAGTTTTTTTTTACTTTATCAACGAGTGTTGATATTTTTACTTTATCAACGAGTGTTGATATTTTTTGATATCAAATAAGACGAGTAGGAGATTTAATTTATCACACAATCCCTTCTTACACGCAGAAATAAATAAATATAACTTCTTTGCTATAGATTTCAAGTTCATATAAATATACAAGCGATATCTACTGTAGAATGTATTATTGGGTGATAATAATAGATTACTAGTCATTTACCAAGAGTTCTTTTACGCGCACAGCCATCCTGTACAAGAGGTTTTCTGTTGGGCCATGGGCCAAGTTACTTTAATTTAAACACACATTTCCATAATTACCTGAATAACTGAACTAGTCTACCGCAATTAGGTAAAAAAAAAAGGATATTGTTTTATTGTGTATAAATCTGATGAATAAGGGTGGAGTGGTGGACGAAAAAGAGAGAAGGATAGGGTTTAACTTCCTCTTGACACAAACTAGGTTATATCGTGACTAACATATGGTATAATTTTATTTCAATAAGTCGCTTGCGCGTCGGGGTCTTAAGCAGTGGGAAACAACCCGAGAGGGAAAGAAAAGGGGTTTAACGTCCACTCAATACAACTATGTAATTTCGGGACTAACATATGGTTTAATTTTATTTCAATAACTCGCTTGCGCGTAGGGGTCTTAAGCAGTGGGAAACAACCCGAGAGGGAGAGAAAAGGGGTTTAACGTCCACTCAATACAACTATGTAATTTCGGGACTAACATATGGTTTAATTTTATTTCAATAATCCGCTTGCACGTAGGGGTCTTTAGCAGGAGGAAACCGGAGTGGCCGGAGGGAACCCACGAGGTTGAGAAGGCGCCCCTATCTCCATGCCACATACGCTCACACCGGGTTCGAAACCACAGCCGTTAGCCAGAGGTGGCCAGCCAGCTTGAGGTCGAAGCGCGGCACTCTTGACCACTAGGCCATTCAACCCCCCTCATAACAATGAAGGGATAGTATAAAGACAAGGTGTTGAAGTAACACCCGTGAGAGGGGCATAAGGCTAAATATAAATCCAAAGTTGGAACAGTCAGGGGTAGAGCATTGTGAAACAAAAATAAAAAAGGTTGGAGTGCCCAAGTTCAGATTTGTCGTTGATTCCATGAAGTACCGGCAGTTAGGTTTTAGAACATTAAATACTCTGTGATTCAACATGGCGCCCGAGGGGTTTAATATAATAAGGTACGAAACAGTACCAAATGGTTTATTTTTGTGAGTGTCAAGGTTGACTATAATGCCTTGGAAATAGGAAGTAGGAGGCTACTAGTATGTGTCTATCTATTTTGTGGACCGATGTCAGATTGTCAGTTGTTGTAGAAGGCAACTGCAGTCGATAGTGACTTGCAGAAGCAATCCCGTTGCGTTCCCCCCCTAAGTAAAACACGCGTTCAGTTTGTGAATAAGATAAGTTTATTACATTTACATCGGTACGTTGCGTTAATACAGGAATGAAATATACAGGAAGGAACGTTACATCATTACGTAATACGTTGCGTTGAAATACAGGTTTGCATTATTTGTTAATAATAACACACAGGTTACACGTTAAGCAGGGGCGTTTTAAGGTTTATCATGGCGGAGGCTATACTATTTTAAGGGCCCTCTTTCGCGGTCGGGGGGGTGTCTGCCCCAGGCACCAGAGGTCGAGGAACATTTTGGTGCATTCTTACATATCCTCGATGCCTGTTTATTCTGAGGTCCGGTGCCTAATCTGATACTTGCCTGACGCCTAAATGCTAAACAAATCCCTTGTTCGTACCGTACCGGGAGCCCAATCAAATAATAATTAATGGAATATGGTGGATTTCAAATAATATTTGACCAAAGTTCAAGGACGTTACATCTTCCAGTTACACGACATCCTCCTTTCTATCCTTGCGGCTCGCGAAAGTTTTAATGATCACATCCAAATTAATCGAATCCAGAAGATTAGCTTCAATGCACAATAAAGCTAGTGCACCGATATGCCCCATGTTGAACGCAAGTGATTTTTTATCCGCGCTAAGGCGGAAAAAGAACGCTCATCCGAGCAATTGGTGACCATGATCGACAAATAAATACCCAATGTCGTATATATGTTCGGAAATGTCGATATGTTCCAGCATTTGTCTCTGAATCGAACATTTCTAGAATCTGGAGCTCGTAAATTTTATCCTTAATGAAAATGTTGTCCTTGATGACGTTTACGAATTGCTGCAGTTCGTTCTCGAAATGTTCGTCTAGATCGTCTGTGTAGATGGCCAACAATGTAGATGCTGGTTCCGTCAGTTCATCACGGTTTAGATTCCCGAGTTTATCGAGAAATCCAAACCTTTGGCTTAGAACTGAATAAGCATTTTGCCGTTTTGTCAGATAACTGTAGTAGTTATAATTCAGATAAATTATAAATTTTTCAAATGAAAGCAGCTCGCGTTGTTACAGGAAATACAATTTACACCTCCAGACAATCTTTATATTTTGAAACTGCATGGCCAAAATTACGTGAAAGGAGAAAGATTAGACGTTTGAATCAGTTACATAAAATAATCCATGGAATCTGGCCCGTGTATTTTACTAATACTATACATTTTGTAAACGAATCCCAAGCACCTTACAATTTACGAAACTCCAATATTCGGGAATCCCGTTGTAGTGTTAGTATCAGACAAAATCATTCTTTCCGAAAACTATTCGTGAATATAATAATTTATCAAAAGATTTGAAAGCCATTGCAAACGTTAAAGAATTTAAACAATCTCTAAAACCCAAAAAAAAGCCACCAAAATTCAGAAATATTGGTTCTAGGCCATTCTCTATATACCACAATCGTATTTGACGTGGATGTAGTAGTTTACATTTTGATCTATTTCGTTCAAATATAATTGAAAATCGATACTGTAGTTGTAATGCTATATCTGTCGAAAATTCGTATCACTGTTTTTTGAATGCCCTTTTCAGTAAATTGACATAGCTGGGAAATATTCCTTTCACTGAATTACACGAAATATTTCTACATGGTTCGTCGCTACTACCAAAAACATTAAATACAATGTTAGTTTTACTTATTCAAAGGTATATCAAAGACTCGAAACGTTTTACATATAATTATAAATAAATACTATAATAATGTGACAATAAGTAAACGTATTAGTATTCATTAGCTAATATAATTTACAAGGAAGTTTTGTAAATAGATGTACGTATGTTTATGTTTGTTGAATAAAAAATTAGTTCGCCATATTATTTTTGTATAAAAATTTCATTGATATGTTCGGAGAAGATTCATAATCTGTTATTATCCCTTTGTAAACAATACTTTTGAATTAAAAGGCCAGGCCACACTGGGCGACCTAGCCATCTCTTACCTGAATAGCTTATTAGTAGGTTTTCAGAAAAGGGGATTTCTTGATTGATAATTTGCATGCCAATGCAATGACTGCATTCTCATTCAGTAGTGGATTCAACAGTAACAGTGTATAAAACGATTCCCATGGTCAGGGGGGGGGGGGGCCTTTTGTCAGACGTGGGGCCTTTTTTTCCAACGTAGGGCCCTTTTGTCTGCCTTTAGGGCCCTCCCTATTTAGGGCACATTTCATTTTTCTCATCGGTTTTAGAATTTTTCTCCCGTTTTTTTTTTGCAACTTCTTTGATTTTTTTCGCGAGGAGGCTGGCGCCTCCAGCGCCTAAATGATAAAACGTTATTGGCGTTAAGCTCAATACAAAGCGAAAGTAAACAGTTCAACAAACGAACGTTGTTTCAGCAAACAATCGCGGTTTCACTGAAATTATAAAAATAACAGCGAATTACAATACTATTACAATGAATTACAATGTAAGTCAAAGATATAAACCTAACTGATAACCAAAGCCTTCGGCCTAATGAAATATGAAATAACATATCAAAACCATGCGTCTGCCTCATTTGGCAAGTCGCCAAATCTTACAAAACCATGTGCGCGATTGACTAACTTTTAAAATCCTAAATTCATCATATATATACGTTGACAATACATGAATTTGACATACACATAATCTACAACTTCTTATAACATATTCTCAACAATATAAAATGCACTTACAACTTGTGAGGGGACTTAGGGACGTTAATTCATAGTTGCGTTTTCTTTTTTCTGCTCTAGCGGCACCGAGCAATATAATTAGATTCGGGAATAATTACTGAGTCCAACTCAGGCAGCGATAACAGTGACAACTTACTTTGATACTTGTAAACATAAACTAGACCGTATTTTGGTGGCGACGGTGTATTTATACCACTTTCTAGTCCTGGTTAACCAGTCCGGCATAAAACGGAAGTGGACACATATCTGTCTGTCTTGTACATCCAGGCACAACATTCCTCCCTTTCTTATTTTTTTTTTCCGCTGAAAAAACCTATATATCTAATTTTATTTAAAAAAGCGTTTTTCTAAACACCCTTTTTTCTCTCTTCTTTTTTTTTCTTATATCTCAAAAAAAAAAATCTTTTTCTTTTTTTTTTCTCTTTTATTTTTAATATATATATATATATATATATACAGTAACACGCACGCCCAGTCACTCTGGTAGCGGTATACGAAGTACACCGTGCATTCAGCCACACACACCCTTTCTTTCCATTTTGTTTTCATTTTTTTTATGACACCTGTACATCTACGTCCTGGTCCCAATCTTCCACAGAAGATGGTTCCAGATTGTCCAGGACCGCCACGGTTTCCGGGACTACCTCGGTTTCACAGTCCCAATCCTCGGCCGAAGTGGTCTCCTCCCACTGAACTGGCTGTGCGGGGCCACGTAAATAATTTGTGAATTCACCCTGACTTACCGGGTCCAAATGGTTCAACAGGATTATCAGACATCTCCAGTAGATCAAACATACTGGAGAATTTAATGGCCTCAACGTATAGCGTTCAAGCTGGGGCCACCCCGTTAAGCGATCAATCTTCCTGAGAGCCGGGAACGTGTTTATTCTTAATTCCGAGGACTCCGGCAACCACGACCATCGGTTAAATAACCAGCCCAGTCCTATGGGGGTGTTTCCTGAACGCTCGCACAGAGTTTCGAGCGCCTCTACCTGCTTACCCAAAATAAACGGGTCTAATGTCCGTTCCTCCGAGAAATATGGAGGGAGGTGTGCCCGGAAGCAGTGAAATTTAATTTTTCGGTCGACGACCGGGCAACCTATTAAAGGGCATTTTTGGAATCTATTTTGCGTTCTTATATGGAGGCGATTAACAAAAGGTGGCGTGTTGCTTGAAAGTTCTGCTTGCGGGACTATATAGAGTGGGGCAGTCAGAATTGTTGCCGGCAGGGGCAAACTGGTATTTCTATACACATAGGAATCGGGCGCTGGCACCCCAGAAGATTCCTCCCTGATAGGCCTAGGCGTAGACTGCAGTCTAGGACTGAAGTCCCCGTCTCCCACGGGACGAACATACTGTCCCCGGCTTATCCTGGGTCCCCTCTGATTTAAGTCACCCCTCCTTTATCCAGACCTCGAATTATTAAAGGTGGACACATTCCACCCGTAACCAATTGAATTATCCATATCTACAAAAAAACAAACTATCACTGCCTTTACCGTATAAAAATCGGTAAAGACAGTAACTAATTATTACAATAGTCTGTATCCCTCTACGTCATACAACGGGGGCAAATATAGTCTGTTTCATCCCACTGTAGGGATACCCATACAATTAAAGTGATACCATTCGTTACAATTATCACAGCAAATCATTTGAGTCCCATCGTCGTGTTTCCTACAAATACAAAATAACTATTTCACCCGGGTCAGACGGGATTGGATTTATACCCTGTTTTCGAAATTTTATTATCCAAGTTGGCAGCTCCCTATCTCGATACAACTTAATCCTATCGTGATTTAAAACTGATTCCTTTTTTCCAGTTTTTTATCCGGAATAAATACGGAGTGATTACTTTTGTTATTATACCCGGTCCTTTCCAGGTTGCCGACAATTTTCGACTTTTTCCCTTTTTTACAGCCGTATCCAGAATGTACACCGCATCGCCTAATTGATATTCTTTAACGTTCGAACGTAAATCATAGTCTTTTTTCATTCGTTCCTGATTTGTATTCAATTTATCCCTAGCGATTTCATGGGTTTCGATTAACGTTTGTTCGAGTCTCCCGATGAAACTCTCCGGGTCACCAGCGTTTAAAACGGGTGAACGAAACATTAAATCTGCTGGCAGATTTATTTCTCGACCTAACATTAATTTATTTGCCGTGAAACCCGTCTGCCGGTTAACACTAGACCTTAAAGCGCTCGCGAGTTGGGGAAGATGAATATCCCAATTATTCTGATGACCATCTATATAACATTTAACGGTTTCTACCAGGGTCAAATTGTACCTCTCAACCTGGCCATTCGAACTCGGTCTGTAGGGTGTGGTACGACTTTTATGTATTTGTAACAGTTTACACAAAGATACAAACAAATTGCTCTCGAAGTTTCGTCCCTGTTCAGTAAATAACTGGAACGGGCACCCGAATCGCAAGAAAAACTCATTCACCGCTGCCTTGGCGGTAATTTCTGCTGTCTGTGACGGTAACGGTACGCACTCGACCCATTTGGTGAACTGGTCGACCATCATCAGAATGTATTCATTTCCAGCTATCGTCCATGGCAACGGACCCATAAAATCTAAATGGACCCTTTCCATGGGAGACCCAGCATGGTATTTATTTAATTTAAAACGGGCCTTCTTTTGGGTATTTTTATTCGTATTGCAAATAGCACAGGATGCAACGTAGGCCCGCACATAATTTGTAATTCCATACCAATAGAATTGCTGTTGGATACGGCTTTTAGTTCGCTTAATTCCCTGATGTCCAGACGACGGGATATCATGACAAAGTCGACAAATTTCTATTTTTAACTCCTCCGGAATAACCAATTGTGTTTCATTTAAATCGCTGGGTCTTTTAACCCGCAGAATACCGGCGTTATCGAGGACGAAAAGATTACGATTAATCCACATATACTTCTCCGCGGGACTTTTTAACATTAAATCCTCCTCTTTAGGTTCGCGACCAGATTTAAACCACTCTAAAATTATATTTAAGGCCGGGTCGCTCGACTGTTTTTGTCTTAATGATTCAGCCGAATAATTACTTAATAAGATTCCTTCCCCAGATTCATCGTCATTTTCGTCGAGGGTAACAATATTAACCTGCGGATCCGCGGGAAACCCTGTAACCGCGATGCTAACGGGTTTATGATCCGGGTCATTGTTTAACGGTAACTTATATTTTACACCCGATTTAAAGGGCAAGCGTGTGACGTCATCGACGTTATCAGAAAAATCAATCCAATTATTATGCGCTCGTTCGCAATATCGACAGCCACCACACGGCAAATCCATCCATTGTAAAATCCGGACACGGTTTATCAGGCAACTTCATACGCGACAAAGCATCGGCATTTTGGTGTTTTTTACCCGGGCGATGTATAACTTTCATATCATATTGACTTAATTCCTCTAGCCACCTGGCCAGTTGGCCAGTCGGGTGTTTGAACCGTAAAAGCCATGTCAAGCTACTGTGATCGGTTCGTACTGTAAATGGCCTACCAAGCAGATAGTGTCTATATTGTCTTGTAAAACGCAAAATCGCTAAAAGTTCTTGTCGCGTAGCGCAATAACGACGCTGTTCCGGCGTTAGCGAAAAACTACTATAAGCAATCACCCTCTCCTGGTTGTCCTGAATCTGTGACAATTCCGCGGCCACCGCGTTCATACTCGCGTCACGATCAAGAATAAACTGATCTGAATTATTTGGTAACGCCAATACCGGTGTTGTTACAAGCAAACGTTTGAGTCGTTCGAAAGCTAACTGTTGAGTTTCGTTCCAAATAAATTCTTGTTTACCCGTAATCGCATACAACGGGAAAACTATTTCAGCAAAGTCCTTAATAAAACTCCTATGATAGTTCGCGAATCCAAGGAAAGATTCCACCTCCTTGGTACAAGTGGGTACCGTCCATTTATCAACGGTTTCAGTTAAATTATTCCCCGCTTTGATCCCGTTTTGACTAACTAATCTACAGAAAAACTCAACTTCCTGTTTAAACAATTCACATTTCTTTGGTTTTAATTTAATTTGATATTCTCTAAACCGGTCTAAAACTAACCGCAAATTTCCCAAATGATCATCTACAGTTTTTCCTAAAACAAGAGTATCGTCCAAGAATGATAAGGCAATATTCCATGCTAACCCATGAAGTATAAGATTCATTGCCCTGGAGTAGGTATTTGATGCCCCACATAAACCGAATCCCATTTTTGTAAATTCGAGCAAACCGTACTTAGTAATAAAAGCGTTTTTTTTCCTATCATCTTTATTAAGGCGAATTTGCCAATAAGCTGAATTAGCATCTAATTTAGAAAACCACATGTTTCCCGCCAATGCGTCTAAACATTGGTCAATCAATGGCATTGGAAAAACATCCTTAGATGTCACCGCATTCAACTTCCTATAGTATATGCACCAACGTACGGTTCCGTCTTTTTTCCGTATCAAAACTGGAGGAGACGCCCACTCTGACATAGAGGGTTGAATAACTTTTGCTTCTAACATTTTCTTTAAATGTACCTCTTCCTCCCCCTCGAAACAAACGGGTGTACGCCGCATACGTTGTTTAGTGGGTTTGGCATCACCTGTCTCAATACAGTGTTCGATAGCAGTAAAATTACCCAAGTCAAATTGTTCCTTAGCAAAAACGTCCTGATAATCTATTAATAGATTTTTAACTTTGGCCTGCTCATTTTGATCTAAGTATTGTTTGGAACGTTCACATGAATTTCTTAAATGCTCAGGAATATCTCCGTCATCCTCAGTTTTTGTCCCATCCGAAGATATCGGACTTAATATATCACGTTCGTCAAACTCCATAGCTTTAGCTATAGATTGATTAGTCTCAAGAATAACACTTTCTTGTGTTGGATTTATCAAACATATACGCGGGAATTCAGTTTCTATGTGGGAGTGAACCGATCGGGCTATTAATAGATTAGGGTGATTTAAAGGTTCGATCAAAAACTGGGATAAATTATTATCCATATTACACCGTACTCGTGCTACAGATAACGGTGGAACAGCTATTCGCTTGGCGACAAATAAGTTGGCGTGATCTACTTGATCATCTACATTCCCACAAAACAAATCAAACCTAACGTCTCCGATATACATTTTATCAGTTTTCAGATCGATATGTACTTTATTCGATCTCATAAGTCTAAACCTAATAACATATCATCTTCTATCGGAGCTACATATAATTGGTTTAATTGAACTTTAAATGACCCAAAATCTAGATTAGCGGGTCCAACAATAAATCCGGGAAAAACTAATTCCCGACCCGCGGTATGCAGTTTTACGTCACGAAGCTTGGGAGGTTTTTTCTCCAGTTTCTCATACTGGCGATCGGAAAGTATCGTGACCTGTGACCCCGTGTCAATTACTGAAGAGGTCGATTGGCCTTGAACTTTTAGCTTGATTTTATACATATCATCTGAATGTACCCGTCGAATAAGTGGAATATTCAAATCCATACCACTTTTATCAACTTCCTGTGTTAACTCTACATCACCCCCCTTCCCGCCAGACATCGTATTTCGCGAGTTTTTAGAACCGTGGATAACGGTATTTACCGGGACACCGTCGGGAACGGTATCAATCACTTTATCTGAAATACTCAATTCGTCGTTTGATTTCTCTCTATTTGGCGAAAACTTTAATTGCTCTCGGATCGACCGCTCGCCTACTCGCTCGATCCTATGAAGTTTAACGACTCGTCATCACTGCTCACGAAACCCACGTGTCGGTCTTCGCTTACATTTTTAACCGCCTTGGGAGTACTTTGTTTTGGATCAAGAAGGGGACAATCCCGTTTAAAATGGCCACGTTTACCACAATGAAAACAAGTAGGAAGCTCTCGTGCTGGAGACCTAGACGGCGATCGTGATCTATTTAAAGCTAACGTGAATCTACGGAAAGACTCTGATAATTCATCAATTTTTGTGACCATAGTATCTACTTTAAATTCGACTTTAATCAGACGCTTTTCCGTACTCTCAACCCGTGTGGATAAATCGGGTGAAGTTGGGGACATGCTTTCTTTGGTAACTGCCCGTACCCTTGTCGACTCATATTCCCTGTTCGGGCTATTATATCTAGTTTCCCTCCGCCTCGAACGTCCATAAATAGCAGTGCTGTTATGTCTAAACCATTTTATAGCATCAGTAGCCGTATCCAACGTTTTTGGGCGCGTATTACAAGCATATTGCCCTGCTTCCTTATCCTGACAACCCTGACAAAATTTCATGATAACTTGACGGGTTATATGATCATCAGAACAATCACTAAAAGCCCGCGAGGCTATGAGTAACACCCGGTCGGCCCATTCAAAGAGACTTTCTTCATACCCTTGTCGCAAATTTTGAAACTGCATCATAGCGGTTTCAGGCAACTCCTGGTTTCCAAACCGTTTTTCCATTTTTGATTTTAATTCATAAAAAGTTAAATTTGCATCTCTCTCTGTCACATTAGTAAAGAACTCGCTTGCTTTACCCTCCAAGCAAAAGCATAACTGATCCCTAGTTTCGAGATCCGACCAACCTTGTAACGTTGCAAATCGTGTAAACTTGTTCGAGAAAGCCTGCCAACTTGAATTTCCATCGAAAGATAACGATTTAGGTGTAAGGGACACACGACGTTGTCTACGGTCTTCCCGGACATTGTCACCCGCATACGACCATGTCATATAGGATGCCCCAGAGGTAGAAATTCCCGATGTATCGTTTCGTACTTCTGAACGTTTATTATAATTTTTCTCGGTTTTATTACTACTATTACTAGTATTATTCCCCCCTTCCTCACTTGAACACGTAAGTCTCAAGTAAATTGCTTTGGGAGATCCAGAACCCCTGGAACTTGCAAAAACTCACTAGTATTTAGGCGACCGCCACAACTTGAGATTGCTGCATATATGCACTCTGCCGTGTTAGCATTTATACGTATGTCCAATAACTCTCCAATAGAGCATTTATTTATGTCTACCTTTTATGACATTACAAGGCCAAACACAAACTTCAAATAAATTCAATTTATTTTAAATCAAATTGAACTCGAAGTCCCTATAGACATACCCCGTACTAAATATCGGGTATATAAATATTGTTAACTAACAACCTCGTAATATTCTTTATAATAACTCAGACTATCTAAATCTAAATAAATACACACGTGTAAAAGCACGTGTTGAAGAACGTGCTATAATGCACGTGCGTTAACCTATAAAATGTGTTAACGATTTTGTATGTGCTCCGCGAGACACGCACACGATACAAACCCTCACACTTAGAATAAACAAAACTAACACTATGATTTATTTATTTAACAAAAAGACAATATTTTCATTTCATCCGTACTACCATTGAAGTGGAACCGAGCAATAGAATTAGATTCGGGAATAATTACTGAGTCCAACTGAATCAGCGATAACAGTGACAACTTACTTTGATACTTGTAAACATAAACTAGACCGTATTTTGGTGGCGACGGTGTATTTATACCACTTCCTGGTCCTGGTTAACCAGTCCGGCATAAAACGGAAGTGGACACATATCTGTCTGTCTTGTACATCCAGGCACAACAATGCATTGTTACGTTAGTATAAATTATGGACTAGGATTCTGTCGCGTCAAATTTATGGAAACGGACCAAATATTGATGCAAATAAGGACTTCAGCCGTAACATACCGGCCCCTAAACAATGAGGTACCGGCAGAATTTAACCGGAAACTAGGTGGCGCGCAAAGCAAGTAGGACGGAAGTGTCACTGTCAGTCTCGTCTGCTCTACGAGTCTACGCTTCACTGACAATCATCATTATCATTCTCAGCTCCCGTTTTGTTTTTCTTTGTGAATTAAATAATGCCAGCTCATTGTTGCGTACCGATGTGTAATGGGAAAGGTGGGCATAAGTTTCCGATGGATCCTGTTGAGAGACGGCGATGGATTCAGGCCGTAAAAAGAGGAGAAACTGACTGGACACCGTCTAAGTGGAGTATTGTTTGTCGATCGCATTTTGATTCTTCTGACTACATTTCCGAAACCAAGGAAAGTAAGTTGACATTTTTATTTTAATATTTTGACTCTTTTTAGGTATTAGATTGAGATATATATTTTCAATTAGATGTAGTCGAAAGTTTTAAGGATTACAATTTCGCCGGTCGCTGCCTATCAAAACAAGTGTCCCTGTATATTATTATTAGGCCTACATTAGGTCATTGCTAGGGCCTAGACTAGTGTCACTAGCCTGCCCGGCCTTCCAAAGGACAGGTTTTGTCAATCTACTCTTACTTTTACTTCAAAGGCCTAAATAGAAAACAGATATTTATATCTTGCGTACATAGTCCTTGGTTGGTTGGTAACATTCTGTAGGCTATTACAGTGTATACCTATGTAAATAATATTTGCAATATCAAGGCCTAGGAATAATTCTCTTTTGTTAAAATGATGCCTATCTTAGTGTAGGCCTATCTTAGTATCTATGTTATTAAAAAAAAATGTACTTGACTAGTGTTATTAAGTCTACCGGTATTTCATTGGATTTTTAATTTAATATTCCAGGGGATCAGATGGTCAATAGTATATTGAAGCCAGGAGCGGTTCCACATTTGTTTGCTTGGAAAAGAGAAAGTTTGTCGGGTAGTAGACGCAGAGAAAGAGCCTTACATAAAGAACAAAGTGTTAACAAAATGGAGAGATTGGAAAGCTTCTCAACTTGTGAAAATGTAGGAAACGAAGTTGAAATAGAATACATTGAAGAGGACTTTACCCCAATCGAAGGTATCGTATTTAGTTTAACTTACAAAGTTTAGACCTGTGCGATGACTAGTCTACGAGAAAAAAAAATGAAGGGAAATTCTTATCTGTTTTGTGAATGAACATTGGTTTTGTCTAACAATTACCGTACGATACTGTACTGAAAGACAGTTTAAACCTAATATACCCGGGACTGTACAAATTATAATGCAAAGGACTCTGGACTACTAAATAATGGTACTACTACTACTAGCCCATGCCCCGGCCAATATCCCTTATCTGATAAGTTATATTATGCTGGATAATATCTAAATTCATTTGGATAATGTAATGTCATTAGAAATCATAATATTAGAACGACTTGGAAAATACAGGTAGCTATTTTCTACAGGTATTTAAAAATTATCTCTGGATTCATTTTTGCAGCGAAATATACCCTTAATAGTATTAAACGTAAACTATTCAGTTTATAGATGACCTGGAGCTGATAGGTTGATAATAGTAGAACTCTGAAACTGAAAGCTATAGTACAACACCTGGCCCGAGTTACCTCGGCTTATTATATCAAATTTCAGCCTCAGGACAGCCCTAGTGAAGCCGGCAGCCCTGAACAGACAGACATGGATACAAACAGCAGTCAAAAATATTAGTATAGCTATATAGGGCCTACCCTTAATTGGCCTCAGCGGTTAACAAAATATTATTGTTTATTAATGTTTGAAATTTACAAAAAAAAAATGTTTCCTTTTGTTTCAGTTATATATGAACCTGATACCAAAGAATCTGCTACTCAAGTTGATAATATCTCAATGCGCTTCTGTGCCCGTAAATACAGGTTGAGTTCGGAGAAATTTTTATATTTTACTGGACTAGAAAGCTATGATGCTTTTATGTGTTTGTTTTATTCGTTTGGGCCAGTAGTTGATGAACTCCAGTATTTTTATGGGACAAAACCTAAAATGTCAACAGAAGACCATTTTTTTCTGACTTTGGTTAAACTTAGACTTGGTAGGGGCAATTTTGAGTTGGCTGACACATTCGAAATATGTGAAAAAGAGCTTATGAACATATTTGTAACATGGATAAATTTCATGTATTTTCACTTTAAGGAAATTAACTGGTGGCCATACAAAGAGTTAGTAAATTTTTATAGTCCTGCAGACTTTAAGTCGAAGTTTCCGACAACAAGGGTAGTAATTGATGGTACGGAAATACCAATATAAAGGCCAAAACAACCAATTATTCAACAGGGCACCTTTTCCACTTATAAAAACAGAAATACTGTTAAGGTCCTTGTAGGTGTTACACCAGGTGGTCTTGTGAGTTATGTGTCCGATGCTTTTGGTGGTGCAGTCAGTGATAGGCAGATATGCGAGAGAAGCTGTCTAATGAATCTATGCGAATCTGGTGACTCTGTCATGGCTGATAAGGGGTTCAATGTCCAAGATCTGTTCATACCATCAAATGTGGAAATTAACATTCCAGAATTTAAAAAAAAAAAAGAACAGGATGTCTGGACAATCAGTAGTAAACGATCGAAAAATAGCAAGCAAGCGAGTGCACGTAGAACGAATTATTGGACTAGCTAAGACATTTAAAATATTGAAAAAACCGTTCAATAACACCGAATCAAATTTGTCAGATGCAATTATTTCAGTTTGTTTTTATTTATGTAATTTTAGACCAGCCATTGTCAATAATGATGCCTAAGTTCACATTTGTTGCTCTTGTATACATTTGTAACATTGAATAAAATAAAACATTAACTCTGATATATTTTTATTTATTAAATAAATATTTTTTCAAAATGGCATTCTTAAAATGTAAATCGTAAAAATTGGAGAGTCTATGCAGCATTTCCAAAACAAACTCATGATCATAACAGATTTCAATGATTTTTAAGTCTGCCAAAGTAAAAACAATAAACTTGCACTGTCTCCCACCAGCACAAAACAACTGCCCTTGTATTTGATAGTAATAATTATGTGTTTTTTTTAGGGTTAACTTCCCATCAGTTATGGTCAGATATGGAACCGTCGGTTCAGAAATTAAATGGTTCCGTGCTGAATATGGGCACTTAACCTCTACCAGAGTTTCGCCGTCAATGACTCTATCTGGTGAAGCAGCAAGCATAGGGTGTGTCTCACTAACAAAAAGTCCACAGCTCTTAGTTTTAGTGTTTGTCAATGTTTCAAAACTCTCCACTGCCACACTTTTATATTGCCTACCATACAGAATTGGTTTAGTTTTTAAATTAACTGGCTGTAATATACCCCTCAGTAGTGTATCGATGTCTCTTTTTATAGTGGCCTTGCATATAGCTCCAACATTAGAAGATGTAATTCGTTTACGTCTTTCTACAGTCCACCTGTCACATGCACTTTGGCATTTAGTTTGCTGCTCAATTTCATTGATTTCAGACTTCGAAATACAAGATACCTGAAATTAAAGTAAATACAATAAATTATTATCCGATTGCCATTTAACCTAAAGATATATTATGTAAGATTTAGATCTGTCTATAATAATATTAGTTGTTCTCGCTAAAAAAAGGAATATTGAAAATTTCATTCAAATTACCTTATTCTGGGCGAATGAATGAATGAAATGGGGTTTAACGTCCTATGCTTCTGCACCTAACCTGGGCTAATTGAAGATGGGCATACGTCATTGAGTCATACAGCGTGCTATGAGGGAAATTTTGCCCGGGCTGCCACTGAATTCCAACTGCCAAGGGATCTTTTACGTGCACGCCAATGTGTACAGGGGACCTGTTTTCCGTCCCATCCGTATGACTAGGCAGCTGTCCTTGTCAGGCCCTCCGTCTGCATCACTGACAAGGGGAAACCACACCGGAAAATATATTCTTGACGAAGTAATGACTGTTCGAAAATGCATTGCAGATCGTTTAATCGTAGAAATGGTAATCGACAATCAAGGCTAAGTCTGACTCGGATTATCCATTTTATATATTGTGTTATTGAGAAAAAAAGAAATGGGGTTTAAGGTCAACTTGACACAAACTAGGTAAATTTGGGACTAGCATGGTTTAATTTTATTTCATTTATTCGCTTTAGATAAGGGTCTTTAGCAGTGGGAAGAAACCGGGGAATCAAAACCACAGACTGTTTGATACATTCGGCCAACAGATTTAGATATTAGAGAGGAAAAATAATTTAATTACTGTTACAGTCAAACCATTTGCGATCTTGAATAAAGTTCAGGACAGTTAATCATCTGATAACAAATAAATTTTAAAACTTAAATAATACCTTTTCTGTCTTGAGAAAGTGATCCTCCATTGTTAGTTCCATGTAGTCATGATCAGCTGCTAAGGCTCTTATGTTAGCCGATTCATATAATTGGAGCACTGGCCATTTTGATTTTCCCTGAAACATAAAAGGTTGTCATAGTACAGGATGATCTAGTTATGATTTATTTTCATAATAACATAAACCAGTTAATAATAGTAAACCGATATGAAAACCAAAAAATTAATAGCTCACCTGCCAGTTAAGTACCATGTTTCTCATGTTTTGTTCATTTTTTAGAGAATATATCTTATGCCCTGGCCTAGGATCATAGATAGAAGGCTTCACATTCCCTCTGACTCCACTCAGTTTCCTTGTTCTCAATGGGCTACCTTTCATAGGCTTACTTCTGTGAAATGTTTGCAAAACCTGAAATGAATGCAAAATATCATTAATGAATTTCGTATAATCTTTATTCCAAGTTTAAATGTATCATAAATATAACGGAAAGGAAAGTCACCAAACATGTATTTTACAATTACATGCAATGTCAGTTTATCTGGACTCCATACGAGCTTTCATCATTTTCTCAGTTAATGTGGCTTCAGGTTTGTTTCCACCTAGGGCGATGTCACAGACCAGCGTTTCCTTTATATGGTAGATGACACCAGGGCATTCCATCTCGACAGGGCTGGAGTGTTATATGGAGGATTTAACCTGCTTGGGGCCTAGGGCTATAATTTTACATGTATATACTTATTATTGCTGTATAGTACACATGACTAGGTGTTAACTAGGTATAACACTATAATTAAGGCATTATCAGTCATATATATATAATATCCATGCCTTATACCAGAGTAAGATCAGTATTGGTATTGCAAGGCAAATTAAACAATAACAATTAATTAATATGACACATCCTTATTATTAGATTAGAGATAATAATAAATATATATACCTGTGTACATGTTACTTCTGTTAGAATGCTACCAGATGTACAGTATTTCATAAGTCCAAATAACACACTACCAACATGCTTACAATGAGCCAACGGTCCTTGCCCTACAGCACACTCACACTGAGTTTGCTGGATCTCTGCATTTCTATCAATACTTATATCTACTTTGTAACTCGTTGACTTCTTCATTTCTGCCCAAACGTTGGCGGTTATAAATGTTACATCATTTATAACTACACGTACATATCTTAGATACCTAAAATAAATACAAATGTGTTGTTAATAAAAGATAAGTCTATGTAAAGAAGAAACCTGAAAAGATGTCACAGCAGACTGATCAGCGGTAAATATCTCATTATCTGGATAAAAAAATATTTCCTATTTAGTGCAGATCGGTACTTAACATAAGTCATAGTAAGCTTAGACGAAAGTTTAAAATGAAACTACAAATTACTTTAATTAATGACAAAGGAACTAGGCCTAACTCTGCTTGATAGTTAGCCTAGACAGTGCTAGTACATGATGTGAGTCAGTGAGTGTGACGCAGGCTAGTTTAAAAGAAAGTAATTACCTCTGCGCATAAAGAAGTTCAATTTTTTCGGTCAACTTTTGGTCACTTCCCTGACAGCACACCATATTTGGCCCAGATCTGGCCCAGATCAGGTAACATCTGGCAAAATGATTTGGCCAGATATGGCATGCCACACGTGGGCCAGATCTGGCAGACGTGGGCCAGACGTGGCCCAATAAGCCAGATCTGGCCCAGATTCGCTAATGCACAGCTCGCCTTGCATGGCCCAGATCTGGCACACAGCTGGCAGGCTTTGGCAAAGATATGGCATGCCACATGTTGGCCAGAGAAAGCACAATTGGCCCTTGTCTGGGCCATCACTGGCCCAAATGTGGCCCACAGATGAAATTCATGCCATGCCAGATGTGGGCCAAAGACGGAATCCCGTTATTCCCCGCCTATTCTTTCTTCGTAAACCGAGGGGTATGGCCATGGTCTAAATGGTTTAACACTTGCTCGTGAAATTAGGAGGTCGGTCCACCAGTCCAGTGGCTTGGTTGCGAAACCCTGCTTGCATGTGACAAGGAGTAGGGTAGCCTGTCCAACTTCGTCAGTTATCTCGGGGACCTATATTGAAATAGGGTTAAACCATATGTTAGTCCCAAAATGATAGTAGAAATTCAGGATATCTTGCATGCAGCACAAACAACATACATTAACAACAAAAGCAAAATCTTAAATAATAAAATTTATTCATCCATATAACACAGCACAGTTCTATGGATAACAGTCACTATATTAATACACACAACATTTTGACAAGATTTCACTGTTCGTTATAAGGCATACAAATTATCCATGTCAATATTATTCTCCCCTTCTTCCTTGTGCAGCTATCTCCTTTTCCCCTTGTCTTTGTTCTCCCCCTCCCCCATTCAGCCATTTTGTTTACAACATTTTGAAATTATTTACCATTGCATCCTTGTGGTGAAGTTATTTATCACACCTGCAACAAATGCAAAAAATGTACATAAAAAAACATGTTTTTACTTTTTTATTTCAAGCATGACCAAAGGGGTCTGTCAATGCAAGTACCAAAGTATTAAGTCAAATAATTCTTATTTGCCAAGGCAAAAGAATAGTTAAATGAAGTTATCTAAATCTTATCTAATTTAATATTATTGTAGAGGAAGTAATAAAATGTACTTATCTTTTTATCTTTAACTAAGTTCTGTGAAAAAAATGCACAGTATTTACCACTGCAATGTCTTCAGTTTCTTGTTAGTACTAAATTCTATTAATTTGTTGTACACTGAATTTTACAATTTTAAATTCAGCCAATGAAACAGATTTCAAGATAGTAAATGGGCTGTTCATTGTGCTGTGTTGAAAGATTAATATGGTTGACCTGCTAGCTTCAACAAATTGTATAATCTGAGTACAGAATCTGTTATAGTAATTACAATCTAGCTACTTTGTAGCATTATACCCAACACTCAGGCTGTGTTCTAATAAATTTTGTCTTTATTTCATTGATTTCTTTAAAGAATGGTTCATTATTTTTGCTTTAAAGATTTACATTTATTGGCTTTTGGGGGGGGGGGGGGGTGAAAGGATTTCATTTATATTATATAGTATATTCATCAAAAAATATTATTTTTAATATTTATTTGTAATAAAACTAATATAGAGCAAGGGGAAATTCTACTGGAAACTATATGTCATATTCTGAGCTGAAATGTGTTGTGTTGATATTTTGAGGCATTTGGCCAGTTGGATGTGGGCCATCTCTGGCCCAGACATGGCAAACTTCTGGCATAATATTACTATTTCAAATGTTTTGAATATAAAACAAAAAAATTTAAACTGTTACACAAACTGACAAGATATTCTTAGATATCAGTTACAAAAATAAGTTTAATTCTTAAGTAGTGAGCCAATAGTTGCCAAGTGTAGCCAGATATGGCCCACATCTGGCTGGATATGGGCCACATCTATCCAGAGGCTGCCAGATGTGGGCCATACTTGGGCCAAAGCTGAGTGGCTGTCTGGGTTAGTTGCAGGAAATCTATTATTCTCTCTCTGGTTACATTAGGGAAGTTCTGTGAGTGATCAACATGGAGGTCTGTGTAATTGCTGATTCCAGGCAGACACATATGGAATTCCGGTGCAGGTTCATTTTTATTTGCAAATTTTGAGTTTCGGTCATCAAATAACAATCTAGAATTTAACAAAAAGGCTAGAATTAGACAAGCTAAGGTTTAATGTATATATAATAGTAATAGACCATAGTATTGCCTACGGCCGTACGGGCAATTCTATTTCTGCCCTGGCCGAACGAAAGTAATGAAATTATTTACTAAGTAATATAGTAATACTAACTGACGTACCATGTTGTTATGTTTGTACTATATAATGTAGGCCCTATTCTTATCATTCTATCATATATTGTTTCATTATTACTAATTATTTATTACTTTAATTTGTATAAATTATAATCAGGATAAGAAACAATAACAATCAACGAATTACGTGAACAAACATATCAATATCGGCATAGTTCTCGAGAATTGTGTTTGTTTATACTAGGCCTAACTAAGCTATCGACTATCACTCACCCGCGTTTCTAGCATTTCTAAATCTAAAGACAACATTGGATTAATTATCACTTACCGTTCAACTAAATCTTTCTTTTTCCCGGCAATTTTTAATTTCCGTACGCGAAGAATTTCCTTAAGTTCTGATAATGTTTTATCGCAATATTTATCGTCTTCGAAGTCAGCTATTTTAGCGTCTGCTTGTCGCTACGGAGACGTCCTACTTTCTTACAGCGCCACCAGGCGGGATAGTTCTGCCGGTACCTCATTTATTGTTTATTATAAAAGGTGACGGTAGAAGTGAAAAAAACCATAACATCACATTTTACATACAAATTACAATGGACAAACTAAAATTACTTAGACATTAACGTATCAATTTGGTAACAGGTCTGCGCAAAACTGATGTTTGTGTTTTTTAACAACACCACTACGTACTAATCCGTTTGTGTCACTAAATGTATCAATTATTCGTCCCATACACCATTGATTTCTGGGAGCGCTGTCGTTAACTACCAAAACTATATCGTTCACTGATAAATTACGTTTTGGCTTTAGCCACTTTGCACGTTCTGGTAGCGTAGATAGATACTCTTTTTGCCAGAGTCTCCAGAAGGTATCCGTAAGATACTGTACTTGCTTCCAATGTTTACGAGCAAACACTTCTTCGCTTTGAAAATCACCAGAAGGTAAAATCCATTTAGTACGCATCATCAGTAAACGGTTCAGTGTCGCGGATTTAAATAGTTCGGATCATCTGATACGAAAGTCAGAGGACGGCTGTTGATAATAGCTTCTATCTCACACATGAACGTATGAAAAGATTCATCATTTAGCACAGGATTGCTATTAGATAAAAGCAATGCGGTGAGAACTTTACGTATAGTTCTAATTTGACGTTACCACCTTGATGGCTTGCTGTTGGAGGATTGAAGGTCCACTTAATATTACGTTGCAATATTAATTTGATGTTGATTCCATTTTTCAATTTCTAAACGTAGTTCACGCTCACCACCACAAAAATTTGACCCATTATCGCTACTTATTTCCTCACATTGCCCCCTTCTGGCAATGAATCTACGGAGCGCTTGTATGAACGAACTGGTATCTAGTCCAAAATAATCTACTCCTACCCTAGTAAAAGGAGGGGAAATTGTTACTCTGTCCTTAGGCAGATCCGACATTTTTTGAGTCATCACAGGTGCACGTAACTTGCGGCAAAGAACACATTTAGACAACCCGTTGCGAACAACACAATTACAGTTGATCACCCAATATGTTTCCCTTAGCATAGCAATAGTATGCCCTCTACCGGAATGTCCTACAGCTTGATGAGTATTTCTAATAATAAGATTAGTAACATGTGCATTACGCGGTAAAATAATAGGATGCTTCACAGTGTTGGGTAAATCAGAATTTCTTAGACGTCCACCAACACAAAGCAGTTCACCTACAACAATTGGATCTAATCGATACAAATTACTGTTCTTTGACAAAGTGCTGACTCGTTTATTATCGTTATTTCACTGTTATTAGACAATAAACGTAGTTCTTGAGGAAAATACTGTCGTTGAACAAATTTTGAGTATAACATTTTCGGAACTTTGAAGCTCTTCCGCGGTAAAGTCTTTAGACACATGCTTACTGTTTCTTAGATTCTTAATCTTATTGGCTAAATAACGTTCACGTTCTGCACCAACCAACACCACAGGAACATCTTGTTGAAGTATTTTAATGTCTCGTACATGTTTTAAGAGAAGAGTTCGTAAACGAAGAATGTGAGCAATAGCACGTTTAAGTTTGAACCAATCGGAATAATATTCAATTAATCTATGCAAGGGATCATTTTCGACAGTCATCGTTGCTAACTATCACTTGAGTCAACGCCAACAATCATCGGTTGTTGTGACCAATTCTCCGTTGTCCATAACAAATAAGTATGTGTTTTGTTGTTTTTCCATAAGTATGTATTTTGTTGATACTGAAGTTAAAAGTGTCACTCCCGATACAACATCTCACACCAAGAGCATGTTCAATAGGCAAATCATCATAATCAATGTTTATATGCTTAATATCTTTGGCACGTTTATTCAAATCAATGCTGTTAATAACAGCTCTGTTATTGCTGTTAAATTTGGTAAGATTAAATCCACCAGCTTCACATATACCAATTAGGTCGTTCGCAAGTTGAGTGGCTTCTTGCTCCGTTTCACAAGATTTTAGTAAGTCATCGACATAACAATTGCGTTTAATTGTATTCGTTACAGCAAATCCAAAATTAATGTTATCATCTGCAGTTTTCTTAAGAGCAAAATTTGCCACACTTGGGGAAGAAACAGCCCCAAAGATATGGACAGTCATCTGATATTCGTTTGTCTGTATTTCCGTTGGGCCACCAAAGAAAGCGCAAGTAATCACAGTTATCAGGTGAGAAGTTTACCTGGTAGAACATTTTCTCCACATCCGCCATTAATGCAATAGGATGTTCGCGGACTCGAATAAGAACACCAATCAATGAATTTGTAAGGTCCGATCCCAGAAGGAGACAATCGTTTAATGAAACACCGTTCCATTTAGCACTGCAGTCATAAACAACTCTTAGTTTATCCGGTTTCCCGGGATGATAAATTTAATTTAAGTTTTTATTTTATTTAATTTAATTTAGTTTTTATTTAATTTAATTTAGTTTTTTTTTATTTAATTTAATTTAGGTTTTTATTTTATATTTCGGCTAATATTTATTTTTGTTATTTTATTTTGTTACGGTTTTTATTTTTGGGTTTTTTTTTACGCATTCTTTATGATAACCATGGGCCACCATATACATGTACAATTCTAAATTAATTTGTTAATAAAATAACTTGTATAGTTAATATTCATATGAAAAATAAATATGTACATTCTTCAATGTAAAGTCACACGTGGTTGATATTGATATGAAAAAAACTATATGCTTTTAAATATACATGTACAATACTAAATTAATTTGTTAATAAGTAGTTATATTAATATTGATTTGAAAAATATATATGAACATGCTAAATTATTTGTTAATAAAAACTTCAATGTAAAGTCACACGTGGTTGATATTCATATGAAAAAGACTATAGGTTTAACACCATTGTTACCCTTATTAGTACTGGTCCAATGATTTTACACCGAAAACAAAAGCTGCTGGCAAAAGGAGTGGGAAAAAGATAAATTCTGGAAATAAATCTTTTTTGGATATCAAGTCTTCAAAACACTATCTCAATGTGTGTCTCTTAAATATCAGATCACTAGATGATAAATGTGAACTTTTAGCTGAATATTTAACTGAAGAACATAGTGACATCTGTCTTCTCTCAGAAACATGGTTATCATTATCTACAAGCGGTCCTGTATCTAGCGACTTAAAAAAATTTGGCTATGAACTCGAACAGACACCTAGACCTAGCAGAGGCGGAGGTGTAGGTATCCTTTTCAAATCATCCCTAAAATGTGAAAAGAAAAAGTGTTCAACTTTTAAATCATTTGAAAGTATTGAAGTGCTACTGAAAACAAATGCTATCGCTCTACGTTTTGTAGTCATCTACCGTCCTCCTAATTCAAGCATAACCAACTTTTTGGCTGATTTTTCTGAATATTACGAGACTCTGGTACTAAAAAGCGGTCATCTTATCATCACCGGCGATTTTAACATTCATGTAGATATTTCCTCTGATCCGATAGTCGAAAAATTCAAAGATCTTCTTAAATCATTCGGTCTTTTTCAACATGTGACAAACCCAACCCACCGTCAAGGTCATACTCTAGATCTTGTCATCCCACAAACAGAGGACACATTATCACTTGACCAACTGTATGTTAAAGATCCCTGTCTTAGTGACCATAATGCAGTCCACTTCTCTTTACCACACGGTAACAGACCCTTGTCTGCTAAACCTGTGTCAATCCAGTATCGTAAATATAAGTCCATCAATAACTTAATTTCCACTGAAGATGTAAAGAATTCTAGGCTTTTTGAACATGACTTCCTATTTACATCTGAGCTAGTCGATCTTTATGACGAAGAGATTTCTTCTATAATTCAAAAACATGCTCCTTTGGTCGTTCGTAAAATCAATACAAAACCCCAAAATCCTTGGTTCGACGATAAAATACGAAATGCGCGCAAAACAAGACGAAAAGCTGAAAGGAGATGGAGGTCGACACAACTTATAGTTCACAAAAACCAGTATAAAATGGAAATTAAGAATGTTGCATCTTTAATTCGGTCGACTAAAACAGAATATTACAATAAAAAACTGTCAGATTGCGGTTCAGATCAGAAACAAATCTTCAATGTAATAAATGATCTTCTAAATCGAGAACGATATAACAATATCCTTCCTGACCATACCTCTACAACAGAATTAGCTGATACTTTTGTCAATTACTTTAATGATCAAATCCTAAAGATCAGAAATGACATTACCTCCAAGATTACAAGTTCGTCCGACAACATTCCATCCTACAGAGATACATCAGACGCTACACTTTCAGAATTCCAGCCGGTCTCTGATGACCAACTCAAAAATACTATCCTGTCTATGAAACCTAAATCGTGTGAACTAGATCCCCTACCATCTTGGATGTTAAAAGACAACGTTGACACTTTTCTTCCGATAATCTCTGAAATCGTAAATACAAGTCTCCTCAGTGGTGAGTTCCCGAAAAACCTTGGCAAAGCAGTCATCAGACCCCTCTTGAAAAAGACATCTTTAGATCCAGATTCCTTAAAAAACTACAGACCCGTAAGCAACTTAAGTTTTATATCCAAAATCATCGAAAAATGTGTCTTAACTCAACTAAACCAACATATGAGAGATAACAACCTAGAGAACCATCTTCAGTTAGCATATAAGCAGCACCACAGCACCGAAACCGCCCTGATAAAGATCACTTATGATATTTATCGAGCTTTAGACAGCCAACAGTGTGTAATCCTTCCTCTACTTGACCTAAGTGCGGCATTCGATACGTTAGATAGTGAAGACCTACTCAGTTCTCTTCGACAAGAGATTGGTCTTCGCGCTACGGTATTACTGTGGTTCAAAAGCTATCTAACTAATCGTACTGTCACTTTAGATGTCAAGGGCAGCAAGTCCTGTGAACGTTCTCTTTTATGCGGTGTGCCACAAGGCCCAGTTCTAGGACCCATATTATTTATTATCTTCACTAAACCATTAACAAAAATAGCAGAGAAACATGGATTATCAATACATTTATTTGCCGATGACACACAGTTATATTTGTGCTTTGATACCAATTCTTGTAAACAAACAATTAAAGATACAGAGCTCTGTCTTGCTGAAATTCATGACTGGATAACTAGGCACCTTCTAAAATTAAATCCTGACAAAACTGAACTTTTGGTTCTTGGTACTAAACAGCAACTATCCAAATTCACTGACGTTTTTACTCAACCATCCTACGTTGTGTGAAAAAAAAATTTTTTTTTTTTTTAAATGTAATTATTGTTTTGTTTAGATAGGGTGATTTGCGCTTCCCTCGTTGAGGACGTTTTTACGATTTCACCCTACTTAGTGTTATGTGGTTGATTAGTTTTATTTATTACATATGTTTGTCCATTCCTATGTTTTCAATGAAGTCCCAGATACTATGAGAAGTCCAGTTTCTGTCATCAGGTGATGGAGAATGAAGGGATTTCAGAGAGAGAGAGAGAGAGTTTTCCCCCTCTCTGTTAGTTTATTAATAATTTGTTGTCGTGATTGCAGTTGATTAGTAGGTGTGACGTCGTTTCGATTTGTCTGCACGGGCATTTAATTGGCGTATAAGTCTAGTGATTAATTTGCATATTTTGATTGAAGGATGATTGTTATGAACCTTGTCGACAAGATTGCTGTCTATTTGATAGCGATGAGTATTTTCTTGTTTTAGACGGTTTTCCCATGAATTTTTAATTTTATCTTTAGCTATACTTATGAATTCATGATTGCTATATTCAAAGTGTTCTAATTCGTTTAGTGATCCCCTCTTTGGCTAGTTGATTCCATTTTTCAATTTCTAAACGTAGTTCACGCTCACCACCACAAAAATTTGACCCATTATCGCTACTTATTTCCTCACATTGCCCCCTTCTGGCAATGAATCTACGGAGCGCTTGTATGAACGAACTGGTATCTAGTCCAAAATAATCTACTCCTACCCTAGTAAAAGGAGGGGAAATTGTTACTCTGTCCTTAGGCAGATCCGACATTTTTTGAGTCATCACAGGTGCACGTAACTTGCGGCAAAGAACACATTTAGACAACCCGTTGCGAACAACACAATTACAGTTGATCACCCAATATGTTTCCCTTAGCATAGCAATAGTATGCCCTCTACCGGAATGTCCTACAGCTTGATGAGTATTTCTAATAATAAGATTAGTAACATGTGCATTACGCGGTAAAATAATAGGATGCTTCACAGTGTTGGGTAAATCAGAATTTCTTAGACGTCCACCAACACAAAGCAGTTCACCTACAACAATTGGATCTAATCGATACAAATTACTGTTCTTTGACAAAGTGCTGACTCGTTTATTATCGTTATTTCACTGTTATTAGACAATAAACGTAGTTCTTGAGGAAAATACTGTCGTTGAACAAATTTTGAGTATAACATTTTCGGAACTTTGAAGCTCTTCCGCGGTAAAGTCTTTAGACACATGCTTACTGTTTCTTAGATTCTTAATCTTATTGGCTAAATAACGTTCACGTTCTGCACCAACCAACACCACAGGAACATCTTGTTGAAGTATTTTAATGTCTCGTACATGTTTTAAGAGAAGAGTTCGTAAACGAAGAATGTGAGCAATAGCACGTTTAAGTTTGAACCAATCGGAATAATATTCAATTAATCTATGCAAGGGATCATTTTCGACAGTCATCGTTGCTAACTATCACTTGAGTCAACGCCAACAATCATCGGTTGTTGTGACCAATTCTCCGTTGTCCATAACAAATAAGTATGTGTTTTGTTGTTTTTCCATAAGTATGTATTTTGTTGATACTGAAGTTAAAAGTGTCACTCCCGATACAACATCTCACACCAAGAGCATGTTCAATAGGCAAATCATCATAATCAATGTTTATATGCTTAATATCTTTGGCACGTTTATTCAAATCAATGCTGTTAATAACAGCTCTGTTATTGCTGTTAAATTTGGTAAGATTAAATCCACCAGCTTCACATATACCAATTAGGTCGTTCGCAAGTTGAGTGGCTTCTTGCTCCGTTTCACAAGATTTTAGTAAGTCATCGACATAACAATTGCGTTTAATTGTATTCGTTACAGCAAATCCAAAATTAATGTTATCATCTGCAGTTTTCTTAAGAGCAAAATTTGCCACACTTGGGGAAGAAACAGCCCCAAAGATATGGACAGTCATCTGATATTCGTTTGTCTGTATTTCCGTTGGGCCACCAAAGAAAGCGCAAGTAATCACAGTTATCAGGTGAGAAGTTTACCTGGTAGAACATTTTCTCCACATCCGCCATTAATGCAATAGGATGTTCGCGGACTCGAATAAGAACACCAATCAATGAATTTGTAAGGTCCGATCCCAGAAGGAGACAATCGTTTAATGAAACACCGTTCCATTTAGCACTGCAGTCATAAACAACTCTTAGTTTATCCGGTTTCCCGGGATGATAAATTTAATTTAAGTTTTTATTTTATTTAATTTAATTTAGTCTTTATTTAATTTAATTTAGTTTTTTTTTATTTAATTTAATTTAGGTTTTTATTTTATATTTCGGCTAATATTTATTTTTGTTATTTTATTTTGTTACGGTTTTTATTTTTGGGGTTTTTTTTACGCATTCTTTATGATAACCATGGGCCACCATATACATGTACAATTCTAAATTAATTTGTTAATAAAATAACTTGTATAGTTAATATTCATATGAAAAATAAATATGTACATTCTTCAATGTAAAGTCACACGTGGTTGATATTGATATGAAAAAAACTATATGCTTTTAAATATACATGTACAATACTAAATTAATTTGTTAATAAGTAGTTATATTAATATTGATTTGAAAAATATATATGAACATGCTAAATTATTTGTTAATAAAAACTTCAATGTAAAGTCACACGTGGTTGATATTCATATGAAAAAGACTATAGGTTTAACACCATTGTTACCCTTATTAGTACTGGTCCAATGATTTTACACCGAAAACAATAGCTGCTGGCAAAAGGAGTGGGAAAAAGATAAATTCTGGAAATAAATCTTTTTTGGATATCAAGTCTTCAAAACACTATCTCAATGTGTGTCTCTTAAATATCAGATCACTAGATGATAAATGTGAACTTTTAGCTGAATATTTAACTGAAGAACATAGTGACATCTGTCTTCTCTCAGAAACATGGTTATCATTATCTACAAGCGGTCCTGTATCTAGCGACTTAAAAAAATTTGGCTATGAACTCGAACAGACACCTAGACCTAGCAGAGGCGGAGGTGTAGGTATCCTTTTCAAATCATCCCTAAAATGTGAAAAGAAAAAGTGTTCAACTTTTAAATCATTTGAAAGTATTGAAGTGCTACTGAAAACAAATGCTATCGCTCTACGTTTTGTAGTCATCTACCGTCCTCCTAATTCAAGCATAACCAACTTTTTGGCTGATTTTTCTGAATATTACGAGACTCTGGTACTAAAAAGCGGTCATCTTATCATCACCGGCGATTTTAACATTCATGTAGATATTTCCTCTGATCCGATAGTCGAAAAATTCAAAGATCTTCTTAAATCATTCGGTCTTTTTCAACATGTGACAAACCCAACCCACCGTCAAGGTCATACTCTAGATCTTGTCATCCCACAAACAGAGGACACATTATCACTTGACCAACTGTATGTTAAAGATCCCTGTCTTAGTGACCATAATGCAGTCCACTTCTCTTTACCACACGGTAACAGACCCTTGTCTGCTAAACCTGTGTCAATCCAGTATCGTAAATATAAGTCCATCAATAACTTAATTTCCACTGAAAATGTAAAGAATTCTAGGCTTTTTGAACATGACTTCCTATTTACATCTGAGCTAGTCGATCTTTATGACGAAGAGATTTCTTCTATAATTCAAAAACATGCTCCTTTGGTCGTTCGTAAAATCAATACAAAACCCCAAAATCCTTGGTTCGACGATAAAATACGAAATGCACGCAAAACAAGACGAAAAGCTGAAAGGAGATGGAGGTCGACACAACTTATAGTTCACAAAAACCAGTATAAAATGGAAATTAAGAATGTTGCATCTTTAATTCGGTCGACTAAAACAGAATATTACAATAAAAAACTGTCAGATTGCGGTTCAGATCAGAAACAAATCTTCAATGTAATAAATGATCTTCTAAATCGAGAACGATATAACAATATCCTTCCTGACCATACCTCTACAACAGAATTAGCTGATACTTTTGTCAATTACTTTAATGATCAAATCCTAAAGATCAGAAATGACATTACCTCCAAGATTACAAGTTCGTCCGACAACATTCCATCCTACAGAGATACATCAGACGCTACACTTTCAGAATTCCAGCCGGTCTCTGATGACCAACTCAAAAATACTATCCTGTCTATGAAACCTAAATCGTGTGAACTAGATCCCCTACCATCTTGGATGTTAAAAGACAACGTTGACACTTTTCTTCCGATAATCTCTGAAATCGTAAATACAAGTCTCCTCAGTGGTGAGTTCCCGAAAAACCTTGGCAAAGCAGTCATCAGACCCCTCTTGAAAAAGACATCTTTAGATCCAGATTCCTTAAAAAACTACAGACCCGTAAGCAACTTAAGTTTTATATCCAAAATCATCGAAAAATGTGTCTTAACTCAACTAAACCAACATATGAGAGATAACAACCTAGAGAACCATCTTCAGTTAGCATATAAGCAGCACCACAGCACCGAAACCGCCCTGATAAAGATCACTTATGATATTTATCGAGCTTTAGACAGCCAACAGTGTGTAATCCTTCCTCTACTTGACCTAAGTGCGGCATTCGATACGTTAGATAGTGAAGACCTACTCAGTTCTCTTCGACAAGAGATTGGTCTTCGCGCTACGGTATTACTGTGGTTCAAAAGCTATCTAACTAATCGTACTGTCACTTTAGATGTCAAGGGCAGCAAGTCCTGTGAACGTTCTCTTTTATGCGGTGTGCCACAAGGCCCAGTTCTAGGACCCATATTATTTATTATCTTCACTAAACCATTAACAAAAATAGCAGAGAAACATGGATTATCAATACATTTATTTGCCGATGACACACAGTTATATTTGTGCTTTGATACCAATTCTTGTAAACAAACAATTAAAGATACAGAGCTCTGTCTTGCTGAAATTCATGACTGGATGACTAGGCACCTTCTAAAATTAAATCCTGACAAAACTGAACTTTTGGTTCTTGGTACTAAACAGCAACTATCCAAATTCACTGACGTTTTTACTCAACCATCCTACGTTGTGTGAAAAAAAATTTTTTTTTTTTTTTTTCGATTTGTCTGCACGGGCATTTAATTGGCGTATAAGTCTAGTGATTAATTTGCATATTTTGATTGAAGGATGATTGTTATGAACCTTGTCGACAAGATTGCTGTCTATTTGATAGCGATGAGTATTTTCTTGTTTTAGACGGTTTTCCCATGAATTTTTAATTTTATCTTTGGCTATACTTATGAATTCATGATTGCTATATTCAAAGTGTTCTAATTCGTTTAGTGATCCCCTCTTTGGCTAGTTTGTCGGCTTGTTCGTTGCCAAGTATATTAATGTGGGAGGGAATCCACACAAAGATTACCTCTTTCCGTTATTCTTAATTATTTGATTAATATCCCTAATTTGACTGATTATTTCCTGCCTGCTTTTTGAGGAGTCTGATTCTATAGATTTAATGCTACTCAGGGAGTCGGTCAGGAGTGCGGCTTTATGGTGTGTTTGCGTGGCTAGCCATTCTATCGCAGTTATAATGGCCATCATTTCTGCGTGTATTTCATCATGTTGAGTGTTTTAGATGTACGACTTACTAGTCCATCAATATGAGACTTCCAGGATAGTTTAGAGTCGAATGTCATGCCGAGAAATTTGGCCTCTTTTTTGAATTCAAGTTTTTATCCATTTAGTGTTAGATCGATTTTCCTGTTATCGTCAGTTGGGTGAAACGGTATTGCTACTGTTTTCCCTTCTGAGATTTTGAATCCCCATTCATTTGCCTATTTTGAAATTTGTTTTAGAGTGTATTGAAGCGAACTTTTGATTATGTCTAGGTTCTTAGAAGCTTTCCAGAATGGGCTGTCGTCAGCAAATAGTGCGGATTCTGTACCTTTCCCTACGTAACTTATAAGATCATTTATCATTATATTAAACAGAATTGGACTGATAACGGATCCTTGCGGCGTTCCGTTGTCCATTTTGAATTTATTACTTAAGCAGTTACCTACGCGTACTCTGATATGCCTATCGCTTAGAAAATCTTCTATCCACTTGTACATTCGGCCTTTAATTTTTGCATTGTGGGGTTGGTGTAAAAGACCATCCACCCATACGAGATCAAAGGCCTTTGTTAAGTCGACAAAGATTGCGCAAAGGTATTGTTTGGCTGTGAATGCTCTGCATATGTCATGTTGTAATCTAATGGTATGGTCTATTGTTGAACGATCCGAGCGGTAGCCGCTTTGTTGATTTGTTAAGATTTGGTTGCTTTCACTGTGAAATTTTAATCTGTTTGTGATTATTGTTTCTAGTGTTTTTCATAAAGTAGATGTGAGACTTACTGGTTGATATGACGTTGTTTCATTTTTATCTTTGTTTTGTTTATGTAGCGGGATGACTGAGGCGGTTTTCCATTCTTGTGGTGTTTTTCCTGTGGTCCATAAGAGGTTAAAGACTTCTAGGACTAACGATATTGCTTTTTCGGGTAGATTTTTTTAACATCGTGTATTTAACACAGTCTAGCCCTTCTGCTCTATCGGTTTTAGACCACAAAGCTTTTTTCAACTCTTCCATATTAATGGGGCTGTTTAAATCCGATTCGTTGTCTGCATCCTCGTGCACTATTGGGGGTGGATTTTGTAGGAATGTATTTTTAATTGCTTTGAATGTTTCATTGTGTTGGCTGTTGCTAGAGTCGTCTGCATAAGTTTGTCCTAACAAGTTTGCTTTGTGCGTGTTGTTTCATTTTCTATAGTTTAATAAAGGAATGTTTTGTCTTACTGTTTTACCAGTGATTGCTGATATTTTGTTCCATACTGTTTTTAGATTTGTTAGATCATTTAGGGAGCTACAGATATTTTGCCAGTTTTCTTCCTTGGATTTTTTAATTTCTATCTCTGCGTAAAGTTTAGCTTCAAGGTATTCAGATCTAGTTTCTTCATTCGGCCTACGTTTGTAATTTTCGTAGCGCCGTTTTTCGGGTGTTAACTAGAGTTTGGGGAATTTCCTATTAGTTTCTTTTGTACGGGGGATAGATTGCTCTGCTGAGCTTATTATAGCTTTTGTTAGATTATCTGAGAATGTGTCTATATTGTCTTTTTTTATTAATTCAAAATCCCAGCAATTGCACAAGTTCCTGTACAGTTCCCAGTTTGCCTTATTTATCTTCAATTTAGCCTGACATTTGATGTTTTCTGTGTTGGTTTTGCAGTATATGGATGTATGGATTGCTACGTGATCGCTGCCTAAAGTTTCGTTTCCTATTTCCCAATTGCAATTTGCGTAAAGTTTAGTCGAGACTAGTGTCAGATCTATATGTGTTCCATGTTTACGGTCGATCACGCCTAATCATTGTGTAGTTATCTTGATTGATGTCATTATTTTTGGGAGTGAGTCGTGACTCTTGTAGGCATAGTATGTATGGATTGTTTTGATAGACATATTGTTTAAGTTCAATCAAACGAGACCGCAGCCCATTCACATTGAGTTGAAAGATTATGCGTGGCTTCTCCATTGTGAATGATAGTGAATTGTGTATTTAAGTTATCAGTGTGTTTACAATGCATCATCCTTGTTGCTTGTACTTCAATTACGTTTGTTTTGATTATGTATTTCGGCTTCTGTGATCATGGGATTACACCCATGTCTGAGTGAATTGTCTTCGTCTTCAGAACTAACTTGGTCAATGTGTCTTTTTAACGGTGTTTGCCTTGATTGGCTTCGGCTTCTACTACGATGCCTATTTTTAGTTTCGGAGGGTGGGGGCATAACAGTGTTCACAGCGGTATTCTCTTTCTTAGATGTAGATAATTTAGCCTTATTTTTGCTAGGTGTTTAGATGGCTGTTATTGCTGCAGATGCGTTTATTACTTTATCTAATATTACTTTCCCTATTTCAACGTTTCTTTCATCCTCATTTTTTATCGAACCTAATTTTGCCAGCTCTTTTCAGAAGCTGACAAATTCATTTATGTTTTTAAATTGTGGTGTAAAAGCTTTAGATTTATTTTCGTCATTTTTGTTTGGTTTTTGAGATTCTTACTTTTTGTTAGTGTTTGATGTTGATGGTTTGTTTGGAACTGTTTTGTTTGCAACATGTGCCGTTGCTTCTTTGTGGCTGATCCCATGCGTATATTGCATGCTTAGTACTGTTTTTGTACTGTTTTGCATTTCCGCGAGTCTGCACCGTGGCTACCCCGACAATTAACACAATTTAGTTGTGAGGCCCTGCAGTCTTTGGTGCTGGTGCTATGGGAGTTTCCGCATCTCCCACATATGACCTCACTCCTACAGAATTTTTCAACGTAGCCTATTGTTTGGCATTTGGTGCAACGTTTGACTTTAGGTATATATGGGTGTACTGGACGTCTTTCGTACAACATATATATTATTCCTTGTGGAGTTTCATTTTTATTAAGTGGTTTGTATGGTTCTAATATTTTTCCCCTGCCTTGCAGGCTATTGATAAAGGGATAGGGGATCATAGCACCCTAGCTTTAGATTTTCTAGAATTTCTCCGTCGGAAGAGTCCTTCGGGATGTTATATACAATAACCCTATCCGTTTGATTGTGATCTGACATTGAGATTTCTACGTTGGTGTTTACTAATATTTTTACAGTAGTGGCCAGTTGGGCATCCTCCATTTTTTGAAAAGCAATCCTAATATTTCCATTGGCAATGAACTTATGTCTGGCAGAGCTGCTGTCCCCAACTTCATTCGGATCTCATCACCTATTATAGACACCTTCGTGCCTTTAAAAGATTTCCCATTTTTGGGAGTACATAATACTATAAATTTATATTCCGAGTGTTGATATTTTTACTTTACCAACGAGTGTTGATATTTTTTGATATCAAATAAGACGAGTAGGAGATTTAATTTATCACACAATCCCTTCTTACACGCAGAAATAAATAAATATAACTTATTTGCTATAGATTTCAAGTTCATGTAAATATACAAGCGATATCTACTGTAGAATGTATTATTGGGTGATAATAATAGATTACTAGTCATTTATCAAGAGTTCTTTTACGCGCACAGCCATCCTGTACAAGAGGTTTTCTGTTGGGCCATGGGCCAAGTTACTTTAATTTAAACACACATTTCCATAATTACCTGTATAACTGGACTAGTCTACTGCAATTAGATAAAAAAAATAATATTGTTTTATTGTGTATAAATCTGATGAATAAGGGTGGAGTGGTGGACGAAAAAGAGAGAAGGATGGGGTTTAACTTCCTCTTGACACAAACTAGGTTATATCGTGACTAACATATGGTATAATTTTATTTCAATAACTCGCTTGCGCGTAGGGGTCTTAAGCAGTGGGAAACAACCCGAGAGAGAGAGAAATGGGGTTTAACGTCCACTCAATACAACTATGTAATTTCGGGACTAACATATTGTTTAATTTTATTTCAATAATCCGCTTGCACGTAGGGGTCTTTAGCAACAGGAAACCGGAGTGGCCGAAGAAATGATATGCCACAAATAAAAAAAAATAACGGTAGTTTGCAAACACATATTCCTGCATTTCCAGCATCTTGAAAGTGGTCTTATATATAGCCTTATTTATGTGGTTTTGCAACCTAACCAAACTGAATTCGAGATTTTAGAAGAGGGCAACATTAAGTAAATAATGAAAAATTTTGTGTGCCAAAACAAAAAAGATTATACATGAAGAAACTGTAAGGCCTGCTTTCCATACACGTGTCTCTATCAACGCACAAAAAAACCCAACACGTTTCCACATGCAACTATGTATTTGTAAAGTTTGGAGAAACCCACGTAAATGATGTCATAAATGAGGTTTTCACCTTCCAGCACAAAGCCTAACATTGTTTACAATCAGCCGCCACATTTTTATAAAACATTGCCATTTGCAAGCTGAAAAGCAGCAACAAGAGCAAAATTTTTTAAGAAATGCTCACTGAATGATTTTTTCTTCCGTGAACGGAACCATGTATGTATATATATGTAAACATTCGTTGCACCAAATGCCAAAGAATAGGCTACGTTGAAAAATTCTGTAGGGGTGAGGTCATATGTGGGAGATGCGGAAACTCCCATAGCACCAGCACCAAAAACTGCAGGGCCTCACAACTAAATTGTGTTAATTGTCGGGGTAGCCACGGTGCAGATACGCGGAAATGCAAAACAGTACAAAAACAGTACTAAGCATGCAATATACGCATGGGATCAGCCACAATGAGGATGAAAGAAACGTTGAAATAGGGAAAGTAATATTAGATAAAGTAATAAACGCATCTGCAGCAATAACAGTCATCTAAACACCTAGCAAAAATAAGACTAAATTATCTACATCTAAGAAAGAGAATACCCCTGTGAACACTGTTATGCCCCCACCCTCCGAAACTAAAAATAGGCATCGTAGTAGAAGCCGAAGCTAATCAAGGCAAACACCGTTAAAAAGACACATTGACCAAGTTAGTTCAGAAGACGAAGACAATTCACTCAGACATGGGTGTAATCCCATGATCACAGAAGCCGAAATACATAATCAAAACAAACGTAACTGAAGTACAAGCAGCAAGGACGATGCATTGTAAACACACTGATAACTTAAATACACAAATCACTATCATTCACAATGGAGAAGCCACGCACAATCTTTCAACTCAATGTGAATGGGCTGCGGTCTCGTTTGATTGAACTTAAACAATATGTCTATCAAAACAATCCAGACATACTATGCCTACAAGAGTCACGACTCACTCCCAAAAATAATGACATCAATCTAGATAACTACAGAATGATTAGGCGTGATCGACCGGGCCAATCAAAGGGAAGTGGCCTTATCACTTACATTCGAAATAGCATCCCATTTAGCAGATTAATAGTAAATCCAACAAATTAATTAGAACTAATGGCAATTAATATTGTTATAGGAAACAACCAATCTCTGAGCATAATAAACATTTACAACCCACCGACTAACAAATTAAAAAGCAAAGATTACGATATGATTCTTAAACAAATTCCGGGTGACAACATACTTATATGCGGGGACTTCAACTGTCATCACACATCATGGGGATCACCAGAAAATGACACAGATGAAAAAGAATTGTAGGAATATATATATATAGAAGGCAGCAGTCTTCTATTACTAAACGATTACAATAGCGAACCAATTTTCGAAGGGAAAAATAGTAAACATGGAACACATATAGATCTGACACTAGTCTCGACTAAACTTTACGCAAATTGCAATTGGGAAATAGGAAACGAAACTTTAGGCAGCGATCACGTAGCAATCCATACATCCATATACTGCAAAACCAACACAGAAAACATCAAATGTCAGGCTAAATGGAAGATAAATAAGGCAAACTGGGAATTGTACAGGAACTTGTGCAATTGCTGGGATTTTGAATTAATAAAAAACGTCAATATAGACTCATTCTCAGATAATCTAACAAAAGCTATAATAAGCTCAGCAGAGCAATCTATCCCCCGTACAAAAGAAACTAATAGGAAATCCCCCAAACCTTGGTGGTCAGATAACTTACAAACTCTAGTTAACACCCGAAAAACGGCGCTACGAAAATACAAACGTAGGCCGAATGAAGAAACTAGATCTGAATACCTTGAAGCTAAACTTTGCGCAGAGATAGAAATTAAAAAATCCAAGGAAGAAAACTGGCAAAATATCTGTAGCTCCCTAAATGATCTAACAAATCTAAAAAACAGTATGGAACAAAATATCAGCAATCACTGGTAAAACAGTAAGACAAAACATTCCTTTATTAAACTATAAAAATGAAACAGCTTTAAACAACACGCACAAAGCAAACTTGTTAGGACAAACTTATGCAGACGACTCTAGCAACAGCCAACACAATGAAACATTCAAAGCATTTAAAAATACATTCCTACAAAATCAACCCCCAATAGTGCACGAGGATGCAGACAACGAATCGGATTTAAACAGACCCATTAATATGGAAGAGTTGAAAAAAGCTTTGTGGTCTAAAACCGATAGAGCAGAAGGGTTAGACTGTGTTAAATACACGATGTTAAAAAATCTACCCGAAAAAGCAATATCGTTAGTCCTAGAAGTCTTTAACCTCTTATGGACCACAGGAAAAACACCACAAGAATGGAAAACCGTCTCAGTCATCCCGCTACATAAACAAAACAAAGATAAAAATGGAACACCGTCATATCAACCAGTAAGTCTCACATCTACTTTATGAAAAAACACTAGAAACAATAATCACAAACAGATTGAAATTTCACTGTGAAAGCAACCAAATCTTAACAAATCAACAAAGCGGCTACCGCTCGGATCGTTCAACAATAGACCATATCATTAGATTACAACATGACATATGCAGAGCATTCACAGCCAAACCATACCTTTGCGCAATCTTTGTCGACTTAACAAAGGCCTTTGATCTCGTATGGGTGGATGGTCTTTTACACAAACCCCACAATGCAAAAATTAAAGGCCGAATGTACAAGTGGATAGAAGATTTTCTAAACGATAGGCATATCAGAGTACGCGTAGGTAACTGCTTAAGTAATAAATTCAAAATGGACAACGGAACGCCGCAAGGATCCGTTATCAGTCCAATTCTGTTTAATATAATGATAAATGATCTTATAAGTTACGTAGGGAAAGGTACAGAATCCGCACTATTTGCTGACGACAGCCCATTCTGGAAAGCTTCTAAGAACCTAGACATAATCAAAAGTTCGCTTCAATACACTCTAAAACAAATTTCAAAATAGGCAAGTGAATGGGGATTCAAAATCTCAGAAGGAAAAACAGTAGCAATACTGTTTCACCCAACTGACGATAACAGGAAAATCGATCTAACACTAAATGGATATAAACTTGAATTCAAAAAAGAGGCCAAATTTCTCGGCATGACATTCGACTCTAAACTATCCTGGAAGTCTCATATTGATGGACTAGTAAGTCGTACATCTAAAACACTCAACATGATGAAATACATCAGAGGGACGCAATGGGGAAAACTACAAATGCTAAAAGAAAAATGTCCAACATATAAATGCCTCAATCAATTTAGACGTATAGGCTCTAGGAAAAATATCCGTCCAATGACATTTGGGCAGATGGCAAATGACATCTTAAATAAGCACAGCTTGAAAGGAACAATAATACAAACAAAATCCTATTCAGTCACGCCACCATGGCAACTAAGCGATCCTGTCACTAACACACAACTAAGCCATACGACAAACAAGCACGTTAATCCCACAGAAGCTAGAGCACTAACATTGGAACTAATAGACACCAAATGGGCAGATCATCTCAAAATCTACACGGGACACGGCATTCACTTACCCAAAGCAAAGCTAAACATCAGGAAACGGTTACCAGAACACTGTTATGTGTACACCACTTTCTTCTACACTGTCCAAATTATTTTAATGAACGACAAACAACTATAAAAACTCTCCCACCCGATAAACAAGACATTCGTATCTTACTACATGGTGACTCGAATTCAAACAAATCTACTAACGAAAATATTGTATGTGCTGTCCATGATTTTATTAAATTGTCTAAGCGGTTCGAAATTTAATAATTAATAATTATCCACTCTAAAAACAGCACACTGTAAAAAGTCTCATTATGTATGTTACTCAGTCCCGATGCTAGCTAAAACTTTATTATATTCTTCCTGCAATCTTACTATATAATATGTACCTTAATACTCCATGTATATTGATAATTACAACATGTTATGTTTATTTATGTTTGTATCTTGCTTTTGGGAAGCCGATTTATATAAGCCTTTGGCTTGTTTCGGTATCCCGTGAATAAAATATTGTTAAAAAAAAAAAAAAAATGATGGCCATTATAACTGCAATAGAATGGCTAGCCACGCAAACACACCATAAAGCCGTACTCCTGACCGACTCCCTGAGTAGCATTAAATCTATAGAATCAGACTCCTCACAAAGCAGGCAGGAAATAATCAGTCAAATTAGGGATATTAATCAAATAATTAAGAATAACGGAAAGAGGTAATCTTTGTGTGGATTCCCTCCCACATTAATATACTCGGCAACGAACAAGCCGACAAACTAGCCAAAGAGGGGATATCACTAAACGAATTAGAACACTTTGAATATAGCAATCAGGAATTCATAAGTATAGCCAAAGATAAAATTAAAAATTCATGGGAAAACCGTCTAAAACAAGAAAATACTCATCGCTATCAAATAGACAGCAATCTTGTCGACAAGGTTCATAACAATCATCCTTCAATCAAAATATGCAAATTAATCACTAGACTTATACGCCAATTAAATGCCCGTGCAGACAAATCGAAACCACGTCACACCTACTAATCAACTGCAATCACGACAACAAATTATTAATAAACTAACAGAGAGGGGGAAAACTCTCTCTCTCTCTCTCTCTCTGAAATCCCTTCTTTCTCCATCACCTGATGACAGAAACTGGACTTCTCATATTATCTGGGACTTCATTGAAAACATAGGAATGGACAAACATATGTAATAAATAAAACTAATCAACCACATAACACTAAGTAGAGTGAAATCGTAAAAACGTCCTCAACGAGAGAAGCGCAAATCACCCTATCTAAACAAAACAATAATTACATTTAAAAAAAAAAATAACAAAATTTTTCACACAACGTAGGATGGCTGAGTAAAAACGTCCTAACAAAGGAAGCCCAGTCATCCGACACATAATTCCAAAACAAATCTAAATAAGCACGTTAATCCCACAGAAGCTAGAGCACTAACATTGGAACTAATAGACACCAAATGGGCAGATCATCTCAAAATCTACACGGGACACGGCATTCACTTACCCAAAGCAAAGCTAAACATCAGGAAACGGTTACCAGAACACTGTTATGTGTACACCGCAGAAATGATGGCCATTATAACTGCAATAGAATGGCTAGCCACGCAAACACACCATAAAGCCGTACTCCTGACCGACTCCCTGAGTAGCATTAAATCTATAGAATCAGACTCCTCACAAAGCAGGCAGGAAATAATCAGTCAAATTAGGGATATTAATCAAATAATTAAGAATAACGGAAAGAGGTAATCTTTGTGTGGATTCCCTCCCACATTAATATACTCGGCAACGAACAAGCCGACAAACTAGCCAAAGAGGGGATGTCACTAAACGAATTAGAACACTTTGAATATAGCAATCAGGAATTCATAAGTATAGCCAAAGATAAAATTAAAAATTCATGGGAAAACCGTCTAAAACAAGAAAATACTCATCGCTATCAAATAGACAGCAATCTTGTCGACAAGGTTCATAACAATCATCCTTCAATAAAATATGCAAATTAATCACTAGACTTATACGCCAATTAAATGCCCGTGCAGACAAATCGAAACCACGTCACACCTACTAATCAACTGCAATCACGACAACAAATTATTAATAAACTAACAGAGAGGGGGGAAACTCTCTCTCTCTCTGAAATCCCTTCTTTCTCCATCACCTGATGACAGAAACTGGACTTCTCATATTATCTGGGACTTCATTGAAAACATAGGAATGGACAAACATATGTAATAAATAAAACTAATCAACCACATAACACTAAGTAGGGTGAAATCGTAAAAACGTCCTCAACGAGGGAAGCGCAAATCACCCTATCTAAACAAAACAAAAATTACATTTAAAAAAAAAAAATAACAAAATTTTTCACACAACGTAGGATGGCTGAGTAAAAACGTCCTAACAAAGGAAGCCCAGTCATCCTACACATAATTCCAAAACAAATCTAAATAAGTAAAATACTTAAAAATAAAACATATGTAATAATTAACACAAATCAACCACATCACACTAAGAAGGATGAAATCGTAAAAACGTCCCAAACGAGGGAAGCGCAAATAACCCTAACTAAACAAACAAATTACATTAAAATAAAACTAACGAACTTTTCACACAACGTAGGATAACTGAGTAAAAAAGTCCCCACGAAGGAAGCCCAGACATCCTACAAATAATACTCAACAAAACTAAATAAATAAATTACATTTTAAAATAAAACTAACGAATCTCCATACACAGTAGGATGATTGAGTAATAAACTCCTCACGAAGGAAGCCCAACCACCCTACACCCAAATCAACCTCGAAACCAAAACTCAACGTAATATCCCTACTAGTTCGAAAAAAATAAGCATTGATTGTAGATCAGGTTAAGCTATCATATATGAATTATTGTATTTTTTTATTAATTACGAATAAAGATCATCTTATAGATACTATTATTGATACATATAATAATGTCATAAATGCAAAGCTTTCCCTTTAATTTTCTCTTAAATACCTTTACTATTACTAATATTCTTACATCATTATTCTTTTATTTCTATTATTATTATTCTTATATCACTATTATTTTATGACTATTATTATTATTCTTGTTTCTTTATTATTATCATTAAACAACCCCAGTGTTGCACGTGCTTTCTTTCTAGAACACTTGGAATGAATGAATGAATGAATGAAATGGGGTTTAACGTCCTACTATTATGCACTTAACCTGGGCTAATGGAAGACGGGCATACGCCATACAGTGTGCTATGAGGGTAATTTTGCCCGGGAAGCGGCGCTACGGCCTACTCTTATATCGATTTCCAACTGCCAAGGGATCTTTTACGTGCACTCCAATGTGTACACAGGACCTCGGTTTTTCGTCCCATCCGAACGACTAGGCAGCTGTCCTTGTCAGGCCCTCCTTCTGCATCACTGACAAGGGGAAATCACGTCGGAAAATCGAGATGAACTTTCTCAGCCAATGCAGGGATCGAACACTCAACCTCCAGGCTAGCGAACCAGTGCCTTATCCACTTAGCCACCGTGATCCCAGAACACTTTGAAGACAACTGGCCGTCTGATGACTGGGACAATGTGTACACGGAGGGCTCCCGCAATCCTGAAAGGGGCACCAGCTCGTTTGGAATATACCTGCCAAACGGGGAACAGGGATTAAGCAGGAAACTGCTCAATAACTGTTTGGTGTACACCGCAGAGGTTGTTGCCATTCGTGACGCCATTTCATGGATCTCCAATCAAAAGACCAGTAAGTTCGTCATTCCAAGCGATTCTCTAAGCTGTCTGATTTCAATCCAAAATAACAACTCAGAATCAAGACCAGAAGTCATTTTGGAAATCAGGCAGCTATATCAGAGGGTCCTAGAGAAGGGAAGCAAATTAGAGCTAGTGTGGATTCCATCACATGTCAACATAAAGAGGAAACGATGAGGCAGATCGACTCGCCAGCGAGGTTCTCAAGGAAACTACACCCCACCTCATAGACTACACCCCCACGGAAATCTACAGTATGGTCAGAAGACAGGTCAATTCAATCTGGGAATTAAATCTCGTTAAACTTGACACGTACAGATTCCGGCTGGATGACAAGATCTACACCAAGCCAGCGACCAATCGCCCTAGACGAGATATATGCAGACTCCTATCGAAACTAAGTGTGAAAGAGCGGCTGAAAGACTACAAACACCAAGTCATCGTCTGTGAGTGTGGAGAATAGTGTACCACCAACCATGTCCTGGTAGACTGCGAGGTTTACAATGAGGAGGGAAGTGAACTAGTGAGAACAATGGAGACCAACAACATACCATTCAACACAAAGAACCTACTCTTCCCTAGACCAGATCTCAAACTGCAAAAGTTCGAAGAAATCCACTCCCTAATGGACACAGTTGGACTAAGTAGAATAGTGAAAAAAGACAGGGACACAGCTAAACCAATTTTCCAAACAACGTAGGATAACAAAGTCATCACGAAGGAAGCCCAACCGACACATTTATTTTTATCTTTTTTTTACTTTTTACTTATTTATTTTAATTTATTTATACAACGTAGGATAAGTGAGTAAAAAAAGTCCTCACGAAGGAAGCCCAACCATCCTACAAATGTATTTTAATTTATTTATTTTGCTTTATTTCTTCTTTAATTTACTTTTTTTTCACTTTATTTACTTTATTTACTTTATTTACTTTATTTACTTTATTTACTTTATTTACTTTATTTACTTTATTTCAATTTATTACCTTTAATTTAATTAACATAAAAACTAACAAATTATTCATACAACGTAGGGTGGCTGAGTAAAACCGCATCTTTTTCTGACTTTCGCTATTGCTATTCCAATCAAAATAGTTCTCGGCAATTCTAGCTTGTTTAATATTTATTTTAAAATGAAACCACTGATCAAAATATATAGCAAATGGCATTATATTCGCTACAACATTTTACAAATTTTCATATCTCGTAGTATTTCTCGCGAGAATTCTACTTTAGGTATTCTATATTGCAAGCCTGAAATAATTTCTTTTTTTTTCGAATCAATAGATGCCTTCAATTTTTACTCTATTCTGTTCTTAGTAACATTGCGTACGGGAAACGGAGTTGGCTTATTGCCTTGTATTCTATCGTAGATACTGAATTAAAAATGGTCAACCAAGTAAACCAGGAAATAAAATAACTACTGTCTTACCCAGTAGATACTTTTAAATTTGCATTTAAGAATTGTACATTTGGCTATGAAAAGTTTCCTGAAATGTTTGCGCGAGTAATGCTTTACTCTCGCGAATTACATTTCAGGCGAGTATAGCGTGAGCAAGCTGATTGGGACCATGGCTGATTGGGACCATATGTGAAAGCTGATTGGGACCACATTCTTGGCTTATTGGGACCATCACTAGGCTGATTGGGACCACACGAAAAAAGTACTTAGGTTCTGATATTGAATTAAGTTTAAAGGAATTTTATATAGGCTATAGCGTGAGTACAAATTATGTGCTTTTATGTAGGCTACGTTATTTATGTTTATGTTCCATTTTGACAGTTACACTATGTTAACAGAGATTATACGGAAATCCAAAACATACATTAATTTTGTGCAATTATGTTATAGAAATGATGTTTAAACCAAACAAATTTTGAAAAACTAATACCAGCAATACAGTAGCAAAGGAAATCGGTTATTTCAAATACATGTATGATGTATATAAAAGCAGTCAAAATGTATATCCTACCTTATACAGAAAAAAAACATAATAGATTTATAGACTCAATTTTAACACAAGTAAACAGGAAGGTTGTATCTGGGAAAGTGTACTGTTATTATAACTACATGTACATGAACATTACTCAGATCTTACTGAAAGCCACAACAGGAAAATTGTGTGATTGGATCTGATTGTTTATTGGATTTTTAGGTTTGTCATTAATTAACAATGGTGTGTACTGTGATAAGGGTCTTGTATATTGCTACCTGAGTTTATACTATCAAGTGTGATTTAATTAACTTTGGTCGAAGTGTCAGAACAAACAATGATGTAGAGGGATGGCATAATAAATTAAACAAAAGAGCAAAAAAGGGATGTTTATCATTTTATTTGTTAATTACCCTTTTATACCAGGAAGCAGACGAAATTCCAAACCAGTTAAAATTAGTTAAGGGGGGAAAACTAAGGAGATATCAATCAACAAAAACCAGAAAAACAGAAGGTAAAATAATGGAATTGTGGAGACAATATTGCCAAAACGAAATTACCACAAGTCGATTACTCAACAAAGCTGCACATATATGGCCCACCAAACTAAATCATAGCTTGTAAATATTTTGTGTTGTTATATAAAAGGTTATGAAATATATGTGTATATTATTTACAATTATGTATTTTTATATGAAATAATGTGTATTTTTATATGAAATAATGTGTATTTTTATATGAAATAATGAGTATTTTTACATGAAATAATGAGTAATTTTACATGAAATAATGAGTATTTTTACATGAAATAATGAGTATTTTTACATGAAATAATGTGTATTTTTATATGAATTAAATGTGTATTTTTATATGAAATAATGTGTATTTTTAAAGTAACCCAATATAAAATAGTCTCATATCAGTTTAATTACTGCAACGAAATGACAGACAAATTGTTCTTTGCATAATATTTTGTATCATTTTATTTCATATAACGAGACATTTGCAAACTTTATCAAAACTCTCGTCATTGGTTCCAATCAGCCAAGAATGTGAAGCATCTTCTTTTTGATTTAGCTCATTTGTATTGAAGCCGTCAGTCACTAATTACACTATTATTTGTGCCTAATTACATTATTTATTGTCATTGTTGTCTTATTATCAAAAATAGGAAAAAATGGCGTCATTTAAGTAATGGTCCCAATCAGCCTTGTCGTGGTCCCACATAAGCCACAAATCTGGTCCCAATCAGCCAGGTCCCAATCAGCCATGGTCCCAATTTGGGTTGTAAATTCAAATTGAATTATTTAGGAAATATACTTGTATTACACGGCAAACAGATTTATATTTCTGTTTATTGATTTTAAAACCCATTTTGATAACTAAAATTGTTATTCTTCTTATTCTTTTACCTTAAGGCCTGTGTCTTGAAGTCTGATAGAGATATCGATTAGTGGTTTCAATGTTTGATGGAAAAGTGCCAAAATGCTCAAAAACCGGAAGTCGGTGGTGGTTCGAAAGTTCTTTAGCTATTCCAAAACTAATTATATTTTTGGGTAGCTCGTCACAGGGTCTAAAAGATAGCAGTTAAAGATTTCAGTATTTTTAAACTTACTCGTTGAATTCTATCGTTGGAAAATTGAAAATACGTTGTTAAATATGTAATGAGTTATTGAAATTAATTTTCAATATTTTGACATTTTTGGCACTTTTAAAGACATGATTTCTGATGGTGAATTCATCTTATAAAAAAAGTAGTATATCACTATAGACCCTGCTACCGTTCAAATGCCAAATCGGTTGTTAAAACTATTCCGACAATGGTTTGTATACTGGGAGTAGCCGAAAAAAATATCTAATTTAAAAAGTTAAAAAAAGTAAAAATAAAACACTGTGCTTTTGCAAAAAAACGTCATTTCTACGCTGAATGTCACCACTCAAAACAAAGAAAGTTATCGTCAGATAGCCAGAATGATGGCCAGACCACTTATCTATTAACTGGAAGTAGTAAAAAAAACCACAGCTATTTCGAAATCAGTTAATATCCGAATTTTAATGAGAAAAACAGTTGACCAACATAGCTGTAACTTTGTGATTATTTGACCTATTTATCTCATTCTTTTTTCTGTGAGTACCTTCTGTGAATTCATCTTATAAAAAAGGTAGTATATCACTATAGACCCTACTACCGTTCAAATGCCAAAAGCGGTTGTTAAAACTATCCCGACAATGATTTCTATATAGGAAGTAGCCGAAAATAATATTTAATTTAAAAAGTTAAAAAAAAAAGTAAAAACAACCCACTGTGCTTTTGCAAAAAACGTCATTTCTACGCTGAATGTCACCACTCAAAACAAAGTAAGTTATCGTCAGATAGCCAGAATGATGGCCAGACCACTTATCTATTAACCGGAAGTAGTAAAAAAAATATCAGCTATTTCGAAATCAGTTAATATCCGAATTTTAATGAGAAAAACAGTTGACCAACATAGCTGTAACTTTGTGATTATTTGACCTATTTATCTCATTCTTTTTTCTGTGAGTACCTTACACATTTACTTTCAATCTGCTATATCCCATTTTCGAATTTCGAAAGTAACGTCATTGACATCTCATCTTAGACTGGTGGCCAGTCTTCTCCACATATCTAAAATTGGCCAGTCCTCTCCCAAAAAAACCGGAATCTCTAGAGACTGGGCAAATAGAGCTCCAATCTCATCTAGTAGGTCAATCTGCATTATGTAGGTCGTGTGACGTCGTGCACGTGATCACGACATATCTAACATCACGTGATAATAAATAGGGCAGCCTCAAACGTCAGCGACTTTCCAGAACCACACGGCGCGCACAAAGAAAACATCTTTCTTCTGTAAATACGCAGTCATTATTGACCTCTGATACTCCTTTGGAACCTTATAACCAAGAGCCGGTAAAACATTTGCAATCGCCTCGCCAATTTCCGCTAATTCGGACATGATTCCACATATACAACGGCGTGTGGGTGAAACCGCGATAATCGAGACTTTATTTACAAATTCATGTCGGGTGACTCCGGGCCTGCTTTTTAACTGTCAATCATTCCAAATAAGGTAGGACGAAAAACATGGCAAGAACGCCCATTTTATTCTGAAGTTCGCAAATTGTCCAGTCTCTGGTGCTGGTTATAGGTTTACTCAAAGTTTTTTTTATACAAATGGAAACGAAAGTTTTGGTTTACTAAAAAATAATACGTTTATATAAATCGAAATGTAAAATAAATAGAAGAGCCTGGGCCAGTCTAATTTCTTTAAATATTATCACGATTTTCATGAAACTTGACATGTAAGAAGAACAGGCCGATCCAACGTCAACGATGTCATTAGAAAATTTCTAACTTATCTTCCCTTGGAGAAATTAAGGATCAGAGTTTTTAAAAAAATCTACAAAATATTGGTCAGATTGTTTTAAAAAATTATTTCTGTACTATCTAACACACTGGTGCGTACACATAATGAAGTTTACGATCGAAACAGTAGTGCCACCATTTTGAAATGTGAAAATCCCTAATGCTTTTGCGATATTTTACTTACAGACATGTGAGTTATGTTATCTGAATCCTTAAGGGAATGTCTAAAAAAAACCTGCAGAGCAGAACTTTGATTTCGGTCAACTGACCGTTATCATTTTCAATTGAATTTGAAAGAGGTTAAAAAAAATGACGTTAACAGCCTTATTATGGAGAATTAAACTCCTGTTTTTTATACAAATGGACACCAAAGTGTTGGTTTACCAAAAATTATTACGTTTATATCAATCGAAATGTAAAATAAATAGAAGAGCCTGGGCCAGTCTAATTTCTTTAAATATTATCACGATTTTCATGAAACTTGACATGTAAGAAGAACAGGCCGATCCAACGTCAACGATGTCATTAGAAAATTTCTAACTTATCTTCCCTTGAAGAAATTAAGGATTAGAGTTTTTAAAAATTCTACAAAATATTGGTCAGATTGTTTTGAAAAATTATTTTTGTACTATCTAACACACTGATGCGTACACATAATGAAGTTTACGATCGAAACAGTAGTGCCACCATTTTGAAATGTGAAAATCCCTAATGCTTTTGCGATATTTTACTTACAGACATGTGAGGTATGTTATCTGAATCCTTAAGGGAATGTCTAAAAAACCTGCAGAGCAGAACTTTGATTTCGGTCAACTGACCGTCACCATTTTCAATTGAATTTGAAAGAGGTTAAAAAAAGACGTTAACAGCCTTATTTTGGAGAATTCAACTTCTGTTTTTGAGAAGAATATATTTCTGGTTAGCAGCGATCAGGGTATAATTTTTGATTTTTCAAAATTTCAAAATTTCGAATTTCGCCTTAGACTTTTTTGGTGCCGACAAAGTTGTTTATTGGACAATTTATTTCTTTATTTTTCAAAATTTTAAAATTTGACCTACATCTTCGAATCACTGAAATATACTATTCAAAAAAAGTAGGGGATATTTGATTTTGGGGGCATAATACTAAAAAATATGCAAATGACTACGAACAAAGTCACTATAGAACCTAACAGAAGAAACATTCCCAGTTACATGTGACGCCCAAACGCACCAATAGCTACCGCATAGAATGCAGGTGATGCTTGGGATCATCATGGGGGTCCAACCCAAGATTTACACGACACTGACTTTGAATGTTACAGTCATTGTGGCATTGAATTTCAGGGTGGAAACATCAGTTTAATTGTTTTAGTGACCAGAAAACAAATTTTGATATGCGTCGGCTTCCCCGAAATGAAAGGTTTCGTGTCCTTGGCATGCTACAGATCGGCACAACACAGGCGGTTGTGGCGCGGACGATGAATGTTTCTCAGTCTGTCATAAGCAGGCTATGGTCCAGATACCGTGATACACAATCTGTGAAGGACAGACCACGCTCAGGTCGACCAAGGGCGACAACTCAAGCCCAGGATCGATTTATCCGTACCTTGGCCTTGAGAAATCGTGTTATCACAGCAAATCAGATCAGCCCTCGTCTTCAAACGGACACTGGTGTGAGAGTGAGTGGCCAGACCATTCGGAATCGACTGCATAGGGGTCACCTTCGCGCCCGACGTTCTCGCGTGATCCCTTGTTTGAGAGATCATCACATTCAGACAAGACGTCGCTTCTGTAGGGATCTTCAACACTTGGATAATTGACGCTGGAACAATGTGATGTTTTCAGATGAGTCAAGGTTCACTGTTGATATTTTTGGACATACGTAGGAGGGTGTGGCGTCGTCGAAACGAGCGCTTCCAAGACGTTAGCGTCATCAGACATGATCGATTTGGGGTTGATTCTGTTATGGTGTGGGGAGGCATCAATGTTGCTGGAAGAACGGCTTTACATGTTGTTGCAGGGCGTGTTACAGGCCAGTACTACCGGGACAACATCTTGGCAGTCCATGTTGTGCCGTTCGCACGACGTCATGGCCGCAGTTTCATCTTCCAGGATGACAACGCAAGATCAACAACAGAACATCACCACATTACCTTGGCCAGCACTGAGTCCCGACCTCTCCCCCATCGAGCATGTCTGGGACATGCTTGGACAGAGGTTACGTCAACGTCAACAACGTCCTGCCAATGTCCAAGAACTTGCTGTTGCATTGCAACAGGGATGGGACAATCTGGACCAAAATGACCTTAGACGTCTCATTAGGAGTATGCCACGTCGGATCAATGCTTGTTTGGCAAACAGAGGAGGATTTATCCGTTACTGACTTTGTTGTGATGCTGTGGTAACTTTGCTGTTTGACCCTGGGTATCATTTTACCCTTATAATGGTCAGTCTGTGCCTTACTTAGTCTAACGACCATTTGGAATAAATCGATGAATGTGAACTTCATTTCATTTTGTCATTTGTTTCTTCGTCAGTTTCATTAGGTGACTTTAATAACACTTAAAAATCAAATATCCCCGACTTTTTTTGACTAGTATTAGTCTGACGGTTGAGAATCAGACAAAAAATGCCTGACACAATAGTATAAAAGTATGTTATATACCAAGGTTGTGGACCCGCTAGATGTCACAGTTTTTTTAAATCAGATTTGGATGACATGTTTATGGCCCAAACATCTCGACCCATTTTAATATTTGCGAATATCAGACGCAACTTCCTGGATTGTACGAATAATCACATTGTTAGTTTGTTGGTGTATAAACACGCAATTTTTCGTACCATCAGATGGCATGGGATAATAATGGCATTAACAAATATTGGAGACATTAGCACAAACTATAATTGTGCCAAGTTTTCGATTTTTAAGTGCTCATCCACCGGATTCTACCGGCTTGAATTTTCTAAAAATTTGTTTCTGAAACCATATTATTCATATGTTTCTTACGTAGTAACACTGGCAATCTCTAGTCAAAACTTTGGGTGTATATCTTTTACTTTGTAGCACTACAAAATGAAGAAAATATACAGTTACACCAAATATTTTCGGTTTTCATCGCCAAGTTGTATGCAAACCCCACCACTCATCTGTAAATCTTCGATCGTAATCTACAGAAATGATTCTTTAATACTAAATTTGAGCCCTATATCGTCAGTAGATATCTGAAACTCGAGTAAATTATTTCGTTTCAAAAACTTATCGGTAACTCATAAACTTAACTTACTTAAATGCCCGTATCTCAGTCAATTTTCAAGTTACAGTCCACAAAATTTGCCCAATTTCTAGTTTTCACATGTACAATTACTTATATTTTTCCAGATTTTATCCAGGGGTTGATTTCCCAACTTTCTGAAATTTGACCCACTTGACATGGAATGACCCTACTGTTCTATAGAATCAAGAATGTTAGTTGCCTATAATAACAGACTGACATTTCACAGTTTTGATTAGCTACAATAGTTCAAATATTGCAGATGATTCTAAATTTGATTTCAGGGGAAAAATGTGTTATTCCATTGTATAGATGAAGCCGTGAGAAGTGATGTTGTAGATCATATTTTACATCTTGGTTCTGCATATTTAGTAACACAACGTATTGAGGCAAGTACATATCTAATGAGTTATTAGAAGGAGAATTATTATAATGCCACACCTTGTTGTATATTGTCATTGTTCGATACACCTGTCTACCCTACAGTCCAAACTTACTTATACACAAGGTACAGATTAAATTTTTAGGCGTATTTCATATTGATTGTGTGGTTCGCACTATAACAATTTCTCGAATGATCACAATGGGGTTACGTACATTTGCATTCGCTGCACACGGCAAACATTTATGTGACAATATTCATTCACTTATTTATCCATGAACCCCCATATAGATATTATTTTCTTTATTATTATTATTTATCTTCTATAGCGCCTCATTATATCCTGTGATATTTCTAAGCGCTTAACAAATGTCACATCACAGTTTGTAATAATACTTAAACAGGTGTTTTACGCCTTGTTCGCATTTTATTTTGATACGCCCTCATTGAAATGTGGTCATATATTGTCATCGTCCGCGTGTAAAGTATTGAAGGTGATGAGACGAAGAAGCCTATTGGATTGAAGCGATTTCCGATAATTTCTGCAAGAGTTATGTCCCTTGACCACTTTGATAGTTAATATCTGATTGACTTTAAATTTATACACAATGTTAGAGGTCATGAAACGCGGATTAATCTTCAGCGATTTCAGATAATAATTACCAGAATTGTGGTCCTTGAACCCACCTTGGAAAATCTAGTGGACGCTCTAGGCTAAAGTTGATATTCGATTGACTTTAAGGGTTGTGGGACGACAAATCCGACTCGTTTTCAGCGATTTCCGATAGTTACTGCGAGGGTTATGGCCCCTGGTATCTTTGAAATAATTTGAGGCTCATTCGACCACTGCAAAAAAAATGCCCTACTCCTTTGTAGATATTAATAATGTCAAGTACTATTTGCGATGGGAAGTAGCATATTAAAGCAGCATATTTATAACACAAACACAAGGTGTCCACACACAAAAGCTCCTCTAATGCATAAGACAATTCAAAAAGGTTTCCACTCTTTGTTGGGGGCAATCTCATCAGACTCTTTATTGACAGGTTGTTACTAAAGCGCGGAACGGAAGTATTGAGAAAAAGTCATCATAAGCAGGTACTGTTTATGTGTGTAGAGGTATTTAGCTGTGGTAATGGTTTAAAGTGCGCGCGTTAAACTACTCAACCCCGTATGATTACAAATGGGTATCTTGGTTTCATAAATTTGTTCGTGTAAACTTTTTTGTTTAATATCAAAGTAAGTGCAATGTTATGTCAAAATATAAACAATGTTATTGCACCAATTGGACAGTATTGGGCATCTGGTGAAGAGGTTTAACATGTAGTGATTACAACACACCGGTTCCCTTTTAGAAGCCTAGGGTACCAGTGTTTCATTTAGAATTCGCCAGTTTTATTTTTGAGAATGGCTGACATTTAACATAAGTTAATTTCTAAAGTATCCTTGTAAAACTTTTCTGATCAGACTACCATTTGCTAAGCATTCCACTCCCGTTCCGTTCTCATTCCTTTCCACATTCCATATGGACAGAATACACCATTAATCTAATCAACTTAATACTCACTCATTTTCCTAATTTTCGTAGGGATGATCCCGATGAACGCTTTCTATCACAGATGGAGCAATCTCTCGCTCAAAAGCATGTATGAGGTTCACCATGAAAATCTTGAGAAACACAAGAAAGCATGCAACTGCCAGCCTAACATTTCAACTTCACCAACCTCTTAACCTCTTTCAATCCTAAAATGATAAATATTTGTAACCAGCGAATTAATGGTGGCCTGTGTCCATTAGTAACCAGCGAATTAATGGTGACCTGTGTCAATAAGGGACTAAGACTAATTTAATAATCAGATCAGGGAAAGCAGTTTGGTCATATGAGGTCGCATGGTATATCTTTTTTCTTATTAATGTATTGTGTATGTGTTAACGCGTACGTGTTGCATCATAAAGTCTGTAATTTAATCAAGTGGTGTGGTTTAGATTCCCCTCTTGGTCGCCTGTCCAACCTCATGGGTTTTCTTCGGGTCACTGCTAAAGACCCCTACGCTTAAGCGAAATAATGAAATAGAATGGACCGTACTACTCAACATGCGCCTAGAGCATCCCCAAGTGGGATGAATTATTGCGCAATATAAATTTATGAAAGCTAATTGTTTCTGTTAAAGTTATTATTATTCCTATTTTTTTTTCAATCTCGTTCCCAGAGTCAGCCGCGGAGCCGGGCCATAATTCGTCCCTTTTCTGCAAATTTTTGCACGTCAAAGCCCCGCTAATCTGAATTCTGATTGGTCAATCTTTTTGGGGTCGATTTCTCGAAACCTAGAGGTCGGATCGTCGTTTCGTTTGTTGTAAAATGATCCTTGAGTCAAAGTCAACTCGCTGACATAAAAAAAATCCTAAACGTACACATTCAAGTTTTTGTAATGATCTATACTTCTACGCGTGAGTATATTTCGAAGTGATTCGGTCATCCAGGCACGTAAAATAACTACGAGTGGGTATATTTGTAAGTGATTCGGCCATCCAGGCATGTAAAATAAGTACATGTCACGTCATTCGTCACTTTCGGGAAAATGGCTACCCTGAGTCACCAGTGAAATTTCTTCAACAATTTTTCTGGTTTCGAGATTGATTATTTTTGTTTTTTATCCACAAATCGGATTTCTCAGAATCTAACCATAGGATCATTCTGAAACTTTTACCTATCCCCCCCCCCCCCAAAAAAATGGGTTTTTCGATATTTTTATCTTTATTAATTAATTTGGTTTTAAATTTATTTATAGAGGTCGAATTTCTAATACTTATATCAAGGTTATTCCATTCTTTTATGGTAGAAGGTATAAATGATTTAGAGAATAAAGTTGTTCGACAAAAGTAATCAGTTAAATTATTGCTGTTACGAAGATTATACGGAGTACTGGAAAACTGAATTAAATTATGGAGGTATGGAGGGGTTAACTGGTTAATAATTTTGTACATTAAAATGAGTTTGTGGCGCCTCCGTCTCTCTTGCAGAGTGATAAATCCTGTTTCTTCATATAATAACCTATGACTGGTACCCTTCACAGCCCCGCATATAGTCCTGAGTGCATCTAGTTGTAAGTGTTCTAATTTGTTTTTTAGTTCATCTATGCACCCATCCCAAATTACGTCACAATAGTCAAAATGTGGGAGAATAAAAGAGGAATATATAGTTTTTAAGGTATTTCTATTAAGGCGGTGTTTTAATGACCTAAGGCAATTATTCGTTTTACTCGTTTTACTCAAAATTATGTTTACATGTACATGTATGTCCCATTTGCAGTTTTTTCTGAAAAGTCAATCCCAAGTGTCTGTGTTGATAAACTTCTTTAATAGGAATTCCGTCTAAATTTAGTGAAGGTAACAGTGGGTCTCGTTTAGTAGTCAGTGCAAGTGATTCAGTTTTCAGCGGGTTAAAGGAAACCGGCCATGTTTTTGCCCATTTGTTTGACACTTCAAGATCACTTTTCAAGACAGTCGCGCATGCGGTTGGGTCATTAATTCTAAGATAGATGCTAGTGTCATCCGCAAAAAGTCGAATATTCGATTTTATGTTCTAAACGATATCATTTATATATATGAGAAAGAGAAGGGGACCGAGGACAGAGCCCTGTGGTACGCCAGCAAGGACGGTCTTGGGATCAGAGGACACTCCACTTACAACGACGCTTTCCTTTCTTTCGTATAAATAATGTTTAAACCATTGAAGCAAGTCTCCTCTAATTCCAGCCGCCCCAAGCTTTCGACACAGTGCAGCATGCCACACCCTGTCAAATGCCTCGCTGATGTCACAGAACACCGCCCTCGTATACTGACCCTCGTCTATGGCTTGACAAAGGAAGTGGGTAAGGTCAATTAGTTGATAGGTAGTTGAGTCACCGTGCATAAAACCGCTTTGTAAGTTAGTTATGATTGCATTATCCCTTATGAAGTTAAAGACATGCTTGTAAATACATTTTTCTAAAATTTTCACAATGATGCTCAAAAGGGAAACTGGTCTGTAATTGCCGCATTCAGAAGGGTCGCCTTTTTCAGTACTGAAATAACATTAGCTGATTTCCAGATTATCGGTACAGTTATCGGTGAGCAAACTTTTGGATACGAGGCGCTATATAAATGCATTATTATTATTATTATTATTATTCTTACATAAAGGGTTACATATTTCAGATGAGATGTAATTTAATAACTTGCCATTTATGTGATCAGGCCCAGTAGCTTTGGAGGTATCTAATGATAAAATCATGTCTTTAACTTCTTGAGGTGATCGTGTAAGATTGCTGAGTGAGTTTGGGTTGTGTTCAAGTTCAGGAAGCTGTGCATTGGCTGTGTCAAGTTGAGGCTGGTTGATAAAGAAGTCATTTAAGCAGTTTGCCTTATCCAAGGGGGTGGAGAAAAGGATTCCATTGTTGATAAGGGGAGGTAATTCATATTTTTTTATACGCAGGCAGACCACCATTAATTTCCCCATTGACTTCAATGTTAATTCTAGCCTCTTTGCCCACCTCCAACTTTTTCCCAAATTTTCGTTGGGTGGAATGCTTTTCACTAGAGACAGAGGAACAAAAGACCATGTCTTTGCACTAAAATTTGTATGACGTTGACCACCAAAATCTTGAGATACACCAAGTTGAAGAAGTATACCCAAAACACGTAACTAGTTGTCGTACATCACCGTAGCCAACCTGATAACTCAGTTATCCTTCCGCCTCAAAATCCAGAATATTTACTAAAACCTGGCAGAAAATATTAATTCAAACCCTCTTCTTCCTTTCTAGACCCCAAAATCAACAAAAATGTCCATGCAAAGGGGGAGAACAGAGAAGGAGAGAGAATTGCTATAAATAGACGAACTACAGTTTGTGGGTACAGAGAGTGTGAAATTTAATGGTGGTCCTATATGGTTTTAAAAGTTGACATATCATCAAAATTCCTTTCTTTATAGCTTCACATTTATTTTTGCAAAATTATTATAATACAGAATTAAAAAAAAAAATTACAGAAGAAATGGTGACCATTTAAAGTTATATACTGTTTTGTATACCAGGTTGCAGCTCAAGTCCATGGGCCTTTTGTTCAAGAATTAAAGATTCTTTCTTAATTTTGTCAAAATGTAAGTTCTGCAAAAAGATTTAAAGAGTTTTAAACAAGTCTCATCAAAAATAATCAAAATATTGGGATATTTTTTCAAAAATTGTATTTTTTTTACCTTTTTCTACAAAATAGCCCATTTTTAACACTTTGTATGTCTCAAAATGCCAATATTTCCCTATTTCTTGGAACATCTGAGGTGAAAGGCATTCATTTCAAGAAACCTTGGCCAATATACAAGAAGACAAGCTGCAAATTGGTTGCATTGAAGGTAACTGTATGGAACTATAATGAAATTAGTAAGCCCACCCCCGAAAAATGTTGCTGTGGTACCAAAGCCAACTTGTGTCCACATAAGTACTACTGTTGATGGAATATGGCTAATAGTCATGTTCTTCTATCCCTGGCTTATATACATACACACAAACACATGTACTTGTAAGAAGTATGAATAATTTATTAAAATATGGATTCATAAATGTAAAAGAAATGCTGTATTCAGGTGATAACCAGCCACTCTAATAAAAGGGTCACAACACACTTTTATTTTTTTTAAAATGGGAATATTTCCGCATTTAAAACATTTTAACAATCAGAGGTATCCTTGAAATAGTGTAAAAAATTAGTGGAAGCATGTTGTTTTAATTTTCAAATCAAATTCCTGACAAAATGAGGTGGAAAAAGTGAGTTTTGACATAATTCATAGCATAAAAGTTGTATGGAAAAGCTATTAATTAATATTTTATTGTTCTGAAAATGCCACATTTTAAAAGATCACCACAAATAATAGATTTACACCCAAAATGTAAAACATTAAGCTGCAAAAGACAAATCTACAACACACCAATTTTGGGGTGTGGACTCATTTGGAAAAACTGTCATAGGATTACATGTTTGGTCAGACAAAACCTCTTGCGCAGACAATCACCAAAGGCCTTAAATTATGCCAAACCCAACATGCAATTTGGTGCAAAACACTTCGAAATTACACTGGTATTAATTGTTTTTTCATTATTGATAAAAAAAAAAACCTATAGTAGAGACTATAGATAAAATCAATAATAAAGATAGTGCAATACTATGCTCCAACATGCAGATCTTAAAAATAATTTGGATTGGTTTGTAGATAAAGACTTTAGCGGAGCTTTCGGAAAAGGCAGACACTTGATGGCCATTTACTCTCAAGATGCTAGATGGATCATAAAACCTTGCAATGCCGAAACTGTAATTTTTGATAAAGACAAATTTCAAAACATAATACATTTTCTCATTGACAATGCCATATTTGAGGTTGGGGATCAGATAATACAGCAAACTATTGGTTTACCAATGGGAACTGACCCCGCCCCATTTATGGCAAATGCACATTTACATAAATATGAATTCTACTTTCAGGACCATAAAAGAAAAACAGATTACAAAGTAGCTAAAAGTCTCAACTACACCTTCCATTACATTGATGACATAACACCCATCAATGATAATGGAAATTTCAATAAATATAAAAGTGAAATATATCCCCCTGAACTAATATTAAATAAAGAAAATTCCGGCACCCAAATTGCATCTGTTCTTGACCTGGACATCAATATCATTAACAATAAATTTAATGTTGGTATTTTCGACAAAACTGACAAATTCGGTTTGGAAATAGTAAAATATCCGTCAATTTATAGTAACATACCAGATACAACACTATATAATGTTTTCTATTCACAGGCATTACGATTTTTGACCGTATGTAACAATAAAGAACTGTTTCTTTCCCGAATAAAATCCCTGTTTTTGAAATGCACTGCCAAAGGAGGTACACAGTTACGCATATTTAAAGAAATTTCGAAACTTCCGTTTCATCAATATACCAAGTTTAACATTTCTTATAAGTATATAACCGAGTACATATTTAATTTAGTTTTATTTGTATAGTTACGTAACCCTGTTTGGATTATCGCCCTTATTGTTATTATTTTATGACTTCATAAATACACTTACATTGTATGCTTTCTTCTACATTCCTGTTTTGCATTGCTTGTATGGGGTATTTAGTATTATGTTTTGTGCAATTATACAACTTAAAAGTTCTATATAGCTTTTAGCATTATTAAATCTTGATTATCGCCCTTTTTGTTAAGATATTCTATTGACGTCATTGATAACATTACGACGTATTTACGTCACACCATTCAGTTAGCAAGCAACTGCCTCCTGAGGCGGTCTACATTTTCTTTGCTTCTTTGTGTTCGGTTGTTTGTGCGTTTTCTTGTACGAGTGAAATATGTTCAATTTTGAGTGAAGTCTGTGTTGCTTCAGACCCGGGACTGTACAGCGCAGTGGACGCTTACGGCTAGCCCCCGGATCCATTCACTCTTTTTTGAATTGTTTTTTTTTGCTTGTTTTGTTTGCTGTTTCGGAGTATGATGTCTTGTCGTTATATTTGTCCTTTATGTAAATCATATGTGGCGCAGTCCCCCTGCACTAACTATTAGAAATCCTTGAAATCTTATATGTAACTTTTTTTTGTGCAAAATAAAATGCTCGATTACAATTCAAACACAAAATCCAATTAGTGTAAATTTGGAGTCAATATATGTTCAATTTGATATCCAAATATCATGTTCAAGAAAAGGGGTGGGGTGGGGAGGGTGAGCCAGTCTGAATGAAATGAAGACAGAGAAATGTCCCTTGCAAACAGATAGATTTTATTTTCTCGAGAAGGGAAATGCAACAATTTCAGCTTTTAAAAGATAAAAATTGTGTTAAGTCAGCAGCAAAATGCAGTTCACTCATGGTTTGGAAATTCTAACATACCTCAGCAGTACATAATTAGACTAAATTTCTGACAAACACATGGATACTTTTTCAATATCTGACAAACACATGAATTTTTTTCAAGTTATTTAACAAAGGAAAGAAAAACATGCAACACAATGTTTGCATTTTACAACAGATGAATAATTAAAATTTTGACAGCAGTATTGGGGTAATCCGAAGAATTTCAGGCAAATTTTCATGATTTTTAGGCAAAATTGAGTGAAATTATTGTACTTTCTTCCCGCCTAACATTTATGATGCATAAAAAGTAAAAATTATACATTAAAATATTTTCCACTAATTTTTAAAAGTAAATAAACATTGAAAATCACCAAATTTGGACTAAAATCAAAAATGTTCCTCACAAATCTGTCAAATATTTTTGAAATTTTACCACTTCACCTTTTTTACTATCAAAATGTCACATATCACATTTTCTGGCAATTTAGAGATCATATCATCAAATTCAGGCCTCTTGTCTACTTTCAGGTTGTTTATATATAGGAGGCAGACCACCATTAATTTCCCCATTGACTTCAATGTTAATTCTAGCTTCTTTGCCCACCTCCAACTTTTTCCCAAATTTTCGTTGGGCTGATTGCTTTTCACTATAGACAGAGAGGAACAAATGACCATGTCTTTGCACTAAAATTTGTATGACGTTGACCACCAAAATCTTGAGATACAGCAAGTTGAAGAAGTATACCCAAAACACGTAACTAGTTGCCGTACATATCACCGTAGCCAACCTGATAACTCAGTTATCCTTCCGCCTCAAAATCCAGAATATTTACCAAAACCTGGCAGAAAATATTAATTCAAACCCTCTTCTTCCTTTCTAGACCACAAAATGTCCATGCAAAGGGGAGAAAAGAGAAGGAGAGAGAATTGCTATAAATAGACGAACTACAATTTGTGGGTACAGAGAGTGTGAAATTTAATGGTGGTCTGCCTCCTATATGTTGCCCTTTTACATAAGAATTGACAAGACGCCACCAGTCTTTACTACCAAATCTTGTATTATTATTTATTTTTTGATCTATTTTTTTTATAAAATTCCTGTCTACATTTTCTTTTAAGCCTAATATATTCATTTCTAATTAATCGAAAGCTTTGCCAATCAGGTTCTGAATTTGTTCTTACAGCTTTTTTTTTGCACCTTATTTTTTTTTTTTTTTTTTTTTTTGCTTAATTTTCTAATTGTATTATTCATCCATAACTTATCCCTGGGCCGAATGGTTACTATCTTGTTTGGGATATTATCTTTTGCAATCCTTGTCAGTTCATATGTAAAAGAGGCACAAGAGATATCAATCGAACTGTTATCAACAATGGAATCCCATCTAAAATCTAGTACGTCATGTCTAAGTCCGTCACAATTAGTTTTATTGAAATCCCAAATGATGCGTTTGAAAGAAGGAAACTTTGGACGCTTGAAAGTTAACCGACAGAACACAGGGCAATGGTCGCTGCAGAAGTTATCTAAACAGCCAGATTCAGAAATATATCCTGGACAATTTGTAAGAATAATATCGATTAAGAATAATTTGTAAGAATAATTTCCGTTGTTATCATATCGCGTGGGATCATTTATTATTTGCTTAAAGTTAAAAAGAGCAATCGATGTATGAATAAAAGTATTAAATTTTGTTAACATATCTATATTGAAATCTCCAAAAATAAAAATCTTTTCAATTTCATCAGAAGCGGTAAGTGAAATTGATTGGAAAATTAAGTCATTTGTATCCTTCGTGGAATTAGGGGGTCTATGGAAAGTATCTATAAGAAATTTATTACTATTGATGATTGTTTCTATCCAAATGCCCTCTGCGCTGTCGATTTCTAAGTCAAGCCTCCTTTTGAAGAAAATATTATTACGAATGTAAAGTGCAACTCCACCACCCTGTCCGTCAGTCCTGTCTTTCCTTATAATGGGGTGGAATTCGGGAATAAAAAGTGAATCAGAAGATATACTTTTGTCAAGTCAAGATTTTGTAATGAGAAAAAAATTATAATTATCAAAAAGTGCAGCTCTAATCAAATCAACTTTATGACGTAGACTCCTTACATTCAGATGTACAAGTGAAACATTATGATTGGGACCAGGGTTGAATAACCATAAACGAAAATGAAAATAGAAAGCAAATACATATAGGAGATATAAAATAATAATAAAAGGCGACCTTATAATTAATTGAAATTGAATTGTAACGATATCTAAATACAGACAAATATAACTCGCAGGATATATATGTAAAAAACTCCGTAGCCAAACTATTTACAGGAGAAGTTAACTTTGAATTTTGAACATATATACAACATTTAATACCTATTAATACATACGGGAATTGCATATACATATACCAAAAATAAATTGGTATAATTAATGCAACTGGCGGAGACATTGAAGTTAAAAGCGATGAGAAAATATAAGTCTCTGTAAGGATTACAATGTAGAAAGTATTTAAAGTGAATGCATAAGGTATGCATGCATGTGTAAGTGGCATGAATATATATAGTACATTTCAGTCAATTATTCTGCTATGAAGATAACTAGAATACTACTAAGTATTATTCATATACAAAACATTTTATTCAATTATTAAACTATAAAGATAAAAACATACAACATTTCATTCAATTATTATACTATAAAAACAAAAACGAATAAGCATAATATTATTCTTATATACAACATTTCATTCAATTATTATACTATAAAGATAACACTTCAAAACATTATTCCTATGCAAAAATATTTCATTCAATTAATATACTATAAAGATCAATAGAATACTGCATTATGTTATTCCTATACAAAATATTTCATTCAATTAATATACTATAAAAAAAAAATTGAATACTGCATACTATTATTCCTATACAAAACATTTCATTCGATTATTACAACAATTCATTCAATCATTATACTATAAAGATTAATAGAATAATGCATAGTAACATTCATATATAGAACATTTAATCCAATTAATATACTATTTAGCTAAGTAGAATATTGCATGGTATCATTCCTATATAAAGCATTTCATTCAATTAATATACTATAAAGATAAATAGAATACGGCACAATATTATTCCTATACAAAACATGTCATTCAATTATTACAACATTATACTATAAAGATAATACTTCAAAACATTATTCCTATACAAAAACATTTCATTCAATTAATATACTATAAAGATCAATAGAATACTGCATTATATTATTCCTATACATAACATTCCATTCAATTAATATACTATAAAGATAAATAAAATACTGCATACTATTTTTCCTATACAAAATATTTCATTCAATTATTACAACATTTCATTCATGTATTATACTATAATGATTAATAGAATATGCATAGTATCTTTCATATATAAATCATTTCATTCAATTAATGTACTATAAAGCTAAGTAGAATATTGCATTGTGTCATTCCTATATAAAGCATTTCATTCAATAATTACAACATGTCATTCAAGTATAATACTATAAGGAATAAAATAAAAACCAAGTACGAACAATCCAAACCGTAAGACGGAATTCGAAGTCCTAAAAAAACGTTATAGGCAAAATAGTATATTCAAGCAAAATAGTGTAATCAGCAAATGGACTGCTACCCGTGTACAAAATACACGACAAACAGTGGTAACAGGTGTCCGGAAGAGTAAGCTTACCCTGCCTGGCTAGCCACACCCGCCATAGCTGCATCCAAACTATTAGGCGAAATCTAGGTAAAATAGCGTGATTGGCCAATGAAATATCGGTATGCAAAATGCACGTGATGAACAATGTTAACGATGAAGTCGACAGACATTATCAGGGAGATAGTATAATATTATGTGTCAATTAAATATATCCAGAATAATAGATGAGAGAGACATATTATATTTACCAACTAAGTCAATATGTCGACCATAAAACTTTTTAAATGTTTTAATAAGATTAGTGCGCAAGTATCCTTGTAGTTGAAGCTTAGATGACAAATGCATCGATCTACTTAAAAAATCCGAATAAAATGAACAAGCTCTCGCGTAACGAATTAGCTGAGACACAAACACTCCATACGCTGGTGGTATTGGAATGTTACTACTCATAAATGGAAAGTTAACAATCGGAAAGTCAAAGTCATCACGTTTATCGTACAATTTAATACTCAGTTTATGGCAATTGTCAAAATCGAGACGCAGATCCAAGTAGGAAGCGTAATTGTCACTGTCAGTGGTATTTTTAATTTCGAGCACATCAGGATATATGAAATCTACATAATCACTAAATTTAGGATTATTAAGGGCTAAAACGTCATCGATATATCGATAAGTGAAATTAAAAAGTCTGACTGATCGTTTATTTGTTTTTACCAGCATCTGTATGTACTCAGCTTCGTAGGAATAGAGAAACAGATCAGCAAGCAAGGTGCACAGTTGGTGCCCATTGGGATGCCAACCACTTGCTGATATATTTCCCCTCCAAATTCAACAAAGATGTTATCACTGTGATACTTAACGAAATATGAAGAATTATAATTTACAACTAAATATTGATATCTAGCAGTCCCCGATTTAGACGAAAAGACACTGTGAATAATGTCTTTCAACCGGGCTTTTAATTTACTATGGGGAATTTTAGTGTACAAAGTAGAAAAGTCAAACGTTTGAATAGATGAAACTGAAGCAAGGGATCTAGATTGCAAACCATCAAGTAATTCATTGGAATTTTTTAATATCCACATTTGATTTATACCACTTCGAGAGTATACTTTGTCACAGGATTTTTGAATTTTTTAATATCCACATTTGATTTATACCACTTCGAGAGTATACTTTGTCACAGTAACATTCATATATAGAACATTTAATCCAATTAATATACTATATAGCTAAGTAGAATATTGCATGGTATCATTCCTATATAAAGCATTTCATTCAATTAATATACTATAAAGATAAATAGAATACGGCATAATATTATTCCTATACAAAACATGTCATTCAATTATTACAACATTATACTATAAAGATAATACTTCAAAACATTATTCCTATACAAAAACATTTCATTCAATTAATATACTATAAAGATCAATAGAATACTGCATTATATTATTCCTATACATAACATTCCATTCAATTAATATACTATAAAGATAAATAAAATACTGCATACTATTTTTCCTATACAAAATATTTAATTCAATTATTACAACATTTCATTCATGTATTATACTATAAAGATTTATAGAATATGCATAGTATCTTTCATATATAAATCATTTCATTCAATTAATGTACTATAAAGCTAAGTAGAATATTGCACCCTCTTTAACAGCTGTTAGTGTAGATGTTAATACCTTTGAAAGTGGTTTTGTGGAACAACGGGATGAACCTGCTATAAAACGTTGTTTGTAGGAATTTTTATGTAGTTTAGGTATCCAATATAACAAGGGCAAATCTGTATAGGTATCTCCACATGGAGTACCAAATGAAGTGAGTACAGATTTGTGATTTGATATAATTTCATCCTTACTAAGAGTAGATCGTTTATATGTAGCACTGTCGATTGGTTTCCCGAAATTAAGTTCTTCGAACAGACAGTCATAATAATATCGTTTACAAATAAACACTAGGTTATTGGACGCTTTGTCAGCTGGTACAATGACATCCTTGTCATGCAAGGCCTTGAGATTTTCCACAATGCTAACATCATTGAAAATAGACTTAGGCCTAGTGTCAACTGACAAACGTTGCATGTATATTCTTCGTTTAAGTAAACGACTAATAGACTTAGTCCAATCGGAGAGAGTATCCGAGATAACTTCTTCCTTCTTGGCCCATGATCTAGCGTAGTCCTCTACGGCATCCATAATAAGCTTGAAATTTTGATCCCATGAAAATGGTTGCGGTTCCCGGTATTTGGGTCCTTTGGACAAAATTTTACGAAGCTTATTATTCTGTACTATGTTCAAATTACCAGTGACCACATGTCCAGCTGGCGGGTAAAGGAAGGTCGACGTAGAGCAAGAACATGGCAAAGGGTTATCATAATATTATAGGTCTTTTGCATCGATGTTAGATAATGCGTTTCTGTAATCAAATATTTTGGATGGAATGGGTTTAGTATAAGTAAGAATATGCATAGAATCTTTCATATATAAAACATTTCATTCAATTAATATAATATAAAGCTAAGTAGAATATTGCATTTTATCATTCCTATATCAAGCATTTCACTCAATTAATACAACATTTCATTCAAGTATTATACTATTAAGATTAAAAGAATATGCATAGTATATTTCATATATAAAACTGTCATTCAATTAATATACTATTACATGTAAGCTAAGTAGAATACCGCATACTATTATTCCTATATAAAGCATTTCATTAAATTAATACAACATTTCATTCAAGTATTATACTATAAGGATTACTAGAATATGCATAGTATATTTCATATATAGAACATTTAATTCAATTAATATACTATAAAGCTCAGTAGAATATTGCATTGTATCATTCCTATATAAAGCATATCATTCAATTATTAATATTATACTATAAAAATAAATAGATTACTACATAATATTATTCTGTATACAACATTTCATCAATTTATAATACAATAAAGTATAAAGATACTATCAAAATTAATAGAATACTGCATAATATAATTCGTTTATAATTTTATTTATTTGATTATTATACTGTTAAGATCAGTAGAATACTGCATTATATTATTCTTATATACAGCATTTCAGTCAAGTATTATTATAGAATACTATAAGATTAAGTAGAATACTGCACAGTTTTATTCATATATAAGATCATTCTGTCAGTTATTATATTTGAGAGTTGAATACTGCATAATAGTATGCCTGTATAAAACATTTAAGTCCACTATCAGCATAATATACATAATAAACATAATGTTGTTATGACTATATAGTTGATTACTACATATTATTATATCATATGAAACATTTAATTCAATTGTTATACTATGAAATGAAGTTGAATACTGCATAGAAAATACTCTAATCAAATATTATACTAATTTTCATGTAATTATTAAACTTTAATCTCAGCCGATTATTGAAAACACTATGCCTATAAAACACATGTTTTTCAATTGATATCCAATTGTTATGCTTTTAAAAATAGGTTTAATACTGCATAGTATTATGTCTATATAAAACATTTCATTCAATTATTAAACTATATTTCATTCAATTATTATAAAGGTAAGTAGAATACTTGGTAGTGTAAGACATCTATGAAACATTTCAGTCAAGTGTTATGCTATATAGTCCGGGTAAAAATTGAGGTGCCACCCTGAGATGTATAAATTCTCATGTGGTTTTTCTAGACCAGTTTTTTATTTACTTTTCGGCCTGCCTTTGTATCAAATTCAGAAATTACAGCTAATCCAGAATTCTACTGCGCGGCTGGTTGCAAGGATGTCGCAACGATCGCGTATTCTATCACGCCTGTGCTACGTGAGCTCCATTGGCTCCCGGTCGAGAGCAGAATTGGCTTCAAAATTATGTGTATTATTTTCAGAGATCCGGAAGAGTCACTCGTAGTTCGGATGAGATCCGACTCGAACCACCCCCACGAGACAGGCACGCTATTTTACCGCATATGCAAAGCGCTCACTGACAGTCTGTAGGCCCAAACTGTGGAATGTTCTCCCTCGAGATCTTAGGGCAATCGATATTTACAATCAATTTAAGGCCGCTCTCAAAACGTTTCTTTTTAGGCAATACTACCTTTAAACTAATGATTGTATCTTTATGTATTCTTATTATGTATACTATTATATTTTTATTTTTATTGTGCTCTGTGATATATGTATAACTTGTAAAGCCTACTGAGATAATGTATGGAGTGGGCTCTAAATATATTAATGAAATAAGTACGGAAGCTCAAATACGAACTAGTTTTGTTTTTTTCGATTTCCTATTTCTATTTTTAATTTTTAATTTTGTAAAATAATTTTTAATTTTGTGAAATAATTTTTAATTTTAAACTTATAATTTTTAATTTTAAACTTATAATTTTTAATTTTAAACTTATAATTTTTAATTTTAAACTTATAATTTTTAATTTTAAATTTATAATTTTATATTTTGTATTTTAATTTCTATTTTGTAAAAAAAATTATAATTTTGTAAATTAATTTTTAATTTCAAACTTATAATTTTTAATTTTAAACTTATAATTTCATATTTTGTAAAGTACGGAAGCTCAAATACGAACTAATTTTGTTTTTTTCGATTTCCTATTTCTATTTTTAATTTTTAATTTTGTAAAATAATTTTTAATTTTGTGAAATAATTTTTAATTTTGTGAAATAATTTTTAATTTTGTGAAATAATTTTTAATTTTAAACTTATAATTTTTAATTCTAAACTTATAATTTTTAATTCTAAACTTATAATTTTTAATTTTAAATTTATATAATTTTATATTTTGTATTTTAATTTCTATTTTTATATTTTGTATTTTAATTTCTATTTTGTAAAAAAAATTATAATTTTGTAAATTCAAACTTATAATTTTTAATTTTAAACTTATAATTTCATATTTTGTATTTTAATTTCTATTTTGTAAAATAATTTATAATTTTGTTTTTCTCGAGCATTATGGCACGATCGTAGTGAACTGTCCTCAGCCACCTGGCATTATACCGTTACGTGAAACAATGTAACAATCATTGAACTTGCACTGATTTGAACTGACCTCAGCGACCTGTCGGCCATAACCTTCATAATTGACGGCCCAGGTTTAACTTAAATTATCACAAGGGAATTTCAAAGCTAATCTAATGCTTCGATACAATTTCTTATTGCCGACTTCATTTAGATGACAACGATCGTCACCAAAAATTTGATGTGGGCTATTAAAAATGCGTCTGTGTCGCCAAATAAAAAATATTGGTACCCACTTAACCTGAGCTAATTGAAGACGGGCACACGCCATACGGTGTGCTATGAGGGAAATTTTGCCCGGGCAGCGGCGCTACGGCCTACTCTTATATCGAATTCCAACTGCCAAGGGATCTTTGACGTGCACTCCCATGTGTACACGGGACTTCGGTTTTTCGTCCCATCTGAACGACTAGGCAGCTGTCCTTAATCTGGCCCTCGGGGAAAATCACGTCGGAAAATCGAGATTAACTATCTCGGCCAATGCAGGGATCGAACACTGGACCTTCAGGCTAGCGAACCAGCGCCTTATCCACTTAGCCACCGTGATTCCCCATATAAAAGTCAAAATTGCGTTCATGTAAATTTCTCCGATGTAAATATGATTGATAAGTGTCTCCGCCCTCCGTCTGAGAGAGAGAGAGAGAGCGAGAGAGAGAGAGAGAGGGGGAGGGGGTTAACGTCCACTCGGAACACACATAGGTCATTTTGGGGCTAACATATGGTTTGATTTTATTTCAATAATTCGCTTGCGCGCAGGGGTATTTAGCAGTGGGAGGAAACCAGAGGACCCGGAGAATACTCTATTCCTTGTTACATACAACCGGGGATTCGAAACCACGCCAGGCGACAGATTGGCAGGCTTTATGATACGGCACAAACGTGCTAACCATGTACAAGAATGATGTGATGTGTTGTCTTTGGTTTCTTGAAATTTTGATTATTTAGTGCATATTTTAATATAAAAACTAGGTACCATCCATTTACATTGTGTCTGCAAGCTGGTTGGAAGAGCCCATTTTAATACATACATGTACAATATAGACCACCCTATACATAATCGTGCTGTCAACGTAGGTCAAAGGTGATGAAAACTAATGTAGCGTTCCCGGAACTGATAAGGATGTAAAGAAAACATAAATGTAAGATAGGGTGTGTGTATAAGATTTTTTTACAAAATGAACTATTAATCTACAAAATTAAAAATTATTGTACAAAATAGAAAATAAAAAAAACAAAATTAAAATTATTTTTACAAAATTAAAATTATTTTTACAAAATTAAAATTATTTTTACAAAATTAAAATTATTTTTACAAAATTAAAATTATTTTTACAAAATTAAAATTATTTTTACAAAATTAAAATTATTTTTACAAAATTAAAATTATTTTTACAAAATTAAAATTATTTTTACAAAATTAAAATTATTTTTACAAAATTAAAATTATTTTCACAAAATTAAAATTATTTTTACAAAATAGAAAATAAAAAAAAACAAAATTAGTTCGTATTTGAGCTTCCGTAATAAAGAGATAAATAAATTGTAACGGTTTACGAATTGATCTCGGCTGTAAATTATGGCTTGCCGTAAATTATTGTACATCTTAAAAGTTTTTATTAACTAAAACTAATCCACGAAATACTTGTTATTTCGATTCCTAGATTTGAAATGTAATTTCAATGCACATTTTAAAAAATGGGCCATTTGAAAATGTTAAAGTGCAACGCCCTTTTTTGGATAAGGCCTATTTAACTCAACATGATTTATTTTTTCTCCCCAAAATAAATATCATTGTCTTCTGGAGCCCGTGTGGCGTGTGTTTCTCTTATTGATGTTATGTTAATTAAGTTAGCATTCAGTAAAATATAAAATATTAATTTAAGTTGGTGGTTTTCAAAGTCAAAATACTCTGATTGCTTGCTATATTATTTATAGCTTTAATATGAAAATAACATAACATATGAATCTAAATTTATTTTATTCAGTACGTAGACCTATTATAGAATGTAAAAAGAACATAGTGGGCAGAGCTTACTATTTAAAGTTTACTCCTTAAAAAATCACAACTACACATAATTCTAAAATTACCAAAATACTGTTATGCTATTCAAAATCGCATTTCCTCTTTTACTGGTAGGCCTTAAACCAACTTTTTTATTAATATTTTGTCTGAAAATTTGGCAAAACAAACTAGGACATTTTGAGACTAACATTTGTTTTTAATTTTATTACAATAATTCGCTTGCGCGTGGGGGTCTTTAGCAGTGGGCGGAAACCGGGGGCATTGCGAGGAACACTATCAATTTTCAACTTTCTACGACTTTCCAGTCAGGCGCTATCCTGCATTGCTCAGACCCCTGTGAACGCGTTTTTTTGGGTTTTTTTTCAAATTTTATGGGAAGTATTGAGGTCATGAGGGAATGTCATCGGATGACCACTATCGATATTCAACATTCTGTGACTTTCCGTCCAGGAATTATCCACCTTCTGAAGGCTATATACTTGTCTGGACAAGTTTATCAACACAACAGAGATTAGATTTCTTCAATGATCTTAGATCCTTATCATATTTGCTTAGCATCCAAGTTTTCCTTTTTGGATAAGCTGCAGATGAGCCAAAGCTGCTGTGTGGATTATTCCCACATTTGCGTGGCTATCTGCCAAGGGATCTTTTATGTCCACGCCAATGTGAACACGGGACCTCTGTTTTTCGTACCATTTGAAAGACTAGACAGCTGTCCTTGTCAGGCCCTCCGCTCTGCATCACTGGCGAGGGGAAACCACGCCGGAATATCGAAATAAACTTTCTCGGCCAATGCAGGGATCGAACACCCGACCTCCAAGATAGCAAGCCAGCGCCTTACCCACTTAGCCTAGGTAGTTGTTCTTGTTTGAGATTCTTGCTAGTATTTTTTTCTAAGATTTAGTATGCTATTTTTATACGTCCATCCGTTCGTCCACAATTGTTTGTGGTGTGGACTCAATTCTTGTCCGATTTTGACGAAACTTGAAATATAGATTTATCCCTAAAAGATCTAGGCTGCTTACGATATTGGCATGTATCGGATAAAAACTGCATGGATTATGGCCCCTGATTGTACGAAAAATCACATTTTTAGTTTGTGGACCCTATAGAGGTCACAATTTTGAACCGAATTTGATGAAACTTGACATGCATGTTTATAACACAAAGATCTTTGTTCCTTATGATATTTGCGCCTATCGGAACCTAATTTCCTGAATTATGGCCCCCGATTGTCCGAATAATCACCTATTTTAGCTTGTGGTCCCTCTGGAGGTAACAATTATTATTGGTTTCGAAAAACCGTTTAATATATCATCGTTACACCCTAGGAATGGTTGATTTCAAATTTCAAAAACATCGGAGCTAAATTGCCATAAAAAATGGCCGCCGTTTGTTCGCGAATACTGTTAAAAAATTGTATATCAAGGTTGTGAACCCTGTAGGGGTTAAAATTTTAATTCAATCTTGATGAAACTTGAAATGCATGGTTATAACCCAAAGATCTTGATTCCTTTTGATATTTGCGCATATCGGATCTGACTTCCTGAATTATGGCCCCTGATTATACGCAAAATCGTCTTTGTTTAGTTTGTGGTCCTCTATAGGTCACAATTATTATCCGATTTAAAAAATCGTTTGATCATATCACCATTACATCCTAAGGAAGGTTGAGTTCAAATTTCCGGAAAAACGGACCAAACTTGCCATACAAAATGGTCGCCGTTTGAACGCAAATACTGTTAAAAAATGGTATATCAAGGTTTTGGACCCTGTAGAGGTTACAATTTTAATTCGATTTTGATGAAACTTGAAATGCATGGGTTCGAAGGAATTATTAGTGAACAGAAATTTAGCCGTGTGTCTTTTATCACGGCAATTCTATATACCGGAAAACACCGGAAAACATCATTTCATACTGAATACCGGAATACACCGGAAAACCACTAAATACCGGAAAACACACTAAATATCGGAAAACACCCTTAATATATGTCGTGGTGTCGTGATGTCGAGTTATCTGCCATATTCCTCCCAATACTATAATTATATACCCTGATCCTTGGGTTGGTCAAGAAACTTCCCCTAAATTTTGCAGTGTGGTTTCTCTCTGTCGGTAGTATAGGACAAAGGGTATGTCAAAATACAGTGTCTAGGGTTAGGGTTAGGGTTAGGGTAAGGTTTAGGGTTAGAGTTAGGGGTTAGGGTGATGGGAACGGGTTAGGTTTAAGAATTTAAGGAGGGGTTAAATCTCCACATAAGCACTGGCCTAGGGTGATGAAAAATTAAGTCGTGATATTTCCGAGTTTTATTGAAAATACATACAATCCATTATGTTTATATACATAGATAATAAAACAGTTTGTGGTGCTGGTGGTGATCATGGTCTTACTTGGACGGTGCTTATGGTGTTCTGGTTTTTGTTCCTGAAAAGAAAGGAATAAAGTGGGGGGGGGGGGTGAGCCCCATTAGTGTGTATCATAATGAGAATTGGATTTTGGATTAGGATGGAGACTGGCCTTATTTAATCTTATTTACTATGCACTAGGATGTCGTTCAGATTTTTATTTTTAGAATATGCAACTATAAGTTTTTGTGTGAAGATTTTCGGGTGATTTTCTTGGAGATCAGTATAGTGTTTTCTGATGATTTTGGATGCGCGTGCAGCTGTTGCACTATATGGAACTACAAAAGGGGCTATTGCGCTAGCCGTATGAATATTCAAACCTAAGGGGGGTTGTTGTTTTTAATTTTTCAATCCAGAATTTTTCTCGTGTAAGCCTAAACGTCTTAATTTCTTCTGTAGTTCGAGATGGCTCTTAGCCTGTTCTATCGGCGTGACATTTAGATCAGAGAGGTCATGATTTGGTTGGTTAAAGTGATTTGAGACCGGTTTTATCTTTTTGAGTGACTAAGTCTGACCATTAATTCTTTCCCGAAGTGCATCTTGGGTCTCTCCTACATATTGCATGTCACATTGTCTGCATGAAATTAGATATATTATGTTTGAACTACTGCATGAAAGTTGGTCTAATATTGGGAATTTTGTGCCTAATATTTTGTTATGGAAGTGGTCGGAGACATTTATGATTTTGCATGTTTGACATCTTGGGTGGCCACAAGTTTTGGTTTTGACTGCTGATTGCATATTATTTGTTTCTTTGGCTTCAAGTTCAGCTAGAGTGTTGTTTTTTTATACGTCGGAGATATCGTTTATATCCCCTTTCCCTTAGTTTGCTAAATACCAATGTACACGCTGACTCAAAGACGGTCTTCTGGGTACATATCCTATGAAATCGGAGAATCTGAGATTTTATAATGCCAGAGAAAGTATGTTTTGGGTGAAAGGAGCTTTTGAACAATAATTAGTGTGTGTCGGTTTTTTTGAAAAATACTTTAGTTTCCAATTGGCCTGAAAATGTGGTGTTGCTACTTTTAAAGACGGTAGTATCAAAGAAATCTATGCTATTATGGCTTACATTTGCGGTTAACTTAACAGATGGATGATGATTGTTCAAAATGTTGAAAAATGCCCAAAATTCGTCTAACGTGTACGTCCAGACTATGAAAACGTCATCTAGAAATCGTCCATAGAAATCTGGTTTTAATGGGCATAGTGGCAGAACTTCCCTTTCCCACTCCGCCATGAAGAGATTTGCATAACTAGGGGCAAATCGTTTTCCCATGGCAGTTCCGGAAGACTGGAGGTATACTTAATCGTTGAATGTGAAATCATTTCTCCTCAGACAAATGTCGAGTAATTTGGGGATATCTTGGTCCGGTCTGGAAGTTTGTGGGTTTCTAAGAAATGCTTTCCTAACTGCTTCAACTCCTGTGGTATTGTCGATGTTCGTGTACATGCTCTGTACGTCAATAGATATTAAAATGGTGTGCTCAGGTACTCTTAACTGTTTGATTTTGTGAATGAAATCGTTAGTGTCTTTAAGTTAGGATGGGTGTTGGCAAGCTAGGGGCAATAAGAAATGGTCTATATATTGTGATACATTATATGATTCACTGCCACAGTCCGATATTATTGGACGTCCCTTTGGTAATTTATTAGGTATAAACCATTCCGTTTCTGGATTTTTATGTATTTTTGGTAGCGTATAGAGATGTCGTTGCCGACAGTCAGATTTAGCGGATAGATAATCATATTGCTTTGCTGTTATGTATTCCTTGTCTTGTAATTCATGTAAGATGTTGTTTATTAAGGTTGCAGTGTCCTTAAAGATGGGTTGGTCTAATTTAGTGTAATGTTTAGGATTATTTAATTGTTTTTCTGCCTCAGAGACATAGTCTGCGCGATTCATTATGACACAACAAGAGCCTTTGTCGCTCTTCTTTATTATTATATTTTTGTCTTTTTTGAGTGTGTTTAATGCTGTTTTTGTTGCTCGATTGATATTTGGTTTCTGTGATTGTGGTTGAATGTATGTTATTTCTGTGCTCATTTCGTCGAAAGTTTTTAAGATGGTTGGCGATAAAGATTTTTTAGGTGGTTTCCATGTGGATTTTTACCTCTGCCGGGTTTGTTCCTAAAAAGATAAGTTAGCGATAGGGCTCTTTGGAAGCGATCGGTTGCCTGTGTGATGGGGTCTATGGATGTTATTGTAGGGGTGGGGATGAATTTAAGGCCTCTGTCAAGAATGTTCATTTCTAGGGGGCTGAGAAGTCTGTCGCCCAGATTGACAACTGTCTGCCCTAAAGACGGCTTCTCATTCCTTTTCCCTAAACCTAGTTTACATTTCTCATCCAGCAGTTGATGATCTCATTGGCCGTGTCCGGGCTCCAGTGGATTGCGTCGTTACCTTTCAGTTCAATTTTACCCTTGAAGTTTGGTAGTGTGGTGGCGTTTGGTGAAGGTGTAGTGGAGATCAATTGGTTGTAGCTGGTGGGGTTTTGGTAGGCGATCGGGTGTTCTTGTCGGAGTCGGGAAGAAGTGGGATCTGTGTGGTGAAGAGCTTGATTGTTGGGAAAGCTGCTCTGGTCACCTTGAGTAGATCTAGCATCTGCTCGTGTATCCTTGGTCCACTTTCCTCCCTGTTGTTGAGCCCGACATGAATCACTAACTCTTCTGGTGCAGGTCCCATGAAGTTCTGTAGAATCTGTTTGATATGGCTGATCTTGGCTCCAGAATAGCTATGGATCTCCCAATCCCCGAGAAAGGATACAATCCTAGACAGGTTAGAGGATCCAATAACCAGGGTCTTTGCCTTGACTGCCGGTAGGTACCATAGATCCTTCTCGTCTTTACCTTTGTAGCTGTGGGGTCTCTTTAGGGATAGGTTGAGTGAGCGTCTACATCTGGTGGAAGATCTGGTGGCGTTTCTAGGGTTAGAATTAATGGGCGATCTAGGGGACAGGCAGTTGACAAGCGCGTTTAGTGGCGATATAGATCCCGTGGGAGTAGGTGAGCCAGACACAACCCGGGGCGAACTGGTTGATCTAGCTGCACGCTTCGAGGGAGTGTTAATGCATGTACCTTCTCCGGGGGATAATTTTCCATTGTTTGGTGTGTTTCGTGTTGGTGTGTCCCGAAGAAGGTTGTGTGTGATGTGCATTGGTGATAGGGGAGGGTGTGTAACAGTTGTAGAGACCGTGGATAGGAGACGATGGGACTCTGTCTTCACACTATCCTGAAGTCGCTTGCCGTAGGACTTCTTGGCCCATGCTAGGGCGTGGCTAGATTAATCTTGTACAACATCTTTGGTAAACTGACGTGACTTCAAGTACTCTAGTTTCTCCGCTAGCATGGCTCGGTAGTGTGTCGACAAGGATGAGGCGACGTCCTTGGCCCATTTCATGTTCAATGCCTCAATGGTAGTGGCTATGGTGGGCGTCTTTATGGCCGGCCTTACGAACTTATTCAGGTCTTGAATCTTCCAAGTGAAACTTCTGGTGGGTGTCCCATTCTCCTGAATCTCCATAATGGTCAAGTGGTGGAGGCATTGCAGGACCTGGAAGAAGGCTTTCACGATGCCTGCATTCTCTGAGGGTGGTTGGCGCTGGTTTGGTTGGCGGTTTGGTTGGCGCTGGTTTGGTTGGCGCTGGTTTGTTGTCGACTTGTGTGGGCGCTGGAGGTGGAAACCTGGTGGTGCTTGGTGAAATCCAGGTGGTGGTTGGTGAAATCCAGGTGGTGGTCGGTGGAAGCCTGGTGGTGGTCGGTGGAAGCTTGGTGGTGGTCGGTGGAAGCCTGGTGGTGGCTGGAATCTGTTACGGAGCTGTGGCCATTCCATTGGTTGATGAGTGGGCGTTGGAAGGAGAGGACGTCTGGTGTGGGACCTATCCATGGGTGGTGGTGTTAAAGGGGGGGGGACTGTTTGTGTGCAAATTGGACAAGATAAAAAAAGCTGTTTAGACGGGTACAGTAGGGATCGAAAAACAAGGAGGTGGGGCGGAATGTATACTTATTTGGAATGTTTTGCAGTATATGTGTTGTATGAAACAGCGAATGCGAGACAAAAAGTATATGTGCAAAGTTAGATCTTCGAGATATGTGAACAATTGAATGGAATAATTATTAAACAACTTTCGAATCGAGCTTGTGCTCAAGCGTGTACTGATTTCACAATGTTACTGATAATGTGACGTAATGCAACTAGAATATGGGACTGTGGTATATGTTGTATGATACAGTGAGTGTAAGACTAAAAGTATATGAGACGAAGTTAGATGTTCGGGATATGTGAGCAAATGAATAGAATTACTATTAAATAACGTTCCAATAAGGCTTGTGCTCAAGCGTGTACTGATTTCATAAAACGACTGGTAACTAAATATATATAACACAAGTATGAAACAAATAAATAGTATAAAATGGTGTTTTTCGGTTGTTTTCCGGTGTTTTCCGGTGTTTCCGGTATATAATATGGCCCCTGTTATCACTCGCCGCTTCAGTCAGTTATATAGAGCAGTCGCTCGTGTTTTCCTTTTCGCTACGTCACTGCTGATTCGGGTAGCGTGTGTTACTAAGATATCGTAGCAATGCTCTCTGCGTTAAAAGTATATTTGGAATGTGTTTAACCCGCTCTATCACATATGTGATAATGACTGCCACCAATATTGTCTTTTAACATTTAAACGTGAATGCTATTATAAGACGGCTGCATTTTATATTGCAGGATAATATGTATGCAAGGGATTATGCTCAGAAATTGCAATCTGAAGATATAACGAATATTATAGATAAGGTAAATGATATACTGGTAGATGTATTCAACATATTAATTAATCATTGAATTATTATAGAAAATCTTGCAGATGAATAAAACAGTGATTTATTTTTGTATTACCAGGGGATGTCTGTATTAGGTGTTACTTAATTTTATATAAATTCACATCTTGACCTTTGTTACGCACACATTGAAATGTGGTTGTATATTGTCGTCGCCCCCGACCGTCGGTCCGGAATCGTGGACTCTCTAGAGGCTAAAGCTTACATCCGATTGACTTTAAATCTATACACAGTGTTTAAGGCCTCTAAAAAAATAAATATTCATTTTTGGTGGTCTACCTATTATTTGTTAATATAAAACCGTCAGTATAGCCATTATGCAGACACATACATATATACAGCCATTAGGCAGACCCGTACATATATATAGCAATTATAGGCAGACATGTACATATATTTAGCCATTAGGCAGACACGTACATATATATAGCCATTAGGCAGACACGTTCATAATATATAGCCATGAAGCAAACAAGTACATATATATAGTCATTAGGCAGACTGTATACTCCCTGGACATGCTTGTATTTATACACGTACTTAAAACACAGATGTGACATCACTCGTTCATGTTGGCGTACCATTATTTCAAATAATTTTCGAGCAACTTGCCAATCGTACATTATTTATACTAGATGCAATATTGGACTCACGTGAGGTATTTCATTGAAAGGCACGTACGTGTGAGATAGTGTCTGTATTTTAATATAACCATTATGTATACCGGTGTCTATAACATGACCATTAGGTAAAACAACATGTCTATCTCGGTAACATGCATAATGAGTACTATTGATCTCTGGGTGCTTAATATCTGGCCTATGTATCACTATATCCATGAGGCCACCAAAAATGTGATCACTATTCAAGGAAACTCATGAGAAATATATGTGTTGTCAGTAGTGGCTTAAACCCGTCAGTATTCCTATAAATCCGCGTTTCTCAACCTGGGGGAATGGCTAGCGTCCAGGGGTTGAATGACCACACTCCCAGTAACTTCAAAAATGGGCATGCAAGGGTCGTGGAGTCCTATGAGAGGTGAAGTTCCATTTCAAGATTTCAGTTGTTAACATGTTCGCTGGCTATTCCAGTCTTATGCCGTTCGTTACAACATACTTTTGTAAATCTGTATTTGCAACGCTGGTTGTGAAAAAGATTAAATAGCGGAACAGACTGAATGTCCGAAATGACATGAGGTTAGCACTCTCAAACACTGTCCCGAGAGTAAAAAAATCGTTTGTGACAATCACCAGGAGCAAATTTTGCACTGAACTGGAAACAACGTATTTTCATTAAAATATAAATTTGGTGATTATTAAATCTCAACTTCGATCCGTATTCATTAAATGTCAATGTGGTCAGAGGGTGCAGGCCCTTGCAAGGACCGCGGTTCATGTCGGGTGGCATCTATAGAAAAGGGACATTTTCAAGTTCCTCTGAAACGCCTGAAAGAGTGCCCGAAATGGTTGGAAATCACGTTTCGGGGCTCCAATTTCTTTTTTAAAAATATGGGGAGGGGGGAGAGCACTCCCAGACCCTCCTCGACCGGATTCGCCGACCACGATTCCACAGTCAGTAACCTCCTCAAAACTCTGGGGGTAAATGGGTTGGTTGAGAATTCATTTAGGGGTGAGCGGTGAGAAAAGGTTGAGAAACGTGGCTATAAATGGTCACTAATAACACTAAGAAGTAGCTATCGTGTGTTTTGTACGTATAGATAGGGTGATGAAAACAACCAGTCTGGTGTGATTTGTACAAAACTCGGTAAAATTCTAATTATGGCAAGATATCTAATAGAAAGAGGTTAAACCCTGCAGTTACGGTGTGTTAATTAACTGCGGTGAGAAATTGACTAAGGGTGATTTAATTATCGCTAGGAGTGAAAATCTGTACGACAGTGTGTTTTCTGTTCTGGGTGTGTTAATTAACGGACAGGTTAAAAACGACTGACAAGGTGTGTATTCTATGTTTGGTGAGCTTTCTCGAAGCCGTGTTATAACTGCAACAAAGGTGATTTATCTTGGGCCAACAGTCTTTATCTGACGCATAGGTGTTAAATCTCAACTTGGAAAGGAAATCTTTTTTTAACCGTGCGATATTCTCGTTCGACCGTGTGTTTTGCGAAAGTCGGTCTTTGTATAAGGTAGGTCTTTAAACACAGAGTAAGGCGTAGACTTCTTATAGATGATCAACGTTCCTTCTGTGCGTCTTTTATATTAAAGAATGGTCCAGGTCTATACTGCGTTCCATAATTGTGCGTGAGTTACATTTAAATAGGGACCATAATTTGCCGTACGCAAGAAGGCGAACACATAAAATATCAAAAAAATATCGAGACTCCTGGACTAACTTATGTCCGGACCATATTTCTTTCTTCCTAATATTTTATTATTTATGTGTCGTTAATTAATACACCGTACGCAACCTGCAACTAATTTGCAATTTATTGGATGCATAGTAAATGTTGATCGTCTTTCTGTGCGGTTTTCTGTATTTATTGATCATTTGCGCCTGATATTTTCAAGATCTTGGTTCCCGCTATGCCGTACACATGGGCGTGTAAATGATTAAAGTTTTCTTCGAAAGATCACAAAGAATGTGCAAAGGATGCGGGCCGCGCTAAATGGCAGGCCTTACCGTATGCGTCTATCTATTCTTGTTATTACGTCCCGCTTTTACTCCCGCCTTCATTAACCAAGTAGACGCAGACATGCTCTTATCCATCTGTTTTGAAAGCACAATTATAAACAAAAAATCTCGGAATTAATGAAAACTTTTAAGTTTCGTCGTCGTTATATTTTATAAATGTATTTCTTACTTGGGTCGTAAAAAGCGTTATCCAAGGAAATAGAATTGCATCACTATATAACAATAGATAAAGCACATATCAAATAACACTAATCAGGTTTAATAATAGGGACTCATATCCGCCTCCAACATGTGGTGCTTTGATTCCGTCACTCTTTGTGTAACAAGCTTGTCTTTGCGTCTCATAGAAAGCATGCTTTTCACACGAAATTGCTCTTTTGAGACACTGTTCTCAAATCTCAGACATAAAGGCGACACTAATACTGTGGTCTATCTATTGCTAGTCTTATTGCAATGACATAACTGAATGTTTTACTTTTCTATCATCTCAATTGAATAAAGCTAGATATGTTATTTAACATGACAATGATGTGTATACAATTTATTTTGTTTCTCGGGAAATTTCGGGTGGTAGGCCTACCTCAAATAAACAAACCACATAGCCCAAGCCATTATATTATAATCAGAGAATTGTTCAATTTAAACACACAAGCAAAATAGACAAAGACAAACATACAAGCAATACCATTATATATTGTAATATTCAAAAGCTATATATTATGACAATATTATTGTAATGTGTCAGTGCATAGCCTTCATGCAGAATATTAGGTTAAATAAGCTTTTAATCAAGTCTATTTAGCATCGTGTAGAATAGTACCTTGTGTCTAGTAAATCGAGTCAATTGCTCAGAAACCAAGCGGGTGTTATTGTTGAGAACGAACATGTGCGAAAGTGACTGACAGCGTGCTGTTTTCTACCGCAAACACGCTAAGATTATCTATGTATATGCCGTCATAATTAAATTGTAACGTCTAAATTATCTGCTTTATTTATTTATTCTTTAATTGGCAGTTGGTTCATGGGTCGAAGCATTGACTTCTATACGTATTGGCTCTGCTCCAATAATGACCGTCAGTTCTTTTCGAAGAGAATTCATTAACCTGTGGCTTCATACAGCCTTTTATATATTATACAAACATGTCGGATATTATTATTTCAAATTGTCCTATCACCATCGATTTGAAATGCAAGAAAGGGTTAAATAGCGACGATTCTCGGGTGAGAAGGCTGTCCACCATTTGCTACATATATTATGATTTAAACAATATTTGATTCAAGTAGGGCCTACATAAAGAATATTTACAATTACAACACACTACTTCACTTGTAATGGATTAGAAAACTAGCCGATGAGTTTATTGTATATCAAAATCGAGTATAATTGTGAGCATATCTTACAAATAATATCAAAATTTATATCCTGTCTGGGTTTTCGATTCCAATACCTTCACGGCACCTGAAAGCAACAAGAGTGATTATAAAGGTTAAAAATATACGATGAAATACTAACTATTATATTATATCACGTCGTAATGATTTTTTTTTCTACAGTAATTTCAAAACAAGGCGTTGTCACAGAGTAAGTGGTGTCGTATTGGATATACATGTATGCGAAAATGTGATGTCTTTGGTTGTTTTCCTTTTCGATTTGTTAAATTATAAAACGTATTTCCATGTCATATTACTACACCTACTGTCATCAAAGTAGGAATTTGCGCTTCACTGAACACCAACTTGGATCAGCGTTGACCTAGATGTTATATAACAACTGTAAAATTTACTGCCAATTGCCAGACTTTATTGGGGGTAATTAAATTAATTTGATCACCGCAGCTCAACAATTGTAGTGAATGTGTATTATAACCTGCTGCCTGTTTCACTATTTTATCTTTTGTTAAGATTTTGAAAAAAATGGCACAGATACACCTAATTTATCATAATTTTCTTGAATGAACAATGGTTTATTAAGATTCGAAATATGACTGTAAATTAATATTAGGCCTATATAGAATAGATGTGATATGTGTCCTATTTCAAAACCATAATTTGTCAAGTGAGCAATTAATTACATCAAAGGTGTATAAGAAATTGTTGTTCTGAACTAGTTTTCTTTATCAAATATATTAATTAAGCTGTTGAAGACTTTTATATGACGTGGGACTCAATTTAGCAAACTTCGTGACCGGAAATATTGCAAATAAAGCCATTTAAGTTTAAAACCATGACTTTAAAATAAATACATGTATAGTGAAATTGTTGTTGCAGAAACCTGTCCCTATAAAGACAGTACCGGTAGTCTAATTAACATATCTCTAACAAAGAAATCATGCTATAACACTATTCTAAATCCGTATCCATTTTTAAGATCTGTTTTTTGTCAAATATTTAGATTTCCAAATGTAAACAGAATTAACAATAAAAACAAAATGTTTCCAAATAAAGCGACCGAAATAACAAAAGAAATTTTAACGTCGTTTTAAACTGGAAACTCATTTCCAATGGTGATTGCATGCTTTTATAACTAGAACAAGTTGGCGAGCCCTTGCCCTCAATCTGTCATCACGTATATAAATTACATGATAAAGATTGGATCCATTTAGTTCATTCGTACCTCACTTTGTACCACAAATTGATTCGTACCTTTTCATATGTTGATGGATATATACAATTCTGATATATTCAACATATAATACTATAAGAAACGTGTGTTTATGTTATTTAATTTTAACATATCTGAATAAATAAGTATAATTCTGCAGTTGCAATTGGGTAGGCTATATTTACAAATGATCAAAAGGCTCGGACATAATTATTTACAGCAATTTATGTAGTACTTCGTGACCCTTTTTATGTAATTAGACATCGATAATAATGTACACGGATCGCTAGAATTTGACAGATAAAGGAAGTTACAACGACTGATATTTACCAATTGTACAAATTCAAAACAAACGTCTCTGATGTTCTTTGTTTCTTTACTTTCAAACATAAAATTAAATAAATCTTCATCACATTGATGGACATAATGGAAACGTAGTTTGATTTCGTCTATGCAAATTCACACATGTTGGTAATAGATTTAACCTAAATTTTGTAATATTTCTTCTGTGTTTTAATTGAATGTTCGACCATAAATAAGATTCCTGAACTAGATTTATTTTGAATTTGCCATAATCTATTAAACTTCGCTTTCTGATAATTTAGCTGACAATTCTTGTAAGTTTATATCTGATAATCGTAACTTAATTTGACTTATAAACATGTTAAAGCTGCCGATCATTTCAGTTTCAAAAACATAACCAAATCCTAAGGAATATAACATAATTCTGACTTTTGTAACCCAACTAACCCTGTCGGCTTTGTCTAATTGTTTTAACATAATAAATACTTGTTTAGGATAACGATTTGTGGGCATACGCAATAGTTTACACCAATATTTATAACACACATAGTATAATGTATGCTTAAACCGTGTCTTCCACATTCCCCTAGTGTTCCAGCATTTGAGGAACTCTTATGAATTCCTAAAATGAACTTGCAAAAGTTGTTGTGTACTTCTTCAATTTCGTGCCGATATTGAAAACCCCACAACTCGGCTCCATAGATGAGGACAGGTTTTATAACATGATCAAATATCTTAAAAGACAGGTTGATATCAAAATATTCCGTCTTTCTAATTGTCCCCCGCCTTTCGAAGAAAGCAGGGGACTATTAAAATGGGTTTGTCCGTCCGTCTGTCTGTCCGTCCGTCTGTCTGTCTGTCCGTCTGTCACACTTTTTGGGACACAATAACTCTCTTTCTAATTGAGCTAGAATATTCACACTTGGTGTAGGTGTTTATTAGGTCATTACCTTGATCGAGTTCGAAGATGAGCATTTTCCGCTTAGGGTAAGCAGAGATAAGCAATTTGATTGGTTGATGCTTTGGGACGCAATAACTTTAGTTGTAATTAAGTGAGAGTGATGAAAATTGGTATATAGTTTCATTTCATCAATACCTTGACTAAGTTCAATAATGAACATTTTCTGCTGAGGGTAAGCAGAGCGATAAGCAATTTGTTAGGACTTTGGAACACAATAATTCTCCTTCTAATTAAGGTAGAATGTTCGAACTAGGTGTAGGCGTTCATTAGGTGAATGCCTTGATGGAGTTCGACGATGAACATTGTCCGATTCTATCTGATAGAGAGTGATAAAACTTAGTGTATAGTTTGATTGCTCAATACTTTTGACAAAAATAAATATGCGATTAATTAATATGTGTCATCTATTTATTTTGGGATTTCGGCGGGGGACATCAGCCTCTCTGTTGGCTTGTTAAACTTCTTATAGGTATCAAGGCCTTCTCAGCTTTAATTGATAAGTTAGTAATGTTCTTATTCCAGTTCAATCTGGAAAAAAATATCAGGCCTAGATAATTATAATAAGTTACAGTTTCTATTTGTTGGTTATTCAAGAACCATTTCTCATTTTTCTTTATTACACCACCATTTCTAAAAACAATTATTTTGGTTTTATCTGGATTTACTTTAAGATTAAACTTTGAACAAAATTTCTCTAACAAATTAATTTTATATTGTAAATCTCCGACTGAATCAGAGAGCAATGACACGTCATCAGCATATAATAACGAAGCAATTTCTGGTGCTTCTGGAATGGTAAATATACCCCTGTAGTTTGAAGAATTTAGCATCTCAACAAGATTGTTAACATAAAAACAAAATAACAATGGGCTTAAAATACATCCCTGCCTAACACCGGAATCACAGTTAAACGATCGTGTTACATAAGAATCTAAGTTTTACACAGGAGGTAACAGATTTATACATAGAAGTTAATGTAGAATACATTTTCCCATGGAGACCCTTATTTATTAATACAGATAGCAATTTAATTCTGCTTAAACAATCATATGCCTTACTAAAATCAACATACAATACAAATAGCCTCCCTTTGGATTTGGATAGGTATTTTTGTACTGGACCTTGAAGAGTAAACGCATGATCAATTGTAGACCGACCTTTGCGATATCCAGCCTGGGCTTCGTCAATTTTACCCTGTGATTCTGACCAACTTTTAAGCCTCGAGTTTAGTACTGAAGTATATAGTTTACCAATGCTATCTAACAACGTAATTCCTCTGTAATTATTCGATTCAGATTTAGAACCTTTTTTGTACAATTGAGTTATCAGTGCTATGGACCATGAAGTCGGAAAATACCCAGCGTCAAAGATATTGTTAAATAACAAGGTAAGAATGGGTATGAACTGTTCGGAGCAGGCTTTTATGAATTCGATAACAAACCCATCAGGACCAGGGGAGGTGCCTGATTTGGCCCCTTTAAGACATTTACTAACTTCCATGTTCCGAAATGACACAATTCAATAATAGGTCGCTTACACATGTTTGATCATTACACATATTCTCAAATGATTCCACGACGTGGGAAGCTTCATGCGAAAACGAATCATCAACTACATCGACTAAAGGGTTGAGTAAATTTCCGAAATAGTTAGCCCATTGTGCCGGGGAAATATCACGATTAATGATATCCCTTGGTTTCCAACTTTTAAGTGTTTTCCAAAATTTATTTGGGTCAGATAATTTCTGAAGAAGTTGATCATTGCGATCTTTTTCGAATAAGGCTTTCTTACTGTTACAGAGATTTTTGAATTTATTTTTCTCATCTTTATAAACAGAAAGGTGCTACTTGTTGATACAAGTTTCTTCTTGATACCACTTGGATAGTTGACAATCACCTGTTAATAAAAAAAAAATTTTAATGAAACAAATTGTATACAAAAATGGAAAAAAATGTAACCTTTTTCGGGGTAATTGAGAATATCAAAAACTATTTAATGCCAGAATTATAAGTATTTAATTTCAGTCTGTGGCAAAGAAACACCATAAGCGTTTAAACAAAATTCTACATGTCTGTCAGGAGTGATGAACGAAAAAATAGAATTAATCTTTCTAATTCTGTGCTCCTACCTGAGGGTATTAGTAATTTAAAATATCTGGAGTATTGTTTGGGCACTTTATATACTACCTTTACATAAAGATAAAATCAATATTGATAAAAACGTACCACTTATTCTGTCTTGCTTTGTTTAATAAAGGAACAGTAACATTCTTTGTAAAGGAATGATAAATAAAACCAACAACATGCATTTAAACCTGAAACACATAAAAATAACTGAACTAAAACAATGTCTTAAACAATACCATGCATGAACAATTTAGCCTGAGAAGAATTTCAGAAGGCTTGCTAAAATCCAAATCTGTTGACAGTTTATATAATTTTTCCAGCATAAAATAATCTGCAATCTGATTTGCGATTCTGGTAGGGCAATTCTCGTTTGTCAAAGCACCATGTATTCCGAAGACAGAAAACAGTTTAAATTATCCATTTTAATTATTAAATCACAGGTGTTCCGATCCAGTCAATTTATAAGCCATACATTGTCTATTGGTTTGATTATATTCTTATAATGTAAATAAATGTCTAAATAATAATGTACATGTACCTGTATATAACATTTGAAACCACAAAAATTACATGCAAATAGGCAGATTTAACTGCAACTTCAATGAACAATTAACAATTTAACATTAACAAAAATTTGAACTCTCAATATGCTAGATATTATTTACCTGGACATCCCCCTCTGACAATAATGGGAATGCTTTCACATTATCTTTTCCAAACATCAAAGACTTTTTTGACTTCTGTGGCTGTGAACCGCCATCTGAAAGATGATTTATTATCATACAACATTTACATATTAAAACTGCATCAACAAGTCCATGGGTTTGCTTATAATTAAAAAACTGCCAATTGGTATTAATGATTTTTTAATTTTAAGCCGGCTTAATTATGTGGAATGACATTACAATAATACAACTATAATATTACATGTTTGCCGATACTGCTTGTTTTATGTTCTATACTTAAAGAAGCAAAATTGCTTATGTCTGGGGCCTAGAAATTAACACAAATGGGTCCCAACACATATAATAATGTTATATGAATGTTTAAACAGATTTACATACAAGTGTATAATCGCATGCTCTCATAATAAAAATATGTGGCCACCGTTTCACATGGTAAAATGTTTATTTTGTCTTTTTAATATTGGATATCAGAAGCCCATCTTTTACGGGTAAGATCACTGCAACATCAATGTCGCTTTAAATTGACAAATAATTTGTGTTTTCAATGTTGAAGACTTTGGATGGTATTGAATCAGAGAGAGAGAGGAAGAGAGAGAAATGAGGTTTAACGTCCACTCAACACAACTAGGTCATTTCGGGACTAACATATGGTTTAATTTTATTTCAATAATTCGCTTGCGCGTAGGGTCTTTAGCAGTGGGAGGAAACCGGAGTGCCCGGAGGAAACCCACGAGGTTGAGAAGGCGCCCCTATCTCCATGCCACATACGCCCACAGCAGGGCTCGAAACCACAGCCGCAAGCCAGAGGTGGCCGGCCAGCTAGAGGTCGAAGCGCGGCACTCTAGACCACTAGGCAATCACAACCCCCCAATATTGAATCAGAGACATAGCTATTTTAATACACATTATCATAGTATAAATAAAACTAACATTATTGTTGTATTCTATGAGTATTATAAGTGAATTCTATTATAATGGTATATGGTTATGATAAACTCCTGTGGCTTACCTGTATTTACATGACATGCTAACTATATACTATATTATAAAAGTTATAATAATAGGCCTACCTTTTGTTACAGTTTCCTTTTCTTGTGCTGGACCTGTCACAACAAGAACAGGTATAGGTACAGTTTGTTGCTGTTGAGATGTTAAAACATGTGGCACTAACGTTCTTTGAAGTTTCAATGTAGGCTTGGATGATGGCGACCCTAGCAATCTTTTGGAACTTTCTTGGTGGGGTTGTAGTAATGACTGTATAGCATTTTCTCTGGATTGTGTCAGGTCCAGTTTTAGTTGCATAATGCCATTTTCATATTTTAGAATATTCTCCACTTTATTTAAACAGGTAGAACATACACCACTGCCATATAGGTCTTCCACAGTTGTCGAAATTACGTAAATTGACTTTCTTTATTTTTTCAAGTCGTTCGACAGTTACAGGCCATCGGTTTTTGTACTGTTTCCTTTCTATAATTTCGCCTTTTGAGGTAACTTCTCGAAGTATGAAAGAAAACCCACACAAAACACACACATCTTTCTTTAAATACACCTTTTTGGGTGTAACTGCGACTGCGGATGCCATTCTTTTCACAAACCAGCGTGGTCATGAGTCGTTCGCGACCGCCATGTTTTTTTTATCTAATTTTGCTTTGTTTTGATTTATGTCGGAGTTCATGTCTACCCACAGTTCCGTGCAAGAGAGTTCAGACTCCCGATCCGACAGAGAATTTGATTGGCTGACCCCTCATTTCAAGCTGAACGCGAGTTAAATGACAATCCTCCCAGATCCTAGAGTGTAGTAAAGACAAGTAAAGCGAAATTTTGAACTATAAAAATCGAAACGAAATAGGATCTGTGTTTTAATCAGATTGCAAAAAGTCGGATGTTCGATTGTATACTATCCACAATGTCGTTTATATACAATAAAAATAATAATGGCCCCAATACGCTGCCCTGTGGGACACCAGCGGGAATACTCCTGTGGTCAGAGGATATTCCGTTTATGACGACGGATTGTTGTCGATTTTCAAGATAATTCTTGAACCATGACAGCAGGCCTCCTCTGATCCCAGCAGCCTCCAACTTATGGCAGAGTCCGGCATGCCAGACTCTGTCAAAAGCCTTGCTAATGTCACAAAAGACGATCCTAGTGTATTTGTTCTGATCAATGGCTTGACAAAAGAAGTGATATAGGTCTATTAATTGGAAGATAGTTGAATCACCCGGAAGAAAGCCACTTTGAAGTGCTGTTAGTATTGAATTTTCCTTGAAGAAGTTAAAGACATGTTTATATATTATTTTCTCAAATATTTTTATAATAATGCTTAGGAGTGAAATGGGTCTATAATTGCTGCAGTTAGTTGGGTCTCCTTTTTTGAAAATAGCCATGACAATTGCAAATTTCCATATGTTTGGAATAGTATATGAATCTAGTGAAAAACGAAAAAGTTGGCATAAGGGATTGCTAATTTCATTTACGATATATTTTAAGATTTTTGAACTTATTTCATCTTGACCTGAGGCTTTTGTTGTATCAAGGCTATTTATTAAGTCCTAAACTTCTCCAGGGGTTGATACAATCGAGTCTAGGCTATTAGTATTCATTTGGAGGAGTGGAAGAGTTTTGTTAGTACTTGGCAGTTCGGTTCGATGAATGAAATAATTATTAAGGGCATTGACTTTATCAGTGGGCGTAAACATTGTATCATTTCCAACCATAGTGGAGGGGGCTCATTTGAAGATGCAGCCTGTGTCTTTGTGTATGCGTTTACTAGATTCCACCATTTTTTAGTGCCAAAGTTTTCCTTATCATTAATTTTTGCGTCAATATTCTTAAAGTATTCTTTTTTACATTTCCTTATCAAATTTATGTAGTCATTTCTAATTTTACGAAAATTTTGCCAATCAGTTTCCAGGTTTCTTTTTACTGCTCTCTTATGTAGCCTATTTTTTTTCTTTTTCATTCTTCTAATGCTGTTATTCATCCAAAGTTTATCATTTTGTCTAATTGTTACTAGTTTGCTAGGTATATTATTTTTTGCTATACTGATTAATTTACTAGTAAATCGAACACAGGTGCATCAATATCAGAACGATCGACAAGATTGTACCAGTAAGTGTTTAATGTTTCTGTGCGTGTACCCTCAAGATTTGTATTTTCGTAATTCCATATCATTCGCTTGAAGCATTTTTATTTAGGAACAGTAAATGAAAGCTTACAGAGGACTGGGCAATGGTCACTGCAGAAATTGTCTAAGACATCACATTCAACTGAGTTAAGGTTAGAAGTTATTAAGATTAGGTCTATTAAGGAATTTTGTGTACCGGATTTGCTATAATGGGTTGGTTTATTTACTAATTGAGTCAGGTCTAATAAGTTACTAGCATCATGAATGAAACTGGTTGTTTTTGTATTTAAGTCAATATTAAAATCTCCTAAAATTATGCTCTTATCAATAGGATCGGTAATAGCTTGTTGGAAAGAATTAAAAATCTGTTGATTGAGATTGGACGGTGAAGAGGGGGGTCTGTAGTAATTACCAAGTAGGAACTTGTTGTTATTAGAGTTAATCTCTATCCAAATTGATTCAATATTTACATTTTCTAAATCATGTCTGCGTTTGAATGATATGGAATTACGGATATATATAATCACCCCGCCACCACGATTATTTCTATCTTTCCTGACTGGCAGATAGTAGTTAGGTAAAGCTATAGACTCAGATGTGACGTTTTTGTCAAGCCATGTTTCGCTTAATGTTATTATATCAAAACAAATTAATTCTGCGGTTACCAAATCAAGTTTATTTTTGAGGCTTCTTACATTCAAATGCACTACTGAGAGTCTGTTATTGCTGTGTGTATTTGGGCCTGGATTAGGTTCGATATTGCCTGAGAGTAACAATAGGGTGCGAATGAGTAGTGGCGACAATGACAGACAAACTGCGGGGACAGTAATGATAATACAACTGCGTAGGCAGGCGAGCGAAAGTCCTTGATTGTTAATCTTAAAATTTAACGATATTATATATATTTTGGGGAAGTCTTTGTATATAGCAATTATCTTTGGCTTATTCGAAATGATAAATGAATAATTAAAATCTGAAAAAATCGTAAGGGGTGTTGTACTTTGTGAAGTTTTATGCCTATATAAAAGGTAGTGTTTATCAATTTGAAAATATATACACAAGGGTGGTAACATTAAAACTATTTCAACATTTGAACAAAAATATTTACAAGGTTGCGAGACAATTGGTTGGTCGGCGATTGTTCGCTTGGTATGGTCCGCGAGGAGAGAGCTGACGATAACTTGGGTGTTTTTAGCGCCTGGATAATCGTGAGCGTTATTTAGTCACGTGATGTTACGTTATGCACGCCTGAATGGATCTTGTGTTGTTTTTACCGGTGAAGGCTGCTGTTGTGAGTAGTTAACGGGTGGGAGATATTCATTTGTACCGTTGCAGGTGAGAATTGATAGCCTATCTAATTTTATATTACAGTTAATTTATAGATTTAGTTGAAATTGTTCATTATTTTAGATATAAACCATGTGTTTGGAGAGAATCATGAGTAACACAGCCACGCAGTTGGCATGGCTATTCTGACTTTGATTTGGGCATGGATAAGGTCCATGATTTGAGTAGGGAGAATCAGGTCGCACTGTTGAGCAGGTGATTTTATTTGGTTTAGCACAAATTATGTTAATTATAATAGAGGTATTACTGGTGGTAATACGCTGGTGATAGTAAGTCTGTGATTGTTCTATGTTTGAAGTTGTAATTATATTTCTAGGGGTACCGGTATAATAAAAATATTATAATGGTTTATTATTCTAGGACGACTAGGACACTATCATCATGGATTTGTAATACTAGATCAAGTTGGTGGGTGTTTTAGAAGAAAAAAAAGATGGCGAATATCCGGTGACATGTAAGTGGTAAACTAATGAATTCTAAGTATGCATTTCGATACATTCAGTAGAAATATCTATGATTCAGTTCAAGTTCAACAGGTCTATTAGAACCGTGGTTCATTGAGATGTTTTGTTACTGTGCAACATATCCATCTAATACAGTAAGATACATATAAAGTAATAGTACAGTGCAATTGCTAATAAACATACATACAGCTGAAGTACGCTTTGCCACTAAGATAAGTACAAAATACAATTATGGTTTCATAATTCTGATAATAGTTTCTGTGGTATCAAGTGATTAAAGCTGAACTCCGGTTATAAAACTACAGAAATAATTAAATAAAAAAAAGGTCACGCCCAAAACAACCGCCATACTTGTTGTAATTTCTTGAGCAATGGCCGTTGCTTTGGGCGGACATACACACAGCAGGCAGGCCCCGCCCACTACCAGTGTAAACTGTGACAAGCGAAGTGTCCACATCCGGTAAGAGATATGGCCAGCTCTCTGACCTGGGTGATTGAAGCTTTTCCACTATTAGCTCACAGAAAATATTATCGCTACACAATCATTATGTCTGATCGGGTATATATTATTTTATATTATTTTTACTAATTAGACGAAAAAAGTGAACCACGATGTACCTTTGCTCGTAAAATAACAGAGAAACTTTCTTACCCCAAACAATAACAAATCTGCCAGCAACATACATTTATGTCTTACTTCGTGAAATGTTTTGCACAACTAAGTAGAAACACCAAATACTTTTCTGCGTATTATCTTTTCTAGTATTATCTTTCCAAAATATATCCAAAGCAGCAATAAAACTGTAGTACTCCCCATCAAATAAGTATTTTTACACTTTCAATTGATGTTTTATAATGGCGATAAAGGGACGTAACATATATTTTTCTGGACATTTCAATAAAGGGCATTACTAATCCTTTATCAGAGTAACGTCCCTTTATCGTCATTATATTTATAACAACAATGGAATTTGAAAGTGTAAAAATACTTATTTGATGGGGAGGACTAAAGTTTTATTGCTGCTTTGGATATATTTTGGAAAGATAATACTAGACTTTATGACGCAGAAAAGTATTTGGTGTTTCTACTCTGTTGTGCAAAACATTTCACGAAATAAGACATATAAATGTATGTTGCTGGCAGATTTGTTATTGTTTGAGGTAAGAAAGTTTTTCTGTTATTTATAGAGCAAAGGTACATCGTGGTTGACTTTTTTTTCGTCTAATTAGTAAAACTAATATCAAATAATATATACCCGATCAGACATAATAATTGTGTACCAATAATATTTTCTGTGAGCTAATAGTGGAAAAGCTTCAACACTCAGAGAGCTGGCCATATCTCTTACCGGATGTGGACACTTCGCTTGTCACGGTTTACACTGGAAGTGGGCGGGGCCTGCCTGCTGTGTGTATGTCCGCCCAAAGCAACGGCCATTGTTCAAGAAATTACAACAAGTATGGCGGTTGTTTTGGGCGTGACTTTTTTTTTATTTAATCATTTCTGTAGTTTTATAACCGGAGTTCAGCTTTAAAGCATACAATTATAAGGTACTATAGTAATTTGTGGATGCTGAATTGGGTTGGCATAATAATAATTACCAGTACATGTATATGATTATTAGGTTATAAAAAAAAAAGAAAAAAGGTTACTATGGCAGGCTGTACAAGAGAATCATATTGCATCCATATGATCATATAGTTAAATTAATTCCAGGTAAAACATGCTTTGGATCGAGTGGTTAAGATTGGAGATGCGTCGACGGTGGAGTTGGAATAATTTTCGGACACCTTACCTGGAAACAAGGTTGGTAATGTGTGTTTCTTATTTTTAGGGATATGTGGATTTGCCAATTCCATTTTAGCTTGAATTAGTTGTTGGGTTGAAAAAAAGATGGGTTTAGCATCTTACCAACTACCCTTCTGTTCTGAACTGGGTCAATGAAGTCGGGCATATGCTATATAGTGTGCTGTGAGGGAAAATTTTGCCCGGTCAGCGGCACTACGGCCTATTCTTATACCGAATTCCAGCTGTCAAGGTATATTTTACGTGGACACCGGATTCTAAACGTTTTTGTACCATCCGCATGACTAGTCATCTGGCCATAACAGGGCCCTCCATTCTGCACCACTGACAAGGGGGGACCATGTCGGAAGCACTGAGCTATTGGATTTGATCATAGGGTGGTAAGGTGGATAATAGGTGTTACAATCACCACAATTAATATGCATTAACTAAAGATTATTATGGCTAAGTTTAATTAGCGATACTTAGAAGATTTACCACAAATTGGTTGTTATTAATCAGGATTTTAGCCTAACATAGTATTTTTGGTTATAGGGTTGAAGATGATGGTATAGAAGCTAAATGTAGACAACTTAATGACAGACTGTTTAGATAAGTTATGTTGATCTTTTTTGGATAAATCATGATTCATACTTAGTGGCCTTGATTCGAACATGCAAGCTTGATAATTCCTATAAGAAGCTTGCATTAGCTGTTATGCTATTGGATGTGAGCAGATACTAGTAAAATGGATCACACAATTAATAAACTTTAACTTTAACTAAGGACTATTATGGCTTAATAATATAACAATACTTAAAGATTTTACAATAATAGAATAGTACACAAATGTGATACATAACAGGCAATCTGATTGGACCATGGTAAAAGTGTACATGAAATGACAGAATGCATATTATATAAGGAAGTCATAGTTCATTCATAAAATCATACAGTGTAAATTGGTTTCAGATAAGTCATGGTTAATAGTAGCTTTGATTGAGAGCTGTATGCAGGAGAAAAGGAAATATTAGTGGGCATCTAATGAATACTTGGAGACAAGATTGGTAAGTAATGATGCTTGCTTTGAGATATGCATAGGTCCTGGTTCCTTTTGAAAGCTTGCATTAGCTGTTGTGCTCTTATTTTGATCAAGTGCTAGTGGGTATGTGTTACAGCTATCACAAGTAATTTTCTTAATTTGTAGATACCTATGACTTGGTTAATTGATGATACTTTAGAGGTTTTACTGAAATAATAGAGTCTACTGTGATTTAAAATGGTCATGGTTTTGATTATATTATTTATCATGGCAATAGCATAGATCAATTGCATGATTGATTAATAGTGTTTGGGATGGATCAAACATTTTAGTCTGTGGGTTCTATCTAATCAGACAGCCAATTATTAATACTTTACGGGAGACTAGTCATTACACACTGTTTAACAATAGCATGTAATATAAATGATATAAACTAAGTTGGTATTGATATAATGGTAATGATAGTAATAGTAATAATAATAATAATAATAATAATAATAATAATTTTTTATCTTGTAGGGGAACTAGATGATGGGTCACAAGGTTGAAGTTATATACCCTACTGGGGACCAGAACCAAACCCAAACCAATGAACTGACACCTCTATTGCATGGAATCAGAGATGAAATTACACAATTGAGGTCAGAAGTTCGTGAAATGAATATTAAAGAGGAGGTGATAAATATTAAACAAGATATTGAACAATTGAAAACAGAGAATGAAAGAATTAAGCAAAGACTTGATGAAAGTGAAAACAGAAGAAAGGAGCATAATTTGATTTTTTATTGAATAACAAGAATAGATAGACATACGGTAAGGCCTGTCATTTAGCTTGGCCCGCATCCTTCGCACACTCTTCATCATCTTACGAGAAAACTTTAATCATTTACACGCTTATGTGTACGGCATAGCGGGAACCAAGATCTTAAAAATATCGGCGGCGCAAATGATCAAGAAATACAGAAAAACGCACGGAAAAGACGATCAACATATACTATGCATCAAATAATTTGCAGGTTGCGTACGATGTATTAAATCAGGACGCATAAATAATAAAATATTAGGAGGAAAGGAATATGGTCCGGACATAAGTTAGTCCAGGCGTCTCGATATTTTTTTATATTTTATGTGTTCGCCTTCTTGCGTACGTCAAATTATGGTCCCTATTGAAATGCAACTCACGCACGACTATGGAACGCGTCTACGCCTCACTCTGTGTTTAAAAAAATACCTTATACAAAGACCGACTTTCGGAAAACACAGGGTCGAACGAGGAATCGCACGGTAAAAAAAGATTTCCTTTCCAAGTTGAGATTTAACACCTACGTGTCAGATAAAGCCGGTTGGCCCAAGATAAGTCACCTTTGTTGCAGTTATAACACGCCTTCTTGCGTACGGCAAATTATGGTCCCTATTTAAATGCAACTCATGCACGACTATGGAACGCAGTATAGACCTGGACCATTCTTTAATATAAAAGACGCACAGAAGGAACGTTGATCATCTATAAGAAGTCTACTACTCACTCTGTGTTTAAAGACCGACTTTCGCAAAACACACGGTCGAACGAGAAATCGCACGGTAAAAAAAGAGAAAACTCACCAAAGATAGAATACCCACCTTGTCAGTCGTTCTTAACCCGTACGTTAATTAACACACCCAGTACAGAAAACACACTTTCACTCCTAGCGATAATTAAATCACCCATAGTCAATTTCTTACCCCTGTTAATTAACACACCGTAACTACAGAGTTTAACCTCTTTCTATTAGATATCTTGCCATAATTAGAATTTTACCGAGTTTTGTACAAATCACACCAGGCTGGTTGTTTTCATCACCCTATACGTACAAAACACACGATAGCTACTTCTTAGTGTAATTAGCTGGTTATTATTACTTACTTGTGTCAGTATGTAAAGATAACGTGACTATTTAAACAAACGTGAGTTAAGCCGACTATTTCACTATAATATGATAGCAGATAATATTGAACTTCATACACATACATATATACAAGCTTAATACATGTATAATCACGTACAGTAACAATACTCACTAAAAATTTATATAGTTAACGATTTCACGCTCTACTGCGTCGGGTCCAGTTACTGACGCACATCAAAGATAACTGGCGGCTTCACTCAGATAGTGACGTGATCTTCATTAGTGGCGTTTTCCTAATTAGTCACGTTTTTCTCAATTTCTCCCGCACGCACCGGACTAGTGATATAGTCGGCTTGGAGGAATCAAGGTTTAACGTCCACTTCCACCTAGGGTGATATCGTAGACAAAATAGTCGGCTTTACTCACCTTTGTTTAAATAGTCACGTTATGTATAGGATATTAACCTACCCGAGGTTGCTATATTATATAACCCGCGGGCGCAGCCCAAGGGCTCTATAATATAGCAACTGAGGTATGATAGGTTTATATCTGACATATACAGCGCCCACCCTTAAATTTAAATGGACTCTTCCATTAATATTCAACAATGATTGGATAACGGCTGGGTAGTTTCCGTCAAATAACGAACATTACCGAATTAATCACGTGCAATTACGAGATGGTATTTTTGTAAACACAGCGACATATTGAAGAATTGAATTTCATACAAAAACAAAATGGATTGTAATACGAAGTCAGACGAATAATCAATCCCTTTTAGCCAACACACTGACGATGAAATTGGCGTGAATGCAACTATCGATGAGGATCTATCCAAAGCCTAAAGATAATTTAGATCAAAAGACATTCTTTCCCGATAATTCTGACAGTGAACTACGATTGAAAGTTTTTGCTATGTTTTATAGACAGAAGGATTTGACCGACTGTTTTAAGTGCATGGACTGTACCCAAAAATAGTTTATAATGGAAATCCTGGACGATAAATACTTTCAAGTCTAGGTGTGTGTGGACGGAAAGAAGATTGTGAAAGATATGAATAACCGATTTAAATATGCTGATAAGTACTACGTCTTTTTCTGTCTTGAATGTTTCAAACTGTTCCATAATAATTTTTAATTGTCAAAATAATAAAAAAAATATTTCTGTGTTTTTTGTATTATTTCGGTCATCAGCGGTTGATATGAGTCGAATACATCGACCTGAGCTGACGTCATTAGCGGTTGATATGAACAGAATATCAACCTATGATGACGTCATGACAGGTTGTTATGAGATTTAACTGCTATGCACATCAAAGAGAAAACTACCGCCAGTTGTAAATCTGTACATACTGCCACATGTAAGGAATAACAACCAGTTCATTATGAGTGACCATTTATAGGAATACTGACGAACGGTGCAAGTACTGACGGGTTTAAGCCACTACTGACAACACAAATATTTCTCCTGAGTTTCCCTGAATAGTGATCACATTTAACTATTTTTGATGGCCTCATGGATATAGTGATACATAGGCCAGATATTAAGCACCCAGAGATCAATAGTACTCACTATGCGAGAGAGAGAGAGAGAGAAATGGGGTTTAACGTCCACTCAACACAACTAGGTCATTTCTGGACTAAACTTACTATAGTCCAGGCAATCTAGGGCCAAATAAGGGTTAAACCTATTATTATAATTATTATTATTAAAACATTTATATAGCGCTAATTCCACCAACGGTGTTCAGAAGCGCTTTACAATCATATACCAGTAAAACAGAAAATATATAAAACAACTAAAAGACTACAAAAAGATGCAATATAATAAAATAATATATATCTAATTAAAAGCCTTTTTAAATAAGTAAGTTTTAAGAGCACATTTAAAAGATTGTACTGAAGGGCTAGAACGAATATCAGTATCAGAACCAGATGGTTTTTAATCATTCCACAGGTTTGGGGCTAGAAATGAAAACGATCTTTCACCATACGTAACCATTCTAGCAGATCTTGGTTTGAGACGATAAATGGCATTTGAACTACGGAGACTGCGAGCATTTGTTTGTTTTTTTAATTAGATGACATAAATAAGATGGGGCTAAGCCATGAAAACATTTATAAGCAGTTAAAAGGATCTTAAATTGAATACGATATGGAATGGGAAGCCAGTAAGTTGTATAAGTATGGGAGTAATATGATCATGTCGTGCAGCGGTGTTTTGAACTTTTTGCAATTTGTATATTAATTTATTGGGTAAGCCGGATAAAAGTGAGTTAAAAGTATCAAGTCTTGAAGTAATAAAAGCGTGAACAAGCGTTTTAGTTGAATCCGGGGTAAGAAATTTACGAATTTTGCCAATATTACGGATATGAAAGTAACAGGATTTACAAATATTGTTTACGTGATTAGACATGGTCATTTTTTTATCAAAATAAGCTCCAATATTGCGAACAGAGTTACTAGGAGTAATTTCATTTCCATCAATCTTAATCGAATTGGAATCAGTTATGGTGTTGAGGTTATGATTAGATCCAAGCAAAATAAATTCAGTTTTATCACCATTTAAGCATAGAAAATTTACAGACATCCATAATTTAATTTCATTGATACACTGCTCAATATTAGATTTGCTCAAAGCATGCTCATTCGCATTTAAAGGATTAAAAATACAGTTGGGTATCATCAGCATAAATATGATAGTCAAGACCATGTCTTTTAACAATTTTACCAACTGGAGCAGTATAAAGAGTAAATAAAATGGGTCCAAGGACCGATCCTTGTGGTACTCCATATAAATTCTTATGATAGTCTGAAGTCACATTACCGATAACAACCCTCTGCTTTCTATCAGTAAGATAACTTTCAAGTAGCTGAAGTGCAGAGCCTTTGACACCAAAGTCTGTCTGAAGTCTTTGTAGCAGGATAGTAGAATCTATGGTGTCAAAGGCTGCGGACAAATCTAAAAGTACTAAAAGAACACAGTTTCTATTGTCTATTGACCTTAATATATCATCTTGCACTTTAATAAGCGCCGTGTCAACACTGTGAAATTTACGATATGCACTCTGTAGACTATCATGAAGGTTGTGTGTGTCAATATGTTCAATCAGTTGTTTGGCTATACATTTTTCAAAAATTTTGGAGATAAAACTTAAGTTTGATACAGGACGGTAATTTTTTAGCACATTTCTATCTAAAGTTGATTTTTTAATAACTGGAACGACATTAGCAACTTTAAAACAATCGGGTACTTTTCGTTCTTGGATACAAGAATTTATGATATCAGTAATCACAGGTAAGAATAAATTAAGGTTTTCTTTTAGTAAAGATGTGGGAAGGGGGTCAAGAGGGCAGGTCTTAGGACCTGACGATTTTATAATATCTGACACAACAGATTCGCTAACTAAATCGAAATTGTCAATGCACACTTCCGTTGGCGTCTCATATTTGGGTACAGAATCACAGGAATTGTTACATTTATCAAGTTCTGTTCGTATACGTGTTATTTTATCGGAGAAGAAGTTTGCAAACTCTTCTGCTAGCAGAAATTTATCAGTGCAATCAGGTAAGACAACAGTCGAGGAGGAATGATCAATCAGTTTATGAACAACACAGAATAGTTCTTTCTGTTTGTTGGCACTATTTTGAATTTTTTCATTGTAGAAGGAAACTTTTGATTGTTCAATGATATATTTGACTTTGTTTTTCTCTTCTCGGTAAAGATCTTTATGAATATGAAGGGAGGTCTCACGCCACTTTTTCTCAGCTTTTCTGCGTATTTGTTTTGCTTCAGCTATTTGATGGTTACCCCACTCATTTCCTAGTCTAACAGTAAATGTTTTAGTGGTTAGCGGAACTAGATCATATATGATCTTTCTCAGTGTTGTATCATACAAATCAGCTTTTACATTCACATCACGAAATTCACGGATATCGGAAAAGTTTGATGTACCAATTGTTTCACAAAAGGTATCGTTGCTTAGAAATTTAAATCTACGAAACGATATTGTTTTCTTGTCTAAAGGCGGCTTCTTCGTTAGAATTTTAAAGGTGATAGGAAAATGGTCTGATAGTAAGGTATCTTCCACCAGTACATCATGTATATGTATCTCATCTTGGCGTGTAATGACAAAATCAAGAAGATGACCTTTATTATGTGTCTTTTTGTTGACATGCTGTTGAAGATTGTAGGTAAGCAATATTTCCCGAAAGCGATTACTCAGTGGGTCAGAACTGTTTTCAAAGTGAATATTAAAATCGCCAAGTATCAACAAGTCGCCTTCTGACATTAACTTTGTTTCAAGAAGTGATGTAAATTCCTCAAAAAAGTCATTATTATTGGAATTTGGGTGCCTATAAACAATTAACAGTTGCAGAGATTTGTTCAGGTTCGATATCAAACAATCAAGGCACTCAAACGATTTGAATACCTCGTTTGACTGCAAAGATATTTTTAAAGTTGACTTGTAGACAAGTCCAACGCCACCACCCCTAGACGCACGTGGGATGTGTAGAAAGCTGTAGCCTTCTGGAAGTATAGCCGAAATGGTCACTGAATTGCAAAAGTAACTAAAGTAGGCTTATTTTGAAGATAAATATATGTGCCGTATCATATCGAAAATGTAGAAAAATATAATTAGTGGAACATATTGTATTTTTCGCTCAAAGACAGGTAACACCCATCCTATTTTGGACGTGTTTTGACCAAATTCGTGAACACACTTTTACGTCGCAACAGGTTTTACATGACTATTTGTTTGTATTTGACCATTAAACATAGGGAAATAACTGAAGAAAGCTATTTTAAGTTTCAGAACAGCATTAAATTAAATAATTTTTAAAAAAATTCTGAAAATACATATTTTTTCCTGAAAATACATATTTTTTCCTGAAAATACATATATTTTCCTGAAAATACATATATTTTCCTGAAAATACATATATTTTCCTGAAAATACATATATTTTCCTGAAAATACATATATTTTCCTGAAAATACATATTTTTTCTAAAAAATACATATTTTTTCTAAAAAATACATATTTTTTCTAAAAAATACATATTTTTTCTAAAAAATACATATTTTTTCTAAAAAATACATATTTTTTCTAAAAAATACATATTTTTTCTAAAAAATACATATTTTTTCTAAAAAATACATATTTTTTCTAAAAAATACATATTTTTTCTAAAAAATACATATTTTTTCTAAAAAATACATATTTTTTCTAAAAAATACATATTTTTTCTAAAAAAAATACATATTTTTTCTAAAAAAAATACATATTTTTTCTAAAAAAAATACATATTTTTTCTAAAAAAAATACATATTTTTTCTAAAAAAAATACATATTTTTTCTAAAAAAAATACATATTTTTTCTTAAAAAAATACATATTTTTTCTTTAAAAAATGCATATTTTTTCTTAAAAAAATACATATTTTTTCTTAAAAAAATACATATTTTTTCTTAAAAAAATACATATTTTTTCTTAAAAAAATACATATTTTTTCTAAAAAAAATACATATTTTTTCTTTAAAAAATACATATTTTTTCTTAAAAAAATACATATTTTTTCTTAAAAAAATACATATTTTTTCTTTAAAAAATACATATTTTTTCTTTAAAAAATACATATTTTTTCTTAAAAAAATACATATTTTTTCTTAAAAAAATACATATTTTTTCTAAAAAATACATATTTTTTCTGAAAATACATATAAATATAGCAACACTAACATTTATTTCCAAAGCTATCGGTTATCACCATTATAAAAAAAATAATAATTAATCAAGATACAAGAAAAATGATTTCTAAAATATATACCATGAATAAACCATGTCATACTTTTTTTAAAAATAGATTTTCGCATGCAAAATGATATGGTATATCTAAAAAGAGCACATAGTGAACATAGCTATATTAAAATATTAAATATAAAAATGATATTGCCTTTTTAAAAAGCCTAAAGTACACAAGAATCTACGAAATGCGGCTTTTGTCACATATATTTGTATTTACAATTTTGGCCCGAATGGGTTTTCATACTTTTTTTTTCACGGAAAAGGGACGAGTACATATTAATGATGTTTTGATGACATTTTGACACATATCTAATTAGGAGATAAACACTTCCTGTTACGTATTTATCGGGGGTTTATCGTCCATTTAACCATGCTTGAATCATTAGAACACGAGACGCGATAGCGTCGAGTTGTTCTAATGGATAATTGAAGCATGGTTAAATGGACAATAAACCCCAGATAAATACGTAACAGGAACGTGTTTATCGATATTGTAGCTCAAATATTTAGGGATTTTCTTAGGAACTATTTAGGAAACATTTTTACACCATTTCAAAAAGCCGTTATTTGCCCACGTGCTTGCGTTCATTTTTCAAAAAATTCTCATCACAGTTTTAGGCCGTCCTGGCTTTTTTTAAAAGAACGGGAAATTAGTCTTACTGTGGCATTTTAAGAGACGGGTGTTGTTAGCATGATAGAAATAATTCCGGCCTGCTATCCGAGACTAAAAGAGGGGTAACTCTTGGCAACAAAGGTTTCTTCGCTTCGTGAGTTTCATGTAAGTTTTCAGTCTTTATTATTTTATTTGCAGACTTTTATTACAACCCAGTAGCTTGTACGAATACTATTCTGACGTGTTGTCAACAAATGTCAATTTTGGCATGTTTAGATATTCAGCTGCTATTTTCGCCCCCCTCATTGTATTTGTAAGCGTTTTCTTGTGACTAATGACTTATCAAGAGTTGTTGGATGCACACTTAATCTTGTTCGTAGCAACAATAAACTTTGGAAACAACATTATACTTTAAAAGTTAAAATTATTCAAGAATTTAAAGCGAATGCCAACCACCCAAATATATGACCTATGACACATTTGCAACAAAAATAAAGGTTCAGCTTATAAATCAATCATTTAGTCTTAATATATTTATGTTTCAGAAATTTAGAGTAAAAAGAAAGCCCGGCTGTTTAAATTTTGACAAAACTTCCCTATTGAAATAGCTAAACGCTAAGCTTCCAACTCAGTAATATCCATAATATTCAAATTTACAAACCCGAATTAATATTTAATATTCTTCAATTTCAATCAATAGCTTATCCTGAAAAAATGGGAACCTAATATCCATGGAATTAAGACTTACGGATACGCTACGTGACATTTAGATTAAGGGTAGATAATTCTTGCTATAATAGCTAAAAAGTAGATAATATGATATGAAAATATTGAAAATTTCATTCAAATTACTTCATTCTATCAAGATGCGTGCATAGTGGTATCCAAGACAGTGGTATATTCTAGACTTAGCCTCACTTTATTATGTTTGAATTAAATTTTGAAATTTAATCTAGTTAAAATCTGGAGTATCCGATGCCACTGAGAATAGATAACGGCCTTGTTTCTAATCTCCTGTTGTACGTGACAAGGAGTCAGGTCGCCTGTTCAGATTTGTGGGTTTTCTCCGGGTCCCCCGGTTTCCTCCCACGTCCAAAGACCTTACGCGCAAGCAAAAATATGGGTTGTGGACCCTCTAGTGGTCACAACTTTTATCCGATTTTGATGACACTTGAAATACATGTTTATAACCCAAAGATTACTTGCCGATGTACAATGCCCAGAAATGGTCTCAGGTAGCATTTTGAGGCATCCTAATTTAAACAAATCTTCCGGGGGAGGCACCAAGACCTCCGCTAAATTTGCGCCTGTAACGCACGTGGCGTATGCCTTTGCCCGCCGTATCCTATCAGCGTCTCCCAAAACTTGAGTCCTTTTTTCAGGCTGAGGATATTTCCCCTTGGTTCAAAAATGCCCGATCTTTGATGTAACCCAGATCTGAGAATGATCTCTTCATGACCTCCGCAGCTTATGCTCAGAGCTGGCCACTTGAGAAATTATTCATCACATTTTCATATGTGACCGGCAATTTAGTAGCCTACCTTTATCCCTATATTGCGAGGACTTCTTATCATCTGTGGTTTACTGTTTATATTTTTAAAGTTTAATAATAAATATTTTGAACTTTTTTAATATAATATAACCAGTCCGCCTGTACAAACGAATTATAAATCAGAATTTAGATGTACACCGATTCAATTATTCAAATTGGATTTATGTTTGAACTTTGAAATGATATGGTTCAAATTGAAACAAACGATTATAGAAATTTAATATTTTTAGAATTACACTCAACGAGTTCAAACTACATATTTTATTGATAATTATATTATAATATGTTGGTATTTGATGACCGCCTGAAATAAAGAATATTCCTCGTCCATTATTTGTGTAGTTATTGATTATTCTCGCTCAAAAACGCCAATTTATTCTTGGTACGTTCATCTCTGCAGAATTGTCTCAGATAGCGTTTTCAGGCTTCCTGATCAGAATTTAGATGTACACCGATTCAATTATTCAAATTGGATTTATGTTTGAACTTTGAAATGATATGGTTCAAATTGAAACAAACGATTATAGGAATTTAATATTTTTAGAATTACACTCAACGAGTTCAAACTACATATTTTATTGATAATTATATTATAATATGTTGGTATTTGATGACCGCCTGAAATAAAGAATATTCCTCGTCCATTATTTGTGTAGTTATTGATTATACGCTCAAAAACGCCAATTTATTCTTGGTACGTTCATCTCTGCAGAATTGTCTCAGATAGCGTTTTCAGGCTTCCTGATCAGAATTTAGATGTACACCGATTCAATTATTCAAATTGGATTTATGTTTGAACTTTGAAATGATATGGTTCAAATTGAAACAAACGATTATAGGAATTTAATATTTTTAGAATTACACTCAACGAGTTCAAACTACATATTTTATTGATAATTATATTATAATATGTTGGTATTTGATGACCGCCTGAAATAAAGAATATTCCTCGTCTATTATTTGTGTAGTTATTGATTATTCTCGCTCAAAAACGCCAATTTATTCTTGGTACGTTCATCTCTGCAGAATTGTCTCAGATAGCGTTTTCAGGCTTCCTGCTTTCAATTTTTTTTAGCTTGTGGTCCCTTTATAACCCGCTAGAAGTCACAATTGTTATTCAGTTTTAAAAATCATTTAAATATATCACCTTTACACATCAGTGAAGGTTGACTTCAAATTTCGTAGACATCTGACCGAAACTGTCAGACAAAATGGCTGTTCCTTCAACACAAATAGTGTAAACGTATGTAATGCCAAGGGTGTGGTCATTCTAGAAGTCACAAATTTGTATCCAATTTTTATTGAACTTGAAATGCATGTGTATAACCCAAAGATCTCGTTTCCTTTCGATATTTACCCATAATAAATCAAGTGTGCAAGGGGTTGGAAATCGACCCCATCGAAAAGATCTGGAAAAAATATATGTTATTGTACATGTAAAAACTAGAAGATGTGCAACATTTGTAGTTCTTTAAGACTACAGATTATGAGCTGTATATCTTCACTAAAGAGAGAGAAATGGAATTTAACGTCTACTCGACACAAACTATGTCATTTCTGTTCTAACATATGGTTTTTATTTTATTTCAGTAATTCGCTAGCGCGTAGGGGTCTTTAGCAGTTGAAGGGAACCGGGGTACCCGGAGAAAACCCACGACGTGGCACAGGTGACTATACTCCTTGTCACGTACAACCGGGGATTCGAAAACACGCCAGTTGACTCAATGACAGGCTTTATGATACAGCACGCACGTGCTTACCATTCGGCCATTGAAACCCCCCTTCAAGCTACATACCACAAATTGTAGTTTTTACATGTACAATAACACAATAAGATTTTTTCGAGGGGGAGGGGCGGTTTCCCAAATTTCTGAACATTGACCCACATGACATGGAATCATCCCATAGTTATAGACCCTCTAGAAGTTACAATTTTGGTAGATGTTGATAAAACTTGAAATGTAAGCTTAGAACCCCGATGTCTTGGTTTTTTTTTCGATATTCGGGCATACCTGACTGTAACTTGTTTATGGTCTCTGATTCTACGAGAAATCACGTTTTCTATTAGCTTGGGGATTCCCCAAAGCTCGCAATTTTTATCTGATTTTAAAAAACGTTTAAATTTAATATCACCAATCCACCTGAATGTATACGAATTTCGGTAAAATCAAAACAAAACTGCTCGACAAAATTGAGTCTCTTTGTACGCAAATTGTTTGAAAGCATGTAGTGTGAAGGTTGGTGACCGTCTATGGGTCATAATTTCTATCCGATTTTGATGACACTTAAAAACTATGTTTATATTCCAAAGATCTCAGTCCTTTTCGATATTTACGCATTTCAGACCACACATTTTTGGATTAGGGCCCCTGATTGTATGAAAAATCGCCTTTTTTTAGCTTGTTGTCTATCCATATCTTGCCAATTTTTGGCGTATCCTGCCTGTCAACCAATAGAACATAATTATAATACTAGTATGTAAAAAGTTGCTGGACCATAATCATTGTTATAGGAGAATTGAATGGACTAATGAAGACAGACTTACAATGTGCTATGAGAGACGTTGATTTTTATCTCCAATCCGAACAACTTGACAATGTTCATGTCAGGCCCTTTGTCCTTTACCACTGGCAAGAGCGATGAGAAACCGCACTGGATAATCTAGTAGAACTCTATCTAGTCAAATACTTAGAACGAACTAGGGACATCCTGGTTATTGAGTCGGCATTTATACTATACATTGTACTATAGTGTAGTCATATACTATATTTATTTCAGAATGTCAGAAGATGGATTATAGAAGGTGGAGATAACAGAAAAATATTATATTTACACAACTATCCACATATTCCTCAAGTCACATTGGTAACTACCATATCTATATAATGACATTATTTTAAAACACAACACAAGGATGACATTATTTTGTGTTAATCAATAAAGAGGGTGTTTAAAGTCAATTTGAACAGGGTTCCATTCTAAAGAATTAAACTTTTGGGGTTTTTTAAAGCTGACCCAGGTGGCAATGATTCTTTGGAAACCGATTTTTAAATTTCGAATTTGTTTACTTCCGGTTTCACTTTGTTCAATTTAACAGCCTACTATAATGTGGCCTTGTGCTTCCATGACGTTTCACCTATAACATGACCCTGACTGGCCTGACGTCTATCGATTTTCAGCGCTCCGTTTCAGAGTTATTCCCCTTTTCGCAATATAAGCTGTAATTTTCCGCACAACTTTTTTGCAAATTTAGTGTAAAGCATTGTGTGCATAAGAGGACGAATTCTATCAATAAAAAACAAGTACGAACAATCCAAACCAAAATTCGAAGTTCTAAAAACGTTATAAGGCAAAATAGTGTATTTAAGCAAAATAGTGTAATCAGCAAATTGACTGCTCCTGTTGTACAAAATACACGACAAGCAGTGGTAACAGGTGTCCGGAAAGTAAGCTTACCCTGCCTGGCGCCACACCTGCCATAGCTGCATCCAAACTATTAGGCGAAATGTCGGCAAAATAGCGTGATTGGCCAATGAACTATCGGTATGCAAAATGCACGCGATGAGCTGTTTTAACGACGTAGTAGACATTATAAGGGAGATAGTAATAGTATATGTGTCAATTAAAATATATCTAGAATAATAGCCGAGGGAGACACGTTATATTTACCAATCAAATCAATATGACGGTCATTAAACTGTTAGGTGAAAAATGCCTCAATCTAGTTAAAAAATCAGAATAAAGGGAACAATCTCTCGCGTAACGAATTAGCTGAGACACAAACACTCAGCAATTGGGTAATGCCTTTAAAAGCACAACGTCTTGTACTAAGGAGATAAAATCTTGGATGATGTCGAACATGCTTAAACTAAATGACGACAAGACAGAGGTGATGATTGCTGGTACAAGGAATAACATCCAGAAAATTGGTTCGCCAACAGTTGACATTGCTGATTCCGTCATAAAAGTACAAGATAGTGTGAAAAATATTGGTGTCTTTCTGGATTCACATCTGACAATGGAAAAACATGTCAATTACTTATGTAAGATAAGTTTCTTTCACCTACGAACCATTGGCAACATCAGACATTTATTAACGAAGGATTCGACTCATACATTGGTTCGGTCGCTAGTATTCTCCAGGCTGGACTACTGCAACAGTCTTCTGAGTGGTCTTAATCAAACCTCGCTTAAAAAAAACTGCAAGTGATTCAAAATACAGCAGCCGGGATAATTCACCGCTGTTCAAAACGAACGCATACTGCACCCCTTCTGAAAGACCTGCATTGGCTGCCTATTCACTTACAAATCAACTACAAGATTCTATGTTGTGTATATAGATGTCTTAACGGTTCCAGTCCAAAATATTTATCCGAACTTATCCAGGTGCACAATCCTCAACGAAACCTACGATCCCAAGACCAAAAAATGCTTGTAGTTCCTAAATATAACCTTCAGACTTTCGGATACAATCATTCAAACTCAGTGCTCCTAATCTCTGGAATCCCCTGCCACTTAGTGTTAAATCTGCTCCTTCAATGGAATCGTTTAAAATTAGATTAAAAACATAGTTATTTCAACGTGAATATGACCATTAATGTCACAGTTGAATAGTGAATTATTGACAGTGTACATATGTTAGCGCTTTGAGCATGCAGTTATGGATGGATATATGCGCTTTATAAATATACACTATTATTATTATTATAAGCTGGTGATATTGGAATGCTACTACTAATAAATGGAAAGTTAACAATCGGAAAGTCAAAGTCATTCTGTTATCGTACAATTTAACACTCCGTTTATGGCAATTGTCAAAATCGAGACGCAGATCCAAGTAGGAAGCGTAATTGTCACTGTCAGTGGTATTTTAAATTTTGAGCTCATCAGGATATATGAATTCTACATAATCACTTAATTTAGGATTATTAAGGGCTAAAACGTCATCGATATATCGATAAGTGAAATTAAAAAGTCTGATAGTTTTATTTGTTTTTACGAGCATCTGTATGTACTCGGCTTCGTACGAATAGAGAAACAGATCAGCAAGCAAAGGAGCACAGTTGGTGCCCATTGGGATGCCAACCACTTGTTGCTATATTCCCCCTCCAAATTCAACATTTGTTTTTTAAATCACTGTGATACTTAACGAAATATGTAGAATTATAATTTACAACTAGAACCCGATTTAGACGAAAAGACACTGTGAATAATGTCTTTCAGCTGGGCTTTTAATTTACTATGAAGGAAATTTAATGTACAAAGTAGAAAAGTCAAACGTTTGAATAGATGCGACTGAAGCTAGGGATCTAGATTGAAAACCATCAAGTAATTCTTTGGAATTTTTTAATATCCACATTCGATTTATACCACTTCGAGAGTATACTTTGTCACAGTATTTTTGAATACCCTCTTTAACAGCCGTTAGTATAGATGTCAATACCTTTTAAAGTGGTTTGGTGGAACAACGGAATGAACCTGCTATAAAACGTTGCTTGTAGGGATATTTATGTAATTTAGATATCCAATACAACAAGGGCAAATCTGTATAGGTATTTCCACATGGAGTACCAAATGAAGTAAGCACAGATTTGTGTAGGATGTAATTTCATCCTTATTAAGAGAAGATCGTTTATATGTAGCACTGTCGATTTGTTTCCCGAAATTAAGTTCTTTGAACAGACAGTCAAAATAATGTCGTTTACATATAAACACTATGTTATTGGACGCCTTGTCAGTCGGAACAATGACATAATTGTCAGCGTTCTACAACTGTACACATTGGAGTGCACGTAAAAGAGCTCTTGGCAGTTCGAATTCGATATAAGAGTAGGTCGTAGCACCGCTGCCCGGGCAAAATTTCCCTCATAGCACACTGTATGGCGTGTGCCCGTCTTCCATTAGCCCAGGATAGGTGCATAATAGTAGGACGTTAATCCCCATTTCATTCAGTCATTCATTTATTTCGGAGTTATCCTCCTGCACTGAAAACTTTGAAATTTTTTTTTCGCTTTTTCATTTTCCATTAGAAAGTCAACTAACTCAGCGGTAAGTTAGTAACAAATTTTGTCAGGGTCACTTTTTTGACATATGTAACACACGGTAACAAATGTTTAAATGGAATTGGTATTGCTGGATTAGGTTAATTCTGCATCCATTTTATTACACGTGTGCAATTCTTATGTGGAAATCTGTTTAACGGATTCATTGGTACCTGAAGTGACATACGTTCATGGGTATGGTTGCACTAGCGAAACCCGTCATTTTTAGTGATGATCGTTCTGCTTAAAAGAAACAAAACAATCATTGAACACGTTGACTGTTTCATTTTCCAATTTAGAATATCTCAGAAACACTACTTGTCGGATTGATCCGATACCTTGTGTTTACTGGGAAATTTGGCGTGTCTTAGAGATTAAATCTATTTCGAACATTCTGCGACAATTCGAAATGTCTGCAATCACCGAAGTTGTTTTCTTAATTATTGCCGTAATATTTACATTAATCCACATATTTTAACTTTTGATACATTTTTACAAAACACTTTTTTATTAATGAATATTTTGGATGGTATTTTACACAGGATTAAAGCGTCATCTTACTTGAGCAAAAATGTTAAAAGAAATTGTCTCAGTTATTTGCGTTGGCCGACATTGGGTAATTCAGTTTTTTGGTCCTAGAAGTGGCATACTTTTACCAAAAACTACAATTTTGACAGTTCGGTTCCACTTTCAATTATGAAAGCAAATATATATATTTTTAACAATCTGGTATAACTGAAAGGGTACGCCTTAGCCCTTAAAGGGGCACAAAACCTTAGGCTCCTTTTTTTTTAAATTTCGATTTCATTTTTGGGCTATTTCAATTAAAAGGTGAAAAAATATGTATTGTTCGATTTGTGTAAAATAAAGTTTATATGTACCGTTTTCAGAAATGTCTTCTTTTTTTTGTTAACGTTTAAGTTTCCTGTCGTAACCGGAAGTGGCATAATTTTACCAAAAGCTACAATTTTGACAGTTCGGTACCACTTTTATTTATGAAAGCAAATATGTATTTTTTTAAAAATCTGGTATCACTGAAAGGGTACGCCCTTTAAAGGTGCACAAATCCTTTGGCTCAGTTTTTATACGCCCACATTGAAGTGTGGTCGTATATTGTTGTCGCCCCGGTCCGTCGGTCCATCGTCCACAATTTCTTGTGAACGCGATAGGGGCTAAAATTAATATCCGATTGACTTTAAATTTATACACAATGTTTAAGGTCATGAGTTGAAGAAGCCTATTGGTTTTCAGCGATATCCGATAATTACTGCCAGAGTTATGGTCCTTGATAACTTTGAAAAATCCTGTGAAAGCTCTAGAGGTCAAAGTTAATAACATAATGACTTTAAATGTATACACGGTGTGTAAGGTCATGAGTTGAAGAAGCCTATTGATTTTCAGCGATATCCCATAATTACTGCCAGAGTTATGACCCTTGATCACCTTGAAAAATCTTGTGAACGCTCTAGAGGCTAAAGTTAATATCTGATCAGGATTGTAGCCAGGATTTGCTGATTTTAATAAAAAAAAAAAAAACTTTGTGCGAGCGTAGCGATCAAAAAAATTTGGGGGGGGGGGCGTGGTCTTTAATGAAAATTCAATCCTAATTGGTGTATTTTTAGAGCACTTGCTGTCTTATTTGCTTTGCAGTGTAAATCAATTTCCATTTATATTATATTCAAATTTATATAGGCCCATTCTTGAAAACAGTGTTTGTGTTTTTTTTAGAGTACAACAAATTATGACAACAGGTGTTTATTGAAAACTTAAACACGTTGTTTTATTTGACTTGTGTCTCACGAATTATATTATTATTACGATAGAATCAGTAGCGGATTCTCATTGAGGCTGATGAGGCTGCAGCCTCCGGCTCAAACATTTTGTAAAAACAATTGTCTGATACGATTAAAAACGCATAGACAATGAATGTTAGGGTGTGTGGTTTTAGGCCCAACGGGAACCAGCATAGGCCTTTACCCGAAATTAATTAGGCCCACGCAATTTTAAACAGGCCCTTATAGGCCCTCCAGCAACTGCCGCCTCGGGCCTTTGTGGAGCTTAATCCACCACTGGGTGAAATGAAAATCAGGTCAGACAGAAGTTGAGAAAGCCCTCATAGTCCTCCTAGTCCTACTCCCGGGCCGTAGCAAATCCACAGTCAACACAGGCAAGAAATAAAATAAGAAACATTGACATTGTGGATAGGCTAGTATTTAGTATAGATTCGGTAGAATTAACCGTAGAATGAGTACATTAATAATTGATTGTAAAACCGAACGAACGACACCATTTACGACATCCAAACCGGATGGGTGACCTATTTACGGCAAATACAAATTTTGAGACCATAGAATTTTGGAATGAATAGAATGAATGAATGAAATGGGGTTAAACAATATAACTAAACAAAATACCAATACTTCTTTCTTTAAACTAAATTGGGATGATAGGGTCTACTACAGCAAACAAAAATAAATAATGCCGTGGCAGACATGGTTCGCGTGGGCTTGTAGTTACCATGCGACTTTGCCGTTTGCCGTGGTAAATTTCAATCGCTGAGGTTGCAATGTGTACAGTGTGAGAGAAGGACGAAGTCGAAGGGGTTTAAATGCGACTGGGCTGCTTTCTTCGATTTTTTCTTTGTGCTGGGCGGCAAAAAGAAAGGTACCGCGCCGCCCGGCATTGCTACACTCCTCTCCGATTGATTTTAAATGTATACACAGTATTAAAGGTCATGAGATTAAGAAGCCTATTGGTTTTCAGCGATATCCGATAATTATTGCCAGAGTTATAGTCCTTGATAACTTTGAAAAATCTTGTGAAAGCTCTAGAGGCTAAAGTTAATAACATAATGACTTTAAATGTATACACGGTGTTTAAGGTCATGAGTTGACTACAGGAACCCGGCAAACGAGTAGCGTGGCTAGAATGCCAGTCAAGTCGAACACAAGCAAAGTCGTACACACGAAATATCTGGTTAAGTCATCCACACCCGTTTGTGGAGTCGTCCACACGACTTAGTATAATTTCTGGATATAGTAATACGACTTAGTATAATTTCTTAATGTAGTAATATGTTGGTGGAGTCGTCCACACGACATAGTTTACTTTTGGGACACATAATTTGTTTTTAATTAGTATAGTTTGGTCACCCTTTCTCCCAGCAAATAAACAACACATTTTTTATTCAATGAGTTGCATTTAGTTCATCTTCAATGGGCTGCATGTTTAAACTTCAGAAAAATCGTGGCTTTAATCATAACGCAAAATAATAGTCAATACTTTATTACCAAAACATCGATAATACTAATCAAAAAACAAAAGTGCTAAAGTCATAACACCAATTAACTAACAATACTTTATTCCTGCTGTCTAGGAATCACTCAACCGTGATAATATGTAAGCGTTTGGACTTTAACTTTTATAAAGAGAAATTAAATATGGCTGCAAAGAATATATTGGAGATTGTGGATAACGCTACACAGGTTATTAATGAGGATAATACTGTTCTTACACACTTAGCTGATATAATTACAAGTATAGGTAACAGATTATCCAATATTGAAAGAGACATAAAAAGAATCGACTCCATAGAAAAAATCCTCACATCCCTGACAAATAAAGTCACAATACTAGAGACAAACATTAATAGTGTGAATAATAGATGTGTTAAAACGGATGCAAATGTGAAAAGGATAGAATCCAAGTGTGTCGAAATCGGAGAAAAGGCAGAATAAAATCTAGTGAGTATAGCTAACTTCACAAGTAGATTTCAACAGGTGGACGATAATATAAACAAGTTACACGATCATGTTGACTCTGTAATGACAGAAAACAATAACCTCGCCGAAACTGTTACTGATCTCCAATGTCGTTCCATGAAGAATTATCTTATATTCAATGGATTACGAGAAGAATCTAATGAAGACACAAAATACAAATCGAGGCAATTTATTTTCTACGAGCTCGAAATTGACTATAAAATAGAATTTGGAAATGTTCACCGGTTCGGAAGAGTAGCCGAGGGTAAATCCCGTCCCATTGTAGCCCGTTTTATTTACCACAAAGATCTGGAACTTATTATTAGCAGGGCTTATAAGCTGAAGGGTAAGATCTACGGAATTAACCAACAATTCCCTGTGTCAATCGAACAAGAGCGGAAAAAACTATATCCAGTAATATAGAGACTCAAAATAGATGAGCATAAAACCAAATTAGTTAGAGATAAACTCTATGTTGACGGAAAATTATATATGTCAAACGATCGAAATAATGGGGTGACAGCAGATAATTCCCAAAGAATATCAAGACCGTGGGAAAATCGAGAATGTGCAACTGACAGGGTTGGTAATAAACGGAAGCATCTGTCATCGTCTTCTACACCTGATACTGTGAGATACGACAGGACTGTATAGGATAAGGAGGAGAGTAAAATATCAATAATTTCCTGGAATATTGGCAAAGGCCTATATAGTAAGCTGAAAGACTCTAATTTTATTAAACTATTAAGTAACTATGAAATAATTGTTTTATATGAATGTTGGATAAATATTGATGATATAATAGAAATGTGCAATTACATCACTTATGCATATGCTAGAGAATTTGGCAAAGGTGGTGGTCTTGTCGTATTTGTTAAACAATCTATAAACAACGTTTGTAGTATAATTGAAAATCGTTTTGATACCATAATTGTTATAAAGATAATTAGTAAAGTAAAAACTACCTATCTGCGTGCCTGTTATTTACCCCCTTATGGTAGCATATTTTATACAAAAACATTTGCTGATCTGTTTATTGTCTTGGAAGATATCATTATGAAATATATTGACAAGGGTGTTCTACTAGTCGCCGGTGATCTCAACTGTCGCACAGCTAAGCTGGATGATTTTATTACTAATGATAAAATAGTAGATAAAACCTCGGTAATCTAAGTCGTTTCTGCGAATATGCATCCGATACGCAATTGCCACCGCGAAATAACAAGGACGATACAGTCAACCAGTTTGGAAGGCAGTTAATCAACCTATGTAAAACAACAGGTTTAAGAATTGTAAATGACAGGCACAAAGATGATCTCGATGGAAATCTTACTTTTTGTAGTAGTAAAGGTTCAAGTTTAATAGATTATTTATTAGTTGATTATAAAGCTATTGATATTATTGATCATTTCGAATCTGGCAATTTTAATGAATTCTCAGACCATTCCCCACTTGTTTATTTTTAAAGAAATACAATCTGATCTATTAGCGGAAGAGCCAACTTGTATCAAAAATATGTCAAATGGTGAATTGGAATAATATCGATACGATCGAACAAATCCGTGTTATATTAAGTAATAATCAAGACTTGTTGTTGCAGTCGTGTGAAACAAACGATTATAACCTGGGCCCTGTTTCACGAAAAACTTAAACGAAAATCCTTAAAATCGATTTTAACTAAAACCAAAATGAGATTTTTAATTTTATGCGTTTCACGAAGATCGATTGTAACTTAAAATGCAATTTTAATAGATTTTAGTTAAAATCGCTTGCGCCCGCGCAGTGCAGATTTCCGCTGCGGGTACTTACGGTGAAAGCAAATACGCTTCGAAACTGAAAACTGTTGACAGACTGAATTAACTGTTACATTATCAATAGGGAAAGTTTCATACGTTGTAGAAATGTCTGCACATGGTCAGAAAGTCGTACAGAGATGTAATAAATGAGTTTATTGCGTATTATTAGTTTCGAAATGTATTGGTGGATTGACCTTGAACTTGACATTTGATTTCCTCGCAGGCTTCAATAGAAATAATGTGTATCGATAAACTAAAGCGCTTGAATTTCGAATTTTTATAGTAAATTGACAGGAGAAACTATTGAGAATTTTCACAAACATACTTTGATATGTGTCACTCAAACAACTAATCTAGGCTTCAATTTTTTTGTCGTAGTTTAAAAGTATTTATCAACTTTGAAATTAATACGCCAAATAGGCGATGTTCCGATGCCTAGATTATAAATGTCATTTTAATAGACCCTTTCAATGGTACTTTGAAAATGCAAAAGAGTCTATCTATCTTACACAATTAAATGATTTTTCCCCAAGATAAAAAAAGTTTTGGCGCCTATTTTTTTATTTATGTTGTTTTATTAACGTAACTTCATTAAGAAATAATTAAAAAAAATATGATATTAAAATTTAATTTCAAATAGGCCTATAACATTTTTGAATAAAGACATTTGAGATTATTGATTTATCTTTCTACAAATCATGATAATCCAAAAACATGAGTAAATACTACATGTGGCATGTCTAGTATTATAGGCCTTTAGGCCTTTTAATACCAAGAAATTGGCCATATTAAACACGAAGATATTTTCTTTATAGATAAGAGTGCTCTTCTTTCCATGACATTGGATATAAATTTTCTATTAGTGTGTAGTTTACTGGCATTTGGGGTGCATTTTGTCTTGGAGTTCTAATATGAGGCGCCATCCAATACTTAAATTGCCTTACAATAAAATAAACGGGTGGACTGTGGCTGTATATCCCATGCTATGAAAAGAAATTGAATGACAATTGTTTTTGTGAATGATTGTATGTTAAAATTGTGTGCCAATTATATCTGTATGTCGCAATAGATCAAACAATGTAGCTCTAATCAATGTTTGTTAATGTCGTGATTGTAAGTTAGTATAGGATGACAGCTATCCTAAGTTAAAATTGATTTTAGTTAAAATTGTCCTTAAAATAGTTTTGTGAAACGCCACTATTTTAAGGTTAGGATACAATTGTAACTTACAATATTATTTTAGTGGATTTTAGCTACAATGCTTAAAATCGTTTTGTGAAACGCTTCTAACCTAAGTTAGGATGAAATTTTAGCTTACAATGATTTTAAGGAGATTTAAGTTTTTGTGAAACAGGGCCCAGGTTAATATCGACAATAGTGTCGAAAAGTTCCCACTAGCCTTACACGATTTGATGTGTGATCACACTGTGACAACTGTGACAAGCGACCCAGAATAGACAAGCCATGGTTCACTGAGGCGTGTCGAGCTAAATACAAAGAATATAAATTAATACTTAGTCGTTACAACAAGAATAAAACAAAAGAAAATAGATTAGATTTAGTACACGCGAAGTCTACATATAAGAAAATAGAAAATAGAAGTTTAAAGCCGATTCAGACCCCACTTCGCTCGCAACCAGGTTAACAACCAGAGATCGTTTCAATGTATACCGTCAGGCAATCAACGTGAAAGACGATAAACAAAAGAGAGCTTTATTGTTGCATCTAGCAGGAGATTCAGTGCAAGATGTTTTCAATGGCCTTTCTGACACAGGCGAAGATTTTAAAACTGCATCAGAGAAATTAAAGAATACTTTCTTTCCAAGAAAAACATTCGTTTTGAACGCTACATCTTCAATCAAGAATGACAGCGCAGCGGAGAATTGTTCACCAATTCGTAGCACGTCTACAATATCTAGCCTCTACATGTGAATTTACAAATGTAAATGATGCCATCGCCAATCAAGTTGTCGAGAAAATGCAGCTCATCACAGCTCAAACGACAAATTCTTCGATAACCTGATATCACTCTTGATAAAATACTGGAACTGGCTACTTACTACTATGGAATCGTCAGAAACCCAAACTAACCAAATTGATCACCAACCAGAATCAATTATTTTATATATTTCACAACAAACCAACATACACACAAAGACAGCCAGTGGGTAAAATTTCAAATAACCAACGTCCATCTTATAAAACCTGTGGTTTATGGTGTGTTACATGGCCTCATCATAGACCATGCCCAGCAACAGGTGTACCATGTTCCAAGTGTGGCACACTAAACCACTTTGAAAAGTTTGCAGGAGACCTGATTTTTCTAACCATCACCAACAATCTTACAAATCTTCATACCGAGGATCCAATGAGCCCCACCAACCGGTGGAATCTATGCATCGACGTACTAACCGTACTACAAAACCAAAGGCAGTTAACCAAATCACTGACGAGCGATCTTCATTTGACGATGACTATGTATTTAAAGTATCGTCACATAAATCATGTAAACGACCGTTTACCTCTGTAACCTTTGCAGATACCTGTAGTACTGACCTTCTAATCGACACCGGGGCATCAGTCAATATCATTGATCAACCTACCTTTACCTACCTCAAATCTTTGATACCTATCCAGTTGAATCCACAAACCACAACGATTTATGTATATGGTTCAGACACACCTTTATCTGTTTTGGGAACTTTCAAAACCACAATCAATGCAGCTACCTAGAAATGTGAATCACTCTTTCATGTCACCGATCAGGATTCGGGTTCCTTACTAGGTTATGAAACCTCACCAAACTTTGGCCACATTACCATACCAGATGTTAATGCGGTATCAACTTTGTTTTCAACACAACAGTCTTCACCAATCATCAAATAATTCCAAGATATTTTTCAAGGAATTGGTAAATTGAAAGACTACCAATTTAACATTCACATTGACGAAACTGTTAAGCCAACAGCACAACCAGTTCAAAGAATCCCTTTCCACACCAGGAAACACGTCGAAGCTGAACTAGCCAAGCTTCAAGCAGATGACATCATCGAGTAAGTGGACGGACTAACACCTTGGGTCTCTCCTATTGTTATCGTCCCCAAGAAGAACAATAAATCTGTACGCATTTGTTTTGACATGCGATCATCCGACACCCACCTTAGACAAGATCATCCATAATCTCAATGGTGCATCTGTCTCTTTCGAAATTAGACCTTAGACAAGGCTACCACCAGATAGAATTGCACCCTTCTTCACGATACCTGACAACCTTTACAACATTGGGTTACAACGTTACAAGAGACTTATATTTGGTTTATCATCAGCATCAGAGATATTTCAACATATTATCCAACGGGTACTTGATGGTATACCTGGAGTTAAAAATATCTCCGATGACATTATAGTGTTTGGCAAACCTACCAAAGAGCACGATACCTCTTTACGCAGAGTATTCTGTCGTCTACAACAAAAAAATCTAACCCTCAACATTGACAAATTATGTCTTTTTAACCAAACGAAGTTGGATTTTTTAGGATTCACTTTCCCAAGTAAAGGTAACTCACCTGATCCTTCCAAGGTAATCGCCATTCAACAGTCTACTTGGAATGACTAATTGTCTTGCCCGTTTTATTCCAAATCATTCCATCATCACTGACCCTTTACGAGAAGTAACCAAGAAAGGTACTAAATGGGTTTGTTTAAACATATTTTATTGCATCAACAAAAATAATTCGTGATACAATTGGATTGGACAAAAGTTATTAAAACTTACAAACGTCCTTTCCATATTTAGAAATTGTATAAATATAATAGTTCAGTTATACTTGAAGAATTGTTAGATGAAAAAAAATATAGATCTAATATACATAATATACATAATAAATAACAGACAAATAAACAAAAAAAACAGAAATAAACAGGGTACAAATGAACATAGCTTACAAACAACATTTAAAACGTTTAGTTGCTTTGATATATGTACACACTTTTTCGAACAATGAGTTGTTTTGGTGGGTGGTTATATTGCTGTCTCCCCACAATAGGGTGTGGACATTAATCCTAGGTAAAATGGTCAAGGATTCAACTAATTTTGCTCTTTCACTATTATAAAGGTTACATTGTAAAAGAAAATGGTTTGCGTTTTCGTTTGGATGTCCACAATTACACTGTGGGCTATTAATCAATTTAACTTTATGAAGATCGGAATTTAACGAGCTACACTGATGACGAATTCTAGTATGTATAATATTTTCTTTTCGGCCACTGCTGTGAAAAAAGCTGGGCGCTACATTGTTATTGTTGGTACTATTTAATTTAGATTTAAAGTGTTTAATATCAGGAATTGATTTTAAAGATTCGGGTTAGTTATTCCAGTCTTTTACTGTTTGTGGGAAAAATGACTTTTGATATAATGTGGTTTTACAGAACGGAACAGGGATATCAGCATTGTTACGTAGGGAATAATTATGCTTTGCCGTGTAAAGCTCAGTTAATTTATCTGTAAGATAGTGTGGAGAATTGTTATATATAATTTTGTGAAAAAGAGACAGTCTTCTTATCCTGCGGCGTTCTGATAAATTAATTAAACCACTTTCATAATATAAAGATTTTTTACTTGAGTATTTCGGGAGTCCTGTAATAATTCTAGCTGCCTCGAGTTGAATTTTTTCAAGTTTATCGCGATCAGATGCATTACAACAATCCCACAATTCACAAGCGTATTCAAGAACGGATCTTATGAAAGATTTGTAAATAATTTCTAATGTTTTTCGCTTAAAAGTATATTTAAATTTTCTTAATATATTTAAACGTTTAGAAGCAGCTTTACAAATATATAGAGCAAAACAACACTCAATATATGAAACCCACCAAACAACTTACTCACACAATCAGCCCTATTGAATTAACAAGCAGTAGTATATAACTACTATTCAGGGGATTGAGTAAGTGAGTTGCGTGGGTCTCAGTCATATAATCATTATTTGTTGTAGCAAGCATGTCCGTGTGTTCAAATGACAAAGAAAGAAGAATACAAAATACAAAATACAAAATATACAAAAACAGTGAATTATTTACACTTAAAGCAATGGTATAATACATAAACAATGAAAGTTTTGGTCATAGCTAAGTTATTATAGTAATATCATTCGATGATATCTAAAGTAGATAAATTGGAAAAAAAATGGAGATGTAAGTTAAAGTGATAAAACTTTGAGGGTAGTCGGTTGAACAATCCAATATATAATTTTTGATACGGCTAGTGACTTCCCACTGTTGACAATTATTTAGATAAAAGGAATAAATAGCGAAATCAAGTTTAACCTGAGATGATAAGCCAATTAGTAACGGAACGTTTGAGTAGATGATTGGGAACTTTTAAGAGAGATGCCCATTTAAAATGCATTAATAATGTGGGCATAGTTTTATATATTCGATTCTCTTTATATCGTAAATAATCGTGTAGTAATACAAATGTATAACTACATGTAACTATGTATTATAAACTTAACAATGGCTAAGCTTATATTTCTCTGTAAAAATCAAAGGGAAACCAACAGGTAGCATTCCTTTCAAGGAGATTTAGTCATTGTTTTGTTTTTTTTTAAACTAAGCAAACTTATTATTACATGAAGGATATTTGGGGAAATGGTGAATGAATGAAACGATTTGAGGTACTATTCAGTTGGTCATCAACTTAATCAACTTAAGATACACTATAGGTGATTTGATAAATAGCTGACAGTTCTCACTGTACTAGTTAAGATCTAGATAATGTAAATGAAATTTGCTGAAAATTAATCCACCCTGAACCGAGAATTTAGCGATTAATTTCTCGGCCTAGCCATTTCATGAATGAAAGCAAGCAGTAAATCGGACCCTAATCCAGTAAATGTCACAAATTAGCGATGACCTTGAGTTTTGATTATGATCTGGATAAATTTTAATTAATGTCTTAAAGATTTATTAAGAAAACATGGCCTGCAATGGTCAGATTCGGCTCTTGCATAATGCATGTTTAAATATAGTTGTATTTATAGTTATTAAGAAAACAGCAAAAATCAGTACACAATAGGGTACAGTAGGTTGGGTATAATATTGGTTCGATATAAAGATACAGTCAGACATCATTATTTAATCTTTTCTGGCTGTGGGGTCGAGGCAAATCCGCCAAAATCTCGTAAGGATTGTTGTTTTAATGGCCCAACTCTGTTATCGTCGTCTATACAGTCGGAAGATGTGTTGATTGTAGAATGTGATAACGTAGCTTCGTTGTAATTAAACAAAGACTTATTAGCTTGTGAATTTTCTCCGTTTCTTGATGTATGAAATTTATTCAAGTCCTGCTCACAGGTTATGACAATATTTCTGTCGTCTGCTAGAGGTCGTATGTACACTCGACCATCATACGTCCAACAGTTTTTAATAAGCTTTGATTTAAACAAATCACGACAATTTTTGTAAAGTGAAGCGCGTTTTCGAGTCAGGGCTTCATTGATAAATATCTTATAATTTTGGGTGAGGTTTCTCTGTTTTAGCGTAGGACGTTAAACCCCATTTCATTCATTTCATTCATTCTCTGTTTTAAGTTGCGTTTAGAACCATATATCCTTGCCCTGTCTCTGTAACTAAATGGGTATGGACTGAAAAACACAAAACATCATTCCAGAATTTAAAGAACAGTTTATCTCTTAACCTCTCCTATTTTGATTCAACCAAGACCACCGAAATCATTGCTGATGCAAGTCCGATTGAAGTTGGAACTATTCTTACCCAGACAGATGATGTTGATACTCGTACTATTTTGAGTTATGCCAAATGAACACTCACTGCTGTAGAACGACGATATTCACAGATAGAACGTGAAGCACTTGCAATTGTATGGGCATCTGAGCGTTTTCATTTGTATGTCTACGGAAAGCCTTTTACTGTGTCACTGATCACAAGCCCCAGGTAATTTTATTTAAGAAACCACTCTATAGACCTCCGCCCCGGATCGAAAGGTGGCAACTACTTTTACAGTCTTATACCATTGAAGTTAAGTATAGTCCTGGCGCTACCAATCCAGCATTTTTTTTATCCAGCACCCACAACCTAATCGGTACGTTTTTGATCGCCATATAGCTGATGAATACATGAATTATATAGCTGACCATGCTGTACCAACGTCACTTAGTTTTCACCAAATCCAAGAGTCAACCAACTCTGATCCAAGCATGCTCAAGCTCATTCAAGCAATTAAATTAGGACAATGGCTTTCTTCGAGAACAAGTTTGGTATCCTTTTATTGATAAAGATACAGATACGCTCATGCATTCCCTGTCAGGCATCCTGTACCGGCACATCATCACGGCCAGAACTATTGGTCATGACCGAACTTCCCATAAAACCGTAGAGTCATGTTAGTGTAGATTTATGCTGGCGAATCACTCTTTGTCGTCATGGATGATTATTCTCGATATCCGGAAGTTGAAATTGTCCAATCAACAGTTGCTCAATGTATCATACCAAAACAAGACAAGATGTTTTCTACTCACGGAATTGTCGATGTCTTAAAATCTGACAATGGACCCCCATTCAATGGCCGTGATTTTGCGCAATACGCTATGATCAAAGGTTTCAAACATCGTAAAATCACACGTTATTGGCCTAAGGATAGCGGAGAAGCTGATCGTTTTATGAGGACGATTGAAAAGTCAATTCGTTCATCTTTTATTGAAGGAAAAGAGTGGAAGAGAGAACTCTACCAATTTCTTCTTAACTATAGAGCAACACCTCACTCAAGTACAGGTGTATCTTCAGCTGAAATCTTTTTTCAACCGCCCAATTAAAAACCAAATTACCAGATAATCCATCCCCAACACCAGTTTGCAAAAAAAAAAACCTAAATAACTTTGCTAGTGAAAATGATAAATTGTTTAAAAGGAAGATAAAGTTACATGCTGATAGGATCAACAGAGCAAGACCGTCTTCTTTGAGCCAAGGTGATTTCTTATTGGTCAAGCAGGCAAAGACAAATAAATTATCAACGCCTTTTACTCATCATGCTTCTGTTGTGATAGATACGTGAGGATCGATGGTCACACTAAAAGCTCCTAATGGTAAAGTATTTGCAAGGAACAGCTCACTGTTAAAGCGCATACCATGTGACACCCCGCAATATACACCAAACGCTGATCATATCGAGTTTGATGATAATAATGATCCAGGACCGATCAATAATCAAATTTATGGCAACAGCCCACAGCAACTGTACAGAAGACCAAGAAGACACCACGTTAGACCGCGGTACATGAATGACTATGTATTGTAATGAGTGTGTTCAACATTTTGATCTCGTCATCCAACCGGAATCTGTGTGTGTCAAGTTCAACGAGATTTAATTCCGAGATTAAATTGACCTGTCTTCTGACCATACTGTAGATTTCGGGGGTGCTGTAGTCTATGAGGCGGAGTGTAGCTGTGTCCGAGCCAATCTGCCTCCTCGTTTCCTCTAATGTTGACATGTGGTGGAATCCACACGAGCTCTAATTTGCTTCCCTTTTCTAGGGCCCTCTGATATAGCTGCCTGATTTCCAAAATGACTTCTGGTCTTGATTCCGAATTGTCTTTTTGGATTGAAATCAGACTGCTCAGAGAATCGCTTGAAATGACGAACTTACTGGTCTTTTGATGGGATATTCATGATATGGCGCCACGAATGGCAACAAGCTCTGCTATGTGCACCGAACAGTTATTGGGCAGTTTCCTGCTTATTCCCTGTTCCCAGTTTGGCAGGTATATACCCTGGCTGAAAGTATTCTTTTTGGGATCTCTTACATATTTTGTCTTTTGTAGATTGACAAATGTTGGGGATCTTTCGCCTAGTTGTGAGATCTTAACCCAATATCTTGTCGCCAGTTATTTTTTCTTAGGGATAGGGAAAACTCTCCGGCTTCTTGTAGTAGTGCCTCTCTCCTAGTCCCAAGCCCTACGCTAGTCGCAATACACAGAGCTTTGTATTGGATGGTGTCAAGCTTACTTAAGAGTGTTGGCGCGCAGTTCATGAAGGCCTAAGAGCCGTAGTCTAATACGGTACTGGTACTGTCATCAGAAAATTATGCCCAGTATACCGATACGTCCTAACTTGAAGAACAGTCCGTCTAACCAAACTAGATCGAAAGTCTTGGTCAGATCTACGAAAACGGCACATAACAGGTTTCCCGAGAGAAGTGTCTGCGACATGACTTGCTGTAGTCTAACCAAGTGGTTCCTTTCGATATTTGCGCATATCGCATTCTAACTTCCTGAATTATGTCCCCTGATTATACGCAAAATCGTCATTGCATGTTTTGCTTGTGGTCCCTCTGGAGGTCACAATTATTATCTGATTTAAAAAATCGTTTGATTATATCACCGTTACACCCTAAGGAAGGTTGAGTTCGAATTTACAAATGGCCGCCGCGTGTACGCGAATACTGTTATAAAATGGTAAATCAAGGTTGTGGACCCATTGTCATTCCACCTTTTTTAAGACAAATGGATCAATTCACAAAAGAACAAGTTAAGGAAACTCAGGAAATAGCTCGACTGAGAATACATGTAGAAAGGGCAATAAGGCGTTGTAAGGAGTACCATATTTTTGATTCTGTAATTCCTCTTACCATAGCGGGTTCAATAGACCAAATTTGGACTGTTTGTTGCTTATTAACAAATTTTCATGGAAAATTATTTTGAGATTAAGTAATAACAAGACATGTAATTGACTTAAACATTTGTATGTTTATTTGTCGTAAAATATTAATAATTATGTATTATGCGAACAACAGTAATATAATGTCAACAATAACATTTATTATAAATAAATAGAGGATATTTGTCGTTTTAGAGTGAATAACATATTTTATTTCATCGAGAAGCAAGAAAACTTATATTTTCACGAATGCGTAGCATGAGTGAAAATATAAACGTTTTCTTGCTTAGAGATGAAATAAAATATGTTATTCACGACAAAACGACAAATGTTCTATTTATTCTATGATTTTACAATCATTTTTTGTCAAAACAACATGGACTACTTTGTCCGCGGTGCGTTAGACCGCTTTACATCTTTATCTGCTTCAGGTGTATGAATACCTTTGAGAATGTTACGAGTGACAAGTCGGCGTGTCGGCCATAATGTTTTCATAATTTTGTCACTAAGAAATATTTTACTGGGCGTTTGTGGATGTGTGGTTTATTATATTTTTTAGGACATGTTACTTTTACTGATATCGATGTGTTTATTGAAATACATGTAAGTCAAACGATGTAAAATCATGCCACGAGTCTTGACAACAACACTTAAAAAGCTCGACTCATCGACTTGATTCTACTGCCATAGTGACCGTGCGCGGTGAGTTATGACCGTCGCGTAGTAAAAGAATAAATTTTCTACCCCGCATTGCACACACGTGACAGTAGAAATACCATATGTTAGTCCCAATATGATCCAGGCATGGTGTTGACTAGACATTAAACTCAATTCCACATTTTGCTAGGCCCGAGCTAGTGTTTAATTAGGCCTACCATCCATCAGTAACTTTGGATGTGAATACCGTGGACATTTGGTTGGCAAATAAAAAAAGGGTTTTCTTGATGCGAGATCACAAGATCCGTACGGTAGGCCTACTAGGCCCCCTAGGCTATTTTAGTATTTAGCTTTTCTCTTAAAAATTACTTTTATTAATTTTGTGTTGGGCCTTACTAATACTATTCAATATTGTTAATTGTAGAAGGGAGATAACTCCAAAAACAAAAGTAGTCCCGGCGGTCCGTGAAATCGTTCTATGAGTGAAATAACAAGTTTTATTTCACTGCTAGCCAGTGGAATAACACTTTTATTTCACTGATAAAACGGAGTATTCCACCACTGATCATAGAATAAAGTATGTTATTATAAGGATAATTTTACTGTCGTGTAAAAATATTTACCAGATCTATAACACAGACTTCAGATTTTTCATTTCTAGGGAATACAATGAATAATTTGAATGTATAATATAATTATAATATAATAATGTTAATACATAATCATAAGTAGATATATGTTTTATAAATAAAATTAAAAGCAATTTAACTTTAAGTATTACTGGATGTCTTCTTGGATTGTAAAGGGTCTCTTAACTAGCTTGTTACAATACTATTTAGTCCTAATGATATTATTGATATGTTTTTCTAGTTAGCTGATATAAGAGTAGGCCATGGGTTGGGTGCACCTAAAAGAACCCTTGACAGTTTCATTTCGGTGTAAGAGTAGGCCATAGTGCCGCTGTGAGGTTAAAATTGCACAGATAGCACAACGTACAGTGTATGCCCACATTTTTATCCCATCTGGAGCTGAATTGTAGGATGAGAAACCTTATTTCATTTCATACTTAAAAATAAAAAAATATGACCTAATGAATGATGATTTAGATAGACCTTTTAATAAATTCAATTAATTATCTGTCACTCTATTCACATCTAACAAATAAGAATCAATTTAGATACATGTATAAATAATTCTAGTGAAATTGTACATAAATGATGATGCATGTACATTATTTGTAACAGCTTATAAATATGTTTTTAATCTAGTCATCATATTGTACATATAATTAATTATTAAGTTTATACATCACAACCTTGTTACAAGTTATTTACTTATATATGTAAGATAATGCTCAAAATAAAACAAGTCCAATTTTTCTTTTATTTGATTCCACTTGTTTTGATTAAAATAAATTCTCTCTAAATGAAAGTCATCTTTACACATTACATAAAAATCACACCATAACAACCCAGTAAGTGCCATTTGACCTAGAACTTAATAATAATAATCATGTGTCTCTTTAAGTTTATATGACTGACCATGTAATTTTAAATATTTAACATCAGATATAGATACAGAGGTTGGACATTTTATTTCGAGTAGTCCATATTTTGGATTTGCAGTGATGTCATAAACTTTACGATCTGGTGAAGAACCAAGATGGGGACAGCTTGGGTTTATTACAAGTCCACAACCATACACATTATTTCCTGAAAGGCCATTGCATTGCAGCGGTGGTTATACTTTTTTTACTAGCTAAAGACTCTGCCAGTTTTAAAAAATCACCCTGCCTAGAAACTATACGCTTAAAAATAGAAGACGTTAAGCGGTTACACCTGAATTTGTGCCACATGCTGTTCGATGACTGGTCACGTGTAGTTTTTTCAATATGTAAAGAATCTGATTCAGAAACAAAAATCCCATCAAAAACATCTTGTTGGCTATGAGTTAATACAAAAGAAACACAAGAATTTAACTTAGGCAATTTAAAGGGGGGAAAATCAGTAACATTTGGATGGTTATTTAAAATATCCAATGTGTTTTCACTGTCTAGTATAGGCTGTTGATAAGATAAAACACATCCTTTAGGTACTCGACCTAAACTACAATTAACCATATCCATACATTCAATATTTGTATTTGACAGAATTGCTCTAAACTGAGCGCCAGAGTTGACAGAATCTAAATTATGCGACAACAAATTAATAAACTGAAAACATGGTAATGGAGTTTCAACTGGATTATAAAACGAAGATTTGACACCATCAAGTCGAAAACGTTTTGCTTGAGGTGATCCCTCAACTGATTTTGATAAAGAAATCTTTTGAAAATTAATGTCCTGTACTTTTTTTGGTGTAATACCATTTGTTCTTGCAGGAATATGCCAAATTTGTTTTAGAGATGTCTTAGATTGAAGTATAGGCACAGTTTTATATCCACATTTGCAGTAATGATGTAAAAGATAAAGCAAACCTAAAATGTGATTACAGCCCCCCTCCCCAGCTTTACATGAACATAAACAATCTGATATTTTTACACAGCTATCTTTTATTGATAATTTTAAATTTAAAGAATGGGGTGGATCATTCTTTTTCATAGACTTGAAGCATTTCGCTCTAACACAACATCCATCAATTGCTGTACGAACTGAAATGAAACAAATGTTAAAAATTTAAAATGCTTTATTAAGAGGGATTTGAAGATAACATTTGTCTGTTTAATAATTATGATTTTCATTATTTCCATTCTATGCTTCCACTTCAAAATCTATAACAACACAAGAGACTATGATAATAGGCCTATTATTATTATAATAATAACAAATTAAAATTGTGCTACACAGCCTATCCTTTAGCCTTAGGGTATAGGAATAGGCTACTCTAGCCTACGCCAAAATATAATATAAGGGGGGGGGGGGGGTATATTCGAAATTTGAATACGAACCAAATAGAATTTTTTAAAAAAATTCTCCCAATTAAAGGTTTATAGGCCACACGGGGCTTCTTTTCTGCAAAAAACACTCCTTTCAATAATACCTTGGAATCCGCTTGAGATGACCGTGACCTGTCAAACGACAGTTTTATTTATAGTAACGAGAAATTAATAGCGTCGAACGAAGGGAATTCCCCCTCTTCCCGTGTTTTTATCATGGTTGGGTATTAAACAATTGCTCACATTTGCCGAGAATTTTATTATTAATGAAATAAACAATTACAATAAATTACCTTCAACATCATGTACATACGACTCGGCAAAATTGCCGTAGCCCTTGGTGTGAACGGCTTTTGGTATTCGGCTTTGATTAGCCCATAGTTCTATATCTCTTTCTTTTAAAGCTGGTAATGACTTTAGACTAAGGGTCCACTGTGGTAGCGAGGGACCGCAACTGATCATTTTGTAGTCTTACGTGTTTCGGTTACCGAAATAATAATATTTAGACAAGTAATAAAAGTAAAAGAAGACTTCTTTCTTGTTCATAAAAAAGTAAACAAATGATACGTCACGATTTCCTGGGCTATGTATACCGTGTTGGATTCTGTGTTGTTGGTGGTTGTTGTGACATTATATTAATGTCGATTGATGGGGATTATTAAATAATAAATAAAGACAGGAAAAACATCTGCCATGTGACTTTTAATGAAGGAAACAAATTTACAGGAAGTTATAGAGTTAGCTCCCTTGGAGCAAGTTAGTATGATATTATATTTGGATGAAGACTAAACGTAATTAATATTAATAATGTTGAGTTTATTACCCAACACCCCCTCTTAAACTCAGCATATTAAAGTTATATAATTGTTAACAATTAAACATTTAGATTATGCTAAGTAACAAAATTAACATATGTGATTATTCATATAAATTTCCCATCATAAAAGACCTAAATTTGCTGTTTTTTAATCTATTAACAGGTTTTGTGAATACATCAGCAATATTTTGTTCAGATGGAATATATGAAACTTCAACTGTACCATTTTGGATTACATTTCTAATAAAATGATACTTAATATCAATGTGTTTGGTTCTTTGGTGTTGAACTGGATTTTTAGCTAGTGCTATTGCACCCTGATTGTCACAATAAAGTAGAAATTTCATTAAATTCTGACCAGTTAATTCACTAATGAACGAGAGCAAGTATATGCCTTCTTGCATGCTTGAAACAAGAGCCATATATTCTGCTTCACATGTTGATAAAGCTACTGTCGGTTGTTTTCTTGATTTCCAAGTAATTAAAGGACCCTCCTTTGATAATCCAAAACCAAAACCAGTGATGCTTTTTCTATCGTCTGCATTTGCCCAATCAGCATCACAATAACCAATTATAGTCAGGGGGTTTTCAGATTTACTGAAGATTAATTTTTGATCAATAGTACCTTTAAGATATCTAAGCACATGCTTAGCCATACTCATGTGATGTACATTTGGTTTAGACATATATTGAGATAAATAAGTCACAATGTAAGCAAGGTCTGGCCTTGTACTTGTCATGATATAAATTAAGCCTCCAATTATCTGTTTATAAATTTTAGAATTATTTTCATCTAGCAAAACATCATTTATTTTGTTAACTTTCATTTCACTAGGGGTATATCTTGGTTTACAATCTTGCATATCAAAAGCTTGTAAAAGACTTTCAATGTATTTTGTTTGTGACATAATAATTGTTCCATTCAGAATTTGAAACTGAATACCAAGAAAATATGACACATTACCAAGATCTTTCATTCTAAAAGTTTCATTGAGACTTAATTTTATCATTTTCGTTTCTTCTTCGCATTGAGATGCTATTAACAAATCATCAACCCATACTAAAAGAATTACAGAAGGCTTATTTTGTGAATACTTAACATAAACACATGTATCATTTTGTGATTGAGAAAAACTTAAATTTATCAAATATTCATGCAGAGTTTGATTCCAGTTTCGACCACTTTGCTTTAAACCATATAAAGATTTCTTTAATTTAAGATACAATTTTTCATCAGTTTTATCTGACATTTCATAGCCATTAGGCTGTTCAACATAAATTTCTTTATCGATAGGAGCATTCAAATATGCAGCCTTAACATCCATTTGATGTATAATCATATCATTTTGAACTGCTAACTGTATTAAAATTCTAAGTGAATTCATGCGAGCTGTTGGAGAGAAAGTTTCTTGATAGTCAATTTCGGGAATTTGAGAGTATCCCTTAGCAACAAATCTTGCTTTGTATTCTTTCTCATCATTTAAACCATGTTTAATGGTATAAACCCATCTTCCACCAACAGCTTCTCTACCTGGTGGTAAAGTAGAAAGTTCAAAGGTTTCATTCTCTCTAAGAGCTTGCATTTCCTTATCCATAGCAATTTCCCATTTTTCAGAATCTTTGCTAGAAATTGCTTCATTATATGTTTTAGGAATATCTAAATTTACCTTATAACAATGATGGACAGATATATTTAAATGATCATCAATTTCCTTGTCAATGTAATAATCATCAAGATGTTTAGGTTTAAATCTTGTTCTAGTTTTTGAACTTTGATTAGAAACAGAAGGGATTTCAACTTCAACATCAATTGGAATATTTTGTTTTTCTTTTGGAATAACAAAATCTTCCTCATCACTATCATTTTCAATAGGTTTATCATGGACATCTAGATCATCATTTTGAAACTTTACGACTCTAATTTTCTTAATTGAACCAGTATTAGGAAAATATACTAAATAAGCAGGACTATCCCTGTCATAGCCAACAAAAATACCTTTCTCTGACCTATCATCCAACTTTTTTGGATTTTGTATCAAAGCAAAACAAGTTTGACCAAATATGTGCATATGTTTCAAATCTGGTTTCTTATTAGTAACAGCCTCAAATGGAGTTATACATAATTTATTATTATAACATCTATTTCTAATATAGGAGGATGCCATAACGGCATATGTCCACAAGGTTTTAGGGAGATTTGATTGCAAAAGTAAACACCTTGCCATTTCAAATAGTGTTCTCCACATGCGTTCAGCTTTCCCATTCTGATGTGGGCTAAAAGGGGCAGTTTTCTCATGTTTTATCTTATTTTCAATGAGTAGAGAGCTAAATTCTTTTGATATAAATTCTCCACCTTGATCACTTCTCTCAGATTTAATTTTACCTACAGGGGCAATATCTGCAAGATATTTCTTAAAGGCATTTACAGAATCACTTTTCTGCTTAAGAAAATAAACAGAAGAAAGGTTAGAATAACTATCAACACAAACTAATGCATATTTAAAGTCGTCTCTAGCTACAGGATCAACAGGACCTGCAAGGTCAATATGTACAACATCAAAAGGTTGTTTTGCTTTATCATCTGGAATTCTAGAACGAGTTTGTGTCATTTTACCTAAAGAACATATTTCACAATCTAAATTTGAATCTGGATCAGTTATCTGCATGCCAGTTACCACTTTTTGTAAGTCAGTGATGTTTTTTGAATTACAATGTCCTAAGACTTGGTGCCATTCTTTAAGTGTACGTGATCGACTACTATTAAATGTATTGATAAAATACAAATTATTTGCACTATAAATATTGAAATTGTCACTTTCATACTCTTTGAAATTGATGACACCAGAGTCTCCACTGAATTCAACTCGAGCTCCTTTTCGGGTAGCAGCAAGGACGGAAAATATATTTTGATTAAAACTTGGCGCATATAAGGCATTTGAAAGAGTTATCTCATGGGTTTTTCCCATGGCATCATGGAGTGTAACCATGGCATCACCTCGCCCCATAGCTACGCCCTCTGCTGTAGTACCATTAGCTAATTCAATAACATGTTTTTCTGGAATAAAATTCTTCTGAAAACTTATAAAATTGTCTTTATTAATTATAATGTGAGTTGACGCACCACTGTCAACAAGTAAATTGTCAGCTTTGCTATTTTTAAGAGTAGAGGATGCAACAACAAATGCAAAGCTGTGATTAAAATCATCATCATTGTTCGTTTTCAAACTTTTTAAGTCAGCCTTTGTCTTCCGACTTTTATTTCTACAATATGACGTATCATGCGAATTATTTCGACAAATTTCGCACCAACGTTTGGGTCTTGATCTTGATGAATTTCTTCGGCAAAAGGCTGTGTCATGTGTATTTGATTTGCAGTTTTCGCACCATCTTGGTCTTGACTTATAGTTAGATAAATTCATAATTGGTGTGCCGGTACATGACTGTGCCTGTGTGTTGATTTTTTCAGTGTCTTCGAAATTTCGTAATGCCACTTTGAATTCTGAGAATGTTATGGCTATACTTCTTTGAGTAACCACTGTAGTAAAAGCTTGGTAATTACTTGGCGGTAGACCTATCATCGCCATGGCTACAAGTAAACTATCACTTATAGTTTCTCCACCATTTTGCAGTGCTGAAGCAGCAGATTCTGCTCTAATAATGTAATCTGTAACAGTTTCAGAATCTTGCTTGACTAATGATGTCAATTCAGTGTACAGGGTTATTATTCTAGGTTTGCCTGTGGGTAGATAATGATTGCGTAATATTCTAAGTGCTTTTCTACCATTATCTCTAGCCTCACGGATAATTAATGAAAGGGAACGATCATCTAGTACCTGTACAAGTTCAGCGAACGCTTCTTCATTTTGATTATTGTCTATCACCCTGGTATTATCTTCAAGGGACAAAAATACTTTCTGGAGATTTCGGACTCGCATACCTCCGAGAAATTTGACTTCCCACAACTCATATTTTCTTTCATCACCGTCAAACACTGGAATTCTGCTCCTGGACCCATAACCTGTTGGATTCTGTGTTGTTGGTGGTTGTTGTGACATTATATTAATGTCGATTGATGGGGATTATTAAATAATAAATAAAGACAGGAAAAACATCTGCCATGTGACTTTTAATGAAGGAAACAAATTTACAGGAAGTTATAGAGTTAGCTCCCTTGGAGCAAGTTAGTATGATATTATATTTGGATGAAGACTAAACGTAATTAATATTAATAATGTTGAGTTTATTACCCAACATACCGAGCCTCGTTTTCGATGTAAAATGGCCGACGCGTGAGAAAGGTCTATAGGTCACAATTTTGATTCAATTTTGATGAAACTTGAAATGAAATGCATGGTTATAACCAAGGAGCTTTAATGACGTGGAGGCGGCATGACGTCATTTTTGTGTGAAGTCATCGACGCCATATTGGTTGACTCAAAAGAGCGTCTTTCTAATGCTTTTGACGATACGCCGTCCTGCTCTGCTATCGGTTGCACTCAACGGAATTACATTTCATTCGTATCCATTATTAACACAGCCATTAGGAAAAAAAATAAACTGTTAGATATAAACTCTATATAGACACAAGATTTAAATAATAATAATAATAGTTTATTCTTATATAGCGCATTACATAACAGCATAAAAAAGGCAAAAAGTCTTTATGCGCTTTACAATAATAATAATGAAAATATAATAATTATTAAAACAAAAATTCCTTTAAAAACAATTACATTGTATAAATTAAATTCAATAAACCACAAATAAATGTGTATTAGCCCATATTTTTAACCATTATTTAATTATTCATATAAATATAATAACTAGTGCTCACATACTGCCTTACATCTTTTATTATATATTTAAATATAAATGTTATCCAAACATAGTATAGTTCACCCCATTGTTTGTACAATATAGTTTGCATTATTTAACCTATACTGATCACTAATTAACACTTTATCCCAGTTCTTTGATATGTAATAAATATGGCTTTGTTCACCTTAACTTTGTAGGGCTTCACATCATCGCTTTGATCAGTGCTTGTTATATATACTCTCTATAATTATGGCTTCTTGTTACTGTATATAAATACCTCATGTTTTACTATATGTTATCACTTGCTTGATAAAGACGAGAGTATCATCGTCGAAACGTTGCATGTTAATAAACCAGTAATTGTTAATCCATAAATAGTGTTATTGTGTCACAAATAAATGTATGGGTAAAATTTTCATTGTACGTTAAAGATACTTAAAAAATAAATGTAACATACCGAATAAATTAGTAGCCTACATGGATGAAAAAACAAAATGTCATTTAAAAAGGATTGCTTTAATTGTTGATTTAAAAACATTAATATTAGTTTCAGAATGTATTTCAGGAGGTAGAGAGTTCCATAGAGTAGGGGCATATTGACCAAAATAATATTCTATCACCATAAAATTTGTTTTTAAATTTTTTTGGAGGGTAAACTAGAGACAGCGTTTGTGTAAACCTAGTTGATACAAGTGGGCGTTTCATCGATAAAAGTTTAGAAAATATGGTTTGCACCCGAGGAGAAGAACTATGAAAATGTCAGAAATTTCAATTTGCGATATTGGCGAACACTATAAAAACTTGAAGGAAGGAATACGACTTCAGCGTACCTATAATAATTGATGATAAAGACGAAAAGCTTGGAATCGGGTTAGAGTGCGACTGCAGCGACTTGTATGGATTTTGAAGATTAACACTCATGGCGCGGGCTTGAATCAATCTCATCACCCGCGGGAATTTAACTTAAAAATTTCCTACATTCTCCAGTTGGCTTTCTTATGGTAGATTTCTTCGGGCGTCGGTATGCGGTCGGTTTCTTGGTTGACTTGTAATAAAGCCAGACCGTTTAGTCGCGTTTCCGTGTATATCTGCCATGTCTTCAGTCGCCGCAAACAAGAAAATGATCTCTCGCACGCCACACTGCCCGGCCTCTTTTACGGGAGCATGTCTTCACACTGGAATCTGATACAAGGTTTAGTATCGCAATATCGATGATATGTGTATCGGGAACCGTTTTTGAAATGCATGGGATTTAACGTCCTACAATTATGCTCCTAACCTGGACTAATGGAAGATCGGGAACCGTTATATAAAATATCGCCGGGAACGGGTAAGGACTCATTGGGTTCTGGTCTAAAATAAGTCTACTAAGTTTTATAATATCTGAAATACATTACTAATACGAAAGGGATGCTTCAAATCCGGCAAAAGGGGCGCCATAAACGGCAACAAATACGGTATGTATCTTGAACGAGTTCAATATCTAGAATAATTTTTGTAATGAAATCACTATTTTTTTATGGAGAGGACGTTGTAGTGAATCTAAAGAATATACGAAGGATGCCAGTGTAATATTAATAACTGGTGAGATTCACTAATAATTCGAGTGGCAGACCTTAAACAGCCTCTGCTGACCTATGATACTGAGCCATATGAAGCGAGTTCAAGTCCATAAACACAAGATAAAATAAATTGCCTGACCATGATCATGCGGGGGCGCGCTGTGTAACGGTTGCATAAAACACAAGCCCTTCAAGGGGCGCCCAAACATGCTGTATTGGGCGCCCCGTTGTACAAGTCGTAAACGCCCCCCCCCCCCGGGATAAGCCACACCACAGATGAAACAGTTTTTGACGCCCCCTTAAGTTAGGTGTTAAGGCCGTAGTCCATACAGGCAGCGCGCAAGCAGCGCTGCGCGTGTCAGTGCGTCGGCGCGTTACTTTTGTACCTCTGATCGAGCAGCGCGTTAAAACGCGTTAAAGCGTCAAACACACACATCCCACATGTGGAAAGAGGGGATTCCCCGGTGCGTCAGGACGTCATGCAGCAAAGATCGCTTTTTTTGCGATTCAGAAATTTTGACGCTGACGCGCTGCTTGAATGGAGGGACATAAACGTAAAATAACTAAAGCTATTTATTTTGTCATGACGCGACCCGCAGCTCTGCTTGCGCGCTGCCTGTGTGGACTACGGCCTTCAATCATGTGATTCATTTTGAGGCGCCTCACCATTTTGGGGGTGGGGCGCCTCATATATACCGACACGAATATGAGTGGCATTGGTTAGGCGTCCGATCAATCTCGTAGTGGGCGCCTAACTTTATTGAGCGACCTTACTAATACGGACACGTTACTTCGTATTGCGTCCAATGGAAAGGGGGCAAAATTTTCCCGCAATGGTTCAAGGCATTATGCATTGGGGCGCTGGCCACGTATTGTGTTCAATGGAAAGGGCGTCGAATTTTTCAAGGTGGGGCGCCGAATTTTTCCAGCCCCCCCCCCCTGAAAAAATTCGTACGGGCCTGTATGAAAAATGCTATGTGTATTGAAACTTTGCATTAATCTCTATACTCTGCTGTAGGGCCTACTCTGTTTGAAGTGATATTTTTTTTCTATAACCATACGGGGAAATTGCATGATTTATTATAATCTAATAATTTGCTATTTTTATCTGTATGCTGTCCTTGACTTGTTAAACAAATTTCCTTTGGGATAATTCTGTTTCTCGTTTCATTTACTCTATACACAAGTACAAGCAGCTAGTGCGCTTCTTGGGTCAACCAATATGGCGTCACTTGCTTCAATCGTCATAATGGTAAAATGACGTCATGCCGTCTCCAGTTCATTAAAGCTCCTTGGTTATAACCCAAAGATCTTGGTTCCTTTCGTTATTTGCACATATCAGATCATAACTTCCTGAATTATGGCACCTGATTGTTCAAAAACTCGCCTATGGTCCCTCTGGAGGTCACGATTATTATCCGATTTAATAAAAAAAAAAGGCTTGACTCTATCACCGTTACACCATATGGAAGGTTGGGTTTGAATTTCAGGGAAATCGGACCATAATTGCCAGACAAAATGACCGCCGTTTGTACGCTAATAGTATTAAAATATGGTATATCAAGGTTGTGGACCAAGTATAGGTCACAATTTTAATTCGATTTTGATGAAACTTGAAATGCATGTTTATAACCTAAAGATCTTGATTCTTTTCGATATTTGCGCATATCAAATTGTAATTTAATGAATTATAGCCTTTGATTGTAGGAAAAATCACTTTCGGTTTTGCTTGTTCTCTTTCCATCTCTCGAAAATGTGGGCGTATCCTGCCTGGCAGTGCCAGCTTACTATCTTTTAAGATTTCAGGGTCCAGAGTAGTTTTCTTTAGTAAAGGGTTTACAATAGCTTGTTTCAATATGAGAGATACTTAACCAGTTTGTAAGGAAGTATTTACAATATGTTTGATAATCCACAGTAGATTGGGTAAAGATAATTTTAATAGCCATGTTGGAAATGGATCAAGACTGCAAGATTTACTGGGTGATGTCATGATGGTTTGTTTAAGTTCATCCTCAGTTACCAATGTAAATGTGTTAAGTTCGGTATCACTAGCCACAGAGTTATTGATATGCGTATGATTCGCAGGAATGTCGCTTTCTAATTCACTTCGTATGTGGGCTACTTTGTTGGTGAAGAAAGACGAAAATCTCTCTGAAAGTTGGACATTGTCAGGAATTGATGGTAGCTGACTTTGATTACTCTGCCTAAGCAGACTATTCACAATACGATACACTTGTTTAGAATTAGTTTTGTTTTCTTCAATTTGTTTTTGAATGTGGTTTCATCTTGTCGATTTTATCAATTCTTTGATCTTTAATACACGGGACATTTCTGTTATTCAAACAAATCTGCACGAGAACATGACAACATATATACAAGTTCGTGTGGAATAGGCTCTCTTTATCTAAATACAGTTGTTCTTTTCTAAAAAAAAAATCAGTGCCTTGGGTTTTTGTGTGGATTTGATAGCGGTTATAAGTTACTAATAGACTTGTGTCGCGTTCATTTCTTACCACTGAACATTTAAATTCATATTTAAATATGAAGGTATTTATGGATCGATCTATCTCACCATCTTCGGTGTCTACGGCAGTAATTGTCATCTTTTGAACGGGTCCATATTCGAAACAGTTGTCCAAGTTAAGTATCGACGCTGACAAATTCACTGATCTTTAAATACAGATGTGACGTCATCCTTTGATGTTGGCGTACCATTATGTCAAATAATGTACGGGCAACTTGCCAATAGTACATTATTTCAATATTACTACTGGCATGATGTTTTTCACCGTAAACGCCCGTGCGGAGTCTGTATTTTAAGTAGTTTAATTGTCTCTGGCTTAGACATTGCGTAATATATTGTAAAAACACCCGGACCTGACGGTCCTCTTGTTGTTACAATATATTACTTAATGTCTCGCCCTCGACCATTAAACCACACATAGCCGAGGAGCATCTCGTTGATAGCCTTGCTCTTATGAACTTTTGGCAGGCCGTAAAATTGCTTTCACAACGAACGAATTGTGTAAATAATCGTGGCTGTTACGTGATTTAGTATTAGCACATAACGATAGCTTTAAGTGTCTTTTTCTCATAACTACATTTTCTGACTTTGGCGATCCCAAACGGATATAGCAGTTAAATACCAGTTATCTTTTTAAATAAAGCAACCAAACTGCAGTCGCCTTGACACCAAACGTTTTCCAATATGAACCCCCAAAAAGCTCGTGCATGCTTGTCCATGTATAAATAGAATTGATTCTTTCAATTCTCTGCACGGGCTCTTGGTGATACGGTAAGAGGTGAAGTCTGAAATGGTCGCGTTGACGTTTAAATTGTACGTTGTTTATTTTTGTTTATCGGGAATCTGGTTATATGGTAGAAATTTACAAATAATAATGTAATTATAGATATCCACACGATTTTCCAGTACTCAGAATACCAGCTTGTATATATATATGTGTATGAAGTTCAATATTATCTGCTATCATATTATCCTTTTTAATAAAATTAGCGTAAACAGATTGGTGTTGATGAGCCTTTTTTATGTCGTCACCCCTGTCCGTCCACAATTGTTTGTGGACTCTCTATAGGTCACAATTCGTACCCGATTTTGTCGAAACTTGAATAATAGGTTTATCCCCAAAAGATCTCGACTGTTTTCGATATTTGCATGTATCGGATCGAAACTTCATGGATTACGGCCCCTGATTGTACGAAAAATCACGTTTTAAGCCTGAAGACCCTATAGAGGTCACAATTTTGAACCGATTATGATGAAACTTGACATGCATGTTTATAACCAAACGATCTGGGTTCCTTTCAATATTTGCCATCTATCAGAATGTAATTTCTTGAATTATTGCCCCTGATTAACCGAAAAATCACCTATTTTAGCTTGTAGTCCCTCTGGGAGGTCACAATTAATATCCGATTTAAAAAAACGTTTGATTATATCACCGTTACACCCTAAGGAAGGTTGAGTTCGAAGTTTGATATAAACCATTTCTTCTACACTGATGATATACAGTTAATCAGTTAGTTTAAACAAGACAATGCTCATGATTCCTTTGAAAATACTACTCGCTGCTCCAAAGCTGTTAAATCCTGGATTAATAATAATAAATTAAGTTAAACGATGAAAAAACAGAAGCAATACTTGTTGGAACACCATAGCATCTAGCATAGACTCCAGATTCCTTTCTAGTAATTTGCGATTCTAGTATTGAATTTGCAACAAGGGTTAAAAATCTAGGTGTTATTTTTGATATGTCTTTAACAATGTAAAAACAGGTTAATTAGTTATGCCGTATTTGTAATTTTTATCTTCGTAGTATAGGAAACATTTGTCATCTATTGACTACTGCTGTTTGTCAATATTTGGTGCAGTCTCTATTTTTTTCAAGATTGGACTATTGTAATAGTGCTCTGGCTGGAATATCTCAACGTTTATTAAAGCGACTTCAAATAATTCAGAACAACTGTGCTAGAATCACCACATGAACAGCAAAACGTCAACATATAACGCCTGTCCTTTAATCGCTTCACTGGTTACCAATAGAGGCTCATTATAAAATTTAAAATCCTAACACTGGTCTAGAAGTCTCAGCATGATTAAGCTCCAACATATATCACAGAACCTATGCAGCCTTATGTACTAAACCAAACCAACCACTTCGTTCACATAATAATCTATCACCCGTTGTACCTTCAATTAAATTAAAATCTTTTGATTATAAGGCCTTCAGTGTATATGGTCCACGACTATGGAATGACATATATGTTCACGATGTATTATCCACAGGAGCTATTAACTAATAGCGCTTAGAGCATGCTCGTGGATGGATTAGGCGCTATATAAATGTACATCATTATTATTATGAGCATTTTCTGCTAGGGTAAACAGAGATAAGCAATTTGATTGGTTGTTGCTTTGGGACACGATAACTTGAGTTGTAATTGAGTGAGAGTAGTATATAGTTTCATTTCATAAATACCTTGACTAAGTTCAATAATAATCGTTTCTGCTGAGGGTAAGTAAAGCGATAATCAATTTGATTGGCCGAGACATTGGAACACAATAACTTTCATTCTAATTGATTTAGAATGTTCACACTTGGTGTCTTGATGGAATTCGAAGATGAGAATTTTCTGCTTTATTATTAGGCCAATGCCTTGACGAAGTTCAAAGATGAGCATTTTCTTTTTAGAGAAAGCAGAGATAAGCGAATTGATTGGTTGATGCTTTGGAACACAATAACTTTAGTTCTAATTAAGTGAGAGTGATGACACTTACTGCATATCTTTATCCAACGCTTGATTAAGTTCGATAATGAGTATTTTCTTCCGAGGCTAAGCAGAGCTATAAGCAATGTGATTGATCTAGACTTTTAAACACAATAACTCTCCTAATTAAATTAAGGATCCGTGCCAAGGGCCAAATTGGAAAAAGGCCTCAGGCCTAATTTGCTACCCTTGTAAAATGACGCGATTATTATTATTATTATTATTATTATTAAGGTAGAATGTTCAAACTAGGTGTAGGCGTTCATTAGGTGAATGCCTTGATGGAGATCGATGATGAACATTGCCTGATTCTATCTGATAGGGAGTGATGACACTTTTGAAAAAAATAAATGTGCGATTAATTAATATATGTCATCTATTTATTTTGGGATTTCGGCGGGGGACATTAGTCTCACTGTTGGATTTTTTTATACGCTTACATTGAAATGTGGTCGTATATTGTCATCGATCTGTTCGTCCATCCGGCGTCAACAATTGCCCGTGGACACTCTAGAGGCTAAAGTTAATATTCGATTGACTATATATTTATACGCATTGTTTAAGCTCATAATTACTGATAATTACTGCCAGAGCATGGCCCTTGATTACTTCAAAATATCTTGTGGGCGCTCTAGAGGCCAAAAGTACTATCCGATTGCCTTTCAATTTATACAGTGTCGTTTAAGGTAATGTGAATAAGAAGCATATTGATTCTTAGCAATTTCTGATAATTACTGCCAGAGTTATGGCCCTTGATCACTTCAAAAAATCTGGTAGATGCTTTAGAGGCCAAAGTTAATATTCGATGCTTAAGTCACAAGACGAAGAAGCCTATTGATTATCAAAGATTTCCAATAATTACTGCCAGAGTTATGGCCATTGATCACCTAGTGGACGCCCTAGAAGCTAAAGTACGTAACTAATGTACGAAAATTAAATGGTAGCTGGCTTTTTTTCGCACGTAAACAGTGAATGGCCATTTTTCTCAGTAATCCCAGCCAGAATTTGGCTTTTTTTTTTAAAAAAATGACCTAAAATTATGTATTTTTGCTTAGAACCGAAATAAATTAACTGTTAGTCAATCCCCACGCTAAAAACAGAAAAGAAGCTAAAGTTAAAACAGAGGAGGACTTTATCAAAGCCAAACAAATTCTAATGATTTTATGATAATTACTGAATGAATCGTTACTGTTAATCAGATTTTAGTTTTTTATAAATGTACCATTACTGAAAAAGTAAAAAATATGCGACAACTCGTCTTGAATACCCGGACGATTTAACTGCTGTGGGCGTATGTTGTGTTGCCTGGCAACCTATCTTTTACCTGAATGTGACACTCTGTGTTGACTGCTGGGATGATTGTGTTGCTGTTTCACTTCTGTGGGCATGTGTTTCGTTGCCTGGTGAATTATCTTTTCATTTTAAAATAACAATTGATGCTTATTAATTTTTGTTAAAGAATGCTGAAGAGGAAAAAGCTTTTACTTGTTTGCCCACTTATCACAAACAGATCACACGGTTTCATGAAGCTGTAGAGAACAGTGATTATGAAGCTACCAGATATTTATTAGACTTTATAGATTGTCATGTAATTGGTATATTTGGAACATGTTTAGCAGACTCAAAAAGATTAGTAAGTAATAACTGTCAGCTTATTATCCCGCGCCGAACGAAGTTAGGAAGGGATATTGAAACGGGGATTTGTCCGTCCGTCCGTCCGTCTGTCCGTCCATCCGTACGAATTTCGTTACCGTAGCATATCTCATAAACCATTTGAGATATCTTTCTGAAACTTTGCACACACATCAACCTATAACAGTAGTTGTGCCTTTTGCTATTTAGAAATTTCTGGGATTTATATATTTTGTGTTTCCATATACACAAATTTGACTTAGTTTTTGGTGTACAATTTTGTTTCCAGAGCGTTTCTCATAAACTGTTAAAGATATCTTTCTGAAACTTTGCACACACATCAACCTATTACAGTAGTTGTGCCTTTTGCTATTTAGGAATTTCTGGGATTTATATTTGTTGTGTTTCCATGGAAACAAAATTGACTTACTGTCTGAACTATGGTAAATAATAAACGGATTTCTTCGATTATAAACAAACTATTTAACTTTGGTTATCATAAACTTACTTGTGTGTTTGAAATCAACTCCGGTTAAATAAAATCCATCGCACAGTTAAATACCACAACTAATTAACTAGGTTCTCTCTTGAAAAATTGAGCTCGAGCTAACTTTTCGAGTCAAAATTCGGGTCATCATACAAAATTCTGAGCATCCAGCTTTATATAATCTGAAAGGTAATTAAATAAGCTTTCCCAAAACTATTAGTAAAAGTTGGCATAATCATATGAAACGGATGCGCTCTCATCCTAAACATAGTCAATTTTTCAAATTTAGAATATTAAAAAAATGGCAATGTTTAGGATGAGAGCGCACCCCTTGTGCCAACTTTTACTAATAATTTTGGGAAAGCTTATTTAATCCCATTTTTGAATATATATAGCCGGGTGCTCTGAATTTTGTACGATGACCCGAATTTTGACTCGAAATATTACGGTATTTTCACTTATAAATAACAATATATTCTTCTTTTCGTTTGATAGACGTTACGATACATTTTATTGGTTAATAAAAATAGATGAGTTTGTGCGATCTTTGAATTTATTCTAAATAGGTTACCAACGAATAGGTTGCCAGCTGGATTGGTCGAATAGCTCGCTAGCCGAATAGGTCGCCAAAATGTGTTCGGTGACGTAACAGCCTTCATCTTGGGTTTCCCCACCATTTTGAGATGTGAAGTTAGCTAGAGCTCAATTTTTCAAGAGAGAACCTAGTTAATTAGTTGTGGTATTTAACTGTGCAATGGATTTTATTTAACCGGAGTTGATTTCAAACACACAGATAAGTTTATGACAACCAAAGTTAAATAGTTTGTTTATAATCGAAGAAATCCGTTTATTATTTACCATAGTTCAGACAGTAGTTTTTGGTGTACAATTTTGTTTCCGGAGCATATCTCATAAACCGTTCAAGATATCTTTCTGAAACTTTGCACACACATCAACTTATTACAGTTATTGTGTCCTTTGCTATTTAGGAATTTCTGGGATTTATATTTGTTGTGTTTCCATGGAAACAAAATTGACTTAGTTTTTGGTGTACAATTTTGTTTCCGGAGCATATCTCATAAACTGTTCAAGATATCTTTCTGAAACTTTGCACACATATCAACCTATTACAGTAATTGTGCCGTTTGCTATTTAGGAATTTCTGGGATTTATATTTTTTGTGTTTTCATGGAAACAAATTTCACATAGTTTTTGGTGTACAATTTTGTTTCCGGAAACATTGTGTTTTGTAAACCGCAGCTTTCGAAGATCAGGGTCTAGGTTATCAAACGTCCGCTCAGAGTATCGTTTGCTGACTTTAGCCCAATCGTTTATTTTTCCGGGAAAATACCGTATTTTAATGACATGCAGAAATAGTCACGTGATCCAATTTATTTCCGTAATATGCATGGTGAAAATCTTGAGCAGAAAATCTCGAGTAGAAAATCTGAAGTTGTAAGTCAAATGTCAAAAATTGATTGTTGAAAGTAGAAATTATGTTGTTTAAAGTAGAATATTAACGACTTATAAGTTGAAAAGGTGGACGTATTAGGTTGAAAAGCACGAGCGGTATATGTTTCCCACACGAAAATGTCCATTTCGGATAAGAATTTTCTCTTTTGACTTTTGATTTTCTACTTTTTACTCTAGATCGCATTTTGAACCCGATACGCGCCATACTTCCTTGCCAAGCTACTATTATCAGAGATTTAGACTTTGGGCACAACTGATGGTGCAACCCCGACATGCTCTGCTAAACAGGTCCACAATTTTAGGACCAGTGACACTGTTTGCGAAATCTGATAAATTTTTATATTGATTACCAATAGCATAAATAGGTTTTTTTTCCTTATTTTTTCAAAACATGTGCAAGTGCACGGGATGTTGATGACTAGTCATCTTGTTGATTTATTATTTACCATTGAATGCAAGGCTCCGACACCAAACACTTCACGTATGCCACATGTCCTCTAATGATTTGCGCGATAGTTTATGAAAGTAAAGTAAAACTAGACTTCTCAAAGTGTTTTGTAAAGAAAACACAGATAAAGACTAAGTATGTTTTGACTATCGTAGAAAATATCCAATTATCGCTTTCATGTATTGTTTAAAAATTCATAGACTTTGAAAACTTCAAAAAATCAAGAATAGCGGAACAATAATTATGAATAGGCTCTCAATTTTCACACACAATCAGGCGAGAGAGGGCGAAATGGGGTTTAACGCCCACTCGACACAAACTAGGTCATTTCGGGAATAACACTTGGTTAATTGTATTTCAATAATTCGCTTGCGCGTAGGGGTCTTTAGCAGTTGGAGGAAACCAGGACAGTTGGAAAGGCGACCCCACCCCTTCTCACCAACAACCAGGGAGGATCGCACTACACGCAAAACAAAGATAGTAAGCTGGCACATTTTCGAGAGATGGATAGAGAACAAGCAATACCGAAAGTGATTTTTCTTACAATCAAAGGCCATATCAAATTGTAACTTAAAAGTTACAATTTGATATGCGCAAATATCGAAAAGAATCATAATCTTTAGGGTATAAACATACATTTCAAGTTTCATCAAAATCGTATTAAAATTGTGACCTTGACAGGGTCCACAACTTTAATATACCATATTTTTACACTATTCGCGTACAAACGGTGGCCATTTTGTCTGGCAATTGTGGTCCGATTTTCTAGAAATTCGAACTGTATAACAGTTATATAATCAAACGATGTTAAAATCGGATAATAGCCCTGACCTCCAGAGGGACCATAGTGTTTTTTTTTCGGACAATCAGGGGCCATAATTCATGAAGTTATGATCCGATGTGCAAATAACAAAAGGAACCAAGATCTTTGGGTTATAACCATGCATTTCAAGTTTCATCAAAATCGAATTAAAATTGTGACCTACACAGGGTCCACAACCATGATATACCGTTTTTTAGCAGTATTTGCATACAAACGATATGGCAATTTTGTACTGTTTTCCCGAAATTTGAATTCAACCTTCATTAGGGTGTAACGGTGATATAATCAAATGATTTTTTAAATCGGATAATAATTGTGACCTTCAGAGGGACCATAAGCTAAACAAAGGCGATTTTGCGTATAATCATGGGCCATAGTTCAGGAAGTTACGATCCGATATGCGCAAATATCTAAAGGAACCAAGATCTTTGGGTTATAAACAAGCATGTCAAGTTTCATCAGAATCGGTTCAAAATTGGGACCATTATAGGGGTCCACAAGCTAAAAACATGATTTTTCGTACAATCATGGGCCATAATCCATGAAGTTTTGATCTGATACATGCGAATATCGAAAGCAGCCGAGATCTTTTGGGGATAAACCTATATTTCAAGTTTTGTCAAAATCAGGTTAGAATTGTGACCTGTAGAGAGTCTACAAACGGACGGACAGGGGCGACGACACGATATGTCCACATGAAAATGTGGGCGTATAAAAATATACAAGATAAACCTGCGGACAAGACAGAAAAAGGACATTCCCAAAAATAAATAATTATCAAATCTAGTGAATGGATCCGGGGGCCAGCCGTAAACATCCACTGCGCTGTACAGTCCCTGGCCTTTTGTCCCTGGCCTTCACTAAAATGATTTACAAAAAAGATGTAACAAAAATAATGCGACCAATCTTGACAGTGGTCGTCTCTTCAATGCTGATAGGCTTATTCTGTCAGTTGACTTCAGATGTTAGAACATCAAATAATTTTAACAATGAGGGCGATAATCCGGACAGAATCTCGGAAAACGCGAAAATAATGCATGTAGTGAGCTAACAGGAGCAAAGCCCGACAACAAGAACATTCTGCAGTACCAAGAGCTAATCTATTCTAATAGTAAGTGCAGGAGGACCGCACTACACGCAAAACAAAAATATACAAGATAAACCTGCGGACAAGACAGAAAATAGACTTTATGATACAGCGCGCATGTGCTAGCCATTCGGCCATCCAATCCCCCACACAATCATGCAACGCAAATACATACCAGCGAATTCCCCTCACATCCTGTGATATGAAAGACGGGATCTTTCAGTGTTACGTGTATGCCAATGTGTACACCAGGGTCCGTATTCAAAGGATATCTTAAGTCTAAGGTAGTCACTTAACTACTAGATTCACTTAAATATACGTAACTTCCTGTAAGTTAAGGTCAAGTGGTATTCAAAGGCACTGTTAAGTATCAAATTGTCCCTTAAAGTTAAGCTGCCTTAACTTTTAAGTGTTGGTCTTTAAGTGGTATTCATTTTCAAAGGCCAGCTTAAGTGAGAAATATCCACTTAACTTTAAAGGGACAGTCCCGTATTATACAGGGGCTCAAAAATAAAAGTCTGAGAATATTTGAAAATAAAACACCAAAATATAGGGGAATAGTGTATATACCTTGTCTAAAAATTTCAACTCAAAATATTGAGTCGTTTGGACGTGAACGCCAAAACTGCTTATCCGGACACGTAACCCTTTTAAGTTTTCGGGTCATTTTTTTCATTTGCTGACCTGATAATCGATTTACGTTTCTTGAGAGGTCTATGCAGTGAATGAGTGAATGGCCCATGTACTGTACTTGATAACAAAAGGTTAATTTTACCTACATCTTATTTTTATAGAAAAAAGTCTGGTTTTATCCAGATACTGTATGATACAAAGATCTCCATTTCCAGATGCAGACTGTCAGGTTTAAGTTATTTACAAGCGTGTCACAAAAATTGTGTTAGTTGATCGGCCTTAGATAATGGGTTTTACATGAAATTAACACTAAATTTAACAGTTTTATTCCCCAAAAAGTTATCGGGATTGGCCCTTTAAGGTACCTCCCATAGGTCACTTAAAGTTAAGTGAGATTATAATGCTATCTTTTAACGCTGTAGTAGTAGTCCCGCGGTGACGATTTTAAAAGTTAGGGGATTTAGATTGAAATAAAGACAATGTCGCAGAGCGTAGCTGGCCTCAAATTTCTTTTTTCGTCGGCAGCTTTGTGTTGTGATACCAAAATAGAGTAAAAGGCTTTTACCACCGAGATAATTAAGGATATCTTTTCCGGTCAACTATCATGTTCGTATACATGCTTCATCATGTTTCCACGATTGTCATATAATAAAGTTAAATTCGTTTGTTATGACATGGTTTTATAAAGTTTTAGAAATTATTTATACTACCGCAAGAATAAGGCATGATTTATTTTTTACAACACATTGCCATATTATATACATAATCGGTAGTATTTATTCAGGTATAATATCACGCAACATGCATCTCTCGTACACACAATGCACCGTCAATGCCAGGCCCGTGAAAATCTAAAATGTAGGTAGTTACACAATGTCTATTAATTTCTCAAATGATAGGATTTATAAAAAAAACACTGTATGATTTGTCCAGTCTAACTTAAAGGCAAAGGTCATCGTGTATGGCTAATATGTTTTTCTATTCGTGATACATTGTTAAAAAATTAAAGTTTACAATATCCATCATTATACTACAAACTACCACTATTTATTGTAATGTATTGAAATGAAATTCTAAAAAAGGTCTATGAAAACGGCCATTCCGGTAAAGGATGCACACTATCATAATTTATCCCAAATTATAATCATACTATTTCTATGTGTTACAATAGAATATTTTGACAAACATTTTCCTAGTAATGTAAACTAAGAATTTAATAGAGTATAGTGATGCTCTCAAGGGGGCATAACCTGCTTGCAATGCTTGAAATTCTCGATTTTTGGCAGTTGAGGGCATTCCATAAATTGAAAATTCATGCTTTTTGGCGAATGTGAGTTTTCCATAATTTAAGCGTGGAGTTAAGTTTTCACATAGCCAAGTATATGTTAAGTCCAGCCTTTGAATACCGATTTAAGGTAAGCCACTTGGTTAAGAAGAAAAATTAAGTATTTTAACTTAACTTTTAGAAAACCTTTGAATACGGACCCAGACCTCTGGTTTTCGGGTGTTGAGGGCATGGTGTTAGCGCGTGCGCGTTGCATCACAGATTCTGGAGGTCATAGTTATTTTTAAAAAAATGTGGACGTATTATGTCGTCGCCCTTGTCCATCTGTCTGCCTGTACGTCTGTCCGTCCGTCCGTCCACAATTGTTTGTGGACTCTCTACAGGTCACAATTTTTATCCAATTTTGACGAAACTTTAAATATAGGTTTATCCCAAAAGTATCTCGGCTGCTTTCGATATTGGCATGTATCGGATCGAAACTTCATGGATTATGGCCCCTGATTGTACGAAAAATCATGTTTTTAGCTTGTGGACCCTATAGAGGTCACAATTTTGAACCGATCTTGATGAAACCTGACATGCATATGTATAACTTACATATCTTGGATTCTGTCGATATTTGTGCATATCAAATTGTAACTTAATGAATAATGTCCCCTGATTGTCCGAAAAATTTACTATGGTCTCTCTGTATAGGTCACAATTATTATCCGATTTAAAAAAAACGTTTGACTATATCACGGTTAGACCCTACGGAAGGTTGAGTTCGAATTTCAAGAAAATCGGACCATAATTGCCAGACAAAATGGCCGTCATTTGTACGCGAATAGTGTAACAAATATGTTATATCAAAGTTGTGGACCCTGTAGAGGTCACAATTTTAATTCGATTTTGATTAAACTTGAAGTGCATGTTTATAACCCAAAGATCTTGATTCCTTTTGATATATGCGCATAACATATTGTAACTTTGAATTATGGCCTTTGATTGTAGGAAAAATCACTTTCGGTATTGCTTGTTCCGATCCATCTCTCGAAAATGTATCTTGCCTTGCAGTGCCAGCCTATCTTTGGTAATCCCGGTCAATTATTCGGTACATAATGGCTTTGAACTTTTATTCATTATGTTCCCATTTTGGTGTATCTTCGTTGAGTATCGATAAATAATGATTCTAACTAAATTTTAATGTTGCAATCATTGAAAAAGGGTTGTTTTGATTTGCAATGATCTAACTACACATGTTGTAGTCCATTCAGATTAGATTGCATGTCCATTTGAGAAAATTCTACCTGTCAATGTCGAGCAGCCTAGGGTTCTAGGGCTAGACCTAACTCTTAGGTCGAGAGTAGTCAATGCTAAGAATGAGTCGATGAAGGGGACGGTTTGGAATAAGATATTATATTAGACTTAATTAGCTTACATAGAAGGGTTAATAATACCTCTAGATTATTTGCCGAATGAAAATACTGCGCCTATAATAATGATTAAGTTATGCAAAAATATTACAATTTTTGAAATGGTCGGGACAAATCCGATACAAATCTTTATACTCAAAATCGTCCTGTCTTATGACAGCAGCGCATAGATTGAATGTTTTAAATGTTTATTGTATTTCCTTATCTGTACAGGGAGATGGACAACCAGCTCTTCATAAAGCAGTTTTAAGAAGAAATGTTCAAACAGTTCAATTATTAGCTGAGACATTGGTATATCAACAAAAACAGAGAATAGATTCAATACGAGATCAGGTACATGATATAGATTTTAGCAAGACACATTACGTTGACATATATTGTTAAGAACTATGTTCGTACGCTTGCTCCGTCTATTTTAAACGACCTGCTCACAAAGTACACTACAAAACAGGTAGAATTTTTAAACCACAAAAGGATTGTTCATTTGGATATACCCGTCTTTTTTTATCCCGACTGGTTCAAAAAACGGGGAAAGGGAAAAGGGAGAGAAAGACCTAAAATAGTTTTGGCGTAGGAATGTTTGGTAAGCTGTCTCAATGTAATTTGTAGGCGATTATTCGAGTTTTATCTATTGTCCATTCAGATAAACTGTCCTACGATACCCTGAGTTATGATATTTAGTTTCAAGGTGGTGATGTACAAATGGCATGTAAGTCTATCTTCAAGTGAACCAAGATCATTGTTGTGCTTTATAACGACAAGAGAATTATTGTTGAAACGTAGCGTTAATAGAAATACAGTAATTGTTATTCATAGAACTGTTGTGTTTATTTTTAAATTACTTAATGCCATTGAAACAGTAAACCAAGATCTACTCCCAACTTTACACAAAGACTGCATACCGATATATAGCCTACATTAAGAAGTTACCTTGAAGGCCTAACAAAAGGCAGAGGTTATACATGCATTATACAGAAGCTTAACAGTCAATAAATCCTTATGCTTTTCAATTACTAATAAATTACCGTTGACTTTCGATTTATTCTGAACAATATATATTTATTTTCATTTTCATTTTCAAATGTTGTGCATGTAAAAAGAATCATTTTAGAAATTAGATGTCATTTGGTCACGGTGATCTAGCAAAGGGAAACTGATCTATTTATGTACAATGATTTTGCGTGTAGTGCAGTCTTCCTGCATTTACTATGAGAGAGAGAAACCACTTGCATAAAAGCGCACGGCAAGTGTGGCACCATGAGCCCTTTTGTCTGACGTGGAGAGCGGACATGATGAAACCGGTCGCCACATCTTACATTCGACTAATGCTTAATTATCGTTGCTACATGTATCTGCGGCCTTGTGATTGTCTAGAATTTGTCTCTAGCTGTCTTTACTTTTCCTTCACGTTTACTTCTTACTGGTTTCTTAAGACGTTGTCTTCTTCAGTTATAACAATGCAACAGTTCGTTTTTTCCTTTTATGTAGCATAGGTATACATACAAGCATAGCACATATTATAACATAGTCAATACTAACTAAACTCTTCTCAAACCTAGCCAGCCTCGCGGCTGCCTTGGATCTCTTAGATCGAACCCCTCTGGAATCTGACTAAACTCTACAAATATATATCTTATATAGCAGTCAATATAGCATTCCTAACAGCACGTGCTCATAGCCCTGTAATTAATAATATGATTGGTTAAATTAAACCCAATGATGCAATCGGAAAGTTTCTATCGCATGCATTTTGTTAAAAGAATAGAATCAGTTTGTTATGGCTCTAAGAGTGTTTTTATATAACAATATGTCAATTTTACTCTACGTGATATTTAGTACATACTACAAATTATGTGAATATGTTAGACTGGCAAAATAATTAATTAATACAATATGATCTTATTCCTTAATTTTAACACTATTGTTTTTGTCAAAATTATTATCAGGCTTTGACACTGCGAATCTTGTGTGAAACACTATTGTTTTTGTTAAAATTATTAGGGTTTCACACTGCGAAGCTTGTGTGAAACGCTGTTGTTTTTGTTTAAATTATTATTAAGCTTAAGACTATTGTTTTTACTAAAATTATTATTTTTTCTTCCGGGGGAGCCTATTTTTCAGTCCCAGTAACAGATACCGATCCGGGACCTAGTTTTCTATCGGTAAAGCATGGGATGGCTACGTCATAAACTATATTTGAAACTTCTACAAAACCCGGAAGTGGCCGAATTTTGTGCGGTGCCAACAAAACGGCCGTAGATTCGTCAATTCTGTACCTATTTTCATACAAATGACATTTTCCGAAACCCTGGACCTTGCTCGGGCTATATGAGTTTGTCGCTGACTTCTAGCATCTATAAATCAAATCGAAATAATGTCAAAAAAACCTTAAGGAATGCTAAAGCCATTTATTGTATGGACAAAATTTCTACCGAAGAAATCCGAAACTTAGTCTTGTCGTCAAAGAAAACAACGTGCCTATTGGATCCCATTCCGTCTACAATTGTTTGTGACTACTTGGATACGCTTCTGTCTTTCATAACCTCGATAATAAATTATAGCTTGCAAAGCAGAATTTTTCCTGAAACTTCAAGCAGGCCATTGTGCACCCATTACATAAAAAGGGTTCGCTTGATCGAAATGTACTTAAAAACTTTCGCCCTGTTTCAAATATCTTGTTTCTCTCAAAACTTTTAGAGCAAGCTGTCAACATTAGATTGCGTACATAACAATCTTTGGGGTAAAATTCAATCAGCCTATCGCTCTGGACATAGTACAGAAACTACCGTACTGAGAGTTGTAAATGATCTGAGACGTTCAGTTGACAGTGGTGATATATCAGTATTCACTCTGTTGGACCTTTCAGCTGCTTTTGACACCGTCGATCACCGGATCCTTGCTGATGGGCTCCAATATGAATATAGTATCACTGGAAGGACTCATAACTTACAAGATCGTCAACAGACAGTATAAATAAATAATATTCAATCGATGCCTGCCCGCCTTACTTGCTGTGTGCCTCAAGGATCAGCACTCGGTCTGATACTGTTTCTGCTATACTGTCATAATTAGCTGGTATTATCGACAAACATGACATAGATTCCCATTCCTATGCTGACGATACTCAGCTTGTCTCATCTTTCAAGCCTGATGAGGTTACCAAGGCTCTGAGTTTTGTGACTGATTGTTCCCAGGATATTAAGAATTGGATGGCCTCAAATAAACTCAAATTGAATGATAATAAAACTGAGGCTATGTTATTTGGATCAAAAAGACGCCTTCAGAACAGATCTCAACAAATGTTAAAATTAGAGACTCAGTTATTCAGTTAGCTAGTGCTTTGAAGAATCTTGGCATTTATCTAGATCCTTGTTTGTCATTTGAACCACATGTTGATAAGCTACGTCAGACCTGTTACTTTCATTTGCGACGCATCAGTGATATTCGACATCTCATCACAAATGATGCCGCCAAAATCTCTAGTACAGTCAGTAGTTGTCTGGGACTAATCAATCAAGTCTATAAACTACAGAAAATTCAGAATACAGCAGCCAGAATCCTATCACTAATCAAAACTTCATCTCACATAACGCCTATTCTAAAATCCCTACATATTGGCTCCCTACGAGAGAATTAAATTTTCTATTCACTGTTTATATAAATATATACTCATTGCGCTTTGGGCATGCTTTTGGATGGATTTGGCGCTCTACAAATGTACATTATTATATTATTATTAAAAAGCCCGAATACCACTCTTGTTGTAACTGAAAAATATGCCCCAATCATTATTCTTGTCAACACATTATAATAGTGTAATAATAGGGCTATCGAAAGACAATTTACTTCTTTTGGTCCGGTAATATCTGACCAAGAAATTCAGCTTTTTGCAAGAGCGCTATTTTTTTAACCTTTTTTTTTTATTTTTTGAATACTTCCGGTATGGTGATTATTTTACAATATTCCGTTTAATTGATGATACAAATTTCATCTTAAGGGTTTTGCCATGCCTAAGATTAGCACTAACTTTTTAAACTGTTTCTAGGCGATACTTGAGTGCCTGTCTCCATTTCCCATAAAAATATAAATAATCCACAGAAAGAACCTTTTACTTCGCTGGGTAGGTCATGATTGTCAGTCAAAGGGAGAGAATCCCTCGGGAATCACTGACCTTGGTTGATCTAAAAATAGTCCGAATTTGTTTTGATCGTTCCGATAAATTATCGACAGAAAAAAGTTTTTACTTCGCTGGATAGGCCAGGAATGTCAGTCAAAGGGAGGGAATCCCTGTAGGTCAGGATTGTCAGTCAAAGGGAGGGAATCCCTCGGGAATCCCTGACACTATGAAAGCTATGTATATAGTGATTCGGACATGACTTATTGGAATTTTCATGTTTTCATTCATTTTTGGCTGCCATTTTAAAAAATGGCACTGCACCGCCATAAAAACTTCTTTTTTTTTTAAATCCTTCTATATTGGTTTTTTGTAGCCCATTTTTGCATTGGAAAAGCATCTAATATTTTATTCAGTTTCAAAATAATTGTTTATTGTCTCACCCTTGTGATTGTGAAGGGATGCTGGAAAAATCTAAATGTCATTTTTCCAGGCCATTTTCTCCTAATTTAGGAAACCAGGGATGTCCAGAACACCCAACTTCAAATCGCAATTCCTCAGAGATTAAAGCAATAGTTAATATGTCATTAAAAAGCTGAGACCAGTCTCTCTTTGGTTATGCTAAAACCTCATTTTTATACGCCCACATAGAAATGTGGTCGTATATTGCCGTCGTCCCCGTCCGTCCGTCCGTCCATTGTCCACAATTTCTTGTGAACACTCTAGGGGCTAAAATTAATATCCGATTGACTTTAAATTTATACACAGTGTTTAAGATCATGAGAGGAAGACCCCTATTGATTTTCAGCGATATCCGATAATTGCATCCAGAGTTATGGCCCTTGATCACTTTGAAAAATCTTGTGAACGCTCTAGAGGCTTAAGTTAATATCTGATTGAATTAAGATTTATACACGGTGTTTAAGGCCATGAGACAAAGAAGCCTAGGGATTATCAGCGATATCCGATAATTTCTACCAGAGTTATGGCCCTTGATCACTTTGAAAAATCTTGTGAACGCTCTAGAAGCTAATGGTAATATTCGATTGACTTTAAATTTATACACAGTGTTAAGGGTCATGAGACGAAGAAGCCTATTGATTTTAGAATATTAAGTGCTGTCAGAGTTATGGCCCTTGATCTCTTCAAAAAAAATCTTGTGGACGCTCCAGAGGCTAAAGTTAATAACCGATTATACACAGTGTTGAGGGTCATGAAACAGGGATTTTCAGCTATTCTCGATAATTACTGTTAGAGTTATGGCCCTTGATCACTTCAAAAAATCTTGTGGATGCTCTAGAGGCTAAAGTTAATATCCGATTGACTTGAAATTTATACACATTATTGAAGGTCATGAGACGAAGAAGCCTATTGATTTTCAGAATACTAAGTGTTTCGTATACTAAAAGTTAGCATGGAGGAGAACTTTATCAAAGCCAAACAAATTCGAATGATTTTCTGATAATTACATAATGAGTTGTTCCTTGTTATATGATTTTAGTGTATTATAAATGTTTCATTACTGAAAAAAGTAAAATATGCGACAACCCTTGTTGACTGCCCGGACGATTTAGCTGCTAGGGGCGTATATTTCGTTTCCTGGCAACCTACCTTTGAACTTTTGGTCATTGTGACTAATTTTCCTATGCCGGGTCTCATAAAATAGTCTATTAATAGGGCTATCCAAAGACATTTTACTTCTTTTGGTCCGGTAATATCTGACCGAGAAATTCAGCTTTTCGCAAGAGTGCATTTTTTTTTAACCTTTTTTTTTCATTTCTTGAATACTTCCGGTATAGTGATTATTTTCGAGATAGTTCTAATAACCGGTTTTGGCAATTAAATAGCCGCAGGGCTCTGTCAGGATATATTACATTATCTAATCAGATAAAATACACCTGAGAAATCCTATGTTCAAAAGTGCCAAAAATGCAAAAATGAAAATATCGAAAATTAAATTTCAGTATTTTAATACATATTATACATCGTTAGAATCGGAATTAGGTCAGCTATCTGAATATGTTACCATTTTTGAAAATCTGTTAAAATAAACAAATAATAGAGCATTTTCCAAAATTTGACGATTTTTCGACTTTTTTATTTTCAGTCCCTTTTTTATTGTAATCCAGACATTTCAAAGTCTTTTTGGGTGGCATAATTCACAAGACTATCGAATGGACTCTCGGTAGAGAAAGTTACAAAAAAAAGTTGCGGTTAAGTTTTCGAGATACAGGCGTCCAAAAACACTTCAAATCAGAAAATACTTGATTTTCAGCATGCCATATTTTGCTTCCTGCTCATGGTATCTGTATGAATTGGGTATCATGCAGTGGTCCAATCACCGCCCGACCCAATGATACCTTAATAAGTTTAATCTTTTTTTACCCAAAACACCCGTCTTTCACGTTTATTTTCAAAAAATCACATAATTTTGAAATTGCTTTAACTAGTGGTTTAACCATATTACTTTATTTTCCAGGAATTTCAGAAACGTCGATTCGGCCGTAACACGAAACATAAGCTTACAAAATGTATTGATACACTATTATATGGCATCTCCATGGTACGATTTTGATGGTTAGAAAAAAAATAATGGTACGCCGAAAATCTAATATTTTCCGTTGTTGGAGCCTTTTTACAAGCCTTTTTCTTGAAAACGACACCTATGATTTTTCTGAAACTTTTTTAACGCAGAGTCCTACCGGTGGTATGTGGCGTGAATCCAAAAGGAAAAGGTTTGAAATAATATAAGGGGTCGAAAATTGGCCTCAATCTTTGAAAAAAGTTTAAAAATCGTTAAATTATTGAAAATGTTCTTTTATTTATCATTTTTACAAACAACTACCGAATACATGTTTCTGACACTTCTGGTACAGAAAGATATCAATCCAAACAACTTGTTAGAACGATCCCAACAATGATCCAAAATCCAGAAGTAGTCGAAAAAATATCAGATAATTGGGGAAAAAACACAAAAAAGTGAAAAAAAAGGAAAAAAAAGAAAGAAATTACAGGGAATAATTGGTACTCTTGCCAAAATCGCGATTTCTCAGCCGTGTGTCACTGAATCGAAACAATTAAAGTATCGTTCGCTAGCTCGATGAATGGGTTATTTTATGACATACTTCTTGTCTGATTCCTGAAAGCCGGTTTAGTGCTGCTTGCAGGTCTAGTTATCATTATTCTTCTTTTGTTTTGAGTAGATCTCAGCAACTGCTCGTCGAATCGTTACGATTTCTTCAGTTTTACTGGAAAAGTTGGTGTGACTTAGAGGATAAAAATATTTTGAACACCGAAAGTGACGACATTTTGTCAAAAACTGCATTTTTATACGCCCATATGGAAATGTGGTCGAATATTGTCGTCGCCCCCGTCCGTCCATCCGTCGGTCCATCGTCCACAAGGGGTCACTTAATTAAAACAATTAAAGTATCGTTTGCTAGCTCGAGGAATACTTCTTGTCTGATTCCTGAAAGCCGGTTCAGTGCTGCTTGCAGGTCAAGTTATTATTATTCTTCTTTTGTTTTGAGTAGATCTAAGCAACTGCTTGTCGAAACGTACGATTTCTTCGGTTTTACTGGAAAAGTGGGTGTGGCTTAAGAGGATAAAAATATTTTGAACGATTTGCGACAATGCAAAATGTCCGAAATCACTGAAGCTATTGTTTTTTTACGCCCGCATGGAAATATGCTCGTATATTGTCATCGCCCCGTCTGTCTGTCTGTCCGTCCGTCCGTCCACAATTTCTTGTGAACACTCTAGAGGCTACAGTTCATATCCGATTGACATTACATTTATACACAGTGTTTAAGGTCATGAAACGAAGAAGCCTATTGATTTTCAGCAATTTCCGATAATTACTGCTGGAGTTATGGCCCTTGATCACTTCAAAAATTATTGTAGATGCTCTAGAGGCCAAAGTTAATATCCGATTGACTTTAAATTTATACACAGTGTTGAAGGTCATGAGACGAAGAAGCCTATTGATTTTCAGCGATGTGGACGCTCTACAGTCGAAAGTTAATAACCGACTGACTTTAAATTGATACACAGTGTTGAAGGTAATGAGACAAACATGTATATTGAGTTTCAATGAATTTTGATAACTTAAACAGCTAAATCCAGAATATTAAATGTTTCTTATACTAAACGTTAGCATGGAAGAGAACTTTATCAAAGCCAATATCTTCGAATGATTTTCTGATAATTATAATGAGTTGTTACTTTTATCGTTTTTTAGTGTGTTATAAATGTTTCATTACCGAAAAAAGTAAAATATGCGACAACTCTTGTTGACTGCCTGGACAATTTAGCTGCTGCTGTGGACGTATATTGTGTTGCCTGGCAACCTATCTTTGACTTTAAAATTCATATTTTTTTTCAACCAAAAATAATTAAATATGTATTGATAATTTTAACTTTTGGTTTAAATTCACATATTAATAAAATTCATACGGTCATATAGATATCATAAAATTGTTTCTAACTTTGTCGAGAAATAGACGGTTTTCTTTAAGTCATTTTTGAAGGTTTTTGGTTCATAAAAGTATCAATTATTATTCGATTTTCATAAAATCTTCATTGTGTGATACCTAATACCATTTACAATTTTATACACGTAATTTAAGATTTTCATTCTCGCCGGAAGTAACGTCATTTTTCAAAAACTGTATTTTTAGCCTTTAAAACAGATATTTTAATATCAACCGTTCAAGATATCGTTTTTTAAAACTTTGTTCAGACATTAACCCATTACAGTAGTTGTGCATTTTGCTATTCAATCATTTTGGGGATTTATATTTTTTGTGTTTCCATGGAAACAAATTTGACTTAGTTTTGGGTGTACAGTTTTGTTTCGGAACATATCTCATAAATCGTTCAAGATATCTTCTTTGCACTTGTACAAACATCAATCTGTAATAGTCGTGCGTTTTGCTATTTAGCATTTACTGGGATTTATATTTTTCCTGTTTGCATAAAAAAAACAAATTTGACTTAGCTTTTAGTGTTCAAATTTGTTTCCAGGGTATTTTTCATAAATCGTTCAAAATATCCTTTTGAAACTTTGAACACACATCATTTTTTTAAGCTTAATATTTAATATACAGCAGCTGATAAAGGCAGGCGAAGGTTTTTGTGAAAACCTTACAGGGAGTAGCGACTGTTACTTGCCGAGCTACTATGATCAGAGTATGAATCTTCTGACAAGTCCTATTGATATTTCAAAAAGTTGTTTAAATTTTTTCTCCTTATCCCTTCTAAAGAAGTTCAAGGGCGAGGCTGCGGGGTTGTGCTGACTAGTTATTTTGTTACTATTATTACTATTCGATCTTTGTCTGAAATGTTTCATTCTGTTATGTTTATTAGTATTGAACTTATACTCGGCAATTTGATTCATAACAATTTGTCTACGATATCACGTGGACGTAAAACTCCGGGAACGAACAGACAATTATCATAAAAACTCTTGACCCTACATAGATATGAACGTCCGGTCTTCATGAATATAATATTATATAAGTTATTGTTAATTAAGACGCAATTAGAATAATTTGGACTTCTCTCATTAAGGCTAACTCCTAACCTTGTACTTCCTTTTTAATTAACGATGTATGGGAGTGGTCGATATAAATAGCACAATCATCAAGGGCGGATAATTTGAAAACGTGTCTTCTCTATAGATTAACTCAGGGGGTAGTGGAGTTGAACGGAATGAACCACTGGGGATATCGAGGATGACCCTAATGACGGATTGTGTTCGAATTTCATGACAATCGAACCAAAATAGCTGCCCCTTGTACGCAAATATGTAGTACTTCGGACGTCTTGTATCTTCACGTTGTCTTCTTGGCCGTGACGAATTACAATACTACAATTCAGGTTCTTTCTAATATTTTACTTTACTAAATCTGGAAGCGTTAGTTATTCACAATCCTTCCTTGACTAAATGTAGTGTCTGGCTGGTCTGAGAGACGATGTAAGCTCACTCTGAGAGGCGATGATAGCTCTCTCTGAGAGGCGATGTTAACTCTCTCTCTGAGAGGCGATGTTAGCTCTCCTAAATTCTATCTGTGCAGCCCATTTATAATGTCCCGCCCCCATTGAATTACGTCAGAAACTGACCACCGTCCCGATTCCAAATATGGAACGGGCATACTCTACCCCTCGCATCGGGTAGAGCTCCTTACCAAATTTAGTCAGGAACAACATTCCATTAATATGGCCTCATATTATAAATGTGTTCCTTGACCCTTAGTTCAATTCCTGTATCATGTCATCTCTATGTTATTTCGGGGGTATGTAGCTCCGTACACACATGTAATTAAACAAGTAATATGGCCATAACGGTTATGAATTTAGAATCACTAATTTGTAAAGGTAACAATATTTCTCCCTCCTTTATCTACTACTTTGACAACAATGCTGCGACTGTCATATTGTTACAATTCTCCCCCCTTTAAGAATATATATAGAATAAAGATATTCGAACAAATTATGCATGCAAATATTTAAGATTACTATATGATGAACACCTAATATCTCCTACGACCAACGCTTCCAGTAAAATACAAAACAATGACATCAAAGAAAACAACAACATAAATAATCAAAAATCGCATGCAAAAACTCTCCAAACGTTTATAATTTCACTTCACAGTCCTATAATAATATTCTTTAGCTAACACGAACATGATCACTTTTAATTGTTCATACTTGTCTTCTTCTCCAGTCCTACACGCGTTTATCAACTATAAACACCCAGTCTGCTACTGCACATATTAAAAAACACTTTACTTAATGAGTTTTTATCTCTGCAGTTGATTTTTCGTCTTAAAAACTCCGCTTCCGCAAGTTTAGGTCACACAGTTGAACGTCTTGTAAACACCATAGGTGAAAAGGTCAACATCTGTTAATTGTCTATGAAAATAGATGACAGTGTAATAATTAACACTAAATAATCACTGCCACGCTTATATGTAGATACCGGTGTGCTTCATATTCCATAGTCTTTAAATAAAACTGTCTTCTTCTCATAAGTAGAAATTTCGCGTTAATCGCAAGTCTTCTCTGACTTCGATGTTGGGATAACTACAATTTATCCTCAAATCAAACATGTCATTGTCACCAGACCAAGAACTAACATCATTTTTTTAATCTCATTACTTTTATTGTTAACTAAAAGTAAAACTCATTAATCTTTATTCCAGCTACCTATTAATAAATTTCTATCTAATTTTCATCACGTGACTTGCACACGAGCAGGCGACATAATATTGTTTCAAAAACCAGACTCCCTCAAAACAATTTAAAGCAACATTTAATGATACAAAATAATATATATATAACAATGCAGCTATATATAGGATTATATGTCTTAAAGCAACACAAGCCAACAGTGAGGCTGATATCCTCCGTCGAAATTAGTTAATTGCGAAATCATACTAAATCAGATTCACTGACTCACCCGATAATCTCGTAAATTCAACGAGTCGATTATCTTAAATACCTACACGCATCCTCGCGATTTATGAGGCATGATACTCAATACCGGCACTTCTACTGTCGAAATGTTTAACCTTTATACTCAAACGTACATACTCCTTTTAGTTTCATTACTCGGGAGCACGTGTCCCTACCAAAACCCTAAACACTATTCGCGATTTACACAGGGATTTTGTTCTTATTATAATCTAACCTTATACTTAAAGATTACATACATTGAACTTATTTTAGCCTTACCTGGCTACACAATAATTTTGGACTTGGACTATCTCAAAATCATATTAGCTGCACTTGGCTAAATGGACGACACAAACACAAACTTTAACGAGCAAGCAGAACGCCAACTTAAAACACTTTGAGGTAATCACTCACAAATGTTACATCTTTAGCTCTGCTGTTCTTGCTAAACTCGGAGACACCAATATAACCTATTCCGTATAGTATTATTGTTATTCCTGATATATCTAAAATTTAATAACCTACTCCCTATGGACTCACTTTAAATTAAGATAACTTTTAATATAACATTCCTAAATAAATTATTAACCTACATGTCACGCTTGATTTTATTACCTATTTCCTTTGCTTAAAGTTATAAGCCTTATTTAATAATCTAAATTTTACTGAGCATTATCTGGTCTGTTAAAATTTTTTAAACATGTCTAATTTTTCGGAAAAATGCATTTACCCAATTGAGAATATTTCCACCAATTTGTACACCAGATTTCCCTTGTACACCAACCATATCAAATATGTTTTCCTCCAAATTTCTTCTATCGAATATGTATACACCAATATGTTCCCTTTAAGGTTGAATCCTGGCACGGCAACCAAATCTAATTGTAGTACTTCGGACGTCTTGTATCTTCACGTTGTCTTCTTGGCCGTGACGAATTACAATACTACAATTCAGGTTCTTTCTAATATTTTACTTTACTAAATCTGGAAGCGTTAGTTATTCACAATCCTTCCTTGACTAAATGAAGTGTCTGGCTGGTCTGAGAGACGATGTAAGCTCACTCTGAGAGGCGATGTTAGCTCTCTCTGAGAGGCGATGTTAGCTCTCCTAAATTCTATCTGTGCAGCCCATTTATAATGTCCCGCCCCCATTGAATTACGTCAGAAACTGACCACCGTCCCGATTCCAAATATGGAACGGGCATACTCTACCCCTCGCATCGGGTAGAGCTCCTTACCAAATTTAGTCAGGAACAACATTCCATTAATATGGCCTCATATTATAAATGTGTTCCTTGACCCTTAGTTCAATTCCTGTATCATGTCATCTCTATGTTATTTCGGGGGTTTGAGCTCCGTACACACATGTAATTAAACAAGTAATATGGCCATAACGGTTATGAATTTAGAATCACTAATTTGTAAAGGTAACAATATTTCTCCCTTCTTTATCTACTACTTTGACAACAATGCTGCGACTGTCATGTTGTTACAAATAGTGTAAAAAAAAAGTGGTATATCAAGGTCGTGGACCCTCTAGAGGCCACAATTTTTATCAGATTTGGATGAAACTTTAAATATTATGTTTATATCATAACGATCATAATTCCTTTTGATAATCACACATATCTAAGCGTAACTTCCTAGATTTTTGCCCCTGGTTTGTCGAAAATTACATTTTTTCCCGAATTTAAATCCTTGAATTTGAATTTCGGGAAAATCGAAATGAACTTGCCTAACTAAAGGACCGCTCTTTATATGCAAATTGTATAAGTATGTAGTACAAAGATTGATGAAACTTAAAACATATCTTTATATTCCAAAAATTATCAGTGCCTTTTTATATTTGCGCATTTCAGACCATAACTTTCTGGGTTATGTATGGCCCCAATACAAAAAATGTTTTTGTTTTTAGCCAGTTCTCTATCCAAAACAGGGGCGGATTGGCCCATCTACTGAACATTATATGAGTGGGGGTGTTGGACCGGTAATGGAGCGATGATGATCATTTTGTATGTGGCCGGTGGCTTTAACGAGCCGCCAAGTCATCACTGGAGTCTGGAATGAGGTGGTATTTTAGACTTTCTGGGCCGGGTGTGCTGGGTGTAGACTGGAAAATTGGAATCCTGCTATGGGGATTCCAAATTTCATGCGACTTATCCGACACTGTCGCCCGCAAATTTACTAATTATTAAGTCACATGCACCCTGTTTGTGTAGAAACGTATGTCGATGGTTCTTAACTCCAAAAAAATACAATTTTAAGGCCTCAGCAAAATTTGATCATAGCTGTTCTGCTGGCTGAAAATGAATGCGAGACGCTTTCCTGAGTTCCCCGAGACTGGTGTTAAACATTCCTTGACATTTTTATTAACTCGTTATTGTCAGAGATAAAATTACAGAATTGTGTCCCGTACGCCTATGCATGTCCACTCCCACTTCTCCGTCAGCAAAGGTGTACAAGCCAGGGGAGGGGGGGGGGCGCTGCCCCCCTAACTTTCGGGCAAGCTGTCTTTTAGGGCAGACAGATAAAGTGAAAAAAAATTATTTCATCTATTTGGCAAAAAAAAGTGCCTGAAATCTTATGAAACACTTATTTTAGGGGCTGGAAAAACAGTAAAACACGTATGCGACCGTCAAATACGCAAACCTGTGGAAGCCTATTAGGGTCAATCATTTCCATGCCTCCATTAAGATCTTCCGGCGTGGTTTTTCTTGTCAGTGATGCAGAACAAAGGGCCTATCAAGGACAGCTGCCTAGTCGTTGTGATTGGACGAAAAACCGAGATCCCGTGTACACATTGGCGTGTATGTAAAAGATCCCTTGGCAGTTGGAATTCGATATAAGAGTAGGCCGTAGCGTCGCTGCCCGGGCAAAAATTTCCTTCATAGCACACTGTATGGCCTATGTCCGTCTTTAATTATCCCACGTTAGGTGCAGGAGAGTAGGACATTAAACCGAATTTAAACGCCATTTTATTTCATTTCCATTAAAATCATAAAGTTCATACTCTGATTAACTTCATAATCCCACCAACTTCATATTATGATTCATCAATTTTAATGATCCCCTTAAAGTCACAGAGCGCTATTTCTATTTTGATTTTTGGATGTTTTTGTTTTCCTTTGTTTTGACTTTACACATTTTTTATTGTGTGTACTGACTTCAGAATTTACCGAGTTTAGCGATTTTTATACATTTCAACAGGAAAACTGTGCGAAGTCTAAATGAACAAAAAAAACCCCTAACATTGTTACGGTTAAACGGTTAATCATTAACGGCCATTGAACGGCAGATATGATTCAAATCTGTTGAAAATCGGGGAGTTAGGTGGCTGCCATTGAGTCAACTGGCGTGGTTTTGAATCCCCGGTATAACGTGACAAGGAGTAGGGTCAAACCTCATGGGTTTTCTCTGGGTTCTCCAGTTCCCTTCCACTGCTAATTCTTGAAAAAACAATTGAACCATATGTTAGTCCTGAAATGACCTAGTTTGTGTCGAGTTGACGCTAAACCCCATTTCTCTCTCTCCCTCTCCCTCTCTCTCTCTCTCTCTCTCTCTCTGTTGAAAATCGAAGTTGATTATTGTATTGTCATGTTAATAAATGTCTAATTATGCCTATCCCGTAACAAAAAAAAAACGTATTTCGTTAGCCTAGCTATCAGTATAAGGCGATCTTGAAATAAACCGGTTAGAACACGTTTTTTTCATGTAATTGACCTTAATGGGCAACTCCGTTTCTTGTAATTACAAAATAATCACAAGAAAACTAAATTGTAATTACAAGATAGCTAGCCTAAAGATTTCTTTTTCTTTTTCATTTGATTGACCCTAATGGTCTTCCGTACAAACCTGTAAATCTGAAATTTTTTTGGGCAATACTAGTTTTGCTTCACTAACTATCGCCGAGCGCTAATAAAACACTTATTTCCCTTTTCTTTTTATTGAATACCACCAATGCAGCTGACTGGATGGTTTGAATTTAGAGTGGTGAACAGTCCATTTGCTGATTACAATATTTTGCCCGATTACACTATTTTGCTTTTACAGTGTCTTTAGGACTTTAAATTTTGTTTAATGTTTTGGCTTTCTTGGTTTTATTTTATTACGGTTACAAAACCATTGGATACTTTTGGAGTTGCTTACACGGGCGTTTGTAGTGGTTAAATTTTCAAAAATTTCGCCGGGAAGGTGAAGCCCCCATACCTCGCGTTATTTTATTGGTTGTTTGGAATTCTGATAAGCCAGGTAGGCTTTTTTGGACCAAATTGAGGTAACTGTATTCACTGGCTGGAATAGCAGGAAAACTCGTTTGCGGCAGTTAAATTTTCCTCCCAAAGGTCACATCTTCGTGGACTGTAAACAATTTATTAGAATTCAAGTCGCCTTCCTTAATTAGATTATATTAGACCACTAAAGCGTGAATTTCAAATATTCAAGTTTTATTTTTAAAATGTATTAAATTAAAGCCCCTAAATAGATGGTATCTATAAACGGTCCTACCTTGTTAAAGAATAATCCTATTAATCCTATAATTTTACTATTACCAGTTGGCAAAAATACCATTTTCAACTTCTTTTTTAAACGTTTAGATTCCTTGAGAAAATTGAGTTGTTTCGCACATGGAAATATGGGCTTTCTTTGGTTTCAAACAGAGGAGAAACACAAGGGAGGTAACTGTGTTATTCTGAGTCGAGGTCAACCAGGCAATATTATCATTAACTGGCTAATGATCGAGATATCACCCGACGTTTTTTTCCAGTAGAAAATATTCCAAATTTTTATGTGAATGATTTGTATTTGTTAGAATGATGCCTATGATCGTATAATAGTGAGTTGAGAACCTAATTAGTAAAAGACATTCAAATAATTATGTTTTGATTTCCTTGGAATAAATGAAATTTTCGCTTTAAAAGCTGCTTTGTGTGTGGGGGGGGGGGTCCATACAAGGAAGGCCAATGTCTGTGAACCCAATTTTTTTTCTCGGGCATTTCGGGCTCTGCCCTCCTAACTGTCATCAAGCTCTTACGCCTATGTCCGCCAAGGCAACCTGTTATACGGCCTTGACCCAGCGACTGAACGTTATCTCAGTCCCCGTCCCCATAAATCAGATATGCCACCAAATTGCATATTTGGGGCTTATTTTTAAAAAATTTCCCTTGGGAGAGCCGCCAGCCCCGTGGTCAGTAAAACGGGCCGCTCTGACAAGCCAGGTAGGCTTTTTTGGACCAAATTGAGGTAACTGTATTCACTGGCTGGAATAGCAGGAAAACTCGTTTGCGGCAGTTAAATTTTCCTCCCAAAGGTCACATCTTCGTGGACTGTAAACAATTTATTAGAATTCAAGTCGCCTTCCTTAATTAGATTATATTAGACCACTAAAGCGTGAATTTCAAATATTCAAGTTTTATTTTTAAAATGTATTAAATTAAAGCCCCTAAATAGATGGTATCTATAAACGGTCCTACCTTGTTAAAGAATAATCCTATTAATCCTATAATTTTACTATTACCAGTTGAGAAATTGGCAAAAATACCATTTTCAACTTCTTTTTTAAACGTTTAGATTCCTTGAGAAAATTGAGTTGTTTCGCACATGGAAATATGGGCTTTCTTTGGTTTCAAACAGAGGAGAAACACAAGGGAGGTAGCTGTGTTATTCTGAGTCGAGGTCAACCAGGCAATATTATCATTAACTGGCTAATGATCGAGATATCACCCGACGTTTTTTTCCAGTGAAATAAAATGATATTATTTCCAAGCAGCTCAGGGCGAGTAGAAAATATTCCAAATTTTTATGTGAATGATTTGTATTTGTTAGAATGATGCCTATGATCGTATAATAGTGAGTTGAGAACCTAATTAGTAAAAGACATTCAAATAATTATGTTTTGATTTCCTTGGAATAAATGAAATTTTCGCTTTAAAAGCTGCTTTGTGTGTGGGGGGGGGGGGGTCCATACAAGGAAGGCCAATGTCTGTGAACCCAATTTTTTTTTCGGGCATTTCGGGCTCTGCCCTCCTAACTGTCATCAAGCTCTTACGCCTATGTCCGCCAAGGCAACCTGTTATACGGCCTTGACCAAGCGACTGAACGTTATCTCAGTCCCCGTCCCCATAAATCAGATATGCCACCAAATTGCATATTTGGGGCTCATTTTTAAAAAATTTCCCTTGGGAGAGCCGCCAGCCCCGTGGTCAGTAAAACGGGCCGCTCTGACACGGGAGCCCGGGCCGGTTCGCGGACCAGATCCGCCCTGATCCAAAATGTGGACATTTGGGTTCATTCATCGAAAAGGAGTCATAAATATGGGTATCGTCTGCGAAACCGCGATTCTGCAAATCATGCGTTTCAATTAGCTGCCGCAATGGAAAGGCATGTATAAGTACAACAACGGCCCAAGTACTGATTCTTGTGGTACACCATTAGAGTTTTGGATGTGATATTTGACAAAAGAAACCTTCTGAATGCGATAAAAGCTGTAATTTTTAATAATTTATTTCTAAATCGATCTAAGTTTTGGTACAATGACAGGGTGAGCCATATTGTAAAATGTGTGCTTATCTTACATTACAACTGCTTCTATATTTATGCTATTCAATAGGAAGAGCATGAATGAAATACAGTATACTGTTTTCTTCACCTACCATGTTAATTAAAGGGGCATGGACTATGAGAGGGAAGGGACTGGGTGGTGAATCAGTGCCTTACTCACAACTGTATCACTGATAGTGCAGGACTTCATGTAGTTTATTTTTGGTATTGATGAACCTAAAGGACCCCAGTCTGTTTTATATTAATTTTGTTCAAAGGGGGAAAAAACATCTTTTTGAATTCCTTACTTTTTGTTACTAAAAAGGGCATAATATGAATATAGTTTATTTCTTTAAAATTTCAGTTCTTTCGAACACCATTACATTATGCATATGGTATGGAGAATGAAACTCGTATTGTCAATATTTTGTTAGATAATGGTGCATCAGAATTTACAATGGATAAGGTAGGTTTTATTAAACATCATATTCCTTTCAAGTCTTTTGGAATGCATTGCGGTCATGGGAGGACAAATATTATTGATATATATCAGCATTGACATAATTATAGGCGCTTTGCAGAAATCCTGGTAAATGCAGTAGAGGCTATAGTATTTCATGGATTTTTCTCTTTTACAGATTGTGTCCGTTAGCGGGCAAACCCTGTCGATATTCAGCATTCTGCGGCTTTCAGTTCCAGGGGTATACCCCCTCCCACACACACACACTAATCCGTCCCATTTTCCAAAATCTCCAATTTAGTCAACATCCAAGTAGTCCTATCGGAAATGAAATGGGATTTAACTTCCTGTTTTTCTGCACAGACTGCTTAAATAAAGACGCACATGCAGGATAAAGAATATTTCCTCGGACAGCTACCGCCTAACCTTTATATGCCGAGTTTAACTATCTAGGGTTATTTTAAGCGCACGGCAGTGTGCACACAGGACCTAGGTTTTCATCCCTTCCGAATGGCTAAGTCATGAACCATTGACAAGGAAAGGTTACGCCAAAACCACCAGGTTTGTAAGCCAACATTCTACTCACTTAAACACCATAGCTATCTTTATTTCATCCATTTTTCTGCCATTGGTATTTCAGTCCCAGACGTATGATGATTTTGTGCATGAAATGCTGACATAAGAATGTAGAAACAAGAATCATTAGTTTAGAATGTTGAGTTCATGTCTAAAATGTTCAAACTGGAATGTAGAAACAAGAATCATGAATATTGTCCCATTTGGTCTTCCATAGAAATTTACAGGAAATTATAGAAAAAAGCTTATTTTAAGACATTTATCGTTTTATTTGAACCTTCGTCATTACATCCACAAACAAATAATATCTTCGTACAAAACGCAAAATGTTTACATTTTACAGTTCTCGACTATTTGTCCACATATCATCCAACTTTTTGGCTTTTGGGTATTTCTGCTGATGGTGTTCTACCGCCTGCAGAACGTAGTGGTTCTGCTCCTAAACCCTGACCAGCGAGGAGTTGAAGGTCGCCATGAGGGTAACACCGCGTTCTGCCAAGTCACTTGTTACTCTGAGCGCGGATACAGTGTCCTTAGCGTTTTCGAAAGATTCGTTTTCTAGCCACTCTCCTCTGGTTCATTTGTCAGGAAACTCGAATCGGGACTCAGAATCTCGAATAACCAACGAGTTTCCGTGGTACAAAAGTCTGAAAGTCGCCTCTCACAGAGATTGACTGGAAGCAACGCTTTTTTCGGCGGATCTTCAGTTCCAAGATTTGTTTCCATGTTCCTGAGCAACTGTCGTTTTTTTACGTTGAAAACCTCGGTGTCGAACAAAACCAATCCGACTAGAACCTCCGACAAATAGCACTGGTGTCTGGAGAACGCCGTTATCGCCAAATTTGAAACTTCCTGACGCGAGTATACTAACAAAGCCTGAAGATACTTAAAGTCATTACGAGGCGCATGAACAGCTGAATTGCAAGTATACCAGTAGCGAATGTCCGTCGTCAAAACGAACAAACACACTCGGTTGACTTTGTTGAACGTTCTACCTTGAGCTGGTCGACTGCAAGTTGTACGCGGATCAAGTTGGAATTGATTCCCGAATAGCCACATTTTGATGAGTAGATCGCGCGAGCCATCCATCTTGCTCTATGAAGTGCTCCGGGATAAAGGAATATAAAACCTTTAGAGGTTCTGCTCTAGTAGCTCTTTGTAGTCATCGCTCGGCTGATTGAGCTAAAGCTATTCAGTGGCGAACTTAACTAAATAATCGCGCACTGGTTCCAACTGTTCATTAGCAACTGCATTGTCTAAGGATGAGCTATACTGAGCTTTATCAATATTTGGCCAAAAATCTCGAAAGCGAACGAATATGTCGATGTTCGGAGACTTTGAAGCATCATCAACTAGACTGAAAACTTTCCCCAAAACTATCTCTGGCACATGATGGCGATAGGCTAAATTCGACAGTTCTCGCTTTAGGGCGGTTCCCATTGAAATATAAACTCCCCCCCGCGATCCAGTATTGGTACTGGTCGTGTCAAAGCATAGGGCGTAGATGCGGTCCTCAATGCACCAACCTCTGATTTCTGAGACAACGGCTTCGGCTTTCTGAATTCAGTTTGGATACTGCCAAAAGCTTTGTGACATCCCTACCAGGTACAGATTATCCTCTTTCTTATGATGATGTCGCTCATGATTTTACCGTCCCAGTGTAGGGTCAGTGTGACACGGGGATTAAATGTCTCCTTTATTTCATTCAATATCTTCTGATGATGCTGTTGCCGAGCTTTATGTAATAGCCATAATTGTTCTAACACAATGATTGTCACAATGAAATATCTACATGTCTGATCATCTGAGATGTACCAGATTCCTGGAAAATTTAAACATCAGTTACAAAATCGAGTCTAGTGTCAGACATCTATTTTGCAACGTAATCTCAGCGAGCGTAGGAGTGATACAATGCTCACAAATATGTAGCTACGAGAACGTAGCTAAAAACGTTGAGATATACTGATGTGCTTGTTTTAGCTACGATTGGCACTTATCATTTTGACGTTGCAAAGTCATTTTTTTTTATTACGACATGTAACATCTTTAAAATAAGTTTGTGCTTATATGGCTAATTAATCTTACAGAGGCCAATGTAGTGGCACAACTATCGCCTTACTCTAAATATTCGCGTTTAAAGTCATGAAGCGGCGGTTTTGTTCGACATTGACCGACATCAAAAATTTTTCATAGTTACACTGCTTTGCACATACGCCAGGATTGAACACGTGAATGTCATCATAGAACTGTATACGATCTATGATGTCATTTTGTGTGTTTACATTCTGCTCCAATTTCGATTGCCTTTTTGATTGGCTGTTATAAAGACATCATATTTATCCCCGCCTTCATGATGACAGCTGTCAAAATTCGCCTTTTAATAACATGGCGGTCTTAGGGAACGGCTGAACGCCTCGATTTTAAATACAACGATTTGTACTCGTTTCAGATAAGATAAAGTCCTTAATTGTAGTGGTGTGTAGCGGAAATATTATAAATAACAATAATCAATCGTTGTTTCGATGAAAAATGCTGTCAATTTTGTCTAAATGATGCGGCAGTGATTCGCGACCGGCCTTGTAACATTAGTTGCAATGGCAGTCAAGCTCATCTCGAAACACAGAGGGTTGAGAGATGAGATTTGTTATCTAACAAATATGGTAAGAAGTTATTTCTAAATGAATTACTCCATCAAATAAAAGAGTTTTATGTATCCCAGTGTTTCCCCTCCCTAAACATTTGAAACTTGGTTCTGAATTCGGTGTCCGTCAGCAAAAAGTGGTACTTGGCACTGCGATGCGAGTAGCACGCGTTTAAAAGCGTCTTCAGACACACTGGTGCACGGGCAGACGAAAAAGACACCATCCTGTCAATCTAGAGTAGGAAGAAATACTGGCCAGTGGGACTATACAGTAGGCGATCCTTGAGAGAAATAAAAGCCTACCAAACGCTATTTATGCCTCAATCTAACCCTATTGACTCACTTTTAAAGCTCTCTTTTGATTAAGTTAAAATTGGTATCATAACAAGAAAAACTTAAAAGAGCTAGTGTCCAGTTAAGCCTCTTTTGCATTCACGTCCAAACTACTCAATATTTTGAACTGACATTTTCAGACAAGGTAGATACACTATTCCTCTATATTTTGGCGTTTAAATTTCATACGTTCATGAACGTGTACTTTTCAGATTCTTTGAAATTCGGGCTGGCCCCTTTAAATAAGCTTTCCAAATATTATTAGTAAAAGTTGGCACAATCATATTAAATGTGTGCGCTCTCATCCTAAACGTCTCCAATTTTTCAATATTTCAAAGTGAAAGAACGGTAATATTCCGAGTCAAATTTCGGACTATCGTGCAAAATTCAGAGCATCCGGCTATATATATGCGAAAAGGTGATTAAATAAGCTTTCTAAATGTAAAGATAGGCCGGTATTTTTTTCGAAGTCGAAATTCGGACCACCGTACAAAATTCAGAGTATTCAGCTATATAAATTCTAAAAGGTGGTTAAATAAGCTTTCTAAATATTATTAGTAAAAGTTGGCATAATCGTATTAAAGGGATGCGCTCTTATCCTAAACGTCGACAATTTTTCAATATTTTAAAGTGAAAAAACGGTAAATACATATTGACACTAAATAATTCCACAAGTTCTTCGATGATCTTTGGTGAACTGAGCAGGTACCCATTAATTATCGATATTAAAGTACGAATGGTAGTAAATGATGAAAACAAACCGACAACTAAATTATGCATACTGTCAAAGTCTTGCAATACACCCTGGATGAAATGTATTAAAAATATCCTTGACTAATGTGGATGTAACACAATTTTTTTTAAAAAAATATGAAATGGCTGAAAACCCTATTTCCCAATCCCTGAAAGACCAGGGCCCTGTTTCACAAAAACTTAAATCTCCTTAAAATCATTGTAAACTAAAATTTCATCCTAGGATAGAAGCGTTTCACAAAACGATTTTAAGCATTGTAGCTAAAATCCACTAAAATGATATTGTAAGTTACAATTGTATCCTAACTTAAAATAGTTGCGTTTCACAAAACTATTTTAAGGACAATTTTAACTAAAATCGATTGTAACTTGGGATAGCTGTCACCCTCTCCTAACTTAAAATCACTACATTAACAAGCATTGATTAGAGCTACATTGTTTGATCTATTGCGACATATAGATATAATTGGCACATAATTTTAACATACAATCATTTACAAAAACAATTTTCATTCAATTTCTTTTCATAGCATGGGATATACAGCTACTGTCCATCCGTTTATTTTATTGTAAGGTAATTAAAGCATTAGAACTCCAAGAAAACAAAACACCCAAAACTCCAGTAAACTACACACTAAAAGAACATTTATATCCAATGTCATGGAAAGAAGAGCACTCGTATCGATAAAGAAAATATCTTCGTGTTTAATATAGCCAATTTCTTGGTATTAGAAGGCCTAAAGGCCTATAATACTAGACATGCCATATGTAGTATTTACTCAAGTGTTTTTTGGGTTATGATAATTTGTTTGTGAAAATTCTCAATAGTTTCTCTTTTCCAAATTACTATAAAACTACGAAATTCAAGCGCTTTAGTTTATTGATACACATTATTTCCATTCAAGCCTGCGAGAAAATCAAATGCCAAGTTCAAGGTCAACCAACCAATACATTTCGAAACTAATAATACGCAATAGACTCATTTATTTCACCTCTCTACGACTTTCTGACCATGTGCAAATATTTCTACAACGTATGAAACTCTCCCTATTGATAATGTAACCGTTCATTCAGTCTGTCAACAGTTTTCAGTTTCGAAGCGTATTTGCTTTCATTGTTAGTACCCAAAGCGGAAATCTGCGCTGCGCGGGCGCAACCGATTTTAACTAAAGTCTATTAAAATTTCCCATCACTAGAAACCTTTTACTATAAGAAAATGGCAAAATATTTTAGACCCAGGGGGGGTGCAACAAAAATCGATTTCTAAGCACATTTTCCCTATACAGACGACAGCCTAATCGTACAAAATTCAGAGTATTCAGCTATATAAATTCTAAAAGGTGATGAAAGAGGCCATCCCGATAACATTTTGGGGGTTAAAACTGCTTAATTTTGTATGAAAAGCCCTTAATAGCCTCTAATTTAGATCCGAGCAACTTCTTCAAGCTATGTGATACGTTTTCAAACAACTTCCAATCGCCGGCACGGCTCGGTGGCCGAAGACTTGTGTTCTGTTTGCATTACACAGAAGTGTCTGGATAAAACGAGTCTATATTATTTGCAGCTTTCAATCTAACCCTATTGACTCACTTTTAAAGCTCTCTTTTGATTAAGTTAAAATTGGTATCATAACAAGAAAAACTTAAAAGAGCTAGTGTCCAGTTAAGCTTTTTTTTGCATTCACGTCCAAACTACTCAATATTTTGAACTGAAATTTTTTTCAGACAAGGTAGATACACTATTCCTCTATATTTTGGCGTTTAAATTTCATACGTTCATGAACGTGTAATTTTCAGATTCTTTGAAATTCGGGCTGGCCCCTTTAAATAAGCTTTCCAAATATTATTAGTAAAAGTTGGCACAATCATATTAAAGGTGTGCGCTCTCATCCTAAACGTCTCCAATTTTTCAATATTTCAAAGTGAAAGAACGGTAATATTCCGAGTCAAATTTCGGACTATCGTGCAAAATTCAGAGCATCCGGCTATATATATATGCGAAAAGGTGATTAAATAAGCTTTCTAAATGTAAAGATAGGCCGGTATTTTTTTCGAAGTCGAAATTCGGACCACCGTACAAAATTCAGAGTATTCAGCTATATAAATTCTAAAAGGTGGTTAAATCAGCTTTCTAAATATTATTAGTAAAAGTTGGCATAATCGTATTAAAGGGATGCGCTCTTATCCTAAACGTCGACAATTTTTCAATATTTTAAAGTGAAAAAACGGTAAATACATATTGGCACTAAATAATTCCACAAGTTCTTCGATAGTCTTTGGTGAACTGAGCAGGTACCCATTAATTATCGATATTAAAGTACGAATGGTAGTAAATGATGAAAACAAACTGACAACTAAATTATGCATACTGTCAAAGTCTTGCAATACACCCTGGATGAAATGTATTAAAAATATCCTTGACTAATGTGGATGTAACACAATTTTTTTTTTAAAATATGAAATGGCTGAAAACCCTATTTCCCAATCCCTGAAAGACCAGGGCCCTGTTTCACAAAAACTTAAATCTCCTTAAAATCAGTGTAAACTAAAATTTCATCCTAGGATAGAAGCGTTTCACAAAACGATTTTAAGCATTGTAGCTAAAATCCACTAAAATAATATTGTAAGTTACAATTGTATCCTAACTTAAAATAGTTGCGTTTCACAAAACTATTTTAAGGACAATTTTAACTAAAATCGATTGTAACTTGGGATAGCTGTCACCCTCTCCTAACTTAAAATCACTACATTAACAAGCATTGATTAAAGCTACATTGTTTGATCTATTGCGACATATAGATATAATTGGCACATAATTTTAACATACAATCATTTACAAAAACAATTTTCATTCAATTTATTTTCATAGCATGGGATATACAGCTACTGTCCATCCGTTTATTTTATTGTAAAGGTAATTTAAGCATTTGGATGGCGCCCCATATTAGAACTCCAAGAAAACAAAACACCCAAAACTCCAGTAAACTACACACTAAAAGAACATTAATATCCAATGTCATGGAAAGAAGAGCACTCGTATCTATAAAGAAAATATCTAAAGGCCTATAATACTAGACATTCCATATGTAGTATTTACTCATGTTTTTGGGGTTATGATAATTTGTTTGTGAAAATTCTCAATAGTTTCTCTTTTCCAAATTACTATAAAACTACGAAATTCAAGCGCTTTAGTTTATTGATACACATTATTTCCATTCAAGCCTGCGAGAAAATCAAATGCCAAATTCAAGGTCAACGAACCAATACATTTCGAAACTAATAATACGCAATAGACTCATTTATTTCACCTCTCTACGACTTTCTGACCATGTGCAAATATTTCTACAACGTATGAAACTCCCCCTAATGATAATGTAACCGTTCATTCAGTCTGTCAACAGTTTTCAGTTTCGAAGCGTATTTGCTTTCATTGTTAGTACCCAAAGCGGAAATCTGCGCTGCGCAGGCGCAACCGATTTTAACTAAAATCTATTAAAATTGCATTTTAAGTTACAATCGATCTACGTGAAACGCATAAAATTTTGATTTTAGTTAAAATCGATTTTAAGGATTTTAGTTTAAGTTTTTGTGAAACAGGGCCCAGTTTTTACAATAATGGCATTGTAGCATAGCATTATCTCCAAAAGGTTTAAACTACAGATTATTTAAACGGGGATACGAGGACGTCTCACTTTCCCCACATCTATTGTTTAGAGTCAAGGTCCAGTAGGCCACGACTGATTAAACCACAAAGGGGGTTTAAGCGAATTTAAAGTATAGTCTGTAATAAGTTTGTGACACTTTAACATAGTAAATAATACCTTTTTATAGTATAAATATTTATAAAGTTTGATATATAATAAGTACAGATATATAATGAACAGATACATATATTAACTAAATAAAAATAGATATATAAATTATATATGCATATATTAACTAATAGACCTACATATATTAACTAAATAAATAAATACATTTGTATCGTATATATATTTATAACAGTTTATTAACATGACATTTCACAGTCCAACAAAATTCATTGAGGTATTCAATTGGGGTCTTGGTACCCGTTATCAGTAAATTTTTCTCTTCTGCGATTCTCTAATCAAGACGGCGGCACTTTCTGCTTTTGGGAGCAAGTCTGCCCTCAAATTCTAATTGTCTGATGGTTAGTTCTATATCTTCTTGTTCATTTTTGATTAAGTCAAGGAACTTGTATATATTCGGATGGCCCGGACCAAGCTTCTTTAGTTTGCAGTGCCAGCCTTCCACGTGGTTTGTTGTTTTTTGCCCTACAGTGGCGAAATGGTTCCCGATTTCTCTGTCGCCATCGATCCACTGTTCTGTGAAATAGTCAGCAAACCGGATGATCTTCTATGTCACGTGGTCGGACCAGGGCAAGGGCACGGGCATGCTTGATGAAGAGGTTGACAGATGGGTCAGTTTTAAACAAAGTCTGGAGGCCGTTCTTCTGTGCATTTCGTCACACTGCCTAGGGGAATAGAAAAGGCAGCCTTTCAAATCACAAGCAAATGAAGTACGGGCGGGCATTTTGGGCGGCAACTTCGAAGTCGGTGACGATTGTTGTGGGGGCAAGGACGATGTGGTTCTCTGCAGCCTTCTCTTTGATGGTGTCGAAGAAAGTAAGGTATGTTGACTGCTTCTTGTCAGGGAGTAAGCCGTAGACTAGGGGACACATGTTATCGTTAATAAAGGCATGGATCGTGTAGAGCTGATAAAACAGGCTAGGGCTGGTGTGGAAGGTGCCATCACAGAAGTAGGTATAAGCTCTTGACAGGTGGTACAGGTTGTCTGTTGTAGCAAAAATTAGCATCTTCTTTCGCTGGGCCAGGAGGAACGGTTGATAGGAATATGTCAATTTGTAGGCTGGTGGGAGGTTGATTTTTGACGGTCTTAGCGGAAGGGGTGGGATGTCTTTGGCACGGAACCGGTATAGAATGGCTTTTAACCTGTATAGTCTAGGGACTGTTGCCGCCATATCATGTCTTTCGCGGTGGTTGAAGGCTGAAACAATAATAAGGGAATATATAAAATATAATATAATATTATAATAATATTAAAAGAAACTTATTGTGGTACTATATTCTCAATGGAAGGATAACTACATAATGAAAGTACACTTAACTTAACCTTTTACATAACATTTTTTCAGATCCAATAATTCCGTGATTGTAAATGAAAAATCTATACACCTTCATAATTAATATTGTTTCAAATAAAAGATTATAATTTTACCTCGAAGCTCTTCTTTGTACAACGAAGGTATAGCTCTGCAGTTAGCTCTGACTCGGGCCTCCATCTTATCTACGACCTCTATGACTGCTATCTTGTCCTCCTCTGAAGGGTGATAATGTTGAGGAAGAGGAGATGCTAGAATACCATCGCGAATGGTAGCCCTAGCTGCACAGTCCTTTTTGCAGCATTCCCAGTATATGATAGTATTACGTCTAGACTTAACTCTGAATTTAAAACCGTCCAACACTAAATTCTGACCACCTTTCGTATTAGCAATGTATTTAAAGTTAACCAGAGCGTTCGCCATTTTAGAATAACTATTTGTAATTCAGAGGAGCTATATATATCAACTGATAAGCTGTGAATAAATATCAGTAGTTTAATTGGTTTTGTTTCAAATTAATTATTACATCAAAACAGCTCACAATGTAATTTTATTAGTAAATTGATTTCACTTAGTGTTCACCAGTAACAATAATTAGAGTGAGAAGTTTACACCAGTTATACTATAATTAATTAAAACAGACTATAGTCCTACACCCTCGGTCTACTAACCCCCTAATCCTTTATCAAAACATTCAAATGTGGGGAAAGTGAGACTAAACCATTTAAACATAGTCTTGATTTCAAAAATATCTGTCAGTCTTACCCATGTACAAATCTAAACTAATATGTAGATTTAGAACTTGTAACACCAAAAGACCCATAGATACTTGCCGATGAAAGAAAATACCGACAGAGTAAAGAACTTGTAAATAATGCAATCTAAATGAAATTGGCGACGAATTCCACTATTTATTTATTTGTACAGATTCGGTTATTTTAAAGAAAAGGAAATTTCTATGGAGCCTTAGTGTGTGAAATAGCTTTATTTAAAGTCCGCTTCCACCTAAGTTGGCGCCTAAGTTCTACTTACGACCAAATATACACAAGTTTAGCGAATTGTTTAATTGTACTAACCCTTATGTACTAAACAATTTACATGGATTGAATAAAGGTTATAGCGCAAAAGTAACACCCCCTGGTTAAATCCTATTTACACATGTGTTATATTTTGTTGATGTTATTGTTTCTACACTGTACCTATGTACGGTTTGTGAAATAAAGAATATCTATCTACATATTTTTTTGTTTTACTTTTAAATGTTTGGACATGTAAACGAGTTCAGTTTCATTCAAAAGGTCCAATTTGAAGAATGATTCCCCAGACATAGACAAACAACTTAAAATACATTTATTTAATCAGGCTTACAACTGACTCTGTATACAATCGTTAACATGTTCATAATCGTGTTGTTTATTTATGATTGCATTATCACTTTGTAAAGTGCCCCTGAACATGTTATATGAAAGGGCGCACTATAAATATTCTTTAATAATAATAAAAGACGAAGTCAGTAATAAATGCCGAAAAGGTAGTTTTAGGCCCTGTATCCATAGGCTGTTCGCGTTATTACGAGTGCGATACACTGAAATTAATCCTAATTTGAAAGATAAAATCCTGAAGGAAAACACCCCAGACACCCAAGGGGGCGAAGTACATACTAGTACGATCCGCGATCAGTACGAATAATTTGAACAAACGACAATGGGGCTCCCGCACAGTTGGTATGCTCCCCCAACCCCACCCCGACAAGGTTAATCCGACACTGAATGCAATAGCGGCATCCTCCTCATCCTTCCGATTTTCAGTAGTTGAGTTCATCGTCGAGCTATCAATATCTCAATAAAAAAAGACGGCTCGCATAATGTCATGATAGTTGTGTCTTGTGTTAATTTGCTTTCTCATCAACGTTCGTATGTAGACTTTTCTTTTAGCTATCTTCCCATCGTACATTGCACACGCCACAAGGGAACAGCCTATGGATACGTGCAGGTACAGGTTCGGGGAACAAGGTCACAACGCCACAAGGGAACACGCCACAAGTGAACAGCCTATGGATACTGGGCCTTAGGTCTTGTTTCCATAGGCTGTTCCCTTGTGGCGCGCCACAGGGACAATGAACCTTTGTTTTTTAACGTGCCCGTTCCCATAGGATGTTCCCAGGGAACATGTGGCCTCGTGCACGGAACATGTGGCTTGTGACCGGGAACACAGACAATGAACATGTCAATTCTTTTGCAGTTGAACTAGAGGGAACACGTCGTTACGAGTGCAATATTGTATGGAAACTTGTGTAAAATTCATCCAGTTCATCGCGAGTTTCAAAAAATGGCCGAACCCAACACCGTGGTCGTTGTCTGAAGACATGTTATCTTCAAAGATGAGCACCAGCGATGAAATTAATGCAATCAGTACCTGATCAGGGAGGGAAGGGGGTATAGTGGGGATAATGTCCCGGGCTCCCCACATCATATAAGCAATAGCGGCATCCTCCTTCCTTATCCTTCCGATTTTCAGTAGTTGAGTTCATCGTCGAGTTATCAATAAAAAAACGGTTCGCATAATGATAGTTGTGTCTTGTGTTAATTTGATTTCTCATCAACGTTTGTATATAGACTTTTCTTTTACCTATATTTCCATCGTGCATTGCACACGCCACAAGGGAACAGCCTATGGATACGGTCGGGTACAGAGTCGGGTCACAAGGCCCAGCGCCACAAGGGAACACGCCACAAGGGAACAGCCTATGGATACAGGGCCTTATATGGATGTCGGTAAACAGCGAGTAACTGGACTCGTTTGTGATTATTTATGAATATACAATCTAACAATTCGGATCTTATAAGAAAACAAACGATACAATGCTTGTATGTGCTGTATGGCAAAATGACGCCAAACGCGCCATGTGCTACGTCATTTGTTCGATCTTATTGTAACTGAAAAGAAAATGTCGTCGTTTGAAGAAGAATATGTACAAAGTGTGTTATTAGCAGGCAGGTGCTACCTTCTTTACAAGATAAACAAGTACATTCTTTGTTTTATATCTTTCCAGAATGGACGTTCGCCATTAGCATTTAAAGATAGAAGGGGTCAACAGTTAATGAACCATTTGCTTCAGTATCAACTAGATCAGGTTGGCAATTGTGAATATAAATGCTTAAATATTTGTTACTTTGTTATTATTATATGTATAGTCCCTAAAAAAATTTTTAAAAAAAAACGACTTTAATTTTATATTTAGGGCAATTGTATTTTTCTGTAGGGATTCAAAAGTGAAATTGTGCACCCCTGCCGGGGTGTTTGGTGGTCTAGTGTTTTAACAAGGTCTGTCATTGAGTCAATCTGACGTGGTTTCGATACCGCGGTTGTATATGGCAAGGAGTAGGGTCTCTCTAAATCAGCTTTTAAAGAATTGCAAATATTAATGTATTAATATTGATTTACAATTTGATCTTCCAGGTTATAAATGAACCCGAACCCGACCCATGGTCAGTACCAATGCCTATGCCCATTATTGGTTACCTGTTAAGTTGTAGTCATCCTAATAATCTTCCATCTTTGATATCACACAAACAACCCGCGCTTACAACTAATCAACGTAGACGGTCAGTACCAGAGATAAAGATACGTAAAATGGCTTCGAGGTCTGCAAGCATTGCTTCTCATCTAACCAATTTTACAGAATCTTTACGGTCACGCTTAGTACAAAGAGCTTATCGTCGGCATGTTTGTGCTAATAAAGATTACCATCGTATACCTACAGACGACCCAAGACTAGGTGATCACCCAGACCATTTCATATTTAATGCCGAGGCTGCAGATTTGTCATGTGAAAGGGAGATAAAAAAATCATCCTCATGTATAATGCAATAAGAATACCTGTTTCTGTGTATACCTCGCAGTATGTATTATTAAAGGATAATGTTGATTGATGTCCTCCAATATTAGTGGTAGAACTGGTTTAACATATTCCAAATATAATTTTGACAGAGATGAACATTGCCATGGTAGATGCCCAACAAAGAAACGGGAAGTGACGCAAACATTGTAAAAAAAAAACAAAGTTGAGTGTTTTTCAACACAAATTGCGTGTTTCTATAATTTAAAAAAACAGACTAGTGGTAAATATTCATAAAAACTTGTGAATAACCACCAATAAAACATTGTTTTATATGCAGCCCAAAACTTCTATACTGTTTAAACTGTAATGTTTGATAATTATGCAAGAGGTAAATCTGCCCATTGCAAGTATTAATTTAGGCTTATATATTAAGATGTTATACAACTTATTAATCAGACCTTAAGTTACATGACAAGCTCAACATCATCTCTGTAGCCTCTCGGATGGCTTGGATTTAAAACAGTGGCCCATTTCAAATTAAATCAATAAACGGCAGTTGATGCCTATTTCTAGTCCAAACTTCCAACAGTGACAACCCGTTCAGAATAAAGTAATTAAACTCTTCAATAATGTATCTTTAAATATTTTTCATTCAACAAATGATATGAAAGTTAAATTAATACTGCCAAACCAATTCTAAATAGCAGTTAGAGTGTTAATAAACAAAGTGGCGTCACGATAAGACACGTTAAATTACGCTGTGTGGATTCTTGCTTGTTCATGAAGAAATCTCTTACAGAATCTATACGAAAGTTTAAATCGGTTTAATAGTGTATGTGATTGAATTATACGATAAGCTAATCAATTAATAACCAGCAATAACAACAAAAAGAGTGAGTTTTTTGATCATATTTATTATCTCCAGGCTTTCTTTACATTTTCAATGGCGTCCACAGCAACGCCGATAGCAAGCCGAAAAAGAACAAACACTGTCTCGCCAATAGATATGCAGAGAGATATATTACTAGCAACTAGTTTTTCTGAATATGTCTTGAAAAGAACTAAACAAACTAAAAATAAATCAATGTTTACCCAGTTTGGGATTGATTAGGTAAAAATATAGGCCTAATATTAAGAAAACATATTTAATCACCTTCTCGCATATATATAGTCGGATGCTCTGAATTTTGTACGATGGACCGAATTTTGACTCGGAACATTACCGCTATTTACATTTAGAATATGGAAAAATTGGCTATGCTTAAGATGAGAGCGAACGCCTTTAATATGATTGTGTAAACTTTTACTGATAATTTTTGGAAAGCTTTTTAATCACCTTTTTCGAATATATTTATCCGTATGCTCTGAATTTTGTACGATAGTCCGAATTTTGGCTCCGAACATTACCGTTCTTTACATTTAGAATATTGGAAAATTGGCTATGTTTAAGCTTATTTAATCACCTTTTCGCATATATATAGCCGGATGCTCTGAATTTTGCACGATAGTCCGAAATTTGACTCGGAATATTGCCGTTCTTTCACTTTGAAATATTGAAAAATTGATGACGTTTAGGATGAGAGCGCACACCTTTAATATGACTGTGCCAACTTTTACTAATAATATTTGGAAAGCTTATTTAAAGGGGCCAGCCCGAATTTCAAAGAATCTGAAAATTACACGTTCGTGAACGTATGAAATTTAAACGCCAAAATATAGAGGAATAGTGCATCTACCTTGTCTGAAAAATTCAGTTCAAAATATTGAGTAGTTTGGACGTGAATGCAAAAAAAGCTTAACTGGACACTAGCTCTTTTAAGTTTTTCTTGTTATGATACACTAAAAGTGAGTCAATAGGGTTAGATTGAAAGCTGCACATAATATAGACTCGTTTTATCCAGACACTTCTGTGTAATGCAAACAAAACACAAGTCTTCGGCCACCGAGCCGTGCCGGCGATTGGAAGTTGTTTGAAAACGTATCACATAGCTTGAAGAAGTTGCTCGGATCTAAGTTAGAGGCTATTAAGGGCTTTTCATACAAAATTAAGCAGTTTTAACCCCCAAAATGTTATCGGGATGGCCCCTTTCATCACCTTTTAGAATTTATATAGCTGAATACTCTGAATTAGATGGTCCGAATTTCAACTTCGAAAAAAATACCGGCCTATCTTTACATTTAGAATATTGAAAAATTGGTTGACATCTTCCACTACACAGCAAAGTTTGTAACATCATCAAGCTAACCTTTGCTAAAAGGTTAATGTTAATAACATCCACCAATAATTAGTCTATACACTAAACACATGACCTGCAGCATTCAATTTCTGTGATCTGTAAATAATTAATAAAAAACATATGAACTTACTTCGAATTTACACACTATAACTTATTACATAAATTTGTGTAGATAACGACAGCGAATTTTGACAAGTAGTTGAATTACATAAAAATTTACAAAAATAATTATATTTTGTACATAATTAAATTTAACGTTCCTTGTTTTTTTAAACGATCCTTATTTTACAATCTTTACTTGTACATCAATAAATTAAAAAATCCTGGGATGTCATCACCATTATTTGTATATAAGGCGTTACATGATACCGAAACCTATTGGGCTAGCGAGCTATTCGACCAATCCAGCTCAGACTGGCCTTTTGACCTGTGAACTTGAGGTCAAATTGGAGCAATATTATCTGGAGTGGTTTTGATTGGTTGTTTGGCTCATTGATATGCATCAGGTGTTAGAGTGGTTGATAAACTCCATGGCGCGAACAGAAAGTAATTCAAAAACCTGCGAGGACTCGTTTATAAAAACTGGCACATTCTAGAAGCGGGAATAAAGCTTCATATCCTTATTTTATTCACATATTACTAATGTGTGAATTACAACTAGACCCAGTGTATAGATTTTTTTTGAGACGATAGCTATTGACAGACGACAGACATATTGAAAAATTGGCAATGTTTAGGATGGGAGCGCCCCCCTTTAATATGATTGTGCCAACTTGTACTGATAATTTTTGGAAAGCTTATTCAATCACCTTTTCGAATATATATAGCCGGGTGCTCTGAATTTTGTACGATGGTCCGAATTTTGACTCGAAATATTACCGTTCTTTCACTTTAAAATATTGAAAAATTGGCGACGTTTAGGATGAGAGCGCATCCCTTTAATACGATTGTGCCAACTTTTACTAATAATATTTAGAAAGCTTATTTAATCACCTTTTCGCATATATATAGTCGGGTGCTCTGAATTTAGTACGATGGTCCGAATTTTGACACGGAACATTACCCTTCTTTCCTTTTAGCATATTGAAAAATTGGCTATGTTTAAGATGAGAGCGCACACCTTTAATTTGATTGTGCCAACTTTTACTAATAATTTTTAGAAAACTTATTTAATCACCTTTTCGAATTCATTTAGACGGATGCTCTGAATTTTGTACGATGATCCAAATTTCGACTTCGAAGTAAGAGCCGGCCTATCATTACATTTAGAATATTGAAAAATTGGCTATGTTTAGGATGAGCCCGCACCCCTTTAATATGATTGTGCCAACTTTTACTAATAATATTTAGAAAGCTTATTCCATTACCTTTCTGAATATATATATATAGCTAGATGCTCAGAATTTGTACTATGGTCCGAATTTGGACTCGGAACATTACCGTTCTTTACATTTAGAATATTAAAAAATTGGCTATGTTTAAGATGAGAGCACACCCGTTTAATATGATTGTGCCAACTTTTACTAATAATATTTGGAAAGCTTATTTAATCAACTTTTAGAATATATATAGCCTGGTGCTCTGAATTTTGTACGATGGTCCGAATTTTGACTCGGAATATTACCGTTCTTTCACTTTAAAATATTGGCGACGTTTAAGATGAGAGCGCACCCCTTTCATGCGATTGTGCCAACTTTTACTAATAATATTTAGAAAGCTTATTTTATCACCTTTTAGAATATATATAGTCGGATGCTCTGAATTTTGTACGATGGTCCGAATTTTGACTTGGAACATTACCGTTCTTTACATTTAGAATATTGAAAAATTCGCGAAGTTTAGGATGAGAGCGCACCCCTTTAATATGATTGTGCCAACTTTTACTAATAATAGTTAGAAAGCTTATTCAATGACCTTTCAGAATATATATAGCTTGGTGCTCAGAATTTTGTACGATGACTTGAATTTCGACTTCGAAAACAATACCGGCCTATCTTTATATTTAAAATATTGAAAAATCGGCGTAGTTTAGGATGAGAGCGACCCCCTTTAATATGATTGTGCCAACTTTTACTAATACTATTTAGAACGCCTATTCAATTACCTTTCAGATGATGTATAGCTGGATGCTCAGAATTTTGTACGATGAGCCGAATTTTGACTCGGAATATAACCGTTCTTTCACTATAAAATAACAATATACTCATATACTCTACTTTCATTTGATAAACGTTACGATGGATTTTATTGGTTGATAAAAAAAGATGAGTTTGGGCGACCTTTGAATTTATTCTGAATAGGTTGCCAGCTGGATTGGTCGAATAGCTCGCTAGCCCAATAGGTGGCCAAATTGTGTTCGGTATCATGTAACGCCTTATATACAAATAATGGTGATGACGTCCCAGGATTTTTTAATTTATTGATGTACAAGTAAAGATTGTAAAAAAAGGATCGTTTAAAAAAACAAGGAACGTTAAATTTAATTATGTACAAAATATAATTATTTTTGTAAATTTTTATGTAATTCAACTACTTGTCAAAATTCGCTGTCGTTATCTACACAAATTTATGTAATAAGTTATAGTGTGTAAATTCGAAGTAAGTTCATATGTGTTCTATTAATTATTTACAGATCACAGAAATTGAATGCTGCAGGTCATGTGTTTAGTGTATAGACTAATTATTGGTGGATGTTATTAACATTAACCTTTTAGCAAAGGTTAGCTTGATGATGTTACAAACTTTGCTGTGTAGTGGAAGATGTCAACCTAACTTTGGTAGACAAAAAGCCTAACCCTGAAGTCAACGATGTACAATATATCAGTGTCATGGTTCCACTACCAAATGTAACGCGAATATAAACAATACTTAGTACTTAGGGTACATGTATTTACTTTGATTGAAATGATGTCAACTTAAAAATTTGTGTAGATGTGTTATTTGTTGTAACAGTTATATCTATAAAATTTATATCCATAAAATGTAAATTGTTTTTTCTCTACATAAGTATAACAGATCAAACGAAATAACATTATTTCACTCATGACTCGTAGTCGCCCACCATTGTAGAAGTGTCAACATATCGAGAACATGACCCATGATTGGTTGGGACAAAGTAATAATGAGGAATACTGTTTTTACAGGCCTTAAGACAGGAAAGTGGTTATTGGTCACAACATTCATGTGTCACTGCATGGGAGGACAGGAGTCAAATGATAATGCATTCGCATTGGATCATAAGGTTCATCATTTAGTGAAATAGCTTAGCTTCGTTTTCAAGAGTAGGGTCGACTGCATTCCCACTGTTAGAGATCCCTACATAGTTAACCATGTTTGTGTTGATAGACCGGGAGCCCAGAGACATTTGCCTAATTAGTGAAAGGGGTACCAATGTTGGACCCCAGGGCCATGTAAGTAGGGATAATTCTTTCATACAAATGGATTTCTGGCAGGTCACAGCCCCTGCGTTAAGCACCCAAAGTCTCCTAAAAAATGACTTGGCTCAAACAGGAAATGTACCATGGAACACAAATGCCAGAGTAACTGACTAGTCTTGGGATTGATAATTATCCATATGCCAGACACCCATACCCTGCAATGCCCCTACCAGACCCCAAAATAGGCCCTTAATATTTACCTGGGTCAAACATTCTAGGTACCACATAAAACTAACTTTATTTGAAAAAACACATATTGGTTCATTCAAAGATGAATATACCAGACATACATACCCCTGCGTTGCCCCTACCAGACACCCAAAAACTTGACCCGTTAAAATTGACCCAGGTCAAACATTCTAGGTACCACAAAAAACTAACTTTATTTGAAAGAACACATATTATTTAATTCAAAAATGCATATGCCAGACATACATGCTCCTGCGTTTAAACGAAATAATTAATTCGTTTAAACGAAATAATAAATTCGTTTAAACAAAATAACTAATTCGTTTTAACGAAATAATTAATTCGTTTAAAAGAAATAACTAATTCGTTTAAACGAAATAATTAATATAAATAGACTTGTATTTTGTATACACCAATTCCAACTAGTTGTATAGTCACAATGGCTGGACGTAGACTACATTACATGTAATAAAAGCCAACCTTTTGACACATACCCACCCCATGTTAGGCATGCATGTATGTCGCCACTGGAATGACCCCCTAACCCTCCCGTTACATAACAGTAGATTACCCCCCCCCCTTTATCATTAAGTACCTGCCGTCTGCTGATAGTGACTGGTGGCCATTTGGCTGATATTCTTTCGAGTTCTGGGAGGCCCATGTAAACTGCTAAACGATGACAAAACATTGCCATTTTTGACACCCACCGCCTGTGTCGTTATGAATTGCATTGAAACGTTGTGGTATGTTCTGGTTAGGACGCTTGTTTCTCATGATTGGGACTCGGTGTGGCAAAGTAGTGTAAGTTCCTATGTGGGGGGAAGGGGGGGGGGGGGTCCGAGTGGTGGTAGAAACCCGATATGACGGAGTCCCCTTTGTCACCAAGTGCCTGCCGTCTGCTGATAGTGACTGGCGGCCGATATTCTTTTGTGTATTTAGAGATCCATGCAAACTGCTAAACGATGGCAAAACGTTGCCATTTTTGACAGCCACCGCCGGTGGCCCTCACGATGGGGGCTCAGTGTGGCCGAGTAGAGTAAATCCCTATGTGGCCTAGTGGGTGGGGGTGTCCTAGTGGTGGTAGAAACCCGATATGACTGAGTCCCCTTTGTCACTAAGTGACTGGCGGCCGATATTCTTTCGTGTATTTGAAGGTCCATGCAAACTGCTTAACGATGACAAAACGTTGCCATTTTTGACACCCACCGCCGGTGTCCCTTATGATGGGGGCTCGGTGTGGCCGAGTGGAATGAGAGTCCGGTGTGGCCGAGTAGAGTAAGTCCCTATGTGGCCGAGTGAGTGGGGGGGGGTGTCCGAGTGCGGGTAGGAAAACGATATGACCGAGTGGTTAGGACGCTTGCTGCTTATGGTGGAGGTCTTAGTGTGACAGAGTGTTTAGGATGCTTGTCGATCATGGTAAAGACCAATGGGTTAAGGTAACCTATCAGCCACCCGACCACTCCCCCAATAGTCGCCTTATACGAAATGCTGAGGACTCATTCTACTAAAAAACCCGTTTGACACCCACCGCATGTGCCGTTATGAATTGCAATGCATTGAAACGTTGTGGTATCTTCTGGTTACGACCCTTTTTCTCATGATAACGGACTCGGTGTGGAGGAGTGATATGAGGGTCCGGTGTGGCAAAGTAGTGCAAGTCCCTATGTGGCCGAGTGGGGGTGTGTGTCCTAGTGGTGGTAGAAACCTGATATGCCTTAATCCCCTTTGTCAACAAGTACCTGCCGTCTGCTGATAGTGACTGGCGACCATTCGTTTAAAAGAATAATTAATATGAGAGATAAAGTGCCCATAATTTGGCTAACTGGGATGCCTTAGCGGGGTTTACGATTTGTTACCGGGGTCGCTAGCTCGCTTACCGGGGTTGTAATAATCGTTTAGATTGAAATGCTACGGCTAAATATAAATCCAAAGTTGGAACACTCAGAGGAGAGCATTGTAAACAAAAATAAATGTGGTTGGAGTGCCCAAGTTTAGATTTGTCATTGATTCCATAAAGTAGCTAGGTTTTAGAACGCTAAATACTGTGTAATTCAACATGGCGCCCGTGGGATTTAATATGATATATATAGGACACAGATCACCAAAGATTTCTACGCCGTCACCCAAACAAGGGCCAAAGTTATTTTTAGTCTCTCTCTCCCTTTCCCTTTTTCCCCCTTCTGCATGGCGATTTTTGTTGACTTTTGGGTGTAGAATCGAATAAAAGGGCTTGAAAATACATTTTCTACCAGGTTTTGGTGAATATCAAGGATTTTCAAGCGAAAGGATACAAGAGTTGTGAGGCTGGGGCCTGTTTCACGAAATTTTAACTAAGATAAAATCCGATTTTAGTAATTCGATTGGATAGTATTAGATTGATTTTAGCGCTTAGCCAATCAGATTTAAGTATGTACTAAAATTTGGATTTTATCTTAAGTTAAAATTTCGTGAAACAGGCCCCTGGTTACGTTGACATGTAGGGCCGAGAATTGCATGTTTACTTGTCTCTACTTCCAGCTTGAATATCTCAAATTTTTCATGAAGAACCTCACCCGTCCTTTTGAGCAAGAGTTTGCCACATGTTGCTCAAGACGATCAAGTTAATATGTGTCACTCTCTCATGTTTATTTATCGTCATAGGAATTCTTCTCAGATTTTGTACTATGGGTTATTATAACTAATGTGGTGGGACAATCAATATAAAACGGTCGTAGCACCACACATGTTTTGATTCGAGAAGTACTGCATACATGTACTGCAAGTAGATCTAGCTAGTGTACTAGTATGTAGGCCTAGTAGTACTACTAGTAGTAGTACGTGATTTGTCAACCCAAAAAAGAAATGTTGAATTGTTGAATATATATTTTTTTTTTTTTTTTCATTTGATTGTTATCCACAGATGTTTAAACAATATAATAATCTATGCCTCATGAGATAGGCCCACAAATGATCAGCTGTCAAAAACAAAACCTGGATATGCAGGCAGAATATATCACAGCATTTCTACAAATAAAATAATTAATACTACACATACAAGGCATAATTATATGTCTACACATTGCATTTAAAAAAGCAATATGCAGGCAGAATATATCTCACTCGCACTGCATTTTGTGAAAATATTATAAAAATTAATACTAGGCCTCTTGATATACGGCCCTACACGATAAACACTGCATTTTTGTAACGTTAAATTAATTTAGGCCTACTAGGGCAGGCTTTGTGTTTTATGCCTATCCATTTCTAAAAACTAATCAGCTTCCCCCAAAAAAGGTCATGATATGCAGTCAGAATTCTTGCGGTGCATTTTTATGAAGACTTGTAAAATGTAAATAATACTAGTCCTTGTGATGTTTTAAAAGAAGCCTATTTTTTATGAAAATAAGATGTGAATTAGATCCCAAGTTTAAGTGTTTATTGGCACAAAGTACGGGTCTCATCGACTATCAAGAACATTTGTGGGTCTGCAAATTGGAACAAAATAATTCTTAATGGAAATCATAAATTAAGTTGTGGATTTGAACGCCCATGTGGATTTACATTTGCATTATACAAGAGATCCACAAAACCCCAAAGCATTACTATTTTATAAATATGACAATAGTGAACTAATTTATAATCAAAAAATAAAAATATTTTGTAAATGATCTGTGTGTAAAAGTTATAATAAATGGGATCACGGTGGCTAGGTGGATAAGTTGCTGGCATGCTAGCCTTGTGGTCAGGGGTTGGATCCCTGCATTGGGCGTGCTGGCCTTGAGGTCGGGTGTTCGATCCCTGCATTGACCGAGGCCCAAGGAGGTTTGTCCTTATTTTCCAGCGTAGTTTACCCTTGTCAGTGATGGAGGACAAAGGGCCTGACAAGGATAGCTGTTTCATCGTTCGGATGGGACGGAAAACGGTGATCCTGACCAGTGTACACATTGGTGTGCACATAAAAGATCCTTTGGCATTTGGAATTCGATATAAGAGTAGGGCCTAGCGCGGTAGCACGTTTTACCCAAACAAATCAAATCTCCATTATTTCAACTCGTATAATAAAAATTTATATCTATATTTCGTGCAATAAACGAGTTATGTTCTAAAACCTAGCTACTTTATGGAATCAATGACACATCTAAACTTGGGCACTCCAACCACTTTTATTTTTGAATAATTAATATGCCTACAGTCATTTCTCTTATCCCAGAATCAATATATACTAGTAGGTAAATAACAGTTATCGATTAATTTTTAAAAAAAATAGGTCATCCATTTACAGGAGCAAGATTGCTGAAATCAAGTCGAATCAAAAGAAATTGGGGATGCTGGATGGTCCGCACTGAACGTCCCGAATTGAAAGAATTATAATCGCCTGACACGGGAGGGGGGGGTGCAAGTAACAACGAATATGTTTCAGCTGTAATGGTTGGCTTATAAATATTCTGATGCTCTCAGTGTATGCGTTGCAAGAGAGAGAGAGGGAGAGGGAGAGAGAACGAGAGAGAGAGGGAGAAAGAGAGAGAGAGAAATTGGGTTTAATGTCCACTAAACACAAACTAGGTCATTTTGGGACTAACATTTGTTTTTCTTTTTTTTATTTTAATTTTCCCTCATAGCACACTGTATGACGTATGCCCGTCTTAAATTAGCTCAGGTTAAGTGCATAACAGTAGGACGTTAAACCCCATTTCATTCATTCATTTTTATTTCAATAATTCGCTTACGCGTAGGGGTCATTATCAGTGGGAGGAAACCACAGTGTCCGGAGAAAACCCATGAGGTTGAGAAGGCGCCCATATCTTCATGTCACATACGCTCACACTAGGGCTCAAAACCACAGCCGCAAGCCAGAGGTGAACGGCCAGCTAGAGGTCAAAGCCCGAAATCTATGTTTTCACTCGATTTTCACTAATTTTCAATTGAGATAGTTGAAGTCCGAAACCTTTATTAGAAGTTTGGGGGTGTCTGGTAGGAAGTTTTTTTCTTTCATGTCCATAGCAGTTATATCTCATAAGAACCTATCACAGCGTCATCATAGGTTGATATATTCGATTCATGTCAATCGCTTATGAAGTCGTGATAGGTTGATATTTTATATCAACCGCTAAATACGTCATCTAGGATCGATATATTCGGCTCATATCAACCGCTGATGACGTTGATGATCGAAATAACAAAGAACAGAGAAATACATTTTTATTCTCTTGACAATTAAATTTTTTTATGGTACAGTTTGTAGCATTCAGCATCAAACAGACAGACAGCATACTGATCGGAATATTTACATGTAGATCGGTTATCCATGTCTAAGATATCTTTCAAAATTATCTTTTCGTCTAAATTTCGATTATTTCTGCACACACAACAAGACTTGAAAGTATTTATAGCCCAAGAGTTCCTTTGTAAAGTATTTTGGGGTACAATCCACTGAACACAGGTAGCAAGATCTTGGCGTTGAATTTGTAGGATATAAACCTACTCTCCCTTGGATTGATATGGTAGAGAACACTTGGCTTCGCCCCTATGTTGGGGTAGGTTAATATTCTATACATACCAAATGTTTGCACTATTTGCATATTAGGGGCGGCCATTTTGTCTCCCATTTTGGTCCGATTTCCCCGAAATTCAAACTCAATCATATGGTGTAATGGTGATATATTTGAATATTATTTAGATATCGGACAATAATTGTGACCTCTAGAGGTACCACAATCTAAAAATGTGATTTTTCGTACCATCAGGGGCCATAATTCAGGAAGTTACAATCCGATATGCACAAATATCTAAAGGAACCAAGATATTTGGGTTATAAACATACATTTCGAGTTCATCAAAATTAGTTTTAAAATTGTGACCTCTAAAGGAGGCCCACAGGCTGAAAACATGTTTTTTCGTACAATCTTGAGCAATAATCCACTAAGTTTTGATCCGATACATGCCAAATTCAAAAGCAACCGAGATCTTTTGGAGATAAACCTATATTTCAAGTTTCGTCAAAATAGGAGTGTACACAAACAATTGTGGACGGACAGACAGACAGACCGGGGAAACGACAATTAATTCACCTAACGTCCACATTAAACAGATGACACATATAAATTAATTGCACATTTATCTTTTGAAAGGATCGAGTAATGAACATCTATACCCCAATAACAGAATTGTTATGTTCCAAAGTTTTGACCAATTAAATTGCTTATCGCTATTTAGCCTAAGCTGAAATGCTTATCATCGAACTTAGTCAATTTACTCGGTTCAAAGTTCATTCCCTCTCACCCAATTAGAACCAAAGTTTTCGTGTTCCAAAGTCTCAACCAATCAAATTGCCCCCATCCTGCTGCCTTTGTGGAAATTGTGCACGAAAAGAACTTTGTCAATGCATTCACAAAATAGACACCTATTACCTAAACCAATTTTAAACATTCTCTCAGTTAGAAGGAGGGTTATTGTGTAACAAAGGCTGGACCAATAAGATTGAAGTCTCTACTATGCCTAGGCAGAAAATGCTCAGTATTGAACTTTGTGAAGGTATTGATGTAATACAAGCGAACAGCAAGGCTGATGTCCCTCGCCGAAATCCTAAAATAAATAGATGACATATATTAATTAATCGCACATTTATTGTGGACAGAAAAAACTGACGTTGACAACGACAATATAAGTCCACATGAAAATGTGTGTATAGAAATTGTGACCTCTAGAGTGTCCACAAACAAACTGTGGACGGACAGGGGCGACGCGACAACAATATACGTCCGCATGAAAATGTGGGCGTATAAATACCACTAAAAAAACCCAGTGCTTTACGACAACTGTTATAAGCTGTGACTCTGGTATAAGCTAAAGTGGGCTAAAGTCTTTCTTATAACAAATCTCTTGGTCAATTCAAGAATACTACTATACAGATACATGAAACAAATATATCACAATCTAGATTTTGATGTAATAACAGATTTCTTTTTGCTTTTAGATGGATCATATAAATATGTTTTTTGAAGTGGCCCTTGACCAGCCTCCTTGAATCTGACGTCATCAAGTCTTTGTCTTTGCTCAATAGCTTGTGCCATTTTTGCATTGTTCCAGGCTGCAAAAAAGAAAAGAGGTTACCAATTACCATGAGCAGGTTAATATGTTGTGACTACTGTTGGCAAAGTGCTCCGGAATGTGTACAGTTTAATAACCAGCTGTTGACATGCAAGACGATACGTCCACTTTTTGCAAGAATTTGACACAGAACGAGCTAAAAACAAAACAAATGCGATATATTTTAAGCTTCATCAAAATTGGACAAAATTGTGACCTCTAGAGGGTCCAAACTCCCAAACCTTCATAATACATATGATAATATAAGTGATAAAGTGGCTTTGGAGACCTGGTCAGTGGTTACCCCGAATGTCAGTGACTAGTTTCGTTCGTAATGAACTGTTCAAACTGGTTGAACTCACGTGTTGGGCGATTTTATTTATATTTATACTATTAAAGGGGAAGACCAACGATTTTCAACAAGGTTTCCATAAATCTTAAATACATGTATATATTTATAAATAATCCACTCTGTAACACACAGCAAAAAAGTTTTTGTAAGTGAGAAATTAATTTTTATTTAAACCGGAAGTGACATAGTTGGTTCAACACGCTCACTGGGCTCTATAGTAATCATACAGATTTGGCATAAGTTTACTGCTGTATTGTGTTCACGCGTCGTCCTTTGGCCGAAAATCTGATCAAATATCCATGTTCATTAGGATATTATAAACACGAATTTATGTTTTTTTAACGTTTAGTACACAAAGCCGTCGCGTAAATTCACCTACACTGAGCAGCACGCTAAGACTCAATTCACGCCACATGGCTAATTAGTATGCATCACGTGGTTTGATTGACAGCTTGCAAGTGACATGTATTTCGTCTGCTTAGATGTTTTTGTGCTTTCTGATGGCGTTTTTCACCAGAAACAGACCACAATTATGGGCATTTGAGACATGTAATATAATGCATTTTGGCACATAATGTCGACGTGAACGGTTTTTCCATTTTTCTTCCATTTCCTCTTGAGAATTGCTGTGCTCGAATGTTTATACGGCATTACCCATAGACGGCATCTTGAGTCGCAATGCGCAATATCTAATTTTGTACTAGAGACATAATAAGTGAAAATATTGATTTTGATCGAAATTGAGATTTTAACAAAAATGAGTCTATAAATACACTATCTATCGATACAAAAGATCAAAATAGCAATAAAACATTTTAAAACACCTTTAATTGAACGTTTTGTACGAGTACCGTTTTCTTAAATTTGTCCGATTTCTTCAAATTCTCGGCGAAATTAGTTATGTTTCTTCGCTCGTATTTGGGCGACCGGTCATTCCTCTTGCATAATAATTGGCATTGTTGTAAAGCCGAGAATCTCTAATTTATAAATATGACCAAAGTATTGCCGATGAATTTTAAAGGAATACAAAAGGGTATTAAAACCCCTAAAACTGTAAACAAACCCGGCTTGTTGCTATGCCTCCAACACGACTCGCATGCTGATTGGCCCAGACAACGCGTGCAAAGCATTGTGGTTCCGTACCTGCATCGAGGCTCATTTCTTCTTCTTTTTGGTGTTTAACGTCTGCTTCCACTTAAGTGATATCACAGACAAGACATAGGAGAGGATTTATAGGCCATGGATTTAGATTTTAGTGGGAAGTTCTTCCCTTTATTTAATAAACCTATCTTCCCCCTCAAGAAGAAATATCACCAATACGTACCAGATCGAGGAATATCTATTGAAACCAAAATCAACAACCTAATTTTACAGTATTTATTTTATGCGATATATTCTAGAACTACCTTATGTTCAATCAGTATACCCTTCTCACGTGGCCCTCTAACTGCAGAAACAATATTCAAAGAGGTGACCAACAACCCTTCTATTTAACCTGAATTAGATCCACAACTCATTATTAACGATCCATATGAATTAAAACACCAGCTACGTAATTACTCTTTTTAAACTATATAATCCACCAACCACAAAACCTTTAGACCAATCGTAGCAGACTCCTTACGTATTCTAGTCTTTTATCCCACCTCTGTACGTTTGAAGACTACGGGGTTCCGGATGACCTAGATACTAGATACATATTCATTTCTTTATCAACCCATACCATTAACCCAGAAGAAGATAAAACAGTTCCAGCCACAGATATCTTGTAGACCATTAACTACTATCCATTTTAAATCATTAAATAATTATTATCAATCTTTAAAATACCCTTATTTCATTTACATATTAAATAATTATTTTTTTCGTTTTTTTAAACCCTTTCTTAAAATCAACAAATAATTTTATTATAATTTTTTATTTTCTATCTAATTATATTTTGTACATAATGAAATTTAACGATCCTTGTTTTTTAAACTATCTTTTTTAACAATCTTTACTTGTACATCAATAAATTTTAAAATCCTGTGACGTCATCACCATTATTTGTATATAAGGCGTTGCAGGATTCTATAAAATCATTCTTGATAAAGGGTACTCCACCCGAAACGTTGAACTTTATAGGTTAAATCTACAAGTTAAATCTACAAGTTAAATCTACAAGTTAAATCTACAAGTTAAATCTACAAGTTAGTACAAGTCTGTTTCTGGTTTTGTTTGGCGGGGATTCTTTAAATTTTATCTAAAATTCATTGTTTACTATAAAAGGTTACGGTAGAAGTGAAAAAACTCATAACATAACATTTTACATACAAATTACAATGAACAAACTAAAATTACTTAAGGCATTAAACATATCAATTTGGTAACAGGTCTGTGCAAATCTGATGTCTGTGTTTTAACAACACCAGTACGTACTAATCCGTTTGTGTCACAAAATGTATCAATTATTCGTATCATACACCATTGGTTTCTGGAAGAATTGTTGTCAACTACTAAAACTATATGGTTCACTGATAAATTACGTTTTGGCTTTAGCCACTTTGCACGTTCTTGTAGCGTAGATATATACTCTTTTAGCCAGCGTCTCAAGAAGGTATCCGTAAGATACTGTACTTGCTTCCAATGTTTACAAGCAAAAAGTCTTCGCGTTGAAAATCTATTTAGTACATAAGCAGTTGCCGAGAAAAGGGCAGTTGTGCATAAGTCACCGTTTTCGTAATTTGCCTGTAAAATAGTCATTTATTAATGGATATTCGCAAAAGTGACATCAATTGATTCAAAAAGCAAGTATGCGTCACATCAAGTTGATTATAATTTAAAAGTGACATCTTTTGCCTAAAAAACTGCATATTTACATTTTATAATCGATATTTTTTCAACCAAGAATTATTTAATATGTAATAATAATATCAACCCTTGGTTCAAATTCACATACAGAGGCGCTTGTTTGCATGTACATATTACACACACGTAAAAAGCTTTAAATTCTGATAACGATGGATGAATGCCAAATTATTTTGTTGATTGGTGATGTTTGTTGAAATAGATCGACTTTTTACAGCCATTTTATTCGATGTCAAAAAATTCATCCCGATTTTTAAAATAATATTTCCATTGCGAATATAGCTCTCTACTTTTAAGTTATCGGAATTGCTTAAATTTTTACTTTCCCAGACTTAAATTTGTGTAGGTCAAACTACAACGTATTTGTTCGACATATTCAAACGTGCGATATAATCTGCTACAACTTAAAATAATAAGCGCTAAATTAAATATATATTTTAGTGGTAACAGAGTAGTTCGACACATAGCAAATTGTACACACACACAATAAAACAATATCTAAATTTCTATTTTTTTGACCGACTTTAAATTGTTTTGAACGCCACTTAAAATAGCTTGGGGATTGACTAATAGTTAATTTATTTCAACTTTAACGCAATTTTAAAAAATAGCAAAATTCTGGTTGGGATTATTGAGCAAAATGGCCTTTCACTGTGTATACGTGCGAAAAAAAGTTAGCTACCATTCAATTTACGTAATTTAGTTACATACGGACCTGTAGTTGAAAGCACAACAATTCGGTCTCGCGTCATTTCTGAGTCAATACAAACAAGCTTTCGGATGTTGATGACTTTTCTGACTCAGTCTGTTGACATTTCGGATACTGATTTGACTTGGGGTTTTTTTTAAATCTTTTTGGCTTATTATAAATTGTTTTGACGGTTGTGGTTGTGTTCAACCTTCCCTTTCAACTTATTCCTTCAAAGTGTTACCTACCCAAGTCCGAAATGTGACCTACCCGAGTCCGAAACGTCAAGGCCATATTTTTGGAGCCTGAAATGTCGTAAGTTCAAAATGACGCAGAACCGAAATGACATGTAATCCTGCAGTTCTGATGACAAGCTGGGAATCCAAATCACTAATTTGACCGATGGATAAAATTTTAAAATATTTAAAATCTGAAGAGTTGGTCTTGTGTATGGTTTTTTTTGGCCTTCCCCGAGTTCAAAGTGTCACCTACCCAAGTCGGAAATGTGACCTACCCGAGTCCGAAACGTCAAGGCCATATTTTTTGGAGCCTGAAATGTCGTAAGTTTGAAATGACTCAGGACCGAAATGACATGTCCGCAGTTCTGATGACAAGCTGGAAATCCAAATCACAAACTTGACTGATGGATAAAATTTCAAAATCTTAAGAGTTGGTCTTATGTGTAGTTTTTTTTTGGCTCTCAAATCACCAAAAGTTCGGAAAATAACGCAAAAACATCGTTGACTGTCATTCATCACCATTGACGTTTGCCCCTTTATAGCCGCCATTTTGTTTCTACTGAGCGAGACCATTCTAATAATATACTCGTATAGGCTGAACGCTATCTAGTGTTATTTATAAATCTATGGTCATAATGAATGAATGAATGAAATGGGGTTTAACGTCCTACGCTTAAGCACCGTACCTGGGCTAATTGAAGACGGGCATACGCCACAGTGTGCAATGAGGGAAATTTTGCCCGGGCAGCGGCGCTACGGCCTACTCTTATATCGAATTCCAACTGCCAAGGGATCTTTTACGTGCACTCCAATTTGTACACGGGACCTCGGTTTTTCGTCCCATCCGAACGACTAGGCAGCTGTCCTTGTCAGGCCCTCCTTCTGTATCACTGACAAGGGGAAATCACGCTGGAAAATCGAGATGAACTTTCTCGGCCAATGCAGGGATCGAACACTCAACCTCCAGGCTAGCGAACCAGCGCCTTATCCACTTAGCCACCGTGATCCCCCTATGGTCATAACCAAGCTAAACAAAGGCGATTTTGCATATAATCATGGGCCATAATTCAGGAAGATACGATCTGATGTGCGCAAATATCGAAAGGAACCAAAATCTTTGGGTTATAATAATAATAATATTCATTTTCTATAGCGCTGAACATTCAGTCAGTCTGACTGCTCTGTGGCACTTTACAATGAAGATGACTAGATATGTTACATGTATATAAAAACAAAACAAAACATACACGTATATACAAAATAAACATAATAATACAAAGAAATAGTTAAGTAACAATATACAGATAAAAAGTGAAGCATTTAAATTATTATTGTTCAAAAGTTTGGGTTAAAAAACAGGGTTTTTAGACGTCGTTTGAATACAGCCAAGTTTGGACTATTTTTGACTTCCAGGGGCAATTTGTTTCATTCTTTTGGTGCTGCGTACACAAAAGCTCTCACCAAATTTTGACTTTTGTACATGATGCGTTGATTAACCGGTAGCCAATGTAACTGTTTTAGAACAGGTGTAATATGGTCAGATGATTTGGTGAGAGACACAATTCGAGCAGCTTTATTCTGGATTTTCTGTAGCTGGCATACAAGAGTTTTAGGAAGAGCATACAATAATGAATTACAATAATCTAAGAATGACATAACAAAAGCATTTATTAACATTTTGGTGGTATCAAGGGCAATATAGGATCTAATTTTGCCAATGTTATACAACTGAAAGTTCGCCTTTTTGCACACCATGGATACATGGGTTTTCATATCGAAGGAAGAGTCAAAGAACACACCAAGATTCCTGACACAGTTGGTTGGGGTTATTGCTGTACTTCCAATAGTCACATGGTTGATGTCAATGTTCTTCTTATTCCCGATTATTATATTTTCTGTTTTGTCATCGTTCAATTTCAAAAAATTGCAGTGCATCCAGATTCTAATTCGTTCAACGCATGCTTCAAATTCTGATGTAGTGGTATCTGGTGAAGGATCGAGTTCAACATATAACTGGGTATCATCTGCATAGAGGTGGTAATCAATACCCATCTCACGGATGATATCTCCAATTGGTGCAGTGTATGCTTTGAACAAAACCGGTCCCAATACGGAACCCTGGGGAACACCAAAATCAAGAACTTTAGGCATTGATTGCGATGCGTCGATAACAATTCTCTGCTGTCTTCCATTTAGATAGGACTCAAACCACTTCAGCGCGTCTCTGAGTATACCATATCGAGTTTCAAGTCTCCCGAGTAAGATTGATTGATCTATCGTATCAAATGCCTCACTCAAATCAAATAAAATTAGCGACACTGGTTTCTTTCGATCCAAGCTACATACAATATCATTGTGAACACGAAGTAAGGCAGATTCTGTCCTGTGCTGTTTTCTATATGCTGACTGAAATTTATAACCATGCATTTCAAGTTTCATCAAATTCGAATTAAAATTGTGACCTCAACAGGGTCCACAACCTTGGAATTAGTGATGTGCGTTTTTTCGGTTTAACCGAATAACCGCGGTGTTTACATATAAACCGAAAACCGAACCGATAAAACAAAAAAATAACCATGCGTTTCGGTTATTTTTCCAAATTCCTAAATTTTAATTTACCCGTTTTTCGTTTCGGAAATTTTTGATAAATTCCAAAGTTTTAATGTAACCACCACTTTCGTTTTGATTTTAGATCAACCAGGCCCCTATGTATAGAGTGTTTAATAGTTTAATAAGTCTGGACGGCCTAGACTATTTATTTTCTCAATTCGTTTCGGTTTATCATCCAAAATTTTATGCAACCCTTAGCCGGTTGTCAATATTAGGCACGAATGGCTTCCTCAAGAAGTAAAATGTCTTCCAAGTCCGTGGCTTTCTCTCTACGAAAGGTTGGATGACAGTACATTTCTATGGACAGTACTAAATATAATGCAATCTTTTTGAAAAGCATATTTCTGCTGAATTCGGAAACACATCCAACTTGAAGGTGCACCTAAAATAAGTTTTTTTTTTTTTACAGCAACTTTGTATTTACTAGTCGTAATTAAAGTCATCTTAACAGTAAAAAAACCTTGTTGTTTACAATTTACATCACTATGTTTGATATCTTTTCTGGCTTCCAAGTAGGCTGTATAAGATAACTATAAATCAGTACATTTATAATACAGGTTTTAAATGAATAAAAAACCGAAAACCGAAACCGAAACCGAGTTTTTTTTGCCCCAGAAAAACCGAAAACCGAAACCGAAAGAAAATTTAAAAACCGCACAACACTACTTGGAATACCATTTTTTTTAACAGCATTCGTGTACAAACAGCGGCCATTTTGTATGACAATTTTGGTCCCATTTTCTCGAAATTTGAACTCAACATTCCTTAAGGTATAATGGTGATATAATCAAACGCCTTTGCGAATCAGATAATTATTGTGACCTCCAGAGTAACCACAAGCTAAACAAAGGCGATTTTGCGTATAATCAGGGGCCATAATTCAGGAAGTTACGATTCAATTTGCCCAAATATTGTGAGGAACTGAGAAATTTTGGTTATAACCATGCATTTCAAGTTTCATCAAAATCGAATTAAAATTGTGACCTCTACAGGGTCCACAACCTTGATATACCATTTTTTAACAGTATTCGCATACAAACAGTGGCCATTTTGTATGGCAATTTTCTCGAAGTTTGAACTCAACCTTCCTTAGGGTGTAATGGTGATATAATCAAACGGTTTTTCAAATCGGATAATAATTGTCACCTCAAGAGGGACCACAAGCTAAAATAGGTGATTTTCGGACATTCAGGGGCCATAGTTAAGGAAATTACATACTGATAGGCACAAATATCGAAAGGAACCAGGATGTTTAGGTTATAAACATGCATGTCAAGTTTCATCAAAATCAGTGATTTTTCGAACAATCAGGGGCAATAATCCATTAAGTTTTGATCCGATACATGCAGCCTAGATCTTTTGGGGATAAACCTATATTTCAAGTTTCGTCAAAATCACTTAAGAATTGTGACCTGTAGAGTCCACAAACAATTGTGGACAGACGTCCAGACGGACAGGGGCGACGACATAATACGTCCACATGAAAATGTGGGCGTATAAAAATTATATTGTTTGGGTAGTTTTGACAGGCCCATTTTAATAGTCCCTTGATTTCTTTGAATCAAATTCTACATTTAAAGATAGGTTGCCAGGCAAAGAAATATACACCCACAACAGCTAAGTTGTCCGGGCAGTCAACAAGGGTTGTTGCATATTTTTTCTTTTGTCAGTTAGGGAGAATATTTACCAACACATGAAAATCTTATTACGAGTATGTAGCGGCGTAGCCCATTAAGTAATTATCAGAAATGATTAGAATTGTTTCGATTGTCCACAAGACATTTCAAAGTGATCAAGGGCCATAACTCTGGCAGATATCAGAATTGTTGAAAATGTCTAGGATCCTTTGTATCATGACCGTAAACACTGTGTATCAATTTAAAGTCAATATCTTGTCCTAGCCATAATATATTCCAGTTTGTTAAAACTTATGCAATTTAAATTCGATAAATAGGCCAGTTCACGATTAGAAAGTATTTGATGCCAAGATATTTCCACCATGAACAGCTGACTAAAATCACAACAAAAAACTGTTGTAGGTCCAAAATACATAATTAAAACTTACACTCTTTGAATCCTTCAACAAAAGCTTTCTTGGGAATTGCACTTTGTGGATGTTGAACCATTATCCCCAAATTAAAATAAGTTTGAACAGCAGGTATTTTTAAAAAAGCAACTTGTACAAGTGAAAAGGTATTTGATGTGAACCAGTAGCACAACATTGCCTGAAAATAAAATAAGAAATTATAAATTATTGCCATTTGCTTATTATGGGTTAAGGTTCATGTAACTAAACCCGATTTATTTAATGACCTGCGGTGGGTGGTCAAATAGATTATAACGTCTGTCATTTAGTCAAGTGGTCGTCTGCCCAACCTCGTGGATTATCCCCAGGTCTTACCACTGCTGAAGACCCCCACATGCAGCGATTTATTAAAATAAAATTGAATCATAACTTTGTCTTGAAATTACCTACTTTGTGTCGAGTGGATGTTAACCCCATTTCTCTCCCTGAATCATAGGATGTTCTACTTCGGTAGGTAACAGCCAATCATTGCTGTTTAATCATGATTAGCTGAAGTTGCCTTGTCGAATTTTGACATCAGTGATTCTTGGCAAACAATAATGACATAGTGCCAGACACCAGATCACGATCCTCAACAACTACTTTGAAGTTGTTGATCTATACCAAGAACCTTAAGATATGGGTTTATCACCCAATAACAACATACTCTACAGTAGAGGAAAGTAGATATCGCTTGTGTGTTAAATTACTTATTCTACTGAGCGATATCTGCTTAGGAGATACTGTTTTACATGAATTTAATTGGTCAATTAAAAAGGGGTTTAATTTTATTTCAATAATTTGCTTGCGCATAGGGGTCTTTAGCAGTGGGTGAAACCCTGAGTGCCCAGAGGAAACCCATGAGGTTGAGAAGGCGCCCCTATCTTCATGCCACATACGCTCACACCAGGACTCGAAACCACAGCCGCAAGCCAGAGATGGCCGGCCAGCTAGCAATTGAAGCACGGCACTCTAGACCACTAGGCCATCCCACCCCCAATTAAAAAGGAACTACATTTTTTTTTAAAATAAACTACTTATATTTAGTTTATATTTCAACATGAATACCATTAATGTTTTTTCCTCTGGCAACAAAGTTTCAGAAGACCTTTCTGGAAAAGGAATACCGGGCCACCGAGTGACTCCCGATGACTATAGCTGTCAAAAGATGACGTTGACGTTTCATTATGCCGTAATGTAAAAGAAATCCATCAGCAAAGCCTCGGGTTTTTTTTACTTTATTGACTTATGCTGATATTTTTTCATATCTAAAGAGATGCATAGGTAATTCTCTATCAAGGTCAACAGAAAACTGTTTTAGGGCATGTGTGTACCAGAAGTACTTGCAGAATCATAACAAATATGGCAGAGGCTAGTAACGATTTGTCCCACAAGACTAAACAAGAATAACGTCATCAACAGAAAAATTTTGCTACAGCATCATGCACACTAGAACAACCTTTGCTTCGTACATTTGTCTTCTTTTGTCATTATATTTTGGACAATGACGAAGGAAGTGACATTCATCTTCAATACTTCCAGAAAGACACATTACACACAATCTGTCCTTGGTCTTTTGACTAGTCTCAATTCTCAAGGGTAGAATACCACATCTGAACTGGGCTAAGTGTGATCTCTTGGCTTTGCTAAGATTGGTGTTGATGTAAGTCTCTGTACTAAATGTATCTTTAAATTTGGTGTATGTTCAAAGTTTGGAGATTTTATTTTGCTTGACCAGTCATTTGTTCTTTTTCTTTTATATTACATTGTTGTTTATTACTGAAAATGTGACCCATTTGAACACCATTGGGCAAGGATTTTATTTCGGAGCACCGGTTTCCATTTGCGTCATGATTATCAGCTTCGAACACATCTTTAATTAAACGATCAGATCTCAATGAAACAAGATTGTTCCATAATTTCACCAAATTCAGTGTTCACCAATTGTCCTATAAAGCATGGTGTCAAACCTATATCGCCATTATAGGCCACCTTAGGCGCAAACCTGTGGAGTACGAGGAAATAACGTATTGCTCGTTTTGTGTTTGATCAATCTTGTTAAATTGTTTGAATCCCCAAACAACAGCATGTGTGTAGGGGTCTTAAGCAGTAGGAGGAAACCGGAGTGCCCGGAGGAAACCCACGAGGTTGAGAAGGCGCCCCTATCTCGAATCCATGCCACATACGCTCACACCAGGGCTCGAAACCAAGGCCGCAAGCCAGCTAGAGGTCGAAGCACAGCATTCTAGACCACTAGGCCATCCCAACCCCCCAATCAGTTATGGGAACAACACAACTTTTATACAGCTTTTGATGTTTTTAAACTTAGTTTTATAAGCATGTGTTTTTGAAATGACAGCCCCCATGACACGACTTCCAGATTGTGAAAGTATCGTGGCACAGTTTTCAAAGTTCAAGTGTTATTCTTAAGTATTTATAGGAAGAGGCTTACTCTTTATTTTGTTTACCGAAATGAAATTGAAACGCACTCTTTGGTTTCCTTTTTGGTCTAAAATGAACTGTATTTGTTTAAGAGTAATTAATGGACAACCACCACTTCTTACACCACTTAACTGTATAATCGAGCATCGTTTGTATATCCGATTCCGAGGGAGCTAGCAAAATAATATCATCTGCATAGAGTAACACACAAATTTTTCGACCACCAATATGAATGTCATTATTAAGCTCGTTAAGACCTTTTGTCAAATCGTTAATGTAAAAATTAAATAATGTTGGGGATAAATTATCACCTTGACGAACTCCAGATGAACAATGAAGAGAAACGGATGTCTCACCATTATCCTGACATATGCTGAGGTGTTTGTGTACATTGATTTAATCGAATTATAGAAATTACCGTCAATAAGGAGCTTATAGAACATCGACTCTGTCTATACAATCAAAGCAAATGCTGTTTATTTAGTATTGGAATGATAGAGTTGTTTACGTATACATGCTCTAGGCACGACCATTGTGGTCTGAAACCGTTTTGTTCATCGACTAAAACATTATTGTCTTCGATAAAAGATACAAGGTGTATATTTAACAGGTAAGAGTATAGTTTGCTTACACATGATAAACAATTTATGCTTCGATAATTTGTAGGAATACAGGGGTCCTTTGACTAGTCCTTCGGGATGGGGGATAATATCACTGTCCTCCATGCGGATGGGATATATCCTGTGTTTAGGCATAGTTGAAATAGCTTATGTTATAACAATATCTAGTTCATTCGCAGTGATATCTAGATCATTAGAATGAAATGAGGCATCCTGCATACGGCGTTCTAATTCTTCTTTTTTTGATGATTTTCTCATGGAAATCACTATTGAATTCACTGTTTGTTGGAGGATTGTATACTATGAGAAATCAGAGGCCCATTTATTTAGAACTTCATCTTTATCAAAGATAGTAAGCTGGCACTGCAAGCCGCAATACGCCCACATTTTCACAAGATGGATAGAGAACAAGCAATACAAAAACTGATTTTCCTACAATCAAAGGCCATAATTCATTAAGTTACAATTATGGTAGACAATAAATAACAATATATACAATGAATATAAGAGCAACCTTGTACACATTATGACTATAGGGTGGGGGTTGAGGAGAAGGGCTAATTTTGTTCAAAATATATTATTTACAAAGGTATTTATTGAAAATAACTAAGTGCAAGGTATACATAAGTATTCTATCATGATAGAATCGATAGTGATTTATTTCAAATTATCTAATATATTTATTTATCGGAGTTTAAAATACTGTTTTCCTCAATGTTTGTTTTATGCTTGTCGCATAAAGGTTGTTTTCGAAAAATGTGTTAATGATATCTACAGAGAGTCTGAGTGTTTATTTGGGGTGGACATGGAAGTAACCAATGCACTAATTTACTCAGGCATATAAATAGCCTTGTGTACAATATTAATTTATTGTATTATCATTAGATATCATTAAGTTGACAGCGGACGTTAAATAAACTAATTCATACATACTAATTTAGTCAGACTATTCGTGTGTGACATTTTATGTCCAACTTTTCAGGCAGATATATTTAACAAAGCTTTTAATTAGGCTTCACAGATATTAGTTCTCGTTTGGGGCACTGAACACTTTATATATGTCATCAAATAAATCGATTTTTAATTCTCTTCTTTCCGCTTGCTTTAGCATAAACACTGCAGTTGAAATACCAAGCAGACTCCACATTGTGGGTTGCTCTCAATTGACTGATCAGACTCATGTTTCTGATCGAGATGTCATCAAACAGCTTTATGTTACGTTCAAACAGTGCAGCTTGTTTAGAATTTAACGATAACCGGTCTAGGCTTATTTCTAAATTTTGATGGTAACCTGTGGATGGCCTTGATGTCATGCGGTGCACAATCAATATCCAATACATCTTGGAGCAATTTACGAAATTTGGGTTGAGTTTTCTCTAGTTCTTTTGGGTCCTCTTTGTTTATCTTCCTCCATTTTTAATTTAGTTTACTTCTGAGACACAGTTGATGTTATTTCAATGAACCTCCAATATTACTACTCACTGTATACAAGCAAGTCTATTGTTTAAGTGTTAAACTTTTCACCTGGTTAGTATTACTCAGCAATCATTGTAGTGACATCAAATCAATTTTCACTCACAAGTCAATTTGAAACTTTAATTTGTTAATATTTCCATAAATATCACAAAAAATTTTCATCAAACTTTCCCAATCTACTCTTGTTTACTTTAGCTAGTATGTAGCAAATTTTCAGCACTAAAAATCGTTTTTTTTACTTGTAAATTAGTCAAAAGCTCTAGAGCTCCTCACACCCAACCAACTTAGGCAGCCATCTAAGTTTCAGGTTGTTTACATATAGGAGGCAGACCACCATTAATTTCCCCATTGACTACAATGTTAATTCTAGCCTCTTTGCCCACCTCCAACTTTTTCCCAAATTTTCGTTGGGCTGAATGCTTTTCACTATAGACAGAGGAACAAATGACCATGTCTTTGCACTAAAATTTGTATGACGTTGACCACCAAAATCTTGAGATACACCAAGTTGAAGAAGTATACCCAAAACATGTAACTAGTTGCCGTACATATCACCGTAGCCAACCTGATAACTCAGTTATCCTTCCGCCTCAAAATCCGGAATATTTACCAAAACTTGGCAGAAAATATTAATTCAAACCCTCTTCTTCCATTCTAGACCACAAAATCAACAAAAATGTCCATGCAAAGGGTGAGAAAAGAGAAGGAGAGAGAATTGCTATAAATACCGAGAGTGTGAAATTTAATGGTGGTCTGCCTCCATATGCGCAATTATCGAAAGGAACCAAGATCTTTGGGTTATAACCATGCATTTCAAGTTTCATCAAATCGAATTAAAATTGTGACCTCTACAGGGTCCACAACCTTGATATACCATTTTTTAATAGTATTCGCGTACGAATGGTGGCCATTTTGTATGCCAATTTTTTCGAAATTCGAACTCAACCTTCCTTAGGGTGTAACGGTGATATAATCAAACGATTTTTAAAATCGGATAATTATTGTAACCTCCAGAGGACCACAAGCTAAACAAAGGCGTTTTTGTGTATAATCAGGGGCCATAACCCAGGAAGTTACAATCCGATATGCGCAAATATCGAAAGGAACTAAGATCTTTGGGTTATAACCATGCATTTTAAATTTCATCAAAATCGAATTAAAATTGTGACCTCTACAGGGTCCACAACCTTGATATACCATTTTTTAACAGTATTCGCGTACGAACGGCGGCCATTTTGTATGGTAATTTTGGTCCGATTTTTCTAAAATTTGAACCTTACTTAGGGTGTAACGGTGATATAATCGAACGTTTTTTTTTAAATCGGATAATAATTGTGACCTCCAGAGGGACCACAAGCTAAAATAGGTGATTTTTCGGACAATCAGGGGCCATAATTCAAAAAATTACGTTCCGATAGGCGCAAATATCATAAGGAACCAAGATCTTTGGGTTATAAACATGCATATCAAGTTTCATCAAAATCGGTTCAAAATTGTGACCTCTATAGTATAGGGTCCACAAGCTAAAAACGTGATTTTTCGTACAATCAGGGGCATTAATCCATGAAGTTTTGATCCGATACATGCCAATATTGAAAGCAGCCGAGATCTTTTGGGGATAAACCTTTATTTCAAGTTTCGTCAAAATCGGACAAGAATTGTGACCTGTAGAGTGTCCACAAACAATTGTGGACGGACGGACGGACGGACGGACGGACGGACAGGGGCGAGGCCATAATACGTCCACATGAAAATGTGGGCGTATAAAAATATACCAAGAAGAAGTGAGATATTGAATTATTGTATATTCAATCTTACACCCCCAACTAGATTGAACATGCAACCCATCGTCGAAGGTTGGACTGTAAGCAGGTCTTAAAATCCCGGATGATAGTAACATCAAAATATATGTAATGCTATTAACTTATTAGATCAATTTGTAAATGACTACAGCACCTAAGTAGCCACATTTATTGTAGATTACTACAACGCTGTATTACTACAGGCACAATTTCTCCACTTCCAGTTTATACCTACTTCATTTAACTTAGTCTATACTTACAGCAGGGAAATTAAATATGATTGGAAACATAACTATTGGTAATGCTCTCATAAACCATTTAATACTATGACCCATTGAATTGGCTTTTATACCATCAGCTCCCATCTGAAGTAACAGTATTTATTGATGAAATACAACATAAAACAAGCCAACAGTGACTGGCTGATGTCCACCGCCGAAAGCCAAAAATAAATAGATAACAAATATTAATCATTATTTATACCAAAGTTACCGTGCCACTAAATCATCAACCAATTTCATTGCTTATCTCTGCTTACCTTAAGCAGACAATGTTCATCATCGAACTCCATCAAGGCATTCACTCTCACTTAATTAATTAGGACGAAAGTTATTGTGTCCTAAAGAATCAACCAATCAAATTGCTTACCTCTGCTTACCCTAAGCAGAAAATGACCATCATCGTGTAACGGTGATATAATAAAACGATTTTTTAAATCGGATAATAATTGTGACCTCCAGAGGGACCACAAGCTAAACAAAGGCGATTTTGCGTATAATCAGGGCCCATAATTCAGGAAGTTACGATCTGATATGCACAATTATCAAAAGGAACCAAGATCTTTGGGTTATAACCATGCATTTCAAGTGTCATCAAAATCGAATTAAAATTGTGACCTCTACAGGGTCCACAACCTTGATATAACATTTTTAAACAGTATTCGCGTACGAACGGCAGCCATTTTATAATGGCAATTTTGGTCCGATTTTTCCGAAATTCGAACTCAACTCCCTTAGGGTGTAACGGTGATATTATTAAATGTTTTTTTAAATTGGATAATAATTGTGACCTCCAGAGGGACCACAAGCTAAAATAGATGAGTTTTCGGAGTCAGGGGCCATTATTCAAGAAATTATGTTCCGATAGGCGCAAATATCAAAAGGAACCAATATCTTTGGGTGATTAACATGCATGTCAAGTTTCATCAATATTGGTTAAAAATTGTGACCTCTATAGGGTCTGCAAGCTAAAAACATGATTTTTCGTACAATCAGGGGCCATAATTGCTGAAGTTTTGACCCAATACATGCCAATATTGAAAGCAGCTGAGATCTTTTTGGGATAAACCTCTATTTCAAGTTTCGTCAAAATCGGACAAGAATTGTGACCTGTAGACAGTCCACAAACAATTGTTGACGGACAGGGGCGACGATATAATACATGTGGGCGTATAAAAATGTAGGTCAAATTTTTTAATTTTGCAGAATAACAAAATTATCTCGTAAACAACATATTTTTAAATCTCAAACAACAAAAGCCATAGATGAATGTTCAAAATTAAAAAAATGTGAGATAGCCATTGTCTCGGAAAAGGATCAAGGTTTCAATAATGTCATTTGTTTGAAAACAGGTAAAGAATTGACGAAACCACGGCCAAATTTTAATTTCTTGGCAACGCACAAAATACGGCCCAACCAGTCTGCGCAGAAGTTTCAAATACAGTTTTTCGAGAACAGGGCTTTTATAATTATATACTACATTATCCAATCAGATAAAATCCCCCTGAGAAATCCTATGTTTAGAAGTGCCAGAAAAAGTTAAACAAAAATTGTAGGTTAAGTTTTCGAGATACAGGCGTCCAAAAACGCTCCAAATCAGAAAACAAAGGTTGCCAGACAACGAAACATATGCCCACAGCAGCTAAACCGTCCGGGCAGTCAACAAGAGTTGTCGCATATTTTACTTTTTTTTGGTAATGTAACATTTATAATACACTAAAATCTTATTAAAAGTAACAACTTATTAAGTAATTATCAGAAAATCATTCTAATTAGTTTGGCTTTGATAAAGTTCTCCTCCATGCTGTTCAAGTTATCAAAATTCATTGAAACTCAATATACTTGTTCGTCTCATGACCTTCAACACTGTGTATAAATTTAAAGTCAATCGGTTATTAACTTTAGCCTCTAGAACATCCACAAGATTCTTTGAAGTGATCAAGGGCCAGAACTCTGACAGTAATTATCGGAAATCGCTGAAAATCAATAGGCTTCTTCCTTTCATGACCTTAAACACTGTTTATACATTTAAAGTCAATCAGTTATAAACTTAAGCCTCTAGAGCGTCCACAAGATTTTTTTAAGTGATCAAGGGCCATAACTCTGACAGTAATTATCGGAAATTGCTGAAAATCAATAGGATTCTTAATCTTATGACCTTACACGCCGTGTATAAATTTCAAGTCAATCGGTTATTAACTTTAGCCTCTACAGCATCCACAAGATTTTTTGAAGTGATCAAGGGCCATAACTCTGACAGTAATTATCGGAAATTGCTGAAAATCAATAGGCTTCTTTGTCTTATGACCTTAAACACTGTGTATAAATTTAAAGTCAATCGGATATTAACTTTAGCCTCTAGGGCATCCACAAGATTTTTTGAAGTAATCAAGGGCCATAACTCTGACAGTAATTGTCGGAAATCGCTAAAAATCAATAGGCTTCTTCGTTTCATGACCTTTAACACTGTGTATAAATTTAAAGTCAATTGGATATTAACTTTAGCCTCTAGAGGACGCCGGACCGTCGGGCGGATGGGGCGACTGACGGGGCGACCGACCGACGGACGGGGGCGACACAATATACGACCACATTTTAATGTGGGCGTATAAAAACTGGATTTTTAGCGTGCAATATTTTGCTTCCTGCTCATAGTATCTGTACGAATTGGGTATCATACAATACTGCAATTCTCCAGCAACCCAACAATACCTTAATCGTTTTAATCCGTTGATGTTGGACGGAGAAATCATGTTTATCCCGAAAGCATTCATCTTATTTAAAATATCAGACATTATTTCGACTACTTCCGGTTTTATAGATCCTGGTTGAAAAAGCTTTATCAGTTGGTTTTGAACTATAACTTATATTCCAGAAGTTTCAGAAACGTTGATTACTTGATTAGGCCGTGAAACGAAACTCGAGGTCACAAAATGGGCAGGAAATTCGAAAAAGATCATACATGTGAATGGCCACAAGTAAAATGTCAGGAGATTTTTGTAAAAATGTCAGGAGAATTAAGGTCAAAAGAGAGAGTCTTTATCATGCGTTAAAATTACCCACCCACCATGAAAGATAGGTTGCCAGGCAACGAAACATACGCCCACAGCAGCTAAATCGTCTGGGCAGTCAACAAGAGTTGTCGCATATTTTAACTTTTTTCGGTAATGAAACATTTATAATACACTAAAATTTGATTAAGAGTAACAACTCATTAAGTAATTATCAGAAAATCATTACAATTTGTTTGGCTTTGATAAAGTTCTCCTCCATGCTAACGTTTAGTATATGAAACATTTAATATCATGGATTTAGCTGTTTAAGTTATCAAAATTCATTAAAAATCTATATAATTGTTCGTCGCAAGCAAGACCTTAAACTCTGTGTTTCAATCTAAAGTGAATCGGATGTAAACTTTAGCTTCCAATAGTGTCCACAAGAATTTTGAAGTGATCAAGGGCCATAAAAGTAATTTTAGAAAATCGCTGAAAATCAATAGGATTTTTCGTGTCATGGCCTTCAACACTGTGTATAAATTTCAAGTCAATCAGATATTAACTTTAGCCGTTAGAGCGTTCAAAAGATATTTCAAAGTGATCAAGGGCCATAACTCTGGAGGTAATTATAAGAAATTGGTGAAAATTAAAAGGCGTCTTCGTCTCATGACCTTTAACACAGTGTATAAATTTTTGAAGTGATCAAGGGCCATAACTCTGACAGTAATTATCGGAAATCCCTGAAAATCAATAGGCTTCTTCTTCACGTGACCTTAAACACTGTGTATAAATTTAAAGTCAATCGGTTATTAACTTTAGCCTCTAGAGCGTCCACAAGATTTTTTAAAGTGATGAAGGGCCATAACTCTGACAGTAATTATCGGAAATCGCTGAAAATCAATAGACTTCTTCAACTTATGACCTTAAACAATATATATCAATTTAAAAACAATCAGGTGATAAATGTAGTCTGTAGAGTGTTCACAAGAAAATTGTGGACGACGGACGGACGTACGTACGGACAGACGTACGTACGTACGGATCGGGCGACGCCAATATACGACCACATTTCAATGTGGGCGTATAATAAAAGACAAATTAATTTACATATTTTAATATCATTTGATTGTTATAATGACACAAACTTAACAAAACACAAACCCACTTTCAAAAGTATTGACATCTATACTAACGGCAGTGAAAGAGGGTATTCAAAAATACTGCGACAAAATATACTCTCGTAGTTATATTAATCAGATGTGGATATTAAAAAATTCCAAAGAATTATGTGATGGTTTGCAATCTAGATAATAATAATAATAATAACTAGACCTGCAAGCAGCACTGAATCGGCTTTCAGGAATCAGACAGGAAGTATGTCATAAAATAGCCCATTCATCGAGCTACAAAACGATACTTTAATTGTTTTGATTCAGTGACACCTGGCTGAGAAATGCAGATTTTTGCAAGAGTACCAATTTTTTACTGTATTTTCTTTTTTTAAAATTTTTTTTGTGTTTTTTTCCCAAATATCTGATATTTTTTCGACTACTTCTGGATTTTGGATTATTGTCGGAATAGTTTTAACAAGTTGTTTGAATAGATATCTTTCTGTACCAGAAATATCAAAAACATCTATTCAGTAGTTGTTTGTAAAAAAGATAAATAAAAGAACATTTTCGATAATTTAACCATTTTTCTACTTTTATCAAAGATTGAGGCCATTTTATGACACCTTAAATTATTTCAAACCTTTTCCTTTTGAATTCACGCCACAGACCACAGATAGGAGTCTGAGTAAAAAAGGTTTTAAAAAAATCGCAGGAGTCGTTTTCGAGTAAAGGGTGTCTCAAAAGGCTCCAAAAACGAAAAATACTAGATTTTCGGCGTAACATAATTTATTTACTAACCATCGAAATCGTACCATTGAGATGCCATATGATAGTCCATTAATGGGGCCATCCAAAGACACTTTATTTCTTTTGAGCAGGTAATATCTGATGGAGAAATCCAGCTTTTTGCAAGAACGCCATTTTTTTATCCTTTTTTTTTTCATTTTTTGAATACTTCCGGTATGGTGATTATTATTGAGATAGTTTTAATAACCGGTTTAGGCAATTGAATAGTATTTTCCAAAATTTTACGATTTTTCGACTTTTTTCGATTTTCAGTTCGTTATTTGACCTATTACGGATATTTCAAAGTCTAAACGGACTGTTTCATACACAAGACTACCAAAAGGTATCTTGATAGAGAAAGTTTAAGAAAAATCATTGGAGCAGTTTTCGAGATACAGGCGTTCAAAAACGCTCCAAATCAGAAAATACTTGATTTTCAGCGAGCCATATTTTACTTGCTGTTCATGTTATCTGTAATAATAGGATATCATATGATACTGCAATTCTCGGGCAACCCAACGATATCTTAATCGATTTAATCCGTTGATATCGGACTGAGAATTCATGTTTTTCCCAAAAGCATTCATTTTTTGCGTTTTTTTCAAAATATCAGCCATTATTTCGACTACTTCCGGTTTATAGATGTTTGTCGAAATAGCTTTATACGTTAGTTTTGAGCTATAAATTCATGTTCAAGGAGTTTCAGAAACGTCGATTCGGCCGTAAAACAAAACTCGAGTTCACAAAATGGGCCGAAAATTCGAAAAAAATCGAAAAATAAAGGGTGATAACTCGGAATGAAACTTATATTTCTGGATTCGGATGGTCTTCAGGTATCCAAAAATGTAGGTCAAATTTGAAAATTTTGAAAAATGACAAAAATTGTCTCTTAAATTTTGTTTTTTCAATTTCAAACGCTAGAAGTCAGCGACGTAGTTTCGAAATTTCGAAATTTTCAATTGCTATCATCCGAGAAAAGATTTGGTGTTGCCGAAAATGTCATTTGTATGAAAACAAGTACAGAATTGACGAATCTACGGCCGATTTTTGATATTTTGACACCGTACGAAATTCGGCCACTTCCGGTCCGCGCAGAGGTTTCAAATATAGCCCATATGTTGCGAACACATGGTTTAATGATAGAAAATGAGGTTCTAGATCGGTATCTGGGACAGGCACTGAGAAATAGGCTCCCCCGAAAAAAAAATAATAATAATAATTTTAGTAAAAACAATAGTCTTTCAGACGAAAGTCTGAAAGCCTAATAATTTATTTCTTATATAGCGCATTACACAGAAGTTTCAACGCGCTTTACATATAGACACATGCTACATTAAAACTGATATAATAACAATACTGTGTAGAAGTATTTAAAAATATGATCATGTAATATACGGCATATGTTAAACTGTTGAATATACACACAGAAATATGATACATTTAATACACTCAAATTTATAATAAAAACAGGAGGATAGAGTTGGCAATATATGTACATGATATGATATTTTACAGCAGTTACAGGTTTTAGGTGTTATAGGACTCTTTAAAAAGATGTGTTTTCAACTGACGTTTGAAAGATTCAGAATTTGAAATTGTTCGAAGGGAGACAGGCAGAGCATTCCAGAGCCTCGGAGCACAGTACTTGAATGCACGATCGCCATAGAAATTGGTTTTGGGATTTTTCTTCGGGAATTGGAGAGTATAACCTTCTGAAAAACGCGTATTTTGGAGTGGACTTTTCACAGTCACTAGTTCGTTTAAATATATAGGTGCATAGCCTTGAATTATTTTAAAAGTTAAAACGATAATTTTAAACTTGGATCTTTGAGAGACTGGCAGCCAATGAAGTTCACGTAGTACAGATGTTACCGAGTCAAACTTCCCAATTCTTGCTATGAGTCGCGCGGCAGAGTTCTGTAAAGTCTGTAGTTTACGAATTTGAAAAAGTCGGAGGTTGTGGTAAAAGCTATTGCAGTAGTCAAGGCGAGCGGTTATCAAGGCATGAACTAGTTTTTCCACAGAACATTTATCAAGAAGGGGTCGGATTCGTCCTATTCTGTACAGAGCGTATGATATACCTTTGCTGGTTTGTTTCACATAAGCGTCCATAGAGCAGTCCATTTCAAATATAACTCCAAGGTTTCGGACTGTATCTGCAGTAGCAACCGTCGTATCGCCAACTCCAAGCCTTGAAATAAGGCACCTGTCACTGACAATATCAGGCACAGATTCAGGGTTTGTCAGGCACTAAACCTCTGGCAGTGGTGCCTGTCATTTTGTGCGGCACTGAATTGTCTTTTTTAATGATATTATTAATACATGTCTGGCACTAAGTTGAAAATGTCAGGTGCTCTTGTCAGTGACAGGTGCCTTATTTCAAGGCTTGGCCAACTCATAACGAATCAAGGTGATCGCCAGTTTCACCAAACCGTGATGAGAAATAGATTACTTCCGTTTTTCCGTCGTTGAGCACTAATTGGTTCTGCTTCATCCACACACGAATCTCACTTACACAGTTTTCGATAGACGCTTTTAATAAGGAACCTTTTGTACAAGAAATGTATATCTGCGTGTCATCAGCATAAATCATTGACTCAAGACCGTGTTTTGTTATGATATCTTCAATGGGTGATGTGTATAATGTAAATAACACAAATTAAAAACTCAAAATTACAAGAAATAAGAATTTGAGTAAATTTTCCAATTTTCAAATATCCCCAGCATCTATCTTGTTAATGAACAAACTATTGATGGACTGACAACATAATATGCTCACACCTTAATGTTGGTGTTTCGATTAAAAAGTTTTACCTCAATAGTAGCAGCAAGAGTGGCTACTGTTAGCATTGGTAGACAATATATAGGATCAGGTATACTTAAATCTGTGAACCAAAATATGCCACCGTCTGTAAAGCCTCCAATTGGTAATGTTGACATCTGACGTAAAGCAAAAAACATGGACAAGAATACTGGCATCTGAAATAATGGTCAAAGGTTTTATTTATAGAGGGACTAGGTGTGTGGGACGCAAGAACGAGCTTTGTGTCCTGGTTTAGAGTTTTGTGCCCTCTAGCAAATGGCAAAAAAATCACCCCGTTTCAATGCGGCTTTCAACATTTTAATCATAACCATAATGCTTAACCAGTATCAAACCTATACTGTCGGTAAAATATGGCTCTTTGCACAGTAAAGGGACAAAACATAGCAGTCAACTTGAACATGTTGAAAATAAAAATATATTTATATTTGTTATTATGTTGTTATTGTTCCTTATTGATGTATGGGATGTGAAACATAAAATACAATATAGAATACCTGCGTGAAAATTACATTTTATTTTTTCTCAAAAAACAATTGGAAACCCTCATAATTTGGATGGGTCCCAACTCCTGTAAATTAGTACGTATTGGATAAGACTTCAGACTTCCAGCTAAAGTTGAGTGTGTTATTAATTATCTTTAAAGAAATGTTAAATAATGATTAAGTGTTGAATTAGGACAACACAATATCTTTCCTTCAATTTTCTCATATTTGCCAGGCAAATACGCCCACATTTTCAAGAGATGGATAGAGAAGAAACAATGCTGAAAGTTATTTTTCCTACAATCAAAGGCCATAATTTACTAAGTTACAATTTGATATGCACAAATATCAAAAAGAATCAAGATCTTTAGGTTATAAACATACATTTAAGTTTCATCAAAATCAAATTAAAATTCTGACCTCTGCTGGGTCCAAAGCTTTGATATACCATATTTTTACACTATTCGCGTACAAACGGCGGCCATGTTGTCTGGCAATTATGGTTCGATTTTCTAGAAATTTGAACACAACCTTCTGTAGGGTGTAACAGTGATAGGTTTTTTTTAAATCGGATAATTGTGACCTCCAGAGGGACCATAGACGATTTTTCGAACAATCACGGGCCATAATTCAGGAAGTTACGATCCGATATGCGCAAATAACAAAAGGCACCAAGATCTTTGGGTTATATCCATGCATTTCCAGTTTCATCAAAATCAAATTAAAATAGCGACCTCGACAGGGTCCACAACCATGATATACCATTTTTTAACAGTATTCGCGTACAAACGGTGGCCATTTTGTCTGTCAATTTTGGTCCGATTTTCCAGAAATTCAAACCTTTCTTAAGGTGTAAAAGTGATATAATCAAACATTTTTTAAATCGGAAATAATTGTGGCCTTCAGAGGGACCACAAGCTAAAATAGATAGGTACTATAGAATGTAAAAAGAACATGTACAGCTAGCACAGACTAAGTGGGCAAAGCTTACTATCTAAAGTTTGATCCTTAAAAAATAACAACTACACATAATTCTAAAATTATCAAAATACTGTTATAGCTATTCAAAATCGCATTTCTTCTTTGCTGGTAGACCTTAATCCTACAAAATATTTACTGAAGCACTATCACTAATTTTAAACCATTCAGTAATTCAAAATAATTTTAATTTACTCTTTGATTATCTAAGTATGCTGTAATGGTTAACTTCAGATGGCAGATAATTCAATAATAGTACACAGTATAAATTAAATTTTCTATTTCTAAATAACCAGTTAAAAAAAAATAAAGTAACACCGAACATAGACCAGACCCAATGTCATGGTTATAGAGCACACTTTACATTTATAATAATTTAATATTCTTGTGCAGTGGTGTAAAATGGACAATTTCATTCTCAAGTTGTTTTTGGTTTATACTTATTTGTAAAAATAGGAACCAATCAACTCAAAAAATAAAATTTTAATATATTTTTCTTTTTTTTCTATTTTATTTAAATAAAAGCCTACATTAATTGATAAAACAAAAATCATAAAAGCACAAAGTGACTCAAGGTTGGAGCGTAAAATGGACAATTTCATTCTCAAGTTGTTTTTGGTTTATACTTATTTGTAAAAATAGGAACCAATCAACTCAAAAAATAAAATTTTAATATCTTTAATTATTTTTTTCTATTTTATTTAAATAAAAGCTTACATTTATTGATAAAACAAAAATCATAAAAGCACAAAGTGACTCAAAGTTGGAGCCAAATGTATTTTATCTTGGAAAACAACTAACAGATCAAATTTGTTTCTTGGGAAACGTTATTATAGGCCTATTTTAAATTAATATTTTATATTTTAATAAAATCTTACTATATTAACATAGCAGTAATAAGCTCTAGAAGACAAAGGCATTTTTCTTTAGGAGAAAAAATAAATCATGTTGCGTAAAATAGGCCTTACCAACAAAGTGGGTGGCACTTTGACATTTCAAATCGAGTGGACAACTTTAAGGTGTATGAAAATTACATTTCAAATCTAGGAATCGATACAACAGGGGCCGTATTTATAAAAATTCTTAGAGTTTTCTTAAGTTTTACTCTAAGACTTCCTAAAACAACATTTAGTTCAAAGTTACTCTCTAGAAATATTTATAAAGGGTCTTAGAGTTACTTTTAACTAAATGTATGACTTGGGTACTAACCAAACTAAATCTGTCACAAAAAGAATCCCACCCATGACCATTAGATATCTCCTTATCAACTTGTCATTGTTGTACTCCACTAAGAAATCTCTGCTTGTTTTAAACTTTCTTAGGCGGCGTACACCGGCGGCCATGTTAACCGTGATAAGAGTACTTTTAACAAGTAAGGAGTAATTCTTAAAGTAAAATGTTTTATAAATAGGTCTAAGGGAAATCTACAAAGTTAGGAGTAATTTTTGACAGTTAAGAGTTGATTTCAACTCTTAGAATGTTTATAAATACCGCCCCAGGTATTTCGTGGATTAGTTTTAAAGTTAATCAATTTCTTTTTTAAAAAATGACAATAATTTACGGCCTTATATTATAGTCTCTATCATCCAGAAAAATATTCTACGAATATTAGTCTGGATCCGTTGTCAACATTTGACAAAAATTGGCTTATCATAAACAACGTCTAAGGGAGTTAACTCCTCTTAAAAAAGAATGTTTACACCATGACTTAGCTAAAGAGACTGGATAATAAGACACATTAATAACCAAACTCCCGGTTACGCATGAGCAATGGGCTTTACGTCAAATATTGAGAACGGTCCCAGACCCTCTGTATGTTGAAGACTAGGAGGTTCTGGGTGACCGAGACTACTTATATTATAGACCCAATTTGTTAACCGCCACATAATTGCTGTCTTTTACTTCTCATACTTCAAATTCACTACAGACCATAGGCCTACCACGCCACGCTCCGTTTATGCATGTTTTAAAATATGAATCATGTTTTATAAATTCTCGAAACACACACAAAACTGAGATCAGGGGTTAAATCGGAGACTCCAACGAATTGCGGGAGGTATCACATGTATGACTTGACAGTGCCCTTAACTTACAGGAAGTTACATATATTTCAGTGAAAGCTAGTACTGGTTAAGTGGCTATCTTAAGATATCCTTTGAATACGGACCCAGTTTGATATTTTATATTTGTGTTCTGGTATTTACACCAAAATATGTACTAAATTCAGTCCAGGTCACAAATGCAGTGGATGCTTAGATCTGGCAAACAAATTTTTTTTGATATATAGGCTTACATATGTTGATTGCAATGTATGTAGTTTGTTTGTCTTGTGCCCAGGTTTGTCACGTGTCTGTATGTATTGTAGTCATCCTGCACTTACTAACAGAAGAAGGTAATTGCAATACACAACCCCATTGAAATGTGAGCATAAAGTAAATGAAATGAAAACTTAATTACCTGCATCATTGGAATCATAAAACTTTTCACTGGATTTATATTGTTTCTTTGCATGAAGGTTGCCAACTCATTCCCTGCTTTTGCGGCTGTAAACAGATTTTTTTTTAAAAATATTATTCCATATACAATTTACAAAGGTTTTTGGAAATACAGAGAATTATGTAATTGGAGGGTACATAAATTATTTGAGAAGTTTTTTATTCCAATTGTTTTTTTATACGGAACTGCTATACGTAGTGATGTACCAATATGCCTACTATTGTTTTATGGATATCAGATGCCGACAGTGAAACGTATCAGCTCTGCAAATTTGCTAAGCATAGCCAAATAAGAAGAAATCTCTTTAAAGAAAAAACTATGTTACTATATCAGAACTTCGGTTAGTCACCACTGTATATATACCTGTTTAATTACGGTAATATTTGTGAAGTTGTCGAAGCTGAAAAGTAAACAACATAGACGTAGCCTAGGGGAAAAAGCACGTGCTTCTTGCTTCGCCGTGCGTGGTCATTGCAAACAATTGCAAAAATCCTTAGAATCTGGGAGAAGCAGAGTGGATGAAGCTTTAGAAGAGGTAAGTAAAAAGAATGAAGAACCATGTTTAATTCAGTGTCTACGATAGAATACAAGTTACAAGGCAATAAGCCAACTCTGTTTCCTGTTGTACGTGATGTTACTAAGAATAGAAGAAAGTAAACATAGAAGGCTTCTACTGATTGGACAATAAAGAAATTATTTCGGGCTTGAGAATTTTTATGATTGGTTAATTAACTGATTACTGAACCAAAAGTAATTTTACTCCCATAGGATAATTTTGTATCAAAATCAGATGAAAACTCTGACCTCTAGAGCAGACCTGGCCAACCTTGGCTTCCAAGCCACATGCGCCTCTTTCCCTGGTTTCATGCGGCTCTAATGTTCATATAGAAATTTGGGTGTGTTTTTTTTTAATGTGCGTGTTTGCTTCGCTTGAGTTTAATACGGTGCTTTTGTTAAATGTGCATGCGCGTTAGATGAAAATACAGCAAAGTTTCCTAGTAGGGACAAGATCTTTTGAGTCAGTAAACAATTTGAATCTAGTTCGCCTTGTGTGCTAAGCGTATGATGGTCACACGGGCGGGCAGGGGCGACGTCATATAATATGTCCACGTACGTGTATAAAAATATATATAATTTTTTAAATAACATGACCTTTTCATGATCATTAGCATTTTTTTACAATTAAAATTTATCAGTAAAAGTGTAAACTATTATTTGTTGGACTCTTTTTGTTTATATGCATAGAATTTGAGCCTAAAAAATACGAACCTTCCATTGGATCTGCACTTGATCGAGCATCTGTGAATCTTTGTTGGAGCTTTGTCATTGTAGGCATATGATTATGTAAGTTAATTGCATTCTTTCGGGCTTTGACAACAACTGGGAACATAACTGTTCTAAGCATAACAGTAACTAAAAAAAAAAATTAAAAGCCCAAAAGGGTTTATTACTAGTCCATCAGTCTTTCAGCAAATAAATATCCTCTGTCGTTACAATATCCAAGCCATTACTCGAGGTTGTCTCTACATATATTTGAATTTAGATTTTAATGACATACTTAACTGGTTTTGACCCATGACCATCTGAACAATCTGATATGTTACAAAGCAACAAAACCTATAACCAACAGTAGCTAGCTAGTCTGGGCAATGGTAAACTTAGTGTTGTTTTCTCTTACGAACAAACTATTTAATTATGGTTACCAGTATTACAAGTAATGATTTGTCATTTGTGTTTTAAACAAAACCATCAAATTCCTAATGGCTTTATCCACACTAATATGTGTACTCAAGACACAGTCAAGGCTGATTATTTAACATTTAGTTTTAAGAAAACAAAAAAAATACAAATGCTATATGTGACCCGCCACGGCATACTGATTCTCAATGAGGAAAGTTTGAAAATTGAGTTTTCATAAGTTATGTGTTTATTTAAGTCATTGGCTGGGTTTTTAGTGGTACTGCATCAAAAAATTGCAGTATGAGAGTCAATCCGGTAATACCCGCCATTTTGTTTTTCATAATGGCGAGAGAAATAATGAAATTAATCCGACAGTATCAAAATGTTTTATCAAAATCGCGACCAAACTGACAATTATGTTTGTCACCGTATATTTGTAACCGCCTGGTGCAATGTCATTTTATATGTTGTAGTATCAACGGGTTGACCGCACTGTATCCTCCACCTTGTTTTTCAAAATGGCCACCAAACCAATTATTGGAGTTTTTATACTTGGTACTCGTGTAATATATCATTTTAGGGGTTTTCGGGGGCGCTGATGACGAAAAACATGGTTTTCGGTCGATGCAAGGAATATTTACTTGGCAGTAAAACAGTAATAAGCCATTCAGTGGAACAGACGATAATAATAATTAAAAGAGAAAGTACAAATGATCAAAGATCCTGTTTTACTATTGATTATTGATTATTTATTTAGCCCACAATAAGTTTTTAGGATTGGCACTGTAAATAAAGTTGTCAATCACAAATTTCTGCAGCCGTTACCGTGTCCCTCCAATTTTTTTTTCGAACCTCTCAATCTCATTGAATTTCTCAGCGTGATTGGATTGGTTTCGTCGGTCACAAATGCGAACATATTCAGTCAAAAAAATAAACAAATAAAATCAAATCCGTTCTTCTTACGTTTTAATATGTCAGTTGGCCCTGGCTTCGGACATAAAAATGATTGGCATATAACGGAATTCGGCGTATGAATCATAATAAAATCTCGAAGAATATCCGCCATTTTAGGCTAGTATTTGGTAGGCGTCTTGTTCCTCACTCGAATTGTCAGTCAATTCATTGTCCAGGATACTATTATTGCTAATTTCTATGTCTAATATATTTTCCGGTAAAAAAATCCTTCGAAGTCTGAGTCGGAATCACTTTCCATAACGAAGAAATTATTAAAATACAAAGCGTACAAATATTGACTACTATACAAAATGGCGACCTCTGATATAATTTTTCTACAGAATTCATGACCTTAACCCCCCAAAACCGGTGTTGTGTCGTAAATTTTATGACTTCAATAAAGTTCAAACATTAGTTCAAAAATTAAACTATATTTCTATTGGCTAATTTACTTTTGGAAAGTGAATCATATAACTTTATTGCTCAATAAAACGGAGCATGAAAGATGCCGACAGCAGTCGTAAAACTTGAAAATTGCCACCATACTCCCCTAGGTTTATTCGCGCCTACGGCGCTCATTTTCGAGCCTTTTGCTCTCAAAATTTGAGCCACCTACTAGCATTACCACATCAAAATTTCATTTAACAGATAATGTGTTTTTCTTCTTTTTACTGCATGCAGGCTGCTTCAAAGGTTAAATGCCTTCCGTGGAATGGTGGCCATCTTGGATTTCCTTTGAAAACGGTCATTAAATTGTACTGTAATCATTAAGTCAGCATCAAATGACACTGCACTGTTATTCAAATTGCTTACTTTTGCACTCAATAAAGTTAGTTTGATCTTGTTCATGGCGGCCATTTTGGAATCCAAGATGGCCGACTTGCCAGATTCCGTCACCGTCTGTTGTCATTTATTTGGTGCTCAACATACCGGTAATGGGTTGTAATATATCAAACTAAAGGTATTGAAGAGTACATGACAGTTTCAAAATGCTCAATCACCATCTGAGAAAATATAACATTTTAAATAAGGAAATTGGTTTTTAAAATTCTGTTCATTTTGTTCAAAATTAAAAGCTATTTGTAGCAATAGGTCTGTAGCGTACAAAATATCACCGAATCCTAACTGTACTGGACCAATATTGAAAAGGGATACTGCATTTCTTAAATATTTATGCTGAACATTTATGTAATAATAATATGCGCAATTCAGAGACAGAGTCGTGTTTCATTAGATTAGGAATAAATATTGATAATGAGACCCCTATTCGCTTCTTAAAGTTCTGCCTATAGCTGCGACTTGCCTGCGAGTGATCCTTTAATTATATTATTTGTGTTTAAAAACAATACCAGAATAATTGTCAAAAATCTGTACTACTAGTACTATGTAAAAATTAGTGATTGTTTCCCATCATATTTATATAGCCTAACTGCCCTAACTACATGTAAACTGGGTTGTGTTTTTTTTTTTTTTAATAACTTTATTACTTAAAAAACAAACTATCAACTGTTGTTCATAAAGACATAACTATAAACAGATATAGCCTACCCACATTTACAATATTCAATTATATTATAAATTTTATTTTTTGTCAAGATCATTCAAAGAGTCAAAGCAAAGAGATCATATTCATATTTTAAAAATGAGTTATGCCTACATTTTTATTTTTAATAAAAATGATTATTTGAGAATAGATACATGTGTAGTCTACCTGATTGTTGAGAAAATATTTTGTAAATAAGCTTAATTATAGTTTTAAATAATTTTTATTAATATCTATATTTTGTCAGACATACGAGTTTGTCTTCGGTTTCAAGACCACGTTCAGTCAAACAACCGTTATTTCCACCTTCCACCCCTACAACTGAAATGTCACGTGAACTTGTCCAATCAGACGGAACTAAACCAATCATGTGATGTAAATACAACGCGTCATCAGGGGCCGCCATTTTAGTACGAATGGAATCGCCCACATATTTTTTCACGGATCGATAAATCCGATCGACAATGAACTTCTGCGGGTTATTATTCTATGAAAATAATTTTTATTACCGTCGAGACTAGCATCATTATAATCTACGATATTTCATTAACGTACTCACTATTTATAAATTCAAGCCGCAGCATAGGATCTCGGAAAAAAATTTGCCGCGGAAGCTTGCAGGGTATCTCCACATGATTGGTTGAAAGTTTCAATGTCGTAGGTGAAGAGGTTCCCCTAGCAATGGGAATCATAAGCTATGTACCGCTCAAAAACCCGGGCGTGCGTTGAGCCCAAATTAGTTTTCTAATGGTAAAACAATGGCGCACGTCAGTGACGTAATATTGCCGTCGGTACTTTTTAACTTGTGTTTTGAGTACATTATCAATAAAGAACAAAATCGAAACCTATATCATTAAAATGGTAATTTAATGGGCTTTTTAGTCATATAGGTTAAAATTGCTTTACTCAAATTATGAGTTTCATAACGGTTATTTTTTCTTGGCTCTCTGTTCGTGAGGAGTGTAGGATACGACTATTACGAGTCAATACACTGCCTTAGTGTCGCACAGCGCTGACAGTGGATGTGGTAATGCTACACCTACTTTACTAATTTACCCACCTACAGTAATATTTAATGAAACTCCTGAATTGTGACCTCCAGAAGGACCACAAACTAAACAAAGGCGATTTTGCGTATAATCAGAGGCCATAATTCAGGAAGTTACGATCCGATATGCGCACATATCGAAAGGAACCAAAAATGTTCAAATTTTTTGTCTCAGTAATTTTCCTTGGTCGCTATTGGCTAATTCAGTTTTTCAGTCCTAGATTAATTTTTTATTGTTCGATTTGTATAAAACAAAGTTCATATGTTTCGTTGTCTCAATTGTCATTTTTTTTATTACCGAAGGTGTTATCTGTCGGCACCGGAAGTGGCATTATTTTACCAAAGACAGTAAGCTGGCACTGCCAGGCAGGATACGCTCACATTTGCAAGAGATGGATAGAGAACGAGCAATACCGAAAGTGATTTTTCCTACAAACACTGTGTATAAATTTAAAGTCAATCGGTTATTAACTTTAGCCTGTAAAGTGTCAACAAGATTTTTTGAAGTGATCAAGGGCCATAACTCTGACAGTAATTATCGTAAATCGCTGAAAACGATAGGCTTCTTCGTCTCAAGACCTGAAACACTGTGTATAAATTTAATGTCAATCGGATATTAACTTTGGCCTCTAGAGCACCCACTAGAATTTTTGAAGTGATCTAGGGCCATAACTCTGACAGTAATTATCGTGAATCGATGAAAATCATTAGGCTTCTTTGTCTTATGACCTTAAACACTGTGTATAAATTTAAAGTCAATTGGATATTAACTTTTGCCTCTAGAGCATCCACAAGAATTTCTGAAGTGATCAAGGGCCATAACTCTGACAGTAATTATCGTAAATCGCTGAAAACGATAGGCTTCTTCGTCTCAAGACCTGAAACACTGTGTATAAATTTAATGTCAATCGGATATTAACTTTGGCCTCTAGAGCACCCACTAGAATTTTTGAAGTGATCTAGGGCCATAACTCTGACAGTAATTATCGTAAATCGCTGAAAATCATTAGGCTTCTTTGTCTTATGACCTTAAACACTGTGTATAAATTTAAAGTCAATTGGATATTAACTTTTGCCTCTAGAGCATCCACAAGAATTTCTGAAGTGATCAAGGGCCATAACTCTGACAGTAATTATCGGAAATTGCTACAGATCAATAAGATTCTTCATTTCATGACCTTAAACACTGTGTATAAATTTAAAGTCAATCGGTTATTAACTTGTAGAGCGTCCACAAGATACTTTGAAGTGATCAAGGGCCATAACTCTGACAGTAATTTTTGGAAATCGCTGAAAATCTAAAGGCTTCTTTGTCTAATGACCTTTAAAAACACTGTGTATGAATTTAAAGAATGAATGAATGAAATGGGGTTTAACGTCCTACGCTTAAGCACCTAACCTGGGCTAATTGAAGACGGGCATACGCCATACAGTGTGCTATGAGGGAAATTTTGCCGGGGCAGCAACTGAATTCCAACCGCCAAGGGTTCTTTTACGTGCACGCCAATGTGTACACGGGACCTCAGTTTTTTGTCCCATCCGAACGACTAGGCACCTGTCCTTGTCAGGCCCTCTTTCTGCATCACTGACAAGGGGAAATGACGCCGGAAATCGAGATGAACTTTCTCGGCCAATGCTGGGATTGAACACCCGATCTCCAGGCTAGCGAAACCAGCACATTATCCACTTAGCCACCATGATCCCCATGAATTTAAAGTCAATCGGTTATTAACTTTAGCCTGTAGAGCGTCCACAAATTTTTTTTAAGTGATCAAGGGCCATAACTCTGACAGCAATTATCGGAAATTGCTGAAAATCAATAGGCTTCTCCGTCTCATGACTTTAAACACTGTGTATAAATGTAAAGTCAATCGGATATGAACTTTAGCCTCTAGAGTGTTCACAAGAAATTGTGGACGGACCGACGGACAGGGGCGACGACAATATACAACCACATTTCCATGTGAAACTTTCAATGGAAAGAAACAGGAAACACAAACCAAATACAGACGATTTGATGGGATCACTTTTGACTAAGTCAAAATGATGCATTTGATATTCAGATAGGTTGATATGAAATAATTAATAAAATACAATATCAAAAAACCATCGTTTTATCCAACGTTTCATTAGCAAAAATTCCAACTTTGTCAAGGAAGAAAGAATCAAATTAAAAATGGCTAGAAGTCAGTTATGACATCATAGTAAGATATGACATCATGGGAATGATGACGTCATAGATACAATACACATAACATGAAAGAAAGGTTAGCTTAACTAAAAGTTAGGTAAATTATGTATGATTATGAATAATTTTGAAACCCCCTGGATTTAATGTGTACAATGTTTATGTGGAAATCCGTTGATCGGTTCTATTAATACTGAAGTGATATGAGTTTAAGAGTAACGTTGGCACTGAAAGTGACATAAATGCAAAGGTAATGTGGTACCAGTGAAACCCGTCATTGCTGCTTCACAGGTCTAGTTCTAACTTGTATTTACATGTAAATATTATTATTGGGTTATGTGTACAAATAATTTCCTTTTATCTATTCTTGTTTTCCTCCTTTGTTTTTCAAATAGTGTAATATTATGTAATTTATCATAACCGGAGGAGGGGCTTATATAGGCCTTGCCTGTTCCCCAATCCCCTCAGTTTCTGAATAAATATTGTTTATAAAACAGTAATTATCGGAAATCGCTGAAAATCAATAGACTTCTTCGTCTCTTGACCTTAAACACTGTGTATACATTTACAGTCAATCAGATATTAACTTTGGCCTCAAGAGCCTCCACAAGAACTTTTGAAGTGATCAAGGGCCATTACTCTGACAGTACAGAGTTTCCGATAACCGGTATTTTCCGGTTTTATACCGGTAAATTTTAACATGTACCGGTAAATAATCATTCCATCGGTCCGTGGGACCGGTGAACATAAACGTCAACAAATTAACTGCTCTACTTTATCTCTTCATTCATCCCTCGCGTCAAAAGCCTTGTGGCAATGGCTGTCAAAAGGCGGTGCTATTTATAGTAACTTAAGTATGCGGTATTTTCCGTCTGGATAATCGCTGCTCAATGTTGCCGTGACTTTCATTGACTTTCAAAACAATGGCGTCAAAGCAGACGAATCTTTCGTCTTTTTTCAACGCAGGCGGTGATAACAAACACAAAAGAAATATCGGCGACGATGAGTCTGTCGTCGATGATAATAATGATGCTCCCTGCCCCAGCATACCGAAAGCTAGTAAAACTGCCCCTGTACAAGCCCCTAAAGCACGTCAGTTTCAACAACAGTGGCTTGAAGAATTCAAATGGCTTCGATTTGAAGGGGGCGATCGTGGATTGATGTTTTGCGTATACTGTGAGGCAGCTGGAAAACAAAATGGCTTTACTAAGGGTGGATCTAATTTTCAGAAATCGGCATTAAAAGATCATAAAAATAGTGCCGGCCACCGGGAGGCCTTATTAATCCGTTCCCAAAAATCCAACATGAAAACTCACATGGCACAAGCACAAGAAAAAAATGATGACAAATTAACGGCAATGATGAGAACGGTTTTGTTTATGGCCAAAGAGAACATTTCTAGTTGTAAATTTAACGGACTTATGCAATTACAAAAACAAAATGAATGCCCTGCGTTAAATGGTGTCATTTACACACTTTCTGACAGTTTTGAAGATATGGAAACGGCATTGGTTCAAACAACGGTTGACGAATTGAAAGATAAAATAGCTAGCAGTAAATTTGTTGGTCTTATTGTTGATGAAACCGTTAATGTAGTCACAGAGAAAAAACTAATAATATTTTTGCGAATTATAAATAACACTGCGAAAATCGAGACAATATTTTAAGGAAATTATTCAGTTCATAGTGGCACGGCCAAATGTATCGTTGACAAAATAAAGGAAGTTTTTAAAGAATGGGGAATTCCTTTAAATAAAATAATTGGGCTGGGTAGTGACAGAGCTAGTGTGATGACAGGAATTCGGAATGGTGTAGGCGTTAAACTGCTAACTGTCACTTCGTTTTTGATCCACGTTCACTGCATTGCTCACCGCGTGGCTCTTGCGTCACAGGATGCCGCCAATTTATCAAAAAAGATTGCAGACTACCGGAGAACACTAAATGAGGTGTATAAACTTTATGAATATTCTGCCACACGGTATAATCGGTTACGCGATTTGTCAAAAGAATTGGCAGATACTTAATTTTCGACTGTAAAACAACCATCGACAGTGAGATGGCTGTCCCTTGGTCGAGCTGTTAAATCGACAAAATTAAATTGGCCCCCCTGGTCATGGAGATCGAAGAAGAGGCCGCTGACTGCAAAAATGCTGTGGCTGCTGGTTTACAGAAAGTCTTAAAAACTTATTCTTTTATAGCCACGACATACATGCTTTCAGATGTTCTTCCATGCATGGAAAAATTAGTAACCGTTTTTCAAAGAGAAACTCTCAATCTCTCCATGATAAGACCCATGGTCAATTCAACTATAGACGCATTAGAGGCACTTTTAACCGCAAAAGGAGAGAATGAATCTGAATTTAAGAGGATTTTCGATGAAACGGCACTAAATACAGAGGGTTTTCGCAGTGTTACACTTACATACGCTGATGAACGTTCACGAACTGCGTTTGAAACAGTCCGCAGTAATTTTATCGTAGATTTGGTTAAGTCACTAAAAACCCGCTTTCCCAAAGATACCCTCAACGTGTTGAATTCTCTGGACGTTGTTTTAAATCCTGCAAGATACCCTAATGCCCGCAACGAACTCGATGTTTTTGGCGGGAATTCCCTTGATATATTATTGGACTTTTTCTGTAAAGATATTCAAGACGGTGATGTAATAATTAATCGTGGGCGCGCAACCCGTGATTTCAACCATTTTAAGCGAGTGTTATTCGGTCTGGGGACAAAATCGCTTGAAGACACCTGTCAAACTATCATTTCTGATTATTCCGATCTTTTTCCAGACTTTGGAACATTAGCCGTTATAGCTTTGGTAGTTCCTGTCAGTAGTGTACCAGCAGAGAGGGGTTTTAGTCTGCAAAATTTAATACACACGTCTCTGCGTAATCGTTTATCGCAGCGCCGTATGAATAACCTAATGACCCTGAATATGCACGCACATAATTCTGAAGCCCGCCCGTTTAATTTTGGAAAGGCCCGACAGATATTTAAGAGTTCTAAAGACAGACGTTTATAATAACATTTGGGTTTGAATTGTGTTCAATTTGTTTCAATGAATTAGTGTTTATTTCAATAAATTTATAAGATTGGTTAATGTTGTTTTTGTCAGACCGGTAAAATTACGATTGAACCGGTATTTCTAATCCCTACCGGTACGAGGTACCGGCAAATTTTGAAGCTAGCGGAAACACTGCAGTAATTATCGTAAATTGCTGAAAATCATTAGGCTTCTTTGTCTTTTGACCTTAAACACTGTGTATAAATTTAAAGTCAATAGGTTATTAACTTTAGCCTCTGGAGCGTCCACAAGATTTTTTAAAGTGATCAAGGGCCATAACTCTGACAGCCATTATCGGAAATCGCTGAAAACAATAGGCTTCTTCGTCTCATGACCTTAAGCACTGTGTTTAAATTTAAAGTCAATTGAATATTAACTTTAGCCTGTGGACGCCGGATCGATGGACGAACAGACGGACGGGGGCGATGGCAATATATGACCACATTTCAATGTGGGATTATTATTAAAATAGTGACCAATACAGGGTCCGATTTTCCTGAAATTTGAACTCAACCTTCCTTAGAGTGTAATGGTGATATAATCAAACGATTTTTTAAATCAGATAAAAATTGTGACCTCCAAAAAGACCACAAGCTAAACAAAGGCGATTTTGCAGATAATCAGGGGCCATAATTCAGTAAGTTACGATCCGATATGCGCAAATATTGAAACAAACCAAGATCTTTGAGTTATAACCATGCATTTTAAGTTTCATAAAAATCGAATTAAAATTGTGACCTATACAGAGTCCGCAGCCATGATATACCATTTTTTAACAATATTCGCGTACAAACGGCAGGCATTTTGTATGACAATTTTGGTCCGATTTTTCCAAAATTCGAACTCAACCTCTCTTAGGGTGTAACGGTGATATAATCAAATGATTCTTTAAATCAGATAATAATTGTGACCTCCAGAGGGACCACAAGCTAAACACAAGGGGATTTTGCGTATAATCAGGGGCCAAATTCAGAAAGTTATGATCCGATATGCGCAAATATCGAAAGAAAACCAAGATCTTTGGGTAATAACCCTGCATTTCAAGTTTCATCAAAATCGAATAAAAATTGTGACCTCTACAGGGTCCACAATCTTGATATACCATTTTTTAACAGTACTTGCCTTCAAATGGCGGCCATTTTATATGGCAATTTTGGTCCGATTTTTCCGAAAGTTGAACTCAACCTTTGTTAGGGTGTACACCACGATCTTTGGGTTATAACCATGCATGTCAAGTTTCATCAAAATCGGTTCAAAATTGTGACCTCTATAGGGTCCACAAGCTAAAAACATGATTTTTCGTACATTCAGGGGCCATAATCCATGAAGTTTTGATCCAATGCATGCCAATATCAAAAGCAGCCACGATCTTTTGGGGATAAACCTATATTTCAAGTTTCGTCAAAATTGGGTAAGAATTATGACCTGTAGAGAGTCCACAAACAATTATGGATGGACGGACAGCGGCGAAGACATAATACGTCCACATAAAAATTGAACACAGCAGCAGAAAGTCTGTGGATTCATAGACTTAGTTCAGTTTGGCCTTACAGATTAAATGAGATAAATCCAGGGGGTTTCAAAATCATTCATAATGATGCATAATTTTTCCTTACTTGTGTGGGGGTTTTGTATTTTATAGATCATTAAAATAGCTATGACTAAAGTTATTCTCGCCACGTGAATATATTATTTGCTCTAAATTACGTCAGAATTGAACGGCCAGTCATTCCGCATGCAAATTCTATAGAAACACGACATCTTGTCGAATGGCTTGGGCTGTGTAAGTTCAGCACTTCTGATTGGGTTCTCAATTAGGATTTGCAAGCCGGGTTAGGGTTCAGGCATGTGCATGCCGCAATGCTGAGCATATAGAAGGGGTATATAAGGCCGGTTGAAATCAGTCTTAACAAGAGACAGCTGAAGTTGTGAACGGAAGTCGTCTCATTGTAAGCTCGTGAAATTGGTGAATTCGCTCTGAGTATTAGATTGCCTTTGTGTTTCTTCTAACTTGTGTGTTGAATTTTCACTGCGATTTGGATCATAAGCTGAGTGATATACCGGCCGGGTAAGCGTTGAATACTGATCTAGTATTTAACATACTTTCTCGACCGAGATATTGTTTTATATTTTTATATTTTATACTTTTTGTACGGGAAGTGAGTTGGCGTGGGTTTGGCAGCCATTTTTTAACTTTGCAATTTGAGTACAGATATTGATCGAACTTTGCTAGATCTAGCAGAGTTAGTGATCCTCTTTATCTGGAAATCATTGTAGTTTACTGTGGCTCACCCTCTTCTCAATTCCAAGCGAGTGGGTACTCGTTTTTTTAATAATTCTTATACCTTATTATTTTTATTGTACGGAGTTCGACTTGGCGTGGGTTTGGCAGCCATATTGAAAAACTGAGTACAGATTTTGATCCTCATTATCTGGAAACATTGTAACTTTTCTCTGCTGGTTTACCCTCTTTTCGAACTCAAGCAAGTGGGGACTTGCACTTTTATATTATTTATTTATTTTTTTTTTGACTTAGAACCTCAGGTCGGTGACGGAAGAAAAGTTTTTTTACTTTTCGATTCTCAGGCAAGATCTTAGACGAGAGTTTACGGGGGTCTTCCTATTTTTACATAGCGAGGATAACATTGTTCCCAACTCTCGCCTGACCTCTGTGTCTGACCTGTCTAGACCCGTTGGCTTTCTAAGTCACATATTTATTTATTTATTATTCTTTAATCTGGTATCCGGCAGTTATGACGGACGCTAGTTTTGGAATCGACGGCATAGAGGTCCTTGAAGACGGTGTGGCCCTCTCACCGCCAGTCTCGCCGCTCAGCAGTTCGTTCAAGGACGCCCTCATGACGGGGTCCTTACCGGCAAGGTTTAGACGCAAATCTCTCCCTCCTCCGTATCAACACCCGTTGGTAGTGAGGCCCCTGGACGGGGCTACTTTCTTGGGTAAGAAAATTGCGAGGATATGAGGTCGAAGAGACTCATAGGTTTCGAGTCAAGGAGGGCTACCAACACGGAACGGTCGTCCTGACCTTTCCGAAAGGTAAATCCCCGGCCACCATCGATATTGTCTACTTACGTAGACAAACACACCCGTATGTCCCGAATATACGACAGTGTAAAAACTGCCAGAAACTAGGGCATACGGAGAAGTTTTGCTCTTCAAAGGTTGCTTGTGGTCGCTGCGGGAAGGGCCACAAAAGTTCCGAGTGTCCGGGGACAGTCGCAAAATGTAGGAATTGCCAGGGTGCGCACATGGCAAGTTCCAACCTTTGCCCAAAGATTGTCCTGACGAGGCGGTCACTTAAAATGCAAGCCACGGATGGGACCGGTTACCGAGAGGCGGAAGCCAAGGTTAAAGGCCTAATGGAACTAGAAAAGTGTGCAAAGAAACCGAAGACCTCTCGCCGGAAGAGGAAAAGGAGGGGGCAGGGCTCTGCCCCCCAAACAGTTCCACCGCCGGGTGTAGCAGCCCCGGCCCCTGCCTCGACCCCCATGTCGAGACAGGCCACAGTACCTGTGCCCGCTCAGGGAGCATCACAGGCGTCTTTGGCACCCCCGGTAACCTCGAAGGTCCCAAAAGTCCCTAAAAATAGGGGGTTTATCCCTCATTTTAAGGATGAACGTGGGTTCATAGAATTCTGCATGGAACTAGTGTTGGCCGCGAAAGGCAACACCAAAGATGACCTTTCGACCTCCGTGGGTCAAGTCTTGGTTAAGTACGTCAAGAACCTAACGGTTCCGAGCCCGCCTAAAAAACCCGCGAGTGCCTCTAAATCACTCAAGCGCAAGAAAAGATTGTCTGGCAATGAGAGCGAATCTGATTCGCACGACTCGCCGAGTACTCCTGCTCTGCGCACGCCCAGCAAAGTGCAACGACACCGGAGTCAGAGCACTAATGACATGGTTCGTACGGAACTGGCACGAAAGCGGTTCGAAGTGACGGTGACGTCTACCCCGAAAGGGCCCACCCTTTCGGGTAATCCTCAACCTATTGAGGCCATGGTCAGCATAAAGGGTGCGGGTTGCTAAAAATTAGAACGTTGTAGCTATCTGAGGGTATCTCTCCGGCTCTGCAATGGAGGGCAAACTCACGATACTTCAATTGAATCTAAATGGCATACGGGCCAGGGCAAGCGAGCTACGTCACTTTCTTAGCAATGGGACCTACGATGTACTGTGCCTACAGGAAACGAAACTAGGTCCAAATAACGGCAACGTTAATCTTCCTGGGTACTCTTGTTTAAGGTCAGACCGACCTGGCGTCACAAAATGTGGAGGAGGTGGCCTGGCAATCTACATTCGAGAAGGCGTGGCTCACGAGGAGCTACCTCTCAATGTAACCGAGTTGGAAGCTCAAGGTGTAGTAATTCATATGTCGGATGGCTCCAAACTAGCTGTAATAAATGTCTACGTGCACCCCTATTCGGCAATAGACAACGGATTTCAAAACCTCTACGATCAAATCAAATACACTCGTATTCTGATTAGTGGCGACTTTAATGCGCACCACGCTCTGTGGGGCTCATCTAAAGCCGATCGTAAGGGTATGGTTCTTAACAGCTTCATTGAAGACAATGATCTCTGCACCTTGAACGATGGCAGCCCCACCTACTTTAGAAGGGGCTGCTCTCCATCTCACATAGACGTCACTTTGGCTACCCCCATTATAGCCAATTACTGCGACTGGACCACTGGGCTCGGCGAGACGCTAGGGAGTGACCATTTAGCGATTACGATCACTCTCGGCCTATCTCCGTATCGTGACGGCACTGATAGAAGGACTTCATGGCTTATTAAAAAGGCTCACTGGGGCAGCTTTAACCTCCATTGCCGAGAATGGAGTGAGGAGACTCTGGGTGCGAAGGATACGGAAACGTATGCCACGAACGTAACCAGTGCCATAATAGAGGCCGCCGCGGCCTCTATACCTAAGTCAGGAAGTAAATCTGTCAAGTCACGAAAACCCTGGTGGTCCGAATCTTGTCAAGTTGCAGTAAGGGAACGTCGCAAGCGGTTACGAATATGCCAACGCCACCTCTCCCCGACCTCCTGGGATGCTTACCTGCGGGCTAAGTACGAGGCAAGAGACGTCATTAAACAATGCCAATCCCATCACTGGCACACCTACTGTGAGTCCCTGAACGAAAATTCAAACTCTAAAGAGGTGTGGCAGAAGATAAATGCTATGAATGGAAAGACTAGAGCTTCTTGCCCACCGACTCTCTGTTACAAAGCAGAAGTGGCCCAGAACTGTGACGAAAAGGTCGAACTGCTGGCAAAAACCTTTGCGGCTGCTAGCAGCAATAGCAACATTACGCCCGAATTCAGCATAAGGAAGAGAAACTTCGATCCACAAATAGTAAAGTTTAAGCCGAAAGGCGGAGAACTTGTGGGGTGGTCAACTCTGAACACCCCCTTTTCCCTGAGAGAATACATTAAAGCCCTGTCCTCTAAAAAGGACAGTGCCTCAGGGCCGGATCAGGTCAAGTACTCTATGCTGAAGAATCTACCTGACAATGCCGCCTTAGTCGTCCTTGACCTCTTTAACCAATCTTGGCACACGAGTGAGATCCCACGTCTATGGCGTACGGCGACAGTGATTCCCATTCCCAAAGTGGGAAAAAATCTGAGATCCACGGAGTCTTACCGCCCGGTAAGCATCACCTCTACGCTGTGTAAAACTCTTGAAACCCTGGTGAACGATAGGTTAACTTACTACCTAGAGAGTAACCAGCTGCTAGACTTTAACCAGAGTGGTTTTCGCCGAGGCCGCTCTACCTTCGATCACATTGTCAGGCTTCAGCATGCCATGATGACAGCCATGAGAGGAGGACAATACCTCTGCGTCATCTTTGTTGACCTGTCAAAGGCTTTCGATCTAGTCTGGACAGAAGGACTGCTTCACAAGCTGTCCTTGGTTGGTGTGCATGGCAACATGCTCAATTGGATCAAGAGTTTTGTCTCGGACAGACAAATCAGGGTCGCAATCGGTAATTACCTAAGTAAGGAGACCGGATTAGATAACGGAACCCCCCAGGGATCCGTTATAAGCCCAACACTGTTCAATATTATGGTAAACGACATTAAAGATTACCTCGGCAAAGGTATATCTCTTGCTACGTTCGCGGATGATAGTACCCTCTGGACTAAGGGCAACCTTTATTCACTGGTACAGGAACGTATGCAAGGAGCCTTGGACGGTTTTACCAATTGGGCAAATGATTGGGGCTTCCAGATCTCGGCTCCAAAAACGGTAGGAATGTTAGTTTGCAGGGATCCCGAGGTCTCTCGGATGTCCCTACAGCTCAACGGTCGGCCAATTGAATTCAAAGACGAAACCAAGTTCCTTGGCGTAATCTTTGATAGGAAAGTGACATGGATACCACATATCAAGAGTGTAGTAAGCCGAACCCAACGTTCTCTGAATCTTATGAGGAAAACCACGGGACAGGAATGGGGCGCAAACCGATCTGCCCTCATGATGATCTACCGCAGCCTAATACGTCCTGTACTAGACTACGGATGCATGGCCTTCTTAAATGCAAAACCCAGCACACTCAAATCGCTTGACACCATCCAGTATAAGGCCCTCTGCGTTGCCACAGGCTGTGGCATGGGAGTCAAGCGCGAGTCGTTACTACAGGAAGTAGGTGAACTCCCTCTGTCACTACGAAGGAAACAGTTGACCCTAGGACATTGGGCTAAACTAACCCGATTGGGAAAAAGGTGTCCTGCCTCCCAAGAGATCTCAAAGTTTAGAGCATCCAAGGACGACGCCAAAAAGTCGTACGGTCAGGTAGTTGGCAAAATGGTCAGAGATTATGGCCTCGATAAGTTCATCATACACGGTGTAGAGGATACGTGTAGGGCACCTTGGACCCTTCCAGTACCCCCGGTCGATACCTCCCTCGTACTGAAGGTGGATAAAGGGAGCAACCCACAGGCGGCCAAATTTCTCTCGTTAGCTCACATCGAAGATAACTGGCCTAATTGGACTCACATATACACGGACGGATCGCACAACCCCGAAAACGGTACGACGGGCTTCGGGATTTACACCCCGGGGAAGGAGTTACAGGTAGCAAATAGACTGCCAAATATGTGCTCTGTGTACACCTCGGAAATGTACGCGATCAAGGAAGCCGTAGTGTGGATATCCAGCCAAAGGAAATCTAAATATGCCGTCCTCAGCGACTCTCTAAGTAGCCTAGAATCTATAAGGAACCAGAGGTCGGACGCCCGTCCCGAACTGCTGACGCAGATATATCAGGCTTACGAGGTGGCTTTGGCAAAAGGCAGCCAGATAGTACTTACGTGGGTCCCTTCGCATGTGGACCTAAGGGGGAACGAAGAGGCGGACAGGCTCGCCCTTAAGGGGTCACAGCTGGATGAACCTAGTGTCGACCTCCCTTATAGCTTGTACGAAGTCAAAAGTATGGTTGGGCTCCGCGTCAGATCTGAATGGGAGAATTCCCTCGTGGAACTCAACACATACAGATTCAGAAGAAATGAATCCTTGATCGCCAAGTTTGTTGTCAACCATCCCAGCAGGAGAATCTGCCGGCTGATAACAAAGCTGAAGGTAAAAGAGACGTTAAGACATCGTACCTACAAGCCTATAAGGTGCAGTTGCGGCACGGACGTTTCGCCAGCACATATTCTAGTCGACTGTGATCGCTTCACAGCCGAACGGAAACCTCTCACGGATAAACTGAGCACCCTTAACATGGTCCTTAGTGTTCCTAACTTACTCTATCCAAGAGTGAGCAAACACGAGATCTTTGAGTTAATCTATGATTTCGTGTGTGAGATAGGTATCCATGACATGATTGTGTGACCCCATTGAAACGAATAGAGTGTTCTACTCAGTGACGACTCGAGGCCCATCCTCGAAACCCAACGGACGGGATCCATAAGTGATCATCCTGAGGGACAACGGGAGACGGACCCCCCAACGTGGAGGGAGGTCATACACCAAAAAGAGTGTTCTACTCTGTGAAGATTTGGGGGTTTACCCCAGGACCCAACGGCCGGGATCCATAAGTGATCACCCGAGGGATATCGAGAGACGGACCACCCTACGTGAAGGGAGGTCTTACACCATGGGACCGTTCTAACGCTTGGCTGGAGAGTGATAATTTATTTGCTGCTGGCGCTACCTGGATCGGAAATGACATCTACCTTATTACTTAGCTTCCAATGAGATAGGTCAGGAGGTGTGCCCTTTGGGCCTCTTAACCACCCAGCCATCTCTTATTTTGAAAGGGGCCGACACGGGCTGGGCCCTCGGGCCCCCCGTACTGACAGGCCCATCTACCCATGTATCCTGGCATTATGGCAAAGCGGGCAAGATTAACGCCCGCTCGCCACCACTTTTCTCCAACTATACCCGGACGCTTCATTTGGATGAAACCTTGGGCGCTCCCTGCAGAGACACTATGTCTCGATTAGATTACGCCGGACCTGGCCTCACATGTGGCCTCCTCTGGCAAGTTTCCTTAGGAAACAATTGTCTACGATATCACCCTGGGTGGAAGTGGACGTTAAACCCCCTCAGAACAGAACAGAACAGTCTTAGCAGAACGCTTGGGGCATGCGCACCTCGTAGGAGTACGAATTCCAGGGTGAGGTTTTGTTTCTGGTAACGCACAAATCTTACAGGAGTAATCAATTATACCGCATAGGACGAGTTCGGAAACTTGGTTTTGTATTTAACGAAATAAAGAATTTGAAACTCTATAAATGTGTTCTCTTTTGCTTCAGTTAACGTGAAAAAACCGGACATCCTGTATACGAACCTGGACTCTTTTGCTTCAGTTTACGTGAAAAAACCTGACATCCTGCGTACGAACCTGGACTTCCGGTTTGCATAAGAGCGGTCATTACCGCCGCTCAAGTGCAAATCTAAAACACCCTGTCCTGTTACACTTGTAAAATTTTACCTAAGTTTTAGTTAAGCTAACCTTTCATGTTATGTATCTAAGTCTATATGACGTGTCGTCATCCTTCCCATGATGTCATAACTTCCTATGAGTATGATGTCATAACTGACTTCCAGCCATTTTGTATTTATTTTCTTCTCCCTGATGAAGTTAGTATTTTCCTGAGGAAATGTTGGATAAAAAAATGTTTAATTATATCAAATGAAAATGTAGGTGTATAAATATGAAGTAGAGCATTAAGAGCAAAATTTGTGTTGTACTTACATATTATAATTGTAGTCCACCAAGGAAGGTTGAATGTACAATGAATAAAATCTAAACACTGTTGTACTATTCCTGGTGGATACCAGCCTCCTAACCCCTGGCTTTCTAAAGATGCTTCACCCAAAGAATTAAGAGCTTCAACAAGCTGTGGTGGTTCTGGTACTTGAGGTGGTTCCGGTAAATAATTTTCTTTTTCATTTGACACCTATCAACAGTAAAATATTATTAAAATCTGGTTAAAATCCTGTGACCTGTTACACAAAATATTAACTATGATAAAATCCAAATTTTAGTTATTTGATTGGTAAAATTAGATAGATTTTAGTGCTTAGCAAATCAAATTTAAAGTATTTACTAAAATTTATTCACTAGACGTTTCAAACTTTGGCGTCCTTACTGAGGAAGGACACCATAGTCCGAACCGTCTAGTGAATAAATTCTACTTCAAAACCACCAAAGGACTTTATCTATTTCTACTGGTTTGGAGGCTACTATTCTAAAGATTTCTACTTTTCCTGATACCCCTTATCCATCGCTGAGATCCCAGTTTAGATGTCATCCTGTCACTAGTTTCCAGCTACTACGGACCTTTTGTACGTGAGTAGTTGTCGTTCTACTCTGCCTTTTAGTTAAAACTTTGAGAAACAGGTCCCTGGACTGTATTGTGCTGACAGCATTACAAGCATTGTGGACAAGTTTCAGAAAGATAGTAAGCTGGCACCGCAGGATCTAGAAATTCGAACTCATACTTCCGTAGGTTGTATCGGTGATAAAGTGAAACGTTTTTTTGAATAGGATAATAATCGTGGCCTCCAGAGGGACCATAGGGCATTTTTCGGACAATCAGGGGTCATAATTCAGGAAGTTATGATCCGATATGTGCAAACAAGCCAACAGTGAGGCTGATGTCCCCCGCCGAAATCCCAAAATAAATAGATGACACATATTAATTAATCGCATATTTATTTTTTTCAAAAGTATTGAGCAATCAAACTATACACTAAGTTTTATCACTCTCTACAGATAGAATCGGACAACGTTCATCATCGAACTCCATCAAGGCATTCACCTAATGAATGCCTACACCCAGTTCGAACATTCTACCTTAATTAGAAGGAGAATTATTGTGTTCCAAAGTCTAGACCTAACAAATTGCTTATCGCTCTGCTTACCCTCAGCAGAAAATGTTCATTATTGAACTTAGTCAAGGTATTGATGAAAGGAAACTATATACCAAGTTTCATCAGTCTCACTTAATTACAACTAAAGTTATTGCGTCCCAAAGCATCAACCAATCAAATTGCTTATATCTGCTTACCCTAAATAGAAAATGCTCATCTTCGAACTCCATCAAGGTATTGACCTAATAAACATCTACATCAAGTTTAAATATTCTAGCTCAATTAGAAGGAAAGTTATTATGTTCCAAAGTCTCGGCCAATCAAATTGCTTATCGCTCTGCTAACCATGAGCAGAAAATGTGCATTATTGAACTTAGTCAACGTATTGATGAAATGAAACTATATACCAAGTTTCATCACTCTAACTTTAATTACAACTCAAGTTATCGCGACCCAAAGCATCAACCAATCAAATTGCTTATCTCTGCTATACCCTAGGCAGAAAATGCTCATCTTCGAATTTCATCAAGGTATTGACCTAAAAAACACCTACACCAAGTTAAATAATAATAATAATAATAATATCTTTATTGGGGTAAGAAATTTGGCCAGGCTTTTTTACAATTCTGCCCTTGAAACATAACAAAACAATATAAGAACAACAAGAACAACAATGAGATCCAATAAAGAGATACAAAATTTAAAATTAAAATATTAAAATATAAAATTTGCAATAAGGTTAACTACCTTCTCTATTATGAATTAAAATTATGTACATAAGGTTTACTGAGGTTGGAATTTATGTGTAAAAGAATATTCGCGGTTTATCACTAACTGATTTAAAAGCCAATTTTTGCACACACTGTAAGTAATTCAAAGATGTTTTACTACAGGTATCCCATATGGTGGAACAATAATCTAGATGTGGCTGAAAATTGCCAAAATAGAATAATTTTAACAAGTTTGACGGAAGAAGTGATTTTATCTTTTTTAGTTGATACAGTTTTTTATTTTGTGTTTTACACATGTATTCAATATGTTTATTCCAAGAAAATTTACTATCAATGATTACTCCTAAGAGTTTTTAAAAATCCAGAAACATTTCCAATTTGTTTATTATTGATTTGAATGTTAAGTTTAATTAATGGATTTTTAAGTTGATAATTTGTAGCTATTAATACTGATTTAGTTTTTGGTTCATTGATAATCATAGCATTATTTTGACACCACTGTTTTATTTTATTGCTTTCCAATTGGAGTTTATTATTAAGAGATGTTATATCCGGAGAAGAGGTATAAACGGTGGTGTCATCTGCAAACAGATCGCAATTTACAGAAAGAGAAAACAGTAGATCATTTATAAAGAGATTAAAAAGTAAAGGTCCGAGGATTGATCCTTGGGGTACACCAGAAGTTATATTTTGAAATGAAGATTTTGAGCGGAAGCCAGATTGATTTAAAAATAAAAGATTATTTTTATTTAAATAATTAGTAATATTTAAATTTATATGTTTTTCAAGGGGTTTAGAGAGTTTGCAAAATAGATATAATTACCGGTTAGGCTTTTATCACCTGATTTGAAGAATGGTAGTACCTTTGTCAGTTTTAAAATGTCAGGAAATATGTTCTTTTCAATGCAAAGGTTAAATACATATGTTAGAGAGGTATTTAAAATTGAGGATCCGGTTTTGAGAAAATACGAGCTAACACCATCAATTCCTACAGATTTTGATGTATCTTAATTTGAAAGATATTTGTATACATCACAAGTAGAAATAAAAGGTATTTTACATTGAGGAGTACAAGATGAAATTTGATGGTTTACAAAATTAGAAATACTATTAGAATCATTTTTGCTTAACGAAGTTGGGACATTGTTGAGTAAGTTATTTTATTTGCAACATTTATAAAATAATCATTGAAAGTGTCAGGATCCATTTGAGTAGGTTGTGATGAAGTTTTATGAAAAGTATTATTTGCCAGTTTTATGGCATCCCAAATATTTTTACTGTTTTTTCGGTCAGATATCAAGGATTCTAAATATTTTCGTTTACTTGCTCTAATAGCTGTTTTAACTTTATTTCTTACTTTTTTATAATTAGTAACATCACCTTTTTTCTTTAAATAATCTCGTTTATGAATAAGTTGAAATATTTCATGAGTTAACCAAACTGGTTTATCAACGTTTCTTACTCTCTTAGTTTTTAAGGGTGCATGTTTATTTATTATTGGAGTAATAATTGAATACCAGACAGATAAAGCTAAATTTGGATCAGAATAATCATAAATATAGTCAAAGGTAGCTGTATGCAATTCATATAAAAATTGATCTTTATTAAAGTTTTTAAAAGACCTATATTTAATTGTCACATGTTTATTTTTAGGTAAAGAAGCACCCTTTTTCTGCCAGGTAAAACATACTGGGTAATGGTCAGAGGCAGCATAACAAGGAATTTTGATTTCTTTGACATGATCAGGGTCTGAAACAATGAGATGGTCTATTAATGTTTTCGTTTTATCAGTAACTCTTGTAGGTGATTTAATAAGTTGACCAAAGTTTGTAACAAATCGGTCCAATACTTATTTTGATTTTTGTAAAGATCGTTTAAATCTCCAATCATAAGAATTTCATTTTGATTATTCCATACAGATTCCATCATTTCCAAAAAAGAATCAATCCATAGTTTAGTTGAGGCTGGATTACGGTATATACAGCATATGAGAATTGGCTTTAACTTCTTTAAATTTAGTTCTTTCCAGATCGATTCAATATTTGTATGCTCCAGATCTGGGCGATGTTTATAAATGAAGTTATCCAGTAATATGTAATTGATCATCATCTATAGTAGTAGTTAAGTGTGATTCGGAAATAGCAAAAATATCAAAGTTTTGTATGAAAAGACTAAGTTCTGGAATTTTATTAAAAAAATATCGAACATTTAGATGACCTACATGTAAACCTTTTTAACTTAAAACTGGGTTCATCTATTATATAATTGTAATAAATGATGAAAGGAATAAACTAAGTATCTTTGTAAATAACACAAAGTAAGAATTAATTATAGCAAATAATAATAATGTGAATATTTATAATGCGCTATATCCACAAACTAAGTTTATGCTCAAAGCGCGACACAATAATAACACTGTTTATGTTAAAAACGGTTACACCAATATATTATAATGGTGTGGTGTGGATGGAAAAACAAGTGCAAGTAAGCTCTCTTTGTGAGGGAGGTGTTTGCAAACCACAGCATGACAGGAAATGTAAATTTCTGGAAAATAATGATACCGGGTATCCTAATTTGGCATGCTTGGGGAGATAATATGCTTCTTAATTAGTTTTCTTAAACAGGTATAACCATAAGAAATAAGATGTACAGAATCATGATATAAATTCTGTCTGATTTTACAGAGGTGATAATTATAAAATACATTTCCATGATCAATCATATTCCTGAAGAAACGGCCCAAGAAATCCCTCTCTGGCCACAGCTGGATTGGCTTCGGATTCTTGAACTTTTAAGTAAGTGTGTCTATTCTTCTCGTTCAATCAAATCTACCACTTACGTACAGTAACATGACAGTCCGTCATTTAATCTTGGGTCTTCCTTAATATTTTGGACAAAGATTTAAGGTATTAAAAACGTTGAAAGTCTGTTCGTTACCATACAGTAGTGTTTACTTTATATCAATACCGATAGCCTTGTTTGTCACGCAAATAGTTTTGCTGCAATATATCCTGCTATGCACTGGTTAATATAGCATAAAAAAACATGCAGCCATGACGTAACGTTATGTAAACACAGTTGCCCTAATTAAACGTCCTGTTTTAAAGGTAATACCTTTGTAACGAAGTCAGTGATTGGTCAGTAATAGGACCACTGACCAGTCATAATTAGTGACGATAACACCCACTCTGTCCAGCAGGGAGTAGTGGGATTAGCTCTAATTAAACGGAACACTGCGAGGAGGATGATGATCAATAGGTATGGCAATTCCACAATCCTCACATACATCATATAGTATGTCATTACTTCGATTTATAATGATATTTGAAGAGCGAGAAAACCTTGGCAATAATCTAATGAATTTAACAGATGCATAAGGGAATATATTAGAGAAACACAATTCTATTAAAGTTTTATAATAATTACGAGTATAGTCTACATATGGGTCATATTTTGAGTCATTAGATCCAATTAGAAATATTATATTGCGGACATTATTTGATGAGGTACAATTATCAACATAAGTGATGACATCTTGTATAGTCGCCCCTGGCAGAGTTCTAACTTCTGTGGATTTGGTTTTATCCAATCCGTTAAAAATGTTACGTTTATATTCCAGTTTTTTCCACATTAGAGAATTTTTTATGAATTGGGCCTAAGTTACATGTATGGTCTTCTGTAACAAGTGGTTTAAATGTAGTAATAGATTCAATTTCAGAGTAAAGTAACACATCAAAATTTAGTTTTGCAATAGAGGCGTTATATTTATCGTTGTTGTAATAGGTGTCATCAGGATCCCCAGCGAAAAATAGTTCTTTGGCTATGGTTTGATCATTATCAGAGGAATCATTTTTTGTGTTTTTGATATTACGGCCAGTACTAAAAGATATATCTAAAAAAGACCCAGAATGAATGGTGTCCACCTGGATATTCACAGGTGTAAGGTAAACTACAGGTAGATGGGTTTCACATTCAGACAGAGTTAACATCATACTGCTATTATGAGAGTGGTAGGGTGTACTGCAATTTTTTGGAGTCAGAGTGGTTTTAATACTTTGATTAGGCGAGGTTGCAATACAGAATCATTTTTACTTAGCAATAGCGGAACTGAAAAATATTCTTTGGCGTAACTTCTTACAGCGCTTTTGAATGATTCGCGGACATGAATGTTGAGTTCACTGGCCTCCTTGCAGTTTACACTAGGGACCGGGAATCTACAAGTTTTTACGAAAAAAGGTAATAAACTACCATTATCATCTAGAGTCTAATACACGTCAAGAATGTGTTAAATACCGTCAAGATTCTTCAAAAATCGTCTAGTTTGTGCTACCGTGTAGATTTAGAAAAACGTTCTAGTTTTGACATCGATCGTCTACTTTTGGAAGGTGTTTAGTTTTTATACAAAACCTAATTTCTCGTACGTTGTCGAGAAATGAACAGAGTGTTTAATAACACAAGACATTTAGATTTTACTCCAAATTACTACTTTACCGAGAGCCGTATATATGGTTACGATTTATGTGGTTACAATTAATAGAAAAAAAGATTTTAAAAATATTCACTGATACAAGTTCGTTGTCATTTTATTCTTTCTGTCATTCATATAATATCCATGATGGCTGTAGTGTACGCGCATCAAACAACGATAATTGTTCATTTGTTAAAGACGGTCTCAACGCGGGAAAATTTACAGCAGCTATTGGATAACAGCATGTATAAGCAACCGTATTTGCATATTGCATAAATATACTATTTATAGTATTATTAAATTAGCTGGAATTATTTTTAATTCGATCGCCTCAGGGACCAACGTAGTGCCGTATTTTGGATATTATATGAATGACAGAAAGAATAAAACGATGACGTAGTTGTAAAAGAAGCTTACTGTACGAGAACGACGTATTCACAAAAAAAAACCACACACAATGGGCTATGGGTTTCAGTCTACGAATAATGCCACCGTCGCTTGGGACTGTCATTATAATTTAGGTTATATTATTTGAATGACTGCCTGCTATTGTCTATATCAATCACAAATTCCACATGTCACATGACTCGGTTCTGTCTGAAACCATATCGCTCACAGACATGTACATGTAATTACACCACCGTCGCATGGATACAGCACGTCAGCAGTCATAAATGTCGGTCATAAGATTCTTTGAATAGCCGCAACCTATTGTTTAATTAATCCCCTAATCCAGACACATGGGCGGGTTTCATCCGAAACAACACCTTCCACGTTAATATGAATACGTTCACTATCCCTATAAACCTCAGAATGCCTCGTTCGGCATTTTTGTTCAACATGGTAAAAAAAAATGCCTTGTTGTCTGCAGTTTCCTAACCATTTTTTAAGATAGTTATTAGCGCTATTTGCTATCAACGCATTTGTAAAAATTAAAATTTATGTTATTTAATACGAAAATAAACAAGTCCAAACTATAATATTATAATCAGGGAAATAGGAAAGGCAAGAATACACGCCATAGTTGAAGATGTAAAACTATTGAAGACACATAGCTACCTTGCCTTGATTAATTTATTGCCCAATCAGATTAGGTGTTAAGTAAAAACTGTGGTGTTGTGGAAGCTAAATTGGGGTTGTAAATTCATCATGGTAGCTGTGTGTTTTACACCTCCACCTAACTATCGCAGACAACAAATTAGTGTTTATCTGATCTAAATACAACAAATAATCTATTAAAAAAGTATTAAATTTCATCACATATTTCCAATACGCCAGTTTATTTTTTATATTTATTGTAAAAAAATAACTTGACCATAGCATTGACTGTTTCTGTTGATACCCCATAACATTGCGCAAAATATTATTGGAGCAAAGTCATATAAACACACAGCGATAAATTTGTCGGCTTTACACCAATTGTCAATTAAATGGGAAATTTAATTAAAACCAGGCCCGAGGCTAGCGGCTCGCACCCCCCCCCCCCATGGCCGTTCCTGTCGGAATTTTTCTGTCTGCGTCGGAAGAAAATCGCTGGTTAGCTATGCTCACATTTTCACTGGGAGAGAGTTTTAGTACGACATATCCTCTCAAATTCGGCCGGGAGATAGTTAATGTCGGCTGGAAACTCTTAATTTTCCGACACATTCGCCACCTGCATGTCATAGAGGCCTAAATTCCCTCTCAGTTTCTAATTTTCGTGCTCTCCCCTCCTCCTGCTTACGGCAGTCGGCGATGACCTTCGTTCATTAATTTTTTGTTGTCGGAAATTTATCTTCCTCGCCCCCTTATGTCGGCTAAATTTTGATTTCTGGCTTCGGGCCTGATTAAAACGTTTAATTATGAAGACAGATGGGTATAATTATGCGAAAATAATTTATGGTATGGTGTGTATTCTTGTCTTGTCTATTTCTCTGATTATAATAACATAGTTTGAACTGGTTTTATTTTAGTATTAAATAACATAAATTTTAATTTTTACAAATTCGCTGACAGCAAATACCGCTAATAACTATCTTGAATTTTTTTTTACCACGCCTGGTTCTGAACAAAATACCTCGTTCCAAAAAAGGGCAATTTAAAATACCTTGTTTGGAACTACAGACAACGAGGCATTTTTTTTAACTCGTTTCGGCAAAAATGCCGAACGAGGCATTCTGAGGTTTATATAATTATATAGTTTTAATATTTATCATTGTGCACTTTACATGGATTAACCTTGGCGTAATACTGGAACTACAACTCGGCTTCAAATCAGTGTGGACTGTCGCCTAATGTAAGATAATTTTTCACAAATATAATTATTTCAGACTTGCATACTATTATAATTTTATGCTGCACTACGCAAAACACGGTATTATTTCAGTCCTTGGGACTGTCGACTTAAAAATAATTCAAGGTAACAATACTATAAATAGTATGCTTATGCAATATGCAAATACGGTTATTAATAATGTGTGTCGCTAGCCAATAGCTGTTGTAAATTTTCCCGCATGTAGACCGTCTTTAACCAATGAACAATTATCGTTGTTTGATGCGCGTAGTAATGTACTTCAGCCATCATGGATATTATATGAATGTTGTATCAGTGAATATGCAAATACGGTTATTTATAATGTGTGCCGTTAGCCAATAGCTGCTGTAAAATTTCCCGCGTGTAGACCGTCTTTTACCAATGAACATTTATCGCTGTGTGATGCGCGTACAGCCATCATTGATATTATATGAATGACAGAAAGAATAAAACGATAACGAAGTTTTATCAGTGAATATGCAAGTACGGTTATTGATAATGTGTGCCGTTAGCCAATAGATGCTGTAAATTTTCCCGCATGTAGACCGTCTTTAACCAATGAACAATTATCGTTGTTTGATGCGCGTACAGCCATCATGGATATTATATGAATGACAGAAAGAATAAAACGATGATGCAGTTGTATCAGTGAATATTTTTTAAATCTTTTTTTCTATAAATTGTAACCACATAAATCGTAACCACATATACGGCTCTCGGTAAAGTAGTAATTTGGAGTAAAATCTAAATGTCTTGTGTTATTAAACATTCTGTTCATTTCTCGACAACGTACGAGAAATTAGGTCTTGTAGTAAAACTAAACACCTTCCAAAAGTAGACGATCGATGTCAAAGCTAGAACGTTTTTCTAAATCTACACGGTAGCACAAACTAGACGTTTTTTGAAGAATCTTGACGGTATTTAACACATTCTTGACGTGTATTAGATTCTAGATGATAATGGTAGTTTATTACCTTCTTTCGTAAAAACTTGTAGATTCCCGGTCCCTAGTGTTATCAGATCTAACATGGAGTTAAAATGTTCGCTTAAAAATAAAGTTTGCAGTTCTCCATTTATTAGTGCTGTGCATGCTGTGTGATAGAGATTGAGAGCGTATGACTTTGTCTTCATCTTTGTTGACATTTGAACTCTTGTTATAGAACCGGTCTCTGTTTTCGATTTATCAAGTGTTAATTTTACATTTGTATTTACATTTTCCTGATGGCTCATCATAATAACGTACATTAGGGTCAAGGTCACAAAACGTCCGCTTATCATAGTAACGTCCACTGACTTTAACCCAGCAAAATACATCACAAAGTTTTAAGTTGAATATCCTAGCTCAATTAGAAGGAGAGTTATTATGTTCCAAAGTCTCGGCCAATCAAATTGTTTATCACTCTGCTTACCCTGAGCAGAAAATGCTCATTATCGAACTTAGTCAAGGTATTGATAAAATAAAACTATATACCAAGTTTCAGCGCTCTCACTTAATTACAACTTAAGTTATCGTGTCCCAAAGCATCAACCAATCAAATTGCTTATCTCTGCTTACCCTAAGCTGAAAATGCTCATCTTCAAACTCGATCAAGGTAATGACCTAATAAACACCTACACCAAGTTTGAATATTCTAGCTCAGCTCGGCTTAAGTGCATAACAGTAGGATGTTAAACCCAATTTCATTCATTCAATTAGAAAGAGAGTTATTGTGTCCTAAAAAGTGTGACGGACGGACGGACGGACGGACGGACGGACGGACGGACGGACGGACGGACGGACGGACGGACGGACGGACGGACGGACAGACAGACAGACAGACAGACAGACAGACAGACAGACAGACAGACACATTTTAATAGTCCCCTGCTTTCTTCAAAAGGCGGGGGACAATAACAAGAGGAACCAAGATCTTTGGGTTATAACCATGCATTTCAAGTTTCATCAAAATCGAATCAAAATTGTGACCTCTACAGTATTCGCATACAAACTGCGGCCATTTTGTATGGCAATTTTGGTCCGATTTTCCCGAAATTAGAACTCAACTTCCCTTAGGGTGCAACGGTGAAATAATCAAACGGTTTTTCAAATCGGATAATTGTGACCTCCAGAGGGACCACAAGCTAAACAAAGGCTATTTTGCGTATGGCCATAATTCAGGAAGTTACGATTCGATATGCAAAAATATCGAAAGGAATTAAGATCTTTGGGTTCTAACCATGCATTTCAAGTTTCATCAAAATCGAATTAAAATTGTGACCTCTACAGGGTCCACAACCTTGATATACCATTTTTTAACAGTATTCGCGTACAAACGGCAACCATTTTGTATGGCAATTTTGGTCCGATTTTCCCGAAATCCGAACTCCACATTCCTTAGGGTGTAACGGTGATATAATCAAATGATTTTTTAAATCAGATAATAATTGTGACCTCCAGAGGGACCACAAGCTAAACAAAGGTGATTTTGCGTATAATCAGGGGCAATTTTTCAGGAAGTTACGATCCAATATGCGCAAATATCGAAAGGAACCAAGATTTTTGGGTTATAACCATGCATTTCAAGTTTCATCAAAATCGAATTAAAATTGTGACCTCTACAGGGTCCACAACCTTGATATACCATTTTTTAAGGTGGAAAAGGTGATTTTGAGATTATGATTATACATATGATTTTATTAGTTTTTCAAGTAGATCTCAGCATTCTTCTCACAAAACTTTATACAGATTGAAAATCGGATGACGCTCAAAGTTGCGATTTTTGACTTTCCGCCGAAGAAAGGTTTTTCAACACTTTGAAAAAGTCATTTTTGGTGTTTTTTGTGATACCATATTTAATTTCATATCAAAACTATCAAAAATGTAGATGTAAATTCATGAAATACAACTTTAAGGCTAATTATGTATAAATTTTCAAATTCGTGTAACAATTTTTCTCATTTCCCCAGCAACTCCAAAATACCTAGGTTTTCTCAAAAATTTCTTTTTGCCAACGTGATTTTGGTCAATTTTTTCATCAAAATTGGTCTTGTCCATGTTATATCTGAAATAATTAACCTGGTTGTTATGCATTTTAAAATCAGTAGCTATCAAGTAAGATAAACAGAAAAAAAATATCCATATGCCTTCTCTCAAGAGCTGGATATATGTTCATTTTTGAACGATTGTCCGCGGCACACATTTGCCTATTTTCGGGACGTTTTGGGGCGATTAATAAAATAAGGCGGAATGGGGATAAACAAGTGAAATTATGGGAATATGTCAAAAAGTTTGTGAATTTTTAAAATTACATATTTACTATCTGCCATTTATTATCAATGGCAACCAAAATGGAAAAAAAGCCATTTTTAATGCTCTTAACCGTAACCCAAAAGATGATCCACACATTTAAAAATAAGCATTTTAAAATATTTGAAACCTGTGTAATGTCAAATTATACGGATTGTATAAGTTCGAGAAAAATATTAAGGAAATTGGGTGGTTACCATAGCAACCACTTTATATTTTTTAAAAATGCATCATTTTCTGATAATTTTCTCATTAATATTAATTTTTATATTATTTCAAGTCAGTAGCTACTTGGCAAGATTGAACAAATAAATAATAACAACATATTTATATGCCATCTCTTTATATACTGGAAAGGGGTTCACTTTGAAAAAAACATTCCGCAATAGGAAATTGCCCAATTTTAGGCCTAAAAAATATATGAAGGAATTGAGATTTTCAAGTGAAATTTTGTGTACAGCTCCAACAGTTTTAGATATTTTAAAATTACATATCTGTACCCTTGTATATAATTTCATTTAATGTTGTTATAGTAACCAAACTGAAAAAAAAAAACTCCAAAAATGCAATATTTATATCTACAGTGGACTCTGTCACATCCGACATCGTACGGGATCGTTACAATATGTCGGATCACACAGAGTGTCGGAATACCGGGTTTTCTCCAAAACAGGAAATACTGTAACTTCGAAAACCGGAACTATCTTTTATAATGTAGCTTCGAATCACCAGAATGCTATTCCCTTTCAAAATTATAAACCTTTCTGTACTTTCAAAATTTTATTACATTAATTTCTATAGCATTTAACATAACACTGTTTTAACAGTCAAGTCTGTCGTTAATTTATCTTCTTCGCTGTCTCCAGTTGAACGCACTCTTGTCTTTGCTATCACATGCGAATTGATAATGGGCGACCTCGATTCAACGTTCTCAATGCCAAAAATAGTGACAATCGGGCTACAACGCGTGATCGACTAGATATATAAATATCTCATCCAACCCTGCAGCCGAAACCTGTACGTTGTGTTTACTTACGTCAAAATTCTATTCCCACCATCTCCGTCGTCAGACTGATAGAAGTGAATTCCGCGTCACTCTGTCCGTTGTGTGACAAAACTTCTAGATCTTTAATGTTCAATCGGCATGCGCAACCAATGTTTCTAATATGTGCTAGGTAGAAATATTTTACGAGTGAGAATTCGGGAGAAAATTCATGGATATTCTTGAGGATTTGTCACAAACTGTCGCACAAGAGATTAAAATTATCAAAATAATCAACACAAGCCGGCGCTAGTGAGTTTTAATCTCATAGATAATTGATTGGTGATAGTCGAACTCACAGAACTGAATTCTGCGTCACTCGGGTCGAGTGACCAAACTTTTAGGTCATTCAGGTTTAATCGGCATGCGCAACGAATGTCTCTAACATGTGCTAGGTTGGAATATTTTTACGAGTGTGAATTCGGGAGAAAATTCGTGGATGTTCTTGAGTATTTGTCATAACTGCTGTATAAGAGATTAAAATTATCAAAGTAATCAACACAGACTGGCGCCGTATAGCTAGATTTAATCTCATAGATAATTGATTGGTGATTGCTTGTTTCTTTGTTAATCTTTTGTGGCTTCACACCCATTGAATTTTAATCTCACCGATAATTGGGTGCTTCACACCCCTTGTTTGAAGGACGGATTATACGGTGTCGATTCAATGGAAATGATAATGACAGGACAGCTAATTGTTGTCGAAATCCGGAACTGACAGAATCCGGACGTATCAGATTTTTTGGGGGCTGAAGTAAATAAGGAAAGAAATCGGGACATGAAAATAATGTCAGATGTCACAGAAATCCGGAGTGATCAGACATCGGATGTGACAGAGTCCACTGTATTATCATTTTCAGCGAATTTGGCCAATTTGTGTTTTTTTTCTCATAAGTCATAAAAATTAGTTGTTAAATATTTCCCCAAAATCACAATGAATTACACATAATGTATAATTAGTTTGAGAACCGATATATAATGATAAAATATTGAATAAACTGCGAGTGGAACTTCTTCTTTGTGACAATCAGTTATCTGACTGACGCCGTCGGACGGCTATTTTTATTGACTAACCACGGCACTAATCTCAAAAGGAAATGTTGTAAATCGTCCACGGAAATCCAGAATTTGAGCCATTATTTAAATTATTTTTTGTTAGCGTTAATTCTTTTGACATTCCAATATTATTTGGGTATTACAATTGTCAGAAATCATATTATTATAATATTATTATCCCTACCTACGCTAAGTAAAAGTGTGTTTAACCGTACCGGAAATGGTGCTTGTCGTGGCATGCCGTGTTGATAATATTTTCCAATTTCATTTTCATCCGTGTGAAAATTAAATACTTTAAAATAGGCATCATAAGGCCACACTTTTTTTTTTACTTGGTTTACGGATCCGCCGACCGTAATTTTTGTTAAATTGGAAAAAAAATAAAATTCAAATTTGCCCATTTTTAAAATACCGCCGACGAAATAAATTGACAATCATTAAAATTTTTTTAGAAGAATATTGGGATGTTACAACAAAATAAATCATTCAACTGACCGTACATAACAGTACGGCACCGATAAATAACTTGGTGGGCCGACATCTTTTTTATTTTGAAGATGGTGGGTCGGCCCTGTGAGCCGAGTGTTTTTGTCGTGGATATTTTGTTCGGTTCTATAAAATTCTGCTTTGAAAATATTTGTATTGTCCCTATTTATATCCGGAATATATTTCATCCAGATATTTTATTATCGGAAATGAAAATAATCTTGTCCACTGAAATATATTAGGGCGGCAAGAAATTATCGTTGTAGGAGTGAGGTCGTGCTTGCAAATATCAGCACGCTCCCAGAGCTTGGCTGAATACTATTTAACCCTTTTGATCAAATGTGGAATAGATAAGTTTGTGCTCCGATAGTATGCCTTATTTACGGTCTTATTTGTTTTTATCCGATATTGAATACACGTGCATTAATAATCCGGCATATATTCCTTCAATTATGAAATCTAACATGTGCTACGAAACAAGGTCAGTCCATCTACTGTACCTGTGCTGTCATGATCCAAGAATAAAAATTCACGTGATATAAATCCTTTGTCTTGTAAAAATGAAATTGAAAAAGCCGAGCTGAAATTCCCTGAAAGCCTTACTACTGGTAACAATATAATTCCAGCGAGAAACGAATGGCTTTTCCCGCCATTCTTTCTAAATCTCGTGATTTAATAGCAGACTTGATTATCAAGTATATTTATTAATGCAGATTTCACTACCGTAATGGAGACCGAAGTCTTCGAAAACAGGCACGTACAATATGTCATAGGAAGAATAATAACAAAGAGTTTATTGTTTCATAAATATGGACTTTCCCAACTAGTGACATCAGGTCAGTTTAAAAATGATAAAAAATGATGTGTCGTCCACCAAACAGCACTGATAGTTTACTTTTATTTTGAAAAGGGTCACGGTATTTCATTTCACAGTTCCACACGTCATGATGATGAGTAAAACAAATCGAATGAATGTTGCTACCGGACAGTAAATTTAACATGTTTATTGAAATGTAAGACATATTAATTTATGTCTGGTAGGACATTTTATTTAAATGCACGATATTTTCTGTTAATTTTCGGAGAATGTGAAGCACTGAAAGGACTTTTTTTTTCTTTTTTTTTTTTACCACCTACCGACAACAAAATTCCTCTTGAAAATCCGTAAACCAAGTAAAAAAAAAAGTGTGGCCTAACAAAGAATTTAGTAATTTAGAACATTGAAGTACGTGTCCATGTTACGCAATTTTTTAATTGTCGAAAAATATTTTGTGTTAAACATCAAGACGAGACGTGCGATCTAGCACAACATTAAGTTCCGACTGGAGCTATTTTAAACGTTGAACTTCGACCCAATGTTTTGATAACTTATTTCGGTACGGGTCCTTTTATTGGACAATCCTTGTAAACATAATTATCATTGGTTTATTTTTTTCGCAGTAATTTAGCAAATGCACTTTGACCTGTCGCTGAATAATAATAGAAAGACCTACATATGGGAGCAGTCACGTGGCACAACATTGGTTCCGCTAGTTGAGACAAGAATGAATTGTCTTACTTTGATTGCTCTAATTAATATAATAATAGTCATGATAAACCCGGAATAACTTTCTTTTGCAGGCAAGTCCTTTATTTATATAAAACATACATCACATGCCCTTGTTCACAACGTAACAACTCGGTCTAGAGATTTTACTCAACGTAACCATTCTTTTTCTTTGACATTGTTCGCTATATGTCAGACAGGTGCAGACGACGTCATGGCTTATTTTTCTATTCTTAAAAAAATCACGTTGTATACCATTTTCAAATGCTAGACGTGGGAGCTTACTATGCTCCGATTTTGTTGATTTTAATAGCATTGAAACGACAATAAAACAAATTTTCGATCGGTCGTATATGCGCTATTGACAAATCGCCTCAAAAAAAGATTTTGTGAATTGAATTTTCACCTTTGAAAAAAATGCCTGATATTAGTATTTCGAAATGCCAACATTTCGAAATGTCGTTCATTTGTCTTTCTATTGATATTAAAATGAAAAAATAATATTAATAATAAGTTCCCGCGTCAAGCACTTCAAGTGGGGTACTCTCATTTAAAAACGTGACAAAAAATTTCAGCGTAACGTCAAAACACGGGAAATTGACATTTTTAAACTTACGTTTATGAACTTGATAAAATGAACACATACATAAAAATTGTATCAAACAAAAGCACAGGATATATGCTTCCAAAATATTTTTAAATTATTTCAAAGATTAAGTAGCCAGTGTATGATGTTAAGTTTAAAAGGGGTAACAAATCGGGGAAAAAAAGACTTTCTTCCAATGTGAGCAATGGAAATGTGACACCTATTAACAGTATTCGCGTACAAACGGCGGTCATTTTGTATGGAAACTCAACCTTCCGTAGGGTGTAACGGTGATATAATCAAACGGTTTTGCTAATCGGATAATAATTGTGACCTCCAGAGGGACCACAAGCTAAACAAAGGCGATTTTGCGTATAATCAGGGGCTATAATTCAGGAAGTTACAATTCGATATTTCCAAATATCGAAAGGAACCAAGATCTTTTGGTTATAACCACGCATTTCAAGTTTCATCAAAATCGAATTAAAATTGTGACCTCTACAGGGTGTACAACCTTGATATACCATTTTTAAACAGTATTCGTGTACGAACGGCGGCCATTTTGTATGGCAATTCTCGTCCGATTTTCCCGAAATTCGAACTCAACCTTCCTTAGGGTGTAACGGTGATTTACATATAATCAAACTCAACCTTCCTTAGGGTGTAACGGTGATTACACCCTAGGGACCACAAGCTAAACGATTTTGTGAATAATCAGGGGCCATAATTCAGGAAGTTACGATCCAATATACCCAAATATTGAAAGGAACCAAGATCTTTGGGTTATAACAAGGCATTTTAAGTTTCATCAAAATCGAATTGGTATACCATTTTTTAACAGTATTCGCATAAACGGCAGCCATTTTGTATGGAAATTTTGGTCCGATTTTCCCGAAATTCGAACTCAACCTTCCTTAGGGGGTAACGGTGATATAATCAAATGGTTTTGCAAATCGGATAATAATTGTGACCTCCAGAGGGACCACAAGCTAAATAAAGGCGATTTTGCGTATAATCAGGGGCTATAATTCAGGAAGTTACAATTCGATATTTCCAAATATCGAAAGGAACCAAGATCTTTTGGTTATAACCATGCATTTCAAGTTTCATCAAAATCGAATTAAAATTGTGACCTCTACAGGGTGCACAACCTTGATATACCATTTTTAAACAGTATTCGTGTACGAACGGCGGCCATTTTGTATGGCAATTCTCGTCCGATTTTCCCGAAATTCGAACTCAACCTTCCTTAGGGTGTAACGGTGATTTACATATAATCAAACTCAACCTTCCTTAGGATGTAACGGTGATTACACCCTAGGGACCACAAGCTAAACGATTTTGCGTATAATCAGGGGCCATAATTCAGGAAGTTACGATCCAATATACCCAAATATTGAAAGGAACCAAGATCTTTGGGTTATAACAAGGCATTTCAAGTTTCATCAAAATCGAATTGGTATACCATTTTTAAACAGTATTCGAGTACGAACGGCGGCCATTTTGTATGGTAATTTTGGTCTGATTTTTCCAAAATTCGAACTCATCCTTCCTTAGGGTGTAATGGTGATATAATCAAACAGTTTTCCAAATCGGATAATAATGTTACCTCCAGGGGCAATAATTCAGGAAGTTACGATTCGATATATGTAAATATCGAAAGGAACCAAGACTTTTAGGTTATAAACATGTATTTGAAGTTTCATCAAAATCAAATTAAAATTGCGACCTACAGGGTCCACTTCTTTGATATACTGTATTTTTACACAATTCGCGTACAATCGTCGGCCAAAATGTCCGGCAATTTTGGTTTTATTTGAACTCAACCTTCCTCACGGTGTAACGGAGATATAAACATTGGTTTGTTTTTTCTAAATCACTGGAACCAAGATCTTTGGGTTATAAACATGCATGTCAAGTTTCATTAAAATCGGCTCAAAATTGTGACCTCTATAGGGACCACAAGCTAAAAACGTGATTTTTCGTACAATCAGGGGCCATAATCCATGAAGTTTCGATCCGATACATGACAATATTGAAAGCAGCCGAGATCTTTTGGGGATAAAGCTATATATTAAGTTTCGTCAAAATCGGACAAGAATTGTGACCTGTAGAGGGTCCACAAACAATTGTGGACGGACGGACAGGGGTGACGACATAATACGTCCACATGAAAATGTGGGCGTATAAAAATGCTACGATACAACATTTTAGCATCTAAAAGTAGCAAAGAAGACAACACTGTTATACAGACGTTTTCCGTATGAAAGAGGTTCGATACATGCTAACGCACACGGATATGTGATACGGAAAAATAGAATTTACGCTTGCCAAAAGTCTCTAATGTCTTATGACATATATAAGGCATTAAAAAAAATATCGGTGGATGTGTGTGCGAGAGGGTACATGTATGTTTTCTGAAAGTTACAAAAAGTGTCCGTGCCATGTTATAGTTATTTTACAAATCATGTATATACTTTATGCTACTTATGAACAGTGTTTTCAAATCCATCACCAACAATTTTTTTTAAAATCATTTTTGTTTTTTTCTTTATTTTTTAATTTGTCTTTTTCTTCATTTCTTTTTGTAACACACAATCACATACATGTAAATCATTTTTGTCTTAGAAATTTGTTTATCTTGACTACCACGCATTCTTGCCAGGCAAGCTTATCTTGAACTTCCGGATAATAATGCAAAACATATCTTAAAATAAATGTTTTTTCGTCATGGGTCCAGCTCCAACTTGTTCAATCTGCACCCCACTGGAATACAAATATTTCGCCCACAAATTTGACAGTCTGATAAACTCTGTATAGAGTAGCTAGACTACTTTAGTGGCAAAATATCCGGCATTAAATGCAAGGAGAAGCATCGATTTTAAATCATTTGCCGAAATGGGAGTGAGGGGCGGATAGAGGACTGATCAATTGTTGGCATTTGTTGGTCTTGCGCATCACTTTTAGGAGGAATACTATGCATCAGTAAACATACTATTTTTTTCTCTTCTTCCAATTCTTGATGCAGTTCATGTTGTTGTTCATTCACTCTCTGCATTAATCTTACTACTGCTGAAAGAGTTTTCTTTCAGTAAATTATTGATGCATATTTTGTTTCAAAAACTTTTTGGTAACTCATGAATCACAAATGCCCGTATCTCAGTCAATTTTCAAGCTTCTGACCACAAAGTTTGCACAGTTTCTAATTTGTACATGTACATTGTACAATAACATATAACCAGATTTTTTTTCCAGAGGGGGTGATATCCTACCCGTAGCCCACTTGATATGGAATGACTCAACCACATTTTGGGAGTGTATTATGTAGTAAAATAATGTAAACCAAAGTTGGTTTCATTGCATATCATAAAAATAAAATAAATGATTTACTTACTTCATTTGAGGAGGTTGAATCATATCTCACAGCTATTAGGCTTAAACAAGATAACTGTATTTTCTCTCTCTCTCTCCATGATATTTGAATCCGGAAATCTTTTAAAGAATATGACTTTCTTTGAACAGCACTCAATTGATGAAAACATCTTTCTACTTCTGGTCTCTAAAAGGTAAAAACAAATTGCCAAGATATCCAAGATGTATAGTTGTCTTAGTTATTCATTACCCTTTATACTATTAAAAAACTTTAATAATTTGAAATGACAGTTTATTATAACCTCAATATAATCAGGGCTGTGTCTAGCATGGGTGCAGGGGGTACATTACAACCTCAGAAAATAAGGTGCCCCACGAGAAACGGCGCCCACCCCCCAAATGACAATCTTTAATTATAAAATAATACACTTGATTAAAATCACACAGTGATGCCCTTAAAGCACTGGTCAGTTGGTCGCTTTTAAAAGCGCCCGTATGCCAATGGGTACCTAGTTTGTTTGCCCTGATCGAAACTTTCTTATATCACTTGTGTGGAGGCTATGGGGCGCCACCATAGGAGCGAATCCAACAGGGGCACCAGGAGCAAATGCCCTCCATAAAAATCTGCAGATCAAGAAATATTGTGCTCATTAAACTTGGGCATTATAGTGGCGCCCCACCACTCTGCTGCACCCCCACTTTTAAAGTCCTACATACGGCCCTGAATATAATCAATGAATTACTCATAATATCCCCAAACCCTGAAACAGAGAGCATAATTAATTATTTTGACAAGATTTATCCTTGTTTCCACAAAGGTAGACACAGGAATTTTTGCAGGAGGGGATTTGCCAGGCTCCTTTTAGGAAAATTTGACAGTTGACAATGTACATGTATGATATCATCATCGTCTCTAAATGTACTAAAACAGCAGCTCATCTGAAAAGATAATGATGTCTTGAAAAAATGCGCAGCCATTCTTGTATCATGGAAATATGCAGAAAGTGAAAATGATAGAAGTAAACACTCTTTTAACAAAAATGTTAATTTGCTTAATTCCCCTTTAGTCACAAATAACAAAGGTGAATTTAGCAAGTTTACATTTTTATTGAAAGGGTGATTACTTTCGATCATTTTCAGCTTATTTTCATGATATAAGAATGATGCGGATCTCTTTCAGTGCAAGTGAACTCATTTGACCTTTGACCCTGTATATCTCGGAAAAGGGCAAAAACGGCGCTCGTCACTGGAAGTAAACACATTTTTTCGCAAAACAACCACTTTAATTGTTATATTGCCCTATATATTTCATTCATCAACCGATGAAACTTGTGCCAAAACTCGGGAAAACAAATCACGTGGAAGAGAAGAAAAGATAACTCCACCCGTTGCGGGGGTAGACCACACCTGCTTTCTTTCGATTTGATAATTGTTTAGTTTTTGCAATGTCTGTTTTCTGTCTTGTCCGCAGGTTAATCTTGTAGATTTTTTTGGTTTTTTGGGGTTTTTTTTGTTTTGCGTGTAGTGCAGTTCTCCTGCATTTACTATTAGTGCATGTGTTCAGAAAATTATCAGAAAAGGGCAAAAACTGAGCTCGTCACTGGAAGAAAACACATTTTTTCACAAAACAACCACTTTACTTGTTATATTGCCCTATATTTCATTCAACAACCCTTGGAACTTGTGCCAAAACTCAGGAAAACAAACACGTGGAAGAAAAGAAAAGATAACTCCACCCTATGTGGGTGCAGACGACATCAGCTTTCTTATTAGTAAATGTGTCAAAGGAAGGAATACCAGTCAAGTCGTCCACAAGCAAAGTTGTACACACGAAAAATCTGGTGAAGTCGTCCACACCTGTTGGTGGAGTTGTCCACACGACTTAGTATAAATTATGGATATAATAATACGTTGGTGTAGTCGTCCACACGACTTAGTACAATTTCTGGATATAGTTATATGTTGGTGGAGCCGTCCACACAACATAGTTTCACTTTCGGGACACATAATGTATTTTTAATTAGTATAGTTATTCTGCGTGGTCACCCTTTCTCTCGGCAAATAAACAACAAAGTAAATCATTTTATTCAATAACAAATTCACAAAAAAATTTAACAAACACATGAGATTATGTAATGTCATTGACGTAGACAGTATTCATAGACTATAGTCACTGTAACGTTAGGCCTTGTCAGGGAAAAGGACCACAACGTTTGTAAACCTACACAAACCAGTAGGTGTTATTAACTTCATACTTTATGTAATTTTCACAGTTTTATTCATAAGCATACTAAATCATGCGGCATGGTAATACAATGACTAGATGTACACAACTACAGGAAGTACAAGCATGTTTCTTTAAAATACAGATTGGAATGGAATAGGGATATCGTTACACCTTTCCTTCTAACAAAAAATTGTTTTGTTTATAAAATAAAGTGAACTTTTCAAAGTCAGTATTATTTACTTCACTGGACATGTCCTGAATATTTTTTTCAAGCACATTTAAATATATGAATGTCCTTCAAATAAAGTTCAAACACAAGGAACACTTTTGACAAGTAAGATAATGAATTTTAAGATGATAGACACTAAAACATATCACAATATTTAGTTGAGCTTATTATTTTGAATAGTCTCTGAGGTACTTAGGTGTGTTGACAATTCTTCCACTACGCGTCGACACACTCGTGGATGGTACAGGTAATACTGGTTCGGTTTCATTCGTTGTTGGAGTTATTACAGGATTCGGTGACATAACTCTTGATTTAGGTACACATGGCTTTTGAGACTTCTGACAGTGATCTTGATGGGGTTGGTTCTGGCTGCATTACAGGGGTAAAAGATGGGTTAAATGATTCAGATGAGGTTTTAAGATATTTCCGATTCCTCCTATAGACTCTTCCATCTTCTGTTCTAACATCGTATGACCTAATGTCAACTTGCTGTTCAACTCTGGCTTTGGTCCATCTATTTCCTTTATCATGAGTTGGAGGTTGAATTCTAACAATATCACCAGATTCAAGTTGAGGTAACTCTTTAACAGATTTGTTGTAATTCTGGGACTGTTTAAGTTTTCTACAGAGCAGTTTCTGTTCGACAGATACAGGGAACTCTGGATCTAGCAATTTTCTGGCAGTTGGTATGGTGTTTCTAGTTCGGTGATTGAATAATCTTTGAGCAGGTGAAGTTCCCATTATTTCACTTGGTGTATTTCGCCAGTCGAGTAGTGATGTGTAATTATGTTCTATACCGGTACTAGGCCTTCACTCGAGTAGCAGGCCCTACCTTTAGGAACGGTCTTTCTCGGCGGACATAGTTTGGGAGCAGGTCGTTTCATCCCACGACCGGTTCACCCCGGGCTGTTTCATCCCAAAGTGACCCCGGGCTGTTTCATCCCACATATCGGGTTGTTTCATCCCACAAATCAATAAACAGGTTCTTTATTTTGACATTCTGCTAATTGAGAAACCATTTGAGTAATAAATACAGGTTATTGAATGGACTGAAGCTACATGTATTTGTTAAATTTCATTAAATCATTTTGTACATAAATCATCATACATAAATCAAATACTTTGATTTCATTAAATTATCTATTTATGGAGTTTATAAATAAATGTACTTGTTAAATTTCATTAAATTATTGCATAAATGGCCACAGAACGAGAATTATCTACAATGATTTAATAACAAAAGCAAACTGTAAGCTTATGCATGGATTGATATTACACAGCCTGCCCAATAGTAGTAATTCACATACAAAGGATATTTAAACTAAAATTGCTTCAGCATTCTACTAAATTTACATGGGTTACAATCGAAAGCATGCATTTCCACTTTACAGTGATATAATCGTATATACGACCCATTATATAACTGTCATCAAAGAAAAAAGCGTGCATGCACCAATTGGAGACTTGCTGTGTTCTATTTTTAAGCTCAAATATTGAAATAACCAGACCATATCAGAAAATATGTTTTTTTTAATACGCAAGTATAAAACTTTAGAAAAATATATTGTTGAAAATGTGTGTATATTAAGTAATACTTCGTTATTTTTCTTTTATCAAAGAGTAAACAAGCTTGATTGACTGCACTAACTTATCGATTGGTATTGCCATCTACGACACAAGTTATTGTTAACAATTTCTAGGGGCTCGTAAAAAAGATTGCATGTCGTGTAAATATTTATTTTGTTTTTGTGTAGGTCATTTTCAAATAAATTTTTATTACTAATCCAAAACAATCAATTGTGTGTTTATTTAATAATAAACAATGAAGTACATATTTGTTTAACAATAATAGACACCAGCCACAGTGGTATCTGGAGTACCCCAGGGTACAGTCCTAGGACCAGTACTGTTTCTTTGCCACATCAACGACCTACCTAACCTGAAACGGTAAAATCAACTGTATGTCTTTTTGCAGACGATTGCCTCCTCTACAGAATCATAAAGTCTAGATCTGACCATACAAAACTGCAAGATGACCTCAACAATCTCAAAAAATGGGCATCAACATGGGGAATGCGCTTTAATGCGAAAAAGTGCTACATCATGTCAATTAACTCAAAGTCAAACAACTTCTACCAACTTAACAACCACATTCTTCAACAAGTACCAGAACAACCATACCTTGGCCGCTGGCGTTATCATTTCCGATGACCCTGAAATGGAGTAACCACATTAGCAAGAAAGCAAACTCCACACTTGGTTTCCTCGGCCGCAATCTTAAACATTGCCCGGAACAATGCCGCAAAAAAAGAGCCTACCTGGCCCTTGTGCGCTCAACCTTGGAGTACAGCTCAACAGTATGGGATACCCAACTACAGAGGGACATCCAGAAGCTGGAAAAAAAACCAGCGCCAAGCAGCACGCTTCATATCAGGAGACTATACGAGTAAAGACTCCGGATGTATTACACGGATTCTAAAAAAATGGATCTACCATCCTTACAGGAACGAAGAAATACAAACCTCCTAATACTCTTCTACAAGGTGGTCGAGGGGCTGTTGCCAGCACTACCATCTCATGACTACTTAACTCAAATTCGCGCAAATAAACGCAGAATTGCAGTTAAAAAGTTTACAGACTTTCACAGTGACAACATACTCGAATCACACACTACAAACAACTCAAAGTGTTTTAAACCCTTAGTTTGTAAAAGTGATCTGTACAAAAACTCGTTTTTCCCCAGAACAATAATAGATTGGAACCAGCTGAATGATATAGTGTCGTGCATGCGAAGTCAATAGGCTGTTTCCGCACAGCCCTAAATCAGCGGAATTAGTTGATCATACCGAAGGGTCCTCCAACTAAGTCCAACGTAGTTACTTCAAGTAACGTAAATGGTATCGGCTACATGTATGCTCGCTACTACGTTACTATCAGCTTCTATTGACAACTAGTATGAAAATAAGGCTTTTCCCGTATCTCAGTTCTAAGACAATTTTAGAATCCTGGCCGTCTATTTTTCACCGTGATTCTTCTTTGGTCGCTAAAAGGAATCATTTCTTGCAACATCAAACGTAAATTTATAAAAATCCAACACTATTTTTATGTAAAATGACATTCCTAAATTTGGAATATTTGCTAAGCCTTAGTTTAAACATGGCGGCCAGATTCAAATGAAAGTTGTTTATGTTTTTGTATCGTGTATTTCTACATGAAAATAGTGTTGGATTTTTAGAAATTTGTGTTGGATGTGGCAAGAAATGATTCCTTTTAGCGACCAAAGAAGAATCACGGTGAAAAATAGACAGTAAGGGTTCCAAAATAGCCTGAGAACCGAGTCGGGGTAAAGCCTTATTTTCATTAGTTGTCAATAGAAGCGGACAATTACGTAGTAGTCCAACGTATTTACCCAGATCCAGATCCAGAAATAAGTGTTTAACAGTTTATTCGACAATAAGTACAACTTATAATAACAAGGGGGATGAAACAGCCCGATAGAAAATCAGGTGTGGGATGAAACAGCCCGGGGTGAACCGGTCGAGTAGTAGGCCCTACCTTTAGGAACTCTTTCTCGGCGGACAAAGTTCGATCAGAGACAGTTCCTAAAGGAACTAATCTATATGATGTAAATCTTTATATATATATATATTCAAATAATTCTTAACTAGAAATATATTCACAGTATTCAAGAAAGTAGTTGATCTGCGAAAAAATTTGGAGCAAGTTTTAATTGTCCACGCATGGTTTAACAAGGCTGCCATCTTTTCATACGAAATGGTTATAGACCACAACGAAGCTGGGCTGAAATCAGCGGACGACACCCTGAGCGCGCGTTTTATGACCTTGACCCTCATCGTCGAAAGCTGCGGTTTACTAAACACCGTGGCACCATACATAATTCCTAAAAATCTCTATAATATCCCGTATTAACAGGTATAATATCCCGTATTAACAGGTTGGAGTAATTACCGGTAGGCCTATTTAACCGCAAAACATAATAATAATAATAATCGCGTCATTTTACAAGGGTAGCAAATTAGGCCTGAGGCCTTTTTCCAATTTGGCCCTTGGCACAGATCGTGCGAATGAGTTCGATCATTACTGCAGGAAGAAACCGAAGAACTCGGGAGAAACCTGCCTGATCGGACGGGAGGCTGAATATCCCTCTCACTAACGTTACAACGATAAAGTTCATGCCCTGAGCTGGGATTGAACCCTCGTTGTATTGGTGAGAAGCCGCCTCTCTATCGCCACGGAATATCCTTTCAGGTCTATTTTCATTTACCAAATCCGAATGTTTCCTTCGTCCTAAGCCACACAATGTACGATATTGGGTGAAATATATAGCAACCAATAGTATTTTACTATAAGTATAAGTCCTCAAAATCGACCGAGCTTAAGCTCTCACCCGGATTCGAGATAAAGTCAGCAAACATATTCTCGCAGCCACAACCTAGCACCCGGATTCGAGATCAAGTTAGCACACATATTCCTAGCGCCAAGAAAACTCTAGATATAATTATCAGGAACATAATTGTTACCTTTGTATTTATTAGAAAATAAAACATAATAAAAGCAAAATATATATGCAATAGATCCCCGACCTCATTCCACGCCCTAAAATATAATATTACCGTAAACATACTAAAATATCGCACACTAGGCTAACTGATCGAGCATGTAAAAAAGGGGTACGTCACTATGTACACAATAACTTTAAAACCAGCTTTGGCGGCATCAATATCTCTATTTCGCCAACTGAACAGATGCATAAGGTATTCACATGCCAAATATAATTAACTTTCTATGATGCCGTATCGAGTTATCCCACCGCAAAGTTCCCGCCACCCGAATTCGAGGCGGAGTATGTGGGTTTAATAAACAACGGTTACGCCTACGTTGCATCAAAAAACGACCCAAACCAACTTTGGTGGGAAAATGATTTTTATTTCACGTTATCAAGCGATGAATAAACTACTAGAATACAACATTTCAGAAGGCTCCCATGTTGGCGTTTCGAGATATATTACCGTAAGCATACTAAACATATGGGGTGAATCGGGTTAGGGTAGGCTCACTATGTACCCAATAACATCTAAACTAGCCTCGGCGGCATCAATATCTTTATTTCGCCAACTGAACAGATGCATAAGGTATGCACATGCCAAAAATCATTAACTTTCTATGATGCCGTACCGAGTTATACCACCGCAAAGTTCCCACCACCCGGATTCGAGGCGAAATATGAAGGTTCAATAAACAACGGATACGCCTACGCTGCATCAAAAAAAAACCCGACCTAAACCAACTTTGGTGGGAAAATGATTTTTATTTCACTGGATCAAGATATGAATAAACTACTAGAATACAACATTTCAGAAGGCTCCTATGTTGACGTTTCGAGATATATTACCGTAAACATACTAAACATATGGGGGGAATCGGGTTAGGGTAGGCTCCCTATGCACCCAATAACTTCTAAAATAGCTTCGGCGGCATCAATATCTTTATTTCGCCAACTGAACAGATGCATAAGGTATGCATATGCCAAGTATCATTAACTTTCTATGATGCCGTATCGAGTTATACACCCGCAAAGTTGCCACCACCCAGATTCGAGGCGGAGTATCTGGGTTCAATAAACAACGGGTACGCCTACGCTGCATCAAAAAACTACCCAAACCAACTTTGGTGGGAAAATGATTTTTATTTCACGGGATCAAGAGATGAATAAACTACTAGAATACAACATTTCAGAAGGCTCCTATGTTGACGTTTCGAGATATATTACCGTAAACATACCAAACATATGGGGGGGGGATCGGGTTAGGGTAGGCTCACTATGCACCCAATAACTTCTAAACTAGCTTCGGCGGCATCAATATCTTTATTTCGCCAACTGAACAGATGCATAAGGTATCCACATGCCAAAAATCATTAACTTTTTATAATGCCGTACCGAGTTATACCCCCGCAAAGTTCCCACCACCCGGATTCGAGGCGGAGTATGTGAGTAGTATGGGTGCCTATACAGCCACGCTCGTGCGTGCATGCGCAGACGCATGCACGTGCATGCTCATGACCTTGCACGTGTTTGACCTTGATGACCCCTAGCACGTGCGTGACCCCTTGCACGTGTGTGACCCCTTGCTGACCCCTTGCACGTGCATGACCCCTTGTAGAAAGAGAGGGCGCGCGCGCGGAAGAAAGAGAGAGAGAGAGAGAGAGAAGAAGGAGAAGGGGGAAGAACTCTTTTCCATTGATTAAGTTGGCCCTGAAAAGGGCCGTTTGGTCAGACTAGCAAGTGCGGTTTAGCAGGAGCATTTCGGCTTTTCTGTCAAATACCTTGGCCGCTTCTGGCATTTGATAAGATGCTTGTATCGTCTATGGCATGTGTTCGACACATCTACCCCACACTAGAAGCAGACAAGGTAATCGGCATCTGGCCGATTACCCCTAAACGAAGGGTGATATCCCCCGCAAGTCGTACAAAATCTATAATCTTTAGAATCTATTTTGTTTGTTACTTCTTTTGGCTTAGACACTCCTATTTATAGCTCGGGACGGGGCGAGTCTATTGTGTTGGGGTGATACCATTTTCCACCAATCAGAATAGCATGACGTCACATGACGTCACAAAAAAACAGACACGTAACATGTTGTCGACATTTTATTGAACTTGAACACATTTACAAAGCATATTATTGAACACAAAATTGAACTTGAACACAAAGGCATTGAACACAAAAAAACATATTTACAGAGCAAAAAAGCATCGACACCGTTGTCCCTTCTTCTGGTCTGGTTGCAAATCGGGGAAATGATCCCTGGCCCATTGTTCGACTAGTATATCGTTTACACGATACACGCGACCGAAAACGGAGAGGGCGTGTGTGGAGGGCACGTGAAATCGATGACATAGATAATACAAACAATAATGTCCACACACAACACTGTCGAGTCCTTGAATCCATCGGGGCTGGTAGTGGAGTTTTAGATCTCGGACGAAACGTCGAAAGGCTTCTCCGTAGACATCAGGGTGACAACCGTACGAATCGAAGAAGGTAACGTGATCTGGTCCTTCGCATTCAAACACGGTCCAGTGTTTGCCGGGTTGGTCTTCGTCGTCCGTGTTGATGACGTAGGCTTTAGGGTACGAGGTCGGGCGTAGTATATCCAGATGATTACGAGCCCATACACCCCCGAAAACGCTACCAGGGAGATGTTTTTCTAAGGTCTGTGTCAATTGTTGATTGGAGAGAGCCACACCAATCTGTGATGACTTGTCGGTTAGCGTCGATTTCCAAGACATTGTCGTATTCGGCAAACACAACAAGACTAAGGTGATTGGTCGGGGCCGCAGCGAACTTGAGTTCCAAAGACAGGTTACCCGCCGCTTTGGGATGAAAGTAGTTACCATCGGCTCCGTGGTCGTTGGTCAAATCGAAACAATACAAGGTGTACCCATTGATATAGTCGTTGAAAGGGAGGTCCAGGTCTTCTCGGGTGTTTAAGACGGCCACCCTTTTCATCAAATCCAGGTAGGGAGTGATGGCTTGTCGCTGGGGAAAGCTGACGTCGTATTCGTCTACAATTTCACCGTTCTTGGTCAATTTGATGTTTTCCAATTGATTGTGTTGGAATTCGAAGGGATTTCTGTTTTTTCTTCCACCGTAGGCCGTGTTACGTACCATACCCACGATTAATCTCTTTGGTAGGCTTTCGTTGACAAACAGATTGTCTAAGACGTGACTGGTACGATTGTCGGGAATGACCATGTCGCGGACCACCACGCGCTTCAGGGGATACTTGGCGTTGGACGATGGAAGTTGCGCAGCCACCCGTGTATAGGTACTGGGAGCCAGAGTGACGAACTGGATATCCAGGTAGGCTTTGGTGAACTCGACTTTGTAGTCTTCTACATCGTTGCCTTCACCTTACATCAGAAAACATTTCGGGGATTGCTTTTCCAATTTCAACCGCAGGTCCACACCGTCAATCAAATACCGATCTTGTAAACACATGTCCAAGTGTAGACGTGACTGCAATTCAAAGGTGCGACTGGCAGCGATGGTTTTCTGGCGTTGTTCCAATCCTTTGTTATTCGGTGCCTGTCGTCCACCATCCCCATTGGTGGCGACGGATTTCGTGGAATTGAACTGTCCGGCGGTATCTTTTTCCCACAGGACTTGTTTCGACAGGTGGTCGTTCTTGGCTCCCTTACCGAAACTCAACAAATTCTCCAAGTAAGCCCGGTAGGGATAGGTGGGCAGAGAGTTGGTGACCAAAGTTTCGGCATCCTTTCCCAGGCGTAATTTGACGTCTTTAAACAACGAATGAAACAAGTTGTTAATGGGTGCGACTTGACTATCCGCATCCAGGTCTTCCCCGTCGTTCTTGGTCACCTTCAGGGCCACGTGTAGTGTCATGTTGGCCAGATCGATGAAATCGGTGGTGGCATTGGAAATATAAAATTCGATGGGACCATCGTGGTTCAGGTCGGGTGTCAGTGGATACTTTCTAATGTGGGTCACCTTGTTTATGGCCGTCTGCGTGTCTGGTACACTGAACAAATTCTGCAATTCGTCTCGCGCGCAGGGACAGGAATCATTGCGCATTACCTGCGTAGCCATGGTCGAAGATATCTAGTTTACGTCGTTTGTGAGAGGTGACCTGTGGCTTCTTCTTCCTCTTCGGACGATGTGAAGTGGACGGGGTTCGTGAGGGGTCTTTTATAGGTTCCAGGTGGGTGACCACGTTCTTGAGTGTGTCGGACATCGTGTTTGACAACGCGGGGCGAAGCGTGTCCTGGGCGACTTTCTTCCAGTTCCATTTTTCACGACCACTGACGTCGTCGAGCACGCTTTGCCCCACTTTGGGTAACATTTGGGCCACATTCTTTTTCACGGCCTCTTTGCCCGCCGACCACAAGGTCTTCCCGACCGATTTGACGGCATTCAATAACCCCGACCATCGACCGGCACCCTGTTGTCTCAGAATTCCCCCCTTGTACACTACCAGACCATTGCCAGCCCCTCGCTGTCTGAGCACTCCACCTTTGTACACTCGAATCATCATCGGCGGCGAAAATGAAGTTAGACCACCACCTTACCGTCGAGAAATGGCACGGCTTTCCCCATTCCGTTCCTTATATAGAGACCAATGGAGTTTAGTCGACTGTACTTCAGAGGTAAGTAGTGAATCCTGGCGGGACGGTGATACAATCGTCGACTGGGAATCACGTCCAGCAAAGTAGCCTTCACGTCGCCCACGATCTGGGGTTCGATAATGTCCGTGTAGATGTAAAACAGATCGAACTGGATTTTAAGATTCGGGATGTGGTGGGCGTAGAAATACCGTAGACTTTGGCCATCTTCGCCGGACATTTCGATTGACTGCAGGGAAATCATCATTTCGTTTCCAGTCCATCCCAACATGGACACGATGGGACCACACAGACGAAGTTCGATTTTCGGCAACACGTCCAACCAGAAAAGCGTCTGCACGTGATTGATCTTCAGATACACTTTATCGTTGGTGTTGTCTTTCTTGAAAGACACGAAGGAACCTCTTGATACGGCCCCTTGACGCATCATCTCTCGAGTTTCGTAGTCGTTTTGCTGTTTCTTCTCTTCATCGGTCATTTCCTTGTTATTGGGATCCAAACGTTCGGGTTGATGGGCCAAATGATCGTAGATGGGAGTCAGGTTCCACAAATCAATCAGTCTAGTGTTCAGGACATCCAGGATGTGTCTCAGCGACTCGTAGTCGTCACTCTTGATGTGCGTTTCCATTTCGATCGATCCCTTGATCTCACCACCCTTTACACCTTTGAAACAATTTGACGGGTCGATCCTGTGGCGGTCCCGGCATATCTTTACTTCGGACGCCGTGCTCGAGGGCGACCAAGGATGAATGCGTAAGCCGAGCGTGTTGTCTCGTTGATCGATGTTTTGCCAATGGTCAGGTAACGTGATCATGGACAGACCCACTTCCCAATCCCGATGATCGACAAGAAGTGGCGGATCCAGGTGGGTGTGATACGTGGATACTTTGTTGTCGGGATACCACGACACGGAACTGTCACTAGGAAGCGTGAGGTAAAAGGGTCGGTCGTTGTTCATTATGTTTGGTTTTCAAGGTCGGTGAAGGTAACAGGTAACCCAAGGTACTGGAGAGTAAAGCCGTCCACAGGGTAGTCTGCGATTGAAGGCCAACTGGGACAAAGAAACACCCGCCACGACGTACACTAAAATCACTTGACAGAAAAAGACAATTTCCGCTTGTGGCACACGTTTTCCCAAGAGCGACCAATTGTGGGCACTCGCGGACGTAGACGTGATTTCGTCTTGCATGTTGACTGAGGTTGACGTCTCTCGCTCCTATTTATACGTTTTGGAGACTGGTCCTGGTCGCCGGGTTACTGGTTCAACAAATAAGCTTCGAAATCATGTGTTACGGTGGGCATGTTGTCTATATTCCATTGTTTGACTTTATCTTCTTTGCAATTCCACTCCGTTATGAATAAATAGGGTCTACCCATACTATCAATAATACTAAAGTCTGCTTTCTTAGCAACCCTAATACATTCGTCTTTACACCTGTACAACACACGGGAATGGGCCAACGAGATGACTTTTCCCGCTAGTATTCCTTTGTATTCCCATCGGTAACCACAAAACAAAGACCCTTTAATCATTCTCAAATAGGGGCAGTTTGGTTTATATTTAGCGTGTTCGTGGAATGGATCGTCGAATTTCTGCCAATCTTTCAATATTAATTTGCAGCTGAAACACTGCACGCGATCAGTATCACCATAATACACAAACCCCGCTTCACTTAACTTGGGGGCGGATGGATGAACATGTGTCCATCGGTTGTCAAACGTGGCTAGACGATTATTAAATTCGATGTACTCAGACATGATCTTCTTGTAATGGTCTTGCATGTTGACTGAGGTTGGCGTCTCTCACTCCTATTTATACGTTTTGGAGACTGGTCCTGTCGATCCACGAATTAAAACTCGCCGGATAGCCCAACCATTTCACCAAAACTTTGTCTTTTTTTCTTTCGAGTGCTCTTTCGATGGGAAAGATCTCATCGTCGTTGACTTGGACCGCTTGCAATTCTTCGGGATAGAAGGTTCCCGTCCAAAAGTTTGTAACCGGGACCGATGTTGGGTGTAACGTTGAATGTTTCCAGAGTCCAGTTTGGCCAGTACCCTTTATCAAAAGCCCTATGTTTCGGTAAAGCCAAACGTACGGTCGTGCCGGTGTCCATGGTTTTCTTTTTCTTTTTTGTGGGACGTGGAGGTGTTGTCAACATCCATTCGTGTTCGGGACGAACGTCTTTGGGTGCCATGCCAATGGTACGATGTCGTCTAGCATTATAAGCCCGAACCAATTCGTCTAGCACATCGATGTACCGTTGTGTTTGTCGATGAGTAAAGTATCGCCACATACGCTCTTTCAATGTCCGTTGAAATCGTTCCACCACACTGGCCTTGGTTTCGACGTTGTGTGTCACGAAGAAATGAATATTTTTCTTTTTCAGGTACGTTTGCATTTTTCGATTGAGGAATTCGGTACCTTTATCCGTTTGAAGTCGTAGAGGTTGTCGACTTTGAAAGATTCGACGAAAAGCGTCCACAAGACTGTCCCCCGTCTTGTTTTTGAGAGGCAACACCCATGCGTACTTGGAAAATACATCGATGACGCACAGCAAAAACCTGTATCCCTCATTCTGTTGGGCCAAGGCCGACATATCGCTCAAATCATCTTGCCATTGGTGATCTATCCCGGCCACCACCGTGGGGGACCGAGAGAATTTATTTTTCAGTGGTTTGTGCAGGTGTACGCCCTTTGTTGTTTCAACCAGGTCTTGACTTGGTCCAAAGCCACACCAGTAGCTTTGTGAAGGCCCAGGGCTCCACGAAAGCGGACGGGTGTTTCGGGTCGTAATATACTTTCTTCAGCTTTCGTTCCATGTTTCAATCGATTGTCATATGATCAGGCTATTTATAGGTTTTGCAAAGACAGCCATCTTCTGGTAGATGTACTAGGGGTATCCGTGCTGGAGATTTTCTTCTTTCTCGGACGTCGCGGCGGAGTCCGTATGGGTGGCGTGGTCAATACGTTCCATCGTTCTTGATTACCAATGGCTTCGCGCGGTACGTTCGTGGCCTTTAAACTTTGCATCACGCCAAACCATCCCATGGGGGCCTGGGTATTCTTTCGCCGACGAACCAAATCGTTCACAATGTCAATGGCATTGGTACCTGGTACGGGTACGCCATCCCGAATCAATTCCAAGTTCTCATTCCACGACCAAGGTGTCTTTTCTTTCATGTGTTTCAACAAAAGGCGAGCTCGATGTTGATAGGCTCGGGGAACCGACTCCAGAGTGGGTATCTCCGACACCACGGCTGCTTCTTCTTTGTGCTCGGGTATGTTTTCGTCCGACAAGGGAATGACCTGTTTTCTTTTCTTTTGCATCGTTTGATAACGCTGTAACAACTGTCCGTACCGTTGCATTTTATTTTCGTCGCCCAGTGTTGAGTCGTTTAGCACGCGTTGCATGTCTTGGTGAACATTTTCGACGGCCTGCTGCAGTGGATCTCGATCGTACACGGGTTCGACTTGCATGACTTTGACGGGTTTGACGTCGGTGGGTCCGTCGAAGGGTACCAGTTTCATTTTCTTGGCGAATTTCATCTTTTGGAAAAGACCGAAACAACCGGGTGAAGAATCCTCCTTTTTGTTGTTTCAGAAGTCGCCGACGGGTCTTCCAAGATGTTTTAGACGTGCCCAAACGTCGTAACAAGGGGGCGTCCTTTTTCAAACGTTTGATTTCTTTGTCGGCCACAGGAACGTTGCCACGAATCAGGTTTCCAATACACTCACACACACCGTCGACGATGGGCTGGGTCTCGAGTAAAAGAGGACGGTCTTTCGGTGCAGTGTTCAATAGATACCGCAGTGTCTCCATGACTGAGCTCGGGGTCGTGCACCGGTTCCCTTTTTATACCTTTCTGTCCCACGGGTTATCCACCAAATAGTTTCTTGAACTCGGCAAACCCAGCGTTCGCTCTCTCGCTCCTTCTTGTCCAGGGATGTTTACCACCCTGTTGTCCTCCCAATAGTTTAGATACCAAGGGGGCTAATGCTGTAATGGCCATAGCGAGCAAGGCACCGATAGCACCGCCTTGTTGTTTGAGAAGCCTTTTTTTTGACGTTGGGTGATGGTCGTGGATTAGTCAATTTGCGAAGCAATGCTCGATGTTGATTCAACTCTTTGGCACTCAGACCCTTTCCACGCTGAGCGGTCCGTCGAACGAATTTATTTCGTTTCTTGTTTCTTTCCTCTTGCAGTCTTTCCTTCCATCGCAGCAAGATACGAATCAACACGCCCCGAAAAATCCACGTCCTCCGGGTTTCATGATCAGAGAGAGTTTTTCAGCCGTCGGCATGTTTTTCTCCGTCAATTGGGTCAACACCTGGCGATTTCGTTCCACCCATTTCTTGTATTGTGCATGCAGGGGTTGGATGTTATCATTCAGCAAATGGTTGGCCGCCAACTTGAACCACTGCAACAATCCAATACGCGCCCTGCCCGTATTCTTGGCCAGCTGTCCATAAGCCATATCGGGAGTCAGTTGTTGTAACTTGCGAATGAACGCCTTCAATCCTTTTATAGAACTCTTATTTTCTCTTCGTGGTCTTCGAAAGATCGGCGAGGGAGACCGAGAAGGGGAACGTGGTGACATGGGTCGTGGGGGTGTGACTGGGGAGATAAAGCGTGGTGGTGTGAGCGGTAAGGGAGACATAGGACTCGTGGGTGGTGTCAACGAGGGGGGTAACCATTGGGTTCTGGGGGCCCTCATGTTCGGACGAGTGCGCCTTCGTACCGTGGGACCACGAAGGTCCGGTGCCAGGGTCGGGAACGTCGCCCGGGGAAGGGTTGGAGGTGGGTGTTTCCGCTGCGTATTCTTCGTGCGAGCCATCGTGACAAACATAATCAATTCGAGGTACAGGTCCCCCTTTTATACTTTTTGGACGTAGACGATGGGTGGTTCCTCTTCGGGTAAAATGTTGCTTCTCAACCGCAGAGTCTCGGGTGTGTCGGGCTTCAAATCAACGAGGGGATCACGGTGGCTAAGTGGATAAGGCGCTGGTTCGCTAGCCTGGAGGTTGAGTGTTCGATCCCTGCATTGGCCGAGAAAGTTCATCTCGATTTTCCGGCGTGATTTCCCCTTGTCAGTGATGCAGAAGGAGGGCCTGACAAGGACAGCTGCCTAGTCGTTCGGATGGGACGAAAAACCGAGGTCCCGTGTACAAATTGGAGTGCACGTAAAAAGATCCCTTGGCAGTTGGAATTCGATATAAGAGTAGGCCGTAGCGCCGCTGCCCGGGCAAAATTTCCCTCATAGCACACTGTTGGCGTATGCCCGTCTTCAATTGGCCCAGGTTAGGTGCTTAAGCGTAGGACGTTAAACCCCATTTCATTCATTCAAATCAACGAGTAAGTAACTGCGAGGGGTACTCGTCGCATCCTTGAAAGCTTCCTCCATATACTTGGTATGGAAAGGGTACATTCGACGGGACAACACACTAATTTGCGAGGCGTCTCGAGGATTTTTGAACAAAATTAAGTAATGGGCATTCAGGCTGATGGTACGCTGTCGCTTGTCAAACAAATTTTGCACAATGTAAATGACACTCGTGTCGTGGTGATGACTTTTTTTCGTAAACCACTGTTGCAATATCTCCGTGTCTTCCCCCATCAAATCATCCACGATTAAACATTAGGGCCCTTTGACTTGCCCCATCACGTCGTCAATATCCGTCAATCCTTTGACATAAGTGTTTGGAAAGCGTTCGTAACTCTCTTGCCATTCCCCGTAGGCCCACACGGTGCGTTGGGGAGGGATGTCGAACAGAGACGCTTGGAGAAATTTCTGTACAAAGACCGTCTTGCCAACCCCCGTTGGACCGCTGACTAACATGGTAAAGGGGTGTTTGAACGCCACATCCATCTTGCACTGTCCCCCAATCCCCTTCTCTCCTGCCTTTTATACCCTCGCGCCCACCACAGAACAGATATGGAGTGAAATAAGAACAGATATGGAGTGAAATAAGAACAGATTTTTATTTTACAAAAAATACAAATAGAGCATTCAAAAATACATTCAATACAACATATAGTACAAAGGAAAAGAAAAAATGTTAGTTAACGCGTTCTCTCTTCAGGATCTCTTGTCTCAACCAGGGTACGTTTCTCAGGACACGAGGAATCCAATACACTTTTCCCAACAGCTTCTGCATCGTATCGTGTGGGTGCCAGTCTTCCAGCTCGGCAAACGTGACGACAACGGGTACCCATTCGCTCATATCGAAACAGGGGGGATACGCCAAGACTTCGGTCATATCTCTCGGACCCGCATACTGAATGAATGCTCGGGCAAAACTTTCTGCTTCCTTCTCCGCCAACAAGATAACAGCCGGCTTCGGGGTTTCGTCAGTTTCACTCGTAGTTGGGGAAATAACTGGTGGACTGACAAGCTTCTGTTTTCTGTTTTTCTTTGTAGCGCCTGTAGAATTCGAACGCTTCTCCTGACCAGTACCAGTATCGCTGACTGCGGGTGTTGTCTCTGTTTGGATTTCTTTTTCGCACTCGAGCAGGCCGTGACCAAGCTGTCCACAGTTGAGACATTTGTGGTTGTCGTCGGTGGGTCTCTTGATTCCGTAACACTTTCTTTTGACGTCTTCTTTTCTTTCTTCGTCACTTTTCGCTTTTTGGGCTTCGGCTCGTTTTCCAAACTGGGGCGCCCAGTGTCCTGGTTCTCCACAGCGGTAACATTTTCCATAGGAACCATAGGCTGATCTGTCTTGTCTTGGTTGTGGATTTCGTTGCTGCTGTTGGGAACGAGCAGGGCAGTCTCTATACCAGTGTCCGACATTGTTACAGGAGAAACAAACTTGACTAGCCATCGAGAGTAGAATGAAATTTTATTCTGAGACTTTGCTTCTTATATCCTTGGTTGTGACGTCACTCTCTTTTGATTGGTTCTTTCTTTTCCTTCGTTTCTATTGGTCCGTGTCTAGTCTATGATTTCCAGGCTTTCCACGTACCTTTGCACTTCTTCCCAATCAATGACAGCTTCACTCACGTAACAGGCCTCCAACAATGTCATCAGGTTGGCTCGATTACCATGTCTTTGTCGCCACTGGTTGAACACGGTGAAAATTTGCATGCGCGCGTTGTTAGGATGACTCATCTTGGCTTGACTGATCCGTGCTTCTCTGATTCCCAGATGTCTGCCAATACATTCCCAGCCTTCGCCCAGTTTACCGGACATGACGTTGATATCCATTTGATCCAGGAACCATCGTTTCTTTTTCTCTGGTAGCTCGTCCATCCACCGACGTATGGGATTCTCTTTGGGTTCGATGAACTCGTCTTTGCGTTTGATCAACACCGTCTTAAATCCCGGAACCACACTCCAAAACTTTTTCAAGGCTTCGTCCACGTCTTCCCGCCATTGTTGTTCGTCCTCCCACGTCTTTACTCGGTCGCGTGGGTTGTCCACCATACTGCCTAACACGCTATCGACGTCTTCTGGTTTCGGCTCGTCCAACCAGAGGTAGTGATTGTAATCGTCGACAGGGTGTGAGGCTCGGCCCGTTATGGAACACACGCCCAATCCCAGACACGAATGGTATCTCTGACTGGGGTGATCGTACTTGCATCCAATACACGCCTCGTGTTGCTTTTCCTCTATGATGGGTAGGTAACACTTGCAGACCCGAAAGTTGACCCATCGTCGTCTTAGTTTCTCGATCAAATCTGTATTTTCTGTCGGTTCGTCTCCATCTCTGTTCGGTCGCCATCCTCCCGAGACACGAAAGTCAGTATCCATGGGGGTAAGTGTTGATCGGTTGGCCATTGTCATTGAATTAAACTAAACGCTTGTCGTACACGATTTTATACTTTTTGTTCTCGGGGCGTGTCCAGAGACGTCGATCACGTGATCTAAAAATCTTAAACGGTTCTTCCTATTTCTGCTCATGTTGCAATCGGTATTGTACAATAAAAAAACCGACATAAACTCGTTTTCATTGGTTCTTTCTATTTCTTCTCGTGTTTCAATCGGTATATCAGGTTGTTCATATACGGTAGCAGGTCGTCCCAATCGATGACGGCTCCACTCGCGAGACAGGCTTCTATCAACGTCACTAGATTGGCTCGCTTAATGTTTCCCTGCATTTCTTGTACCAACAGCCAACGACCAGCTTCCTTGCCGTACATTCTTCGCCACTGGTTGAAAATGTTAATGATTTGATTCCATGTGTCGTTAGGGTAAATCTTCTTGGCGTGACTAATATGCTCTTCACTGACCCCCAGCTGTCCGCCAAGAGATTCCCAACCTTCTATCACCATGTCAGAGATCTTTTCGATATCCATTTCATTCAGTTCCCAATATAACATTCTCCTCGATGCCTGCTCCATCCATACGCGTATGGGGCACAGTCCATTTTTGCGTTTGATCACCGCCATCTTAAACCCAGGAACGATCTCCCAGTACTTTCTCAAGGCTTGCATGACATCTTCCTGCCATCGTCGTTCGTCTTCCCACGTCTTGACTCGTTTCCATGGGTCGTCCACCATACTGTCTAATACTTTATCGACGTCTTCTGATTTCGGCTCGTCCAACCAGAGGTAGTGACTCTAATCGTCAACAGGGTGAGCCATACTGCAGCCGAAACACTCCTCGCGCTGACTTGTTTCTATTATTGGCAAATAACACTTGCTGACACGAAAGTTGAGCCATCGTTCTCTGAGTTTTTCGACCATACCCATATTCGTTGCTGCTGATTCACCATCTTCTCTGTTTGGTCGCCACGTTCCTGACAAATGAAAGTCAGTATCCATAGGGGTAAGTGTTGATCGGTTGGCCATTGTCATTGAATTGAACTAAACGCTTGTCGTACACGATTTTATATTTTTTGTTCTCGGGGCGTGTCCAGAGACGTCGATCACGTGATCTCGAAATCTTAAACGGATTGGAGATGACAAGCGGTTCGTTTTGATTGACGTGTCGTACGTTCTCCTTCATGATGACGTAATTCAGTTGTTGGGAGGCACGATAATTCAAGGTGAATCCCCGGACTTTACATACCGTTTTTCCATCGCTTTGCCTGTACGCATAACTCTTTGGTCCTCCGTTCACAAATTCCTTAATGGTGACGTTCTCGGGCAACTCGTTCTTCCACAGGCCTAAACTTGAACCTTCCGGGGGATTCCATGATTTAGGATTATATTGGTAGATGACGCTGTCCGTGTCAAAATAGCATACGCGCTCTCCCAACTTTTCCAAGACGGAATAGAGTTTCAAACGGGCCTGGGCCGTGACGAAGGCGGCGATAACCACATTGATGATGGGACAGGGTGCGACATGTTCTTCTTTTTTCAACGTTTCCATCAAGACCATGTTGTCGTTGACTAACTGTACATCTCGCACGGTCTGGGTCACGTCCAACATTTTTTCAAAGAAGACGCTGGGCTCTGTGATATATTCTGTCTTGGGAAAATTGTCTCGCTGTCCGAATTTCCCCCAAGCCGTGTTGAGCTGAAGTTTACTAAACGCCCGCATCCCTTTGTTTGGTTTTATCGATGCGGAATCCAGACGAATACCTTCGGTGTCGTACACGTCGTTCACGAAGCGGTGTGACAGGTGTCGGATAGCCGCTACTTTCCATCTTCTTCTTTAGGTAGTGATTAATGTACCCCGTAAACAGACCACCCGTTTTGGCCTAGATCCATGCGTGGAGCAAACTGCTGGACAGATCACTTGATGCTAAGATCAAAGGTGTCATTTTCTCTAAGACAAAAACATAACAAGAGAGGTACTAGAAAACCGACCAAACTCAATACAGCGAAGCTTCAAGTCACCGATGATAGACTGCGTCTTGAACAAGCAATGACTAGCAATCTGGAAAACCTTGTTGATAATGCAAGTCTGACGCTAGATGAGAATTGGACAGCCCTCCAAAAAGTTGTGTACAAAACCGCAAAGTCGACACTCGGCATACCAGAAAGGACTCACCAAGACTGGTTTGACCCCTCCGACCAGGAACTACGGAATCTCCTAAATAGGAGAGACAGAGCTCACCAGAAAAAGTTACAATCAAGGACCACTAGATCCACTACTGCAGAGTACAAAAATTCTGGTAGACTGCTCCAAAAGTACACCCGAGAAATGAAATCAAACTGGTGGGAGAGAAAGGCTGAGGAACTGCAAACAGCCGCAGATAAAAATGACATGAAAGGCTTCTACAATGGACTCAAAGAAGTGTGGGGACCTCAAAAGAAAGGAACTGTTCATCTGAACTCGGAAGATGGACATCAAACTTTCACAGACAACAAAAGAGTACTGGAAAGGTGGAGCGAACATTTTCAGAAGCTCCTTAATGCGGAGGGTGAAATAAATCCTGAAGCTCTAGACAAGATCCCACAACGAGCTGCTATCACCTGCCTTGATGAGACCCCTACCGTGGAAGAATTGACCTTAGCTATAAACAGACAAAAGGAGGGTAAGGCCCCTGGAGAAGATGGTATTCCTGCCGAAGTATGGAAAAACGGTGGAAGGGACCTCCTCCACAGGTTGCACAACCTCATCAAAAAGGCATGGGAAGCTGGCTCTGTACCACAAGCATGGAAGGATGCCAACCTTGTGACCATCTTCAAGAAAGGCGACAGAACAGACTGTGGAAATTACAGAGGAATATCATTGCTCTCAATAGCAGGAAAAATCTTTGCTAGAATACTCCTCAACAGACTCACTAAACACATCTCACCAGAGGTGATCCCAGAGACACAATGTGGCTTCAGATCAAACCGGAGCACAGTTGACATGATCTTCTGCCTCAGACAGTTGCAAGAAAAATGTATTGAGCAGGACCAATCACTGTATGTGGTCTTTGTGGACTTCACAAAAGCATTCGATACAGTTGGGAGGACAGGACTATGGCAGCTGTTAAGAAAGTATGGGTGTCCTGAGAGATTTACAACAATGATTGAACCACTCCACACAGGCATGATGGCTAAGGTCTGCGATGAGGCAGAAACCTCTGAGCTGTTCGCTGTTACAAATGGTGTCAAACAAGGCTGCGTACTAGCCCCATCTTTATTTTCCTATTTCTTAGCAGCGATGCTGGAAGATGCATTTCGGGATATGGAAGATGGTATCTACATCCAATCAAGACAGGACGCCAACCTATTCAATGTAGCTCATTTCAAAGCAAAGACCAAATGCTCCCAAATTCTCATGAGAGAGCTATTATTTGCAGACGATAGCGCACTTGTTGCCCACACCGCGGAGGACATCCAACATATTGTAGCTGCTTTCTCGGAGGCATCAAAGAAGTTTGGCTTGAAGATCAATATAAAGAAAACAGAAGTCCTCTATCAATCAAATTCATCTAGATGCCCTGCAACAGAAATCAGGGTGGATGACAACAGACTGAACCTAGTTTCGGAGTTCACCTACCTTGGAAGCACGATATCGCAGAATGGCAAAATTGATGAGGAAATCCGAAGAAGAATGGCAAAGGCCAGTACTGCGTTTGGTCGTCTCCGCAAGAGACTTTGGAATAACCATCACGTCAAGGCCAAGATCAAAGGACAAATCTACCAGGCCATAGTCCTGTCCACTCTCTTGTATGGAGCAGAGTGTTGGACTGTATACAGATGTCATGTGAAGAAACTTCATGCATTCATGATGCGACACCTACGCTCAATCCTGAAAATCACTTGGCAGGACAAAGTTCCCAACACGGAAATACTAGACCGTCTGGGCCTTCCATCTATAGAATCCCTTTTAATTAGGAAAAACCTACGGTGGGTTGGCCACATCATGCGAATGCCGGCAAACAGATTGCCTAGGCAAATCCCATACTCCCAACTACCTCAAGGCCGGCGAAAAAGAGGGCGCCCAAGACTCCGTTTCAGAGATACGGTTAAAAGAAATCTCAGCCAACGTGGTATCGAGACGAGAGAATGGGTGGAGCTGGCCCATAACAGAGCCAAATGGAGAACAGCAGTCAAGTGACTATGAGAGCAGACATGGTCGCTACGACCGTCAGCTGATGAAACAGACCACCCGTTTTGGCCTCGGGATCGTAGGTGCTGAATTCTTTCCAGTGCCAGACTTCGTACACTTTTAATACGCGATATCCCAGGCTCACCGTTTTCTTCGGTTCCAGGGTGACAAACGTACCCATCCAGGCTCGCTGTTCGTCGATGTGATCACAAGGTTGGTATTCTGCAATCTCCCCTTGTTGCATGTGTTCGTCGACGCAGCTTCGACACAGGGCAAACACCAATTTCTGTTTTCGTCGAAACGGGAGCACCGGGTGGTACAGGCCAGGAGGTGGTAACACGGAACACTGGATCAACCCTTCGTACTGCTGCCACTGGTCTTGATCGGGCTGTGTGACGATCGTGGGTTCCTTGATAGGAAAGGTACCGTACTTGCAGATGTAAGGGTACAGGGACACCACGTCGATGTAGCGCATCTCTTCGGCCGACTCGTTGACTAACAGTTGAATGGCATTCGTTCTTCCGCCAAAGAAAGCGTTGCGGGGCATCAGAGGTTCGGGAGCGGGCCATTGCTGATCTTCCAATCCAATCAGAAATGTCCATCTCGGGATCATGGCGTCGTTCTTCTTCCATCTCACACTCCCACATGACGCGGATGGTCTGCATACCGTACTGTTCCTGGAGTTGACGGTGACGTTCCTGGGTCTTCTGGTACAAGTCCCGCATACTGCGTGAGGGATCGTAGGGATGTTTATGTTGAACGTCTTGGACGGGACCCGGAAAACATTTGGGACAACCGTGAAAGGCACAGCCGTGAAACTCGTACACTGTACCCGTGGTCGTGTCCATACCATCCAAGCTGTAAGGGCCGACTCGACATTCACTACCGTTGCGGGCGTGTCGAATGTTTGGTAGAGGGGTCTGGTTCCGGAAAGCGGCCATGGTCTGTCGATGCTGTTCCCATTCCAACCAACGAAGTGCTTTGTTGGACTGTTGTCGAGGTTGGAAGCGATGCCAGTCTTTACCCGATGTCGGCTCTTGCATCGAGGCTCGAGGAATGACGACGAGTGTGTCTTTCTCCAGGTAGTGTGTGCGTAGTACGCGACTGCAGGCGGAGGCCAAAGTCAGGCTCTTCTCAAAGGGATCGATACCCGTGTCCATGAGGAATATCTCGCGAAACACACCACAACACCGACGCAAGACATCCACATCGCTCTTACAGTAGGTCAAAATTTCCTGGCGGAAATCAAAGACGTCGTGACTGTGTTGTTGGTACCACGCGTGAAACTTCTCTCGTTCCGACACACTCATGCCATCCGGATCGTAATCGGTGTTGGGAGGATAAGCGCCCACGTAATCTTCATTCTCCGGTCTGTTAAAGTGGTGAGGGAAATAACCTTTCTTCAATTCTTGCAGGTCGAAGGTTTTGGGCATGTCCCGTAAAGCCATTGGTAAAAAGTTGAGGGAATCGATGAATTTGACCGTACCGACAGTGATAGTCATCGCTTTCCCACCCTGCATTATAACTTCAGGTTGCGCCACGGAATGTTTGTGAAGCGTCTGTAAAATCAGCAGTCCGTCGTAACCTTTAAAGTTGTGAGCCACGGCAATCACGGGACTCGATTCGTGACTGTCATTTTAACGACCATCCACCACCGTACCGTGAGCAGCGAGTTGCAAAAACCATTTGCCCACATCGTCCAGTGTGTCTGGTCCTTTAAACACAATTTCCCGTTGGTGATTCCAGTACGTGTCACAGTGCTCGCATGGTTCTTCGTTATCGATACAAAAGTGACAGCACACTTGCAGAACACATAAGTTGGGAATGTGTTCACCTGTATCTTGTTGGCATTCAAAGTCAAAGAAGACGAAACGGGTCAACGTTGATTGCTGTTGTTTGTCGATTTGTGTCTTCCTGTCTCTATCCATGTCGATGGGTGATTTTAACGGTTGAATGTAGCAAAACTGTTTTGCGGCCGTGTACCACTCTCGGCAGATGGAGCACTTGTATTCTCCGCATCGATGTTCTTCTAAATTTCGCTTGGCTCCGATGACGTCCCACTCCTTCTGGCATGTTTTACATTTCTTCCACCGATGACATATACTGCCGTTGGCTCTGGAGCGGGTGGCGAGATGGTTGTCGAAACACTGCCGGCTCACAAACACACGATGACAACAGTAACACGTCTTTGTGTTGGGGTCGGGTAGACAGGGAGGACCCACTTTCTTGCATCCTTGGCACATGACGTGACACGAATGTTTCTCGGCACGATTGTATCCCACTTGACAGGTCTCACAAAAATACGACCTTTCCACAAAGGCGGGCATGGAAGTAATAACGTCATAATGTCTGCTGTGTAAATACAGATTCAGCTGCTTTGGTGTTCCAGTGACGTGTTTTGTTCCTCGATAGATGGCCTTACCAAAGATGGCTTGAGAAAAAATGTTGAGTTGGTATCCTTGTCCTCCCAAATACTTGGCGTACAGTTCCCACGTTTCCATCCCCGTACAAGCTTCCTTGGTTCCACCGACGGCATCGATGAGTGCTTCTGTTTTCTTCGTCTGCCACGAATGGGGTCCTGCCCTGAGTAATCTCTTCCCCTCCCTTTCCCATTCAGGGGTGTCCTGTTTGTTCACATAGTGACGGGCGACGACAATAGCTCGCTGGAAACACAAGTCATCTGTATTCTTTTTGGTGACGAGGCATCTCTTTTTCTTTAAGTACTCGTCGAAATTGGCACTGTGTCTCTTCTTGACGTTTGTTCCGCTACCTCTACCATCGGGAGGGGACACGTGACAAATACTCATGGACATACGTTGGTCGAGTCGAAATTCCTCATTGCTCTGTAAGACGGCAGCCACTTTCTGTAAAACGTCTTCGGCTTTTAACAGACGATACTCACGAAATGGTAACCAAATAGGTGTTTTGAGTCCAGGGTGACTGATGGCAATTCGTACGTAGTCACTTTCGCTGGCATTCAAGGTTCGGCGAATGTCCTCAATGATGGCCTCAACGGTGTTGTGAAGTTGCTGTGGCACATCAGCGGCTGGGACGTGGGACAATCTTCCAAAAAGTATATGTCTACACATAGCGACTCGGTTCTAAATAAGCGACTGTATCTTCTATCGACGGGGCGTAATGTAAAACTCATCTTTCTTCGTTCGGTGATAGCGTGAAAATGCCAGAACCGCTCCCGTCGCTCGCTTTTATCCCTGTCGTAGAGACGAGTCCATCGACACCCCACGTGATATAACGTTGCACATACGTTGTATAACGTTGCATCACATCTATATTTAGCCTCCAGCGTACACCCTACGTTGCATAACGTTGCATCGCATCTATATTTAGCCTTCAACGTACACCCTACGATGCATAACGTTGCATAACGTTATCCTAAGCGCTGTAACGCCATTCTATAAATGGACTCGTCCGTGACGTCATATCAAATGGATTCGTCCTGACGGTTATAAAACGATACAACATTCATCTCTCTTTGTCACAATGGCAAACGGTGCTCCGATCATTCGCCTCGGTGAAAACCCCAATTCGGACACCTTGATGTATCTCAGGGGTGATACTCTTGCCATCATCACCCCAGACGATATATTTGTCTTACCTGACGAGGTATTAAAAACACCTCACAGGAAAAGACCTCCTCCCGAATTAGTGGAGGCCATTAGACGAAACCGACATAAAGTGCGGCGTACTCTGGCATTCTAGTCTGACCAAACGGCCCTTTTCAAGGCCAACTTAATCAATGGAAAAGAGTTCTTCCCCCTTCTCCTTCTTCCCTCTTTTCTCTCTCTCTCTATCTGTCTCTCTCTCTCTCTCTCTCTTTCTTCCGCGCGCGCGCCCTCTCTTTCTACAAGGGGTCATGCACGTGCAAGGGGTCATCAAGGGGTCACACACGTGCAAGGGGTCACGCACGTGCTAGGGGTCATCAAGGTCAAACACGTGCAAGGTCATGTGCAAGCACGTGCATGCGTCTGCGCATGCACGCACGAGCGTGGCTGTATAGGCACCCTTTCTACTATGTGGGTTCGATAAACAACGGATACGCATACGCTGCATCAAAAAACGACCCAAACCAACTTTGGTTGGAAATTGATTTTTATTTCACGAGATCAAGAGATGAATAAACTACTAGAATACAACATTTCAGAAGCCTCCTATGTTGGCGTTTCGAGATATATTACCGTAAATATACTAAACATATGGCGGGTATCGGGTTAGGGTAGGCTCACTATGTACCCAATTACATCTAAACTAGCTTCGGCGGCATCAATATCTTTATTTCGCCAACTGAACAGATGCATAAGATATACGCATTCCAAATGTCATTAACTTTCTATGATGCCGTACCGTACCGAGTTATACCCCCACAAAGTTCCCACCACCCGGATTCGAGGTGGGGTATGTGGGTTCAATAAACAACGGGTACGCCTACGCTGCATCAAAAAACGACCCAAACCAACTTTTGTACGAAAATGATTTTTATTTCACGGGATCAAGAGATGAATAAACTAGTAGAATACAACATTTCAGAAGGCTGCTATGTTGACGTTTCGAGATATATTACCGTAAACATACTAAACATATGGGGGGAATCGGGTTAGGGTAGGCTCACTATGTACCCAATAACTTCTAAACTAGCTTCGGCGGCATCAATATCTTTATTTCGCCAACTGAACAGATGCATAAGGTATGCACATGCCAAATATCATTAACTTTCTATGATGCCGTACCGTACCGAGTTATACCCCCGCAAAGTTCCCACCACCCGGATTCGAGGTGGGGCATGTGGGTTCAATAAACAACGGGTAAGCCTACGCTACATCAAAAAACGACCCAAACCAACTTTTGTGCGAAAATGATTTTTATTTTACGGGATCAAGAGATGAATAAACTAGTAGAATACAACATTTCAGAAGGCTGCTATGTTGACGTTTCGAGATATATTACCGTAAACATACTAAACATATGGGGGGAATCGGGTTAGGGTAGGCTCACTATGTACCCAATAACTTCTAAACTAGCTTCGGCGGCATCAATATCTTTATTTGGCCAACTGAACAGATGCATAAGGTATGCACATGCCAAAAATCATAAATTTTCTATGATGCCGGACCGAGTTATCCCACCGCAAAGTTCCCGCCACCCGGATTCGAGGCGGAGTATGTGGGTTCAATAAACAACGGGTACGCCTACACTGCATCAAAAAACGAACCAAGCCAACTTTGGTGGGAAAATGATTTTATTTCATGGGATCAAGAGATGAATAAACTACTAGAATACAACATTTCAGAAGGCTATGTTGGCGTTTCGAGATATATTACCGTAAACATACTAAACGGGGGGATCGGGTTAGGGTAGACTCACTATGTACCCAATTACTTCTAAACTAGCTTTGGCGGCATCAATATCTTTATTTCGCCAACTGAACAGATGCATAAGGTATGCACATGCCAAATATCATTAATTTTCTATGATGCCGTACCGAGTTATACCACCGCAAAGTTCCCACCACCTGGATTCGAGATCAAGTTAGCACACATATTCTCGCACCCATAATCTAGCACCTGGATTCGAGATCAAGTTAGCACACATATTCCTAGCGCCAAGAAAACTCTAGATATAATTATCACGAAAACATGTGTTACCTTTGTATTTATTAGAAAATAAAACATATTAAAATCAAAATAGATATGTAATAGATCCCCCACCTCTCCCCACACCCCAAAATATAATATTACCGTAAACATACTTAAATATCGCACACTAGGCTAACTGATTGAGCATGTAAAAAGGGGAACGTCACTATGTACCCAATAACTTCTTAACTAGCTTTGGCACAGCCCTAAATCAGCGGAATTAGTTGATCATACCGAAGGGTCCTCCAACTAAGTCCAACGTAGTTACTTCAAGTAACGTAAATGGTATCGGCTACATGTATGCTCGCTACTACGTTACTATCAGCTTCTATTGACAACTAGTATGAAAATAAGGCTTTTCCCGTATCTCAGTTCTAAGACAATTTTAGAATCCTGGCCGTCTATTTTTCAACGTGATTCTTCTTTGGTCGCTAAAAGGAATCATTTCTTGCAACATCAAACGTAAATTTATAAAAATCCAACACTATTTTTATGTAAAATGACATTCCTAAATTTGGAATATTTGCTAAGCCTTAGTTTAAACATGGCGGCCAGATTCAAATGAAAGTTGTTTATGTTTTTGTATCGTGTATTTCTACATGAAAATAGTGTTGGAATTTTTAGAAATTTGTGTTGGATGTGGCAAGAAATGATTCCTTTTAGCGACCAAAGAAGAATCACGGTGAAAAATAGACAGTAAGGGTTCTAAAATAGCCTGAGAACCGAGTCGGGGTAAAGCCTTACTTTCATTAGTTGTCAATAGAAGCGGACAATTACGTAGTAGTCCAACGTATTTATCCAGATCCAGATCCGGAAATAAGTGTTTAACAGTTTATTCGACAATAAGTACAACTCCGTTAATTAACTGCTACTATAATAACAAGGGGGATGAAACAGCCCGGGATGAAACAGCCCGATAGAAAATCAGGTGTGGGATGAAACAGCCCGGGGTGAACCGGTCGAGTAGTAGGCCCTACCTTTAGGAACTCTTTCTCGGCGGACAAAGTTCGATCAGAGACAGTTCCTAAAGGAACTAATCTATATGATGTAAATCTTTATATATATATATTCAAATAATTCTTAACTAGAAATATATTCACAGTATTCAAGAAAGTAGTTGATCTGCGAAACAATTTGGAGCAAGTTTTAAAGGGACAATCCCGATCAGAACAGAGTCTCAAAAATTAAAGTCTGAGTATTTGTGAAATTTATATACCAAAATATAAAAGCATGGTGTATTTATATTGTCTGAAAATTTCAGCTGAAAATATTGAGTCGTTTGGACGTGAACGTCAACACTGCTTATCTGGACACGTAACCCTTTTAAGATTTCGGGTCATTTTTTTCATTGGGTGACCTGATAATCGATTTACGTTTCTTGAGAGGTCTATACAGTGAATTACCAATGTACTGTACTTGATAACAAAAGGTAAATTGCACCTACATATTATTTTTATAGAAAAAAGTCTGGTTTTATCCAGATACTGTATAATACAAAGGTCTCCATTTCCAGATGCAGACTGTCAGGTTTAAGTTATTTACAAGCGTGTCGCAAATATCGGCTTAGTTGATCGGCCTTAGGGAATGGGTTTTAAATGATTTTAACACAGAATTAGGCAGTTTTATTACCGAAAAAGTTATCGGGATTGGCCCTTTAATTGTCCACGCATGGTTTAACAAGGCTGCCATCTTTTCATACGAAATGGTTATAGACCACAACGAAGCTGAGCTGAAATCAGCGGACGACACCCTGAGCGCGCGTTTTATGACCTTGACCCTCATCGTCGAAAGCTGCGGTTTACTAAACACTGTGTTGAGCCGTTTATGTGAATGTACGCAGTGAATTACAAATGCCTAGTACTATTTAAACCATTAAATACACACAATAATTGTGTCCCAAATTACCGTGGCACCATACATAATTCCTGAAAATCTCTATAATATCCCGTATTAACAGGTTGGAGTAATTACCGATAGGCCTATTTAACCGCAAAACATAATAATAATAATAATAATAATAATAATCGCGTCATTTTACAAGGGTAGCAAATTAGGCCTGAGGCCTTTTTCCAATTTGGCCCTTGGCACAGATCGTGCGAATGAGTTCGATCATTACTGCAGGAAGAAACCGAAGAACTCGGGGGAAACCTGCCTGATCGGACGGGAGGCCGAATATCCCTCTCACTTACGTTACAACGATAAAGTTCATGCCCTGAGCTGGGATTGAACCCTCGTTGCATTGGTGAGAAGCCGCCTCTCTATCGCCACGGAATATCCTTTCAGGTCTATTTTCATTTACCAAATCCGAATGTTTCTTTCGTCCTGAGCCCCACAATGCACGATATTGGGTGAAATATATAGCAACCAATTATATTTTACTATAAGTATAAGTCCTCAAAATCGACCGAGCTGAAGCTCTCACCCGGATTCGAGATAAAGTTAGCAAACATATTCTCGCAGCCACAACCTAGCACCCGGATTCGAGATCAAGTTAGCACACATATTCCTAGCGCCAAGAAAACTCTAGATATAATTATCAGGAAAATAATTGTTACCTTTGTATTTATTAGAAAATAAAACATAATAAAAGCAAAATATATATGCAATAGATCCCCGACCTCATTCCACGCCCAAAATATAATATTACCGTAAACATACTAAAATATCGCACACTAGGCTAACTGATCGAGCATGTAAAAAAGGGGTACGTCACTATGTACACAATAACTTTAAAACCAGCTTTGGCGGCATCAATATCTTCATTTCGCCACCTGAACAGATGCATAAGGTATGCACATGCCAAAAATCATTAACTTTCTATGATGCCGTATCGAGTTATCCCACCGCAAAGTTCCCGCCACCCGGATTCGAGGCGGAGTATGTGGGTTTAATAAACAACGGGTACGCCTACGCTGCATCAAAAAAAAAAAACCCCGACCTAAACCAACTTTGGTGGGAAAATGATTTTTATTTCACTGGATCAAGAGATGAATAAACTACTAGAATACAACATTTCAGAAGGCTCCTATGTTGACGTTTCGAGATATATTACCGTAAACATACTAAACATATGGGGGTAAGGGTAGGCTCCCTATGCACCCAATAACTTCTAAAATAGCTTCTGCGGCATCAATATCTTTATTTCGCCAACTGAACAGATGCATAAGGTATTCACATGCCAAAAATCATTAACTTTCTATGATGCAGTACCGAGTTATACCACCGCAAAGTTCCCACAACCCGGATTCGAGGCGAAATATGTGGGTTCAATAAACAACGGATACGCCTACGCTGCATCAAAAAAAAAACCCAACCCAAACCAACTTTGGTGGGAAAATGATTTTTATTTCACGGGATCAAGAGATGAATAAACTACTAGATTACAACATGTCAGAAGGCTCCTTCCTATGTTGGCGTTTCGCTATATATTACCGTAAATATACTAAACATATGGGGGGAATCGGGTTAGGGTAGGCTCATTATGCACCCAATTACTTCTAAATTAGCTTCGGCGGCATCAATATCTTTATTTCGCCAACTGAACAGATGCATAAGGTATGCACATGCCAAATATCATTAATTTTCTATGATGCCGTGCCGAGTTATGCCCCCGCAAAGTTGCCACCACCCGGATTCGAGGCGGAGTATGTGGGTTCGGTAAACAACGGATACGCCGCATCATAGAAAGTTAATGATATTTGGCATGTGCATACCTTATGCATCTGTTCAGTTGGCGAAATAGAGATATTGATGCCGCCAAAGCTAGTTAAGAAGTTATTTGGTACATAGTGACGTTCCCCTTTTTACATGCTCGATCAGTTAGCCTAGTGTGCGATATTTAGGTATGTTTAAGGTAATATTATATTTTGGGGTGTGGGGAGAGGTGGGGGATCTATTACATATCTATTTTGATTTTAATATGTTTTATTTTCTAATAAATACAAAGGTAACACATGTTTCGTGATAATTATATCTAGAGTTTTCTTGGCGCTAGGAATATGTGTGCTAACTTGATCTCGAATCCAGGTGCTAGATTATGGGTGCGAGAATATGTGTGCTAACTTGATCTCGAATCCAGGTGGTGGGAACTCTGCGGTGGTATAACTCGGTACGGCATCATAGAAAATTAATGATATTTGGCATGTGCATACCTTATGCATCTGTTCAGTTGGCGAAATAAAGATATTGATGCCGCCAAACCTAGTTTAGAAGTAATTGGGTACATAGTGAGTCTACCCTAACCCGATCCCCCCGTTTAGTATGTTTACGGTAATACATCTCGAAACGCCAACATAGCCTTCTGAAATGTTGTATTCTAGTAGTTTATTCATCTCTTGATCCCGTGAAATAAAAATCATTTTCCCACCAAAGTTGGTTTGGGTAGTTTGTTGAAGCAGCGTAGGCGTACCCGTTGTTTATTGAACCCAGATACTCCGCCTCGAATCCGGGTGGTGGGAACTTTGCGGTGTGATAACTCGATACGGCATCATAGAAAGTTAATGATATTTGGCATGTGCATACCTTATGCATCTGTTCAGTTGGCGAAATAGAGATATTGATGCCGCCAAAGCTAATTTAGAAGTTATTGGGTGCATAGGGAGCCTGCCCTAACCCGATTCCCCCCATATGTTTAGTATGTTTACGGTAATATATCTCGAAACGTCAACATAGGAGCCTTCTGAAATGTTGTATTCTAGTAGTTTATTCATCTCTTGATCCAGTGAAATAAAAATCATTTTCCCACCAAAGTTGGTTTAGGTCGGGTTTTTTTTTTTGATGCAGCGTAGGCGTATCCGTTGTTTATTGAACCCACATATTTCGCCTCGAATCCGGGTGGTGGGAACTTTGCGGTGGTATAACTCGGTACGGCATAAGCTATTTTAGAAGTTATTAGGTGCATAGGGAGCCTACCCTAACCCGATTCCCCCCATATGTTTAGTATGTTTACGGTAATATATCTCGAAACGTCAACATAGGAGCCTTCTGAAATGTTGTATTCTAGTAGTTTATTCATATCTTGATCCAGTGAAATAAAAATCTTTTTCCCACCAAAGTTGGTTTGGGTCGTTTTTTGATGCAGCGTAGGCGTACCCGTTGTTTATTGAATCAACATACTCCGCCTCGAATCCGGGTGGTGGGAACTTTGCGGGGGTATAACTCGGTACGGCATCATAGAAAGTTAATGATATTTGGCATGTGGATACCTTATGCATCTGTTCAGTTGCCAAAATAAAGATATTGATGCCGCCGAAGCTAGTTTAGAAGTTATTGGGTACATAGTGAGCCTACCCTAACCCGATTCACCCCATATGTTTAGTATGCTTACGGTAATATATCTCGAAACGCCAACATTGGAGCCTTCTGAAATGTTGTATTCTAGTAGTTTATTCATCTCTTGATAACGTGGAAAAAAAATCATTTTCCCACCAAAGTTGGTTTGGGTTGTTTTTTGATGCCGCGTAGGCGTACCCGTTGTTTATGAAACCATCATACTCCACCTCGAATCCGGGTGTCGGGAACTTTGCGGTGGTATAACTCGATACGGCATCATAGAAAGTTAATGATATTTGACATGTGCATACCTTATGCATCTGTTCAGTTGGCGAAATAGAGATATTGATGCCGCCAAAGCTGGTTTTGTAGTTATTGTGTACATAGTGACGTACCCCCTTTTTTACACGCTCGATCAGTTAGCCTAGTGTGCGATATTTTAGTATGTTTACGGTAATAATATATTTTGGGGCGTGGGATGAGGTCGGGGATCTATTGCATATATATTTTGCTTTTATTATGTTTTTATTTTCTAATAAATACAAAGGTAACAATTATTTTCGTGATAATTATATGTGTGCTAATTTGATCTCGAATCCGGGTGCTAGGTTATGGCTGCGAGAATATGTTTGCTAACTTTATCTCGAATCCGGGTGCTGGAATCCGGATGAGAGCTTCAGCTCGGTTCAAAATCGTCCTAATTCCTTTCCGCAAAAGCATAACAATCCACCCCCGCACGATATTTGCCGAGATCAAATTGGCAGACAATGGCTGGCAGACATTAAGACCTTTCACCAGCTTAGACAACCTGCTCTAAATGACGTCAGGCTAGTTCCTACGTCACTGCGCTATTCTGACTTCAAGTCAGAAAAGGAGTGACGTAGGATCGATTCTGACGTATAAGAGCAGGTTATCCAGTCTATCACCAGCCAATAAGGAACTAGCCTGGATAACCTGCTCTAAATGACGTTAGGCTGGTTCCTACGTAGACTGGATAACCTGCTCTAAATGACGTCAGGCTGGTTCCTACGTCACTGCGCTATTCTGACTTCAATATAGAGACAGGTAGCGGGCAGCCATTACCAGGAGGAATTCCTCCCGGCAGCGCGAATCTCTTTCTGCGCACATTACCAATGTAAACAAAAACACGATCAGACGCTGAAGCACAGGGACTCAATAAAGTTGAAAACGGTAGTTTATGTGTAGCTTGTTGATTAGAGCCGAAACTATGCAATAATCGAATTTAACGGTACAATAATTAATACTTTGGAATTTGAGAAATACGGGGCATGTTTTCCTCTTATAATGATGTGTTTTTAGGAACGTTATGTACCATAGCATTCTTCGGGTTTTTAAGATGCGGGGAATTCACTGTGCTAAACTAATTCGACCCTCTCACTCATGTATGCATAGACGATATTGCCATTCATGACGACCATGCAACGTTGCATCTCAAGGCATCCAAGACTGGTCCATTCAGAAAAGGGGTCGATATGATCCTATTTAAAAAACACAACACAATTTATATGGAAATAACAATCACTGGTTTATATAAGAGAATACTTGTCGAAACGTCGTGCTATATATATATAAACCAGTGATTGTTATTTCCATATAAATTGTGTTGTGTTTTTTAATGTGTTCAATCGCTAAATGCCACTCAAGGATTATCAACCTATTTGCTACAAATAACCAGGTATGTCCGGTCAAAACTTTAGAGAAATATATGCAATCAAGGCCCGTGAATTTGAAAAGTCATTCTAAAGCTCCCTTCTTCATCCTACAAGATGGTGAAGCGTTAACAAGAATTTTTTTTATCCAACAACTCAAATTAGTCATGGATTCCTTGGGTTTAAACCCAAATAATTTCAATGGTCATAGTTTTCGCATTGGTGCAGCAACTAGTTGCGCTACAAAAAATTGATGATCACATGATACAGACTTTAGGTCGTTGGACATCCCAATGTTATACAAAGTACATGTACATCCGAACGCCTAAATCTGCCATAAAAGTAGCTCAAACGGCCCTATTGAACTAAATGTATCAATATATATTTTATTTGGGGACCAGCTGTCTTAATTTATTCAACAACTGATTTGGCATTTTATTCGTTCATTACACTCACAAACCCCAAAATTAAAAGTTTGTAAATACATGTACAAAATAATCAGAATATTATTCCAGCAGGAGTATAACAAAATCGATTTCAGAGATATTTTGAGGACATAAGTTCTTTATTAATACACCTCTATAGGGTCAGCTAAATATTCTTTAGTAACCTCCGTAAAGGTTGACCCCCGCAGGGGTCTCTAAATTCATATACCCCCGGCCCGCAGGGGCATATACATAAGTTCAGAAGGCTATCACCGTGTGGATCCCCTGGTCTTAGCCATAACGTCCACAGCTGGTAGAGTTTTTATACGCCCACATTTTCATGTGGACGTATTATGTCGTCGCCCCTGTCCGTCCGTCCGGACGTCCGTCCGTCCACAATTGTTTGTGGACTCTCTACAGGTCACAATTCTTGTCCGATTTTGACGAAACTTGAAATATAGGTTTATCCCCCAAAGATCTCGGCTGCTTTCGATATTGGCATGTATCGGATCAAAACTTCATGGATTATGGCCCCTGATTGTACGAAAAATCACGTTTTTAGCTTGTGGACCCTATAGAGGTCACAATTTTGAACCGATTTTGATGAAACTTGACATGCATGTTTATAACCAAAAGATCTTGGTTCCTTTTGATATTTGCACCTACCGGAACGTAATTTCCTGAATTATGGCCCCTGATTGTCCGAAAAATCACCTCTTTTAGCTCGTGGTACCTCTGGAGGTCACAATTATTATCCGATTTGAAAAACCGTTCGATTATATCACCGTTACACCCTAAGGCAGGTTGAGTTCAAATTTCGGAAAAATCGGACCAAAATTACTATACAAAATGGCCGCCATTCGTACCCGAATACTGTTAAAAAATGGTATATAAAGGTTGTGGACCCTGTAGAGATCACAATTTTAATTCGATTTTGATGAAACTTGAAATGCATGGTTTAAACCCACAGATCTTGGTTCCTTTCTATATTTGCGCATCTTGGATCGTAACTTCCTGAATTATGGCCCCTAATTATACGCAAAATCGCCTTGGTTTAGCTTGTGGTCCCTCTGGAGGTTACAATATTTATCCGATTTAAAAATTCCTTTGATTATATCACCGTTACACCCTAAGAAAGGTTGAGTTCGAATTTCGTAAAATTGGACCAAAATTGCCATACAAAATGGCCGCCATTCGTACGCGAATACTGTTATAAAATGGTATATCAAGGTTGTAGACCCTGTAGAGGTCATAATTTTAATTCGATTTTGATGAAACTTGAAATGCATGGTTAAAACCCAAAGATCTTGGTTCCTTTTGATATTTGCGCTTATCGGATCTTAACTTTCTGAATTATGGCCCCTGATTATATGCAAAATCGCCATCGTTTAGCTTGTTGTCCCTCTGGAGGTCACAATTATTATCCGATTTAAAAAAACGTTTGATTATATCATCCTTACACCCTAAAGAAGGTTGAGTTTGAATTTCGGAAAAATCGGACCAAAAGTGCCATACAAAATGGCCGCCGATCGTACATGAATACTGTTTAAAATGGTATATCAATGTTGTGGACCCTGTAGAGGTCACAATTTTAATTTGATTTTGATGAAACTTGAAATGCATGGATATAACCCAAAGATCTTGGTTCCTTTTGATATTTGCGCATATCGGATTGTAACTTCCTGAATAATGGCCCCTGATTATATGCAAAATCGCTTTTGTTTAGCTTGTGGTTCCTCTAGAGGTCACAATTATTATCCGATTTAAAAAATCGTTTGATTATATCACCGTTACACCCTAAGGAAGGGCGAGTTCGAATTTCGGAAAAATTGAACCAAAATTACCATACAAAATGGCCGCCGTTCGTATGCGAATACTGTTGAAAAATGGTATATCAAGCTCGTCGACCCTGTAGAGGTCCCAATTTTAATTCGATTTTGACGAAACTTGTAATGCATGAATATTACCCAAAGATCTTGGGTCCTTTTTATATATGCGATATCGTATCGTAACTTCCTGAATTAATGCCACTGATTATACGCAAAATCGCCTTTGTTTAGCTTGTGGTCTCTCTGGAGGTCACAATTATTATCTAATTTAAAAAATCGTTTGATTATATCACCGTTACAAGCTAAGGAAGGTTGAGTTCAAATTTTGGGAAAATAGGGCCAAAATTACAATACAAAATGGCTGCTGTTTGTACGCGAATACTGTTAAAATATGATATTTCAAGGTTGTGGACCCTGTAGAGGTCACAATTTTAATTTCGATTTTGATGAAACTTAAATTGTGTGTTTATAACCTTCATATCTTGATACTTTTCGATATTTGCGCATATCAAATTGTAACTTAATGAATTATGGCCTTTGATTGTAGGAAAAATCACTTTCGGTTTTGCTTGTTCTCTATCCATCTCTCGAAAATGTGGGCGTATCCTGCCTGGCAGCCGCTGGTTCACTATACTTATTAGTTAGACACTTACAGAGGGGTAAAGTGATTTTGTAAGCAGGTGTTAAGATATGTATGTTAAACTGAGAAAGCCAGATCCCCAAATAAGGTGTTTGTATTAAAGTTTAATTGTTTGTGGTTTCATTATTAATATATGTCATGGTATAAGAGTTTTAATAATTCATGTATCAAATAAACACTTTGAAACATATTCTAATCGTTGTGCAGTTTGTCGGGTTATAAACACGCAAAAACAGTTAGAGCTACTGAAAACCTGCAAACGATGGTTTATGGATGGGACAATTTAATGAAATGATACAAATACATTTATTTATAAAAGCCGTAAATAGATAATTTAATGAAATCAAAGTAATTGCTTTATGTATGAAATGATTTGTGTATGAAATGATACAAATAGTATTACTAAATTTGCCATGAATTGTTATTAATGAATGAATAAAATATTAAAAATACGTCAAACATGTTTATTGATTTGAGGGATGAAACGACCCTATATTTTTGGAAGAAACAGCCCGAGATGAAATTGGGATGAAACAGCCCGGGGTAAACGGGTTTTGGGATGAAACGACCTGATCCCGAATTAAAGAGTGTTTATCCCTCTTTCGTGTGGCACCATGTAGATTCAGTCTTAAATCGTTCCCAGGAAAGCTGCCCGCCCCTTTTATGTCCACAACGTTTGCTATTTTATTTTCTTGAGCCACTTAATACATGACATGGAATTAAAGAGTGTTTATCCCTCTTTCATGTTGCAACATAGTTTGAAATACGTCCGAAAGTCCCCCACTCTCTCTTTCTTTGTTAACTGTGCTTTACCAAACGTCCGCAGATGTTTCATTTTCTTGAGCCACTCAATTATTGGCATTGAATGTAAGAGTGTTTATCCCTCTATCACCACGTTTCTTAACCTTTTTTCACCGCTCACCCCTAAATGAATTCGCATACCGGCCCATTCACCCCAGAGTTTTAAGGAGGTTACTGACCAGCAGTGCCTTAGTCGCGAAGCCCGTCGAAGAGGGGCGTAGGTCCACCCCAAAAGAAATTTTTTAGAAAACGGGATTTCCAGCAATTTTAGGCACTCTTCCAGGCGTTTTAGAGGAACTTGAAAATTACCCTTTTCTATAGAAACACCCGACATGAACCGCGGATCCTTGCACGGGCCTGCACCCCCTGAACACATTGAATATGGAATGAATAGGGGTCGAAATGTAGATTCAATAATCATCAAATTCATATTTTAATGAAAATACGTTGTTTCCATTTCAGTGCGAAATTTTCTCCTGTTGATTGTCACAAACAATTTTTTTATTCTCGGGGCAGTGCTTGAGAGTGCTAATCTCATGTCATTTTGGACAGTCAGGCTGCATGGATCGAGCACGATCATCAATTCAAATTGAGAAAAAGTTGACAACTGAAATCTTGAAATGCAACTTCACCTCTCATATAACTCCACAACCTTTATATGTCCATTTTTGAAGTTACTGGGAGTGTGGTTCATTCACCCCCTGAATGCGAGCCATTCCCCCCTTGTGGGTGAATTCACCCCAGGTTGAGGAACGTAGCTCTATCACGTGGCACCATAGATTATTCTTCAAAGTCCTCAGCATTATCTGAAATCTGTCCCAGGAAAGAACATGAAAGAGGGGCAAACACTCTTTAATTCCATGCCATATTGAGTGGCTCAAGAAAATAAAATAGCAGCGGCAGCGGGGATAAAAACGGTTTGATTTCGTGCCAATTATTGTATATCTTCAGTAGTTTAAATAGATTAGTAGTGCTGACATTTGTTATTCATTCGGTACGCTCTTTTCAACGAATGCCAGTCAAATCGTCCACAAGCAAAGTCGTCCACACGAAAATTCTGGTTAAGTCGTCCACACCCTTTGGTGGAGTCGTCCACACCCATTGGAGAAGTCGTCCACGCTCGTTGGTGGAGTCGTCCACACGACTTAGTATACATTCTGGATACAGTAATACGTTGGTGGAGTCGTCCACACGACTTAGTCAAATTTCTGAATATAGTAATACGTTGGTGGAGTCGACCACAGGACATAGTTTTACTTCAGGACACATAATGTATTTTTAATTAGTATAGTTTTTCTGCGTGGTCACCCTTTCTCTCGCAAATAAACAACAAAGTAAATCATTTTATTCAATAAATAACAAATTCATAAACAAATTTAACATGACATTATGTAATCATAAAATTCCCATTTTAAATTATTTTTTTATATCATGAATAGTGTCCAACTTCTTCCTATGTGCTTTTTATGCAGGTTGGTTTCACTAACAGCATTGCCACGAATGTCATGGTTCCGAGATTTGGAGATAAGCTCCGCCCCCTTAGATACTGTTTCTATGTCCCACAAGTTTGATCAGATAATTTTTTAATGCCAGTTTTAAAAGTTCAGAGAAAATCCTGATGGAACAAACAATTATTCGTGCAATTCTGTTATCCGTATCCACGTGAATTCCACCAAATAAGTTGAGGTGCTGAATTCCGATTCTAAAATATCTGTAATACCGTAAATTGATTATCAAAATACAACTTCACACCTGCAAACGATGTACCTCGTGCGGCGGACATGTAACGTCCCCTGAAATTCCATTCTCACATCCCGTCCATATTTACGCTAAAAATTGTATCGTATGAAGTATTTTCCCCACCTAATTACTTGATTGGGACACCTACATATAATCGGGCTCTCTGATTGGTCAATCTCTTTACGGTGATGGACAGGTTGGAGCCATGATATTAACAGATCAAAGAATAAAATTGCACGCAGCTACATTTTCGAAGCGTGTGTTATACCTGAGACTCTGGCGCCTCAAATACTAGGCCAGTGTTCAAGAAAAGCATGCAGTGTCCATGTTTCATTGATTTATGATTTATTTTATAACACAGTTAAGACCACAATGTGTTACGATTCGCATTTTGGTATTCTAAATTGATTCTTATACGGAATTCTTAACTTTGGAGCTTTTTAGTTCCATTTCGTGTACGGAAATTAAATCAACGATTAGTTTTTAAATTAATTACGGCGCCGAAATAATATCAATCTAATTTGTCTCATCTAAAGGGGCTCCGGTGAAATATCAATCTAATTTGTCTTATCTAAAGGGGCTCCGGCGCAATTTAGTTAATTACTGGGTACATAAAGTATGTATTCACTAATCACTTGTCGCTATATTATTTTAAAGATGCATTCCCGGGTACAAACTTTGTGATTTGATTATATATTTTGACTAAACACATATTTAAAGTAACCAATCTATCAAAAATTTGCTTCCATTCCCTTTCAAAACACTGTTTTTGCCGGGGATACCTATAGCTTTTGTTAAACGCAATGTCTGCCAACTTAACTTGATTGTGGGAGGGTTCATATTCAAAATGTATCTATCATTACTTACTTTACATTTACCATATTATTGAGGCCTTAATAAATTCTTAATTATTTCTGTCAACTTCTTTTTACACCTTTTAATTGCAGAGTATGTTGTTCCCAAAACCGCCTAACCATTTGAGCAAGAAATAACAACTGCTCCCTGACCTAAGCTAGCAGACAATAAGACAGCAAATCCTGTCGGGTTGACAGTGATTCCCTGACAATATTGCCCAGTCCTTGCACCATGGGCGATTTTCGCGTAATCTAATATTTTTCTAGTAAGATTGGGTGTCTATACTTTTCATAAATACCAAATTTGCCATACTTTTATTGGAAATAACCAGTCGATAAATACTTTGCTGGGAACCCATCTTTAATTATAGTTTGAAATAATATCAATCTAATTTGTCTTATCTAAAAGGGGCCCAGGCGCTATTTATAGTTGATTATTTAATTATTGGGCGTTGAGTCCGTGATGTATTTTGGCGAGTGATTTAGATGGCAATATGTACTTGTAAAATTAACGATGTCGACGTATACAACATACAGAGTAAATTGTGTACGGGTCTTATTCTCCAATAGTTGTGGACGACATCACCAATTAGTTGTGTACGACTCTATTCAAGTATTAATTGTGATAGGCGTAGGAGTAATTATTTTCGGGCAATGAAAAATTCGACGACCTTTTTTTCTATTAACGTTTTGAGAAAAAATATAACTAACTTATTTCTATGAGATCCACACTGCCCGAAAAGTATTTTCTCGTCTTTTTCTAGTCCACTGCACGCCCGAAAAAAATGCCCGAACTATTTTCGGGCAATGAAAAATTCGACGACCTTTTTTTCTATTAACGTTTTGAGAAAAAATATAACTAACTTATTTCTATGAGATCCACACTGCCCGAAAAGTATTTTCTCGTCTTTTTCTAGTCCACTGCACGCCCGAAAAAAATGCCCGAAGCTCTTATATGATAGGTATGCCCCACAAAAACGGTATTGCCCAAAAAACAGTCATCGGGCAGGAAAACGACCTTCAAATAATACAAAATTTTCTTGGGGGGGGGGGGGGTCATTCGCCTTTAAAAAAAACGGCGCCGCTGTCTATAAACCCGAAATTTTTCGGGCATTTCTAATTTAGCTTCCCTTACTGTCATCGAGCCCTAATAAAACACTAATTTTACTTTTCTTGTAATTGAATATCACGAACTTGTAGTGAGTTGACTATGGATTAAAACATTTTGTCTGGGGCCACTCTACTTTGTGCGACATTTTTCGGGCATCGATTATTATTTGTGAATGCAGATGCAACAGTCTGATTGGATGGTTGGAAGTCAGAGTGGGATTTCGGTTGCAAAACCATTGGATGCTTTTGGAGTTGCTTAAACGGGCTAGAATAGCAGAAAACGTATTTGTGGTGATTAAATTTTTCTCCGGGAGGGTGAGGCCTCAATACCCCGCGACGATTGATTGGTTGTTTGGAATTCGGGTCAGCAAGGTAGGTTATATTGGACCAAATTGAAGTTGGTGTATTCCTGTATTCCCAGGCTGGAATAGCAGAAAAAGGCGTTTGCGACAGTTAAATTTTCAAAAATTTTTCCCAACGCTCCCGTCTTCGTGGACTGTAAACGATTGATTGGAATTCGAGTCAGCCACCTTAATAAGGTTATATTCGACCACTTTGGGGTTGCTTTGTTCACCGGCTGAAATAGCAGGAAAACGCGTTTGCGGCAGTTACATTTTCAAATTTTTTATCCGAAATGTCCTGTCTTCGAGGACTGTAAACGACTGATTGGGGTTTGGGTCAGCCACCTTTATTTAGGCTATATTAAACCACTTTGAAGTTGCTTTGTTCGCCGGCTGAAATAGCAGAAAAACGCGTTTGTGGCAGTTTAATTTTCAAAATTTTCTGCTAACGGTTCCGTTTTCGAGGACTGCATACGAGTTATTGGAATTCGAGTCACCCACCTTAATTAGGCTATATTAGACCACTTTGAAGTTGCTTTGTTCGCCGACTGAAATAGCAGGAAAACGTGTTTGCAGTCGTAAAATATTCCAAAATTTTCTTTGGGTGTGTGTGTGTGTTAGGGGGGGGGGGGGGTACAAGGTCGCTGCTGTCTGTAAACCCGAAAATTTTTCGGGCATTTCGGGTTCTGCCCCCCTAACTGTCATCGAGCTCCTACGCCTATGATTGTGAACGATTAACTTTATTTTAAAAAAAACATAGGTGGCGTGGTTCGATCTGAAATCAAATAACATCGGCGATTCGACTACACGTATATAATATACAGAGTAAATTGTGTATGAGTCTTATTCTCCAATAGTCCCAGTTAACATGGATCGTTAGATTTACGTTACTTTTACGTCATTATGGTGAGATTTAGGTTAGCGTCCAATAATGGTAAAATTGTACGGTTAAATTTACGTTACTTTTACGTCAGAATGGTTATGGTTACTTTTACGTCAGAATATAACCAATAATAATTAAATATGTATTATTGGTGATAATTCTAACGTTAATCTAACGTAAATTTTACGTCAGGTTTATAACCGTTAGTTTATTGTTAGTTTTCTAACGTAAATCTAACGTTAGTTTTCTAACGTAAATCTAACGTTAGTTTTCTAACGTAAATCTAACGTTAGTTTTCTAACGTAAATCTAACGTTAGTTTCCTAACGTAAATATAACGTTAGTTTTCTAACGAAAATATAACGTTAGTTTTCTAACGTAAATATAACATTAGTAAATATAACGTAAAACAAGATGATCCATGGTGATAATTCTAACGTTAATCTAACGTAAATTTTATGTCTGGTTTCTAACCGTTAATTTGCTTAAGCAATAAGTTTACCAAGTAGTCGGGTAAAGATAAGCCAAATGGAGTGGATACCTAGAACAAATTGCAACAGAATGTTTCTCGATGGAATTAGGTAGAGGGGTACCTAAAGGTCTCCCAAACAAAAATCGCCCAAAATAAAAAGATAGGTTTTCGAGATATTAGCATAAATCCAATATGGCCGCCGCTGGCACCTCAAAACTCCAATATCTCGGGAATGGTTGAGTTTGGAGGGTGTAAATATCTTACGGGTAGATAGGAAAGTGGTACAGATAGCACAGAAAAACATAGCTAAAAGACGTTACTGTGACGTCATACCGTCATCCGGCCAATAATTAGCATAAATCCAACATGGCCGCCATTGACACCTTAAAACGTCAATATCTTGGGAATGGCTGAGTTTGGAGGGTGTAAATGTATTACGGGTAGATAGGAAAGTGGTACAGATGACACAGAAAAACATAGCTAAAAGACGTTACTGTGACGTCATACCGTCATGCGGCCAAAAATTAGCATAAATCCAATATGGCCGCCATTGACACCTTAAAATTCAGACGCTAAACCTGGAGTTCGGATATTTGATCCCTGCATTGTCCGAGAAAGTTCATGTTGATTTTACGGCGTGGTTTCTCTTGTCAGTGATGCAGACGGAGGGCCTGACAAGGACAGCTGCCTAGTCGTTCGGATGGGATGAAAAACCGATGTCCTGTGTACACATTGGCGTGCACGTAAAAGATCCCTTGGCAGTTGGAATTTAGTTGCTGCCCAGGCAAAAATTTCCCTTATACCACACTGTATGGTGTATGCCCGTCTTCAATTAGCCCGGGTTAGGTGCAGAAGAGAGGGGCACAGACACACAAAGAAGAAATGGGTTTGTAGACATCAAATTGGGTGTGGCAGCAGGAAAGAATTTGTGTGTCCTTTGTAATGAAGCGACTCAATGAACAAGCCTAAACATAACCCACAGGAGAATACTATTGTTGTAGGCTGGAATAATCAGACGCCAATTCAATTTAGACGTTTCGCATACATGTATTTCGCCGAACATAACTGATTAGAAGTTACTGTAAAAAACGTAAATGATTGAATGTAATTCAGTTTATATACATTCATGTTATATTTTTACATGCCTTGCTACCCATTTGTATGCATTTCCAAGTGCCCAAGAATAGAGATTTAGCTCCTTTAAGAATCGTGGTCTGTAGGTGACACACAAAGAGAAAAATGAATAAATGAATGACATATTCTTATTTCGAATTCCAACTCTCAAGGGTTCTTTTACGTGTACATGCAATGTGAGCACAAGATATTGGTTTTTTGTCCTATTCGAATAACTAGACACTGGTTTTGCCAGATCCTACGACACTAACAAGGGGAACTTTCTCGACCAACGCCGAGATTGAACCCCTCATTTGCTAGCCATTTTGTTACTGAGTCACCTGAGTCACCGAAACAAAATGGCTAGCAAATGAGGGGTTCAATCTCGGTGTTGGTCGAGAAAGTTCCCCTTGTTAGTGGTGTAGGATCTGGCAAAACCAGCTCCTTCAGAAAATGAAGTTAAATCCGAAACCGTACATAGTCGTTCGGATTGTGTACCTATTGGCGTGCATGTAAAACATTCCTTTTGCCTGTAAGTACAGTCACTGTCCAGACAATATTCCTGTCAAATGAACATCTTCATTAGCTAAGTCGGAACAGAATGGTAGGACATTAAACCCCATTTCATTTTGTACATCACATGGAGCACAAATTCACCTGTCCAACCTCATGGGTTTTCTCTAATGCTGTGGCTATTCCAAACAATGAGGCGTAAGAATTATTGATGGACAAGTCCAAAATTTGGTAACTTTATAGTCTCGGTCACCCAGAACCTCCTAGTCTTCAACATACAGAGGGTCATTCGGCAAACCTCGACAGATTCCGGTGCCCTATATCTAGACTCGGCTGTATAATGAAGTCCGCCATTTTGGAACTATTTTAAAGGACCCGGATAAACAAGGTTGCCCCCAGGAGATGGGTGCCAGTCAAGTCGTCCACAAGCGAAGTCGTCCACAACCGTTGGTGGAGTCGTCCACAAGGCATTGGTGATGTCGTCAACAACTATTAGTGATGTCGTCCACAACTAAATATGTTTATGAATTTGTTAATGAATTTGTTATTTATGGAATAAAACGATTTATTTGCCGGGAGAAAGGGTGACCACGCAGAAAAAACTATACTAATTAAAAATACATCGTGTGGACGACTCCAAAAAACGTATTACAATTACAATATCCAGAAATTATCTACTTTGTTGTTTATTTACCGATAGAAAGGGTGACCACGCAGAAAAACTATACTATTTACAAATACATTATGTGTCCAGAAATTATACTAAGTCGTGTGGACGACTCCACCAACGGGTGTGGACAGCTTAACCAGATTTTGGGGCTTTTTTGTAAAAGCGGAACGTTTTCCTGTTAGAGTAAATCGGTAGTCGATAAGCCGCATCGCAAATGTATGGTCGTAGGTACATATCAATGACTATCATACATCCGAGTCTAGATGAAGGTTACGGAGAATACCGGAATCTGTCGAGGTTTGCTGAATGACAGAGGGTCTGGGACCGTTCTCAATATTTGACGTAAAGCCCATTGCTCATGCGTAACCGGGAGTTTGGTTATTAATGTGTCTTATTATCCAGTCTCTTTAGCTAAGTCATGGTGTAAACATCTTTTTTAAGAGGAGTTAACTCCCTTAGACGTTGTTTATGATAAGCAAATTTTTGTCAAATGTTGACAACGGATCCAGACTAATATTCGTAGAATATTTTTCTGGATAATAGAGACTAGTAACTTGAGTATGCGCTACTGGAACATTTACCATGTCGTAAAAATAGCCAATCAATAATTCTTACGTCTCGATGTAAGAATAGCCACGTCGTTTCTCTAACTCCTCTGATTTCCTCCAACTACTAAAGAACCCTAGCACAAGTGAATTATTGAAAAAATATTGAATCATATGTAAATTCAAGTTTCGGTCGAGCGGAGGTTAAACCCCATTATTATATAATTTCAATTCCCTCCAAATTGATGAAAAAAATATGGATTATTGCATGAAAAAAAAAATCCCCCCCAAATTATATTACGGTACTTTGATAATGTAATAATTATTTTTTTTTGCACTGCACAAAAAATCTTACATCCCAAATATTTTTGAGTAGCGTCTGAAACGTTGGCAGTCCGAGTCTGAAAAGTCGCCAGACTGGGTCCGAAATGACGCGGGACCGAAATGACATGTAATCCATACATCTATGCCAATTATGAATTATATTTTATTATTAAATTGTTCAATTTGCTAATTTCTACCATTTCAAACAATAATCATCATACATTGTTTTTGTATTTGTAATTTGTATCGCGGTCAAAAATATAAGATGGGTTGATTAAAAGCTTGCTTTAAATCTTTACATATATATATGAAAATATAATTTGTTCTTAAAATGAAACTTATCGGAATACAACATTAGTTTAATTTAAAGATTTAGATATCTTGCAATTTGTATCTGATTTTAAAATTGTTAAACTTGTCTTTCTTTGTATTAAATATATATAACTTATTATAAGTTGTAAAAACAAAGCTTATCAAATTTATCGGAGATAGGGTCTCGTATAATAATATGGGTGCAGTGGAATTTGCAATCAAATTCAATCCAAAGCACATTTTTACTATATTTTTTTGCATGTCAAGAAAGAACCGAATCGAGTTTGAGCCAGTTATTTCTCGATTTATCAGTCGAGATATCGTCCCCGATTATGTCTACAAAAGAAATCTGAAAATTATTTATTTTCTATTTGATTATCCTTATAATATTGAGTAGTTATACGACCCTAAAATAAAATCAATTAAGAGTTAGTACCGTATATAAAATAGGTCATGATTCGACTGTTGTATTATTATTTCGAATTTAAAAGCTCGGCACTTATAAATATATAAGTTGTAAAACCATGCCATATTACTATTAGAATAAAGCTTATGAAAATATTGACGGTAGGGCAAACGTCTCGATCAAAGACCTCTCTATAAAAATCAAAATTCCCCGATCTCATAATCCTTTTAACAATATCGCGTAGTTATGTAGCCCCATATATAAAATTTACACCAGTCAATTAGTCGCGTGGGGCAAGGTCAAGGTCGGGACTTTTATTTACACTGTAGATCGGTAAATATTATATTATTTATATCGATATAACATTTTTTTTATTTTTTAAAGTTATGTTTAGTGTTGTTATTTATCTACATCGCTTTAATTATTTATTAAATATATTTTTTGTGTGATGATTTAACCGGTTCTGTCTGGTATTAACCGGAACCTACGGAATTACGGGAATTAAAAATGGCGGCTTAGTTCATAATTATTAATAATATATCCCGTAGACAAAGCGATGTTATGTTTTATGAGTTAAATAAAGTTATTTCATACACGATTTGAAGTTCAGCAACATCGGTCGAAAGCAAACAGACAGATCTACTGTTGACAAAAACTAATCGAAAAAAAAAATCCTCGCGGCGGGCCATGGAAAATTTTGTTACGTAAAATTCGTATTTTAAATTGGCCTAACCAGTATTTTTGTTTGCACATTATGCAGTATACATTGTCCGTAAACCGTACGATTTATGCACAATTAAGACTGATTTATTCGAAAGTAATACTGGTTCAAAAATTCTGTAAAAAATCGCGATTTTAAAGTCACTAATTTTAAAATGGCAAAATTATCAAACAAATATTTAATAGTCAGAGCAGGTATAAGTTCTATCACACATGTAGGCCCTACTGCTTAATTATAGGCTATGCTAATTTTAATATAGCAAGTATTTTCTAAACATTTGTAGGGGCATTTCATTTTTTTTTGGGGGGGGGGGGGTTCAACTTTCTACTTATATTTTTGCCAATTAATGATGCATAATATTGAGTTGCATGACATTTCGGTACCCCGTCATTTCGGACTGGACATAGACAACGTTTCGGACTCAGTTCAGTAGGACAACTTTTCGGATTCAGTTTGGCAACGATACAGACTATGATGAATAATTAAAAGAAAGTGTATGAGATATATATAGTAACAGCTGTTTGTTTTATGTGAAACGGATAGTTGTCTTTGGATTTATTAAAGTGATCGGCGATTGTTGAGACTGTGATTAACATTGCCTGTCAGTGCCTGTTATCCTTTGTTTTATTTGACAATAAAATATGGTTGAAAACTTGTGTATAATTAGTAATACATAATTGTTTTCTTTTATCGAAAAGTATAACGAGCTTGATTGACCGATCAATGCTAATGTTTTTTCGTGAAACGGAATATTAATTGCAACAAGCACACGGTCCGTGTTTCGTCATTTGGCCGTTTCATTCTTAGTTCATTTGTACCTCACTTCGTACATCAAATTGATTCGTACCTTTTCCTATGTTGTTAAAGGGCCCTGCATGGAGGCGAGGTGGATGGACGAATGGTTATCACATGCACGCTGTATCATAAAGCCTGTCATTGAGTCAACTGGATTACCTATCTGACAAATAAAGCAATAGCTTGATAAATTCATGAATTTGCTTGTCCCATATGACAGTGAGGAGACATTGTACATGTAGTACGCATTAAAAATCAAGAGCCAAGGTGTCTGAGTAAGATGTTGGCTCGCTAATATGGAGATCCCGTGTTCGATCCCTGCGGTGGCCAAAAATGTTCGGATGGGACAAAAAATGAGATCTATACTATTGTTCAAATTGGCATGCATGTTGGAAATCAGTATAAGTGTAGACAGTAGCACAACGGTCTGGGCAAAATTTCTGTCATAGCACACTTTATGATATTTGTCTGTCTTCATTAGCCCAGTCGGGGCAGAACAGTATGATGTTGAACCCAATTTCATAAAGATCCGCAGTAGGTTGGCTATAAAGGGCCATAATCTAAATCTACCCTTGATGGAATTTCTTTGCTGGGTAAAGTATAGTCATTCGGGGGGGGGGGGGGGGGGACGTTAAACCCAAATTCATTTGTTTTTTTGGAGTATAAAGTTACTTTTCACTTTTTTTTTTACAGATCCTATATTTGAGCACCATTGGTGGCAGTAATGTCAAAGAAGTTATAAAAAAGTTTTATAAAGGCTTTGTATATGGAAGCCAGACAACACTACTACTTGTCACAAACAAACTTCGGATCAAAACCATTCCATTAAATTCAGTGACAGACCTCATGATCAAAAGCACATGTATCAGAAATAGACTTCTTAAAAATGTATTGATATAAATATATATGTATCTATGGTAGCACAAAAATTCATCAGTAGCATGGCTAAAATAGTTTATGTGTGATCTTATGACAGTCAATTATGCTTATTTAAACAGTTTTGTTTCAATGAGATATCCTGATATTGCTCTCTACTGCAACCAGTTAACAATAACTTTTTGGGTCCCTTACAAATACCTGTACTTCAAATTTTTGTGATGGATCAACCATAGCAAAGTTCTGTGTTAAAATTAGATTGGTTATGTAATATTGGTGTAGCTTTCTTGAATAGCTGTTTCCTAAAATGTCACCAAGTTAATGTTGTGAATAAACTGTTACAAATGTCTGCTTTGTATTCTATTCTATTACATTATATATTTATCTTTTAAAATAAAGTATAGATACATGTACTTGTAGTATATTTTGTTGTAATTATGTAAATTGTGCTGTTTTGTGACATTTGGTTGCAATAACATTTAAAATTCTGAATGGTTATTGGTAAATAGAGAAATGAGGTTTTAACTTCCATTCGACTCACGCTAGGTTATTTTGTTACTAACATGTGAATTAAATTATCGAAACCACAATGCGTTAACCGCTCGAGGGATCACATGGGTAAGACGCTTGCCAGTCTGGAGGTCGAGTGTTCGATCCCTGCATTCAGGGGCCGCGGAGCCGGGGGGGCTTAAGCAATAATTTTTAATAGTGAAAATAAAATGTCGCCAAAAGCGAAAAAAGGTTATGGGGGGGGGGGGGGTATGGTCAGTAGCCCCCCAGAAATCGGGCCCGCTCCGCGGCCCCTGCCTGCATTGGCTGTGAAAGTTTATCCGTATTTTCCGGCATGGCTTCCCCTTGTCAGTGATGCAGGGCCTGACAGCTGTCTAGTCGGTCAGATGGAATGAAAAAAACGGAGGTCTTGTGTACACATTGGCGTGCACGTAAAAGGTCCCTTGGCAGTTGGAATTCGATATAAGAGTAGGACGTGTGGCCGCTGCCCGGGAAATATCCCTCAAAGCACAGTGCATGGCGTAAAAGATCCCTTAGCAGTTGGAATTTGTAGGCCGTAGCGACGCTGCCAGAGCAAAATTTCCTGCATAGCACACTGTATATGCCCGTCTTCATTAGCCCAGGATGTTAAACCCTATTTCATTTCGATCACAGTTCTTGTATATATATATATATATATATATATGTTGTCTAATCTATTTTCATAATGTAAAAAAAAATAAATATTACTTTTTAATAGTGCTATATAGACTTTTTTTTGTAACCATTTTTTCAATAACCACCATTTTATGTATATGTATGCGTACTGTTTTATTTTAAAATATATTTTTTATATCTATTTTCTAAATAAAATTTAGATCGTTTATTAACTAGTGTTTGTTGTAATTGAGTTTGAAAAAGGAATACCCACATTTTTAGCATGTGTGAGTTACATCATAAGGATGGCATTGAGAGTCAACTGGCATGGTTTCAATTCCCTGGTTCTACCTGACAAGGAGTAGGGTCGTCTGTTTTTTTTCAAGGTCCTTCTGAATTAAAATTGATCCATGTGTTAAGTGCCAAAGTTTGTTGAGTGGGAAGGGATTTGAAAACACTATTGAGTGTATATCTTTTAGTTATTGGATTACTGTATAACATTTAAATGGTTATATTTCCATCAAAATAGTTATGTTATTGGGTTTTCGTACCATCTGAATGACTGAGTCACTTAAATTGGTTCCGATGAACGTCAAAAGATAAAGTTATATTTACGTCAGATTCACGTTAATATGGTCGGTCAGTTTACTATCATTTTGCTCATCTCTTTAACGTTAAGTTTACGTCAGGAATTGACGTTAATCTAACGTAAACTTTACGTTAGATTTACGTCAGAAAATGACATAAATGTAACGTAAAAATGATGTAAACTTTACGTTAGTTTAACGTCATTTCCTGACGTAAACTTATCGTTAAAATAACGAGCAAAATGATGGTAAACTGACTGACCATTTTTACGTAAACTTTACGTCACTTCGTTAACTGGGGTTGTGGACGACATCGCCAATGCCTTGTGGACGACTTTGCTTGTGGACGATGACGGCTAATCATTGTGTTTTTTTAAACCGCAGCTTTCGAAGATCAGGGTCTAGGCCATAAAACGTCCGCTCGGAGTATCGTCTGCTGACTTCAGCCCAATCGTTTATATTTCCGGGAAAATACCGTATTTTAATGACATGCAGAAAAAGTAACGTGATCAAATTACCCCACCATTGATGTTAAACCCCATTTCCCTCTATCAATTTCTAAAGATAGGTTGCCAGGCAAAGAAAAATACGCCCAAGCAGCTAAATCGTCCGGACAGTCAACAAGAGTTGTCGCATATTTTACTATTTCGGTAATGAAACATTATAATACACTATAATCTGATGTAATTATCAGAAAATCATTCGAATTTGTTTGGCTTTCATAAAATTCTCCCCCATGTTAAAGTTATCAAAATTCATTGAAACTCAATATACTTGTTCGTCTCATGACCTTCAACCCGTTCTGGAGGCTTAAGTTAATATCCAATTGACTTTAAATTTATACACCGTGTTTAAGGTCATGAGACGAAGAAGTCTATTGATTTTCAGCACATTCCAATAATTACTGCGAGGCTTATGGTCCTTGATCACTTCAAAATATCTTGTGGTCGCTCTCGAGGCCAAAGTTAATATCCTACCCAGACAGCCACTCAGCTTTGGCCCAAGTATGGCCCACATCTGGCAGCCTTTGGCTAGATGTGGCCCATATCTAGCCAGATGTTGCCAGATGTGGGCCATATCTGGCTAACACTTGGCAACTATTGGCTCACTACTTATGAATTAAACTTATTTTTGTAACTGATATCTAAGAATATCTTGTCAGTTTGTTTAACAGTTTCAAATTTTTTGTTTTATATTCAAAACATTTGAAAAAGTAATATTATGCCAGAAGTTTGCCATATCTGGGCCAGAGATGGCCCACATCCAACTGGCCAAATGCCTCAAAATATCAACACAACACATTTCAGCTCAGAATATGACATCTAGTTTCAAGTAGAATTTCCCCTTGTTCTATATTAGTTTTATTACAAATAAATATTAAAAATAATATTTTTTGATGAATGTAGCCTGCTGTATATATAATATAAATGAAATCCTCTCACACCCTCCCCCAAAAGCCAGTAAATGTAAATCTTCAAAGCAAAAATAATAAATTATTCTTTAAAGAAATCAATGAAATAAAGACAAAGTTTATTAGAACACAGTCTGAGTGCTGGGTATCATGCCACAAAGTAGCTAGATTTTAATTACTATAGCAGATTCTGTACTCAGATTATACAATTTGTTGAAGCTAGCAGGTCAACCATGTTAATCTTTCAACACAGCACAATGAACAGCCCATTTACTATCTTGAAATCTGTTTCATTGGCTGAATTTAAAATTGTTAAATTCAGTGTACAACAAATTAATAGAATTTAGTACTAACAAGAAACTGAAGACATTGCAGTGGTAAAAACTGTGCATTATTTTCACAGAACTTAGTTAAAGATAGAAAGATAAGTACATTTTATTACTTCCTCTACAATAATATTAAATTAGATAAGATTTATGTGATTTAATTATTTAAATAACTGCATTTAACTATTCTTTTGCCTTGGCAAATAAGAATTATTTGACTTAATACTTTGGTACTTGCATTGAAAGACCCCTTTGGTCATGCTTGAAATAAAGAAGGAAAAACATGTTTTTTTATGTACATTTTTTGCATTTATTGCAGGTGTGATAAATAACTTCACCACAAGGATGCAATGGTAAATAATTTCAAAATGTTGTAAACAAAATGGCTGAATGGGGGGAGAACAAAGACAAGGGGAAGAGGAGATAGCTGCACAAGGAAGAAGGGGAGAATGATATTGACATGGATAATTTGTATGCCTTATAACGAACAGTGAAATCTTGTCAAAACGTTGTGTGTATATAATATAGTGACTGTTATCCATAGAACTGTGCTGTGTTATATGGATGAATAAATTTTATTATTTAAGATTTTGCTTTTGTTGTTAATGCATGTTGTTTGTGCTGCATGCAAGATATCCTGAATTTCTACTATCATTTTGGGACTGACATATGGTTTAACCCTATTTCAATATAGGTCCCAGAGATAACTGACGAAGTTGGACAGGCTACCCTACTCCTTGTCACATGCAAGCAGGGTTTCGCAACCAAGCCACTGGACTGGTGGACCGACCTTCTAATTTCACAAGTACGTGTTAATCTATGTAGACCATGGCCATGCCCCTCGGTTTACGAAGAAGGAATAGGACAGGGAATAACGGGTTGCCGTCTTTGGCCCACATCTGGCATTGCATGAATTTCATCTGTGGGCCACATTTGGGCCAGTAAATGCCCAAACAAGGGCCAATTGTGCCATCTCTGGCCCACATGTGGCATGCCATATCTTTGCCAAAGCCTGCCAGATCTGGGCCATGCAAGGCGAGCGTGTGCATTAGCGAATCTGGGCCAGATCTGGCCCACGTGTGGCATGCCATATCTGGCCCAATCATTTTGCCAGATGTTACCTGATCTGGGCCAGATCTGGGCCAAATATGGTGTGCTGTCTGGGTATTGACATTAACTTTAGAGAGTTTTTTAAGGTCACGAGACAATTTTAAAGAAGCCTATCGATTTTCAGTTATGGCCCTTGGTCACTTCAAAATATCTTGTGGATGCTCTTGAGGCTAACTAAAGTTATCATTCGATTGACTTTAGATTGATACAGAGTTTATAAAGTCTTGAGAAGAACAAGTAAATATTCATTTTCAATATAGAACAGCCAAATCCATGATGTTTCGTAAACTAAATGTTAGTATAAACACAAACAAATTCTAATGATTTTCTGATAATTACTTAATGAGTTGTCAGATTTTAGTGTATTATATAGGTTTCTTTTCTGAATAAAAGTCAAAAATAATACGATAACTCTTCTTGACTACCCTGCCTGGAACTAGCTGCTGTGGGCGTATGTTTAGTTGCCTGGCAACCTATCTTTCTAATTTTTAAATTTAAGAACTCGCTACTTTTGATCAGTTCGAGACTGTTGTTGCTGGAGCACAGATTTCTAACTACTGTGTAATGGTAATTTGTTGACATTGTGATACCATTGTGTTTATTTTGAATGTTATTGCAGCCTAAAATAAACTCTTCTTCATTGTGTTGTAACCTTTGTTTTGTTTCTTTGTTGATGTAATTACGATAAATTTGTGAACTCAGAATGTTATTTTTATTTCACAATTAAGGTAAGCGTTGGCCATTCTTATTATTATGGTTCCAAAATAGATCATTAAAAATCAATGTATTGAAAATTTCATTTAAATTTAAATTACTTTATTCTAAGCGATGTTTGAATTTTTGACAAGATCTCGCAAATATTGTTTATTACTGGAGCGTTGGTAATCAAGACAGACTTTCTTTTCGATTTTTATATTCAATCATTAAATGGTGATCGCATAATTGAATTAAATTTACATCTGTGCCATCTGATGACCTAATAGAGAGTTGAAGCCAAATTTAAACCCTTAGCGGTGAAATTTAATGCATTTTTAATATTGTATTTGGTTAGTGATGTAATATACAATATATCCATATTTCCGACATGATTTTCCCTGATCACAGCTATCCAGTCATTTGGATGGTACAAAAACTGGATCCAGTGTACTCATTGGTGTACATGTGAAAGATCCCTTGGCAGTTGGAATTTGACATAAGAGTAGGCCGCAGTGCTGCTGTCCGGACAAAATTTCTCATAGCACACTCCACGCCGGTCTTCATTAGCTTATTTAGGAGCAAAACAGTAGGATTATAAACCCAAGGAAAGATTATACTTTATTAGGACTTTATGTTTGTATCACTGTGTAATTTCTAAAATGGTACTTTATGAATAAAGGATTAACTGAAATTTATGTCGTTTTTCAGTAACCTCTCTATGCTCGAGCCTTCAAAACAGGTTTGGGGGATCCCGTGGCTAGGATGCGGGCTGATAAAGTTTATCCAGATTTTCCAACATGGTTTCCAATTGTCAAAAATGCAGGTCAGCCGTCGAGTCGTTTAGATGGTGACGAAAAAATGATGTCCTTTGTACACATTGTCATGCACGTTAAAGATCCATTGGCAGTTGAAATTCGATATGAGAGTAGGACGTAGCACCGCTGCCTGGGCAGAATATTCCTCATAGCACACACTGTATGGCCGTCTTCATTAGCTTATGTTAGGAGTAGGACATTAAACCCCATTTCATTTTCAAAACAGCTTTGATTATCTTGTACATCGCACAAATGGTATTGCTAAACCAGTTGATTCCTTGTCAGATTTTAACATACCAAGAGGCAAGAAGTTTCAGAAGAGTCACACCCTCAATTATGCTGCAATACATACTCCAGCATCCACCATCGCCACTTTGGAATGGCTGGAAAGTAGTAAATAGCAAATGTTTGTCAATACACTGTATGTCTTAGTGTTTAAAACTATGTCCCAGTCATTTTCTCCCAAAATTACAATACCTTTCAATTTGAGTGCTCAAGTCAGATAGATGACTCAAAATACTGAGACTCGTTGCACAGGTTTTCTAAGATTTGAGAGTCATACTGCGGAAAAGATTATATACGGTATTGCATTATAATGTAGTATGATAGCTAAAATATATGCAGGATAAAGATTCATGGATGTCTGGAACAATTTATGTTTGTCATTACATATGTTGGTCTGTAGTGGCAAAAATGTTTAATTTTTGTATGCTGTTGGCTTTCAAATTAGTTCTATCAGCTTGGAAACAACATATCACATGTGTATGTTGCTATTGGTATTGACAGAATATTTTTGAGCCCATTTTGGATTTTGGCAGCCATATTGGATCAACCGTTTGTGAAATGAAAAGGAAACCGTCCAAAATAAGTCTGGTTACCATCAAAACCTATAAAATAAAATATTACATAGGTCATTTTGCCAATAATGTTAGTCATGGTCAATTTCAGACCATTTATGGCTGCCATCTCAGATTTTTGGCTCTCCTGGAACTAGCCCGTAGATTTCAGAGGTAGCAAACTACAAATATCTTCAGTAGGATCCCTTGTATCAGAAACCATCTTGCGAAATGGTCATGGATCATGACATTTAATGCCCACTGATCTGTACACTTGGCTAATGCAGACAGATTAATATAAACTTCTTTTTAATAAATGTTTCGGAGACAAACATAATGCTTTAATACATAGACATTGAGTCTGTTAAAATATAACACAGTCATATTTTCATATACATTTTTTACTTATTTTACATGTAACTGAACAGTATAATCAATAAATCCTTTTGATTCATAATCATGTTTTAGTGAAAAGCTCGATATCTATGCTTTTTAAACATTATAAATGACTTGACATACACAAGTTGGTACTTGTAAACTTTGTACATGAAAGACAGAATTGAAAGACTTGTATAACTAATAATATAGCCAAAAGATAATAATCAATAGTACATATAAAATCATCTCTTTGTATTCACATACACATGTCCAGTTATCAAATTAAAATATTACCATTATGCAATTCAACTAATTCAGAGGTAATGTTCATCGGTCAAGTAGGATAAAACAGTCACATCAAAACAAATAAAATAATTAAAAGCTGTTATATAATATATACATCTCAAAGGGATATGGTGATCACATGTCAAGTTGAAGAGCAGCGGTTGTTGAATTTATTGGAATGTACAGCACCAGTAATATACAACAATTACACAGGCACCTGAAAATAGAATTACACAATAAATAGAATCAAGCAGACAGTGAGGCCGACATTCCCAAATAAATAGAGGACACAATAATTAATCGTACATTTATTTTTTTTCAAAAATGTATTGAGAAATCAAACTCTAGATAAGTTTCATCTCTCTATATCAGATAGAATCAAAATTATCTTGTCCCAAAGCATCGACCAATATAATCGATTAGCTCTGCTTAGCTTTAGCCCCAAATGTTAATCATTGAACTAATGAATATCCACAAGGGCATTGACATACATAATGAACACCTACATCATGTTTGAACATTCTAGTTTAATTAGAAGGAGAGTTATTGTGTTCCAAAGTCTCTGCTTACCCTGAGCAGAAAATGCTCAATATTTATGCATTTAAACTATACACCAAGTTTCATCACTCTCACTTAATTAGAGCTGAAGTTGTCATGTCCAAAAGCATCAACAATCAAATTGCTCATCTTTGCTTACCCTAAGCGGAAATGCTCATCTTTGAACTCCATCAAGCCAAGATCTTTTGGGGATAAACCTATATTTCAAGTTTCGTCAAAATAGGATAATAATTGTGACCTGTGGAGAGTCCACAAACTATTGTGGAAGGAAGTCTGGACGGCCGGCCAGAGCCGATAGCATAGTAGGTCCACATGAAAATGTGGGCATAAAAAAATAGTGAGGATTTGAATATTTTTTACGATACATGACTTTTAATTGAGGTATGAATTTGTTTCCTTAAATAACGATAAGAGTTATGCACCTTTATTTTCGGTTAAATGTTGTTCAAGAAACTTTTTGAAATCCCATCACTGATCACAACTCTTGGCATTAGAGCCTTTACCAGGTGCAACAAAGTGAAACAGGGCCATAATTCTTGATGTAACAAATGAATCTTGTTGAAATTCAATAAGCTTCTTTGATTCACTAATTTGAATAATGCATATAAATTTTACAAAGATCAGATGATAGATTGACAATAACACATTTTTAAAAGGGCGGCTTTTTTGTTTATTATTGTGTCCTCAGTATATTGTAACTAACCGTTTCATGATGTAATATATCATCTGTATCTCTTGGATGGCTAGCAAAATACCTTACATCTTTATCAACATCTGTCTGTAAACTTTGTAATGTTTGTATTAAATCTTCATGATGTGGATTAGATTGGGAAGTAAAAAATTCTGAAATATCGTTAAAAACATTCAACAAACAGTTGCCATGCAAAATATGCCCATATTTTTCAAATTTGAAGAAAAAAAAGGCAATATTGAGGCCCACACCAAAATCCCCAAAATAAATAGATGACACATACTAATTAAAGATACTCTCCTATGCCCCATTTCAAATACAGCTTATAACAACACATCATACAGTCTGGTGGCTTTACTATCCTTACCTTTATCTTTTATTGTATATAAGGCAGTGTTGGGATTTTGCCCGTTTTTTTCCAAACGCACAATATTGTCCGACCGGGAATATGCCCAATCGGACATCAAGACATGATGAATAATATTCAAAATTCCAAAATTAATATAGTGTACTGAAAGTATTGTAAGCCACCGGCCTCCTAGCATTGATGGCGAGATGTTACGGAAAATACGGAGACCTATATTATCATACGCAGAGTGGGGAAGGGAGTATTCGTATTTTGGTCCATTCCTACGACAGCAATTCTTTCAGTCGCAATTTGAATAGTCAATCGCCTACACTCCTGATTTAGGTTCTCCATGCATCCTCCTTTATCACTGTTTTGCTACCCGAGCCCTGCATCACTTCACCGTTGCTGCCCCACCCCCCCGTGAACAGGTAATTGTGCGCTAGGAATAAGAACGGTAGTTTGGGGGCCTTAAAGCGTATAAAGGGGAATAACTCCATTGGGTATATCGCAGACCACTAACCGATAGTAATAACTAAGTAAATGCTGATAAAGTTTATTAATATAGTTTAGGCAACTGTATACAATATAATATCATAATATATGTATTAGAATAAGTAATTACTAGTATGTACAATTCGTAGGGGAATAATCTTTAAAGCATAGCGTTTGATGTCCCACATGGTGGGAGATAGCATTGTCTAGGGCCAAATCATAATGAAAACACATTCCGCACACATGAACGTAATGGCGCCGAAATTCCTTAATCAAGCGGCGAATAGTAGAAGCCATTAAACGTCTCAAAAACATTATGAAATACTCAAAAACATTATGAAATACCGTTTAACAAATGCTCAACTAGTAAAAGAAAAAGTACTGACAACAATTATAATGGTGAGCCTGATGTGTCTAACACCACCAACGACTCTTTTCTAAAACTGAAATTTGCTAATAAAGGCATCGATGCTATCGGCTTAAGCCAAATATTACACAATAAGCATGTCACAACACACATCCCTCCTTATTTAAAAACCGTTAGTATTCCAAGGATTTCTTATACATATACTAAACCCATTGCACCCAAAATATTTAATTGCAGAAACGCATTATCTAACATCAATGCAAAGGAATTATATGATAACCCTCTACCCTGTTCTTGCTCTACGTCGTTCTTCATTTACCAACCAGCTGGACATGTAGTCACTGGTGATTTGAATATACCATGCACTTTCTATTTCTTCATGTGATTTGAGTCTATTTATGAGTTCTACGTTTCTGGTTGTGACGTCATCTAGCAAGTTAACACCTTGCTCTTTGAAGCAGGGCTTCCACTTCAAAATTTTCCCAAACGGTCATTTTTCTCACGTAGAAAGTGGTGCTTTTTTTTTAGCACATAGCATGAAGTTTTTGGCTTCTTATTATCTGAATGTCGATCAGCTTTAATTGGGTCAAGGACAGTCACACAAAAATTCAATCTCACATCAACATTTATAACCACCCACCTATCTCCATAATAAATAAAAGAGCATATGTAATCAATTATTATCATTTATTTATTTATACATTCATAAAATATAACAATGTACATTTATTCATCGATAGGACACTATTTTTGTAATTTATTTACAACACCACTCATATGTACTGGGCGTTTTTTTTTTACACGATTTCCATTTCTGTAAAGCACGTGCTGGTTGAACTTCGGCACGTTTGGGTCCCTCCGTAGAAATCCTCACTAGTTAGTCAAAGGTTTCCATGCTCAAAGAACATCGCAACTTGGGTTTTATCACATTTTAGTGTACGTGACAAATTCGACTGTTGACTATTTCTCCATACACGGGGGGAAAAAGTAGTTCCGATTGATTAGCTCATGTAAATAATTTAAAGTCATAAAAATGTACAATAATTAACATAATTCTTAAACTTATCAATATATTAACTCGTATTGGTATTTTGTGAGCTCAAATAATATCGAGCTAGTATTTTAACTCTATAACAAGTAAAAACATTAGCACGTATTTCAATATGGCAGACACCGTGAAAGCGCATTGTTTCAAGCAAAATGACGTCTATCAATTGTGATATAAAAGGAAAATATGGATTAAAAATACACCCGACAATACATCTTTTGTGTGGGAATATCATTTCTTAACCACGGGAAATATTTGTGAGTGACCATTTAGCAGAGAATTTACGGCTAACTTTGTTTTTTGAAGCGGAACTGTGATCCTTGTGGGATTTATTGACGGAAACATCATCATCCCGCTTTCATTTGTTATTTTGGGAGGTGAGAAATTTCAACATGTTGAAATGATATAGAGAGTGCTAACATTTCTGATATTCGCGACGTTGACATGATTAACTCTTGTAGGCCTAATCAAGAGAAGACATCATAAGAAAAAGGTTTTAATATGTTTGATGTTGATACAGTAAAAAAGGCCGCACGGCTGATGAAAGTCGGCAAATATGCTGTAACAACTCAATTTAAAGAATGATCACAGTATTACTAATTATAAAACAAAACACACCTAAATAATTTGATTAAATGTTGAGCGTTAATTTGTTTGATGTTGATCCCCCGTTGCGTTGATTGTGAGTGCAGCAATATACACAAGGATAATTGATTGGCAGTGGTTTCAATTCGTGGACTACTGAATACAGTTAATTTTATTACACCCTACAGTTTACACCACGACACGCACGGAGTTTCGCCGTGTCCAGGATTTTATGATTTAGCACAAAATATGCTATTTTTTCGGCATGCAAAATGACCTACGGGTCTGCTCGGGTGTAGGTCATTTTCCAGAGCCGTAGGTCCCGACCGGCATATACGGCCAAAATGGAAGCCTTGCTTTGAAGTATTTACGATTTCTCATTAATACTGTTTTTGCATATGTTGTTAGTACCTTCAATATAATTCGGCGAGGTTTATTTGGATGTTTGGATGGTATTCTATGAATGGCAATTATTTCCATAATTGGAATCTTAAGACCGGCACAGTCATAAGCAAGTTTAAGGAATTTTTCGCTCTTTTAGTCCATAGATTTTTATATTTTTTTTACGAGAATAATGTTCGTTTTTGTTTGCGATTATCAAAGCTGATTTCGTTGCAAAGGCATTTTCTCTTTCTACGATCTTACAATTATCTAGTTCCCCCTTTAAACATCCTATGTCTTGTCTAAGGCTCTCTATCTCGAGTTTGTCTCTCTCATACTCATATCCCTGTTTTTCTAGTTCTATGGACAGGATGTCTTGAACTTGATCCCGCACTCTGAATTTGATATCACGAAAAAATTTGTCCATATGATCTTGAATCATAGTCTCAAACATACTCACAGTTACTAGATCTTTGTATTTATTTCATCCAGCATTTCAACAGTTACCATTTTCTTCATGCTATCCTTTATGTCACCTAAGTTTTTATATATTGCTGTTATATCGGATTCATCACACGAACAACTTGAAACATGGGCCTAGGGCTGGACGATATTCTCGATATCCCGATATATCGCGATGTCAAATTTTTTCATCGTCGACGATCTTTGGTCACCAAAAACATCGCGGTATAGCAATATATCGTTTTTTGCAGATTATCGTAAATACCGCGATATTTATTGACGATATATTGCTAATTATGTGCGAAATATGATATGATTTAAATCAATAAGAAGACATCGTTGATTATCTTTGTTGAAATGCATTTTTTGTCAATAAAATAGTCCTACTAGGGGTTTCACGTCACGTGACTTTAGGTTGAAATCGGGCCAGCCAGCAGCTGAAATATAGCCCACTTCAATCTACGATTCTGAATTACTAATTGATGTAAATGCATTCCTAACAATTGTATTGCAATAGTTTAATATCAATCTCGATATCTGCAAAGATTCGGGCTAAAAAAGTATCGATATGATAGCGAAATTACCGTTTGTTTACAGGAGACGCTAGCGGGAAAATATCGCTCTGACGTCACACGGCCGGTAAATTTCCACTGACGGCATTGCTATGGCCCACTTCATTGGTGATTCCGATCGTTATTTTTCAGGGGATTTTCATATAGAACCAATCAAATGATAGATAACATTTTTGTGATTATTATTCTGAGTGAAACCTCGAGATCGGACAATTAGAGCCGTAGAAAATGGGATTTATCTGTTTTGATGACTGAAAATTGCTAAATTTCGACTAAATATATAAAATAATTCGTGAGGTTTCATCGAGATTATAAATATTTGACATATTATCATTCAAATTATTATGATTTTAATAAATCTTAGCTGATAATAACGATCGGATTTCAGTTTTAAAATTAGTACTAGCGATTCTGAAGGGGAAATACCGCTTACGACGTCACTCAAATATGACTGAAAAGCACTTAGTTTGGTGCTGTGCTACGCATTGACGGTAAAGACAACATAAAACAATGATTTATACACATTTTTTAATAAAACATTACACACGTAAAAATATCGCGATATTTCAATATATCGTGAATATTTTTTCAAATATCGCGATATTTAAAATTGTCAATATCGTCCAGCCCTACATGGGCCCTTTTTGATGGCAATTTTCTGTCATTTTTACCCGACATTATATCACACTAAATTCAACTTCAGACACTATAATGTCTCAAACCTTGTCAATACAATAAGTCAAGCCAAAGTTGAGCTACCTGTGTAGAACTTAACTCACAGTGTAATCACAACTCACTGATTAGCTTTACCTGCTCTCTGAATTCTAATGTGTTTGTATATTGTTCAAAATATTTCTCTCAATATCACAATTATTTCTTAATAGTTCATAAATCTAATTACACAAACCCCTGCTCCATATCCTTTTACAGCACCCAGTAAAATTTTAAACCTTTACAGTCATTTAATATTTCATAATTTTCACAAAACTATCAGAGCCCTCAACCTGTGACTTCACCTCTTAGCCATTGATGTTAATTCGATTTTTTCTTGGTGCTGGGCGGCAATAAATGGTGCCGGGCACAAGCGCCCGGCGTGGCTACATCCCTGCATGTGATTGGCCACAAGTAAAATGTCAGGAGAATCAAGGTGAAAAGAGGGAGACTTTATCGCTGGTTAAAATTAACACCCACCATGAATAAAAGACAAATTAATTTACATTGTTTATATATTTTTATAACAATGTATGAATGAATGAAATAGGGTTTAACGTCCTACGCTTAAGCACCTAACCTGGGCCAATTGAAGACGGGCAATAGCCAACAGTGTGCTATGAGGGAAATTTTTGCCCGGGCAGCGGCGCTACGGCCTACTCTTATATCGAATTCCAACTGCCAAGGGATCTTTTACGTGCACTCCAATTTGTACACGGGACCTCGGTTTTTCGTCCCATCCGCACGACTAGGCAGCTGTCCTTGTCAGGCCCTCCTTCTGCATCACTGACAAGGGGAAATCACGCCGGAAAATCGAGATGAACTTTCTCGGCCAATGCAGGGATCGAACACTCAACCTCCAGGCTAGCGAACCAGTTTTTATAACAAAACACATGAAAACACATAATAAAGCACTTGTCATACTCATGTCTCCATATTCGTTTTCAAATATTTACTGAAAGTAGGTGTCACAGCTCCATTGCTCACGTTGGAAGAAAGTCGTTTTTCCTGATTTGTAACCCTTTTTAAACTTAACATAATACACTGACTATTTAATTTTTGTAATAATTCTTAAATATTTTTGGGGCAGATATTTTTATGTATGTGTTCATTTTATCAATTTCCCGTGTTTTGACATTAGGCTGAAATTTTTTGTCACGTATATAATGAGGGTACCCCACTTCAAGTGCTCGGCGGGCACACTTATGAATATTATTTTTTCATGCATAAAAAGGGTATTTTTGTGGAGACTGTGACCCCCCCCCCGTAAAAATGGAGTAATTATATTGCTAATTATTTAATATGAGTTTACTTTGTGTGCTCCTACTTTCCTCGCTTGCTGATTTACGTCAGTCAAGGTTTCATTCGTTTTTCATCTTTTGAATATGATTAAAATTACTTTTTTTTAAAAAAATGTTGCCATGGTAACCAGCCGAATTTAGTATCTTATAGTTCTTATATATCAAACACAAATCTAAGCTAATCTGTCTGACCAAAGAAATATTATAACATACAAAACAAATTAAGATGTGCAAAATGACTGAAATTACTTTTTTTTTAGAAAAATGTTGCCATGGTAACCAGCCAAAATCAGTATTTTATAGTTCCTAGATATCAAACACAAATCTAAGCTAATCTGTCAAGACCCAAGAAATATTATCACATGAAAAACAAATTAAGATCTGCAAAATGATTAAAATACTTTTTTAGAAAAATGTTGCCATGGTAACCAGCCAAAATCAGTATTTTATAGTTATTAGATATCAAACACAAATCTAAGCAAATCTGTCCGACTCAAGAAATATCATCACATAAAAAACAACAAATTAAGATGTGCAATATCTTTTGTGGCAAAAACCATATTTAAAATGTGAAACCAGGCCTTTGTTGTGGCCATGGCCATAACACAGCCAATTCGAAGAAATATGGATTTAAGGTAAATTTCAGAAAAAAAAATAGGTAACTAAAGGAATATGTTGATAAAATTTTGTACAAATATTGATACACAACACACTATTATATTCACAAACTTTCATTTTGATTTATGCAATAGTTATAAATATGTGTTACTATGGGATTTTTTTTGGGTAGTTTTAAAATGCAAATTTTTCATTATTTTGTATTTGGATGCACCGCAGCTATGGAAACTTCCGATGGCCATAACTCAGCCAATTTTTGGGTGATTTGCATATATTATATATCAACAGAAGGCAGTTCCAGTTCCCTTTAAGATAAGCATTAAATCAGTTTTTAAAAATTGTGACATGCGACTGGTTTTGCCGTGGTGGGTCACATATATATATTCATGTCATTGTTCTTTGAATCTGCATTTACTGACGTAAACTTAACGTTAAAGATAAACAAAATGATGGTAAACTGACTGACCATTTTTACGTAAACTTTACGTAAAATTAACAGCATTTGCAGATGTAATTCTAGTGTAAAATGAGCAGTTAAACCTTTTATATAATCTATATTTGGCGGTTGTGAATGTGAAATTCAGTCAACCAATAACTAAATGTCTATTTGACGTTAAACCCTATTTCTCTCTACCTATTTCCTCCTAGACGTTTCGGTGATCAAACGGTGAACGCATGTGCATTGCATCATAGTTCTGTCATTGAATTAAGTAGAATGGTTTCGATTGCCACCTATACATGACAAGTACATGTAGTAGGGTAGCCTTACCAATTTCGTTTGTTTTTTTCAGGTCATCTGTTTTTCTCACACTATGTGCAAATAAAACAAAGCTAAACCACATGTTAGTCCCAAAATGCCCTAGTATGATTCGGTTGGAAGTTAATCCCCATTTCTCTCTACATTTATCAATAACTCAGAATTCTAAATGTAATTGCAACCAAATGCCAAAAACCGGCACAACTTACATAATAACTAAACAAAAAATATAATACAAGTATATACTTTATTCAAAAGATAAATATATACCGTTATGTAATAAAATACAAAAGCAGACATTTAATTGTTATATGATACCGTGAGAGGATATATGTTGGAAAAAGACTATTCATAAAAGGAAAAATAAAAAATATTTTCGGCCTACTGTTTATTTAATATTGCCTTGGCCTATGTACATGTAGTGATGAATTTTAAGCCACCTTTATATATATTTCTATTTTTAAAACCTGAGACAAATATATTTATTTTAAGGATGTATTTAATATTGCCTTGGCCTATACTATGTACATGTAGTGATGAATTTTGAGCCACCTTTATATACATTTCTATTTTTAAAACCTGAGACAAATATATTTATTTTAAGGATGTAAACCTCTACCAGTTAAACGGTCACGGAATGTTAGCCACAACGGATCACAGTAGCTAAGCCGCTGATTTGCTACTCTGGAGGACGGGTGTTCGATCTCTGCATTGGCCAAGAAAGTTTTTTCTGGTGTGGTTCTTCTAGTCATTCAAATGGGACGAAAAACCGTGGTCCCATGTACACATTGGAGTGTACGATAAGATCTATTGAAGTTGGAATTCAATATAAGTAGGCTGTAGTGCCACTGTCCAGGCAAAATTTCCCTCATAGCACACTGTATGGGTATGCCTGTCTTCATTAGCCAAGTTCAGAATAAAACAGTAGGATGTTAAACCCCATTTCATTAGCACTCGCTGCCAAACATGTATCTTAAAAGCTATAATACTATTAATTTAAACATGTATCAAAAAGTCTTCCTGTGGTCCAACAAATATTTTGATAGAAATTTGTTATTAAATGTGGATAAATTGGTTAACCAGTTGCGGTTTAACGAATAATCAACTGATACAATTAATTTATATCCTAATTTATATCTTTTTGTTTATATGGCCAAAATAGGGGGTTCTTATACGGATGGAAAATAGGGCCGGGTCCATAGGCTAGATTATGATTTAAATATTCCTACAATGGAAACTTAAAAGATAGTAAGCTGGCACTGCCAGGCAGAATACCCCCACTTTTTTGAGAGATGGATAGAGAACAAGCAATACCGAAAGTGATTTTCTTATAATCAAAGGCCATAATTCATTAAGTTACTATGCGCAAATATTTGCATACAAGCAGAGGCCATTTTGTATGGCAATTTTGGTCCGATTTTTACGAAATTCGAACTCAACCTTCCCTAGGGTGTAACGGTGATACAAACAAGCTAAAATGGGTGATTTTTCAGACAATTAGGGGCCATAATTCAGGAAATATCGATGGGCGCAAATATCGAAAGAAACCAAGATCTTTGGTTTATAAACATGCATGTCAAGTTTCATCAAAATCGGTTCAAAATTGTGACCTCTATAGGGTCCACAAGCTAAAAACGTGACTTTTTTGTAAAATCAGGGGCCATAATCCATGAAGTTTCGATCCAATACATGCCAATATCAAAAGCAGACGAGATTTTGGGGATAAACCTATATTTAAAGTTTCATCAAAATCGTACAAGAAGTCCACAACAATTGTGGACGGCCGGACAGACAGGGGCGATGAAATAATACGTCCACATGAAAATGTGGGCGTATAAAAATCATATTGTGATATCGCACGAAATAGGCCCATAATAATTATATTCGCCTTTGTGTAAACACCAATCGAGCCGATCATATCCACCTGTTTGAAATATATGTTCACGTGTTTTTGTCTAATTACATACTTTTAATTATTAGAATGTGCAGTGGTAAATATCGATATGAAATCTGTAGTCTCGAATTTCATGTCAGTTAGCAATCTTGCATCAAAAATAAGGATGTAACGGGTCAAAAAAATTTGAACCGGTTAACTGATGGGCAAAAAACCGACTGTGACCGGTTAACCGCCGAGATCAACCTGGCCAACGATAAGCTGGCCAACGATACGAATTCTGTAGCCAACGGCCCAACGATAAGCAGATTCAAGCTAGCCAACTATAAGAAATTAGCTGGACGACCGTGACTGCAATGAAATCACGTGATAGGTACAGCTAATCCGTGCCTTCGACAAATAAGATAAACTGAAAGTATAGTCTATTTTGAGTACTTAGGTTACTGTTGGACAGCGACCTCTTTCTTTCGCAAACGACGAGCATTTTTCTCTTCTAAAGTACGTAATCAAGAATGTGCCAGGAAATAACTGATAGATACAAAGAGCGATAGAAACATACTTTCCAGTGATGTATGACACAGTGACTGGAATTTCGTATTAAGATCCGTATTTAAACATTTTAAACACTCGAAACCGCCCCTCTCTCTCTCTCTCTCTCTCTCTCTCTCAACCGGAGGAAGTACAATATGGTATGCTACCACGTGGTCGTCACTCGTGCCGGTATCACATGCCGTTGTGTGACAGATCGGAAAATTGCTTAAATATTATAAGTGTTCGACCCGTTATAAATATAGGAATATTCTACGGCCCCTACCTCAACCTCAATATGCAGTGTTATAATCCATGTATTCCATTTATTCGCGCGCACAGCATTACTTTCATTTTCATACGCAATACCAGCAGTGAAACCTGTAGTGTCATGTAGTCAAGATTATCCAGCCCGAAGATACAACGCAGTAAGAAACGACTAAAAGATTATACCATGTGCCAGAGGGACGATTTGTTCACGGCATAATTTTAGTACTACGTTTTCGATCAGTGAATACGGCCGTATTATTACCGGGAAAGTTTTGTATCAACGTGTAATATGCACAAGAGTAGAGGGCGTGGGCTTATGCTAGTTTACTACTAGTCGATATACACTGACATTTTTTTATATATAGAACAAGTAACGGTCAGGGGAATATCGAACCAGTCAGCAAAATGATGGTAAACTGACTGACCATTTTTACGTAAAATTAACATCACCTTGTTTACTGGGGGACCTCTACTAGGACAGCCAAGGCTCGACACTGCTGTCAATACTTAAATTGGGACCTGTACAGGGTCCACATCCTTGAGATTCCCTTTTTTTAAAAACGGTATTTGCATACAATCCGCTGCCATTTTGGTCTTATTTTCCCGAAATTTGTAATGATGTAAGGGTGTAACGATGATATAATCAAACGATTTTTTAAATCCGATAATATTGTCACCTCCAGAGGAACCACAAGCTAAATAAGGTGACTTTTTTGGACAATCAGGGGCCATAATTTTAGGAAATTATGTTCTAATAGGCGTAAATATAGAAAGGAACCAAGATCTTTGGTTTATAAACATGCATGTCAAGTTTCATCAAAATCGGTTCACAATCGTGGACCATAATCCATGAAGTTTTGATCCGATAGATGCCAATATCGAAAGTAGCCGAGATCTTTTGAAGATAAAGCTATATTTCAAGTTTTGTCAAAATCGGGTTAGAATTGTGACCTGTACAGAGTACACAAACAATTGTAGACAGATGGACGTCCTGACGGACAGGGACGACTACATAATACGTCCATATGAAAATGTGGGCGTATAAAAACACGATTCTGCGTACAATCAGGCAGGGGCAATAATTCAGGAAGTTACGATCTGATATGCGCAAATATTGAAAGGAACCAAGACGTTTGGGTTATAACCATGCATTTCAAGTTTAATCAAAATCGAATTAAAATTGTGACCTTGATATACCATTTTTTAACAGTATTAGCATACAAAATGCTTCCATTTTGTATGGCAATTTTGGTCCGATTTCCCCGAAATTCAATTCAATCACACAATTTTTTAAATCGGATAATAATTGTGACCTCGAGAGGGACCACAAGCTAAACAAAGACGATTTTGCGTATAATCAGGGGCCATGATTCAGTTACAATCCGATATGCGCAAATATTGAAAGGAACTAAGTTCTTTGGGTTATAAACATGCATGTTAAGTTTCATCAAAATCGGTTCAAAATCGTTACCTCTATAGGGTCCACAACCTAAAACGTGATTTATTCGTACTTTCAGGGTCCACAACCCAGGAAGTTTTGATCCGATCAGACCAATAATGGAAGCAGCCGAGATCTTTTGGGGATAAAGCTATATTTTAAGTTTCATCAAAATAGGGTAAGAATTGTGACCTGTAGAGAGCCCACAAACAATTGTGGATGGATGGACGTTCGGACTAACAGGGGCAACATAATACTTCCACATGAAAATAAGGGTGTATAAGATTGTTATTAAACCAGTGTTGAAATCAGTTTGTGTCGGCATACCTTTTATCTTTTCATTGTTTACTGTGAAACAAAGTAATGCAGCTTAATGGTTGTGCTAATATTTCTTGATATATAAAGCTTGATACAGCTAAATATCAGTAATTATTATAACTGTAAACAATCGAGTTTGACCCAGTTACTTGATATCGAAGGTGTATTTGAGTCACGTATGATAGGATATGTTCCACTAGCCGCTGGAAAAGGGTGCGTATAAACTATGCACTTTTATTTTTTCCTGAAACACCTCTGCCAAAATCACCCTGCGCCTTATCTACGCATGCGCCTAATTCACCGGAAAATACGGTAATCCTATTGAAAAGAGTTACTTCTCTTCAGTCATGCGTTAAATGATGCCAACAGTGAGGCTGATGTCTCCCGCCGAAATCCCCAAATAAGTAGATGACACATTAATTAATGACACATTTATTTTTTCCACAAGTATTAACCCTCTCATAACCACGTGCACATAAGCCCTGTCTGGTCTTAGACTACCAGACAATTACAACATGGCTGTCATATTTTGATATGTCTCATAAAAACATGTGTAACTCGAAAACAATTGAATATTTACTATTACAAGTTTGTTTTATTTTAAAGAAAAATAACATACCAATCTTCATACGCAAATTTGGTTGTCTTTCAATAATAAATGGATAATTGAAGTGAAAGTTATATTACAACCCACAAAAAAAATTAAAAAGTCCCTCGGTAAATCCATTTCGGAAGAAATATCCATATCATATTCCACATTTCGTCATTTGAATTATATTTCTACGCGGTTGATTATTTTCAATGTCTGTCGATGTATAACCTTCAAATTCTTCACCAGAAGTTGTGAAATTATCACTAAAATCCTCAATAGATTCATCGGAAATATAGGCAGCCATTACTCGAAAATATGTGTCGAAGATAGCCGACTTTAAAATCAAAATATCTCGATAAACATCAATAGCAAACTTGTCAATGTGACACGCCATTTTATAGCTTATTTACACAGGAAGTTAGTTGAAGTCTCGTCTCGCCGATACGAGAGCGTGATTTCCGATAAAATGCTGAAATATGAATGTGGTATGTATCGGGCGGTTTGGGGGCATAGGGCAGCCAAAATGACGGACGGTTTCGGGCGGTCCGGTTATGAGAGGGTTAAGCAATCAAACTATACTTAGTTTCATTGCTCTATATCAGATAGAATTAAGATAATCTTTGTCCCAAAAAAGCATTTACCAAAGATTTTGATTACCTCGGCTTAGCTTTAGCTCGAAATGTTAATCATTGAACTCAGTCAAGACCAAGTTTGAACATTCTACATCATTCTTCACAGTTTTTGTGTTTCAAAGTCTCGACCAATAAAATTGCTTATCGCTCTGCTTACACTAAGCAGAACATGCTCATTATCGAACTTAGTCAAGGTATTGATGTAATGAAACTATACACCAAGTTTCACCACTCTCACTTTATTAGAACTAAAGTTATCGTGTCCCAAAGCCTCAACCAATGTAATTGCTTATCTCTGCTTACCCTAAATGCCCATCTTCGAACTCCATCAGAGCACTGACCTAATAAACACCTACACCAAGTTTGAACGTTCTGGCTCAAATAGAAGGAGAGTTATTCTGTTCCAGTCTCGGCAAATAAAACTGCTTAAAGCTCTGCTTACCCTGAGAAGACAATGCCCATTATTGAACTTAGTCAAGGTATCGATGTAATAAAACTATAAACCAAGTTCATCACTTAATTAGAACTAAAGTTATTGTGTCCCAAAGCGTCCACCAATCAAATTGCTAAACTCTATTTACCCTAAGCAGAAAAGCCCATCTTCAAACTCCATCAGGGCATTGACCTAATAAACACCTACACCAAGTTTGAACGTTCTAGCTCAATTAGAAGAAGAGTTATTGTGTTCCAAAGTGTCGGCCAATCAAATTGCTTAAAGCTCTGCTTACCCTGAGCAGAAAATGCTCATTATCAAACTTAGTCAAGGTATCGATGTAATAAAACTATATATCCTGGTTTCATCATTCTCACTTAATTAGAACTAAAGTTATCGTGTCCCAAAGCCTCAACTAATCAAACTGCTTATCTCTGCTTAACCTAAGCAGAAGATGTTAATCAAGGTATTGTCCTAATAAACACCTACACAAAGTTGGAACATTCTAGCTAAAGTAGGAAGAGAGTTATTGTGTCCAAAAAGGGTGACAGAAAATATTCATGTTCAAACTCCATCAAGTTATTGTCCTAATAAACGCCTACACAAAGTTGGAACATTCTAGCCCAATTAGGAAGAGAGTTATTGTGTCCCAAAAAGTGTGAAAGACTGAGTGACAGACAGACTGACAGATGGACTAACCCATTTTAATCGTCCCCTGCTTCCTTTGAAAGTTGGGGGACAACAATAAACCCTACTTATTATGAAACGGGAAGTGTTTATCTGGGGATGGTGGGAAGCTGGAGGCTGTGAATTAAATAACATTAACAAACCATGTAATAATATGTAATATGATATTTGGTTAGTTACAAATCATCACTCTTTCTACCAAAAACACTTTTTGAAAACATTACTTAGCTGACTGAAGGGGGATATGCAAAGGGGGGTGCATGCATCCCCAACTGGCTGAAACCCTGGCATGTATATTTTACAAACTCAGGTCACAAGAAACTGACAATTAATTAACCGCGGCCTTAGAAGGAAAGTTAATTGTGGCCAAAAAGGCATGATTGACACATAAAATTGGGGGAAATTAAATCATGATTAGTAACACTGACTTACCCAATGGCACAATACACTGTGACAAAACTTTAGCAAGCGTTAATCGAACATTTGGTATGGCATCATTTCCTAGTGCCAGCAAACTTGGTAACATATCACGGGCAAAAATTGGTGGAGGAATGGAATTTTCTTCCATTATGCAAAGGCATACTTGTGCAAAGCTGGAATAAAAAGATAATCATGGTTGGTACGATAAGCTTATACATTTTAACACAAAATAGGACATATGAAACGCAAACAATATTTAACAAGCCAACAATGAGCTTGATGTCCCCAGCCAAAATACAAAAATAAATAGATGACGCATATTAATCACACATTTTCATGTGGGCGTTTATTGTCGTCGCCCCTGTCCGTCCACATGTAACTTCATGGATAATGGCCGCCGAATGTACGAAAAATCTTGTTTTACGCCTGTGAACACTGTAGAGGTCACAATTTTAATTCGATTTGATGAAACTCGAAATGCATGTTTATAACACAAAGATCTTGGTTCCTTTCCTTTATGCAACAATCAGAACGTAACTTCCTGAGTTATGGGGGGGGGGGGGGGGGTCGGGATGGCCTAGTGGTCTAGAGTGCTGCGCTTCGAACTCTAGCTGGCCGGCTAACTCTGGCTTGCGGCTGTGGTTTCGAGGCCTGGTGTGAGCGTAAAAATAGTTTTGAAACAACTAGCCTGACATTCATTTCCACTAGTCCTTCGACGTTGTTTGTTTTCATATAATATGATCTTCAAAACCAGGAATGGTGGCAATAACAATGTTTTCTTTCACTAAAGACCACATATTACTCCATACAGCACTTGTCATTTGTAATATATATCAGAGAAAATTAATGTCTTTAAATTCCTGCTCAGGTTTAATATTATATGCCGTGCTTTGCACTCACTCACTGCAAAGCAAGAGACAGCCCCCAGTCTCGACTGACAAATTAATTGTTTTACAGAATTTTATATTCTGGTCACTATAAAAAAGATAGTAAGCTGGCACTGCCAGGCAGGATACGCCCACATTTTCGAGAGATGGTTAGAGAACAAGCAAAATCGAAAGTGATTTTTCCTACAATCAAAGGCTATAATTCATTAAATTACAATTTGATATGCGCAAATATCGAAAAGAATCAAGATCTTTAGGTTATAAACATGCATTTCAAGTTTCATCAAAATCGAATTAAAATTGTGACCTATACTGGGTCCACAACCTTGATATACCATTTTTTAACGTATTCGCGTACGAACAGCGGCCATTTTGTATGGTAATTTTGGTCCGATTTTTCTGAAATTTGAACTCAACCTTCCTTAGGGTGTAACGGTGATATAATCAAACGATTTTTTAAATCAGATAATAATTGTGACCTCCAGAGGGACCACAAGCTAAACAAAGACGATTTTGCGTATAATCAGGGGCCGTAATTCAGGAAGTTACGATCAGATATGCGCAAATATCAAAAGGAACCAAGATCCTTGGGTTATAACCGTGCATTTCAAGTTTCATCAAAATTGAATTAAAATTGTGATCTCTACAGGGTCCACAACCTTGATATACCATTTTTTAACAGTATTCGCGTACAAATGGCGGCCATTTTGTATGGTAATTTTGGTCCGATTTTTCCGAAATTTGAACTCAACCTTCCTTAGGGTGTAACGGTGATATTATCAAACGATTTTTTAAATCGGTTAATTATTGTAACCTCCAGAGGGACCACAAGCTAAACCAAGACGATTTTGCGTATAATCAGGGGCCATAATTCAGGAAGTTACGATCCGATATGCGCAAATATCGAAAGGAACCAAGATCTTTGGGTTATAACCATGCATTTCAAGTTTCATCAAAATCGAATTAAAATTGTGATCTCTACAGGGTCCACAACCTTGATATACCATTTTTTAACAGTATTCGGGTACGAATGGTGGCCATTTTGTATGGTAATTTTGGTCCGATTTTTCCGAAATTTGAACTCAACCTTCCTTAGGGTGTAACGGTGATATAATCGAACGGTTTTTCAAATCGGATAATAATTGTAACCTCCAGAGGTACCACGAGCTAAAATAGGTGAATTTTCGGACAATCAGGGGCCATAATTCAGGAATTTACGTTCCGATAGGTGCAAATATCGAAAGGAACCAAGATCTTTGGGTTATAAACATGCATATAAAGTTTCATCAAAATCGGTTCAAAATTGTGACCTCTATAGGGTCCACAAGCTAAAAACGTGATTTTTCGTACAATCAGGGGCCATAATCCATGAAGTTTTGATCCGATACATGCCAATATCGAAAGCAGCCGAGATATTTTGGGGATAAACCTATATTTTAAGTTTCGTCAAAATCGGACAAGAATTGTGACCTGTAGAGAGTCCACAAACAATTGTGGACGGACGGACGTCCGGACGGACAGGGGCGACGACATAATACGTCCACATGAAAATGTGGGCGTATAAAAACAGTCTGAAAAGGGAACAAAATCAGTTTGATGTGCTGATTGAATATTAAAATAAGACAGGATAGTCAAATTGTTTATATTATCACTCCAGCACACGCTGCGTGGCGATAGGGTCAAAGTTGATGACACATGGGTCCCTGGTACCATTCAGCATGGCGTGTGTAAAGAACATGACTTGTGTTCGGTAGTCAATTCTTTGTTAAATAATCAAAATGATTTTGTATTTAAAAAACCTATGGCATGCTTTCAAATATTTTTGTCAAAACTAATCTTATATAAAAAAGAAATCAACTCAATTTCAACTGGTGACTTCATATGTTTGACTCGTGAAAGCGTAAAGTTTACGTCAATTACGTTAGATTTACATCAGAAAATGACGTAAACTTTACCTTAGATTTACGTCAGAAAATGACATAAAAATGACGTAAACTTTACGTTAGATTAACGTCATTTCCTGACGTAAACTTAACGTTAAGAAGATGAGCAAAATGATGGTAAACTGACTGACCATTTTTACGTAAACTTTACGTAAAATTAACATCACTTCGTTAACTGGGAACTGTGATATTATCACCGTGATTTACGTCATTTCCTGACTTAAACTTATCGTTAAAAAGATGAGCAAAATGATTGAAACTGACCGACCATTTTAATGAAAATCTGACGTAAATATAATTTTATCTTTTGACGTTCATCGGAACAAATTTAAGTGGCTCAGTCATTCAGATGGTACGAAACCCCAATAACATAACCATTGTGATGGAAATATAACCATTTAAATGTTATACAGTAATCCAATAACTAAAAGATATACACTCAATAGTGTTTTCAAATCCCTTCCCACTCAACAAACTTCTGGGCCTTGTTTCACGAAAACTTAAACTAAAATCCTTAAAATCGATTTTAACTAAAATCAAAATGAGATTTTAAATTTTATGCGTTTCACGAAGATCGATTGTAACTTAAAATGCAATTTTAATAGGTTTTAGTTAAAATCGCTTGCACCCGCGCAGTGCAGATTTCCGATGCGGGTACTTACGGTGAAAGCAAATACGCTTCAAAACTGAAAACTGTTGACAGACTGAATTAACTGTTACATTATCAACAGGGAAAGTTTCATAGGTTGTAGAAATGTCTGCACATATTCAGAAAGTCGTAGAGAGATGAAATACATGAGTTTATTGCGTATTATTAGTTTCAAAATGTATTGGTGGGTTGACCTTGAACTTGGCATTTGATTTCCTCGCAGGCTTCAATGGAAATAATGTGTATCGATAAACTAAAGCGCTTGAATATCGAATTTTTGTAGTAATTTGGACAAGAGAAACTATTGAGAATTTTCACAAACATATTTTGATATGTGTCACTCAAACAACTAATCTAGGCTTCAATTTTGTTGTCGTAGTTTAAAAGTATTTATCAACTTTGAAATTAATACGCCAAATTTTAATAGGCAATGTTCCGTTGCTAGATTATAAATGTCATCCAAATGATTTTTTTCTAAGATAAAATAGTTTTGGTGCCTATTTTTTTTAATTTATGTTGTTTTATTAACATAACTTCATTAAGAAATAATAATAAATTTATGATATTAAAATTTAATTTCAAATAGGCCTATAATGTTTTTGAATAAACACTTTTGGGATTATTGATTTATCTTTTACTAATCATCATAACCCCCAAAACATGAGTAAATACTACATATGTCATGTCTAGTATTATAGGCCTTTAGGCCTTCTAATACCAAGAAATTGGACATATTAAACACAAAGATATTTTCTTTATAAATAAGAGTGCTCTTCTTTCCATGACATTGGATATTAGTTTTCTTTTAGTGTGTAGTTTACTGGCGTTTTGGGTGGGTTTTATTCTTGGAGTTCTAATATGGGGCGCCATCCAATGCTTAAATTGCCTTACAATAAAGGAAACGGATGGACAGTAGTTGTATATCCCATGCTATGAAAAGAAATTGAATTAAAATTGTTTTTGTGAATGATTGTATGTTAAAATATGTGCCAATTATATCTGTATGTCGCAATAGATCAAACAATGTAGCGCTAATCAATGTTTGTTAATGTCGTGATTGTAAGTTAGGAGAGGGTGACAGCTATCCTAAGTTAAAATTGATTTTAGTTAAAATTGTCTTTAAAATGGTTTTGTGAAACGCCACTATTTTAAGTTAGGATACAATTGTAACTTACAATATTATTTTAGTGGATTTTAGCTACAATGCTTAAAATCGTTTTGTGAAACGCTTCTATCCTAAGTTAGGATGAAATTTTAGTTTACAATGATTTTAAGGAGATTTAAGTTTTTGTAAAACAGGGCCCTGGCCCCTAACACATGGTTCAATTTTAATTCAGAGGACCTGGAAAAAACACATGATATTGGACAGACTACCCTACTCCTTGTCATGTAGAACCAGGGAATTGAAACCATACTAGTTGACTCAATGCCACCCTTATGATGTAACCCACACATGCTAAAAATTTGGGTATTCCTTTTTCAATCTCTTTGATAAAACTAGATTATTGTATCGTTTTTTGTTGAAAATTTCCGCGATAACGCCACGATAAATAACTCGGTGTGGCATTCACGATCGTGTGCCACGATAGACGCGCTACACGATAGAACTCAGTGTAATTTTATACGTAAAATTAGCGGTATTTATCTGTCATACCGTTGATGCCAAACAGATAATACTGACACGATGTTGGCAAACTGCCACCATATTTGAATAGTTTCGTCAATAATCCTATGTGAAAAGCCACCTTGTATATACTAATCGTGTTACGACAAAGGAAAAGAAATCAATTTGATTGAATATCTTGGTATCACAATACTTCGGTCATTATATGACAATTCAAAACAGACATGTACTCGGCAATGTTTAAAATTTCCGTCGGTCCGGTGGATATTTTGTTCATGGTTGATGGTTCTATCAAATTCTCCTTTGAAAATATTTATATTGTCCCTATTTATATCCGGAATATATTTTATCCAGATATTAAACAGTATTTTATTATCGGAAATGAAAATAAACTTGTCAACTGAAAAAATTAGCGCGGCAAGACATTATCGTTGTAGGAGTGAGGTCCGTACTTGCAAATATCAGCACACTCCCAGAGCTTGGCTGAATATTATTTAACCATTTTGATCAAGTGAAGTGTGGAATAGATAAGTTTGTGCTCCGATAGAATTAGGGGTGGGCAAATTGAGGTCGAATTTTGGTGACAAGTGTTTTCTAAGGCCATTTTGGCTGCTGAATCCGAATCCGATGAGATTTCTGTTCTGTGACGTCATTTTAGGTTGGTTCAGTGGTTTTCAAAATGGAGGCCAAAAAATCAAGATAACATTTGGAACTAGTTGTCCAATATGTTAAAATATATGTTTCCATGGCCGTGGATTCTAAAATTGCACTCCCATTTATGATTTGATAACATCATATAGAAAGCGTCTTGATAATCACGATATATACATTCCTTTCCCGCCTTTGGCATTGAGCCAGAGATTTACTCCAAGAGTTAGTGCAGGGGGACTGCACCACATTATAATTTACATAAAAGACAAATATAACGACAAGACATACTCAGAAACAAAAAATAAACAAATAAACAATTAAATAAAGAGTGAATGGATCTGGGCGCTAGCGGTAAGCGTCCACTGTTAGGCCTAGTGTTTACTGTTGTAAGCATAAGACAAGACCGGTAAATCAAGTACTTGACAACCAATGGCATGTTCAATGAGCGTATTTGTCTCCTAGAATTTGGATACAATCTATAGAAATAGAAATATTGACTAAAATATGTCTCGACAACGATTTTTTTTTTTTTTTTTACACCATTTGAAATTTTGGATAGACTAGTCATGGTAAAAATTAAAGCTGTTGTGAGCAAATTTGCAGGTGTGTTTTTATTTGCTCCCGCGAAAATAGGTGCAAGAGCATTTTGTGACTCCTGCATGTTTTACAGAAATGATGCCCTGCACGACCATCACGTGACTCATCTTTGCAAGCTTTTTCTTATAGGAATGTGGACATTATAAGTCGAAGGAAAATTTCCGCCCAGCTAGTAACAGCTACTGGACGTTTTACACCAAGTATTTTTCAACAATTAAAAAATTGATTAACTTGGACACGTACTTCAATCTTCTCAATTACTAAATTATCTGTTATTCATGCCTAAAGTATTTAATGTGCACACGAATGAAAATGAATACGAAAACATCGGAAATGTATTCAGGTCGTGTTACTACTTATAGTAACAACATTCTTCTCAAGATTGTCGGTTGTTTTAAAACAAAAAAAGGTCTGTTTCGTTTTATTTCGATGCTTTTTGATTACAATTTTTACTCTCAAAAAATAAAATTACAAGAATTGAAAAAGCGGGAGTTTTTGTCTCCCGATCGAGAGATCAGGGATGAAATTGGGAGACTCCCGCCAATTGCGGGAGATATCACATGTATGCCTGATCATGCTGATGGCGCAATATATACATACATTTATGATCACGGAGTCTATACAGACTTCAATGTAGGCTATAACTACGTAATATTTTAGGACTATGAATAGTAAAATTGATGAAACTATTATTTGATTTTAGACGGCCTTTTAAGCATGTACATATTATACATACATGTGTACGTAAAAAGTATGATGATGTATGCCTAATTATTTTGTAGATAGTTTTTGTTGAAATAGATAGACTACAGGCTTTTTTTTTTCAATTGTATCAAATTAAATAATCCCGATTTTTATACAATATTTCCATTGCGAAAATATAGGTCTCTAGGCTACCTTTCCTTTAAGTTACCGGTATGGGAATTGCTTTAAATTTTACTTTCCCAGACTTAAATTTATGTAGGTCAAACTACAACATATAGTTGTTCAACACATTCAAACGTTTGATAGAATCTGCTATAACTAATATAAGGACTAAATTAAATATACGTTTAGTGGTAAAAGAGCTTTGGTTCGCAGGGATGGCAACAGGAAAAATATTTTTCAGCTGAAATTAAATTTTTGGAGACTTGAAAGGGGGGTCTGGGGGGTGGATAGCCCCCCTGAAGGCGAAATTTTTTCACCAATTTACAACCAATTTGGAGTATGTAAGTGATTAGAAAAACAAAATACACAGGACTTTAAATGAGCTAAATTGTCGGAGCGATTCGGTAATTTCCTCATATTTTGTCCCGTTTTTCACCTTAACGGCGACTTTCCGCTCAAGCCAATTCCACCTAAATTTGTTCACACACACAATTAAATAATATCTAAACTTCTATAAATTTTGACAAATCTAAATTGGTTTGAAATGCCAAATAAAGGAGCCCAGTCTCTATAAATTATACTTTACATTTTATGTCTGGAGCCAGTCTTGCATCATTCTTTGTTTCTATCATCAATGAATACGAATAAAAATTGAAAGAGAGAGAAATGGGGTTTAAAGTCCATTTGACACAATTAAACGTGGGGTGGATCTTACATATTATGGTTCAATATTTTTTTAAATAATTCAGTTTAGTGTAGTGATTTTTAGCAGCGAAAGAAAATCATGCAGATGAACCGCAGTTGGAAGCACGACGTTTCGGACTCAATACAGACAACCTTTCGGACTCGATAACCTTTCAGACTCAGTACGACGGTTCGGACTTACTTAATCACTTGACGTTTCGGACTCTGATTTGACTTGTTATTTTTAAAAATCTTTTTTGGCTCATTATAAATTGATTTAACGGTAATTGTGTTCTACCTTTTTTTTACCACTTATTCCTCCGAGTCCAAAGCTTCACTTCCCCAAGCCTGAATCGTCGAGGCTATATATTTTTGAGTGCGAAATTGCTAAAAATCAACAGGCTTCTTAGTTTCACAACCTTAACTTGGCTATATGTCATACGGCAAACCTCGACAGATTCCGGTGCCCTACATCTAGACTCGGATTTATGATGAAGTCCGCCATTTTGGAACTATTTTAAAGGACCCGGATAAACAATGGCTGCCCCCATGGCCATGGAGATTATATCAACAAACTAAAAAATGGCTGCCCCCATAGAGATTATATCTAGAAAAGACGCCATTTTGGGACTATTTTGTGAAAGCGGCACGTTTTCATGTTAAAATAAATCGGTAGTTGACTAGTCGCATCGCAAATGTATGGTCGTAGGTACATATCAATTACTATCATACATCCGAGTCTAGATGTAGGTTAGGGAAATTAACGGAATCTGTCGAGGTTTGCCGAATGGGATACATATGTTGCTTCCTGGTGGTATATCTGTAGGATTAGGAACTTTATGAACTTTTCCTAAAATGTAGAAATGGGCTGGTTTATCAACAGGTCTGTCTAAGATAGCTTTCTGTTCATTTTCTTTATTCCAGATGACAATACAACATCCTTTGTCAGCTTTACCAATGATAATATTAGGGCCATGCTTTAAACTTGATAAGGCTTTCCTCTCTACACAAGTTAAATTATGTCACACTTTATTTTCTGTGTAGTTTTTTATTGTTTGATACTGGTTGGTACAGTGGAGCTCCAGAGCTTGATCTCTTCCACAAGGTGGTGATCATTCACTTGATATACAGTGATTTAGGCAACATTTGTTGTGATGGTTTTTCAAAAAAGAACTCAGACTTAGATGTCGTGAAGTTCTCTAATCCATTCACTTGATTTGATAATTGTTTAGTTCTTCAAATGTCTATTTTCTGTCTTGTCCGCAGGTTTATCTTGTATATTTTTTTTATTTTTTTGTGTTATTTGTTTTGTGTGTAGTGCAGTCCTCCTGCATTTACTATTAGAGTAGAGTTTTAGCCCTTCGTACTGCAGAATGTTCTCGTTGTCGGGCTTTGCTCCTGTTAGCTCACTACATTTTTTTATTTTTAGCGTTTTCCGAGTTTCTTTCCGGATTATCGCCCTTATTGTTAAAATTATTTGACGTTCTAACACCTGACGTCCATTGGCTGACTATCGCCATTGAAGAGACGACCACTTACAAAATCGGTCGCATTTTTTTTTTTTTTTTACGTTTTTTATGTAAATCAGTTTGGTGAAGCCTGTACCAAGGCAGGCCCGGGACTGTACCGCGCAGTGGATGCTTACGGCTGGCCCCCGGATCAATTCACTTGATTTGACAAGTGTTTAGTGTTTGCAATGTCTATTTTCTGTCTTGTCCGCAGGTTTATCTTGTAGATTTTTTTTTTTTTTTGTTTGTTTTGCGTGTAGTGTAGTCCTCCTGCATTTACTATTAGGAGGTACTGGACAGAATGATAATCCTCTATTTAAAAGTTTTAATTCCAAAGTTTCTAACTGTCTAGAGCTAACGTTGTAGATGAAATTTTTGAATTCAAGTTCTTTGTCTTTTATTTTCTTGAATCTGCGATTTTTCTTCTTTTTCCTCACTGGAACACAACTTTTTGATGTTGTCGTTGTAGTCATTGTGTAGTTGGCAATCTTCAAAGTGTTTAAAGTGGCAAGTTTTTCCTGATGTTTTTGTTGCATGGAATGTTTAAGTCTGTTGCAACTGTATTCAATTTTTTCTAGTTGTAATCTGAAATCTTCAGGGGGGAGTAGCTGTTGTAATCTGACTTTGGCTGAGACTAACTTATTCCTAATGTCAATAATTTGTGTTTTAGAGAAGTTGACGGATTCATTTCTGAGGCTTTTTGAGGTGTTCCATAAGATCAATTTCCATGAGTTGTTAACTGAGGAAACATCTTCACATGGGGGTTTCAGCTTGATTTGCAGGCAATTTGGAATGCATTTAGTTCCTTCATCGTCTGTAATGGTGATCTCTCAAGTTTAGAGCTTGAAGATGCAGTCCTGTTTAGGTAATATGTGAAACATTCAATCGATAGAAACAGGAAACACAAACCAAATACAGATGATTTCAATGTGGGCGTATATAAATAGCAAAAGAAATCTTACATTCTCTGCTGCAATGTTTCGTGAATTATTAGTCTTGTGTTCAACATGGTCCAGTTGTTAAAATGTTGAGTACAAAATGTCCACAAAACATAACACCAAAATTTAGGGACACCACGAATTGCAACATTGAAAAATTCAACCTCAAACCAATTTTCTATGTTTTAATAGAACATAAGTATAAAATAATTAACATATTACATGATCACTTATTTTTTTAAACAATTGGTGATCAGTAAATGGGTGTTTTTGCTGCTTTGAGCAATGATATGTATGACTTTTCAATTAAAGCCCATCATTTGTGGAATGACCCATATACGTGATCGAGATGAAGGATGCAAAGTGGAGAATATCAACAGTTATTAACTGATAATCCTGACTTATTCATATTGCAAATAAATTTCAGTCCACAAAAGATGTGACACCATCTTTTTGACTTTGGAGGCGGTGTGACCTAGTTATTTTTCCTTATTAATACTTCAAAAGTACTTACACCTGCCTACCAATCCATTTTCTGTTCATAGCAAACTTTTCAATAACATCGTTCATCAATGACAACGTTAAATTTTCTTCTCCATCATTATGCAATTTTTGTAGAATAAAACTCAACTGTAAGAAATATAGGTTGCCAGGCAATGAAACATATGCCAACAGCAGCTAACTTATGGTATTCAAAAACTGCATAATTTTTCTTTGAGAACATTTACAACATATGAAAACTGATTAGTGGTAACAAGCCAATAGTGAGGCTGAAGTTCCCTGTCTGTAATCCCAAAATATATAGATGACACATTTATTTTTTTCCAAAGTATCGACCAATCAAACTATACACTAAATCACAAAACTATCAGATAGAATCAAGGTTATCTTGTACCAACCCAGTTAACATGGATCGTTAGATTTACGTTACTTTTACGTCATTATGGTTAGATTTAGGTTAGCGTCCAATAATGGTAAAATTGTATGGTTAAATTTACGTTACTTTTACGTCAGAATTGTTATGGTTACTTTTACGTCAGAAAATGACGTAAATCTAACGTAAATTTTATGACGGTTATATAACCAATTTTTTTCGCTTCAATACTTCTGGATTAAATAACCATACCAGTGTGTGCACATTATAACAATTGATAAATAGAGGGAATTCAGTCATAATAATTAAATATGTATTATTGGTGATAATTCTAACGTTAATCTAACGTAAATTTTACGTCAGGTTTCTAACCGTTAGTTTATTGTTAGTATTCTAACGTAAATCTAACGTTAGTTTTCTAACGTAAATCTAACGTTAGTTTTCTAACGTAAATCTAACGTTAGTTTTCTAACGTAAATCTAACGTTAGTTTTCTAACGTAAATCTAACGTTAGTTTTCTAACGTAAATATAACGTTAGTTTTCTAACGTTAATATAACATTAGTAAATATAACGTAAAACAAGATGATCCATGGTGATAATTCTAACGTTAATCTAACGTAAATTTTATGTCTGGTTTCTAACCGTTAGTTTATGGTTAGTTTTCTAACGTAAATCTAACGTTAGTTTTCTAACGTAAATCTAACGTTAGTTTTCTAACGTAAATCTAACGTTAGTTTTCTAACGTAAATCTAACGTTAGTTTTCTAACGTAAATCTAACGTTAGTTTTTTAACGTAAATCTAACGTTAGTTTTCTAACGTAAATATAACATTAGTAAACATAACGTAAAACAAGATGATCCATTCAGATTTGCAGTCTGCAGATTAGAGACAAAAAATTGGACATGGCCCACTTCTTTGTGGGATTGGACATAGACCAATATAAATAGGTACAACCTTGGCGGACCATGTCGAAATGGAACAAAATCTTTTAATACAGACATGATTTTAACAAAAAAGTGGGTGTGGTACCGTCCAAGGGGGGCGAATCATGCATCAAAATCAATAGTTGCTTAAGCAATAAGTTTACCAAGTTCCGAGACAATCAATTCAGACGCTAAACCTGGTGTTCGGATGTTTGATCCCTGCATTGTCCGAGAAAGTTCATGTTGATTTTCCGGCGTGGTTTCTCTTGTCAGTGATACAGACGGAGGGCCTGACAAGGACAGCTGCCTAGTCGTTCGGATGGGATGAAAAACCGATGTCCTGTGAACACATTGGCGTGCACGTAAAAGATCCCTTGGCAGTTGGAATTTAGTTGCTGCCAAGGCAAAAATTACCCTTATACCACACTGTATGGTGTATGCCCGTCTTCAATTAGCCCAGGTTAGGTGCAGAAGAGAGGGGCAAATACACACAAAGAAGAAATGGGTTTGTAGACATCAAATTGGGTGTGGTTGCAGAAAAGATTTTGTGTGTCCTTTGTAATGAAGCGACTCAATGAACAAGCCTAAACATAACCCACAGGAGAATACTATTGTTGTAGGCTGGAATAATCAGACGCCTATTCAATTTGGACGTTTCACATACATGTATTTCGCCGAACATAACTGATTAGAATGAATGAATGAATGAAATGGGGTTTAACGTCCTACGCTTAAGCACCTAACCTGGGCCAATTTAAGACGGGCATACGCCATACAGTGTGCTATGAGGGAAATTTTTGCCAGGGCAGCGGCGCTACGGCCTACTCTTATATCGAATTCCAACTGCCAAGGGATCTTTTACGTGCACTCCAATTTGTACACGGGACCTCGGTTTTTCGTCCCATCCGAACGACTAGGTAGCTGTCCTTGTCAGGCCCTCCTTCTGCATCACTGACAAGGGGAAATCACGCCGGAAATTCAATATGAACTTTCTCGGCCAATGCAGGGATCGAACACTCAACCTCCAGGCTAGCGAACCAGCGCCTTATCCACTTAGCCACCGTGATCCCGTAACTGATTAGAAGTTACTGTAAAAACGTAAATGATTGAATGTAATTCTGTTTATATACATTCATGTTATATTTTTACATGCCTTGCTACCCATTTGTATGCATTTCCAAGTGCCCAAGAATAGAGATTTAGCTCCTTAAAGAATCGTGGTCTGTAGGTGACACACAAAGAGAAAAATGAATAAATGAATGACATATTCTCATTTCGAATTCCAACTCTCAAGGGTTCTTTTACGTGTATATGCAATGTGAGCACAAGATATTGGTTTTTTGTCCTATTCGAATGACTAGACACTGGTTTTGCCAGATCCTACGACACTAACAAGGGGAACTTTCTCGACCAACACCGAGATTGAACCCCTCATTTGCTTGCCATTTTGTTACTGAGTCACCGAAACAAAATAGCTAGCAAATGAGGGGTTCAATCTCGGTGTTGGTCGAGAAAGTTCCCCTTGTTAGTGGTGTAGGATCTGGCAAAACCAGCTCCTTCAGAAAATGAGGTTAAATCCGAAACCGTACATAGTCGTTCGGATTGTGTACCTATTGGCGTGCATGTAAAACATTCCTTTTGCCTGTAAGTACAGTCACTGTCCAGACAATATTCCTGTCAAATGAACATCTTCATTAGCTAAGTCGGAACAGAACGGTAGGACATTAAACCCCATTTCATTTTGTACATCACATGGAGCACAAATTCACCTGTCCAACCTCATGGGTTTTCTCTAATGCTGTGGCTATTCCAAACGATGAGGCGTAAGAATTATTGATGGACAAGTCCAAATTTGGTAACTTACGTATGCGCTACTTGAACATTTACCATGTCGTAAAAATAGTCTATCAATAATTCTTACGTCTCGTTGTAAGAATAGCCAAGTCGTTTCTCTAACTCCTCTGATTCCCTCCTACTACTTAAGAACCCTAGCACAAGTGAATTATTTAAAAAATATTGAATCATATGTAAATTCAAGTTTCGGTCGAGCGGAGGTTAAACCCCATTATTATATAATATCAATTCCCTCCAAATTGATGAAAAAAATATGGATTATTGCATGAAAAAAAAAATCCCCCCCAAAATTATGTAACAGTACTTTAATAATGTAATAATTATTTTTTTTTGCACTGCACAAAAAATCTTACATCCCAAATATTTTTGAGTAGCATCTGAAACGTTGGCAGTCTGAGTCTGAAAAGACGCCAGACTGGGTCCGAAATGACGCGGGACCGAAATGACATGTAATCCATACATCTATGCCAATTATGAATTATATTTTATTATTAAATTGTTCACCTTGCTAATTTCACCATTTCAAACAATAATCATCATACATTGTTTTGGTATTTGTAATTGTATCGCGGTCAAAAATATAAGATGAGTTGATTAAAAGCTTGCATTAAATCTTTACATATATATATGAAAATATAATTTGTTCTTAAAATGAAACTTATCGGAATACAACATTAGTTTAATTTAAAGATTTAGATATCTTCCAATTTGTATCTGATTTTAAAATTGTTAAACTTGTCTTTCTTTGTATTAAATATATATAACTTATTATAAGTTGTGAAAACAAAGCTTATCAAATTTATTGGAGATGGGTCTTGTATAATAATATGGGTGCAGTGGAATTTGCAATCAAATTCAATCCAAAACACATTTTTACTATATTTTTTTGCATGTCAAGTTAGAACCGAATCGAGTTTGAGACAGTTATTTCTCGATTTATCAGTCGAGAAGTTGTAAAACCATGCCATATTACTATTAGAATAAAGCTTATGAAAATATTGACGGTAGGGCAAACGTCTCGATCAAAGACCTCTCTCTAAAAATTAAAATTCCCCGATCTCATAATCCTTTTAACAATATCGCGTAGTAATGTAGCCCCATATTATATAAAATTTACAGCAGTCAATTATTCGTGTGGGGCAAGGTCAAGGTCGGGACTTTTATTTACACTGTAGATCGGTATATATTATATTATTTCTATCGATATTACATTTTTTTTATTTTTTAAAGTTATGTTTAGTGTTGTTATTTATCTACATCGCTTTAATTATTTATTAAATATATTTTGTGTGTGATGATTTAACCGGTTCTGTCTGGTATTAACCGGAACCTAAGGAATTATGGGAATTAAAAATGGCGGCTTCGTTCATAATTATGAAAAATATATCCTGTTTAGTTATGTTTTATAAGTTAAATAAAGTTATTTCATACACGATTTGAAGTTCAGCTTAGTAAAATTGAAGGTAAGTGCCCTTTTTTGTACGAACATCCGCCGAAAGCATACAGACAGATCTACTGTTGACAAAAACTATTCGAAAAAAAATCCTCGCAGCGGGCCATGGAAAATTTTGTTACGTAAAATTCGTATTTTAAATTGGCTTAACCAGTATTTTTGTTTGCACATTATGCAGTATACATTGTCCGTAAACCGTACGATTTATGAACAATTAAGACTGCTTTATTCGAAAGTAATACTGGTTCAAAAATTCTGTAAAAAAATCGCGAATTTAAAATGGCAAAATTATCAAACAAATATTTAATAGTCAGAGCAGGTATGTTGTAATGTATAAGTTCTATCACACATGTAGGCCCTACTGCTAAATTACAGGCTATGCTAATTATAGTATAGCAAGTATTTTCTAAACATTTGTAGGGGTATTTCATTTGGTATCAGACGTATTCAACACCAGGCAAATCAACACCAGTAAAATTGGCGTATTCAAGACCAGTATATTATAAGACAAAAGCAGGATTAAAGGACCTAAGTCCGTAACTCAAAATCCTCGAAAATCTTCGACATCGAAAACACAAACTATTGGTCAATTTAAATCGACATTGATGATGTAAACTTACGGGAAAAGATGAGCTCCTGATATAGTGATATCCGATATTTAAGATAAAATAATTTTTCTAACATAATGCGCTTCAGCCCTGGTTGTATTGAGAGACTCGAGGGACGAGGCTAGACACATTGCACTGTATCACACGGCATATGTAGACTGGAATAACCAGGCGCTAAAAACTTGCACTGGATTGAGACTGAATGGCTTATTTCGCCGAACATAACTGATCTAAAATTGGAGTAAAAACGGAAACCATTTAATGTAAATCAGTTTTTATACATTCATATTACAGTATTATATGCGTTGCGGCCCACTTTTGTCAGTTTCTAGATCCCAAATGTTAGTGATTTAGCTCCTTTAACAAGATGTTTATTATATACCTTAAATAGTCATAATACAAACAACAGTTGAAATATTTCATATTCGAAGACAATATTTACATAATATAAAACAAGTAATAAATAAAATGGAACCGGTCCCTTAGTGTTCAGTCGAGAGTTGATTCCGTTATGCCAACCCTCAACGTCTTTTTTTGGCGAACGGGGCACATAAACACGGACCAATTCTTCGCACTAAACATTAGGTTTGATATCCATTGGTTCTTGATGTACTCAAGGACATCGGATTTGATTTGAAGTTTAAAATACAAAATAACAATATATACATGTACTGGTCTTGAATACGCCGATTTTTCTGGTGTCGAATTAGCCTGGTGTTGAATACGCCAGGATTATTTCATTTGGGGGGGGGGGGGGGGTTGTTTAACTTTCTACTTATATTTTTGCCACTTAATGATGCATAATATTGAGTTCCATGACATTTCGGTACCCCGTCATTTCGGACTCAACATAGACAACGTTTCGGACTCAGTTCAGTAGGACAACTTTTCGGATTCAGTTTGGCAACGATACAAACTATGATGAATAATTAAAAGACTGTTGAAAGTGTATGAGATATATATAGTAACAGCTGTTTGTTTTATGTGAAACGGATAGTTGTCTTTAGATTTATTAAATTGATCAGCGATTGTTGAGACTGTGATTAACATCGCCTGTCAGTGCCTGTTGTCCTTTGTTTTTTTTGACAATAAAATATGGTTGAAAACTTGTGTATAATTAGTAATACATCATTGTTTTCTTTTATCGAAAAGTATAACGAGCTTGATTGACCGATCAATGCTAATGTTTTTTCGTGAAATGGAATATTAATTTTGTCAAGACTCGACTATTGCAATAGCCTTCTGTTTGGCATAAACAACAGCCTGATCCATAAACTACAGCTTGTACAAAATACTGCGGCTAGAATTGTGTGCCAATCTAATTGAAATTGCCACATCACACCACTGCTAAAGGATTTACATTGGCTTCCAGTGGAAAGCAGAATTAAATTCAAACTTCTGTGCATAGCCTACAAATGCCAGAGAGGTGAAGCACCAGACTACTTGTCTTCAATGCTAATTGACTATGTCCCTCAAAGAAATCTTCGGTCCCAACATGAACTACGTCTGGTGATACCCAACTATAGGTTTAAGACATTTGGTCAAAGATGCTTCTCACACACTGTACCAAACCTATGGAATTCATTACCCTTCACCTTCAAGAATTCACAATCGCTTAGCTGTTTTAAGAAGCAATTAAAGACTCATCTTTTTTCGGCTGCTTATTAGTTGTTAACATTTTTATAACTTGTGATAAGTGGAGAGCTAAATGCGCCTTGAGCATTAATTTTAATGGATATGTGCGCTATATAAAAACTCACTATTATTATTATTAATTGCAACCAGCACATGGTCCGTGTTTCGTCATCTGGCTGTTTCATTCTTAGTTCATTTGTACCTCACTTCGTACCTCAAATTGATTCGTACCTTTTCCTATGTTGTTAAAGGCCCCTGCATGGAGGTGGGGTGGATGGACGAATGGTTATCACATGCACGCTGTATCATAAAGCCTGTCATTGAGTCAACTGGATTACCTATCTGCCAAATAAAGCAATAGCTTGATAAATTCATAAATTTGCTTGTCCCATATGGCAGTAAGGGAACAATGTACATGTAGTACGCATTAAAAATCAAGAGCCAAGGTGTCTGAGTAAGATGTTGGCTCGCTAATATGGAGATCCCATGTTCGATCCCTGCGGTGGCCAAAAATGTTCGGATGGGACAAAAACTGAGATCTATACTATTGTTCAAATTGGCATGCATGTTGGAAATCAGTATAAGTGTAGACAGTAGCACAACGGCCTGGGCAAAATTTCTGTCATAGCACACTTTATGACATTTGTCTGTCTTCATTAGCCCAGTCGGGGCAGAACAGTATGATGTTGAACCCAATTTCATACAGATCCGCAGTAGGTTGGCTATAAAAGGTCATAATCTAAATCTTCCTTTGATGGAATTTCTTTGCTGGGTATAGTATAGTCATTCGGGGGGGGGGGGGGACAATAAATAATGTCCTGTGTAAACATTTACATGCAATGAAAGACCCCATGGCCATTTGACATCAATTTTGCTCATAGCACACTGTATGGTGTATTTTTATTTTTATTAGCCTAGTCAGAGCTAAACAATAGGACGTTAAACCCAAATTCATTTGGTTTTTTTAGTATAAAGTTACTTTTCACTTTTTTTTTACAGATCCTATATTTGAGCACCATTGGTGGCAGTAATGTCAAAGAAGTTATAAAAAAATTTTATAAGGGCTTTGTATATGGAAGCCAGACAACACTACTACTTGTCACAAACAGACTTCGGATCAAAACCATTCCATTAAATTCAGTGACAGACCTCATGATCAAAAGCACATGTATCAGAAATAGACTTCTTAAAAATGTATTGATATAAATATATATGTATCTATAGTAGCACAAAAATTCATCAGTAGCATGGCTAAAATAGTTTATGTGTGATCTTATGACAGTCAATTATTCTTATTTAAACAGTTTTGTTTCAATGAGATATCCTGATATTGCTCTCTACTGCAACCAGTTAACAAAAACTTTTTGGGTCCCTTACAAATACCTGTACTTCAAATTTTTGTGATGGATCAACCATAGCAAAGTTCTGTGTTAAAATTAGATTGGTTATGTAATATTGGTGTAGCTTTCTTGAATAGCTGTTTCCTAAATTGTCACCAAGTTAATGCTGTGAATAAACTGTTACAAATGTCTGCTTTGTATTCTATTACATTATATATTTATCTTTTAAAATAAAGTATAGATACATGTACTTGTAGTATATTTTGTTGTAATTATGTAAATTGTGCTGTTTTGTGACATTTGGTTGCAATAACATTTAAAATTCTGAATGGTTATTGGTAAATAGAGAAATGAGGTTTAACTTCAATTCGACTCACGCTAGGTTATTTTGTTACTAACATGTGGATTAAATTATCGAAACCACAATGTATCACAATGCGTTTACCAATCGACGGATCACATGGGTAAGATGCTTGCCAGTCTGGAGGTCGAGTGTTCGATCCCTGCATTGGCTGTGAAAGCTTATCCTTTTTTTCCGGCATGGTTTCCCCTTGTCAGTTATGCAGGATGGAGGGTCTGACAGCTGTCTAGTCGGTCAGATGGAATGAAAAAAACTGAGGTCTTGTGTACACATTGGCGTGCACGTAAAAGATCCCTTGGCAGTTGGAATTCAATATAAGAGTAGGGCGTATGGCTGCTGCCCGGGAAATATCCCTCAAAGCACAGTGCATGGCGTAAAAGATCCCTTAGCAGTGCAAAATTTCCTGCATAGCACACTGTATATGCCTGTCTTCATTAGCCCAGGATGTTAAACCCTATTTCATTTCGATCACAGTTCTTGTATATATATAGGTTGTCTTTTCTATTTTCATAATGTAAAAAAAATAAATATTTCTTTTTAATAGTGCTATATAGACTTTTTTGTAACCATTTTTTCAATTACCACCATTTTATGTATATGTATGCGTACTGTTATATTTTAAAATATATTTTTTAAATCTATTTTCTAAATAAAATTTAGATCGTTTATTAACTAGTGTTTGTTGTAATTGAGTTTGAAATAGGAATACCCACATTTTTAGCATGTGTGAGTTACATCATAAGGGTGGCATTGAGTCAACTGGCATGGTTTCAATTCCCTGGTTCTACCTGACAAGGAGTAGGGTCGTCTGTTTTTTTCCAGGTCCTTCTGAATTAAAATTGAATGAATGAATGAATGAAATGGGGTTTAACGTCCTACTGTTATGCACTTAACCTGAGCTAATTGAAGACGGGCATACGCCATAGAGTGTGCTATGAGGGAAATTTTGCCCGGGCAGCGGCGCTACGGCCTACTCTTATATCGAATTCCAACTGCCAAGGGATCTTTCATGTGCACTCCAATGTGTGCACGGGACCTCGGTTTTTCGACCCATCCGAACGACTAGACAGCTGTCCTTGTCAGGCCCTCCTTCTGCATCACTGACAAGGGGAAATCACGCCGGAAAATCGAGATGAACTTTCTCGGCCAATGCAGGGATCGAACACTCGACCTCCAGGCTAGCGAACCAGCGCCTTATCCACTTGGCCACCGTGATCCCCGAATTAAAATTGATCCATGTGTTAAGTGCCAAAGTTTGTTGAGTGGGAAGGGATTTGAAAACACTATTGAGTGTATATCTTTTACTTATTGGATTATTGTATAACATTTAAATGGTTATATTTCCATCAAAATGGTTATGTTATTGGGTTTTCGTACCATCTGAATGACAGAGTCACGTAAATTGGTTCCGATGAACGTCAAAAGATAAAGTTATATTTACGTCGGATTCACGTTAATATGGTCGGTCAGTTTACAATCATTTTGCTCATCTTTAACGTTAAGTTTACGTCAGGAAATGACGTTAATCTAACATAAAGTTTACGCCATTTTCTGATGTAAATCTAACGTAAGTGACGTAAACTTTACGCAAAATTTACGTTAGATTTACGTCAGAAAATGACGTAAACTTTACGTTAGATTTACGTCAGAAAATGACGTAAACTTTACGTTAGATTTACGTCAGAAAATGACGTAAACTTTACGTAAAAATGACGTAAACTTTACGTTAGTTTAACGTCATTTCATGACGTAAACTTTACGTTAAGATAACGAGCAAAATGATGGTAAACTGACTGACCATTTTTACGTAAACTTTACGTAAAGTTTACGTCACTTCGTTTACTGGGAATGCACATCGACCAATGAAATTAATTAGCTCTGCTTTGCTTCAGCTTGAAATGTTAATCATGGAACTCGGTCAAGACATTCACCTAATGAACATCTACATTAAATTTATACATTCTATCTCAATTACGTTTCAAAGTCTTTACCAATCAAATTGTTTATAGCTCCTTAGCCTAAGCAGAATATTGTTACTATCAAACTTAGTCAAAGATAATAATACAGTGCACTGTCACACCCGCATAGATATTTATGCGCTCATGCGCACAAAGGCACATTTGCTTTAAAAGATAGTAAGCTGGCACTGCCAGGCAGGATACGCCCACATTTTCGAGAGATGGTTAGAGAACAAGCAAAACCGAAAGTGATTTTTCCTACAATCAAAGGCTATAATTCATTAAATTACAATTTGATATGCGCAAATATCGAAAATCGAATTAAAATTGTGACCTATACTGGGTCCACATTCTTGATAATATACCATATTTTAACTTTTAACACTATTCGCATACAAACGGCAGCCATTTTGTCTGGCAATTAAGGTCCGATTTTCTAGAAATTCAAACTCAACCTTCTGTATGGTGTAACGGTGATAGAGTTAAACGTTTTTTTAAATCGGATAATAATCGTAACCTCCAGAGGGACCATAGGCGATTTTGTGTTTAATCAGGGGCCATAATTCAGGAAGTTATGATCTGATATGTACAAATAACGAAAGGAACCAAGATCTTTGGGTTATAACCATGCATTTCAAGTTTCATCAAAAGCGAATTAAAATTGTGACCTCTACAGTGTCCACAACCTTTATACACCATTTTTTGACAGTATTCGCGTTCTAACGGCGGCCATCTTGTATGGCAATTTTGGTCCGATTTTCCCATAATTGAACTCAACCTTCCTTCTGGTGTAACGGGGATATAATCAAACGATTTTTTAAATTGGAAAATAATTGTGACCTCCAGAGGGACCACAAGCTAAACAAAGGCGATTTTGCGTACAATCAGGGGCCATAATTCAGGAAGTTACAATCCGATATGCGCAAATATCATAAGGAACCAAGATCTTTAACTTATAACCATGCATTTCAAGTTTCATAAAAATCAAATTAAAATTGTGACCTCTATAGAGTTCACAACCATGGTATACCATTTTATAACAGCATTCGCATAGACGCGGCGGCCATTTTGTATGGCAATTTTGGTCCGATTTTTCCGAAATTCGAACTCAATCTTCCTTCGGGTGTAAAGGTGATACAATCAAACGATTTTTTAAATTGGATAATAATTGTGACCTCCAGAGGGACCACAAGCTAATCAAAGGTGATTTTGCGTATAATCAGGGGCCATAATTCAGGAAGTTACGATCTGATATGTGCAAATATTGAAATAAACTAAGATCTTTGGGTTATAAGCATGCAATTTAAGTTTCATCAAAATCAAATTAAAATTGTGACCTCTACAGGGTCCACAACCTTGATATAACATTTTTTAACAGTATTCGCGTACGAATGGCGGCCATTTTGTATGCCAATTTTGGTCCAATTTTTTCGAAATTTGAACTCAACCTTCCTTAAGGTGTAACGGTGATATAATCGAACGGTTTTTCAAATTGGATAATAATTGTGACCTCCAGAGGGACCACAAGCTAAACAAAGGTGATTTTGCGAATAATCAGGGGCCATAATTCAGGAAGTTACAATCCGATATGCGCAAATATTGAAAGGAACCAAGATCTTTAGGTTATAAGCATGCACTTCAAGTTTCATCACAATCGAATTAAAATTGTGACCTCTACAGGGTCCACAACCTTGATATACCATTTTTTAACAGTATTTGCGTACAATTGGCGGCCATTTTGTATGCCAATTTTGGTCTGATTTTTTCGAAATTTGAACTCAACCTTCCTTAGGGTGTAACGATGATATAATCAAACGGTTTTTCAAATCGGATAATAATTGTGACCTCCAGAGGGACCACAAGCTAAAATAGGTGATTTTTCGGACAATCAGGGGCCATAATTCAGGAAATTACGATGCGATAGACGCAAATATCGAAAGGAACCTAGATCTTTGGGTTATAAACATCCATGTCAAGTTTCATTAACATCGGTTCAAAATTGTGACCTCTATAGGGTCCACAAGCTAAAAACGGATTTTTCGTACAATCAGGGGCCATAATCCATGAAGTTTTGATCAGATACATGCCAATATCGAAAGCAGCCGAGATCTTTTGGGGATAAACCTATATTTTAAGTTTCGTCAAAATCGGACAAGAATTGTGACCTGTAGAGAGTCCACAAACAATTGTGGACGGACGGACAGACGCCCAGACGGACGTACGGACAGGGGCGACGACATAATACGTCCACATGAAAATGTGGGCGTATAAAAACCCTTTTGCATGCACATTTTTTTTTTTTTTGGGGGGGGGGGGGGGATTAAAATTAATTAAAATTAAGAATTAGTAATGGTGCATGAATATCTTGCCATCGTCAAGGGAAACAACTCTTGTTAGTATCCGAATTATACCGGATGTTAAGTTTAACGAATGACAAACTGGCAGCGCAAAGGGATTTAATGAACTTGTTTGAAGCCGGTAGGCATCTATTCTATGTTTATATCAACTCCAAACAACAACAATATGCACATGAAACATAATAAAAGTAATCTATAATACATTAATACAATTTAGAAACCATAATAAAAGATTGGTTGCCAGGCAACGAAATATACGCCCACCGCAGTAAAATTGTACGGGCAGTCAACAAGAGTTGTCGCATATTTTACTTTTCTCGGTAATGGAACATTTATAATACACTGATATTGGATTAAAAGTAACAACATATGTTATTATCCCAAAATCATTCAAATTTGATTGGCTTTAACGTTTAGTATACAAAAACATTTAATATTCTGGATTTAGCTGTTCAAGTTATCAAAATTCATTATAACTCAATATACAGCGTCCACAAGATTTTTAAAAGATAGGTTGCCAGGCAACGAAACATACGCCCACAGCAACTAAATCGTCCGGGCAGTCAACAAGAGTTGTCGCATATTTTTAATTTTTTTGATAATGAAACATTTATAATACACATAAATCTGATTAAGAGTAATTTTAATACTTAAAAAGTAATTATCAGAAAATCATTAGAATTTGTTTGGCTTTGGTATACGAAACATTTAATATCATGGATGTAGCTGTTCAAGTTATCAAAATTCATTGTTCGTCTCAAGACCTTAAACTCTGTGTTTCAATCTAAAGTGAATCGGATGTAAACTTTAGCTTCTATAGTGTCCACAAGAATTTTTGATTTGATCAAGGGCCATAACTCTGACAGTTATTATCGGAAATCGCTGAAAATCAATAGGGCTCTTCTTCTCATGACATTAAACACTGTGTATAAATGTAAAGTCAACGGGATATTAACTTTGGCCTCAAGAGCATCCACAAGATTTTTTTAAGTGATCAAGGGCCATAACTCTGGCAGTAATTATCGGAAATTGCTGAAAACAATAGGATTCTTCTTCTCATGACCTTAAACACTGTGTATAAATTAAAAGTCAATCGGATATTAACTTTGGCCTCTATAGCATCCGCCAGATTTATTGAAGTGATCAAGGGCCATAACTCTGGCAGTAATTATTTGAAATCACTGAAAATCGACCGGGTTCTACTGCTCATGACCTTAAACACTGTGCATAAATTTAAAGTCAATCGGATATTAACTTTGGCCTCTAGAGCATCCGCAAGATTTTTTTAAGTGTTCAAGGGCCATAACTCCGGCGGTAATTATCCGATATTGCTGAAAATCAATAGGCTTCTTCGTCTCATGACCTTAACCCGTTAACTGTGTAGTTTGTAAAACGTTAACTGCCCGGAGAATGACGAATACGACCGCAATGACATGGAGATTTCGCTCAATTTCGCGGGAATCTACGTTTACGATATCGAGTTCATAAATGATAAAATAAGATTTTTTATTGTATCGAAAGATACATTGAATGATTGACGACATCTCGCGTGAATCTACGATACCGCTAATGTTTACATCGCCGACATCCGGTTGTCGTTTTAAAAGTTGCGCTGCCGTAGTACCGGTAATGGATTAATATTTCGGGATGAATGAGTTACAAATTCGTTAAAAAATAATTAATTATTATGATATAAGCGGGTCTTTTCAAATAAGGAGCTTGAATTAAAGCAGTTCAATACCGCAGAACCGAACTCCAAAAATCGGAACAAGAGTGTAGTCAAAATTGAAAAATCGGAATCCAACTCCAAAAATCGGGAGCGTACCGGACAAAAAAGCATGATTACGCTTTAAATCGGGGAAAAATCATGTCTGACAAAAACAGAAAGACAAGTTATCTTTTCCATTACAAAATTTGAAAGAAGAATTATTAATACAAGTTTTTGACACCCAAAGAATTGGATAAAATAAATTTAAATGCCTTTTCATCTGAAGTTCTACACCTTATCATGGCTTGTGTAGTTGTGTCATATGTAGTAATCAGTGCTCACTCTGGGTTCCATTTTTTTTCCGCCAATTTTTATTTTTATGTTTTTAGTCATATATTTTTTCCGCCAAAAATGTTTTAAAATTTTTCAGTAATTTTTTATAACAATTTACTTACATGAATACATACAATATATAGGCCTATACATATTACAATTTACAAAATTCTTCTCTGCTTTGCAGAGGCCCATTCTTTCAGTAGGCTACCATTTAATTACAGAGCGTATTGGGTTTTAATGAATTGTTGTGTTTGTTTTGTTTTTTTATAAAATTTTGTCTACTAAAGCCCCTTTCACACTCCGCAGTTGCAACATAAATTGTGAGCAAACGCCTACTAATATCACAAACACTTGGAAATATGTCGTCTTTGTCTTTGGTTAAGGCAAATTTACAAATGACAGTAATAATTACATCACATAAATAATATAATTGAACATAATTGCGAAATCCCATCACTTCTTCGGACAAGGTAAAGGTAAAAATAAAATAAAAACCAAGTAGGAACAATCCGCACCATAAGACAGAATTCGAAGTCCTAAAATCTTTATTATAGGCAAAATAGTGTATTCAAGCAAAATAGTGTAATCAGCAAATGGACTGCTCCTCGTGTACAAAATACACGTATCTAATTTTAACAAATTCACATACCGGCAACTTCAGTAAGAAATATATCAAACAGCCGTCATAATTTCAATAATCCCAAACGAATCGACCGAGTATTGTTCACTCACCGACACCGTGTCCGCCATTTTGAATATATAGAAATCATCAAAAAGGCACGATCCGTATTGAAAACAAATAATTAAATTTTTTGTTTCTTAATTAGTTTATTACTACTCTTACTGTATATACTTATCAACACTAATCCGAGATTGATCAATAGACAAAAGATAGGTCTATTATTGATACTTAATTAATTGTTAATTGACTCGCTGTCATTCAGCCAGCTGCAATAGACTGTTTGCTTCTATATACGGCGTGGAAATTAAAGCTTTATGAAAAAATTCGCCAAGGGTAAAAAAGAATCGCCATGCAGGAAAAAGTTATCGCCAAAAAATCCGCCAGATTGAATATTGTATCGCCAAGATTATATTTTTATCGCAATTGGCGGAAATGGCGATCGACAGCGTGAGCGCTGGTAGTAATTACTCATGTATTTGGGGTTATGATGATTTGTAAACAGATAAATCAATAATCTCAAATGTGTTTATTTAAAAATGTTATAGGCCTATTTGAAATTAATATCATAAATTTATTATTATTTCTTAATGAAGTTCCTCTAATAAAACATAAATAAAAAAAATTAGGCGCCAAAGCTATTTTATCTTGGGGGGGAAAAAATCATTTAATTGAGTAAGATAGATAGACTCTTCTGCCTTTACAAAGTATCATTGAAAGGGTCTATGAGAATGACAATTCAAATCTAGGCATCGGAACATTGGCTATTGGCGTCTTAATTCTAAAGTTGATAAATACTTTTAAACTACGACAAAAATTGCAGCCTAGGTTAGTTGCTTGAATGACAAATATAATATTATTGTGAAAATTCTCAATAGTTTCTCTTGTCCAAATTACTATAAAACTACGAAATTCAAGCGCTTTAGTTTATCGATACACATTATTTCCATTTAAATCAATTGCTAAGTTCAAGGTCAACCCACCAATACATTTCCAAACTAATAATACGCAATAAACTCATTTATTTCATCTCTCTGCAACTTTCTGACCATGTGCAAACATTTCTACAACGTATGAAATGCGCAAGCGCGAGCGATTTTAACTAAAATCTATTAAAATGTCATTTTAAGTTACAATCGATCTTCGTTAAACGCATCAAATTCAAAATCTCATTTTGATTTTAGTTAAAATCGATTTTAAGGATTTTAGTTTAAGTTTTCGTGAAACAGGGCCCTGATTGCCACATTTCTAAGTGGGCGTATAAAAATCAAATATTTAAATTCCTAATAATTTAACATTGAAATCTAGTTCAGAGAGATAGTAAACTGGCACTGCCAGGCAGGATACGACCACATTTTCGAGAGATGGATAGAGAACAAGCAATACTGAAAGTGATTTTTCCTACTATCAAAGGCCATAATTCATTAAGTTACAATTTGATATGCGCAAATATCAAAAAGAATCAAGATCTTTAGTAGTCCGGGTTAAAATTGAGGGAGGTGCCACCTGGAGAGGTAGAAATTCTCATGTTTTTTTTTCTAGACCAGTTTTTTTATTCTGAACAAGAATATATGAGGTAAACAGGCCAAATCCAGAGCCATTTTACGTTAGGGCACTTTTTCAAAATGGCCGCCAAAATCCCATATACATAGTGACTATATGGGTTTAGTAAGTAACAATGATGCATGTTAAACCACTTTTTGCATTAATTAGTATTAAAGTTATTAAAAAAAAAAGCTGCAATTGTAGTCCAGACTCTTGAAAGTGATGAAAAATGAGGACGCTCTTTACGTGGGCGCCAAAAACATAGGCATTACAAAGCGTAATACATGTACATGTATGTTGATATGTCGAGATAGTAAGTTAAAATTTTGTTAGTTGTTTCTATATGATCACCGAAAAAATGTTTTGACATCTCATTCTTGAGGGAGGTTAAAGGGTATAAGGGCTTATACTGAATTGTCCTTACAATGTATCCTGGTATGACAAATCACTCGCAATGTTATAGCAATAATTTTCAAAGTTGTTCAAATCACTACATTCTGAAAAGTCCCCGCAGGCATTGTCAATAGACTCCTAGAAGAATGCCTTAGCAAACCTGGGCTTGGTCCCCAACAACTTTCAACATACCTGCAGGTTCAGACACTCTACCATCACAGGTGTGCGAGGGCCTTGAAGAATACGTGTCACTGCTGTACAGGGTAAAGACCAAGAACGTCAATGAAGCAAGGTATGTCATCTTTGACTGATAGTTAACAAGGAAGCAAATATTAAAGGATATAGCATTGCTACCACCCTGTTGTTAAGGCCGTCGTTCGCACTTCATTTGATGAATTTTAACAATAAAATCATTTTTGAGGTTTTATGATTATCTGTGAGTAATACTATCTAGGAACACATACCAGTCATTTTTTTCACTAAATGAATGAACCCACCCTTTTTTATTTGGCCCTATTTCTGCTAAAACTATTGAGAAAAATCTAAAAACAATAGACATTTCATACGCGAAATACTGTGTTTCCGATCGGTAAACTGTCGCCATGTTGGATATGGTTAGAAAGCTTGTGATTTCCCCTATTGAAAGGAAATGACGTTTATGTGGGGTGTCTTGAAACCTTTCCTCTGTAGGTAGATAAAAATAGCAAGCATGAACAAGTTTTGCATAAGTAATGAGGTTCCCTCGTGAATACGTTATTTGATTGGTCGGTCACATAGGTCAATGGCGAAGTGTCCAATCAGAAGCGGGCATTACTCTAGGTCAGTTCAATGGGCATGCGCACTAAGCTAGTGACCTATATCAATCATGGCTGCTGTATACCGATCCATACGGCATTGTTTATCAATATTTTTGAAGATTTTCAAATAAAATGCTTTTGAAATTGTTTAGATGACTAAATAAGTATGACAGACACTCATAATAAACAAAAAGGAGATGAATATTCGTCTGCTAGACATAGTAGTGGTACTGATAGCAATACCATTACCAGGTAGGCCTACTGAACTGTCACTGATTATACTTGAACTTCAGTGGTTGATTTCTCAAAACAGTTTTTTTCTAGAGTTACCAATTTTAGTCACGCTATATCTCTGAAAGTTATGGTCAGATTTTCTTGAAATTTGGAATATAACTCCCTATATAATAGCTTTGTGCAATAGGAGATTTTTTTTGTAAATCTGCAAAATAGTTCCTGATATATTGTTGCCATAGCAACAGTGACACAGGAAATAATTTCGAAGTTAACATTAAAATGTGTATAATTTGCTTTCTAATTAATATTTTGTAATGAAACTTGCCTATTGCACAGATGAACATGCCAGTAACCTCTGTGCTTAATTTGAAAACATTCTGTTGAATAGTTTATGAGAAACTGGATGACTAAAATTATATACAGAAATCCAAGATGGCCGCCGTTTCCACAGCAACAGGTACCCCCAGGAAAATTTTTCGGTCGTTTTTGTATTACTCAATGGATGTGTTCTTAGATGTGTAAAATTGAAAACTTTACCTCAATTATTAAAAAAAATGAAATTTTCTACTGTCCACCCCCTTAAACACTGCATCTTTATAAATTCTGAGCGCATTTCAAAGCTTGAGAATGGTGTTCAGCAGGCATCAACGATTATGAAGGCACTGATGCCTGTGGCAATGGTTGGAATGAAGAAATTGAGTCGAAGTGGATGGCGACAATGACGCCTGAAGATGTGCAAGAACTGTTTATTGACAATGAGTGCGATGGAAATTTAGAATGCAGTGATCTGAGCGACTTTGAAAATTAATGCTATAACATTGTGAGAGATTTGTCATACCAGGATACATTGTAAGGACAATTCAGTATAAATCTTAACCTAAAGCTCCCTCAAGAACAAGATCTCAGACATCTTTTCAGTGACCATATAAAAACGACTTACCAACTTGGCGTTTAGAGGTAATTCTGATGAGCACCCGCAATTTTCACCTCCATATTGATTATCTGTCACACATGTAGATTCCTTTCAAATAATTTTATGTAAAACTAATGCAAAAAGAGGTCAATTAAGCCACAGTTATCTTTTATTTAACCTACACTGGCCCATATCCTTTTCTCGTGAGTTGTTAGCGTATGTTGCCAAGAGCGCCCCCCTAGTGTTATATCTCTATAAAATGTGATCATTGCGTGGCCCAATAAATGCTTATTGAAAGATATAGACAGTTTATCTACGTTTATGGCGGCCCCGTAAAGGGCGCTCTCATTTTTCATCACTTTAAAGAGTCTGGACTACAATTGCAGCTTCCTTGGGAATAACTTGAATACTAACCAATGCAAAAAGTGGTTAAACATGCATCATTGTTACTTACTTAACCCATACAGTCACTATGTATATGAGATTTCGGTGGCCATTTTGAAAGATAGGTTGCCAGGCAACGAAACATACGGCCACAGCAGCTAAATCGTCCGGGCAGTCAACAAGAGTTGTTGCATATTTAACTTTTTTCTGTAATGAAACATTTATAATACACTAAAATCTGATTAAAAGTAACAACTCATTATGTAATTATCAGAAAATCATTCGAATTTGTATGGCTTTGATAAAGTTCTCCTCCATGCTGTTCAAGTTATTATACTTGTTCGTCTCAAGACCTTAAACAATAGGTCAATCGGATATTAACTTTAGCCTCCAGAGCGTCCACAAGATTTTTTGAAGTGATCAAGGGCCATAACTCTTACAGTAATTATCGGAAATCGCTGAAAATCAATAGACTTCTTCGTGTCATGACCTTAGATACTGTGTCAATTTAAAGTCAATCGGTCATAAACTTTAGCCTCTAGAGCGTCCACATGTGACAAGATTTTTTGAAATAGGCTTCGTCTCATGACCTTAAATACTGTGTATAAATTTAAAGTCAATTGGATATTAACTTTGGCCTCTAGAGAGTCCACAAGATTTTTTGAAGTGATCAAGGGCCATAACTCTGTCAGTAATTATCGGAAATCGCTGAAAATCAATAGACTTCTTCGTGTCATGACCTTAGATACTGTGTCAATTTAAAGTCAATCGGTCATAAACTTTAGCCTCTAGAGCGTCCACATGTGACAAGATTTTTTGAAGTGATCAAAGGCCATAACTCTGTCAGTAATTATCGGAAATCGCTGAAAATCAATAGACTTCTTCGTGTCATGACCTTAGATACTGTGTATAAATTTAAAGTCGATCGGATATTAACCGGACAGGGGCGACGGCAATATACGACCACATTTCAATGTGGGCGTATAAAAAGCGCCCTAGCGGGAAATGGCTCAGGATTTGGCCCGTTTACCTCATATATTCTTGTTCAGAATAAAAAACTGGTCTAGAAAAACCACATGAGAATTTCTACCTCTCCAGGTGGTACCTCCCTCAATTTTAACCCGGACTATAGGTTATAAACATACATTTCAAGTTTCATCAAAATTGAATTAAAATTGTGACCTCTATAGGGTCCACAACTTTAATATACCATATTTTGACACTATTGGTGTACAAAAGGCCGCCTTTTTGTCTGGCAATTATGGTCTGATTTTCTTGAAATTCGAACTCAACCTTTCCTAGGATGTAACAGTGATAGAGTCAAACGTTTTTTTTTAAAAATTGGATAATAATTGTGACCTTAAGGGGGACCATAGGGAATTTTCGAGACGATCAGGGGCTATAATTCAGGAAGTAACGATCCGATATGCGCAAATAACGAAAGGAACCAAGATCTTCGGGTTATAACCATGCATTTCAAGTTTCATCAAAATAGAAATAAAATTGTGACCTCTACAGGGTCCACAAGCTAAAAAGTGATTTTTCATAAAATCCGGGGCCATAATCCATAAAGTTTTGATCCGATACATGCCAAATTGCCAATATCGAAAGCAGCCAAGATCTTTTGGGGATAACCCTATATTTCAAGTTTTGTCAAAATCGGGTAATATTTATAGAGAGTCCATAAAAAAATTGTGGACAGACGTCCGGACGGACAAGGGCGACGACATAATACGTCCACATAAAAATGTTGGCGTATAAAAACTATTAATACTAACCAATCTATAAGCTATAAGTCGTACTTCCGAAACTTTGTCCGATGCCAAAGCCATAGCTACCTGTACTATATGATGACTTATATCTGCTGGAGAAAACAGTTCACAAACCAAAATCAGTTGTCTGCAATGATAAAAAATATTTTAACATTTAACAAGCTTTACAGCGAGGCCGATGTCCCCCACCCCCCCAAAATAGGATGCCAGGCAATGAAACATACGCCCACAGCATTTAAATCATCCGGGCAGTCAACAAGAGTTTGTCACATATTTATACTTTTTTTCGGGAAGGAAACATTTATAATACTCAAATCTTATTAAAAGTAACAACTCATTAAGTAATTATCAGAGAATCATTAGAATTTGTTTGGCTTTGATAAAGTTCTCCTCCATGCTAATGTTTAGTACGAAACATTTAATATCATGGATTTAGCTGTTCAAATTAGCTGTGGGTTTGGGGGCCTCCCCCAGAAAATTTTGAAAATCAGACGGCCGTAGACGTGTTTTTCTAGTAAATAATGTCAGTTGCGGCATAAAATCTGATGAAAAATTTTCTTTAAAATACAAGCTCTATTACTACGAAAACATGAACAAGTCGACGATTTACTTTTTCCACATTTTTCATTTTACAAGACTTCATATTTTTTATCCAGATCTCAGATGTAAATAAGACTAATTGTATATTCTTTATCTACTTTTAATATATGAATGACCATTTTAAAAGAGTTCAAATTTACAATCTATATATTCCATATTACGATTTACTTTTGCCACGTTTTTCATTATATGACAGTTCACATTTTTTATTCATATCTAAGATAGATAGATCTAGAAGACTTTTTGAACTTGAAAAATTTATATACTTTTAATGTATGAATGACCATTTTAGTTCCAAGTTTATTTACATCTAGTGCACTATATTATACCAAAAGAAGCATAGGCGTAGGAGCTCAATGACAGTTAGGGTGGCAGAACCCAAAATGCCCGAGAAAAAAAATTCCGGTTTACAGACAGCAGCGACCTTTTTCCCCCCCCCCACCAAAGAAAAGTTTAGAATATTTGACGGCTGCAAACACGTTTCCTGCCGTTGCAGCCGGTGAACAATGCAAATTCAAAGTGGTCTAATATAGCCTAATTAAGGTGGCTGACTCGAATTCCATTCAATCGTTTACAGTCCTCGAAGACGGGACCATTAGGAGAAAATTTTGAAAATGTAACTGTCGCAAGCGCATTTTCCTGCTATTCCAGTCTGTGAATACAGCAACATCGATTTGGTCCAATAAAGCCTACCGGGCTGACCCGAATTCCAAACAACCAGCCAATCAATCGTCGCGCGGTATGGAGGCCTCGCCCTTCCAGAGAAAAATCTGAAAATTTATTCACCGCAAATGCGTTTTCTGCTATTCTAGCCCGTGTAAGTAACTCCAAAAGTATCCAATGGTTTTGTAACCGGAATCCCACTTTCAATTTCAACCACAAATAATAATCATGCCCGAAAAATGTTACACAAAGTAGAGTGGCTCCAGAGAAAATGTTTTAATCCATAGTCAACTCAGTACAAATTCGGGATATTCAATTACAAGAAAAGTAAAATTAGTGTTTTATTAGGGTTCGATGACAGTAGGGAGGCAAACCCGAAAAAATTCGGGTTTTATAGACAGCGGCGCCAGTTTTCTTTGAGAGGTGAATGACCCCCTGCAGAAAATTTTGGATTATTTGACGGTCGCAAGCGCGTTTCAACTGCTAATTTCCTCTGCTGTTTTCCAGCCCGGTGCCAGTTTTTTTGGGCATACCTACCTATCATATGAGAGCTTCAGGCCTTTTTTTCGGGCATGTAGTGGACAAGAAAAAGACGAGAAAATACTTTTCGGGCAGGGTGGATACTCAATATGCTTGTTCGTCTCATGACCTTCAGCACTGTGTATAAATTTAAAGTCAATCAGATATTAACTTTAGCCTCTAGAGCATCCACAAGGTTTTTTGAAGTGATCAAGGGCCATAACTCTGAGGGTAATTATTGGAAATCGATGAAAATCAAGAGGCTTCTTCGTTTCATGACCATAAACACTGTGTATAAATTTAAAGTCAATTGGATATTAACTTTGGCAGGAATTATCGGAAATCGATGAAAATCAATAGGCTTCTTTGTCTCATGACCTTAAACACAGAAATTGCATGTTTTTGATAGTCTGCTGGGCGGGAGCAGATTCGTTTAAGTCTGGATGATAGTGTAAACTCTTAGACCAAAGCAGGCGACTTTATTCAATATTTTTAATGTCCGATGTGTTTGTAAACCACGAAAACTAGCTAATATCAGCGATTTAAAACAAGTTTTAATTGAAAGAAACCACATTGTTATGCAATTCACTTTATTTTTAAACTTATGTATCGTGATTTATACAAAATTATATCAGTAATCGCAAGAAAAAAATAAATCTAGATATACCAGTTCTCACTAAAAAAAAAATCGTTTATCGCGACAGTTAAAAAAAAAATCGGTACACCGAGTCACCGATGAATCGTTTCAGCCCTAGTTACGAATGTAAATAATACATACTCTGCTAATTCCAATCGAAATCTCCAATTTCTATTATTATCTGTTGTCATAAATTCTTGTATTCTACATAAATATCTTCTCCTTACTTCTGGTGCTAATATCTGAAATCAATTTATTTTCATCAATTATCAATATAGATTATTTGATATGGATATTCAAAATTTGACAATTATATTTAATAACATCAATACAAATTCACTTTTTCTGGAAATCTCATTCATGCAAAAACTAAACATCGATTATTTTAACACTGAAGCTATCACAAGTTCAACAGGGGGTGCCAGGCAGATACGATCACATTTTGCAAGATATAGATATGTGCAATATCGACAGGTTCCAACCAAGATCTTTGGGTTATAAAGATATAAAACCCAAAATAAAAAATAATTTTATAGCATTTGAAGCAGTGTTGGGATTTCAAAAAATTTATTGTCTGACATTTTACCGCAAATGAAGGGGCATAACTCTTATCGTCATTTAAGCAGACGAATTTGTACCACAATTAAAAGTCACATGTCAAAATATTCCAATCCCGTACGTAATAAAAATAGGTGAACCTCGCTATTTTTCATATCTTAATTCCCGACTCCCGCACAGTATTCAATTCATACAATGAAAAATCACACGTCAACAAAATATTCAAATCACGTACGTAATAAAAAAGTGGTGAACCTCTATTTTTCACACCTAATTCCCGTATGGCATTCAATTCATACAACAATTAAAAAATTTATGTCAGTAAATTTTCGTAATACGTTGAATGAAAGCTTGCCGGTCCTGCTTCGGCATCAAATCCACAACCATAATATTCCTTTAGAATTATGTGTCTTCGTTTATACGGCAGAAAAGAATGCAGAACTTCCGAAATAGTTAAATCACTCGCTAAAAGGGCATAGCTAACGCACAATACCGGATCTTTCGTATCTGAGAAAATTTCTTCAACTTACTTCAGCGAATAACACTCATACTCAACACAGCAAAATGATTGGCATACTTCTTATTTTCCGCCTACAAATAAGTTAGAATTTCTGCTTATCTAGCTATTGGTAGCTCCTCCCCTTTTCGTTATTTTGTTGGATGCGGTATAGCATCAACCACCTTAAGCATGTGGCGTACTAGTCTCAGTCACCCCAAACCTCCTAGTCTTTAACATGAATGTAGAATATTTTTCTGGATAATAGAGACTAATGCCTACGTGACTAACAACACGCAGCTTTGGATGAGAATATCTATATGGATTCTTAAAGGCGTAAAAGATATCATCGAAGACAAAATGACTGTCCGTTGATATAGGGTGTTAATATACTCTTTCGATATGTGAATCTATGATTAGTTTATAAATGCTGTCGGCTCACATAAATGCGATTAAAATGTTTGACAATTGAGAAACCACGAATAAAATAGGTGGATTAAAATTATCATCATTCTTATTGGATTGATGAATAGTCCGACAAAGAGAAAGCAAAGAATTCTGTTTAAGATTAGATTGATGAATTTTCCGACAAAGGATTAAGTCAGTCAATCAAGGCAGATAAAGGTGTTAATCAAGGTAAGGTTTATAGGCTGTATAATATGATAAATACGTTGATGTCCGAATGGTCATATTCACGGTTGGACAATAGAGTGCGTTTGGAAAAAAAAATCAGACACGTCCGGAAAATACGGCCGAAATCCCAACACTGATTTGAAGTACTAAAAGAAATGTGTTTGAAAAATAACAAAAAATCTCTTAAAGCTGCATTCCCGTTGTGACAGTTTCAGTTGGTCCTTGGTGTGTGTTTGCTCTTTGGCGCATGCGCAGTTGTAGGAGTAATCTCACACTGTTACGGACGCGGTGTGCATTGACTCCTCGTGATAGGATTACCCCTAAGGTATTCTTACGTTCAAATCAATTTCTGGACTATTATTTACCAATATTTACAGTATTACCACCAGGAGAGGGTGTCGGGTTTCTATTCTTTGTTTATTTTGATAAATAAAAAGTGGAAATGCAAATTGACAATGTTATTATTCAGTATTTATTTATTATTATAACCATATTCTGTGAACATTCTTCCTTGTACTCTTGAAGGCCTAATTGTATTTGGGCTGTCGCTGTCTGCATGTATGGGCTATATTATGGTTAAATAAATCTATATTTATGTAAGAGAAATCTGTGTTTTAGATATGCTTTGCATGAGAAAGGATTCAAATTTGAGTAATAACACACATACTACATTTTGAAGTTGTAAACATTTTAAAAACAATATTTACAAGTACAAAATTAAAATAACAATGATACAGACTGATTGATTTATTTTTTAAAAAAAAGTGATTGATACAGTCTTTGAAATTAAGGATTTTCTACCAGGGCACAAAAAAAACATGGTACTGCTACTGCACCACGATATTTTTTGTATTTCAAAATAGATAGATAAAATTCATTTATTTATGGTACAGTAATTTTACATATGATAATGATAAACAAAACTAATTAGTAATATGGCATTATTCACGGCATACTTTACCGTAAATAGGCCTCAGTTAACCAAATTACTATCGTCGGATTGTAGCTCACAACCAATGCTTTCAAGTTTTCAGTTATCGCCAATTTTTTTATATAATCCTCATTAAAACTAGAGTAAGGCGGCATCGATGCCATACGACTCACGAGTGTCAAAAAGAGTTGAGGAAGTAAGCTACGTGTATCCATATGCGCGAAAAGTTTGTGAAATGATTTTAAAATTTATTGTTTGTTCGGCATATTGCTGTTACAATGCTAAAACAGATCTATTTTATGTAATTTTCGTTTGAAAGAATAGCAAGAAAATAAATATGATTAATTTTTTACGCACCGTTACATAGGGCTTAGTAATTATGGTTTCCACTGATTGTACGACTAATCACTAAAAAAAAAATAAAACGGCAACAAATCACGAACGATAGAATTATCAATTTCAAGCCTATCAACTTAGATCCGTTGATCGTGTAACTACTGATCACTAAAACAACAGCTAATTACAATAACAAGTATGTTTATTAATGACAATAGGCCTACTCTTAACTAAATACATATAATTATTTTACTTTTTCTAAAACTGACGAGGAACCAGAAAAGGACCAAACTGAAACTGGCGGAAGAAGGTAGAGCTGCGTAACTAGCGTAAGCATCAGCCTCGGGCATGCGCAAGTGCCCAGGACCAAACACACACCGAGGACCAACTGAAACTGTCACAGCGGGTACAACCTTTGAAAATAACCACCCGATAAATACTTTGCTGGGAACACATCTTTAACTTAAACATTTTGGAAATATCCTTTCATAATTATACTGAATTGTATAATTTTATCCCTAAGTTTTCTTTTCCGAAAATTCAAAGAGGTATTATGGGCTTTTAAGTATCTTGATTTCACGCTTGCGTCTGTTGGGTTGACAGACAAAGCATGCGTACCGGTATATTAAATTTGTGTGAATAAATAAATGGGAACAAATATTTTTATTTATTCTTTGTAGAAAATAATAAAAATAATAAAAAGATAGTAAGCTGGCCCTGCCAGGCAGGATACGTCCACATTTTCGCGAGATGGATAGAGAACAAGAAAACCGAAAGTGATTTTTTCCTACAATCAAAGGCCATAATTCATTAAGTTACAATTTGAAATGCGCAAATATCGAAAAGAATCAAGATCTTTAGGTTATAAACATGCATTTCAAGTTTTATCAAAATCGAAATTAAAATTGTGACCTCTACAGGGTCACCAGCTTTGATATACCATAGGGTGAAGCGGTGATATAATCAAAACGATTTTCTAAATCAGATAATAATAGTGACCTCCAGAGAGACCACAAGCTAAACAAAGGCAATTTTGTGTATAATCAGGGGCCATAATTCAAGAAGTTACAATCAGATAATAATTGTGACCTCTAGAGTGACCGATATGCGCAAATATTAAAAGGAACCAAGATCTTTGGGTTATAACCATGCATTTCAAGTTTCATCAAAATCGAATTAAAATCGTGACCTATACCGGGTCCACAACCTTGATATACCATTTTTTAACATTATTCGCGTACAAACGTGGCCATTTTGTATGGCAATTTTGGTCCGATTTTCCCGAAATTTGAACTCAACCTTTCTTAGGGTGTAACGGGGATATAATCAACAGTTTTTCAAATCAGGTAATAATTGTGACCTGCAGAGGGACCACAAGCTAAACAAAGGTCGATTTGCATATAATCAGGGGCCATAATTCAGGAAGTTACGATCCGTTATGCGCAAATATCGAAAGGAACCAAGATCTTTGGGTTAAAACCATGCATTTCAAGTTTCATTAAAATCGAATTAAAATTGTGACCTCAACAGGGTCCACAACCTAGATATACCATTTTTTACCAGGGCAGTATTCGCGTACAAACGGTGCCCGTTTTGTATGGCAATTTCTTTTTCCGAAATTTGAACTCAATCTTCCTTAGAGTGTAACAGAGATATAATCAAACGATTTTCTAAATCGGATAATAATTGTGACCTCAAGAGGGACCACAAGCTAAACAAAGGCGATTTGCATATACTCAGGGGCCATAATTCAGGAAGTTATAATCCGATATGCGCAAATATCGAAAGGAACCAAGATCTTTGGGTCATAACCATGCATTTCAAGTTTAATCAGAATCAAATTAAAATTGTGATCTCTACAGGGTCCACAACGTTGATATACCATTTTTTAAACATGCCAATATCGAAAGCAGCTGAGATCTATTGGGGATAAAGCTATATTTAAAGTTTCGTCAAAATCGGACAAGAATTGTGACCTGTAGAGGGTCCACAAACAATTGTGGACGGACAGACAGGGGCGACGACATATCCCGTCCACATGAAAATGTAGGCGTATAAAAATTCTTGTTTTAAATTATGATTGATCAATAGTCCTATTAGTAGTAACTACCAAGAGCTAACTGCGTTCAGGGCTCAAACTTGGGACAAATTTTAGGGAGAAGTGACTTCTCCCTACAGACAGAATAGGGAGAAGTGAGGGAGACATAGGGAGACTTGAAGGAGAGGTCAAATTTCATGCATTGCTGCAAGTCGTGTTACACAGTCAATATGATTAATATGCTAAATAAATAAACAAACATCGTTTAGCTGCACACATATATATTTTTTTTATTTCAGTATGTCATAAATGACTGTGATAATGACATTTAACAATAAAACAAACATTAAATAAACATGAATAACAAATATATATACAAAAACTATATTTGTTAAAAGCCATCAACATTTAAATATCCTATTTTTTCTGCCTTCCACTTTATTAAGACCCTTGTTGTTTTAGCACCTTTCACAATGGGATAGTCATATTGTTACGTAGTACGACCATGGACTCCATGGTACGAAAATATTGTTTTGACACACCACTCACTTACCTTCTTTGTTTTACGTTTATGTGTTTAGATTAGAGGGACAAATACTATTGAGGTAGATTTAATTATCAACCCGACATTATACCTATCAACACATTCTAAATACATGTTGTAATCATTCTGATAACAATTGTTTTACTATCTCCATCGTCTACGTACAGAAATGTACGCCACACAGGTTGTTTCTTATTGACTATACCACGTTGACACAACAATGTACATCTTTCAATCACAAGTTTTATGTTTATTATTCTTTTTATTATTAAATTATTTTAAAGAAAGAGGACATATTCAGTATTTTGTCTATTTAGACAGAAATACATGAAAAATATCGTATACGCTGCCATATTGGCTTTACAAGCCTTTTGATTGGCTGTTATTTCTGGACAAAGCCAGAGGTTGTAACGGAGATTTATGATTCGATTCCTTCGGTTAATTTTAATGAATTGTATTTCCTGTTGACAGCAAATGCAATACTTATCATTGAAACTATTAAACATTGTCACGGCCAACACAGAGAGAGACGAAAAACAAAATATTAATACATGTTTTGCTTTTCACAACTTGTTTAGTTTTCAGTTTTCCTTTCGATGCTCACAATGCGAACACGTGTTGTTTGGATAATGCTTTGTTTACCGTTGTTTCTACTTCGCCCTTGCAAAAATTCACGGCGAAGTGAGGGCGACTTCAACTTCGCCCTGTTGCCTTTTTGGACGAAGTCATCAATGGGTTAGGCGACTATTTCGCCCACGTCGCCCGCTAATTCGAGCCCTGACTGCGTTACATAGGCATTATCTTTAAATCAGGGCGTCAAATTGGACCGAATATGTTTACATAACATTACATCATGGCTCATGATTTTATTACGCCCAATTAACCAGTGCATAGCAGAATATTGCAGTATAACTAATTGTGTGACAAACGAGGCTATTAACATTGACATAAAATAAACACGACTGAATGAAATGGGGTTTAACGTCCTACTGTTATGCACTTAACCTGAGCTAATTGAAGACGGGTAAAATAAACACTAATGTATGGAAACGAAAAGACAGTAAAATTGTTGGCATGTAAAAGTTAATTAAAAAACTGTCATATCGAAATTTTTTAACTTGGTACTTTTAAGCACAGATATGGTGAAAAAATCTTTTTTTTTTTTTTTTTGTACAGTTTAGACAAGACTCCTTACTTGAAATTTGAAAAATAAAGAATAATTAAGTATCAAATTACCTGAGGAGTAAAGACCTAGTATTCATTTTTTTTTTTACAGTTCAGACAAGATAGTATTTCAGTGACACAGTTGAAGGATCAAAATTAACTCCTTACTTGAAATTTGAAAAAGATAGGATAATAAAGTATCAAATTACCCGAGCAGTGAGAACCTAGTATTCATTTTATTTGTGTACCCAAAAATAAGTACCCACCAGATTAAATTTTTTACTTACACGAAGTATGTCAGCAAAATGTTTCAGTACACCAATTCTAACTTCATCTAGATCTTTAAGAAAACCATCTAAAACCGGAACAAGATCACTATGAGTGATTTCTTCACCTACTATTGTTGCCAATTCATGCAAAGAAAATGCTAAAGTTCTTCTTACTTTCCACTTGATTTAAAAAAAAACAAAAAAAACAGGTTGCCAGGCAATGAAACATACGCCAACATCAGCTTTTGTAGGTATGACGGTAGGAATATGGGGGTAGGACTGTATGATATTGCAAAGATAGTAAGCTGGCACTGCCAGGCAGGATACGCCCACATTTTCGAGAGATGGATAGAGGACAAGCAATACCGAAAGTGATTTTTCCTACAATCAAAGGCCATAATTCATTAAGTTACAATTTGATATGTGCAAATATCGAAAAGAATCAAGATCTTTGGGTTATAAACATGCATTTCAAGTTTCATTAAAATCGAATTACAATTGTGACCTCTACAGGGCCCAAAACTTTAATATGCCATATTTTTACACAGTTCGCGTACAAACGGCGGCAATTTTGTCTGACAATTAAGGTCTATTCTAGAAATTCGAACTCAACCTTCCGTAGGGTGTAATGGTGATAAGAGTCAAACGTTTTTTTTAAAAATTGGATATTAATCGTGACCTCCAGAGGGACCATAGGGGATTTTTCGGACAATTAGGGGCCATAATTTAGTTATGATCCGATATGCCCAAATATCGAAAGGAACCAAGATCTTTGGGATATAACCATGCATTTCAAGTTTCATCCAAATCAAATTAAAATTGTTACCTTTACAGGGTCCACAACCTTGATATACCATTTTTTAACAGTATTCGCGTACAAACGGCGGCCATTTTGTATGGCAATTTTGGTCTGATTTTCCTAAAATTCGAACTTAAACTTTCCTTAGGGTGTAACACGGTGACATAATCCTACATTTTAAATCGGATAATAATTGTGACCCCCAAAAGGGACCACAAGCTAAACAAAGGCGATTTTGCATATAAACAGGGGCCATAGTTCAGGAAGTTACGATCCGATATGCGCAAATATCGAAAGGAACCAAGATCTTTGGGTTATAACCATGCATTTCAAGTTTCATCAAAATCAAATTAAAATTGTGACCTCTACAGGGTCCATAACCTTGATATACCATTTTTTAACAGTATTCCCGTACAAACGGCGGCCATTTTGTATTGCAATTTTGGTCAGATTTTCCCGAAATACGAACTCAACCTTCCTCAGGGTGTAACGTGATATAATCGAACGTTTTTTTCGAATCAGATGATAATTGTCACCTCCAGAGGGACCACAAGCTAAAATAGGTGATTTTTCAGACAATCAGGGGCCATAATTCAGGAAATTACGTTCCGATAGGCTCAAATATCGAAAGGAACCAAGTTCTTTGGGTTATAAACATCACATCAAGTTTCATCAAAATCGGCTCAAAATTGTGACCTCAATATGGTCCACAAGCTAAAAACGTGATTTTTCGTACAATCAGGGGCTCGACACTGCCAAATAGTACTGGGTGTCGATAGTTATTTTTACTATCGATAATCAGCATTGAAATCAGACACCAGACGTGTCTGTTTTTTCTATAGGACTCGCAAATTCCTGCACAACCCCAGTGCTGCACGTGATTACTCTCTAGAACACTTGGAAGACAACTGGCCGTCTGATGACTGGGACCATGTGTACATGGATGGCTCACGCAATCCTGATTTAATATGCAGCGAACGAATTCATGGATGGTCATTCAAATTGAATTTGGACACTGGTTCTCGAGTATTAAGTTACATTATTCTGATATGATCATAGGGAAGAAAGGTTTATTATTTATTCATGGGCGTTGATTTATCATTTTTTGGAATTTTATATCTCAAAAAATTCATTTTTTGTGAATTCCATGCGGAAAAATCGTGTTTTTTTCAAAAAATCGGAAAATTGGGTCCAAGAACAATAGAAAATTCTATTTTCACTGACATCCCAATATTCCCCAGGGAATTACCTTCAATTTGATACGAAATTTGTGCTAGTGACCACTGAGGAACCAGTGTCCAATTTTCATTTTCGTGAAGGTATATCCCGTAATGTTGACGTCTCCCGCCGTATGTTCAAGAGAAACAACACTTACGGAAACAAAATATTTTGCCAACAGAAATAACAGTGGCTGATAAAAAAATACCTTTGTGCAATTTTACACAATCTAATCTTAGAAAATCAACAAAAACTTCAAAGATTTTAACAGTAAATATTTCAAACAAGCAGGTTTAAAATGGGCAAATTTGGGAAAAGTAAGAAGCATTCAACTGCGCATGACGGTCATATTATTGCTTCACTGACCTCCCTACCAGCACAATCGAAGTCGATGATTGTATCTTGCTTATAAACCGTCTATGTTTAAAAGTACATAAAATGAGAATTCTAGGAAGAATTCCCGTAAGAAAAACCTTACACCAGTATATCATGTTTTCTAATGGAAAAAAAAAACTACCCTCGAAGAATAACCTGATACAGGTTTAAAGAAAAACTTTATATAAATATATTTAGACAGCAGGTTATTCCGGGCATATAACATACCCAAAAGATCAGAGATTTACCGTTACAGGTTTATAAAACATAGGTTGCCAGGCAACGAAACATACGCCCACAGCAGCTAAATCGTCCAGGCAGTCAACAAGAGTTGTCGCATATTTTACTTTTTTCGGTAATGAAACATTTATAATACGGTACACTAAAATCTGATTAAAAGTAACAAATCATTATGTAATTATCAGAAAATCATTGGAATTTGTTTGGCTTTGATAAAGTTTTCCTCCATGCTGTTCAAGTTATCTAAATTCAATGAAACTCAATATACTTGTTCGTCTCATGACCTTCAACAATTTGTGTAAATTTAAAGTCAATCGGATATTAATTTCAATGTGGGCGTATAAAAAACCAATATCACACAGCAACCACGCCAATAAATCATTCGTTATTTTGTCGTTAGTAAAATCATATTTCCTGTTATAACGTGTAATTTAGAACAATGTATACATTAGTAGTCTAAGTTTGTATGTTATAACTTTGGTGAGTTTAACTTCAGGTAATCTCCTTAATTAATTAGCACCTTGGTGCTAGTGGTCGGAAGATTAAGGTTGTTGATTAGGTAATCAAGTTTGGTAGTTTATTTTAATCTTCTAATCATCAAAGAGTCTATTTTTATTTTAATTTAAACAATATTTGATTCAAATAAGATACATGTTATTCATTATAAACTGTCAAAACTTAAGGATTCAAAAACTAACCAAAGGCTTATATTAATTAGTCTCCTTATTTAATAAATATTCCAAAATAGACGTATGATATATACACTGCACATACAAATACATTAACAGTGCTGTATTTTGTATTCACTATTAATCGTGCATGCAAGTAATTTAATAGTTAGTGACATTTACAGTGCCTTACCATTTTATAATACATTTAGAGGCCGTCAGATGTAAAATAACCAAGAATTCAGTTAGTATTCTACGATGATTATTGTAGTCTTTTAGATAAATGTATAAATTTGTGGACTATTAAAAATGTACATATTCATTTGCAAGGTAGTATTACTATCGCTGTTTAAATTCTAACATCCGTAAACTTTGGACAATGTAACAAATAATGTCCTGTGTCCTCTATTGTTATTTTCAGCCTTCGGTACCGTAACGGTATCCCACAAATTATGATTCCCTAAAATTTAAACTTCATTGGCATGAAATGCTTAGGTTTAGTTTCGTGCATTTTGGAGGCGGTGTAATTAACATGGCATCTATTCCCCACTCGATAATCGTCGGGCTTCGACACATTGGTCGTTCTCATTATCCCGATCCATTATGATAATAGAATATCCAATATGCATTCTTTACTTTGCATGCCGTATGAATCGACAGAAAAAGGGATTAACCTATAAAATTCTCTTCAGAAAGACAGTTATTGGCTATTTTGTTTATTTCCATTAAGGGCTATAAATTATTTTCTAACCGACCAAACGAGAAAATTATAAAATCATCACCGCTTTGATTAGTTATTCGGTGTAAACAATGGCGGCCTTATCATTGTCCGTTATCAATCAATTAATCCCTAATACCGTACGTGAGAAGTGATTACAGCATTAATCAATGACACGAACAGCGTGTTGATTAATTTACGATGTTTTGATTAACACTCCATGGCTATCTATATTTAGCATGGCCACTTGAAAATTAAAGCTGTGAAGGACAGATCCCTGATTTAAGCCATTGGAAAGTGCAGTCTGGTGGTTTTTGAATTTTAGAAATCTGATTATTTATTCAGAAATTGTGATAATCTGTATGTATGGGTACATTTCCATGACTTTTTCATACGTTTCTAATAATTTTTGTAATGAGAATTGCATTAGACAATTGATGTCAACATGGTAAATTAAGTTACAAAAAACAAACGATTGAAATTATATTACATACTAAATGATTTAATGTAAAACAAAATATGGCAGGTTAAGTCATGTTACCATTCCAAATATGAAATTTTTATTTTGTCGTTTTCATATGATTATATAATTTGCATATTTAATTAGGTAATTTGCATATAACCATTATAAATTAGTACGTAAATTACATCAGTATTGACATCAAGATAAAAACTATCATGTAATATATCAAATTAAAGCTCAAAATGCCAGGAATTTAAATATAAATTCAGATAACTTGTAAGTTTAATTAGATTGCTTATAACCGTTGTCATGGTAACAGAAATTAAATTAGTACTTAAAATTACATCAATATTCACATCAAGATAAAGCATATCTTGTAATACATCAAATTAAAGCTCAAAATGCCCGGAACTTAAATATAAATTAGGGTTACTTGCATATTAATTTAGATTACATATAATCGTTGTCATGGTAACAGAAATTAAATTAGTACTTAAAATTACATCAATGTTCACATCAAGATAAAGACTATCATGTAATATATCAAAATAAAGCTCTAAATGCCTGGAACTTAAATATAAATTCAGGTTACTTGCATATTAATTAGATTGCATATTACCATTGTTAGAGTATTAGGCCTATAGGGGAAGATGAAAGGCCTAGGCTATCTTGGCCACATATTTATTAATTTTTTTTTTAAAAATATGGATGCTAAATTGCCACGGAAGTTGATTTTGTCTGGATTTATTTATTTGTATATGGAAAAACATGTAATTAACATCAAGAAAATTCTACCAATTGTCAATATACGATGTATGGGCAAATAAACAAATACACAAGCTATTTCTACTAATAAAAATTATAGTGTTGCAATGAACTTGTTCCGAGTTTCAGTCAAGTGATTCACTAAATTTTATTGACAGTTGTTATACCATGGACCTTATAATACATTATAAGGTCCATGGTTATACTCTTGGAAGAAGAAAACGATATGTCAAACCTCGACAAAAGAACACTTGAAGCGAAGTCATTCGCAGACTGCTGTGAGAGGAGATTCCGAGACATGTACCATCGTTTATTGGTCAATTACAGAAAACACCCTGAATCGTCCAATCATAACGAAGCTATATTTAGCCCGATGATGGGATTTTATTATTGAACGGCAAGCTACACAAATATTTCTTTTGTCATCAATTTCAAATTGAAAACAAAATATTTTAAAATTGTACCGCACGCTTATCAGTTCTTTGATATATATTAGCTTTACAATGATATGGCAGTACATGTTCGAGTACGATTGTATTTTTTTTATGCTATGCATTAACCTGGACCCTATGCGTAATGCCAATGGCATGGCGACCAAGTCGGCCGGTTTAATTACACTATTCGCTATAAATATTTACGCACTGGTTACTTCTGTTGTTCTTTAAGGTGGCCTGAATCTGTTTGTTTACCAAAGTAGGGGGATAATTATTTAAGTTGCAGAACACATGTCGTAAGTGATCTAATTCCTCACTGAGGAATTCTGGTTCACATATGTTCACGGCTCTGCGTACTAAGGTGGATATGAGGGCTGTTTTAACACTGTGGGGGTGACAGGAGTTATAATGAATATACTGGTCTGTATGCGTCGGCTTACGATAATTTTGGTTTTCATGAGACTTGTATTTCTGTGGACGTGAACATCTAAAGATAGGTTGCCAGGCAACGAAACAAACGCCCACAGCAGCTAAATCGTCCGGGCAGTCAACAAGAGTTGTCGCATATTTAACTTTTTTCAGTAATGAAACATTTATAATACACTAAAATCATATATCAAGTAACAACTCATTATGTAATTATCAGAAAATCATTCGAATTTGTTTGGCTTTGATAAAGTTCTCTTCCATGCTAACGTTTAGTATACGAAACACTTAATATTCTGAAAATCTATAGGCTTCTTCATCTCATGACCTTCAATACTGTGAATAAATTTCAAGTCAATCGGATATTAACTTTAGAATGAATGAATGAAATGGGGTTTAACGTCCTACTGTTATGCACTTAACCTGAGCTAATTGAAGACGGGTATTAACTTTAGCCTCTGGAGCGCCACAAGATTTTTTGAAGTGATCAAGGGCCATAACTCTGACAGCAAATATCGGAAATGGCTGAAAATCGATAGGCTTCTTTGTATAAATTTAAAGTCAATCGAATATTACCTTTAGCCTCTAGAGCGTTCACAAGATTTTTCAAAGTGATCAAGGACCATAACTCTGGCAGTAATTATCGGATATCGCTGATAATCCCTAGGCATCTTTGTCTCATGACCGTAAACACTGTATAAATTTAAATTCAATCGGATATTACCTTTAGCCTCTAGAGCGTTCACAAGATTTTTCAAAGTGATCAAGGGCCATAACTCTTGATGCAATTATCGGATATCGCTGAAAATCAATAGGGACTTCCTCTGATGACCTTCAACACTGTGTATTAATTTAAAGTCAATCGGATATTAACTTTAGCCTCTAGTGCGTTCACAAGATTTTTTGAAGTGATCAAGGGCCATAACTCTGGATGCAATTATCGGAAATCGCTGAAAATCAATAGGGGTCTTCCTCTCATGATCTTAAACACTGTGTATAAATTTAAAGTCAATCGGATATTAATTTTAGCCCCTAGAGCGTTCACAAAAAATTGTGGACGATGGACGGACGGACCGACGGACGGGGGTGACGGCAATATACGACCACATTTCTATGTGGGCGTATAAAAATGGTAAAACTTCTTTCTCTGGTAAATTTGATTCTGGGTTATGGGGGATGTGCTTAAGGCGCGTTGTTCAAATTCAGTAAGGAAAATTTCAGACATTATCGGGGACAGGGGGCTTCCCATTGGTAATCCATGAATTTGCTGGTACAAGTCGTCGCCCCGTGTAAAGTAGGTTCAGTCCAAACACATGTTGATAAGTTCAATGATGATGTTGGTGGTTAATTTAGTGTCCAGTGGAGTTTGTAACTTCTATACGGGAGCGGAGAATTTCGTTAGCTTCTAGGCGGGGAACAATAGTAAATAGGTCTGTTACATCATAGGATACAAATCTTCCAGGCTGGCCGATATTTCTTATTTCATAACAGAATTCAGTAGAGTCTTTGATAAATGATGGTGATGATGTTCCTAATATGGCAATCAGCTTAGACAGGTGTTTGGAAACATTGTAGAACACTGAATCTCTAGAGCAGACAATTAACCTGGCTTTAATTGCCAGGCAACGAAACATATGCCCACAGCAGCTAAATAGTCCGGGCATTTGGAATGTGTTTAACCAGCTCTATCACATATGTGATAATGACTGGCACCAATATTGTCCTTTAAAGATAGTAAGCTGGCACTGCCAAGCAGAATATGCCCACATTTTCTAGAGATGGATAAAGAACAAGAAATACTGAAAGTGATTTTTCCTACAATCAAAGGCCATAATTCATTAAGTTACAATTTGATATGCACAAATATCGAAAAGCATCAAGATCTTTAGGTTATAAACATGCTTTTTAGGTTTCATCAAAATCGAATTAAAATAGTGACCTCTACAGGGTCCACAACTTTGAAATACCATATTTTGACACTATTCGCGTACTAACGACGGCCATTTTGTATGGCAATTATAGTCTGATTTTCTAGAGTCAAACGTTTTGTTTTAAATCGGATAATAATTGTGACCTCAGAGGGACTATAGGGGATTTTTTTGACAATTAGGGCCATAACTCAGGAAGTTACATTCTGATATGCGCAAATAGCGAAAGGAACCAAGATCTTTGGGTTGTAACCATGCATTTCAAGTTTCATTAAAATTGGGACCTTTACCGGTCCACAACCCTTCACATACCATTTTTTAACAGTATTCGCGTACAAACGGCGGCTATTTTGTATGTTAATTTTGGTCCGATTTTCCCGAAATTCGAACTCAACCTTTCTTAGGGTGTAACGGTGATATAATCAAATGGATTTTCAAATCGGATAATAATTGTGACCTCCAGAAGGACCACAAGCTAAAATAGGTGATTTTTCGGGGAATCAGGGGCCATAATTTAGGAAATTATGTTCCAGTAGGTGCAAATATCGAAAGTATCCAAGATCTCTGGGTTATAAACATGCATGTCAAGTTTCATCAAAATTGGTTAAAAATTGTGACCTCTTTAGGGTCCACAAGCTAAAAACGTGATTTTTCTTACAATCAGGGGCCTTAATCCATGAAGTTTTGATCTGATACATGCCAATATCAGATCAGATCGTCAAAATTAAGAAAAGTGACAGACAGGGGCGATGACATAATATGTCCACATGAAAATGTGGGCGTATAAAAGTCGATAAAATACAACTATTTTTAAGCAAAACAACTCTGAATTTATTTTCAATGTTCTTTGAATCTCACACTCTTCTTTTTTTAATATGTGATAGCTAGATTCTCAAGGTACGATCTGAGCAAATTTGAAGGTAATTGGACCACCAGAACGTTGCCCAGGTGGTGCAAATGAACCCCCGTCACGAAAATTTGTTCATTCTTTAACACGTTTTATATTGTATTATGGCCGTCATCTTAGATCCACGGTCATTTACCAAACAACTCTGAAATATACCCAAAACCTCAAAATTGACAAAAATTTCTTTTTACTTCGCGCATGTGCCACGCTGGAACGGTAACCAATGTTTTCAGATTATTATTTTTTTCCCGGGTGCAATGTTTTTTGTAACTATATTTAGACCTCTAACTTTGCGAGTTTTGACCAATTTTATATTTTTTTTCTTGTTATTTTCTTAAAGATACTTGATATAATTGATGACACGGGACAATGAATATGAATGCTTCATATCTGCATGGGACAGTAGCAGATCTATAGTAGTTTTGTTCTTTTTCTGTCTTTTAAACTCACTATCGCAGCAGCTTAACAAAGCCGCAAGACTGTGATATGGTAAAACCCTGTGGTTAGTTACCACCTTAGTTTAGAAGTAAAATTGCCTCCATGTCACAGGGTGACGACACAATAATATACAAAAATAAAAATTCACCTGGACATCCTGCGTCAAAATCTCGTATAAATTTCTAATAACATGCCAGTTGTTTCTACCCAGTGTATAAGCTACAGCTGGTAAGTTATAGGCACAATGTCTTGTTATTTCAGTATCAACTGTTTGGGCTCGAGATGGATCTACCATACCAAGATAATTTTCTAGCAAGCTCTGAGGAACAATATCCTGAAAACATATAAACATCCTAATTACTTTCACTGTTAAGATATTATAGCACATTTTTATTAGCATTACCACATCCACTGTCAGCACTGTGCGACACTTTGGCAGTGTATTGACTCGTAATAGTCGTATCCTACACTCCTCACGAACAGAGAGCCAAGAAAAAATAACTGTTATGAAACTCATAATTTGAGTAAAGCAATTTTAACCTATATGACTAAAAAGCCCATTAAATTACCTTTTTAATGATATAGGTTTCGATTTTGTTCTTTATTGATAATGTACTCAAAACACAAGTTGAAAAGTACCGACGTCAATTTTTCGTCACTGACGTGCGCCATTGTTTTACCATTAGAAAACTAATTTGGGCTCAATGACGCCTGGATTTTTGAGCGGTACATAGCTTAGGATTCCCATTGCTAGGGGAACCTCTTCTCCTACGACATAGAAACTTTCAACCAATCATGTGGAGATACCCCGCAAGCTTCCGCGGCAAATTTCATCAAAATCGCGTGTTTACTTTTTGAGAGGTGATCGTTTTAAAAGATTGATGCCATTTTTTTCCGAGATCCTATGCTGCGGCTTGAATTTTTAAATAATGAGTACGTTAATGAAATATCGTAGATTATAATGATGCTAGTCTCGACGGTAATAAAAAATATTTTCCTAGAATTATAAGCCGCAGAAGTTCATTGTCGATCGGATTTCTCGACCCGTGAAAAAATCTGTGGGCGATTCCATTCGTACTAAAATGGCGGCCCCTGATGACGCGTTGTATTTACATCACGTGATTGGATTAGTTCCGTCTGATTGGACAAGTTCGCGTGACATTTCAGTTCTAGGGGTGGAAGGTGGAAATAACGGTTGTTTGACTGAACGTGGTCTTGAAACCGAAGACAAACTCGTATGTCTGACAAAATATAGATATTAATAAAATTATTTAAGACTATAATTAAGCTTATTTACAAAATATTTTCTCAACAATCAGGTAGACTTCACATGTATCTATTCTCAAATAATCATTTTGATTAAAAATAAAAATGTAGGCATAATTCATTTTTAAAATATGAATATGATCTCTTTGCTTTGACTCTTTCAGTCTTTGAATGATCTTGACAAAAAATAAAATTTATAATATAATTGAATATTGTAAATACCATGTGGGTAGTCTTTATCTGTTTATAGTTATGTCTTTATGAACAACAGTTGATAGTTTGTTTTTTAAGTAATAAAGTTATTAAAATAAAATAAAAAACACAACCCAGTTTACATGTAGTTAGGGCAGTTAGGCTATATAAATATGATGGGAAACAATCATTAATTTTTACATAGTACTAGTAGTACAGATTTTTGACAATTATTCTGTTATTGTTTTTAAACACAAATAATATAATTAAAGGATCAGTCGCAGCTATAGGCAGAACTTTCAGAAGCTAATAGGGGTCTCATTATCAATATTTATTGCTACAAATAGCTTTTAATTTTGAACAAAATGAACAGAATTTTAAAAACCAATTTCCTTATTTAAAATGTTATATTTTCTCAGGTGGTGATTGAGCATTTTGAAACTGTCATGTACTCTTCAATACCTTTAGTTTGATATATTACAACCCATTACCGGTATGTTGAGCACCAAATAAATGACAACAGACGGTGACGGAATCTGGCAAGTCGGCCATCTTGGATTCCAAAATGGTCGCCATTTTTCTTCGGAGTCATGAACAAGATCAAACTAACTTTATTGAGTGCAAAAGTTAGTAATTTGAATAACAGTGCAGTGTCATTTGATGCTGACTTAATGATTACAGTACAATTTAATGACCGTTTTAAAAGGAAATCCAAGATGGCCACCATTCCACGGAAGGCATGTGTTGTAGCGGCAATTTGACGACATAACTAAACTCGCCATCCATTTTCCATCGTGACTGCAAAATTTCAACTCGTTGCTCTTGATATTGCCAGAATTATTGTAGGATCTTTAAAAGACATGCTTTAGCTTCAAAATGCCTTATTTCGAGGGCGTGTTTTGCCTACAGATAAGTCTGTCACTTTTTATCTCAAAAATACCACCATCTACGCTGAGGAAAACATTCATAGAAAACTTATTAATGGACTGATTTTGAAAATTTAAAAAGTTTTGTAACCCTTGAAGCAGCCTGCATGCATTAAAAAGAAGAAAAACACATTATCTGTTAAATGAAATTTTGATGTGGTAATGCTATTTTTATAGTGCAACAAAGAATGTACAAAGATAAATATTCTTATAAAGGGTCATTCCATGTCAAGTAGACTGTTTGTCAGGTGACCTACTCAGAATATGGGTTAAAGCTACAATTTTATTTTATCATTATAAACATCTCAAAAGATAGGTTGCTAGGCAATGAAACATAAGCCAACAGCAGCTAAATCGTCCCAGCAGTCAACAAGAGTTGTTGCATATTTGAAATTTTTCGTTAATGAAACATTTATAATATACACTAAAACTGATTAAAAGTAACCAATCATTAAGGAGGGGGGGGGGGGTCACCCTATTAATTACCGTATGCCTATTATATATAAACTACACAAAAGGTACAATTTTATGGATACACAATTACTGAGTTTGATGCTAAGCGACATTGCGATGAGGATACTCTCGTCTTTATCAAGCAAATGATACAAAAAATATGAATTTGGGCAAATATATACAGAATATGCAACAAATTAGACAATAATCAAATCCAATAAAAGCTTAACACCTTAGATTAAGGGGCCATTAAGAACTAAACCTAGACAACAGAAATCTCTTTACAGGGATTAAAAGGTGGTGAATGCTATTATATATAAAGAACAGTGTATAAACAAAAAATAAACACACTTGTATGGATATACTACTTCTTAATTTTATTTAAATGCTCGTTTCAATACACATACAGGTATCGTTATCAAGCAAGTGTATTAACACTCTTAATTAAGGATGTAAACGGGTACTCGGTTGACCGGTTACGGTTCAGTTCGGCAAGCTGACCGGTTCGACATTTCCCTGACCGTTACTCGTTCTATATAAAAAAATTATTAAAAATGTCTGTGTATATCGATAAGTAGTAAACTAGCATTAGATAGACCACGCTATTTTGTTCATATTACACGTTGATGCAAAACTTTCCCGGTAATAAAACGGCCGTATTCACTGTTCGAAAACGTAGAAAAATTATGCCGTGAACAAAATATCTTTCGTTCCTCTGGCATGTGGCCAAATGGTATAATCTTTTCGTCCTTTCATTGGCTCAATGTGGTCACGTGTGGTAAATATAAGAATTATATAGTACCGGCACAGTTACTCTGTAAATATAAATTTAAGAAAATGACATGGACTATAAGCCTATATAGTTATTATGTTTTGACCGTGATCTAAGACTCCAGAAAAGAGCAACTTATTGCGTTGTATCTTCGGTCTGGGTAATCTTGACTACGTATATGAAACTGAAAGTAATGCCATGTGCGGGAATAAAGACGCGTCGCCGAACTAAATATTTTATTAATGGATTACATTATAACATATTGCACATTGAGATGGAGGTAGGTGGGGGACAGAATACTCCTATACTGTATTTGTAACGGGTTGAACACTAATAATATTTAATCAATTTTCCAATCCGTCTCACAACGGCATGTGATACCTGGGTGAGTGGCCTGTATACCATGACATTTTTGATTGTTAGACATCGCAATGTTTCCTTCCGAGAAATTTGAATGAAAAACAAAATAGCTGCAAAAAATAAATTCTTCTTAGGACAAGGGGTCTATTAGTTTATATTTAAAATGAAGTTAAACAGTGTGAAAACTTTAATCCTGCGTACCTACCAGCGATTTATATAACGCCGCCACTAAAATAAAAAAAGTGGATCGGTTGACCGGTCACGGTCGTTTTTTTGTCAATCAGTTAACCGGTTCAATTTTTTTTGACCCGTTACATCCTTACTCTTAATGGAAAATCAATTAATTGTGTTATAGATAAACAGTAATATAAAGAGAAGCATGTATATGTTACAGTCAATATGTCAAATCAGTCATTTTGCCAAATGCCTAAATGTTTCAGGCAATTTGTTAGATGACTGACCGTCAGTCATTTGACAAAATGACAAATTTTCCTAGGCATTTAGCTAAATGACTAAGATTGTACTCAATGTTTTTGACAAATTGACTGTTAGTGTTTAGGCATTATGTCAAAATCAGAGTCAGTATTTGTAAGATTTGTACTTTGACAAACTGGTGAGCTCTGTTAATCAACCAGCCAATCAATCAGTCAACTTGATGTCATGCAGTTTGGCTGGTGTTGTGATAAGTATGTGAGCTTGATTTCACTGATGAATGTTGTAACAAAGCATGGCTTTATTTTGACAAATTGGTGAGCTTTTAAATTTCACTGACTATATATTTTGCATCCATGAAGAAAGTTTTAATTCCAAGAGAAGAGTATTATTCAATTATTGACAAGCTAAAGAATATGAACACTGACCAGAAGACAAACAGTGACTATTATATTTTGAACAAATATGAAGTGTTCGAATGTGGTGGTATTGAAAAACTGATCAAAAAGCGTGAACAAGGTGACTCAACTGTGTTATATTACGTTACCATTAAAGAAACATATCCGCCGAGCACACTTATCAACTGGCCATGGTGGAAGGGACAGAATGCAGAAGGAACTTGCAAAGAAATATGCAAATATAACACGCGAGTCGATTGGATTTTTCAAATCATTATGCATTGACTGTCAGAAAGAGAAAAAGCGACCAATAACGAAAGGTGTAGTTGTTAGACCAATCCTTACAAAGGAATTTGCATCACGTGGACAAGTTGATCTTATTGACATGCAGTCACTTCCACAAGGTAGCTTCAAGTAATAATGAAAGGACAGATGGTGTAACACTAAAACGTCTCAAGTATAATGTATGTGTTTTGTTTTTATTGAATAGGGTAACCTCTGAGCCGATAAAATATAAGATTTTTATCCCAAATATAATGATCAGTTCCTGAAAAAAAAACTGAAGAATTCCGGATGTTGACGAAGAAAGCCAGAATACAGGACGCATGTGCGGATGTCACAAAACGCTGAATATAGACATCGATTTATTTACATTTTGTAAGGAAAGAAATAATCATTAGAATTTCTGTTTTTAGTCATAATTATGGCCGTGATTTTTGTTAAAAAAAAGAAATCATGTTATTCAGTAATAATCGAAAAAATGTGGCACACGCATTTATTTTCGTGTGACATATTTTGTAACACGTAGTCTACAAAATCAACACCCATTTCGCATGTTTGGGTCCGTCAAATACGATCCCTGGTACTGTTTATTCTTTTCTTTTTATGGTCTCTTTGATGCGAGTCTTATATTACCGGTGCGTCGAAATAGCAACACGCAAGGCAAGTTAGGAAAAGTATGACAAAGTGATGATGAGTGATGTCGACGTGTAACCGATGATAAGTGATGTCGACGTATAACCTCTCGATAACTTCTGTGCAGACATGATATTGATAAACTTCTAATTATTCAATTATTATTAATAAGCTACATATGGACAGTAGCTATAACTTCAAAGAGAATGTGTTGATCTATACCAGTGACATTTAGAGAAATATAGTAGTGTAATTACAAACACCATAAATTAAGAATAAACAATACCATATATGATTATCATCTCCGCTAATTGTTGAAGCTTTATAAGCAGGAGTGAGTTCACTGAAACTAAATCAGTCTTGGAATAGAGCTTCCGATATGTATGTCTAATGTACTTAATAAAGGTATTCTATACACTATGCCTTCTTGCTGCTTCTATCTGTAAGATACTGTTCACAGATATTAGTAATGGATGCCGTGACACAGTGAACCAGCCACAGCGTGACTCAAGTCCTATGTATCTGCCAGCTAATTGTTAGAACAGGTACGTTAGGATTTGTCTTTGTTCATTTTTCGATCATGGCTGAACAACCTGAAATTGCACCATTATTTCAGAATTTAACTGGGGAATTAAGTGGGCTGTCTACAACTTTGAAACATCACGGAATTTCCAATTTAGTGGACTCTTTTTCTGGAGAACCTAAAACTTTTGAACCCTGGATCAAAAGTATCGAAAAATATTCCTTTTTGGCTGAAATTGCTACAGATAAGGTTAAATATGTGTCTTACCAATCTAGTAAAGGTACAGTGAGCGATTTTTTAAAAAGATTTTTAACGGAAAACCCAGCCTGTACTTGGGAAAATGTGAAAAACAAATTGGCCACGCGATATGACAGTATTGCTGACCCACAACATGCCTTGGATATTTTACAACGTGGTAAACAATATATTTCTGAAAATGTTCAGGTTACTTTCGGTTATTAGGGCTGGACGATATTCTCGATATCCCGATATATCGCGATGTCAAATTTTTTCATCGTCGACGATCTTTGGTCACCAAAAACATCGCGGTATAGCAATATATCGTTTTTTGCAGATTATCGTAAATACCGCGATATTTATTGACGATATATTGCTAATAATGTGCGAAATATGATATAATTTAAATCAATAAGAAGACATCGTTGATTATCTTTGTTGAAATGCATTTTTTGTCAATAAAATAGTCCTACTAGGGGTTTCACGTCACGTGACTTTAGGTTGAAATCAGGCCAGCCAGCAGCTGAAATATAGCCCACTTCAATCTACGATTCTGAATTACTAATTGATGTAAATGCATTCCTAACAATTGTATTGCAATAGTTTAATATCAATCTCGATATCTGCAAAGATTCGGGCTTAAAAAGTATCGATATGATAGCGAAATTACCGTTTGTTTACAGGAGACGCTAGCGGGAAAATATCGCTCTGACGTCACGCGGTCGGTAAATTTCCACTGACGGCATTGCTATGGCCCACTTCATTGGTGATTCCGATCGTTATTTTTCAGGGGATTTTCATATAGAACCAATCAAATGATAGATAACATTTTTGTGATTATTATTCTGAGTGAAACCTCGAGATCGGACAATTAGAGCCGTAGAAAATGGGATTTATCTGTTTTGATGACTGAAAATTGCTAAATTTCGACTAAATATATAAAAAAATTCGTGAGGTTTCATCGAGATTATAAATATTTGACATATTATCATTCAAATTATTATGATTTTAATAAATCTTAGCTGATAATAACGATCGGATTTCAGTTTTAAAATTAGTACTAGCGATTCTGAAGGGGAAATACCGCTTACGACGTCACTCAAATATGACTGAAAAGCACTTAGTTTGGTGCCGTGCTACGCATTGACGGTAAAGACAACATAAAACAATGACTTATACACATTTTTTAATAAAACATTACACACGTAAAAATATCGCGATATTTCAATATATCGTGACTATTTTTTCAAATATCGCGATATTTAAAATTGTCAATATCGTCCAGCCCTACTTTCTTTGGCTACAAAAGCCTATAATTCTGCCGAAATACTTTTAGAACCCGTTCAGCGGCATACATGTGATTGGCCACAAGTAAAATGTCAGGAGATTTTTGTAAAAATGTCAGGAGATTAAGGTAAAAAGAGGGAGACTTTATCGCGCGTTAAAAAACACGTTAAAATTACCCACCCAACATGAATAAAAGACAAATTAATTTACATTGTTTATATATTTGTATATCATTTGATTGTTATAATTACACAAACTTAATAAAACACATGAAAACACACAATAAAGCACTTGTCATACTCATGTCTTTATATTTATTTTCAAATATTATTTGTTACCCCTTTTAAACTTAACGTCATACACTGGCTATTTAATTTTGTGTAATAATTTTTAAATATTTTGGAAGCAGATATCCTATTTTTTTGTTTGATATAATTTGTGTGTATGTGTTCATTTTATCAATTTCATAAACGTAAATTTCCCGTGTTTTGACGTTACGCTGAAATTTTTTATTATTAATATTATTTTTTCATGCTTTGTTGGCATTTCGAAATATCCGTCATTTTTTGTAAGTTGAACAATTCAATTCAAGAAATCTTTTTTTGAGGCGTTTTGTCAATATTGTACTCCCGACAGATCAAAAGTTCGTTTTATTGTCGTTTCGATGCTATTAAAATCAACAAAATCGGAGCATGGTAAGTGTGCCCGTCGAGCACTTGAAAATGGTATACAATGGATAATTTTCTAGAAAATTATTAACGTAGTTTGGCATGTGATCGTGATTACGGCATTTCAACACGAGAAGTAAAAATAAAATTACAAGTTCCTCAGACCCATATTCGTGGTAAATTAGGTCGAAATGCAACTCAATGTTCATTTATGAAGTAAGCATTATGTTACATGAATAAAGGACTTGCCTGGAAAGTCATAATTCCATTATTTTTACGCCTCGGGACTCGCGAGAGCCCAGGATATTTACATCACATGACTCATATTCGCGCGCTTTTGATGATAGAAATGTAGACATTCTAAGTCTAAGGGAAGTTTCCTCCCAGCCCACGCATATCTGGGCGCTTAACACCAAGTATTTTTCAACAATTAAAAATTGCGTAACTTGGACACGTGGTTCTATGGTCTGAATTAATAAATTCTCTGGTATTCATGCCTAATTTAAAGTATTTAATGTGCACACGAATGGAAATGAAATCGGAAAATAGGCTACTTTATCTTGTCAATTAAACAGTTAGACGAGTCGACGATCGAGATTAACGTTGACAATGAAATCACCGCCATCTTTACTTCTTTAAATGACCTCTGACCCACGCTATTCAGGACCTCTCATTCTTATAAATAATCCGAAATGAGCAATAAAAACTTAATTAAAATCAACTTATTGCTAAACTTTATTAATTTCGTATAAAAACAATAATTATCGTGTTATTTAAATGGTATTAGCCTATTCCAAATATGAAAACACGTGTTGATAATTATAGTCACAACTGCCGAACGGTTGTCGTAAAAAACTCTGTCTCGTTTGATTAGAATTTTGACTGCAAAAAAAATAAAATTACAAGAAATGAAAAAGCGGGAGTATTTGTCTCCCGATCGGGAGCTCGGGAGATAAGGGGTAAAAGCGGGAGTTATCACATGTATGTCAGCGGCAGTTATTCGGCTATTTTATTACGGGATTGTTAGATGATAGGTTAAAAATAAAATTAATCCGGGACAATCCGACAACGTTAAAATACGCCACAGTTTCGGCCATTTGCAAGCTCGATTTGCCTTACGCTTAAATCAGCATTCTACCCCACGTTATAACCATAATCATGCGTCGATGGAAGTTGATCATCTTCGGCCAATGCAGACAGATAAGGATTTAGTACTGTTTATTCTTTCCTTTATACAGCCACTGCGAGTCTTGTATTGAACTGTAACAGTATCGACAAAATGGCAAGGGTATCGGCAAAATGGCAAGGGTATCGGCAAAATGGCTAGTGTATCGGACAGATACCGATTTCTTTTGATAGGCCACCTATCGGCCAATTACCAATGTTGAAACCAATTATCGAACTATCACTAGCATAAAACCTATTGAACATTAAAAGATAGTACCTGTTGTTGAGCAAGAGTAGCATCATCTATATGACTATGCTCTGACAAAAGGCTTCCTCTTGGGGAGTGGGATAAATCATTATCAATAAATCCTATGCTACTGTTACCAATACCAACATCTGGAATAAGAAAAATAAGATATCTAACCAACTTAAGGAATATTAACAATTTCATTTATGAACTACAAGCCAATAGTGAGGCTGATGTCTCCTGCCGAAATCCCCAAATGAATAGATGACATATATTAATTAATCGCACATTTATTTTTTTCACAAGTATTAAGCAATCAAACTATACACTAAGTTTCATCACTGTCTATCAGATGGAATCAAGATAATCTTTGTCACTTAATTAGAACTAAAGTTATCGTGTCCAAAAGCCCCAACCAATATAATTGCTTATCTCTGCTTACCCTAAATGTATTGACCTAATAAACACCTACACCAAGTTTGAACGTTTTAGCTCAATTAGAAGGAGAGTTATTGTGTTCCAATGTGACGGCCAATCAAAATGCTTAAAGCTCTGCTTACCCTGAGCAGAAAATGCTCATTATCAAACTTAGGCAAGGTATCGATGTTATAAAACTATATAACAAGTTTCATCATTCTCACTTAATAAGAACTAAAGTTATCGTGTCCCAACGGCTCAACCAATCAAACTGCTTATCTCTGCTTACCCTAAGCAGAAAATGCTCATCTTCGAACTCCATCAAGGTATTGTCCCAATAAACACCTACACCAAGTTTAATAGCTCAATTAGGAAGAGATTTATTGTGTTCCAAAAAGTCGGCCAATCAAATTGCTTAACTCATTGACCCCTAGAGCTAATTATGTTAATTACTGCTTAATCTCCTAAGCCAATTAACCAGACTATAGCCCATATCCCTAGTGTTAATTAAAGGATTATTCATTAATCTCACCTATTACAGAAAATACAAAATAAAACAAAAACTATTTCTCCAATCAAAAGATAGTAAGCTGGCACTGCCAGGCAGGATACGCTCACATTTTTGAGAGATGGATAGAGGACAAGCAAAATCGAAAGTGATTTTTCCTACAATCAAAGGCTATAATTCAGGAAGTTACGATCCGATATGCGCAAATATTGAAAGGAACCAAGATCTTTGGGTTATAACCATGCATTTTAAGTTTCATCAAAATCGAATTAAAATTGTGACCTCTACAGGATCCACAACCTTGATATACCATTTTTTAACAGTATTTGGGTACGAATGGCGGCCATTTTGTATGGCAATTTTGGTCCCATTTTTCTGAAATTCAAACTTAACCTTCCGTATGGTGTAACGGTGATAGAGTCAGGTTTTTTAAATCGGATAATAATCGTGACCCCCAGAGGGACCATAGGCGATCAGGGGCCATAATTCAGGAAGTTATGATCTGATATGTGAAAATAACAAAAGGAACAGTATTCACGTACAAACGGCAGCCATTTTGTATTGCAATTTTGTTCCGGATTTTCCTGAAATTCGAACTCAACATTCCTTAGGGTGTAACGGTGATATAATCAAACGATTTTTTAAATCAGATAATAATTGTGACCTCAGAGGGACCACAAGCTAAACAAAGACGATTTTGCGTATAATCAGGGGCTGTAATTCAGGAAGTTACGATCCGATATGCGCAAATATTGAAAGGAACCAAGATTTTTGGGTTATAACCATGCATTTTAAGTTTCATCAAAATCGAATTAAAATTTTGACCTCTACAGGATCCACAACCTTGATATACCATTTTTTAACAGTATTTGCGTACGAATGGCGGCCATTTTGTATGGCAATTTTGGTCCCATTTTTCTGAAATTCAAACTCAACCTTCCTTAGGGTGTAACGGTGATATAATCAAACGGCTTTTTAAATCGGATAATTATTGTAACCTCCAGAGGGACCACAGGCTAAACCAAGACGATTTTGCGTATAATCAGGGGCCATAATTCAGGAAGTTACAATCCGATATGCGCAAATATTAAAAGGAACCAAGATCTTTGGGTTATAACCATGCATTTCAAGTTTCATTAAAATCAAATTAAAATTGGGACCTTTACCGGTCCACAACCCTTCACATACCATTTTTTAACAGTATTCGCGTACAAACGGCGGCTATTTTGTATGTTAATTTTGGTCCGATTTTCCCGAAATTCGAACTCAACCTTTCTTAGGGTGTAACGGTGATATAATCAAATGGATTTTCAAATCGGATAATAATTGTGACCTCCAAAGGTACCACGAGCTAAAATAGGTGAATTTTCGGACTATCAGGGGCCATAATTCAGGAATTTGAGTTCCGATAGGTGCAAATATCGAAAGGAACCAAGATTTTTGGGTTATAACCATGCATTTTAAGTTTCATCAAAATCGAATTAAAATTTTGACCTCTACAGGATCCACAACCTTGATATACCATTTTTTAACAGTATTTGCGTACGAATGGCGGCCATTTTGTATGGCAATTTTGGTCCCATTTTTCTGAAATTCAAACTCAACCTTCCTTAGGGTGTAACGGTGATATAATCAAACAGCTTTTTAAATCGGATAATTATTGTAACCTCCAGAGGGACCACAGGCTAAACCAAGACGATTTTGCGTATAATCAGGGGCCATAATTCAGGAAGTTACAATCCGATATGCGCAAATATTAAAAGGAACCAAGATCTTTGGGTTATAACCATGCATTTCAAGTTTCATTAAAATCGAATTAAAATTGGGACCTTTACCGGTCCACAACCCTTCACATACCATTTTTTAACAGTATTCGCGTACAAACGGCGGCTATTTTGTATGTTAATTTTGGTCCGATTTTCCCGAAATTCGAACTCAACCTTTCTTAGGGTGTAACGGTGATATAATCAAATGGATTTTCAAATCGGATAATAATTGTGACCTCCAAAGGTACCACGAGCTAAAATAGGTGAATTTTCGGACTATCAGGGGCCATAATTCAGGAATTTGAGTTCCGATAGGTGCAAATATCGAAAGGAACCAAGATCTTTGGGTTATAAACATGCATGTAAAGTTTCATCAAAATCTGTTCAAAATGGGTCCACAAGCTAAAAACGTGATTTTTCGTACAATCAGGGGCCGAAATCCAAGAAGTTTTGATCAGATACATGCCAATATCGAAAGCAGCCGAGATCTTTGGGGGATAAACCTATATTTCAAGTTTCATCGAAATCGGGTAAGAATTGTGACCTGTAGAGAGTCCACAAACAATTGTGGACGGACGGACGTATGTCCGGACGGACGGACGTCCGGACGGACAGGGGCGACGACATAATACGTCCACATGAAAATGTGGGCGTATAAAAATATTTATATTACCAAATGTAGAAATAAAGATAGTAAGCTGGCACTGCCAGGCAGGATACGCCCACATTTTCGAGAGATGGTTAGAGAACAAGCAAAACCGAAAGTGATTTTTCCTACAATCAAAGGCTATAATTCATTAAATTACAATTTGATATGCGCAAATATCGAAAAGAATCAAGATCTTTAGGTTATAAACATGCATTTCAAGTTTCATCAAAATCGAATCAAAATTGTGACCTATACTGGGTCCACAACCTTGATATACCATATTTTAACACTATTAAGAGTACAAACGGCGGCCATTTTGTCTGGCAATTGTGGTCCGATTTCCCTGAAATTCAAACTCAACCTTCGGTATGGTGTAACGGTGATAGAGTCAAGCTTTTTTTCAATCGGATAATAATCATAACCTCCAGAGGGACCATAGGCGATTTTTCGGGCAATCAGGGGCCATAATTCAGTAAGCTACGATATGATATGCGCAAATAACGAAAGGGACCAAGATCTTTGGGTTATAACCATGCATTTTAAGTTTTATCAAAATTGTGACCTATACTGAGTCCACAACCTTGATATACCTTTTTATAACAGTATTCACGTACATGCGGCGGCCATTTTGTTCCGAATTTTTCCGAAATTCAAACACAACCATCCTTAGGGTGTAACGGTGATATAATCAAACGATTTTTTAAATGGATAATAATTGTGACCCCCAGAGGGACCACAAGCTAAACAAAGACGATTTTGCGTATAATCAGGGGCCATAATTCAGGAAGTTACAATCCGATATGCCCAAATATCGAAAGGAACCAAGATCTTTGGGTTATAACCATACATTTCAAGTTTCATCAAAATCGAATTAAAATTGTGACCTCTACAGGGTCCACAACCTTGATATACCATATTTTAACAGTATTCGCGTACGAATGGCGGCCATTTTGTATGGCAATTTTGGTCCAATTTTACCGAAATTCGAACTCAACCTTTCTTAGGGTGTAACGGTTATATAATCAAACGATTTTTTAAATCGGATAATTATTGTAACCTCCAGAGGGACCACAAGCTAATTAAAGACGATTTTGCGTATAATTAGGGGCCATAATTCAGGAAGTTACGATCTGATATGCGCAAATATTGAAAGGAACCAAGATCTATGGGTTATAACCATGCATTTCAAGTTTCATCAAAATCAAATTAAAATTGTGATCCCTACAGGGTCCACAACCTGGATATACCATTTTTTAACAGTATTCGCGTACGAATGGCGGCCATTTTGTATGGTAATTTTGGTCCGATTTTTCCGAAATTTGAACTCAACCGTCCTTAGGGTGTAACGGTGATATAATCGAACGGTTTTGCAAATCGGATAATAATTGTGACCTCCAGAGGTACCACGAGCTAAAATAGGTGATTTTTCGGACAATCAGGGGCCATAATTCAGGAAATTACGTTCCGATAGGCGCAAATATCAAAAGGATCCAAGATCTTTGCGATATAAACATGCATGTCAAGTTTCATCAAAATCGGTTCAAAATTGTGACCTCTATAGGGTCCACAAGCTAAAAACGTGATTTTTCGTACAATCAGGGGCCATAATCCATGAAGTTTTGATCCGATACGTGCCAATATCAAAAGCAGCCGAGATCTTTGGGGGATAAACCTATATTTCAAGTTTCGTCGAAATCGGGTAAGAATTGTGACCTGTAGAGAGTCCACAAACAATTGTGGACGGACGGACGGACAGGGGCGACGACATAATACGTCAACATGAAAATGTGGGCGTATAAAAACAGGCTTTACAAGGATATTTTTTAAAAATAAAAATACCAAATATTAACAAAGTTATTCTTTATTATAAACGAAGAACTGTGTAAAATAAATAATAGGCTTCGTTTATGAATTATAAAGTTATATTTTAATGCGCCATGCATCAAACAGTAAGCACTAGGGCCGAAACGATACGCTGTGCCAAGATATGATACAGCATGATGTCGTAGCCCAACGATATGGGTGCATCACGATACACACGCCATTAATGTGAAATTGACTAGTTTTCTTGAAATACAGAAAAAATACACAATGCACAATGTTTTAAATTTATATTGTTTATTATAAGATAAATAAACCAGCGGCTGCCAGGCAGGATACGCCCACATTTTCAAGAGATGGATAGAGAACAAGTAAAACCGAAAGTGATTTTTCCTACAATCAAAGGCCATAATTAGGGTGTAACGGTGATATAATCAAACGATTTTTTAAATCAGATAATAATTGTGACCTCCAGAGGGACCACAAGCTAAATAAACAAAGGCGATTTTGCGTATAATCAGGGGCATTAATTCAGGAAGTTACGATCCGATATGCGCAAATATCAAAAGGACCCAAGATCTTTGGTAATATCCATGCATTTCAAGTTTCGTCAAAATCGAATTAAAATTGGGACCTCTACAGGGTCGACGAGCTTGATATACCATTTTTCAACAGTATTCGCATACGAACGGCGGCCATTTTGTATGGTAATTTGGTCCAATTTTTCTGAAATTCGAACTTACCCTTCCTAAGGGTGTAACGGTGATATAATTAACCTCTAGAGGAACCACAAGCTAAACAAAGGCGATTTTGCGTATAATCAGGGGCCATAATTCAGGACGTTACGATCCGATATGCGCAAATATCGAAAGGAACCAAGATCTTTGGGTTATATCCATGCATTTCAAGTTCCATCAAAATCAAATTTAAATTGTGACCTCTACAGGGTCCACAAACTTGATATACCATTTTTTAACAGTATTCGCGTACGAACGGCGGCTATTTTGTATGGTAATTTTGGCCCGATTTTTCCGAAATTTGAACTCAACCTTCCTTAGGGTCTAACGGTGATATATTCGGGTTTTTTTTAAATCGGATAATAATTGTGACCTCCAGAGGTACCACAAGCTAAAATAGGTGTTTTTTCAGAAAATCAGGGGCAATTATTCAGGAAATTACATTCCGATAGGCGCAAATATCAAAAGGAACCAAGATCTTAGGGTTATAAACATGAATGTAAAGTTTCATCAAAATCGGTTCAAAATTGTGACCTTTATAGGGTCCACAAGCTAAAAACATGATTTTTCGTACAATCAGGGGCCATAATCCATGAAGTTTTGATCCGATACATGCCAATATCGAAAGCAGGCGAGATCTTTGGGGGATAAACCTATATTTCAAGTTTCGTCAAAATCGGGTAAGAATTGTGACCTGTAGAGAGTCCACAAACAATTGTGGACGGACGGACAGGGGCGACGACGTAATACGTCCACATGAAAATGTGGGCGTATAAAATTTTATATTTAACTTTTAACCAATATTTTTGTCACATTTTAACTACAAATACTTCAAACGTCTTTATTTATTTAATATGCCGAACTCATTAAGCCTCGTCGATGTCATGCTTATCAGTGATTGTAGCGGCCAAGCGAATATTCACTGCGGGATCAGTTTGCTTTCTATTTCAACTTCACCAAGTGTAACACTGCTACCACCAACCAGTATTGGGCGGATATAATAGTCGAAAGACTAAGAGAGAGAGACTGTTAACCAGAATTTCAACTTGCTTTTCATTCATTCGAATAAGAGCCACCGGCATCGCGAGGAAGAAATGACTTAAATAAAATGCGATTTCATTGGTGTAAAATGCATGACTTCCGGTATTTTGTCCAATGGAAAAAAATTGTCTTATCCAGTTTCCCAGTCGTATTTTGCACGCGATTAGTAGGTCAGTTTTGCAATGATTGTGAAGTCTTGATGCCCGGGCCTATAGAAGAGGTGTGCTGTTCCTAGTCTATTTATAGCTACCGAGGGTTTCTTTACATTTAGGCCTTGTTTATGTACGTACTGAACTGATAGGTAATTTCTAAGGGTCCTACATGTCTCATTTATTGAACAAATATCGCGATATAGTATGAAATTAATCGTGAACTTTAAATTGAAAAAAAATCTCGATTATCGCTATTCTTAAAAAAATTATCGTTCATCATTTTCATGGAAAAAATCGCAGTACACCGGTTCACCGGTGAATCCTTTCGGCCTTAGTAAGCACAATTGATTACGGCCCCCATTTTTTTTTCGAACCTCTCAATCTCATTGAATTTCTCAGCGTGATATCCTACTGGTTTTGTCAGTCACCAATAACGCGAACATATTCAGTCCAAAAAATAAACTAATAAAATCAAATTTGTTCTTCTTACGTTTTAATATCTCACTTTCTTATCAATTTTCATTTACCTAACCCGAATGTTTCGATCTTTCTGCCTGAGCCACCATGGGCGTGGATTTAGGGGGGACGAATATGTCTTTGTCCTCTCCCCCCCCCCCCCATAATTTTGATCGCCAGGACAAATTTTTATTTAATCTACTTGGGAAAATAAAGTTCCCGAAATCTAATAAAACACCAATTTTACGGACTGTTTTAGCAGTAACACACGTTTGTGGTCGTCAAATATTCCAAAATTTTCGTGCGGGTTCCATACAATGTCAGCTCCTCTTCTTCGCCTCTCAAAGAAAACCGACGCCGCTGTCTATACACCTGATTTTTTGGGGGGCATTTCTAGTTATACTTCCCTAACTGTCATCTGACTATAAAATTTAACTTTGCTTTTAATTGAATACCACGAATTTGTACTGAGTTGACTAAACATTTTGTATGGAGCCACTCTTTTTAGTGCGACATTTTTTGTGCATCCAATATTATTTGTGAGTGCAGCTGCAACAGTCTGATTGTATGGTTGGAATTCATAGTGGGATTCCGGTTACAAAACCATTGGATACTTTTGGAGTTCCTTACACAGGCTAGAATAGAAGAAAACGCATTTGCGGTGGTAAATTTTCCCCGGGAGGGTGCGGCACCCCATATCCCGCTACGATTGATTGGTTGTTTGGAAATCGAGTCAGCGTAGGCTATATTGGACCAAATTGAAGTTGCTGTATTCACAGCCTGGATAGCAGGAAACGCGTTTGTGGCAGTTAAATTTTTAAAATTTTCTCCCAACGGAATTCGAGTCAGCCACCTTAATTATTAGGGTATATTACGCCACTTTGATGTTGCTTTGTCCACTGGCTGAAATAACAGGAAACGCGTTTGCAGCCGTCAAATATTTCAAAATTTTCCTGCGGGGTGTGGGAGTGTGTGTTGGGGAAACAAGGTAAGCTCCGCTTCTTCGCCTCTCGAGTAAGACCGGCGCCGCTGTCTGTAAACCAGAAATATTTTTGGGCTTTTCAGGTTCAGTCCCTCTAACTGTCATCGACCCCTTACGCCTTTGCCCCAACACTAGTAAACTGTTTGTAATTATCATTTTGGTTTGGTAATGAAATGTTCAATGGTACGTCCACCCCCCCCCCCCAAAGTTATGACAATTCTACGCCCGTGCGAGCCACCCGATACATGACATGCAATGAAAGAGTGTTTATCCTTTTTTCATGTTGTACCATTGGTTATTCCTAAAATCCCTCAGCTTAGTATGAAATGTAAGGGTGTTTATCCCTTCTTCATACGTTACCATCAATTATTCCTGTCTATTTTTTGGTTATATTTCATTTTATTTTCTAACGTACGTTGCAATTTTATTTATTTGAGCCAAATCAGGGGCGTAAAAATATTTTTTAACCCACTAGCCTAAAATCCCTCAGCTTAGTATGAAATGTAAGGGTGTTTATCCCTTCTTCGTACGTTACCATCAATTATTCCTAAAATCGTTCGTCTTAGCATGACATTCGTCCCAGTCTATTTTTTGGTTATATTTCATTTTATTTTCTAACGTACGTTGCAATTTTATTTATTTGAGCCAAATCAGGGGCGTAAAAATATTTTTTAACCCACTAGCCTAAAATCCCTCAGCTTAGTATGAAATGTAAGGGTGTTTATCCCTTCTTCATACGTTACCATCAATTATTCCTAAAATCGTTCGTCTTAGCATGACATTCGTCCCAGTCTATTTTTTGGTTATATTTCATTTTATTTTCTAACGTACGTTGCAATTTTATTCCTAAAATCGTTCGTCTTAGCATGACATTCGTCCCAGTCTATTTTTTGGTTATATTTCATTTTAATTTCTAACGTACGTTGCAATTTTATTTATTTGAGCCAAATCAGGGGCGTAAAAATATTTTTTAACCCACTAGCCTAAAATCCCTCAGCTTAGTATGAAATGTAAGGGTGTTTATCCCTTCTTCATACGTTACCATCAATTATTCCTAAAATCGTTCGTCTTAGCATGACATTCGTCCCAGTCTATTTTTTGGTTATATTTCATTTTATTTTCTAAAATAACCCACTAGCCTAAAATCCCTCAGCTTAGTATGAAATGTAAGGGTGTTTATCCCTTCTTCATACGTTACCATCAATTATTCCTAAAATCGTTCGTCTTAGCATGACATTCGTCCCAGTCTATTTTTTGGTTATATTTCATTTTATTTTCTAAAATAACCCACTAGCCTAAAATCCCTCAGCTTAGTATGAAATGTAAGGGTGTTTATCCCTTCTTCATACGTTACCATCAATTATTCCTAAAATCGTTCGTCTTAGCATGACATTCGTCCCAGTCTATTTTTTGGTTATATTTCATTTTATTTTCTAACGTACGTTGCAATTTTATTTATTTGAGCCAAATCAGGGGCGTAAAAATATTTTTTAACCCACTAGTCTAAAATCCCTCAGCTTAGTATGAAATGTAAGGGTGTTTATCCCTTCTTCATACGTTACCATCAATTATTCCTAAAATCGTTCGTCTTAGCATGACATTCGTCCCAGTCTATTTTTTGGTTATATTTCATTTTATTTTCTAACGTACGTTGCAATTTTATTTATTTGAGCCAAATCAGGGGCGTAAAAATATTTTTTAACCCACTAGCCTCAGGCTAATAGTCTACTGTCAGACACTAGCCCGGCATCAAGTTACACTAGTCCGTAGTTGGGCAAGGTACAAACTTTAATCATCAATAATTACACTGCATATTGTCTCCCATTTGACCACATTAAATGTATTCTTTGTAACTGAACTGTATTTCGTATTATAAGGAGAATTACAATATTATAGCAGAGAATTTTTTGTTTGTTTACATAAAAAGCAATCAAGTGTGAACCGAGTTGAACCAGTGTAGAGGAAGGCAAGTCATGTGATAGTCTAGATTATCAGGACCCACTTTGTGTATTTCTTTTTTAATACTTTAAAAATGTCTGGATAACAAGGGCAATGAGATCTAAAGGAGTTACACCCCCTAGCATTGTAGTCTAGATTATCACAATGACTTTAAATTGTATTGATTAAGATCTATATTTAGCATAATTATAAATAGACCATAGAGGAGAGAGAGAGAAACTATTGTTATAGGTCTAATTGAGTTTTCCTTTGGATTGAAGAAATAAAAGTGCAATATTTTGCAGTTTATTTATCTATATGACTATCGGCAAAGAAATTTAACTCATTGGGTCCGATTGCTTAAATATAAGGGCCAATTAAACCCCTCTCTAATACCGATTGCTTGAATATACGGTCCATTGCTTATTAGTGTCATATCCGAGAGACTTAAATTCGCGGTCCCGTTGATGCATTGTTTCCTCGAACCATAATTGTTAAATAAAAGCCAATTGGCTAACTAAAAGTAATTTATCAAATCAAATATAGTTTTGGCTAACGAATGACCACAAAAAATGCATACGTCACAACAAAAATTTAGGGGTTATAAGGTCATGAACTTTGCGGGTCAATTTTTTTTCACTGGTCGCCATATTGTTTTGTTACGTATTATTATCGATTATTACTGCGCTCCGTTTTCTTACAATATCTTCATTATGGAAAGTGATACGGACTCAGAATTCGAAGGGTTTTTACCCGAAGATATTTTGGATGGTGATATCGATATTATTAATGCCGTGGGAAGTGATTTTTCCGACATTTCGAGCGAAGAAGGCGAGAATCTTGATATAAACAACGGCCATCGAAAACCAGCATGGCGGGGGCCCGTCTACTGTCTTGCAGTATAACGAGTTTGGCAAACAACATTAAGTGACCACTCAGTCATTTTTAGGGCCTGAGCATGGGCCAACAATATATTAGAAGAGGGGAAGAACGAGTTTGATTTATTAGTTTGTTTGTCGGATTAAATTTATACACGTTAATCGCTGATGAAATGAATCGGTACCACATGTGACAATGCTAAAAATATGAAAATGGAGAGAAGAATAGGAGAAACGTGATCCCGGAAGAAATTCGAGAATTTTTGGCTTTACGTGTGTTTATATGAGTATATCAACGCAGCCAAGAAGTAATATGTATTGGTCGCGAGACTATTATTTAGGTAATTACAAAATTGCCGGTTTAATAAAACAACAGTATTGTGAGTGTTGTAAACAGACATCTTGATTGATGAATTTTACTCAGTGCTAAACATTTATAATCTGTTGTGAACTAAAATCCCGAATGGCTAAATCCACACTGATATTCTTGTAAACCTATAATATTATTATATATATTTGGACTAACTATTTTTTTCAAATTGTTGACTTAAAAAGACATTTTAGGAAGAATTATTGACTTGCCAAAATGTATAATCTTGTAATGTGAATGTTTTTTTACTTATGTTTTTTTCATTAAATAATAACTCTGTTGTTATTTTGTATTATTGATTAAATTTTATACCATTGCAATGCCTGATTTTTTATCTGCATTTGATAATATAAACATTTTTTGATTGGAGTGATAGTTTCCATGTTATTTTGTTTAATCTACAGTATATGAGATTAATGGATAATCCTTTAATTAGCTCCAGGGAGATAAGCTATTGTCTAGTTAATTGGCTCAGGGAGATTAAGGAGTCGATACTTAATTAGGTCTAGGGTTCAATGAGTTAAAGGGCACTAGCCCAGGACTAGTACAGTTAAATAGGTCACTAGCCCGTAAGTAATTTTTGGTAGTCCGGGGCGTCTGGCGGGCTAGTGGAATTTCATGGCCCCCCGAGCCAAATTTTACAGAATATTCTGGTAACATTGAGGAATTATCTTTGGTGTCACCGAAATTGGTGATAAAGACTGATGAGAAAGAGAGAAATGGGGTTTAACGTCCACTTAACACAACTATGTCATTTCGAGGCTTACATATGGTTTCATTTTATTTCAAAAATTCGCTTGCGCGTAGGTGTCTTTAGCAGTTGGAGGAAACCGTAGTGCCCGGAGGAAACCCACGAGGTTGAGAAGGCGCCCCTATCTCCATGCCACATACGCTCACACCAGGGCTCGAAACCACAGCCGCATGCCAGAGGTGGCCGGCCTACTAGAGGTCGAAGCCTGGCAATCTAGACAACTAGGCCATCCCAACCGCCCAATACAGACTGATACTCCAACGGCTAAACATTGTGTTTTGTTAACCGCAGCATTCGACGACGATGGTCAGGATCATACAACGAGCGCTCAGGGTATTGTCCGCTAATTTTAGCCCAGCCTAGTTTCCGTTTCTTATTTAGGGACGTGTCATTGTAAAATACAATTCTAAACAGCGCCATCTGTTACCATAATGCCAGTAAACATAAATTCTAACACCCATTATGATACCAGGTGGCGCTGTTTAAAATGCTCAAGCACCAGAACTGACTACAATAAATTAAAATAAAACAAAATAGAATAAAACACAAATTCAATTTCAATATTTAAGAAATAAGGTTAGCATTTTTACATGTGTAAATAGCAAATTTAACATATGCAAGTAAGAAGTTTCATGCATAGAAATAAGCATATTAGCATTAGAAGGTTAGAAGTTAGAATTATGAGGGAAATTCTGCTCCATAGTCAGGTAGGCTTACAAATGTTTATGGCATAACTAATCATTTAAAGAATTGGGGGTGGTTGGCATTTATAAAATTAACCGGCTTTAAGTTGAAACTGGCCAATACTGGATGTCAAAATACTGATCTGTCAAAGTACGATAAGACGGAGAAATGAAATGTCAAGAATGAATGAATGGAGTTTGTGCTATAATACGAATAATTTAAACCTGTGTCACAAAGTCATCCTGTATAAAAAATTGAAATGTAAATAAATTTGTTAACAGAACTGATATTAATTAATAAGATGCCACAAAATGACAATTAAGGAAGTGTACGAAAAAGTCTTTCTACAATAGATAATCTTTGTAATAAAGGAAAGTATTTCTCCCCTTATATATACTGTTTGTAGTTTTTCGAGTTTTAGGCCATTATTACCCATTTTATGCATATTATTTGTCATTCTCCACGCAAGTCTCGCTATCCAGCATTCGACTATGCCGTCGGCTTGCGTACTATTAGGTTTGACCCGGAGGTCTTATGGCGTTATAAACATTTTATAATTTTTAAAGAACTCAAAATGTTTATCCCGCAAAGTGATTTTTCTATTATATATCAAACATATATCGAGAATTCTTTGATTTGGATTAACTAGAAATTAATTGTTGGGCCTGTCGATCGCGTAGTACTGTTAAACAAACCCACGTGTATTAAATATTATTATATTCTAAAATTAGCACGGCGACATGCACAGTTCGTATTTCCGACCATTTCACCCATAATCTTACGCAAAAGAGTTACCTGTAATATCTGTATATACATCGTTATTTTGAAATTGTGACCCCATTTCTATTTCAATATGGTAATAGTAATATTATGATTTATTTGTTTTAAATCGTATTGTTTTTCATTGTCCATCTTCACCAAGAATCTTGGTGGCATAGTCAATTGTGCCGATAGCAGAGATTAGTGTGGACTGCAAGGGAAGACAACTATGTTTGGGAGATTGATTTTTGGTATGAACTTTTTTGGACCAGTAAAATCCCATTCGGTCCAGTAATAGTTGGAATAATACCTGCCCAAATGTCCAACAAAAAAAAAAAAAATCGCATAGACTGCTGGGAAGAGCTAACTAATTAACCGGTAAAAAAAAAGCTCGACTAAGCTTACGACCCTCGAAGCAATACTATTAGGGCCGAAAGACAATGAAATACCACACGTCTATATTAATGCGTACTTCTAGAGGGATATAGTAAACTACAGTATTTCCCTAAAAAAACAAGCCTGACTAAGCTTAAGATCCTTGAAGTAAAGCTAGTTGCTAGTATACAAGTGAATAATTACAATACTGCTCAGATTTCACTTTTTAAAAAAATCTCCACAAAACTACTTGACAGATTTCCACAGTTTATTAAGGGGCTAGAATACGTTCAAAATATATTCCGAGTTCCAATTGATGAAGACGAAATAAAATATAAACAGTACTAGACCAATTGTCAACTGGATACGGTGACCAAACAGACGAACCTCCTGATCGATCCCTCTAAACAGTGACAGTCGGTACTAGTTATCGCTTTAAAACGATGAAATAAAATACAGAGGAGAAGATGAGCTACATGACGAAAATTTGTCTGGGTTTGGAAGAGTTACGTATCAAGTTGATCCAAGTCCCAAAAACCATTGACAGTTGGTATTTGGAATAATAGTAGGCCATATAGCACTAGGTAAAATTGTAATATTGTACATGTATATCACGTCTGTCATCATTCGCCCAGTATGTGCAGAAAAGTAAAATGTTAAATCCCATTTCATTTCTTAACAAATAATCGTACTAATAATTAGGTAAGGATGCACCAGAAAATTTGTCAATGTTATCTTATTCTTTCAGCTTACATGTTGCGCATAATTACAATGTTGGAAAAAATTAATCAAAGAATTGACGATGTTGAGAAAACCCAACGAGAACAAAATGCCAAAATGAATCAACTTTTGATTGTTGCTGGTGTCGCTGGACCAGATTTAGAACCTCCAGCGTCATTTAAATTGCCAATTTCATCAATGGCAGAAAGTAACGGGATAATGATGTCACTAAAAGACAAAAGTACAAAAGAGAGTTTGGTAGGTTTATTTTGTTCATTAATATTTTCACTAATTTCAAAATATGAAATGAAATGGGGATAAACATCCTACTCTTTTACACCTGACCTTGGCTAATTGAAGATGGGCATACGCCATACATGTGTTGCGAGGCAGAGTTTTGCCCGGGCAGTGGCGCCTTGGCATCTTATATCAAATTCTAACTGAACGTCTATGCAGCAGTCCTTGTCGGCACCTCTGTTCCGTTCTGCATCACTGACAAGGGGAAACCATGCTGGAAAATCGAGATGAACTTTCTCGGCCAATGCAAGGATCAAACATCCGACTTAGCCACATGATCCCATAATAGAGAGTGATAAATAAATATGATAGTAAAAGCATTAGTGATTTTAGTCTGCATTTGAATATTTGTTTGTACAGTAATCCACGATACTGTCTTAAATGAGAATGGTATCCCGTTCCTTTTCATTTACAATTGCTGCCAGTTTAAAATTTGAACATTTCTATAAAAAAATATCACTTTTGTTTTTACAGATCCAGCATTTGAGTACTATAGGTAGGATGCCCCGTGCTCTACAAAAAGTTGGTCTCGACACGGCCACGTGCACGCTTGGGTGGCTGTGTCTCGAACTATGATAATAGGTCAGCGCCGGAGTGTATGAGACTATAAATAGCCACGGCACGTGCATTTCTGTACAAATATTTCAGCTATTTGGGCCCTAAAAAATCTGTTGTTGACGATTTCGAACAGCAGTAAAATTAGCTTCTTTGTTATTACACAGAAGCTTTAGAAATAACGTTCGTTTTATTTTTTAAATTGCTTTATTATTAACTGTACCGTTAGGAGTGCTATCGTTTGGTTTAGTAGAAATAATATCTCTGAAACGCTTGGTTTAGGCCGGAACATGATACTAGCAGCAGTTTCGATTTACTTTTACAAGTTTCTTAAAACAGGTGTTGAGTTGACAGACGTGCTGGATGTAATGGACAACACTTGGAACCAGTTTTCAGTCTAGTATTTATATGATTAAATGATCATTAGCTTATTAAGTACAGCATGCTCGTTTATTTAGTGACTATAATTGTGTGGAATTGATTTAAGGCTTGGTATATATATAAATATTGTGGAGTAATTGTCGAGATATTTGGAGATATTTATTTATGGTGGGGCACCCTACTATAGGAGGAACAAATGCTAAAGAAGTGACAAAAAGAATGATGAAAGTTTTGTTTACAGATACAGTGGCAATAAATTATAATTGGAAGGGAAAGGGGGACAAAACAGCTTTTAGTACACTTATTTTTAAAGAAGTTATCGAAAGTAAGTAATAAGTTTTTAATATCGTCACCCTGTCACCCCTCTAGAGGCTACAAATAATACCCGCTTGGCTTTAAATATAAAGGTCCTCAGATGATAAATATAGTATACATTTAGGTGTTTCAGTACAGTTTGTTAGTGCAAAAATGGAGACCAGGACATTTCGAGAATAACATTGATTAATTCAATAATATGCTTGTGTGGAGGGGTCTCTAGCAAACCAGTCGAGAAAACCGGAGAGGTTTGACACGTGAGATTCTAAACTACGCCAGTTGATAGGCTTTATAATACAGCATCCATGTGTTAACCGGCCATCGGCCCTCACGTATATCGAAAAGTGTTATTTATTTCATAAATTTTTGTTTCAGGGGCTGTACGGAAAAATCCCATGACTAGGAATACGACAAATTTGGAAATAAGTGATTGCATTAGAAATTGGCTGCGTTATGCCCCCGAAAGAATAACAAAGAGTATACTGTAAATAATAATATGTAATTTTTCTGTATGTGTTTGTATCTTATAATGTTAGTAAATTTTATGCACATTTTTATACGCCCACATTGAAATGTGGCTGTATATTGTTGCCCACGTCCGTCAGTCGGTCCAGTGTCCATAATTGCTTGTGGATGCTTTAAAGGCTAAAGTTAATATCTGATTGATTTAAATTTATACAGTGTTTAAGGTCATGAGACGAATAAGTATATTGAGTTTCAATGAATTTTTATAACTTAAACAGCTAAATCCATGATATTAAAACTTTCCTATACTAAACGTTAGCATGGAGGAGAACTCTAATTAAAGCCAAACAAATTCGAATGATTTTCTAATTTTATAAATTATCATTATAAATGTTTCATTACCGAAAAAAGTAAAATATGCGACAGAAGATTTAGCTGCTGTGGGCGTATGTTTCGTTGCCTGGCAACCTTTCTTTTATTTTATTTTCATTGTTTAATTTTGTGTTTATAGTGCTAATTGTTCACATTTATCCCTTTGGAATGAAATTTCTCTTTAATGATGTTGTTTTTTTATGTTGTACATATTTATGATTACGTGCCTGCATTGGCTGAGAAAGTTCGTCCACATTTTCCGGCTTGGTGTCCTCCTTGTCAATGATGCAGGAGGGAGGGCTGGACAAGGAAATCTGTCGAGTCGCTCGGATGGGATGAAAACCTTGGGTACACATTAACGTGCACGTAAAAGATCCCTTAGCATTTGGAATATGTAGGCAGTAGTGACGCTGCCAGAGCAAAATTTTGTGCATAGCACACTGTATGGTGTATGCCAGTCTTCATTAGCCCAGGATGGTAAACCCTACTTCATTTCTTGTATATATATATATCTATTTTCATAATGTAAAAAAAAATAAATATTACTTTTTAATAGTGCTATATAGACTTTTTTGTAACCATTTTTTTCAATTACCACCATTTTATGTATATGTATGCGTACTGTTATATTTTAAAATATATTTTTTATATCTATTTTCTAAATAAAATTTAGATCGTTTATTAACTAGTGTTTGTTGTAATTGAGTTTGAAAAAGGAATACCCAAATTTTTAGCATGTGTGAGTTACATCATAAGGTTGGCATTGAGTCAACTGGCATGGTTTCAATTTCCTGGTTCTACCTGACAAGGAGTAGGGTCGTCTGTTTTTTTCAAGGTCCTTCTGAATTAAAATTGATCCATGTGTTAAGTGCCAAAGTTTGTTGAGTGGGAAGGGATTTGAAAACACTATTGAGTGTATATCTTTAGTTATTGGATTATTGTATAACATTTAAATGGTTATATTTCCATCAAAATGGTTATGTTATTGGGTTTTCGTACCATCTGAATGACAGAGTCACTTAAATTGGTTCCGATGGACGTCAAAAGATAAAGTTATATTTACGCCAGATTCGCGTTAAAATGGTCTGTCAGTTTACAATCATTTTGCTCATCTCTTTAATGTCAGGAAATGACGTTAATCTATCGTAAAGTTTACGTCATTTTTACGTAAAGTTTACGTCATTTTCTGACGTAAATCTAACGTAAGTGACGTGAACTTTACGCAAAATTTACGTTAGATTTACGTCAGAAAATGACGTAAACTTTACGTTAGATTTACGTCATAAAATGACGTAAATGTAACGTAAAAATGATGTAAACTTTACGTTAGTTTAACGTCATTTCCTGACGTAAACTTATCGTTTAAATAACGAGCAAAATGATGGTAAACTGACTGACCATTTTTACGTAAATCTAACGTAAAGTTTACGTCATTTTCTGACGTAAATCTAGCTTAAGTGATGTAAACTTTACGTTAGATTTACGTCAGAAAATGACGTAAACTTTACGTTAGATTTACGTCAGAAAGCCATACATATAAAAAGATTTGCACCAGAATTAAATAGAGATTTGGGACTGTTTATTCCTAGGGCCTATGATGCAGTTATCTAAAATTAATTATATTCAATTATAGACGCTTAATAATGTTGTATTTATTCTCTTCCCAACCCTAAGTTTCTTTGTCAACCGTCACACCTCGGGAACCATATCACTATGTTTTCTTAGTTAATTATGCTTATTATGGTAGGACACACTATGGTTTCGTGTATATTCAGATCCTAGTCATCCAGTGGTGTTTTCTTAGTTACAAGCCTAAAACAACTGTTAATTCATAACACTGCTATCTATTTGCTAAATGGTTTCATTTATATCTATATTCTTTATTTTTATGTAATTGTAGTGTATCAAAGTTCTTTGTCGCTTAACTGATTAACTATAATCACGGTGACCCTTGTAATCCATAACATTAATTAAGTATGGCTTCATATTGTACATTTTTATATATATATATATACCATCTAGTTTACTAAATATCATTGTGCTTGATAACGATAAGATACTTATCGAAACGTCGTGTTTGTGTATAATAAACCAGTGATTGTTTTCCCATATAATTGTGTTAGTTCTGATATGTCTCCAATCTCTAAATGCCACTAAAAGATTATGTTCAACATCAGTGTGGGGATGAGGCATTTAAGTGTGTACGTCAGCTTAGTAAACTGGATGGAAGGTAAATATATGGTCTCCGGAACTTGTTTTTTTTTTTCTCGTGTTGAAATGACGTCATCACATACCAAACTAGGTTAATAATTTTCTAGAAAATTATCCACTGTATACCATTTTATAGATTTTAGGAACAGCAATAAAATTAACTTTCGATTGGTCGGTTATGGAATATTGACAAATTGCCTCAAAAAAAGTGTACGTGAATTATTTCTTCAAATCTCGATCCGATTCTCAACACAAGTGAAAAATCTGGAAAATATCTATTTTGCCTAAGATAATTTGTCAATATGTACAGATTCATGTTTGGGGCCACAATTATATACATTAAACATACAGATCAAATTATACCTATTTCTGAGTGTAAGGTGCTCTATTATACATACCTTGTACTACACCATCCATTACTGCTAATGTTGATTCATTGATTTGTTGCCCAATAACATGTGTACTACCAATATTATCCACAGTTTCACTTGATTCTCCTACAGTACTAACACTAGCCATATGTATTTTAACACCTTCATCTGAACATAAACTAGAATCATCCGATACACTTACACTTTCTTCTTTAGTAACGCCTTTTTCCGATATAAACACATTCATTTGTGATGAATAAATTTTATGCTTTTCTTCATCTTTAACTCGAGCCGATACATGTATATTAGTTGGTGTCCCATTAACTAAATCGAAATCTACATCTACTTCTGGTAATGGTGATCGCCAAAATTGAAATGAATTAAAAGACTCTAAATTATCTAAATGTATATGCACTGGGTCATATTGTGAATTTTCATTTAAACATTTATCATCAAAAACTGAACATGTATCCAGATTAGTTTCTCTACTACATATATCATTATTTTCACCTTCATCTGTCAATCTATTGACTTTTAATTGTTTAGTATATTCTTCTAAACGCTGTTCCTCAAATGACTGCAGGCTACACTCTACAAGAGACTCTTTTTTATCATCATCTATTAATTCCATATTTTCTATTTTATAAATGTTACTGTCTATATTAACACCATGATCACTATTGTCAACTTGTTGCCTTTTCTTGTCTTCTGTCTGTAATTTCTCTTGAAGATATGTTACTAATTCTTCTTCTTCACTGTTTGAAAGATAAACCAACCTGGATTTTTAATAAAATAGTCTGTTCTTTATTTTGAAGATATTACAACATCCACATAGACAATGATAAATATATCAACAACCAGTTGACAGGCAAGATACACCCACATTTTGCAATAGATGGATAAAGAAGCAAAAGATAGGCTGAAACTGCCAGGCAGCATAAGCCCACATTTTTGAGAGATGGAAAGAAACAAGCAATACCGAAAATGATTTTTCCCTACGGTCCGATATATGCCAATAACGAAAGGAATCCAGATCTTATGGTGATAAACCTATATTTTAAGTTTCATTGAAATTGGATAAAAATTGTGACCTGTAGACTGTTCACAAATAATTGTGGACGGATATGGATGACGGCAATATATGTCCATGTGAAAATGTAAGTTTATAAAAAGGCGATTTTAGGACAATAAGGGGCCATAATTCAGGAAGTTATGTTCCGATAAGCACAAATATCGAAAGGAACCATGACCCTTGGGTCGTTTACATGTATTTTATATTTCATATAAATCGGTTCAAAATTGGGGCCTCTACAGTGTAAATGTGATTTTTCGTACAGTCAGGGGCCATAATCCATGAAATTATGGTCCAATACAGTGTTGGGATTTCGACCGTATATTCCGGACGTGTCCGTATTTTTTTCCCGAACGCACTCTATTGTCCGACCGTGAATATGCCCATTCGGACATCAAGACATGGTGAATAATATTCAAAATTCCAAAATTTATATAAAGTGTACTGACTAGTACTAAGAGTATAACTACCACTCAACCCGATTATCGTTGACAATAGGCTGGATTGATTTGGTAATTAAGTGATCAACGTATTTATCGTGTTATACCGACTATAAACCTACCTTGATTGATTACTTAATCTGTCTTGATTGACTGACTTAATCCTTTGTCTGACTATTCATCAAGTGTTTATAATTTTAATCTTCCTCTAAACCACATGGTTTCTGCATTGTCGGACATTTTAATCGCATTGATTTGAGCCGACAATATGTATAAACTAGCCATAGATGTCATATATTATGAGAGTATACAACGCCTAGATTGATAGACAGTCATTATAATTTGTCTGCGATATCACTTCGGTGGAAGCGAGCGTTAAATAAAGCTATTTCACACACACAGATATCCGAAAAATACTAGAAATTGCTAACTTCGTTCTTATCGCACGTGGTTACAGCAATCGGGAAACCTCGGCAGATACCGCCACTCTACATCTAGCTTCAGCTGTGTGACGGAAAGTCAAACATGTACCTAGGAACTTGACGATATTAGTAGGTGTCACAGCTCCATTGCTCACGTAAGAAGAAAGTCGTTTTTTTCCGATTTGTAACCCCTTTTAAACTTAACGTCATACACTGGCTATTTAATCTTTTGTAACAATTTTAAAATATTTTGGAAGCAGATATCCTGTGCTTTTGTTTGATATAATTTTTATGTATGTGTTCATTTTATCAATTTCATAAACGTAAGTTTAAAAACGTCAATTTCCCGTGTTTTGACCTTACGCTGAAATTTTTTGTCACGTTTTTAAATGGGGGTACCCCACTTCAAGTGCTTTTATTTAGAGCTTATAATTAATTTTAATATTTCATTCTAATATCATTAGAAAGACAAATGAACGACATTTCGATCGGTCTTGGATGCAATGTTAGCATTTCGAAAATTCAATTCACAAAATCTTTTTTTGAGGCGATTTGTCAATATCGCATCCAGGTGCGATCGAAACTTTGTTTTATTGTTGTTTCAATGCTATTAAAATCAACAAAATCGGAGCATAGTAAGCTAAAAAATTTAGCACTTGAAAATGGTATACAACGTGATTTTTTCAGAATAGAAAAATAACGCAATCGGAAGCCATGACGTCGTCTGCAATGTCAAAGAAAAGCATGGTTACGTTGAGAAAAATCTCTAAGTCTAGACCGAGTTGTTACGTTGTGACCAAGGGACGGGGTGTGTTTTATATAAATAAAGGACTTGCCTGCAAAAAAATTCAGGGTTTATCATGACTATTATTATATAAATTAGAGCAATCAAAGTAAGAATTCATTCTCGTCTCGACTACTACTATCAGAACCACTGTTGTGCCACGTGACTGCTCCCATATATGGTCTTTCTATTCTAAACCTTAACCAATGATAATTATGTTTACAAGGATTGTCCAATAAGAGGACCCGTACCGAAAACATTGGGTCGAAGTTCAACGTTAAAAATAGCTCTAGTCGGAACTCCCATGTTCAGCTACTGAGCTAGAGTAGATCGCACGTCTCGTCTGGATGTTTAAAACCAAATATTTTTCGACAATCAATAAATTGCGTAACATGGACATGTACTTCAATGTTCTAAATTACTAAATTCTTTGTTATGATGCCTAATTTAAAGTATTTAATGTGCACACGAATGAAAATATTATCAACACAGTACGCCACGATGAGAACCATTTCCCGTACGGTTGAATTGAACACACTTTTACTTAGCGTAGGTAGGGATAATATTATAATAATATGATTTCTGACCATTGTAGCCTAATACCCAAATAATATTGGGATTTCAAAAGAATTAACGCTAACAAAAAATAATTCAAATAATGGCTCAAATTCTGGATTTCCGTTAACGATTTACAACATTTCTTTTTGAGATTAGTGCCGTGATTAGTCAATAAAAATAGCCGTCCGTCAATCAGATAACTGATTGTCAGTCTCACAAAGAAGAAAGTTCCACTCACAGTTTATTCAATATTTTATCATTATATATCGGTTCTTAAACTGATTATTTATTATGTTTAATTCATTGTGATTTGGGGTGAAATATTTAAAATACCTATCTTTATGACTTATGAGAAAAAAAACCAAATTGGCCAAATTCGTTGAAAATGATATATAAATAGTGCATTTTTTTGGGGGGGGGGGGGGGGGGGTCAGTTTGGTTACTAAAACATAATAACATTTTCTTAAATTATATACAAGGGTAAAGATATGTAATTTTAAAATATCTAAAACTGTTGGAGCTGTACACAAAATTTCACTTGAAAATCTCAATTCCTTCATATATTTTTTTAGGCCTAAAATTGGGCAATTTCCTATTGCGGAATGCTTTTTTCAAAGTGAACCCCTTTCCAGTATATAAAGAGATGGCATATAAATATGTTGTTATTATTTATTTGTTCAATCTTGCCAAGTAGCTACTAACTTAAAATATTATAAAAACAAGCCAACAGTGAGGCTGATGTCCCCCGCCGAAATCCCAAAATAAATAGATGACACATTAATTAATAGCACATTTATTTTTTTCAAAAGTATTGAGCAATCAAACTATACACTAAGTTTCATCACTCTCTACCAGATAGAATCAGACATTGTTCATCATCGAACTCCATCAAGGCATTCACTTAATGTACGCCTACACCTAGTTTGAAAATTCTACCTTAATTAGAAGGAGAATTTTTGTGTTTCAAAGTCTAGACCTATCAGTTGCTTATCGCTCTGCTTACCCTCAACAGAAAATGTTCATTATTGAACTTAGTCAAGGTATCGATGAAATAAAACTATATACCAAGTTTCATCACTCTCACTTCATTACAACTAAAGTTATTGCATCCCAAAGCATCAACCAATCAAATTGCTTATCTCTGCTTACCCTAAGCAGAAAATGCCCATCTTCGAACTCCATCAAGGTATTGACCTAATAAACACCTAGATCAAGTTTGAATATCCTAGCTCAATTTGAAGGAGAGTTATTATGCTCCAAAGTCTCGGCCAATCATATTGCTTATTGCCCTGCTTACTCTGAGCAGAGAATGCGCATTATTGAATTCGGTGAAGGTATTGATGAAATGAAACTATATACCAAGTTTCATCACTCTAACTTAATTACAACTCAAGTTATCGCGTCCCAAAGCATCAACCAATCAAATTGCTTATCTCTGCTTACCCTAAGCGGTAAATGCTCATCTTCGAATTTCATCACTGTATTGACCTAATAAACACCTACACCAAGTTTGAATATCCTAGCTCAATTAGAAGGAGAGTTATTATGTTTCAAAGTCTCAGCCAATCAAATTGCTTATCGCTCTGCTTACCCTGAGCAGAAAATGCTCATTATCGAACTTAGTCAAGGTATTGATGAAATAAAACTATATACCAAGTTTCATCACTCTCACTTAATTACAACTTAAGTTATCGTGTCCCAAAGCATCAACCAATCAAATTGCTTATCTCTGCTTACCCTAAGCGTAAAATGCTCATCTTCAAACTCCATCAAGGTAATGACCTAATAAACACCTACACCAAGTTTGAATATTCTAGCTCAATTAGAAAGAGTAATTGTGTCCCAAAAAGTGTGACAGACGGACGGACGGACAGACAGACGGACAGACAGACAGACGAACCCATTTTAATAGTCCCCTGCTTTCTTCGAAAGGCGGGGGACAATTAATATTTGTGAGAAAATTATCGGAAAATGATGCATTTTTAAAAATATAAAGTTGTTGCTATGGTAACCACCCAATTTCCTTAATATTTTGCTTGAACTTATAAAATCTGTATCATTTGACATTACACAGGTTTCAAATATTTTAAAATGCTTATTTTTTAAATCTGGTGATCATCTTTTGGGTTACGGTAAAGACCGTTGAAAATGGTCAAAAATAGCATTTTTTCCGTTTTGGTTGCAAAATTGATAATAAATGGCAGATTGGAAATATGTAATTTTAAAAATTCACAAACTTTTTGACATATTCCCATAATTTCACTTGTGTATCCCCATTCCTTCTTATTTTATTAATCGCCCCAAAACGCCCCGAAACTAGGCAAATGTGTGCCGCGGACAATTGTTCAAAAATGAACATATCTAGCTCTTGAGATAAGGCATATGGATATTTTTGCTATTTTTTTTTCTGTTTATCTTACTTGATAGCTACTGATTTTAAAATGCATAACAACCAGGTTAATTATTTCAGATATAACATGGACAAGACCATCTTTGATGAAAAAATTGACCAAAATCACGTTGGCAAAATGGAATTTTTGAGAAAACCTAGGTGTTGTGGAGTTCCTGGGGAAACGAGAAAAATTGTTACACGAATTTGAAAATTTGTACATAGTTAGCCTTAAAGTTGTATTTCATGAATTTACATCTACATTTTTGATAGTTTTGATATGAAATTAAATATGGTATTGCAAAAAACACCAAAAATGACCTATTCAATGTGTTGAAAAACCTTTCTTCCGCGAAAAGTCAAAAATCGCAACTTTGAGCCTCAATAAAAAAATAAATTTTCATCCGATTTTCAATCTGTAAAAAGTTTTGTGAGAAGAATGCTGAGATCTACTTGAAAAACTAATAAAATCATATGTATAATCATAATCTCAAAATCACCTTTTCCACCTAATATAAATGAAAATGTAGGCGTATGATAAAAAAAAATTCAATTTTTTTTTTAAAAATGTGTAGTCATGTGACACCTACGGAAAGAGAGGTTGAACTGGGTGACCATTATAATATGGTAAGGGTGCAACGATACATAAAAAAATCCTCATGATTAATCATGATTATTGCAACATGAATAATCGCGATATCTTGGATTATCGTGATGAGATCTTTTATCATGATAATTGAAATAATCATGCTTAAAGGATTAATTATCGCGATTATTAACACAAATAAAACCAATTATTAAAACTATTTAATCTAGGCTGGTTATGCTTTTATTATACAGTATTACTGTGGGATTATGGTGCATTGATATGGCTACACCAGGGTTTTACTGATATCAGATGTTGACAGTGAAACATCGGTGATGCAGATACAAATATCGATAATAGTGGCCATTAAAAAATATTACATATTAAAATGCCTCGAATGTCATGGTAATTGATATAGATGTCATGGTAACTGTCTCCGGGTGGGGGGGGGATTCATGAAAGACGAACACGATGTTTAATTAAAGAGAAATTGTGTCACCCTTCCAGCTGAGTTAAAAAACATACACTCACACAATCTATTGAGAATTTAATTATCTGTGACATTATTAATTAGTGAAGTGGAAATTCCCCACTGCATTTCTTCATATTTAATATTGTTGAAATAAACAAATTGTCTATCAGTATCATATCACGAAACGTGTAACTTTATTCATTCGTAGATAGACCAACGACTCGTCATACAATGATTTCCATTGTCAATTAATCTGGTTCTAATATGTTTACAGAGTTTTGTTGGAGTATCATAAATATTAAAGTTATCTAAACTTGTAAAGCCATCTTCCCTTCGATCTAAACTCCATAATTTTCATTTCCTTTTCTAACCATAATAAAAGAAATATTATCCAGACGCATTGTGTGTACTAACATACGAATAGTTGCCGACTGGATAATCAATCATCAACAATCGGGTCATGGTCTCTATGACAACGACAGTGGGGTAACTGGAAACTCTTTACACAAGATGTTTTATCATCCTTCTGTCATTTTGATGAGAATTCGGTCGAAATAATACGATATACTTTCCATATTTTATAAATTTGATTCTCCCAAATCATAATCATGATTATTTTTAAAATAATCATGATATATCGTGATATAACGATTATTGAGAAAGGAGACAATTATTTAATCGGCTGACCCAATAATCGCGATTAATCGTAATCCCCAGGGTATCGCTGCATCCTTACAATATGGTAGGGTGATACCCAGACTATAATCACCAACAAAAACCGAGTCCGCCATTGGTCGATTAACGACTGTAGCAATGCGTCAAAAATGGTCAAAATTTAACCTTATAACGACGAAAAATATCCGAAAAACGTGACAGACTATATCCCAGAAACGGTTGATTTCTAAAATCAGTGTTTTTGGCTGAGCAGTAGGCTTGATGGAGCGACTAAACACTGAATATGAACTATCGGCTGACCATAATCCACGAAGTTTTGATCCGATACATGCCAATATCAAGAGCAGCCAAGATCTTTTGGGGATGAACCTATATTTTAAGTTTTACGTCAAAATCAGATAAGAATTCTGACCTGTAGAGAGTCCACAAACAATTGTGCATGGATGGACAGGGGTGACGGCAATTTTTGTTCACATGAAAATGTGAGCGTATAAAAATCGTTAAAAGGACATTAATTATCCAGTGGTGATTTTTTCAAAATTGGAACTTAAGATTATCTTAGTCTACAATGGAATTTACTTACTTGTCATTCTTCTGATCATAAATATTGCGGAAATATATATGACCTTCTTCGTTAACATATAATCCAGTCGTATTTGGATCAGCAAAAGTGGATATAAATGGTCCAAGTTGTTGAAATGCTGCCATTCTCACCTAAATGATAAAGATAGGTTGCCAAACAAACATATGCCGAGAGCAGATAAATTGTTTAAAGACCACAAGATGGGCAACCAGCCGCTGCCAGGCAGGATACGGCAGATTCTACAGTATACAATTGTAAACTTGTGTCTGATAAGGAAATGTATCTACAGGGTAAGCTTACTCTTCCGGACACCTGTTACCACGGTTTGTCGTGGATTTTGTACACGATGAGCAGTCCATATGCTGATTACACTATTTTGCCATATTACACTTTTTTGCCTATACCGTTTTTTTAGGATTTCTAATTTTGTCTAAATGTTTGGATTTTTCGTACTTGGTTATATTTTATTATTAATAAAATTTACAAAATATTATTATTCATATAAATAAAGAAATATAACTAATATACTGTTTTCTTCTAAACAGAAGCATACAAATATAATTTTGCAGAAAAAATATTGTTAGTCGCCAACGGAAAAAGTTCCCGTTACTCTTGCTCAGACTACACAAAAAGTTTGGTTCGAGTCCAAGCGATCACTTGACAATGACACCTGTAAGTTTTTAAGAATTATGTGGTATATTCCCTCTTCTGATTGAATTCATGCCCAACAATCGTCAATAATTGACTATCAATAATAACAATCTGGCAATCGTTTGTTTCCGTCTCGAAAATTTGACGACTATAGTAATATATAAACATAGGTTGCCAGGCAACGAAACATACGCCCACAGCAGCTAAATCGTCCGGGCAGTCAACAAGAGTTGTCGCATATTTTACTTTTTTCGGTAATGAAACATTTATAATACACTAAAATCTGATTAAAAGTAACTACTCATTATGTAATTATCAGAAAATCATTGGAATTTGTTTGGCTTTGATCAAGTTCTCCTCCATGCTGTTCAAGTTATCTAAATTCATTGAAACTCAATATACTTGTTCGTCTCATGACCTTCAACAATTTATATAAATTTAAAGTCAATCGGATATTAACTTTAGCCTCTAGAGCGTCCACAAAATTTTGAAAGTGATCAAGGGCCATAACTCAGTCAGTAATTATCTGAAATTGCTGAAAATCAACAGGCTTCTTCGTCTCATGACCTTAGACACTGTGTATAAATTTAAAGTCAATCGGTTATTAACTTTAGCCTCTAGAGCGTCCACAAGATTTTTATAAGCGATAAAGGGCCATAACTCTGACAGTAATTATCAGAAATTGCAGAAAATCAAAAGGCTTCTTCATTTAATGACCTTAAACACTATATAAATTTTGTCAATCGGTTATTAACTTTAGCCTCTGGAGCGTCACGAGATTTTTTAAAGAGATCAAGGGCCATAACTCTGATTGTAATTATCTGAAATAGCTGAAAATCGATAGACTTTTTCGTCTCATGACCTTAAACATTGTGTATAAATTTAAAGTCAATCGGTTATTAAGTTTAGCCTCTAGAGCGTCCACAAGATTTTTTGAAGTATTCAAGGGCCATAACTCTGACAGTAATTATCGGAAATTGCTGAAAATCAATAGGCTTCTTCGTCTCATGACCTTTAACACTGTGTATAAATTTAAAGTCAATCGAATATTAACTTTGGCCTCTAGAGCGTCCACAAGATTTTTTTAAGTGATCAAGGGCCATAACTCTGACAGTTATTATCGGAAATCGCTGAAAATCAATAGGCTTCTTCGTCTCATGACCTTAAAACTGTGTATAAATTTAAAGTCAATCGAATATTAACTTTGACCTCTAGAGCGTCCACAATTGCGACGCCGGCCGGCCGGGGGCGACGGCAATATACGACCACATTTCAATGTGGGCGTATAAAAATGATCAATGTCAATCAAAAAATATCTTCCTACGATGAAATTTTGTACGAGAACTAAAATGAAAATCAATTCACTGAATAATTTGTGCTTTGGTGGAGATTCGAACGATATTTTAAAAGTAATTTGTATTTAAACAAGCCAACAGTGAGGCTGATATCCCCCGCCGAAATGCCAAAATAAATAGATGACACATATTAATTAATCGCACATTTATTTTTTTCAAAAGTATTGAGCAATCAAACAATACACTAAGTTTCATCACTCTCTACCACATAGAATCAGACAATGTTCATCATCGAACTCCATCAAGGCATTCACCTAATGTACGCCTACACCTAGTTTAACATTCTACCTTAATTAGAAGGAGAATTTTTGTGTTTCAAAGTCTAGACCTATCAGTTGCTTATCGCTCTGCTTACCCTCAACAGAAAATGTTCATTATTGAACTTAGTCAAGGTATCGATGAAATAAAACTATATACCAAGTTTCATCACTCTCACTTTATTACAACTAAAGTTATTGCGTCCCAAAGCATCAACCAATCAAATTGCTTATCTCTGCTTACCCTAAGCAGAAAATGCCCATCTTCGAACTCCATCAAGGTATTAACCCTAATAAACACCTACATCAAGTTTGAATATCCTAGCTCAATTTGAAGCAGAGTTATTATGTTCCAAAGTCTCGGCCAATCATATTGCTTATCGCTCTGCTTACCCTGAGCAGAAAATGCGCATTATTGAACTCGGTGAAGGTATTGATGAAATGAAACTATATACCAAGTTTCATCACTCTAACCTAATTACAACTCAAGTTATCGCGTCCCAAAGCATCAACCAATCAAATTGCTTATCTCTGCTTACCCTAGGCGGTAAATGCTCATCTTCAAATTTCATCACGATATTGACCTAATAAACACCTACACCAAGTTTGAATATCCTAGCTCAATTAGAAGGAGGGTTATTATGTTTCAAAGTCTCAGCCAATCAAATTGCTTATCGCTCTGCTTACCCTGAGCAGAAAATGCTCATTATCGAACTTAGTCAAGGTATTGATGAAATAAAACTATATACCAAGTTTCATCACTCTCACTTAATTACAACTTAAGTTATCGTGTCCCAAAGCATCAACCAATCAAATTGCTTATCTCTGCTTACCCTAAGCGGTTAATGCTCATCTTCAAATTTCATCACGATATTGACCTAATAAACACCTACACCAAGTTTGAATATCCTAGCTCAATTTGAAGGAGGGTTATTATGTTTCAAAGTCTCAGCCAATCAAATTGCTTATCGCTCTGCTTACCCTGAGCAGAAAATGCTCATTATCGAACTTAGTCAAGGTATTGATGAAATAAAACTATATACCAAGTTTCATCACTCTCACTTAATTACAACTTAAGTTATCGTGTCCCAAAGCATCAACCAATCAAATTGCTTATCTCTGCTTACCCTAAGCGGAAAATGCTCATCTTCGAACTCCATCAAGGTAATGACCTAATAAACACCTACACCAAGTTTGAATATTCTAGCTCAATTAGAAAGAGAGTTATTGTGTCCCAAAAAGTGTGACAGACAGACAGACGGACGGACAGACAGACGGACGGACAGACGGACGAACCCATTTTAATAGTCCCCTGCTTTCTTCGAAAGGCGGGGGACAATAATTGTAAGATGGTGTTGAATTGAAACCAGTGTTGGGATTTCAAAATTATTCTTGTCGGACATTTAGCGAAATTAAAGGGACATAACTCTTATCGTTTTTTAAGCAGACGAATTCATGCAACAATTAAAAGTCATATGTCAAAATATTCAAATCACGTACGTAATAAAATTAGGTGAACCTCGTTATTTATCATTTTTAATTCCCGTACGGTATTCAATTAATTCATACCACAATTAAAAATCACATGTCGCTATTTTACACACTTAATTCTGAATAAAAGCTTGCCTATCCTGCTTCGGCATTAAATTCACAATCTTTATGTTCCTTTAGAATCAGTGTATTTGTTTATACGGCAGCAAATGAATGCAGAAACTTCGAAATAAGAATAGTTTGTGATGTCACATGTCTTCAAAATATTCAAATCACGTACGTAATAAAATTAGGTGAACCTCATTATTTTTCATATTTTATTCCCGCACCGTCGCAATAACTGATTATAATTTTAATCCATCTGTTTGCCTAGTGGTTTTTTAATTGTCGGCCATTCAAATCACGTACATAAAATTAGGTTAACCTCGTTATTTTTCATATAAATTTAATTCCCGCACCATCGCACGTTATTCAATTTAAAAATCACATGTAAAAAAAAAATATTTAAATCCCGTACGTAATAAAAAAAATTGGTGAACTCGCTATTTTTCACACTTAATTCCTGTGCGTCATTCAAATTTATGTCAGAAAGTGACCAACAAAATGAACCATTTTCATTTTATACATTGAATGAAAGCTTCGGCATCAAATTCACAACCGTAATATTCTTTAGAATTACAAGTCTTCGTTTATAGGCTACGGCAGCAAATGAATGCTGAACTTCAGAAATAAGAATAGTTTGTGATGTCTTGGTTTATACGGCAGCAAATAAAAGAAAAGCGTGATGACAAAAGGTATAGCCGTCGTATGGCTAGTCTCGGTCACCCAGAATCTCCTTATCGTCAACATACATTTGTAGAATATTTTTCTGGATGATAGAGACTATGGCCTACGTGACTCACACCACATAGCTTGTAAGCACTGCCTAACATGTATAGCAATATTCGTGCGGTGCACGAGATCACGGGAAAGTGCCACTGTCAACATAATGAGATTTTCTATATGGAGTCTTAAAAGACATGTATGTGATATTGCAGACATAAAAGAGAGGGTGTTATATACTCTTACGATATGTGACATCTATGATTAGTTTATAGATGCCGTCGGCTCACATCAATGCGATTAAAATGGCCGACAATTAAGAAACCACGAGGTAAACAGATTGATTAAAATTATTATCACAGTTATTGGATTGATGAATAGTCCGACAAGGAGAAAATAATGACTTCTGTTTAAGATTAGATTGATGTATTGTCCGACAAAGGATTAAGATTAGATTGATGTATTGTCCGACAAAGGATTAAGTCAGTCAATCAAGGCAGATTAAGTAATCAATCAAGGTAGGTTTATAGTCGGTATAACACGATAAATATGTTGATCACTTAATTACCTAATCAATCCAGCCTATTGTCAACGATAATCAGGTTGAGTGGTAGTTATACTGTTAGTACTAGTCAGTACACTTTATATTAAATGAGGGTGTGAGGCAAACACAACACAAAGCGTATTTTTCAACACAAAGTGACAAACTAACACAAACCCTCATTTTCATTCTTATTCTACCCCGAAATGAGGTTAATTCATATTCCCAGGTATTAGCCTACAGTATATGGCAATTGAATGAATAAAATAATGAGGTGAAATACTAAAGTTATTTGTAATTTGTAATACTTTCAAAAACTTCAATGCCATCACAAAATAACAGTTGGTTTGACCAACATTCTCTACTACATTATGTCCCTACTACATTATGTATATCAGGGCTTCTAATTAAAAAATTTCCCAACCAGTCATTTTTCCTCGTGGAGAAAGTGGTGAAATTTTAGCACATAATAAGAAGCCATGTCGTATTTATAATGGAACTGTTGTGGTTTAACAATTTTTAATAGTCGATATTCGTGTTCATGTGACATTTTACTCAATCTGATTAAAACACAGATCCAATTTCGTTTCGTTTTTTATAGTTCAAAATTTCGTTTTACTTTTTACTACACTCTAGGATCTGGGAGGATTGTTATTTAACTCGCGTTCAGCTTGAAATGAGGGGTCAGCCAATCAAATTGTCTGTCGAATCAGGAGTTTGAACTCTCTTGCACGGAACTGTGGGTAGACATAAACTCCGACAGAAATCAAAACAAAGCAAAAGTATAGCCACTTGCAACAACGATTCTGATTGGTTAATCGAATGACTGACCTTATAGGGTCAAATGTTGTTTGCTACGTCATAGAACGTGGACTCCCACTGTTAGTTGTTAGATCTACATGAGCGAGGCCATCGAAAGTATAAAAAAACGAAACGAAATATAGATCTGTATTTTAATTAGATTGCATTTTACTCTACCAGAGCCGACTTTTTAAACTTTTGGGAACAATCACAAAACTATTCTTGGCGTTATATTTCTGACAACGATCTTTCAATTATCCTGTGCGTACGGGACAAGTTAGGCTGTTGACTATTTCTCCATGCACGGCAAAAAGTAGTTCCGAATGATTATTGCATTTAAATGATTAAATGTCATTCAATGTACATCAATAAACATACTCTTAAACTTATTAATATATTAACGCGTATTAATATTTGCAGAGCTCAAACTTTATCGATCTAGTATTTTCACTCTATAACATGTACAGATAATTTCACATGTATCAAAATGGCGGCGAGTGTAAAGGTTCATTGTGTCAAGTAAAGTAACATCAATCAGTTGTTACTTAAAAGGGGGGATTACGGTGGCTAAGTGGATAAGGCGCTGGTTCGCTAGCCTGGAGGTAGAGTGTTCGATCCCTGCATTGGCCGAGAAAGTTCATCTCGATTTTCCGACGTGATTTCCCCTTGTCAGTGATACAGAAGGAGGGCCTGACAAGGACAGCTGCCTAGTCGTTCGGATAGGATGAAAAACCGAGGCCCAGTGTACACATTGGAGTGCACGTAAAAGATCCCTTGGCAGTTGGAATTCGATATAAGAGTAGGCCGTAGCGGCGCTGCCTGGGCAAAATTTCCCTCATAGCACACTGTATGGCGTATGCCCGTCTTCAATTAGCTCAGGTTAAGTGCATAACAGTAGGACGTTAAACCCCATTTCATTCATTCATTCATTGTTACTTAAAAGAAAACAAAAGGATTAATAAAACCATAGAAAATACATCTTTGTGTAGGAAAATTATATCTTAACCACAGGAATGTTTGTGACAGGATTTTAAGACAGACTTTGTCTTCCACGTGGGACGATGTGGAAGAAAGGAGGTCGATTTCATTGATGACAATTATTATTCTGAGAGGTTTGGAATATCAAAATTTTGAAATGATGTAAAGCTTGCTAACATTTCTGCTTTATATATCATTCGCATGATTAACTCTAGTCATCAAGTGAAGACATCAAAGTAAATTTTAAATTTGTTTGATGTTGACATAGTAAATATGGCTGCACAAGTGATGAAAGTCGGCAAATATGCTGTAACAACTCGGTTTTAAGAATAGTCACACAGTACTAATTAAAAAACAAAACTCGGTTAATTAAAGTGATTAAATGTCTGTTGATTGTGAATACAGCAATATACACAAGGATAATTGATTGGCAGTGGTTTCAATTCATGGACTACTGAACACTGTTAATTTATTATACCCGACAGTTAACATCACTACACGCACGGAGATTCTTCAAATCCGAGGATTTTATGATTTAGCACAAAATATGCTCTTTTTCCGGCATGCAAAATGACCTACAGGTCTGATCCGGTTTTGGTCATTTTCCAGAGCCCTAGGTCCCGACCAGCATATACGGCCGACATGGAACCCATGATTTATATTAATTAAGAATAGAACTACATGAACTTTTTTATTCATAAAACTATTAGCAAACAATATTAAACACAAAATGTTTTACTTGGTGCAATATATCGGTGACTATTTTACAGGCTTCAATAAAATTATCCTATAGCACAATATTGGTCTACTTAGCTGTAGAATTTTTTTTTAATGATTTGGGATGTGTTAGGCAGATCTGTTCCATTGATTTTTTTTATTTTAATAAAATGGCTTTTCATTGGTGTGTATTTCTTATCTACAATGAACAATCCAAATACGTATGTAATAAACATACCAGAAAGAAAATCTAGGTCATCATTCCAGTGCGCATGCCTAATAACCTGACCTGGGGGGTTGCTTGTTTCTGATTGGCCAATTCAGCCATTGACCTTAGCGAGCAACCAATCATATAACGTATTCTTAAAATAACTACATTAGGTAATGGCCAGGCATGGCATCATTTTTGACGGGTGTTAGCGCGCTCGCGCCCGTCTGCACCTGTAATCTTGAAAACACAAGCGCAGGTTATAGCTCCTGCTAACAATTCACACAATTATAACAGTTTTATCAAGAAAGTCGAGCTTGAAAAGTTTAATAAAATAGTATTGTATCCGAAAATCGCGAATAGTAGTTTTGTTATGGTATCGAGTCATTTGGGTTGAAGATTATTAGCTCGGTTGTCAAGTCTCTCCATGAGTCTATGACATTTGCACTCACGATCACTGATCTATATATTATGAATTTCTGTCGGGGTCTTATAGAAAGCATCTTGATAATCACGATAGATACGTTCCTTTCCCGCCTTTGACATCGAGCCAGAGATTTACTCTGTGTTTTCTGTTGTAAACATTAGATTGGTAAATCAAGTACTTGACAACCAATGACATGTTCAATGAGCTAGAATTTGGATACAATCAATAGAAATATTGACTAAAAAATGTCTCAACACCAAATTTTGTTATTTTTTTTACACCATTTGGAATTTTAGATAGACTAGATGGTAACAAAAAAGCTCTTGCGAGCAAATTTGCAGGTGTTTTTTTTGTTTTTTTCGGTAATGAAACAATTATAAAACACTAAAATCTGATTAAAAGTAACAACTCATTATGTAATTATCAGAAAATCATTTGAATTTGTTTGGCTTTGATAAAGTTCTCCTCCATGCTGTTCAAGTTATCTAAATTCATTGAAACTCAATATACTTGTTCGTCTCATGACCTTCAACAATTTGTATAAATTTAAAGTCAATCAGATATTAACTTTAGCCTCTAGAGCGTCCACAAAATTTTGAAAGTGATTAAGGGTAGCATTACCACATCAAAATTTCATTTAACAGATAATGTGTTTTTCTTCTTTTTACTGCATGCAGGCTGCTTCAAAGGTTAAAAAAACTTTTTAAATTTTCAAAATCGGTCCATTAATAAGTTTTCTATGAATGTTTTCCTCAGCGTAGATGGTGGTATTTTTGAGATAAAAAGTGACAGACTTATCTGTAGGCAAAACACGCCCTCGAAATAAGGCATTTTGAAGCTAAAGCATGTCTTTTAAAGGGACAATAACACTCTTGCTTGGCTTGACAGGTCAAGAAAAAAAAAAGAGCCTTATTCTAACTACTAGATGTTTAAGTGTCCTACCCTGTTGTGTAATTTATCCATTACAACCTATCTTACTTGTCCAGAGGGTTCGAAAATATGTTTAAATCCAAGTTGCATTTGAAAGTGCTTACGTAAGGCTTTTCAAACCATGTTACGGCATGTAGTTCAATTTTTTCAATTTTTAAAATTAGGTGTGTTAAGATGAAATTTGTATCATTTTTTAATTGAAATATTGTAAAATAGTACAAATTGTTGACCAGAATAAAGATTGGAACATATTATTCAGTTACAACAAGAGTGGTATTGGGGCTTTAAAGATCCTACAATAATTCTGGCAATATCAAGAGCAACGAGTTGAAATTTTGCAGTCACGATGGAAAATGGATGGCGAGTTTAGTTATGTCGTCAAATTGCCGCTACAACACATGCCTTCCGTGGAATGGTGGCCATCTTGGATTTCCTTTTAAAACGGTCATTAAATTGTTCTGTAATCATTAAGTCAGCATCAAATGACACTGCACTGTTATTCAAATTGCTTACTTTTGCACTCAATAAAGTTAGTTTGATCTTGTTCATGACTCCGAAGAAAAATGGCGGCCATTTTGGAATCCAAGATGGCCGACTTGCCAGATTCCGTCACCGTCTGTTGTCATTTATTTGGTGCTCAACATACCGGTAATCGGTTGTAATATATCAAACTAAAGGTATTGAAGAGTACATGACAGTTTCAAAATGCTCAATCACCACCTGAGAAAATGTAACATTTTAAATAAGGAAATTGGTTTTTAAAATTCTGTTCATTTTGTTCAAAATTAAAAGCTATTTGTAGCAATAAATATTGATAATGAGACCCCTATAGGCTTCTGAAAGTTCTGCCTATAGCTGCGACTTGCCTGCGAGTGATCCTTTAATTATTAGGCTTTCACCATTGAAAATGGTGAAAGACTATTGTTATTACTAAGATTAATATTATTATTATTCTTCTTTTTTTTTTCCGTTTTGCCTATTTCTCAGGAACTATAAGAGATAGAGGTCTAAAGTTTGGTTTTCCTTCGGGAAACTGGGTGGTGGCTAGTGCTTAAATGTAAAACGAATTTCGTGCTCATGGCGGATATACGTCAATTCTTTAACGTGCACGCAAATTAAAAATCGGCCATAACTTCGTCAATTATCAATCACTTTTTCAGATATTTACATTTTTGAATAGCTGGTGACATTTGTGAGTTTATAGCAGTTCAAAAACGTCGAGTTTAGAAACTTTGTCGCTCTCATTTTTTCGTTGAAAATTAAAATATTTTAAAATTTTCTAAAATTGTTATTTTTGTGAATTTGGAAATTTGACTTATATTTTTGGATAGCTGACATCAATCCGATTCCAACAATATCAGTTTTGTTCTGAAATGTTAACTTTGATTTTTCACTTTTTTTCGCATTTTGGTCAAATCGTAGAGTTCTTATTTTTTTTAAACGGCTCCAACGATTTTTCTGAAACTTCAAGACTATTAAGTCAAAGGTCTTCTCCAGTCCTTAAACTATATATGAAAATCCTCTAATCACCGGAAGTAGTCAAGAAAGGTATCCAAAGCTGGACAAAATTTTGAAAAATGGGTGTGTGCGTAAAATGCAATGTATCGATTTGTTATTTACCGAGTAGTATAATTATTATGTCGTTTGATAGCCAACCAAATTGTCTATCAGATGATACTACAGCGACAAGTTTCCATCAACAATCGAAAAAGTTTTTGGACTTTGAAATGTGACAATTTTTACGATTTCGGGCAACTTTGGACGCGTGTTTCTCGGAAACGCCGTCAACGATTTTTTTCAAACTTTCTCAATCGAGAGTCTATTGGGTGGTTTATTGTTTGAAACCATCGTACAATTTCTTTAAATGTCATGAGTAGTGGAAAAATGAGGTTGAAAATTGAAAACGTTGTATTTTTACTTATTTGGAGCATTTGTAGAGGGTTTTTTCTCTAAAAGTCAACATAATATTTATTTTGGAACATGTTTTACAGAGAGTCTCATCTGTAGTCTTTTATATGAAACCATTGCTTACGGTCCTATATATCAGGAGTATGAAAACAAAGGGATCGAAAATTGAAAACGCCATATTTCATTGTTAAGCGGCTCGTGTAAGAGTGGATAAAATCAGTACGTATAACCAACGTATAACAAGCGTATAGAGCATACAGAGAGAGCTATTTTTCAAAGTGGCAATTTTTAAAATAAAGGTGTTTTACTGTGAACCAATATCTGTTACTGTTGCGTCTATGGTGAAAATAATTCATATTAGTAAATAACAATTACTCCTGGAATTAATATCCCATGCTTTATGTCTACATGAAGTCATCCCTTTTAACCAGTTAAAATAAAGCTCCCGGTTGAACCTTTTTATATAGAAGTCGCCTGTCTTTATAAATAATTCAAATTTCATGCTGATCATTTCTTGGGACTTTTGGTTAAAATCTAAGACTAAAAAGTCTATTGTTTTTGTCCCATTCGGAAAACTGGGTTTAGTTTATTCAATTTACAATACGTGTATATCTCCGAAACTATAACAGATAAAGTTCTGTTTACTGTTTTTTTCATGTTCTAAACAGTTAGTAATTATTATATTACTATTGCGAAAGTTGCCAAGAGACGGGAAGTGGTGTAAATCTTTAACGTGCACGGAAATTGAAAACAGGCTCTTATTATGTCAATTTCTAACGGATTTTTGAAAAAGTTATATTTTTGTACAGCTGGGTATATTGCAAATGCCATAACGACAAAATTGAGACCGGAAGTGTGTAAATCTTTAACATGCACAGAAAGTGTCAATATCTGAGTTGTTTAAGTGTGTGTGTGTGTGTGTTTTAAGGGGTGAGTGGTGGGCATTTTGTGCTGCCTTGGGTAAGGTGAATTGAAAATTGAAAACAGGCCATAATTATGTCAATTCCCATACGATTTTGGAAAAAGTTATATTTTTGTACAGCTGGGGATATTGCAAATGCCATAACGACAAAATTGAGATCGGAAGTGTGTAAATCTTTAACATGCACAGAAAGTGTCAATATCTGAGTTGTTTAAGTGTGTGTGTGTGGGGGTGTGTGTGTGTGTGTTTTAAGGGGTGAGTGGTGGGCATTTTGTGCTGCCTTGGGTAAGGTGAAAGCCTTTTCAGCCTTGCAAGCAAGTCTAGTATTATTTGTGTTTAAAAACATTAACAATGACCGAATAATTGTCAAAAATCTGTACTACTAGTACTATGTAAAAATTAGTGATTGTTTCCCATCATATTTATTATTTATATAGCCTAACTGCCCTAACTACATGTAAACTGGGTTGTGTTTTTATTTTATTTTAATAACTTTATTACTTAAAAAACAAACTATTAACTGTAAACAGATATAGCCTATCCACATGGTATTTACAATATTCAATTATATTATAAATTTTATTTTTTGTCAAGATCATTCAAAGAGTCAAAGCAAAGAGATCATATTCATATTTTAAAAATGAGTTATGCCTACATTTTTATTTTTAATCAAAATGATTATTTGAGAATAGATACATGTGTAGTCTACCTGATTGTTGAGAAAATATTTTGTAAATAAGCTTAATTATAGTCTTAAAATTTTTATTAATATCTATATTTTGTCAGACATACGAGTTTGTCTTCGGTTTCGAGACCACGTTCAGTCAAACAACCGTTATTTCCACCTTCCACCCCTAGAACTGAAATGTCACGCGAACTTGTCCAATCAGACGGAACTAATCCAATCACGTGATGTAAATACAACTCGTCATCAGGGGCCGCCATTTTAGTACGAATGGAATCGCCCACAGATTTTTTCACGGATCAAGAAATCCGATCGACAATGAACTTCTGCGGCTTATTATTCTAGGAAAATATTTTTTATTACCGTCGAGACTAGCATCATTATAATCTACGATATTTCATTAACGTACTCACTATTTAAAAATTCAAGCCGCAGCATAGGATCTCGGAAAAAAATGGCATCAATCTTTTAAAACGATCACCTGTCAAAAAGTAAACACGCGATTTTGATGAAATTTGCCGCGGAAGCTTGCGGGGTATCTCCACAGGATTGGTTGAAAGTTTCAATGTCGTAGGTGAAGAGGTTCCCCTAGCAATGGGAATCCTAAGCTATGTACCGCTCAAAAATCCGGGCGTGCGTTGAGCCCAAATTAGGTTTCTATCTAATGGTAAAACAATGGCGCACGTCAGTGACGTAATATTGCCGTCGGTACTTTTCAACTTGTGTTTTGAGTACATTATCAATAAAGAACAAAATCGAAACCTATATCATTAAAATGGTAATTTAATGGGCTTTTTAGTCATATAGGTTAAAATTGCTTTACTCAAATTATGAGTTTCATAACGGTTATTTTTTCTTGGCTCTCTGTTCATGAGGAGTGTAGGATACAACTATTACGAGTCAATACACTGCCTGAGTGTCGCACAGCGCTGACAGTGGATGTGGTAATGCTATTAAGGGCCATTATTCAGTCAGTATTTATCTTATGACCTTAAACACTGTGCATAAATTTAAAGTCAATCGGTTATTAACTTTAGCCTCTAGAGCATCCACAAGATATTTTGAAGTGGTCAAGGGCCATAACACTGACAGTTATCGGAAATTGCTGAAAATCAATAGGCTTCTTCGTCTTATGACCTTAAACACTGTGTATAAATTTAAAGTCAATCTGTTATTAAATTTGGCCTCTAGAGCGTCCACAAGCAATTGTCACCGCCGGACCGCCTACGGACGGGGGCGACGGCAATATACGACCACATTTCAATGTGGGCGTATAAAAATTATATTTTTTTCCGCCAAATTCAATATTTTATCCGCCACAAATATGATAAAAACAACACATATTATTGTAATAATATAACATAGGTTGCCAGGCAACGAAACATTCGCCCACAGCAGCTAAATTGTCCTTCGAATGTTCACATATTGAACAAAGCATTTTCTCCGTGCATACGTCAAATCTCAGCCAAAGATTGCCAAATTCCAAGTTTTCTTTGAATTTTCGTTTCGCGTGTACAATAGGCCTATTGCTAATTTCAAGTATCGTCATGGTATCGTCACGGTATCAGCATCTGAATCATTAATCGTAGTGTCAAATTCTTTTCGTCTAGAGGAGCCAACGTCAGACTCTTCCTTCACTTTAGAACACTTTGGTGACGGTAAGGAAAAAGATAGGTTGTCAGGCAATGAAACGTACGCCCACAGCAGTTAAATCGTCCGGGCAGTCAACAAGAGTTGTCGCATATTTTACTATGAAACATTTATAATACACTAAAATCTGATTAAAAGTAACAACCCATTATGTAATTATCAGAAAATCATTCGAATTTTGGGGGCTTTGATAAAGTTCTCCTCCATGCTGTTCAAGCTTAACAAAATTCATTGAAACTCAATATACTTGTTCGTCTCATGACCTTCAACACTGTGTATAAATTTAATGTCAATCAAATATTAACTTTAGCCTCTAGAGCGTCCACCAAATTTTGAAAGTGATCAAGAGCCATAACTCAGTCAGTAATTATCTGAAATTGCTGAAAATCAACAGGCTTCTTCGTCTCATGACCTTAAACACTGTGTATAAATTTAAATTTAAAGTTAATCGGATATTAACTTTGGCCTCAGGAGATCCAAAAGAATTTTTGAAGTGATCAAGGGCCATAACTCTGACAGTAATTATCGGAAATTGCTAAAAATTAATAGGCTTCTTTATGATAAGTTACAATATTTGATCAATGATTATTTTATTATTAAATTTTACTCCTCTGTTCTGTTTTGTCAATTTTTTACAAAATATTTGTAACGGACGTGACTTCCTACTATGTAACGGACGTGACCTTTTGTAACAAAAGTTTGTGGACGGAATTTACTTATCAGGTTCCCGCATCGGGAATTCTTTATTACCCGCTAGATCGTGACGTATGCGAACACCGTGTAGAACAAGGGAGCTAATAACCGCGGATTAGCTATGGATTTACAACGGGACAGGAAATATCGATCATCAAAAAGTCAAATAACGGACGCGATTCTTTGACGAAATCTCGAGTGAACAATCGAAAAAGTGCAGTTTCTTCTTAAACGTTTCCAGATCGACATAAATACTTCTATTGGGCAATTCCATGGCAGAAAATAAAAAATGCCAAAAAAGAAAATTGATGTATATGAACCAATTTTGTGTTATTTAAGTTCAGAAATGATGCCAGTCAATGAATCTGGTAGAGTTAATTATATGCAAATGCTTTAGTCAAAAGTCAAAGTCAAAACTTATTTTATTACTTTTTACTTCAAATTTTTTTTACATGGAAAATATTTAATATTTGGGTTTTTAACAAAGAAGTACATCTATTTCATCATAAACATCCATTTATATCATATTCTTTAGATCAATTCTTTATACAACAGTTAAAATATAACCACAACTTACACTGTAATTCCGTTACCATTTATATCTAAAAGTTTCAATCATTTCTTGATTACCAAATTTTATAAGTTAGTGTATCCAAATTTTCTAATTACTAATTGAACAGATATAAGAAAAGTAAGGATCAAACACCTACATAAGGTGGTTTTCTTGGAAAAGCGGTAACGGAATTACAAATTTGAGCGGTAACGCATTTACGAATATAAGAATAGCATTATTTCTATTGTTCTAATAACAAAATTATGAGTTATTTAGTGGATAAACTTTAAAAAAAAACCACTTTATTTAGGAGATAAACACCGACTGCTTAGAATTTATCGGACTGTTATTGTCATTTGATACCGCTTAAATCATTAGAGGCCGAGATCGCGCAGCGATCGAGCGCCTCTAATGAAAAATTTAAGCGGTATCAAATAGACAATAACAGTCCGATAAATTCTAAACAGGAGGTGTTTATCGATATTGTAGCCCAAAATATTAACATTTTTAATGGGATTCTTTTATTCGCGATTGTTGACGGTCGTTTAAACCAAATAAAACACCATTCTCGTTCGATTTGGTTCACAAAGCGACTGGTTAATAGTGCCTGTTTGAAAAGGGAGGTCACTCTACGATCATGTTGGAGATGGACACAAACATTGTAAGTGTATTAAATCTGTACTTTTTTAATAATTGTGAACGCCGGCAGTGACTAGGTCCTAAATAAATTGCATATCATGTTTGATTAATGTTCAAACACTCGTGTGACCGTGTATGTATATGCTCTGTAGCGTACGTATGCGGTTGCTATGCTTGTTTAGAACCTGTCATTTCGACGGTGTGATTTTATTTCTTCGCAAAAAAACCTGTGTATGAATCACTATGAAAATTAGTGTCTGTCCTATTCATATCAGTATCAGCCTGTCTTGTATATTTTTCTAAAAACATATCACCAACAGTTATTTACGCTCCATATAGAGGTCAATAAGTTGTTGTATTTTTATTCACTTGTTGAAAATCTTCGATTTTGACCAGTCTGATTATGACAGAATGACCATGGCAACCATTATTGTCAGACCATCCTTCATATAAAATTTACTTATTATCTTTCAAATACACCACTAACTTTGTTTTTTGGTGTGTTTCAGGTGTGTGTTTCAATAAACCAATGGTTGAATTTCATTGTTGTTGACATACAAGAAAAAATCATGAAGATTTTCTAGAATAAAGTTTTGAGGTGTAGAATTGTTGGCCACTGCAAACAGAGTCCCAGTTCCAAGAAAATATTCATTCGCAGTGAGTCGCCCAAGAAATTTAGAGGACTGTTATACTCATTCGACACCACTTTTCGACCAATCAGAATCCACGAAATTGCCATTTTGGGCTACAATTAATAATTATTCATCAATAGACCCACTTATGCCAATTATTTTCAGTAAAGCAAACAAAGCATTTTTCTGAACAAAAAACGCAAAAAGTGACTAATAACTGCACCAAATTTAAAGTTATCCTTGTGGTAACACATTTCTAAGCAATGTGTGGTTTCAATGCGTATTACATTGATACATCATATTAATATCTTTATTCATATCAAGTTTGCATGTTTGCAAAAGTGTTGCAACATTGCTGAGACTTAATTCTGTTCATTCTGTCATAATCTGACAATACCTAATTTTTCCAGAAACACTAAAAATCTTATTAAAATAAGTACATCTATTTGGTTTATTAGTTTTGAAACTTATTTTTGATAACAATTTGATTAAACTGACACAGTACTACCATGTTCATGCTTTAATAACTAGTCCAAGGTAACAGAATTACGGCCATACGTATGATACGTTTAGATTTAGGCCTACTGAATACAGACCAAAATATAATTATAACCATTGTTGAAATATTCTCAAAATTGGTCAATTATATAAATTCTTTTTTTTAAATGTAGAATGTTGATAAACCTTAGATATAATGCTTTAATTTAGAAATGTAATTCCGTTAACGTGACATGTAATTCCGTTACCACAGAAAATAATCACTTGTCTCAAAATTATCGAGCCGGTTGCAAAATGGATGAGCTAAAATAGTGCGCAGAAAATTACTTTATATCCTATTTTACAGAAATGTAGATATGTTTGTGTAACCTGTCAATAGATATATTATTTCCAAATTGTGTTTCCATAGACATGATAGCAATCGGCTTCCATACAATTGTTTAATTTAAATCTCGCGCACTGCGAACTATATAGTGTCATGTGACCACTTCGTCCAATGAGCAGTTGCCACTAATTAATATTCAGTGGGTCTGTGAAGAGTTCGAGGGTGGTACACCATATTGTAACCTTGGAGGTAATATTTTGATCGTATTTCACTGTTATTATAGTCAGTGGTTTATTATTTAATTATTAAGTAAAATGATGCAGATATTGTAGAATATGTATGTCCATCAATAACCCATTTCCAAATTTATACATAGTATATATACTAAACTGTACACTTATAACATATTCGGTAATTGTATGCTTGGACTCTGATAACAAATTAAAGGGGTAGTGACAGGTAATCTATTGTCGGATTCTTGCCACTGATAGATTAAGTGAATTCAGGTGTGTGTTCAGGTTATTTACTTGATAAGATGTTGATCAAATGAACATTTCTTTGTAGGGTTCCATATGAATAGTGTTGTAGTTGTGTTGCGTCTGTGTTCCCTTACTTAGGGTAAGAAGTTATAATATTTACATTCATATAATTATGTATTTGTATAGTGTATAACTATGTATTTGTATAGTGTATGTAGATAATAATGAGGTTTTCTATAGCGTCTTCTCCATGTTGACACCTGCTCAAAACACTTTTAGTACTGGCTCTCATTGTCGCAACAGGAACGTTTAGTGCAGATTTAGATTTTGTTTAAATGTCTGTGCATGAAATGTATTGAATCTTATCTGTATATATTATTATACCATTTTTATTTATGTGATATATTTGTATGTTTCAGAGATTGTTGTCTCTGTAATAATAAATAGACTATATATACTAGTAGTAGTTTCTTCGGTTACAACTTGGCGTCGCCGATAGGATTACAGAGACAACACTACATAACATCAGAGGCTACAACTACAACATATAGCTATGGAAGAAATGGTAGAACATCTTCAGGGTGAACTCACGAGGCTAAAGGCAGAGATGTTGACTTTACAAGAAGAGAGGAAGACAAAGGTCATCGTCACAAAAGAAAGGAAGATTGAAAAATTCAGTGGGCAGTCTTCAAAAGGTATTGATTTTTCTGATTGGCTAGAAGATGTGCGTCAGAATTTGAACAATTATAATACTGAACCTTCTAAAGTAGAATTTTTGTTAGATAATTTATCTGGGGAGGCGAAGGACGAGGTTAGGATGCGTCCACAAGATTCACGGGATTCTTCAGATAAAATTATTAAGATACTAGAATCCATGTATAAAATGCCCGAATCAGTGGCCCATCTACAACAAGTATTCTATCAGAGAAATCAGCGCGAGGGGGAGTCGTTGCAGGTTTATTCATTGACTTTGATGAAATTGATTGATTGTGTCATAAAGAAAGATAACAAGGCTATTGGTGATCGAAATTTGATTTTGAAAGAACGTTTAATCGACGGGGTTAGGGATGCGCAACTTCATCGTGAACTTCGAAAATTTTCAGTAGATAACCCTGATATTACCTTTGAAAGTTTTAGGGACTCTGTGTTGACGTGGACGGAGGATGGTAATCGATTTCGGGCTAGCGCTTGTATTAGGAGTCAGGAAGAAGTACACCAAGATCTTGTAGTAGCAACCAAACCGTCTGATATGGAGGGAATGCACGAAGTGGTTACCTTATTGAAAAGCCAACAGGAACTGCTTACCAGACAACAAGCACAGCTGGACAGATTTGAACGGAGTGGTTCCACCAGACCGACATTTTCTAGGGACACCACAAGACTACAGTACAACAGCATACGATGTTTCAAGTGTGGGGGCATAGGCCACAAGATAAACCAATGTCCATCATCAGAAATACCTGGTAGTAGGCAGTATGAAGAAGCGTCCTACACAAGAGGAAACAGCTCTCAAAACTACAGACGTGGCGAATTAACACCATACACAGAGAACACATACCGTGACCAGAGACGTTCTTTTGTACCATCTTTTCAGCGGTCCTTTCCACCCCCAAACCAGGCACCCACAGGTCAAGGAAGGTCGTCTCAGAATTCGGGAAACTAACCCCTTCCCCTACTGTGAGTCGAGTAGAGGGAAGTAGGGATACAGGGGGGGACTTAGAAGACTCCAATTTAACCAAATACGAAATAGCAGAAAACGCGATAGGGACCTGTCCAGAAGTAAACGCTTTTATCGAGGGGAAGCCACTTAGGTCTTTGGCTGATACAGGCTCTCAGGTCTCTACGATCACAGAAACATTCTTCAACAACTTACTTGAAGGAAAGCCCCGCTTACATGATATTACCAAGTGGATGAAGGTCACAGGTGCTAATGATTTACCAATCCCTTACATCGGATATATTGAAGTTAATCTGACAATACATGGCAAAACCATTCCAAGAGCCGGATTTCTTGTCGTTAAAGATCCAGAAACATACAATGGGCAGGAGAAGAAACAAAAATGCCCTGGGTTGATTGGTTGTAACATTTTACGTCTACTGAAGGACCAGTTACACAGTTTTCCAGAAAATGACGCGATAGAAAGATTAACATCCCTTTACAAAATGGCAGCATCGTCATGTGATAAAATTAGTTTCGTTAAGGTGGCCGGAAGATCACCAGTAAGGATTCCTGCGAATTCAATGATGGCAGTCTCATGTACTGTCAAACAAGGCCCAAGAAATCAACCTTATCCAACAGCAATTCAAGCGATAGAAACTCCCAATGGTAGCCTGCCAAGGCATATTATGGTCATTAATACCTATGCCAATGTTATAAACGGGAAGGTCGCTGTGCGGGTCCTTAACATAAGCGGGGAGGACCGATGGTTAGAACCACGTAGTAGGATAGGTACCTCACACCATGTAGATTCTGTCGTGGAACCCACCACCGATTATAGCATAGACATAAATGAAAGGGAAATACACGTTTCTATTATGTCTACTAATTCTGAGTTTAAACTTCCAGAGCTAAATGTAGACGGGGATTTGCCGGCCGGATTAAACCTTGACAGAACCAAATTTGACGCTGACCAGTGGGAGAACGTTAAGAAACTATTCACTACTCATCGGGATGTATTTTGCTGTGGAGATAAGGATATTGGTTACACTGACTTGGTTAAACATCGAATCTTTACAACAGATGAAATCCCAGTTAAAGTACCATATAGGAGAATACCACCACATCAGATCGACGAGGTACGGTCCCATCTACAAAACTTGCTTCAACAACACATCATTCAACCAAGCACGAGTCCTTACGCTGCACCAGCTGTTATTGTACGAAAAAAAGATGGCACCATTCGACTATGCGTTGACTGGAGACAACTAAATAATAAAACGATTAAAGATGCTTATCCAATACCCCGTGTAGAGGAGGCTCTGGATACATTATACGGATCAAAATATTTTAGTTCTCTTGACTTAGCACAGGGATTTTACCAAGTAGCAATCGATGAAAACGACCAGCACAAGACGGCTTTTAGTATTGGGACAGGGGGGTTATATGAATATAGAAGACTACCGATGGGCTTGTGTAACAGCCCCGCCACATTCCAGCGTTTGATGGAAGCGTGTTTAGGGGATAAAAACTTTGATATCCTCTTAATTTACTTAGACGACATTTTGGTTTTTAGCAAGACTTTCGAAGAACATTTAGCTCGCCTAAACTTTGTATTTGAACGTCTATCCGCCAATGGTCTTAAGTTAAAATTGTCAAAATGTAATTTTTTTCAAAATCAGGTCAAATATCTGGGACATATCGTTTCTGAACAAGGGGTGTCTACGGATCCAGAGAAAACCAAGAGCATCGCCGAGTGGAGAACGCCCGAGTCAGAAAAAGAATTGAGATCTTTTTTGGGACTAGCTAGCTACTATAGACGGTTTGTAGCGGGGTTCGCCAACATCGCTAGTCCGTTACATGAAATTTTAACTAAGGTGGATGGCAGTAAAGGAAAACCCAAACAATCTAAATCTAAATTTACCGAGAGGTGGACGGATTCCTGTCATAAAGCGTTCGAGTTACTAAAGCAAAAATTAGTAAGTGCTCCTATTCTGGGATATCCAAATTTCAAGCTTCCCTTTATCCTAGAAATTGATGCCAGTCTGGATGGATTGGGTGCGATACTTTCGCAAGATCAAACGAAAGGGAGGGTGACGGTCGCCTACGCATCCAGGGGTCTACGACCGTGTGAAAAAAACATGAATAACTATAGCTCAATGAAATTGGAACTATTAGCTTTAAAATGGGCAGTTACGGAAAAGTTTAGGGACTATTTATTGGGAGCGAAATTCCTCATCTATACCGATAACAATCCATTGAGTTATTTGAAAACTGCAAAACTGGGAGCAACGGAAATGAGGTGGGCCGCGCAGCTATCCCAGTTTGATTTCGACATTCATTATCGTTCGGGTAAGACAAATGTAGCGGCAGATGCCTTAAGTCGACAGCGCCTAAACGAATGCAACGTGGAAGAAATATTATCGAATGTTACGAAAACGTCGACAATGAACTGTATACTTAAATCAATGTTAATACAACCTTCCACATTACAGGCTTGTAGTTTGGTGCAGAATGGGGATGTGGTATCGCGCAAAGTATTTCCTGAATTTGAAACCGACGATCTTGTAAAGATGCAGTGCGAGGATCCGCTTTTAGGTAAACTATTGTATTGGTATAGGCAAGGGACCAAACCTAACTCTCGGCAACTCCGGTTTGAAAGTAGAGCAGTGAAACAGCTGATAGGAAAGTGGGAACAGTTTGCCTTTAAGAACGAAGTTTTGTATAAAGTAGTTAACGATTCAATCCTAGGGGAGATCTCCCAACTTCTTCTACCACTTAAACTACAGGCTATTGTATTAGAGAATCTACATGATGCGGCTGGTCATCAGGGAATAGAAAGGACCACAGCACTAGTTCGTAAACGCTTTTACTGGCCAGGGATGGCAGATGTGATCAAAGAGTATGTTCAGAAGTGTGAACGCTGTATACTGTCCAAATCACCCATGCCAAAGATTAAACCATCAATAGGGAGCCTGCCAACATCCCATCCTCTTCAGGTCCTTGCTATTGATTTTACACTTTTAGAAAAATCATCATCAGGAAAAGAAAATGTTCTTGTGATGACCGATTTGTTCACCAAGTTTACACAAGCCGTTCCAACCAAAGACCAGAAAGCGACGACCGTGGCCAAAGTTCTTGTTCACGAATGGTTTTACAAATTTGGTATACCCAACAGATTACACAGTGATAACGGTAGGAATTTCGAAGGGAACGTCATCCAGGAATTATGTGGCCTTTATAATATAAGAAAAAGTAGAACAACTCCGTATCACGCCCAAGGCAACGGACAATGCGAACGGTTTAACAGAACTATGCATAATCTGTTGAAATCACTGTCACCCGAGAAGAAATCGCATTGGCCGGATTACCTACAAGAACTTGTTTATATGTATAATATCACCCCCCATGCGTCAACAGGCTACTCTCCCTACTATTTACTATTTGGAAGGGAACCCACCCTACCAATAGATGCTATGTTTAAATTGAGAGAGGACGAACATTTATCTCTTAGTGGTTGCGTTACTGAGTGGGTCGTTGATCATCAAAAGAAACTAGCTGAGGCAATCGAACGCTCTAAAGTTATTTTAAAACAGAAAGCCGATAAGCGACAAGAAATATACAATCGCAATACAAGAGAAGCACCGATAGATAATGGAACCATAGTGCTATTGAAAAGTCATCCCAGTGGACGTAATAAAATTCAGGATGAATGGGACCCAACGCCATATGTAATCGTTGATAGATTTAGTAATAATGTTTATTCTGTAAAACTAGCCGATAATAGTGGGAAAATCCGAAATGTTACTCGTACGGAGCTGCGTGATACCGGTAAAATCATTCAAAACGATTCCTCGTCGTCGGATGAAGATAGTTGGGAAGTTATAGAAATGCCTTCGCTAGATGTGAATAGTGATAAGGATGTGCATATTAAAATTGTAAGTGATGTGCCTTCAAAAACTGATAATTCCAACCTCGACGAGTTAGACCACTCTTCTGAGATAACAACGGTAAGGCGCTCTTCAAGAGTTACGGCGGGTAAACACCCCAACCCCCATAACTTGCCCCTATCTGTTATACAGCATAGCCTTCATGTTCCTAAAGAAACGACTGTATAAATTTGTAAAAATGTGATATTTTTAGATTAAGTCTGTATAGAAAAAAAAGGAAAAAAAATGATTGTAAAAGTTACTTGAATGGTTTTGTAAATGGTTATATTTTTAGATTAAGTTGTGCGAAAATATATATATAAAAAAATATGATTTTAGAAGTTGACATGAGTTCTGTGTTAAGTTAGTGGTTTGGATCTAATGTCGAGCATTGATGAGGACATCTATGACCTGCTCGCAGCGCCATGTGTAACCTGTCAATAGATATATTATTTCCAAATTGTGTTTCCATAGACATGATAGCAATCGGCTTCCATACAATTGTTTAATTTAAATCTCGCGCACTGCGAACTATATAGTGTCATGTGACCACTTCGTCCAATGAGCAGTTGCCACTAATTAATATTCAGTGGGTCTGTGAAGAGTTCGAGGGTGGTACACCATATTGTAACCTTGGAGGTAATATTTTGATCGTATTTCACTGTTATTATAGTCAGTGGTTTATTATTTAATTATTAAGTAAAATGATGCAGATATTGTAGAATATGTATGTCCATCAATAACCCATTTCCAAATTTATACATAGTATATATACTAAACTGTACACTTATAACATATTCGGTAATTGTATGCTTGGACTCTGATAACAAATTAAAGGGGTAGTGACAGGTAATCTATTGTCGGATTCTTGCCACTGATAGATTAAGTGAATTCAGGTGTGTGTTCAGGTTATTTACTTGATAAGATGTTGATCAAATGAACATTTCTTTGTAGGGTTCCATATGAATAGTGTTGTAGTTGTGTTGCGTCTGTGTTCCCTTACTTAGGGTAAGAAGTTATAATATTTACATTCATATAATTATGTATTTGTATAGTGTATAACTATGTATTTGTATAGTGTATGTAGATAATAATGAGGTTTTCTATAGCGTCTTCTCCATGTTGACACCTGCTCAAAACACTTTTAGTACTGGCTCTCATTGTCGCAACAGGAACGTTTAGTGCAGATTTAGATTTTGTTTAAATGTCTGTGCATGAAATGTATTGAATCTTATCTGTATATATTATTATACCATTTTTATTTATGTGATATATTTGTATGTTTCAGAGATTGTTGTCTCTGTAATAATAAATAGACTATATATACTAGTAGTAGTTTCTTCGGTTACATTTGTATAAATCACAGAGTTTCTTAAATAACCACAACCAACCAAATGAGGGGGTTTTGACTTGTAATTCCCTTACCATGGGGTTCACCTACACAAGACACATTATACGTTCATGCAGCAAGTCGGTGGCTATTTTTTTTAGAGAAAATATGCCTGTTAGCTCTCACTCTATTACAGATTTGACAACAAAGTAGCCAAGGGTAAAAATCTGTTGGCGGTTTTACAGTACCAAATAGCTCTAAATGTAATTCCGTTACCATGGAATTGCCCAATTATGTCACTAAAGTATACCTCTTCATTTATAACATAAACATTACTATAGATTCAGGTGGTGAGTCACACTTTCAAAGCAATAAAAAGATGAGTTTTTTGCACGGAATTAGTAACGTCAGGTAGGCCTACACACTTTTTAAACGATTATTTTTTTGGAAAAATATTAAAACTTTTAGGATTTTACACTTCTGATGGATAGAAACATTCCTTACCTTCACTTTAAGATATAAATTGAAGATTTCAATCCATGTCTTCAGTATCAATATACTTCCTTTTTTTTAAACGCCACCAAAAGGGACAAATTTAGACCCCAAAAAAGGGGGCATTTTTAATTTTGTCTCGCAATAAATATTTTTTGGGTACTATTTTGATCATGAAGTTGTTTATGTTGTCTCTTTATTATATTTTGTGCATAACCATACCAAAAATTGCATTGGATTTGTCATAGTTTCGAAAAAAATCAAATTTCCTCAAACCATAGGTTAGTTCTACACCTTATCGTGGCCCGTGTCATTTAGTATTCTCGCTATGGTCAATCAAGTATAAATACGATTAGAATTTTAATGGGATTTTTTCGCCAAGTCTAAAAAAGAATCACCAGTACCCCAAAACTTTATTGCCAAAGTTATCGCCAAGTAGAAAATTGAATTGCCACTCATAATTTTATCGCATATTGTGACTTTGGCGACTGACAGTGTGAGCCAGCAAATATAGGTGCAAGAGCATTTTGTGACTCCTGCATGTTTTACAGAAATGATGCCCTGGCATGGTCGCCGAGGATTTCACTTGTGAAATACTTTTTGTTTTTAGATTTTTAATAGTTCTACAAGTGGAAATACATCAAATAGAGCATCATGGCCATGAACAAATCAATTTACGTAAATTGCAGCTATCATCCAACAAATCGACTGTTAAAATCGCTCTGCATTATACACGGCAATAGACCGCACCGGTAATTTTTGTTAGCCGGTAATACTGGTAAACGAGACATAACGAGGTAAATTATTTCTAAAATAATTGTTGAAAATGACGGAAAAGTTAAATTAAAGCCCAAATTTTTTTTGCGTTAAAAAGCTATGTGGCCGAAAATAGAGCCCCAGATCCTAAGAGCCAGGGCGACAAGAAACATAGTTCCAATTCAACACCGCCTAACCGTCACAGAAAACCTGTTCCATACGCTAGGATCGAGATGGAACATGGTCATAAGCGGTAGTTTGTGGTTGATATACACCTTCATGTCTAAAAAATTATAGTGAACTAAAAAAAAGCTCTCCTAGGATTAGAAAATACTGAAAATCGCTCTCCTGAAATTAAGACCAAAAATGATTTGTTTTTTTGAAGAATAAAAAAACACTTTTATTGCTAGTATTTTGTTTCTTTTTGATTTTGACTAGCATAAAAAACAACAACTTTGAAACAAAAAATAAACTGAGTGACTAGAACTTAGTAGCCTACTTTGTGTAAGCTTATTAATATTAAATGCTTGTAAACCAGAAGCAAGCATACAAAATGATATTAAAAGATAGTAAGCTGGCATTGCCAGGCAGGATATGCCCACATTTTCGAGAGATGGATAGAATGAATGAATTATGAATGAAATGGGGTTTAACGTCCTACGCTTAAGCACCGAACCTGGGCTAATTGAAGACGGGCATACGCCATACAGTGTGCTATGAGGGAAATTTTGCCCGGGCAGCGGCAATTGCCAAGGGATCTTTTACGTGTACTCCAATTTGTACACGGGACCTCGGTTTTTTGTCCCATCCGAACGACTAGGCAGCTGTCCCTGTCAGGCCCTCCTTCTGCATCACTGACAAGGGAAAATCACGTCGAAAAATCGAGAATAACTTTCTCGGCCAATGCAGGGCCATAATTCATTAAGTTACAATCTGATATTGCCAGGCAGGATATGCCCACATTTTCGAGATGGATAGAGAACAAGCAATACCGAAAGTGATTTTTCCTACAATCAAAGGCCATAATTCATTAAGTTACAATCCGATATGCGCAAATAGCGAAAGGAACCAAGATCTTTGGGTTATAACCATGCATTTCAAGTTTCATTAAAATCAAATTAAAATTGTGACCTCTACAGGGTCCACAACCTTGTATTATGTACCATTTTTTAACAGTATTCCTGTACAAACGGCAGCCATTTTGTATGACAATTTTGGTCTGATTTTCACGAAAATTGAACTCAACCTTCTTTAGGGTGTAACGGTGATATAAACAAACGTTTTTTCAAATCAGGTAATGGTCACCTCCAGAGGGACCACAAGCTAATATAGGTGATTTTTTGGATAATCGGGGGCCATAATTTACGAAATTACTTTCCGATAGGCACAAATATCGAAATCGGTTCAAATTGGTGACCTCCAGAGCAGGGGTAGAAACTATTCTAAAATGGTCACTAGCCATTTGGGCTAGTAGCTTTCAGATCATACTAGCCCAGCCAACATTCTACTAGCCCCCCAGTTAACATGGATCGTTAGATTTACGTTACTTTTACGTCATTATGGTTAGATTTAGGTTAGCGTCCAATAATGGTAAAATTGTATGGTTAAATTTACGTTACTTTTACGTCAGAATGGTTATGGTTACTTTTACGTCAGAAAATGACGTAAATCTAACGTAAATTTTATGACTGTTATATAACCAATTTTTTTCGCTTCAATACTTCTGGATTAAATAACCATACCAGTGTGTGCACATTATAACAATTGATAAATAGTCGGAAATCAGTCATAATAATTAAATATGTATTATTGGTAATAATTATAACGTTAATCTAACGTAAATTTTACGTCAGGTTTCTAACCGTTAGTTTATGGTTAGTTTTCTAACGTAAATCTAACGTTAGTTTTCTAACGTAAATCTAACGTTAGTTTTCTAACGTAAATCTAACGTTAGTTTTCTAACGTAAATATAACATTAGTAAATATAACGTAAAACAAGATGATCCATGGTGATAATTCTAACGTTAATCTAACGTAAATTTTATGTCTGGTTTCTAACCGTTAGTTTATGGTTAGTTTTCTAACGTAAATCTAACGTTAGTTTTCTAACGTAAATCTAACGTTAGTTTTCTAACGTAAATCTAACGTTAGTTTTCTAACGTAAATCTAACGTTAGTTTTCTAACGTAAATCTAACGTTAGTTTTATAACGTAAATCTAACGTTAGTTTTCTAACGTAAATATAACATTAGTAAATATAACGTAAAACAAGATGATCCATTCAGATTTGCAGTCTGCAGATTAGAGACAAAGAATTGGACATGGCCCACTTCTTTGTACAACCTTGGCGGACCATGTCGAAATGGAACAAAATCTGTTAATACAGACAAGATTTTAACAAAAAAGTGGGTGTGGTACCGTCCAAGGGGGGCGAATCATGCATCAAAATCAATAGTTGCTTAAGCAATAAGTTTACCAAGTTCCGAGACAATCAATTCAGACGCTAAACCTGGAGTTCGGATGTTTGATCCCTTCATTGTCCGGGAAAGTTCATGTTGATTTTCCGGCATGGTTTCTCTTGTCAGTGATACAGACGGAGGGCCTGACAAGGACAGCTGCCTAGTCGTTCGGATGGGATGAAAAACCGATGTCCTGTGTACACATTGCACATAAAAGATTCCTTGGCAGTTGGAATTTAGTTGCTGCCCAGGCAAAAATTTCCCTTACCACACTGTATGGTGTATGCCCGTCTTCAATTAGCCCGGGTTAGGTGCAGAAGAGAGGGGCACATACACACAAAGAAGAAATGGGTTTGTAGACATCAAATTGGGTGTGGTTGCAGGAAAGATTTTGTGTGTCCTTTGTAATGAAGCGACTCAATGAACAAGCCTAAACATAACCCACAGGAGAATACTATTGTTGTAGGCTGGAATAATCAGACGCCTATTCAATTTGGACGTTTCGCATACATGTATTTCGCCGAACATAACTGATTAGAAGTTACTGTAAAAACGTAAATGATTGAATGTAATTCAGTTTATATACATTCATGTTATATTTTTACATGCCTTGCTACCCATTTGTATGCATTTCCAAGTGCCCAAGAATAGAGATTTAGCTCCTTAAAGAATCGTGGTCTGTAGGTGACACACAAAGAGAAAAATGAATAAATGAATGACATATTCTCATTTCGAATTCCAACTCTCAAGGGTTCTTTTACGTGTACATGCAATGTGAGCACAAGATATTGGTTTTTTGTCCTATTCGAATGACTAGACGCTGGTTTTGCCAGATCCTACGACACTAACAAGGGGAACTTTCTCGACCAACACCGAGATTGAACCCCTCATTTGCTAGCCATTTTGTTACTGAGTCACCGAAACAAAATGGCTAGCAAATGAGGGGTTCAATCTCGGTGTTGGTCGAGAAAGTTCCCCTTGTTAGTGGTGTAGGATCTGGCAAAACCAGCTCCTTCAGAAAATGAGGTTAAATCCGAAACCGTACATAGTCGTTCAGATTGTGTACCTATTGGCGTGCATGTAAAACATTCCTTTTGCCTGTAAGTACAGTCACTGTCCAGACAATATTCCTGTCAAATGAACATCTTCATTAGCTAAGTTGGAACAGAACGGTAGGACATTAAACCCCATTTCATTTTGTACATCACATGGAGCACAAATTCACCTGTCCAACCTCATGGGTTTTCTCTAATGCTGTGGCTATTCCAAACGATGAGGCGTAAGAATTATTGATGGACAAGTCCAAATTTGGTAACTTACGTATGCGCTACTGGAACATTTACAATGTCGTAAAAATAGTCTATCAATAATTCTTACGTCTCGTTGTAAGAATAGCCACGTCGTTTCTCTAACTCCTCTGATTCCCTCCTACTACTAAAGAACTATTTAAAAAATATTAATCATATGTAAATTCAAGTTTCGGTCGAGCGGAGGTTAAACCCCATTATTATATAATTTCAATTCCCTCCAAATTGATGAAAAAAATATGGATTATTGCATGAAAAAAAAAAATCCCCCCTAAAATTATGTAACAGTACTTTAATAATGTAATAATAATTTTTTTTTGCACTGCACAAAAAATCTTACATCCCAAATATTTTTGAGTAGCGTCTGAAACGTTGGCAGTTCGAGTCTGAAAAGACGCCAGACTGGGTCTGAAATGACGCCAGACTGGGTCTGAAATGACGCGGGACCGAAATGACATGTAATCCATACATCTATGCCAATTATGAATTATATTTTATTATTAAATTGTTCACTTTGCTAATTTCACCATTTCAAACAATAATCATCATACATTGTTTTGGTATTTGTAATTTGTATCGCGGTCAAAAATATAAGATGAGTTGATTAAAAAATTGCTTTAAATCTTTACATATATATATGAAAATATAATTTGTTCTTAAAATGAAACTTATCGGAATACAACATTAGTTTAATTTAAAGATTTAGATATCTTGCAATTTGTATCTGATTTTAAAATTGTTATTAAATATATATAACTTATTATAAGTTGTAAAAACAAAGCTTATCAAATTTATTGGAGATGGGTCTTGTATAATAATATGGGTGCAGTGGAATTTGCAATCAAATTCAATCCAAAACACATTTTTACTATATTTTTTTGCATGTCAAGTTAAAGAACTGAGTCGAGTTTGAGCCAGTTATTTCTCGATTTATCAGTCGAGAAGTTGTAAAACCATGCCATATTACTATTAGAATAAAGCTTATGAAAATATTGACGGTAGGGCAAACGTCTCGATCAAAGACCTCTCTCTAAAAATTAAAATTCCCCGATCTCATAATCCTTTTAACAATATCGCGTAGTAATGTAGCCCCATATTATATAAAATTTACACCAGTCAATTATTCGTGTGGGGCAAGGTCAAGGTCGGGACTTTTATTTACACTGTAGATCGGTATATATTATATTATTTCTATCAAAATTACATTTTTTTTTTTTTTTTAAAGTTATGTTTAGTGTTGTTATTTATCTACATCGCTTTAATTATTTATTAAATATATTTTTTGTGTGATGATTTAACCGGTTCTGTCTGGTATTAACCGGAAGCTACGGAATTATGGGAATTAAAAATGGCGGCTTCGTTCATAATTATGAAAAATATATCCTGTTATGTTATGTTTTATAAGTTAACTCATTGGGTCCGATTGCTTAAATATAAGGGCCAATTAAACCCCTCTCTAATACCGATTGCTTGAATATACAGTCCATTGCTTATTAGTGTCATATCCGAGAGACTTAAATTTGCGGTCCCGTTGATGCATTGTTTCCCCGAACCATAATTGTTAAATAAAAGCCAATTGGCTAACTAAAAGTAATTTATCAAATCAAATATAGTTTTGGCTAACGAATGACCACAAAAAATGCATAGTCACAACAAAATTTAGGGGTTATAAGGTCATGAACTTTGCGGGTCAAATTTTTTTCACTGGTCGTCATATTGTTTTGTTACGTATTATTATCGATTATTACTGCGCTCTGTTTTCTTACAATATCTTCATTATGGAAAGTGATACGGACTCAGAATTCGAAGGGTTTTTACCCGAAGATATTTTGGATGGTGATATCGATATTATTAATGCCGCGGGAAGTGATTTTTCCGACATTTCGAGCGAAGAAGGCGAGAATCTTGATATAAACAACGGCCATCGAAAACCAGCATGGCGGGGGCCCGTCTTGCAGTATAACGAGTTTGGCAAACAACATTAAGTGACCACTCAGTCATTTTTAGGGCCTGAGCATGGGCCAACAATATATTAGAAGAGGGGAAGAACGAGTTTGATTTATTTAGTTTGTTTGTCGGATTAAATTTATACACGTTAATCGCTGATGAAATGAATCGGTACCACGTGTGACAATGCTAAAAATATGAAAATGGAGAGAAGAATAGGAGAAACGTGATCTCGGAAGAAATTCGAGAATTTTTGGCTTTACGTGTGTTTATGAGTATATCAACGCAGCCAAGAAGTAATATGTATTGGTCGCGAGACTATTATTTAGGTAATTACAAAATTGCCGGTTTAATAAAACAACAGTATTGTGAGTGTTGTAAACAGACATCTTCATCTTGATTGATGAATTTTACTCAGTGCTAAACATTTATAATCTGTTGTGAACTAAAATCCCAAATCAAATGGCTAAATCCACACTGATATTCTTGTAAACCTATAATATTATTATATATATTTGGCCTAACTATTTTTTTCAAATTGTTGACTTAAAAAGACATTTTAGGAAGAATTATTGACTTGCCAAAATGTATAATCTTGTAATGTGAATGTTTTTTTACTTATGTTTTTTTTTATTAAATAATAACTCTGTTATTTTGTATTATTGATTAAATTTTATACCATTGCAATGCCTGATTTTTTATCTGCATTTGATAATATAAACATTTTTTGATTGGAGTGATAGTTTCCGTGTTATTTTGTTTAATCTACAGTATATGAGATTAATGGATAATCCTTTAATTAGCTCCAGGGAGATAAGCTATTGTCTAGTTAATTGGCTCAGGGAGATTAAGGAGTAGATACTTAATTAGGTCTAGGTCTAGGGTTCAATGAGTTAAACAAAGTTATTTCATACACGATTTGAAGTTCAGCTTAGCAAAATTGAAGGTAAGTGCCCTTTTTTGTACGAACATCTGCCGAAAGCATACAGACAGATCTACTGTTGACAAAAACTATCCGAAAAAAATCCTCGCAGCGGGCCATGGAAAATTTTGTTACGTAAAATTTGTATTTTAAATTGGCTTAACCAGTAATTTTGTTTGCACATTATGCAGTATATATTGTCCGTAAACCGTACGATTTATGAACAATTAAGACTGCTTTATTCGAAAGTAATACTGGTTCAAAAATTCTGTAAAAAAATCGCGATTTTAAAGTCACTAATTTAAAAATGGCAAAATTATCAAACAAATAGTCAGAGCAGGTATAAGTTCTATCACACATGTAGGCCCTACTGCTAAATTACAGGCTATGCTAATTATAGTATAGCAAGTATTTTCTAAACATTTGTAGGGGTATTTCATTTGGTATCAGGCGTATTCAACACCAGGCAAATCAACACCAGTAAAATTGGCGTATTCAAGACCAGTATATTATAAGACAAAAGCAGGATTAAAGGACCTAAGTCCGTAACTCAAAATCCTCGAAAATCTTCGACATCGAAAACACAAACTATTGGTCAATTTAAATCGACATTGATGATGTAAACTTACGGAAAAAGATGAGCTCCTGATATCCAATATTTAAGATAAAATAATTTTTCTAACATAATGTGCTTCAGCCCTGGTTGTATTGAGAGACTCGAGGGACGAGGCTAGACACATTGCACTGTATCACACGGCATATGTAGACTGGAATAACCAGGCGCTAAAAATTTGCACTGGATTGAGGCTGAATGGCTTATTTCGCCGAACATAACTGATTTGAAATTGGAGTAAAAACGGAAACCATTTAATGTAAATCAGTTTTTATACATTCATATTACAGTATTATATGCGTTGCGGCCCACTTTTGTCAGTTTCTAGATCCCAAATGTTAGCGATTTAGCCCCTTTTAACAAGATGTTTATTATATACCTTAAATAGTCATAATACAAATAACAGTTGAAATATTTCATATTCGAAGACAATATTTACATAATATAAAACAAGTAATAAATAAAATGGAACCGGTCCCTTAGTGTTCAGTCAAGAGTTGATTCCGTTATGCCAACCCTCAACGTCTTTTTTTTGGCGAACGGGGCGCATAAACACGGACCAACTCTTCGCACTAAACATTCGGTTTGATATCCATTGGTTCTTGACGTACCGGTACTCAAGGACATCAGATTTGATTTGAAGTTTAAAATACAAAATGACAATATATACATGTACTGGTCTTGAATACGCCGATTTTTCTGGTGTTGAATTAGCCTGGTGTTTAATACGCCAGGATTCTTTCATTTGGGGGGGGTGGGGTGGGGGGTTTGTTTAACTTTCTACTTATATTTTTGCCAATTAATGATGCATAATATTGAGTTCCATGACATTTCGGTACCCCAACATTTCGGACTCAACATAGACAACGTTTCGGACTCAGTTCAGTAGGACAACTTTTCGGATTCAGTTTGGCAACGATACAAACTATGATGAATAATTAAAAGACTGTTGAAAGTGTATGAGATATATATAGTAACAGCTGTTTGTTTTATGTGAAACGGATAGTTGTCTTTAGATTTATTAAATTGATCAGCGATTGTTGAGACTGTGATTAACATTGCCTGTCAGTGCCTGTTGTCCTTTGTTTTATTTGACAATAAAATATGATTGAAAACTTGTGTATAATTAGTAATACATCATTGTTTTCTTTTATCGAAAAGTATAACGAGCTTGATTGACCGATCAATGCTAATGTTTTTTCGTGAAATGGAATATTAATTTTGTCAAGACTCGACTATTGCAATAGCCTTCTGTTTGGCATAAACAACAGCCTGATCCATAAACTACAGCTTGTACAAAATACCGCGGCTAGAATTGTGTGCCAATCTAATTGAAATTGCCACATCACACCACTGCTAAAGGATTTACATTGGCTTCCAGTGGAAAGCAGAATTAAATTCAAACTTCTGTGCATAGCCTACAAATGCCAGAGAGGTGAAGCATCAGACTACTTGTCTTCAATGCTAATTGACTATGTCCCTCAAAGAAATCTTCGGTCCCAACATGAACTACGTCTGGTGATACCCAACTATAGGCTTAAGACATTTGGTCAAAGATGCTTCTCACACACTGTACCAAACCTATGGAATTCATTACCCTTGACCTTCAAGAATTCACAATCGCTTAGCTGTTTTAAGAAGCAATTAAAGACTCATCTTTTTTCGGCTGCTTATTATTTGTTAACATTTTTATAACTTGTGATAAGTGGAGAGCTAAATGCGCCTTGAGCATTAATTTTAATGGTGTGTGCGCTATATAAAAACTCACTATTATTATTATTATTATTATTATTAATTGCAACCAGCACACGGTCCGTGTTTCGTCATTTGGCTGTTTCATTCTTAGTTCATTTGTACCTCACTTCGTACCTCAAATTGATTCGTACCTTTTCCTATGTTGTTAAAGGGCCCTGCATGGAGGTGGGGTGGATGGACGAATGGTTATCACATGCACGCTGTATCATAAAGCCTGTCATTGAGTCAACTGGATTACCTATCTGCCAAATAAAGCAATAGCTTGATAAATTCATAAATTTGCTTGTCCCATATGGCAGTAGGGGAACAATGTACATGTAGTACGCATTAAAAATCAAGAGCCAAGGTGTCTGAGTAAGATGTTGGCTCGCTAATATGGAGATCCCATGTTCGATCCCTGCGGTGGCCAAAAATGTTCGGATGGGACAAAAACTGAGATCTATACAATTGTTCAAATTGGCATGCATGTTGGAAATCAGTATAAGTGTAGACAGTAGCACAACGGCCTGGGCAAAATTTCTGTCATAGCACACTTTATGAAATTTGTCTGTCTTCATTAGCCCAGTCGGGGCAGAACAGTATGATGTTGAACCCAATTTCATAAAGATCCGCAGTAGGTTGGCTATAAAAGGCCATAATCTAAATCTACCTTTGATGGAATTTCTTTGCTGGGTATAGTATAGTCATTCGGGGGGGGGGGGGGGAGACAATAAATAATGTCCTGTGTAAACATTTACATGCAATAAAAGACCCCATGGCCATTGTATGGTGTATTTTTATTTTTATTAGCCTAGTCAGAGCTAAACAATAGGACGTTAAACCCAAATTCATTTTTTTTTTTTAGTATAAAGTTACTTTTCACTTTTTTTTTTACAGATCCTATATTTGAGCACCATTGGTGGCAGTAATGTCAAAGAAGTTATAAAAAAGTTTTATAAGGGCTTTGTATATGGAAGCCAGACAACACTACTACTTGTCACAAACAGACTTCGGATCAAAACCATTCCATTAAATTCAGTGACAGACCTCATGATCAAAAGCACATGTATCAGAAATAGACTTCTTAAAAATGTATTGATATAAATATATATGTATCTATGGTAGCACAAAAATTCATCAGTAGCATGGCTAAAATAGTTTATGTGTGATCTTATGACAGTCAATTATTCTTATTTAAACAGTTTTGTTTCAATGAGATATCCTGATATTGCTCTCTACTGCAACCAGTTAACAATAACTTTTTGGGTCCCTTACAAATACCTGTACTTCAAATTAGATTGGTTATGTAATATTGGTGTAGCTTTCTTGAATAGCTGTTTCCTAAATTGTCACCAAGTTAATGCTGTGAATAAACTGTTACAAATATCTGCTTTGTATTCTATTTATCTTTTAAAATAAAGTATAGATACATGTACTTGTAGTATATTTTGTTGTAATTATGTAAATTGTGCTGTTTTGTGACATTTGGTTGCAATAACATTTAAAATTCTGAATGGTTATTGGTAAATAGAGAAATGAGGTTTAACTTCAATTCGACTCACGCTAGGTTATTTTGTTACTAACATGTGGATTAAATTATCGAAACCACAATGTATCACAATGTGTTAACCAATCGACGGATCACATGGGTAAGAAGCTTGCCAGTCTGGAGGTCGAGTGTTCGATCCCTGCATTGGCTGTGAAAGTTTATCCGTATTTTCCGGCATGGTTTCCCCTTGTCAGTTATGCAGGATGGAGGGTCTGACAGCTGTCTAGTCGGTCAGATGGAATGAAAAAAACTGAGGTCTTGTGTACACATTGGCGTGCACGTAAGAGATCCCTTGGCAGTTGGAATTCGATATAAGAGTAGGGCGTATGGCTGCTGCCCGGGAAATATCCCTCAAAGCACAGTGCATGGCGTAAAAGATCCCTTAGCAGTGCAAAATTTCCTGCATAGCACACTGTATATGCCTGTCTTCATTAGCCCAGGATGTTAAACCCTATTTCATTTCGATCACAGTTCTTGTATATATGTATGTTGTCTTTTCTATTTTCATAATGTAAAAAAAATAAATATTTCTTTTTAATAGTGCTATATAGACTTTTTTGTAACCATTTTTTCAATTGCCACCATTTTATGTATATGTATGCATACTGTTATATTTTAAAATATATTTTTTATATCTATTTTCTAAATAAAATTTAGATCGTTTATTAACTAGTGTTTGTTGTAATTGAGTTTGAAATAGGAATACCCACATTAATAGCATGTGTGAGTTACATCATAAGGGTGGCATTGAGTCAACTGGCATGGTTTCAATTCCCTGGTTCTACCTGACAAGGAGTAGGGTCGTCTGTTTTTTTCCAGGTCCTTCTGAATTAAAATTGAATGAATGAATGATTGAAATGGGGTTAAACGTCCTACTGTTATGCACTTAACCTGAGCTAATTGAAGACGGGCATACGCCATACAGTGCGCTAGGAGGGAAATTTTGCTTGGGCAGCGGCGCTACGGCCTACTCTTATAACGAATTCCAACTGCCAAGGGATCTTTCACGTGCACTCCAATGTGTGCACGGGACCTCGGTTTTTCGTCCCATCCCAACGACTAGACAGCTGTCCTTGTCAGGCCCTCCTTCTGCATCACTGACAAGGGGAAATCACGTCGGAAAATCGAGTTGAACTTTCTCGGCCAATGCAGGGATCGAACACTCGACCTCCAGGCTAGCGAACCAGCGCCTTATCCACTTAGCCACCGTGATCCCCGAATTAAAATTGATCCATGTGTTAAGTGCCAAAGTTTGTTGAGTGGGAAGGGATTTGAAAACACTATTGAGTGTATATCTTTTAGTTATTGGATTATTGTATAACATTTAAATGGTTATATTTCCATCAAAATGGTTATGTTATTGGGTTTTCGTACCATCTGAATGACAGAGTCACGTAAATTGGTTCCGATGAGCGTCAAAAGATAAAGTTATATTTACGTCAGATTCACGTTAATATGGTCGGTCAGTTTACAATCATTTTGCTCATCTTAAACGTTAAGTTCACATCAGGAAATGACGTTAATCTAACAAAGTTTACGCCATTTTCTGATGTAAATGTAACATAAGTGACGTAAACTTTACGTTAGATTTACGTCAGAAAATGACGTAAACTTTACGTTAGATTTACGTCAGAAAATGACGTAAATGTAACGTAAAAATGATGTAAACTTTACGTTAGTTTAACGTCATTTCCTGACGTAAAATTATCGTTAAAATAACGAGCAAAATGATGGTAAACGGACTGACCATTTTTACGTAAATCTAACGTAAAGTTTACGTCATTTTCTGACGTAAATCTAGCTTAAGTGACGTAAACTTTACGTTAAGATAACGAGCAAAATGATGGTAAACTGACTGACCATTTTTACGTAAACTTTACGTCACTTCGTTTACTGGGCCAGTAAGAAACTGTTGTTTTGTTTATAATTAATCAATCCAAATACATGCATTTAAATTTATTTTGGCACATTAAATAATACAGCAAAAAATAGACTTTGTTCATTGTTGCCTGTTTTTAATTTTTTTTCATCAAATAATGAATTCATTAATCAGTCATGAAGACATTAAAATTCAATTTGGCTAATTTCATTTCATATTTTTATAAATTAAGTTGAGAGGTGCAAAATAATATGATGTAATGTCCTTAAAATTTAATATAATAAGTTGTTACAGAGTATGAAGTTATTTATAGCAGAGCATGTGTATTTACGACTACGAGCATCTTCATTGTCGTAATATATCGCCGTTATAAAACCTTTTAACATCCATGTTCTTCGCTAAATTGCTTCATGTATCAACGATTATGTTACCGGTAGGCGATTTATGATAATTAACCTGAAATATGACTGACAAGTTATTTAATTACCGGTATATCAACTTTCGCTTCACAATTCTTTGAGGTGTAAACTGTAAATAAAGGCTGTTCCGTACCCTCCCTCGTTATCATACAATTTCAACCAATCAGCAAGCGAGCCAAAGATTAAAAACACGTGACAGCATAGATAGTGTTCAGTTATGATGACAAATTATCAATTATTAGAACTACCAAAATATCAGGTCATCACACGGGCTAATTGATTTTTAATTTAATTCGCCGGCACCAACTTTTACCCGCCATTGGCGAGCGGGCGAGGGACCACAAGCTAAAAACATGATTTTTCGTACAATCAGGGGCTCAAATCCATGAAGTTCTGATCTGATATTAATTAAATTAAAAATCAATTAGCCCGCACCAACTTTTACCCGCCATTGGCGAGCGGGCGAGGGACCACAAGCTAAAAACGTGATTTTTCGTACAATCAGGGGCTCAAATCCATGAAGTTGTGATCTGATAAAGGCCAATATCAAAAGCAGCCGAGATCTTTTGGTGATAAACCTATATTTCAAGTTTACAAATTGTTTTAAAATGTGCATTTTAGACTGCTCAAGGCCTTTAAGTTGAAAAAGATTACGAGACAAGCAAACGTTTCAAGCCAAGAATAGCAGGGCTCATTTGAGAAACGAACAAATAAAAATTGTATGGTAACTTACCCATCTGGATTGATCACAAAGTAAATTAACAAATACACTGGCTAATTCTAACCGTCGAACTTCAGGGGCACATGCACATGATACAGTCATAAAACATTCTGCACATGCTTTTCTTGCTCCCCACACCCCATCTTCACACAAGTAATAAAATTTAGGTAGCTGAAAAATATTAAAGACCACTTAAGACGAATAATTTTAATTGAATGTGCTTATAGACAATGGTTATTATATCCATTTTACCGCAAATTCAAACCGATATGATTAAAATTCATTCAGTTGAGGTTTAAGTATCCGAAAATCAAAAGAGTTTTTTAAATGTTCATTAACAACCTTAATCCGGTTGATTGGCTGGTGACGTCACAGGCACTACACATACTATGGATTTTCATCTATACAATACACATCACCAGTTGGCAAGTGTTTAGGTGTCGGTACAATTAACATGTGTCTGGTATGATCATAATCACCGAATTATCATCTTGTGTTGTTATGGATTCAAATTAAACTTAGAATGAAAAGATAGGTTGCAAGCAACAAAACATATGCCCACAGCAGCTAAATCGTCCGGGCAGTCAACAAGAGTTGTTCCATATTTTACTTTTTTCGGTAATGAAACATTTATAATACACTAAAATTTGATTAAAAGTAACAACTCATTTTGTAATTATCAGAAAATCATTGGAATTTGTTTGGCTTTGATAAAGTTCTCCTCCATGCTATTCAAGCTTAACAAAATTCATTGAATTTCAATGTACTTGTTCGTCTCACGATCTTCAACACTGAATAAATTTAAAGGCCATCGGATATTAACTTTTGCCTTTAGCGCGTCCACAAGATTTTTTGAAGTGTTCAAGGGCCATAATGTTTGGTTTTGATAATGTTCTCCATGCTATTCAAGTTATCAAAATTCGTTGAAACTCAATATACTTGTCTGTCTCATGACCTTCAACACTGTGTATAAATATAAAGTCAATCGGATATTAACTTTAGCCTCTAGAGCGTCCACAAAATTTTGAAAGTGATCAAGGGACATAACTCTTATCAGTAATTATTGGAAACGCTGAAAATCATAAGGCTTCTTCAATCCATGACCTTAAACCAGCGTTGGGATTTCAAAATTTTAGCTGTCGGACATTTTTTCCCGAAAGTAAAGGGACACAACTCTTATCATTATATAAGCAGGCGTTTTCAAACCACAATTCAGAATCATGTGTCAACAAAATATTCAAAGGCCATAACCCTGTCAGTAATTATCGGTAATGCTGAAAATCAAAAGGCTTCTTTATCTCATTACCTTAAACACTGTGTATAAATTTAAAGCCACAATCGGATATTAACTTTGGCCTCTGCATCCACAAGAATTTTTGAAGTGATCAAGGGCCATAACTCTGACAGTAATTATCAGAAATTGCTAAAAATCAAAAGGCTTCTTCGTTTTATGACCTGAAACACTGTGTATAAATTTAAAGTCAATCGGATATTAACTTTAGCCTCTAGAGCGTCCAATATACGACCACATAATAAAAATGCTGTTTCATGCCGTGGATCCATTTAAAGTGCCATAGTTTAACCCAATGCTTACCAATAAGCGATTTGTAAAGCATATTTTCATTAAGTCTTAACCCTCTCATAACCGGACAGCCCGAAACCGCCTGTCATTTTGGCTGCTCTATGCCCCTGAACCGCCGGAAACCGCCCAATACATACCACATTCATATTTTGACATTTTATCGAAAATTACGTTCTTGTATCAGCGAGACGAGACTTCAACTAACTTCCTGTGTAAATAAGCTAAAAAATGGCGTGTCACATTGACGAGTTTGCTATTGATGTTTATCGAGATATTTTGATTTTAAAGTCGGCTATCTTCGACACATATTTTCGAGTAATGGCTGCTGATGAATCTATTTAGGATTTTAGTGATAATTTCACAACCTCTGATGAAGAATTTGAAGATTATACATCGACAGACATTGAAAATAATCCACCACGTAGAAATATAATTCAAATGACGAAATGTGGAATCTGATATGGATATTTCTTCTGAAATGGATTTACCGAGGGACTTTTTAATTTTTTTTGTGCGTTGTAATATAACTTTCACTTCAATTATCCATTTATTATTGAAAGACAACCAAATTTGCGTATGAAGATTGGTATGTTATTTTTCTTTAAAATAAAACAAACTTGTAATAGTAAATATTCAATTGTTTTCGAGTTACACATGTTTTTATGAGATTTATCAAAATATGACAGTCATGTTGTAATTAGCCATGTTGTAATTGTCTGGTAGTCTAAGACCAGACAGGGCTTAATGCATGTGGTTATGAGAGGGTTCAAGTAAAGCTAGTTCATTTTAAGAACTTTGGTACAAAGGCACATAACAAATTTCAAAGATAGTAAGCTGGCAATGCCAGGCAGGGTACGCCCACATTTTCGAGAGATGGATAGAGAACAAGCAATACCGAAAGTGATATTTCCTACAATCAAAGGCCATAATTCATTAAGTTACAATTTGATATGCGCAAATATCGAAAAGAATCAAGATCTTTAGGTTCAGTGTGAGCCCTAGCCGCTCGCCACTTCGCCAATGGCGAATTTTCATCATCTGTGGCGATAATTATTGTTATATAGTCTCCACTTTGGCGAAAAGGCCTATGTCATGTGGCCCTGTTGGTTCATTGTTTCTCTCTCACGCTTGCCTTTTTAACAAAAACAAACCAAGAAACCCATTAAAAATTTCTAAAATAATGTTTGACGAAAGCGTATAGACGGAAGGGATTGTACTGTCACCATTAGTTATCTTTGTTTTCATTGGCTGAAATTGTCATATTATTCATGTATTGTCCAATCATGTCTCGTGTACTGAACTACGCACAATTTACAAAATGGCTAGAGATTTCACATTCTTCGATACCGGTACCATAGATATCCTCGTTTCAGCATCTAATCTATCACTCCTAATTATCCATGTCATACATTATCCAATTGCACACAATTCCTTATTTAGGTCCATATAAATATCGTAATTTTAAACAGTCCTATTTCTTCGACATCGGTATGTCAAGAAATTCGCCCGAATTCCCTATCGGCCTTGGCTGTCAGCCAAGAGAAGATTCATCACGCAAATTCACGTGGATTCCTCCAAGTAAAACAGCGGTACCCTACTGTCAAATCCAATGCCTTAAATTTTTAATTTTAATATAAAGACGTTGAGAAATGCGTTGATTTCAGATTCTAAAATATTTGTAATTGAATATCAAAACACGACTCGATTCGCACCTATTATTAGACGACATTTATATAATGTGTATGTATGGAGGACATGTCACGCCCCCTCAAATTCCAACTATTCCGCTGAAAATTATGTTTATAAAATACTCTATTGACGGTACATAATAAACTTTATTTTTCAAAAAACGTAATAGTTGAAACACACAGTCACAATACAAAGAATTTGGCGCCTTTTCAATTCGAGCCAAAATAATATTTATCGTGGTACCGTTGGTAGAATTAGGTCGAATTAATGTGACAGGAATAAGTATCTTATAATTAATATTATGTGTAGGCCTACATCTAGATACTTCATACTGTTAAGTCAAACAAATAAACGTAAGCTAATATAGGTTGTTATAAAATTGGTTCTTGTAAAAGTTAATGTCTTTAATTTCTGCTTGATGTTTTGAATACATATATAAGCACTTGCTTCTAGCTTCAAAATGTTACATCCTCAGACTATATAATTGACCAAGAATAGTATTGGTACAAACAACATTTCATGAGGTCAGTGGCTAATGATAAATGTATGTGGCTAATACTTTTTTCATGCATTAGCCACAGTGGCTAATGAATTTTAGAACCTAGCGCTAACACAGAGGTTATAAGCATGCATTTCAAATTTCATCAAAATTGAATTAAAATTGTGACCTCTGCAGGACCCACAACTTTAATATGCCATATTTTTACACTATTCGCGTACAAACGGCAGCCATTTTGTCTCGCAATTATGGTCCGATTTTCTATAAATTCCAACTCAACCTTCCGTAGGGTGTAACAGTGATAGAGTGAAAGTTTTTTTTAAATTGGATAATAACCTTGACCGCCAGAGGGACCATAGGGGATTTTTCAGACAATCATGGGCCATAATTCAGGAAGTAACGATCCGATATGCGCAAAGATCGAAAAGGAACTAAGATATTTGGGTTATAACCATGCATTTCAAGTTTTATAAAAATCAAATTAAAATTTTGAACTCTACAGGGTCCACAACCTTGATATACCATTTTTTAACAGTATTCGCGTACGAACGGCGGCCATTTTGTATGGCAATTTTGGTCTGACTTTCCTGAAATTCAAACTCAACTTCCTTAGGGTGTAACGGTGATATAATCAAACGGATTTTCAAATCAGATAATAATTTTGACCTCCAGAGGGACCACAAAACAAGCTAAACAAAGGCGATTTTGCGTATAATCAGGGGCCATAATTCAAAAGGTACAATCCGATATGCGCATATATCGAAAGGAACCAAGATCTGTGGGTTATAACCATGCATTTCAAGTTTCATCAAAATCGAATTGAAATCGTGACCTCTACAGGGTCCACAACCTTGATATAACATTTTTTAACAGTAATCGCGTACAAAAAGCGGCCATTTTGGTCCGATTTTCCCAAAATTCGAACTCGACCTTCCTTAGGATGAAACAGTGATATAGTCTAACCGTTTTTCAAATCGGATAATAATTGTGATCTCCAGAGGGACCACAAGCTAAACAAAGCGATTTTGTGTATAATCAGGGGCCATAATTCCAATAGTTATGATCCGATCTGCGCAAATATTAAAAGGAACCAAGATCTTTGGGTTATAACCATGCATTTCAAGTTTCATCAAAATCAAATTAAAATTGTGACCTCTACAGGGTCCACAACCTTGATATGCCTTTTTATACGACCACATTTTCATGTGGACGTATTATGTCGTCGCCCCTGTCCGTCCGTCCACAATTGTTTGTGGACTCTCTACAGGTCACAATTCTTGTCGGATTATGACGAAACTTGAAATATAGGTTTATCCCCAAAAGATCTCGGCTGCTTTCGATATTGGCATGTATCGGATCAAAACTTCATGGATTATGGCCCCTGATTGTACGAAAAATCACGTTTTTAGCTTGTGGACCCTATAGAGGTCACAATTTTGAACTGATTTTGATGAAACTTGACATGCATGTTTATAACCCAAAGATCTTGGTTCCTTTCGATATTTGCGCCTATCAGAACGCAATTTCCTGAATTATGGCCCCTGATTGTCCGAAAAATCACCTATTTTAGCTCGTGGTACCTCTGGAGGTCACAATTATTATCTGATTTGAAAAACCGTTCGATTATATCACCGTTACACCCTAAGGAAGGTCGAGTTCAAATTTCGGAAAAATCGGACCAAAATTACCATACAAAATGGCCGCCGTTCGTACGCGAATACTGTTAAAAAATGGTATATCAAGGTTGTGGACCCTGTAGAGATCACAATTTTAATTCCATTTAAGATGAAACTTGAAATGCATGGTTATAACCGAAAGATCTTGGTTCCTTTCGATATTTGCGCATATCGGATTGTAACTTCCTGAATTATGGCCCCTGATTATACGCCAAATCGTCTTGGTTTAGCTTGTGGTCCCTCTGGAGGTCACAATTATTATCCGATTTAAAAAATCGTTTGATTATATCACCGTTACACCCTAAGGAAGGTTGAGTTCGAATTTCGGTAAAATTCGGAACAAAATTGCCATACAAAATGGTCGCCGCGTGTATGCGAATTGATGAAACTTGAAATGCATGGTTATAACCCAAAGATCTTGGTTCCTTTCGTTATTTGCACATATCAGATCATAACTTCCTGAATTATAGCCCCTGATTGTCCGAAAAATCGCTTATGGTCCCTCTGGAGGTCACGATTATTATCCGATTTAAAAAAACGCTTGACTCTTATCACCATTACACCATACGGAAGGTTGAGTTTGAATTTCAAGGAAATTGGACCATAATTGCCAGACAAAATTGACGCCGTTTGTACGCTAATAGTGTTAAAATATGGTATATCAAGGTTGTGGACCGAGTATAGGTCACAATTTTAATTCGATTTTGTTGAAAGTTAAAATGCATGTTTATAACCTAAAGATCTTGATTCTTTTCAATATTTGCGCATATCAAATTGTAATTTAATGAATTATAGCCTTTGATTGTAGGAAATATCACTTTCGGTTTTGCTTGTTCTCTATCCATGTCTCGAAAATGTGGGCGTATCCTGCCTGGCAGTGCCAGCTTACTATCTTTTTAACAGTATTCGCGTACAAACGGCGGCCATTTTGTATGGCAATTTTGGTCCGGTTTTCCTGAAATTCGAACTCAACCTTCTTTAGGTTGTAACGGTGATATGGTCAAACGGTTTTTCAAATCGGATAGTAATTGTCACCTCCAGAGGGACCACAAGCTAAATAGGTGATTTTTCGAAGAATCAGGGGCCATAATTCAGGAAATTACATTACGATAGGCGCAAATATCGTACGGAACCAAGATCTTTGGGTTATAAACATGCATGTCGAGTTTCCTCAAAATCGGTTCTAAAATGTGACCTCTACAGGGTCCACAAGCTAAAAACCTGATTTTTCTTACAATCAGGGGCGATAATCCATGAAGTTTTGATCCGATACATGCCAATATCGAAAGCAGGCGATATCTTTTGGGGATAAACTTATATTTCAAGTTTCGTCAAAATCGGACAAGAATTGTGACCTGTAGAGAGTCCACAAACAATTGTGGACGGACGGACAGGGGCGACGACATAATACGTCCACATGAAAATGTGGGCATATAAAAAGTCAAATTTGTTTCCATTGAAACACAAGATATAAATCCCAGAAATTTCTTAAGGGCGTTGCCATGTCTAAGATTTGCACTAACTTTTCAAACTATTTCTCGGTGATACTTTAGTACATGTCTCCTTTTCCCCTAAAAACATAAATTATCAAAAGAAAGTAGCTATTACTTCGCCGGATAGGTCAGGATTGTCAGTCAAAGGGAGGGAATCCCTCGGGAATCCCTGACCTTGGTTGATCTAAAAATAGCACCCGAATTTGATTTGATCGTTACGATGAGTAAAGTAGCTCGTCTTTCTTGTTTCTGCATAGAAATATGCTTCTGTAGCCTGGTTTTGATCATTTCTGAGACACAGAATCTTTCTTAACTAAGGGGAATTTATTCTATATCGAATAACTAGTCTTTTTGACAGCTGCCAATAACGAGAAAATGTCTCCATTTGTTTTCTTTTATTTGTCGGTCGAAGATATCGTATCATTTTTCATAAACTACACAGACAAGAGCGGCAAAGTCTACTCATTGCTAATTCACGATAATGTGTCCATGTTTTTACAAATAGCATTAATTATTATACGATGACGTCACGATTCCAAAGAAGCCTTTTTGTAACCATGGAAAACGACGACAAAATACAAGTTCTACTCAACCGATTTTAACGAACTTGGCATAAACTTGAAGCTTACATTCAGGGGAACATTTCTATGGGACCAATTTTGATTATATAAAATACATTTTATTTCAGAACAGTTTATGTAACAACCTATGATTTTTTTTGATTTTTTGGAATTTTGGAATTATTATTGGCCCCATAAAAAAAACTCCCGTAATTTTATTAACCCTCTAGATCCCATTGTTGCACACATGCAACATTTCCAATATAACCCCCTTAAACACATGAATATTGTTTTATACTCTTTAAACCCCAATAATGAACTCATACAGCACTGTAAGTGTTATGTGTACTGTATAGGGGGTATCTGTCTTCACAATGTCAGTCATGTGACATGAAACAAAATGGTGGATATTTGGTTAACCGTATGACCCACTCCAGACCCAGATTTCAAGGTAATTTCCACAAACTAGTGGTAGTTAAGGGGCATAGTTTGTAATTATTTGTTGAAACAGCATTACATGGAATCCATAAAAAAAAGTTTTGTCACACTACGAGTTTTTAGGTCTAAAGTACAGGTGTCGAAATTAATGTGTTGCACCGGTGCAACATTGGTAAACAATGTCTGTGCAGGAACTGTGTTGACATTTTATTAGAATCATTCATTTTTAGTTTTTTTATACATTCTATGGGTTTAAATCTTTTCGTACATTGATTATTTTGTCTCACTCCGGCTTCCATACTTATGAGGATATTTACGGCCCTTAGTTCGCCATGTTTCTTTTTACAAAAGTCACGTGGTGTTGTGGATTTGCATAAGCTTGGCTGGAGGTGTAGAAAATGTGATGTTTTCCTGTGTCTTACACCAGGAGCCCAACCAAGAAATTGTTTTTTGACATATCACTCAAACTAAAATTATGTCAAATTAGTGTTTAATTTTGTTTTATGCTGTTATTTTTAATATCATAATCTAAGTCGTGCAAAATTAGTGTTTTATTTTGTTTACCACTGTTATAATTTAAGAACGTTACTTTTATTCAAATTCTATTGATTGTTTTATCTGCAATAAATGTTTAGAGATGTTTATTTAACTTTTCATACTTGGTGTCAAATTTTGTAATTTTGACGGTAAATCCCAATGTTGCACACATGCAACATTTTGAAATTCAAGGTCAAAGAGGTCAAATCCTAAATTTTACTTCTGGGATGATTTACAGGGTACTTAATTGTCATGTACACAGAAAATGAAATTTTTCCATCAATGCTTTCTTGGTCTGGGATCTAGAGGGTTAAACACTAGCTTAGCTAGTTACATGCCAAAAATTATTTCATTCGGATCAGGCAAGACTGAGAACGGTTTAGATTTATGCCGAAAATGTATCATTTTTAAGCCGATTTCAAAATTTAATATCTTTAAAACCACAAGAGATATTTGTCCAAACTATGACTTAAATCACAGCTTCATATGTCTATTTAATGATCATACCAAATTTATGTGAAGCAGACTTTGAAAAATAATATAAAATTAATTGCGAAAATACCATAGGTTAGACATGGCAACGCCCTTAAGTAGCAAAAGGCAAATCCAGGGCTCCACACTGCCGTCGGCTTTGGCAGCAATGGCCTCAGAATTTAAGAACTTGGCCGCAGATTAGTGCTGGGTGTCAATTGGTTTTTTTATTATCGATAAACGGCATTGAAATCAGATGTGTCTGTTTTTTCTGTAGGACTCACGGATTCCTGCACGGGAGGAAATTTCTCACGGAAAAAATGGCCACATCTAGTTTCACTTTTAAAGGGGAGGTAAATCCTTTACTTCCGATTCATAAACAGATCTCGTGATTGGCTGAATTTGACAGAAAACTTGTTACAATAGTATCTGAGTACATGATGAGCTTACCAAATAAAACAGAGACCTGTACAAGGTTCTTTTCCATAACTATTTTATCCTATTGTTAGTTAACGTCTTTCGATGCGATTTTGACCATTCTCTGGCGAAGAGTAATATTTCATGCGTTGTGACTTTAGCGTGAAATCGGAAGCCATTAGCTGACTTTCAGTTTCAATCCGTGATTTTGGATTATATTTTAAGTTAAATATATTAATACTAGCGATTGTCTTATTAATACTTGGATATCGACCTCAATATATGCAAATAATGCGACTAAAAAATTATCGAAATATAAGCGCAATTACTGTTTATGTACGGGAGACACTAGCGGGAAAATACCGCTCTGACGTAAGGATGTAAACGGTCACTCGGTTGACCGGTTACGGTTCAGTTCGGCAAGCTGACCGGTTCGATATTCCCTTGACCGTTAATTGTTCTATATAAAAAATTGTCGGTGTATATCGACTAGTAGTAAACTAGCATTACTGCATTAGCCCACGTTCTCTTGTTCATATTACACGTCGATACAAAACTTTTCCGGTAATAAAACGGCCGTATTCACTGATCGAAAACTTAGTAGTAAAATTAGGCCGTATCTTTTGTCCCTCTGGAACGTGGCCAAATGGTATAATCTTTTCGTCGTTTCATTGGCTCAATGGGGTCAAGTGTAGTAAATAGGAATTTTATAGTAATCAAGGAGTATTAACCTTGGTTTAAATAGTAGTTTTTTAATAAAAACACGCTTTTATGGTCATCCTCGCGGAAGAGCGAGCCGCATGGCGACATTGCCTGGCTTCACGGTTCCACAGGCTATAAGCCTAGAGTTATAATAATATTTTGACCGTGATCTAAGACTCCAGAAATAAACAGCTTATTGCGTTGTATCTCCGAGCTGGGTAATCTTGACTACAGGTTGACAATTGACTGCGTATGAAAATGAAAGTAATGCTGTGTGAACTAATACCTGGATTATATCACTGCATATTGAGGTGGAGGTAGGTGGGGGCCATAGAATATTCCTATATTTATAACGCGTCGAACACTAATAATATTTAAACAATTTTCCGATCTGTCACACAACGGCATGTGATACCTGCACTAGTGCCGACCACGTGGTAGCATACCATATTGTACTACCTCCGGTTGACCGGTCACGGTCGGTTTTTTGCCCACCTGTTAACCGGTTCAATTTTTTTTGACCCGTTACATCCTTACTCTGGCGCCCGTTTTGGGGGATTTCAATACTAATCTTCTAAACATAGGTTGCCAGGCAACGAAACATACGCCCACAGCAGCTATTTCGTCCCGGCAGTCAACAAGAGTTGTCGCATATTTTACTTTTTTCGGTAATGAAACATATAATACACTAAAATCTGATTAAAAGTAACAACTCATTATGTAATTATCAGAAAATCATTGGAATTTGTTTGGCTTTGATAAAGTTCTCCTCCATGCTGTTCAAGTTATCTAAATTCATTGAAACTCAATATACTTGTTCGTCTCATGACCTTCAACACTGTGTATAAATTTAAAGTCAATCGGATATTAACTTTAGCCTTTAGAGCGTCCACAAAATTTTGAAAGTGATCAAGGGCCATGACTCAGTCAGTAACTATCGGAAACGCTGAAAATCAATAGGCTTCTTCGTCTTATGACCTCAAACACTGTGTATAAATTTAAAGTCAATCGGTTATTAACTTTAGCCTCTAGAGCGTCCACAAGATTTTTTTAAGTGATCAAGGGCCACAACTCCGACAGTATATATCGGAAATTGCTGAAAATCAATAGGCTTCTTCATTTTATGACCTTAAACACTGTGTATAAATTCAAAGTCAATCAGTTATTAACTTTAGCCTCTAGAGCGTCCACAAGATTTTTTGAAGTGATCAAGGGCCATAATTCTGACAGTTATTATTGGAAATCGATGAAAATCAATAGGCTTCTTTGTCTCATGACCTCAAACACTGTGTATAAATTTAAAGTCAATCGGATATTAACTTTGGCCTCTAGAGCGTACACAAGATTTTTTTAAGTGATCAAGGGCCATAACTCCGACAGTAATTATCGAAAATTGCTGAAAATCAATAGGATTCTTCATTTTATGACCTTAAACACGGTGTATAAATTCAAAGTCAATCAGTTATTAACTTTAGCCTCTAGAGCGTCCACAAGATTTTTTGAAGTGATCAAGGGCCATAACTCTGACAGTTATTATCGGAAATCGATGAAAATCAATAGGCTTCTTTGTCTCATGACCTCAAACACTGTGTATAAATTTAAAGTCGGATATTAACTTTGGCCTCTAGAGCGTCCACAAGCAATTGTTGACGCCGGCCGGCCGGGGCGACGGCAATATACGACCACATTTCAATGTGGCCGTATAAAAACAGTACGATAAGAATTATACCTCCCTCCCCCACTGTTAGGATGTATTATTTTTGTAAAAGTAATAAAAAGATCTACAATAAACAGATTTATAAAATTAATTTACATAATTCATGACTTGGCCTTGGATTTTTAATTTTATGGCCTTGAATCAAGTTGGCCTTCGATCTAAAAAACGAAATTTGAGCCCTGGGCACAACTACTGTAATAGGTTGATGTGTGTGCAAAGTTTCAGAAAGATATCTTTAACGGTTTATGAGATATGCTCCAGAAACAAATTGGACGGATAGACAAACCCCGTTTCAATATCCCTCCCTAACTTAGTTCTGCGCAGGATAATAATTAGGAAACATAAATTTTTATTGTAATTGAAATATGCATAAATACTTTACTTGATGTCGCTGTGTCTTGATTGAAATTTTCCACATAATTTATTAACTTATTCAGTCCTACTTTTGCCAAGTGTTGTCAGAATTTGCTTCCGAGTTCCACCGACTTAAGCCACTTGTCACTGATTAGTGTTTAGTCAGACTCCCCCTCGACGCCAGGTGTAGTCATCTTTATTGTACTTTTTTATTGATCAATAATGGATGAATGAATGAAATGGGGTTTAACGTCCTACTGTTATGCACTTAACCTGAGCTAATTGAACACGGGCATACGCCATACAGTGTGCCATGAGGGAAATTTTCGCCCGGGCAGCGGCACTACGGCCTACTCTTATATCGAATTCCAACTGCCAAGGGATCTTTTACGTGCACTCCTATGTGTACACGGGGCCTTGGTTTTTCGTCCAATCCGAACGACTAGGCAGCTGTCCTTGTCAGGCACTCCTTCTGCATCACTGACAACGGGAAATCATGTCGGAAAATCGAGATGAACTTTCTCAGCCAATGCAGGGATCGAACACTCGATCTCCAGGCTAGCGAACCAGCGCCTTATCCACTTAGCCACCGTGATCCCCCTTATTGATCAATAAGGTTATAAACAAAAGCCATTGACTTTCCAAAAGCCATTATCTAGTAAACATATAGTTTGAACTAATGATTGGAATCAAAAAATGTACACGTTACAACAATGGTTTAGGTGCTATAAGGTCGCAAGTTCAAGAGAAAATTCTGTTTATATCGGTCGCCATTTTGGACGGCCTATCGCTATGCACTGTTTTATTGATCAATAAGAAAAGTTATAAACAAAATCTGTTTGATTTCCCAAAAGTTGTAATCCCATAAAACAATAGTCTCATTTAATGATTGGGGTCATAAAATGTCTAGGTATAGACCGGGAGCCCAGAGGGTCGAACCTAGACGAACGAGGTACCAATATCTAACCATAAAGTCATCTATATACTAACCTGAGATATACAGAAATGGGCGTCTGCCGGGGTCCAGTTCATGGGTGTGGCCTTGGCGTCCCCTAGAATGACCCCCAAAATGGGTTAAACTCATACATTCGAGGTACCGGTCGAAACCAATTTTAAATGAAAGAGTACATCTCACGGAGTACTAAATTGCTCATAACAGACGATTTTGACCCTGGGGTGGCCCAAACTGACACCCTAAGTATGGACCCAGGGGCCTTAAACAAGGGCTGTATTCATACATTCGAGGTACCAGTTAAAAATAATTTTAAATGAAAGTGTATATCCCATAGAGTACGAAATTGTCAATAACAGACGATTGGGCCCCTGGGATTGTCCAGACTGACACCCCAAAGCCGAGGTTGGGTGGGGTGGAGGAAAATGAGTTATACTCATACATTCGAGGTACCGGTCAAAACCAATTTTAAATGAAAGAGTACATCTTACTGAGTACGAAAATGCCCATAACAGACAATTAGGCCCCTGGGATGGCCAAGACTGACACCCAAACCCGAGGTGGGGTGGGGTGGGGGGAAATGAGTTATACTCATACATTCGAGGTACCGGTCAAAACCAATTTTAAATGAAAGTGTACATCTCACTGAGTACGAAAATGCCCATAACAGACGATTTCGGCCCTGGGTTGGGTCATCTCAGACTGACACCCTAAATATGAACCCCGGGTTTAAAAAGGGTTATATTCATACATTCGAGGTATCAGTTGAAATTAATTTTAAATGTAAGAGTACATCTCACTGAGTACGAAAATGCCCACAACAGACGATTAGGCCCAGACTGACACCCCAAAGTTATTTAAGAAAAACTGATGTGTTTCCAAAAGTAAACAAGCCAACAGTGAGGCTGATGTCCCCCGCCGAAATTCCAATATAATAAGATGACACATATTAATTAATCGGACATTTATTTTTTTCAAAATATTAATTATTGACTTAGTTAAGACATTCGCCTAATGAGTTATGTTCCAAAGTCTTGACCAATAAAAGTGCTTATCGCTCCTTAGCCAAAGCAGAAAATTTGCAACATTAAACTTAGTCAAGATAAAGATAAAAATGAATCTATACTCTGAGTTCTGAGTTACATTGCTATCACTTCATTACAACTAAAGTTATCGTGCCCCAAAGCATCAACCAATCAGATTTCTTATCGCTCTGCTTACCCTCAGCAGAAAAAGTTGATTAACTAACTTGGTCAATATATCGGTGTTATAAAGCTAAAGCTATACACCTAGTGTCCTCACTCTCACTTAATCAGAACCTAATAAGCATCAACCAATCAAATTGCTTATCTCTGCTTACCCTAAGCAGAAAATGCTCACCTTCGAACCCCATCAAGGTATTCATCTAATAGACACCTATGCTAGTGTGAACATTCTAACTCAATTACAACGAGAGTTACTGTGTTCCAAAATCTCGACCAATCAAATTGCTTATCAGCCATCTTACCAAGAGCAGAACATGCTCATTATCAAACTCAGTCAAGGTATTGATGTAATGAAACTACACACCAAGTTTCTTTATTTCACCTAACTAGAATTAAAGTTATCGTGCCCCAAAGCATCAACCAATCAAATTGCTTCCCTCTGCTTAAACTAAGCAAAAAATGTTCATCTTCTAATTCCATCAATACATTGACCCAATAAACACTCACACAAAGTTTGAACATTCTAACTCAATTAGAATGAGAGTTATTCAGTTCCAAAGTCTCGACCAATCAAATTGCTTATCGCTCTGCTTAGCCTGAGCAGAAAATGCTCATTATCGAACTTAGTCAAGGTATTGATGTAATGAAACTATACAACAAGTTTCATCACTCTCACTTAATTAGAACTAAAGTTATCGTGTCCCAAAGCATCAACCAATCAAATTGCTTATCTCTGCTTACCCTAAGCGGAAAATGCTCATCTTCGAACTCCATCAAGGTATTGCCATAATAAACACCTACACTAAGTTTGAACATTCTAGCTCAATTAGAACGAGAGTTATTGTGTCCCAAAAAGTGTGACAGACGGACAGACAGACGGACGGACGGACGGACCCATTTTAATAGTACCCTGCTTTCTTCGAAAGGCGGGGGACAACAACCAACAGTGAGGCTGATGACCCCCGCCGAAATACCAAAATAAATAGATGACACATACGTCGGTCCGGAGGCCCGAGGCCGACTGATTTATCGGAGGACTCCTGCTTGCCTATTTCACTAGGGTCCGCCGGTCCTTCGCCTTTTTACATCGCTTAGTCAGTGTCAGCATACGACAAATTTGGAAATGGTAGGCCTACTGTAACTGTCATAGAAACGCAATTTCTGAGTCTTCGATAGTTTATACGATTACGAGCGTCGACGGTTATTTGTCATCGACATGACGGAAGCTCTTGTTTTGCCTAACATCGACTCGCGTAACCAGCCCCGGATTTGTTGATGGCCATACTCATAGGCGATGGTGCTAACAATCTCGGGCTTGCTAAGCGAGGTTACGGCAGCATCATTCGTCAACGCCACCCCCAGGATTAGTTTGTAACTGTTTAAGTTCACAAAGTTTTATAATAAAACCCCTAAATCATGTACCTATGAATTGAATTGTTCGCATAAAATTAAAATAACACACTAATTCGATTTTGTCTTTTTTTCTCTTTCTCTTTCGCAAGTTACTAAAACCGTAGTCCTTCAGTATGATGTATTGTCAATCGATGATGACAATTTTATACTTACGCATGCGCATGCAGTCGCTTTGTACTTCCTTTCCCCGTGTTCTTCGCCTCGCTTGTAAACACGAATCCCGTAAACAATAACAATTAGACCAGAGGGAGGAGGGGGGCATTGTCACCCGAGTGGGGGCAAAATCTGAGTTAACTTTTCTAGAGACATTTTTCGTCAGGAATCCGAATCTGGTAGGTAATAAGCCAGGTGAGGGGGCGTTTCCGAGATAATCGAGGTCAAAGGTCACGGAAGGCCAAATAACGAAAGAGACGTAAAAAATTCAAAATCTGTTCAGAATAGGGCCGAAAATCATTGATAACAGCAATGAGACAATTATAATACAGTAATATAATAATAACATTATATCTGGAATTTCGTACTAAGACCCGTATTGTGGAATTGAATACCCCCCCCCCCCCGTTCATTATCTTAGTAATAGAGTTTGATAACCCACAACTTTGATCGCTATGCTATTTAAGGTAAGTAAATATGAATGTGCCATAATATTACTTACATATTTGAAGAGGGTAATAAACAAGCTTTTCTGTGATATGTAACATTATATCTGGAATTTCGTACTAAGAACCGTATTTTGGCATTGAATACCCCTCCCCCATCATTATCATAGTAATAGAGCTTAATACCACCAAATTTTGATCGCTTTATAAGGTAAGTATATATGAATGTGCCATAAAATTATTTACATAATTAAAGAGAGCAATCAACCAGCTTTTCGCTGATAAGTAACATTTTATCTGGAATGTCGTACTAAGAACCGTATGTTGGCATTGAATACCCCTCCCCCTTCATTATCATAGTGATGGAGCTTAATACTACCAAATTTTGATCGCTTTTTAAGGTAAGTAAATATGAATGTATGAATGTACCATAAAATTATTTTCATATTGGAAGAGAACATCAACAAGCTTTTCGCTGATATGTAACATTATATCTGGAATTACGTACTTAGACCCGTATTTTGGCATTGAATACCCCCCCCCCCCTTCATTATCATAGTAATAGAGCTTAATACCACCAAACTTTGATTGATTTTTAAGGTAAGTAAATATGAATGTACCATAATCTTATTTACATATTTGAAGAGAGTAATAAACAAGCTTTTCAGTGATATGTAAAATTATATCTGGAATTTCGTACTAAGACCCGTGTTTTGGCATTGAATACCCCCCCCCCCTTCATTATCATAGTAATAGAGCTTAATACCACCAAACAATGATTGCTTTTTAAGGTAAGTGAATATGAATGTACCATAAAATTATTTACATATTTAAAGAGACAAATTAACAAGCTTTTCGCTGATATGTAGTGTTGTGCGGTTTTTAAATTTTCTTTCGGTTTCGGTTTTCGGTTTTTCTGGGGCAAAAAAACTCTGTTTCGGTTTCGGTTTTCGGTTTTTTTATTTATTTAAAAACTGTATTATAAATGTACTGATTTATAGTTATCTTATATATATAGCCTACTTGGAAGCCAGAAAAGATATCAAACATATTTTTACTGTTAAGATGACTTTAATTATGACTCGTTACTGTAAAAAAAAAGATTTGACAAACTTAATTTAGGTGCACCTTCAAGTTGGATGTGTTTCCGAATTCAGCAGAAATATGTTTTTCACACAGATTGCATTATATTTAGTACTGTCCATAGAAATGTACTGGCATCCAATCTTTCGTAGTGAGAAAGCCATGGACTTGGAAGACATTTTACTTCTTGAGGAAGCCATCGTGCCTAACTATTGACAACCGGCTAAGGGTTGCATAAAATTTTGGATTATAAACCTAACCGAATTGAGAAAATAAATAGTCTAGGCAGTCCAGACTTATTAAACTATTAAACACTCTATACATAGGGGGCCTGGTTGATCTAAAATCAAAACGAAAGTGGTGGTTACATTAAAATTTTGGAATTTCTAAAACATTTCCGGAGCGAAAAATGGGTAAATTAAAATTTAGGAATTTGGAAAAATAACCGAAACGCATTGTTATTTTTTGTTTTTTCGGTTCGGTTTTCGGTTTATATGTAAAAACCGCGGTTATTCGGTTAAACCGAAAAACCGCACATCACTACTGATATGTAACATTATATCTGGAATTTCGTACTAAAAACTGTATTTTGGCATTGAATACCCCTCCCCTCATTATCATAGCAATAGAGTTTAATACCACACAACTTTGATTGCTATTTAAGGTAAGTAAATCTCAATGTGCCCGAATTTTTACATATTTGAAGAGAGCAAACAACAAGCTTTCAGTGATATATAATATTATATCTGGAATTACGTACTCAGACCCGTATTTTGGCATTGAATACCCCCCCCCTCATTATCATAGCAATAGAGTTTAATACCCCACAACTTTGATCGCTATTTAAGGTGAGTAAATATGAATGTGCCATAATATTACTTACATATTTGAAGTGGGTAATAAACAAGCTTTTCTGTGATATGTAACATTGTATCTGGAATTTCGTACTAAGTACTGTATTTTGGCATTGAATACCCCTCCCCCTTCATTATCATAGTAATTGAGTTCAGTACCAACCAAACTTGACCGTTTTGTAAGGTACCGGTAAGTAAATCTAAATGTGCCAGAAAATTATTTACATATTTGAAGAGAGCAAACAACAAGCTTTTCGGTGATATGTAACATTATATCTGGAATTTCGTACTAAGACCTGTATTTTGGCATTGAATACCCCCCCCTTCATTATCATAGTAATAGAGCTTAATACCACAGGTATGCAGGTGTCATCGCTGCTTATTGTTATTATAATATATTACTGTATTATAATTGTCTCATTGCTGTTATGATTTCCGGCCCTATTCTGAACAGATTTTGAATTATATATTACGTTTCTTTCGTTATTTGGCCTTCCGTGACCTTTGACCTCGATTATCTCGGAAACGCCCCCTCACCTGGCTTATTACCTACCAGATTCGGATTCCTGGTGAAAAATGCCTCTAGAAAAGTTAACTCAGAATTTGCCCCCACTCGGGTGACAATGCTCCCCCTCCCCCCTCTGGTCTAAATAGGCTAAGTTATTAGTCATGTGGAAATACTTGACCAACACAAGTACTCCGCCTTAGAAGGCGTAGCATGATGTGTTGGACAGACAACAGATGCAAAGGGAATAATATGACCAAAATTCGCGAAATAAAATACCACCTTAGTGGGGCCTGCGTGTCACCTGAAGGACCCACATGATCAGGTTTCACACGGGTCCTGCGGGCCTGTGCTTGAAAATGTTTGTTTCAGACACTGATAGAGAGTGATGAAACTTAGTGTATAGTTTGATTGCTCAATACTTTTGAAAAAAATAAATTTGCGATTAATTTATATGTGTCATCTATTTATTTTGGTATTTCGGCGGGGGTCATCAGCCTCACTGTTGGTTGTTTACTTTTGGAAAGCGAATCAGTTTTTCTTAAATAACTTTATTGCTCAATGAACGGTGCATGAAAGATGCCGACAGCAGTGATTCTTCATGGCAAGCACTGCAATAGTCAAACTCAAACAGCAAGGTATAATTGCCATTCTCGAGGTGGAGAATAAGGAATATTCATTGCGTATGAGTAAAATAAACATGTGGTACTTACCAAAAACTTTTCTGAGTTATCTGAACCAACAACGGAGCACAGTTCACCAAAATTGGTAGCACATACCTATAAATAATATGTTTACTGGTTATAAATTGTGATATTTAGCTCTACATATTTCTAAATTATTCTTGTAAGGCAACTTAAGAGTGTGTTTCTGCACTTCCGATTACCCCCTAGTTAGAGTTGGGCGATAATTCGATATTACCGAAAACACCGGTTTGGATTTCAAAACGGACAATACGATGTAGGAAAAAACTGAAACCGGTATATCACCATGATAAAACCGTTTATGATATCGCCGATATTACGCACTAAATACCGAAATATAGAGCCTGAGCTCAACTTTCGCTTTAAATAGTAAACATCAAGCATTTCCGCTTTGTGTAGTCGGGATTATAAGGACTCATTAAGAATCACTATATTACTTTAGCGGGGTATTCGAGACTATTGTGCCGCATCGTCACCATAACAACGGTAGCACACGCTCATTTCATTCAGTCGATGTGTAAATACTGTAAAACTAAAGAAGGCCTATAGTAACACGTTTTTTTGTATATTAAATCAATTTAATATTTTGTAAAATGAACACGTCTACATCTGAACTAACATTAAGAACAATGAATGAAGGAAATGGGGTTTAACGTCCTACGCTTAAGCACCGTACCTGGGCTAATTGAAGACGGGCATACGCCACAGTGTGCAATGAGGGAAATTTTGCCCGGGCAGCGGCGCTACGGCCTACTCTTATATCGAATTCCAACTGCCAAGGGATCTTTTACGTGCACTCCAATTTGTACACGGGACCTCGGTTTTTCGTCCCATCCGAACGACTAGGCAGCTGTCCTTGTCAGGCCCTCCTTCTGCATCACTGACAAGGGGAAATCACGCCGGAAAATCGAGATGAACTTTCTCGGCCAATGCAGGGATCGAACACTCAACCTCCAGGCTAGCGAACCAGCGCCTTATCCACTTAGCCACCGTGATCCCCACATTAAGAACATGTATAGGCTAAGACAGAGTCAGAGGACAACCTGGTTCCGCCAAAGAAAAAAAATGTTACGAGTAATACAAGTGATATTTGGCTATTTTTTGGGTACAAGTGAAGTTCGTGAAGTTCACTAGTACTAGGTGGAAAAGGTGATTTTGAGATTATGATTATACATATGATTTTATTAGTTTTTCAAGTAGATCTCAGATTGAAAATCGGATGAAAATTAATTTTTTTATTGAGGCTCAAAGTTGCGATTTTTGACTTATTGCGGAAGAAAGGTTTTTCAACACATTGAATAGGTCATTTTTGGTGTTTTTTGCAATACCATACTTAATTTCATATCAAAACTATCAAAAATGTAGATGTAAATTCATGAAATACAACTTTAAGGCTAACTATGTATAAATTTTCAAATTCGTGTAACAATTTTTCTCGTTTCCTTAGCAACTCCAAAATACCTAGGTTTTCTCAAATTCCATTTTGCCAACGTGATTTTGGTCAATTTTTTCATCAAAAATGGTCTTGTCCATGTTATATCTGAAATAATTAACCTGGTTGTTATGCATTTTAAAATCAGTAGCTATCAAGTAAGATAAACAGAAAAAAGATAGTAAGCTGGCACTGCCAGGCAGGATACGCCCACATTTTCGAGAGATGGTTAGAGAACAAGCAAAATCGAAAGTGATTTTTCCTACAATCAAAGGCTATAATTCATTAAATTACAATTTGATATGCGCAAATATCGAAAAGAATCAAGATCTTTAGGTTATAAACATGCATTTCGAGTTTCATCAAATCGAATTAACATGCATGTCAAGTTTCATCAAAATCGGTTCAAAATTGTGACCTCTATAGGGTCCACAAGCTAAAAACGTGATTTTTCGTACAATCAGGGGCCATAATCCATGAAGTTTTGATCCGATACATGCCAATATCGAAAGCAGCCGAGATCTTTTGAGGATAAACCTATATTTTAAGTTTCGTCAAAATCGGACAAGAATTGTGACCTGTAGAGAGTCCACAAACAATTGTGGACGGACGGACGGACGGACATCCGGACGGACAGGGGCGACGACATAATACGTCCACATGAAAATGTGGGCGTATAAAAATTAGCAAAAATATCCATATGCCTTATCTCAAGAGCTAGATATGTGTTCATTTTTGAACAATTGTCCGCGGCACACATTTGCCTATTTTTGGGGCGTTTTGGGGCGATTAATAAATAAGAAGGAATGGGGATACACAAGTGAAATTATGGGAATATGTCAAAAAGTTTGAATTTTTAAAATAACATATTTCCAATCTGCCATTTATCAATTTTGGTTACAACCAAAACGGAAAAAATGCCATTTTTGACCATTTTCAACGGTCTTTACCCAAAAAATGATCACTAGATTTAAAAATAAGCATTATAAAATATTTGAAACCTGTGTAATGTCAAATGATACAGATTTTATAAGTTCAAGCAAAATATTAAGGAAATTGGGTGGTTACCATGGCAACCACTTTATATTTTTTAAAATGCATCATTTTCCGATAATTTTCTCATTAATATTAATTTTTATATTATTATAAATCAGTAGCTACTGGGGAAGATTGAACAAATAAATAATAACAACATATTTATATGCCATCTCTTTATATACTGGAAAGGGGTTCACTTTGAAAAAAACATTCCGCAATAGGAAATTGCCCAATTTTAGGCCTAAAAAAATATATGAAGGAATTGAGATTTAAGTGAAATTTTGTGTACAGCTCCAACAGTTTTAGATATTTTAAAATTACATATCTTTACCCTTGTATATAATTTCATATAATGTTGTTATGTTATAGTAACCAAACTGAAAAAGATAGTAAGCTGGCACTGCCAGGCAGGATACGCCCACATTTTCGAGAGATGGTTAGAGAACAAGCAAAATCGAAAGTGATTTTTCCTACAAAGGCTATAATTCATTAAATTACAATTTGATATGCGCAAATATCGAAAAGAATCAAGATCTTTAGGTTTTAAACATGCATTTCAAGTTTCATCAAAATAGAATTAAAATTGTGACCTATACTGGGTCCACAACCTTGATATACCATATTTTAACGTATTAGCGTACGAACGGCGGCCATTTTGTATGGTAATTTTGGTCCGATTTTTCCGAAATTTGAACTCAACCTTCCTTAGGGTGTAACGGTGATATAATCAAACGATTTTTTAAATCGGTTAATTATTGTAACCTCCAGAGGGACCACAAGCTAAACCAAGACGATTTTGCGTATAATCAGGGGCCATAATTCAGGAAGTTACGATCCGATATGCACAAATATTGACAGGAACCAAGATCTTTAGGTTATAACCATGCATTTTAAGTTTCATCAAAATCGAATGAAAATTGTGACCTCTACAGGATCCACAACCTTGATATACCATTTTTTAACAGTATTTGCGTACGAACGGCAGCCATTTTGTATGGCAATTTTGTTCCGAATTTTCCCGAAATTCGAACTCAACCTTCCTTAGGGTGTAACGGTGATATAATCAAACGATTTTTTAAATCAGATAATAATTGTGACCTCCAGAGGGACCACAAGCTAAACAAAGACGATTTTGAGTATAATCAGGGGCCGTAATTCAGGAAGTTACGATCAGATATGCGCAAATATCAAAAGGAACCAAGATCTTTAGGTTATAACCGTGCATTTCAAGTTTCATCAAAATTGAATTAAAATTGTGATCTCTACAGGGTCCACAACCTTGATATACCATTTTTTAACAGTATTCGCGTACGAACGGCGGCCATTTTGTATGGTAATTTTGGTCCGATTTTTCCGAAATTTGAACTCAACCTTCCTTAGGGTGTAACGGTGATATTATCAAACGATTTTTTAAATCGGTTAATTATTGTAACCTCCAGAGGGACCACAAGCTAAACCAAGACGATTTTGCGTATAATCAGGGGCCATAATTCAGGAAGTTACGATCCGATATGCGCAAATATTGAAAGGAACCAAGATCTTTGGGTTATAACCATGCATTGTAAGTTTCATCAAAATCGAATTAAAATTTTGACCTCTACAGGATCCACAACCTTGATATACCATTTTATAACAGTATTTGCGTACGAATGGCGGCCATTTAGTATGGCAATTTTGGTCCCATTTTTCTGAAATTCAAACTCAACCTTCCTTAGGGTGTAACGGTGATATAATCAAATGATTTTTTAAATCGGATAATTAATGTAACCTCCAGAGGGACCACAGGCTAAACCAAGACGATTTTGCGTATAATCAGGGGCCATAATTCAGGAAGTTACAATCCGATATGCGCAAATATCGAAAGGAACCAAGATCTTTGGGTTATAACCATGCATTTCAAGTTTCATCAAAATCGAATTAAAATTGTGATCTCTACAGGGTCCACAACCTTGATATACCATTTTTTAACAGTATTTGCGTACGAACGGCGGCCATTTTGTATGGCAATTGTGGTCCGATTTTTCATCAAAATCGGTTCAAAATTGTGACCTCTATAGGGTCCACAAGCTAAAAACGTGATTTTTCGTACAATCAGGGGCCATAATCCATGAAGTTTTGATCCGATACATGCCAATATCGAAAGCAGCCGAGATATTTTGGGGATAAACCTATATTTTAAGTTTCGTCAAAATCGGACAAGAATTGTGACCTGTAGAGAGTCCACAAACAATTGTCGACGGACGGACGGACGGACGGACAGGGGCGACGACATAATACGTCCACATGAAAATGTGGGCATATAAAAAACAACCTCCAAAAATGCAATATTTATATCATTTTCAACGAATTTGGCCATAAAGATAGGTATTAAATATTTCCCCTAAATGACAATTAAGAACGCGTCCGCGAGAGGACCATGCAAAAATTGAAAAAAATGATAACCCGGGGGGTCAGCGATTTTCAATCATACTTGGTCTATGGGGACCCCTAGGCGACAGAAGTCACGCGATGCAGTGAAAAAAAAATTAAATGACAACTTCCGGTATAGCTGGAAATTGTTGTTTTGGGTCAAAATTTGCCATATTTCGACCATTTTTTTGCCCAAATTTCAAAACGCTCCTTCTCAAAATGTTGTGATTGTAAAATTTTGATATTGGTCAGGTATGATAGGCCAAGTGGTCGACTTAAAATCCTGCAGTCGTTTGGGAATAAATTGATCGTGTGGAATTTTCTGTGAGTTATCTTAAAGTGGTCATTTTACGTATGTTGAAAACTGTGTCATCCTAAAACGCATGTAGCGGCTTCTTGGCGGGTCTGACCTAGAACTGCTGGGTGTGGTTATAAAGGGCATTCGTTTAAGTATATGTCAGAAGAAAAAAATTGACCGAAACTAAACCCACTAGTGTGCTACAATATTTTGAAAATATGTAAAAAGCAGTATTTTCCATGTGATTTTTCTTTTACTGATGATCGACGACTATCTTAAAGAGTAACAATGGCCATCGATTATCAACATTAGTACTATATTTATTGTTATTTGAGCGTTCCTCATACCAAATATGTCATTTTGGTAAAAATCATAAAGTTTTTGTAACAAAATCGGACGTTCACGATCATCGTAGTGAAGGGGCGTAAAATTACTGTTGTACAATTCTGCAGAATCAGAAAACTATTATTCTCATTTGTATTCTGAAGTTACTAGCAGGTTAAAAATGTATGGGCTGCCATGGCAAGCTTTTATATCAGCACAATCTAACCAAAGCAGCGCCTTTTCACCAATGATCACAAGGGTACTTAGGTCAAAAATCATAACGTTTTCGTTCGCTGGATAGCTGTAGGGAAGGTCATAAGTCATGCATAATTTTGCTGTGATCAGACCACGGTTAGTAAGATCATTAACCGTATAAAGATGGACAGGCAACGGTAAACCAAGCGAAGTGGTTCTGGACATTGCAGGATTTCATACAGAGTAATTTCTCGAACTCCTCATTAGATTTTACTGTATTCTTATAGTTACACAGTAATTTTTCAAATAATAAGTATTTCTATCCGGTAGTGACAAATTTCTCCAGTTTAGAACTTTGAAATTTCCAAATGCAGCAGTTGAAAATTTTAAAATGATCGATTTCAATATTTTCGTAGTTTTGCAAGCCTTTGTGTTCTGCTTAATAATCCAAATTCCCGCAAGTATGAAGGATTTTAAAATTATGAAAATAAAGTTCAGGTATAATAATGTCCGTAATGATGAACAATTGTACACAAGTAAAAATTAAAAGGGTGTTTTAGTAGGTTTGCTTTTAACGAAAACTTGACATGTTGTTTTTTTTCGGATTCACATGGGCGTGTTCGCAGTCCGAAGTACACAAGACGATGTTTTGGTATATTTACACCCCAATCACCAGTAGTATATTTATGTATAGTTTGAAAAAAAAGATTAGCAAGATTAATAGAAATATTATGAATTGATATCGTGGTTTTTTTTATTTTAAACTTAATACTGGTAATTGAGTTAGGGGAGGTGGGGGGTAATTTTATTTTAGTCACGATTGTCAGGTCTGCTTTTTACAGCGGCACAGAATTCTAAAGGTTTTGAGAACATTGCCTGACCATCTATACAGAGTCCATGGTAAGATCTGTACTTAGGGGCAGATCATCGTAAAGATTTATGGGCAGTCATGACTATCATAAACTTGATAAGAAGAACCTCATGGAGAAGCATTTAATATCTGGTGGTGTCCTTGTTTAGGAGAACGTAATGCTTTCCATATTGAAATCCCCGAGGGGGAAGGTGACATAGATCACAACAGGACTGGTTTCATAGCACTCCAGACAATCAAGGATAATTCTGACTACACATGCCAAACTCCGGCATAATACCTATATTTGACCAGAAGTGTTCACTTACTTATATTATATCATATTCATATAAGACTTATTCTGTGTAAATATCCAATCTCACGGATTCTCTCTTTACGCGTACGCGAATTATTGAAATAAAACTTATCATATGTTAGTCCCAAAATTGCCTAGCTTGTGTCGAGTGGACCTTAAACCTCGTTTCTCTCTCAAGTCAAAATCATTCTAATCCTAGATGACGACTGAATGGATAATATAAACTTTGTAACGATGACAAAACATGTGCATCACCATATGTTCGTCCCCAAATGACCTAGTTTGTGTCCAGTTGACGTTTTTTTTCTCCCCCTCAATTCTCAATCATCCTTGCTAATGATTCAATGGAATATATTATGTTTGTAAAGATGTTCATACATTTTCTTCATCTGGGATATTGACAATTGGGACATTTTATCCCAATTTTGGGTGTTTTTAATTTTTTTCTGCTTTTTTTATTATGCCTGTTCCGGTCATTTTTATTTTTTATATTGTTAGTAGAAAGGTTGCTGGTTGTGGGTAACACTCAACTTTGGTCCTAGTCCCCGCCAAGAATGAACTACAGCCTCTCAAACTTTGGTTTTCATTAAATTAAATTTTAAGAGCGAGTTGCGTATCTGGCCAGTACCAAGATATCATTGGCAGTAGAAACTTAAAACTCGATGTGTAGGAGGAGCCTGGGTAGTCCTGCTAATGCCAAAAATTTCGTCTGTCCAAATCAATTATTTTACGAATAACAGATCATACAAATTTAGTTCCAATTTAGCCCATTTTTGAGTATTTTTCTATTAAAAACATATTTTTCCAATTTGCCAGGCTGGTATCAACTGAATCAACTTAATATTTTGTGCGGATGTATCTGGGTACTAACCCATCTCACAGAAAAAATTTGGTCCAAATCCCCGACCCAAGGGTTATCACCCTCTGCATGGTGCTCTCGCGGACACGCTCTTAAACATAATAAATAATCAGTTTAAGAACCGATATATAATGATAAAATATTGAATAAACTGTGAGTGGAACTTTCTTCTTTGTGACACTGACAATCAGTTATCTGATTGACGGACGGCTATTTTTATTGACTAACCACGGCACTAACTAATCTCAAAAGGAAATGTTGTAAATCGTCAACGGAAATCCTGAATTTGAGCGATTATTTAAATTATTTTTTGTTAGCGTTAATTCTTTTGAAATTCCAATATTATTTGGGTATTACAATGGTCAGAAATCATATTATTATAATATTATTATCCCTACCTACGCTAAGTAAAAGTGTGTTCAATTCAACCGTACAGGAAATGGTTCTCATCGTATCGTGGCGTACCGTGTTGATAATATTTTCCGATTTTATTTTCATTCGTGTGCACATTGAATACTTTAAATTAGGCATCATAACAAAGAATTTAGTAATTTAGAACATTGAAGTACGTGTCCATGTTACGCAATTTATTAATTGTCGAAAAATATTTGGTTTTAAACATCCAGACGAGACGTGCGATCTACTCTAGCTGAACATGTGAGTTCCGACTAGAGCTATTTTTAACGTTGAACTTAGACCCAATGTTTTCGGTACGGGTCCTCTTATTGGACAATCCTTGTAAACATAATTATCATTGGTTAAGGTTTATTTTTTTCTCTGGAATTTAGCAATTGCACTTTGACCTGTCGCTGAATAATAATAGAAAGACCATATATGGAAGCAGTCACGTGGCACAACAGTGGTTCTGATAGTAGTAGTCGAGGCGAGAATGAATTCTTACTTTGATTGCTCTAATTTATATAATAATAGTCATAATAAACCCTGAATTTTTTTGCAGGCAAGTCCTTTATTTATATAAAACACACCACGTCCCCTTGTTCACAACGTAACAACTCGGTCTAGACTTAGAGATTTTTCTCAACGTAACCATGCTTTTCTTTGACATTGCAGACGACGTCATGGCTTCCGATTGCGTTATTTTTCTATTCTGAAAAAATCACGTTGTATACCATTTTCAAGTGCAAAGTTTTTGAGCTTACTATGCTCCGATTTTGTTGATTTTAATAGCATTGAAACGACAATAAAACGAAGTTTCGATCGTACCTGGATGCGATATTGACAAATCGCCTCAAAAAAAGATTTTGTGAATTGAATTTTCAACTTTAACAAAAATGCCTGATATTTCGAAATGCTAACATCGCATCCAAGACCGATCGAAATGTCGTTCATTTGTCTTTCTAATGATATTAGAATGAAATAATAATATTAATTATAAGCTCTAAAAAAAAGCACTTGAAGTGGGGTACCCCCATTTAAAAACGTGACAAAAAATTTCAGCGTAACGTCAAATTGACGTTTTTAAACTTACGTTTATGAAATTGATAAAATGAACACATACATAAAAATTATATCAAACAAAAGCACAGGATATTTGCTTCCAAAATATTTTAAAATTATTACAAAAGATTAAATAGCCAGTGTATGACGTTAAGTTTAAAAGGGGTTACAAATCGGAAAAAAACGACTTTCTTCCAACGTGAACAATGGAGCTGTGACACCTAATATTATATGGATATGTTTTGACCTTTTTTTAAAAATTCGGTTGTGAGGTGCATAATAATGTATTGTCCTTAAAATTTAATATCATAATAAGTTATAAGTTGTCCCCGAGTGATGAAGTTATTTATAGATTAGCAATAGCAGACCACGTGTATTTACGAGTGTCTTCATTGCCGTTATATATCGTTGTTAAAAAAAACTTTTAACATCTATGTTCTTCGCTAACTTGCTTCATGTATCAACGATTATGTTACCTGTAGACTATTTATGATAATTAACTTAAAATATGACTGAAAAGTTATTTAATTATATCGACTTTCGCTTCATAATTCTTCAATTTCAACCAATCAGCAAGCTCGCTTGCTCAGATTTCATACCGGTATGGCTATATGAAACAGCCAAGGATTAAAAACACGTAAATAATGATGGCGACGATTTTCGGAAATTAGTTTCACGACAGCATAGCTCGTGTAAAGTTCTATGATGACAGTGTTCATTGAGTACAAATTATCAATTATTAGATCTACAAAAATATCAGGTCGCCACACGGGCTAATGGATTTTGAATTTCATTCGCCCGTACCGACTTTCACTCGCCATGGCATGGGCGAGCGTTAGTTTTTATCCCTGTGTGAACTTTGTTCCAATTTGTTTTATTGAACTTTCGTTTGAATCTATAAATCAAGAACGTGCAGAAATCTTCAATAGAGCGAGCCAGAGATTTCCCTCAACAAAAATAAGATGGATGCCTCCTAGTTTTAAGTAATTTGCTATTTTTTGAATTTCCATTTCTCGGGAAAGAGCGTCCGTTCCTGCCAAACTGAATCGTCGTGACCGCCGCCTAACCTACACGATCGTTCGCGATTTACGTCGAGCCCTTTTTTTGTATGGCAATTTTGGTCCAATTTTGCCAAAATTCGAACTCAACCTTACTTAGGGTGTAAAGGTTATCGATATAACCAAACGATTTTTTTTAATCGGATAATAATTGTGACCTCCAGAGGGATCACAAGCTAAACGAAGGCGATTTTGCGTATAATCAGGGGCCATAATTCAGAAAGTTACGATCCGATATGCGCAAATATCGAAAGGAACCAAGATCTTTGGGTTATAACCATGCATTTCAAGTTTCATCAAAATCGAATTAAAATTGTGACCTCTACAGGGTCCACAACCTTGATATACCATTTTTTAACATTTGTATGGCAATTTTGGTCCAATTTTTCTGAAATTCGAACTCAACCTTCCTTAGGGTGTAACGGTGATATAATCAAACGAATTTTAATCGGATAATTATTGTAACCTTCAAAGGGACCACAAGCTAAATCAAGGAGATTTTGCGTATAATCAGGGGCCATAATTCAGGAAATTACGATCAGATATGGGCAAATATTGTAAAGAACCAAGATCTTTGGGCTATAACCATGCATTTCAAGTTTCATCAAAATCGAATTAATATTGTGATTTCAGGCCTTGAATTAAGGACCAACTACCGTAACCTACAAACAGGTTACGTCAAATTGGAAGGTGGTAACCTAAACAGGTTACGATGCGTCGTTACGCTATAATCCCAGAGGCAATGGAGTGTTTTCCATAGGTTTTTGATAAATAAACATCCCCAACCCTTAACTTATGATAATTGAACTATGTACAAAAGGAAATTGAATTTTAATTCAAATATTTGGCACAATAAGTACAAATCACTTACAAGGAATATATGATATGACTAGAGAAAGTAAATGAATATTTAATCTCAATATTTGGCACAATTATGGCTTGTAAATGAATAACATAAAATTGTTTGATGATATTTTCACAATCACTAACTCAAGGAATATATACATTATATTAATATTGTGTGACTAGAACAAATGGGTTTTCAATCTCAATATTTGGCACAGTATGATTATGACTTGACTTGTAAATGAATAACTTAAAGTTGTTTTGTGATATCTTCACAATCACTAACACAATTGGGTCTAAATGATATGACAAATGAATAACTTAAAAATGTTTTGTGATATCTTCACAATCACTAACACAAATGGGTCTAAATGATATGACTAGAATTCTGAATCATGGGTTACATCCATATCATTGCTATTGGAAGAATCATCATTTACTTCGGTTTCCTCAGAATCATAGCTACTGTCAGAATCCATATCTTTGTCAGACAATCCTTGGAGGAAGTTTTCATCTATCAGAAGTTCAGGACCCTTGATGATGCTTGTGGACGGAATAGGGAGATAGATGTCTGGGGTGTTATCAGCGGAAATAGAAGAGTTAGATGCCTTTGCCTTTGGTTTGCGTCTTTTCTTGCCTTCTGAATATAATTTAATTGCTTTCTCCACCATTTTTGATTCATAGTATGGGTCACAGCTACTAAGCAGAGGTAGATTTATACGTATTACAAGCACTGAGATCCACTAAGGTTGTCATTTGTGCACCAACCCCATATATTTCTTTATCCTTGGTGTTATTTATGTGCGAACCGGAAGAAAATTTATTAACCGACTATTTCTCGGTATTAGCAGGTTAAAATTGTAAATAAGTTGTGTTAATTAACAAGTGTTGAAAACTGTGTGAGGGTTGAGTTAATTTACGGTAGGTTCGAAAAACTGTGCAATAGAACGTTTTCTGTAGAGTTGTGTTAATTAACTGACCGGTAAAAAATGAATGTCAATAGTGTGTATTGTTTAATTGGCGTGTTTTCTCGCTGGTTGCGATAACTGCACCAAAAGGAGTATAATCAAGGACCAGTAGGCTTTATCTGACACGTACGTGTTAAATCAAAATGCGGGAAGTAAAACTGTTTTATTGTGCGATTTATCTTTCATACCGTGTGTTTTACGCAGGTCTTTTTATGACGGGTCTTTAGACAGCCGCGTTCACTCGCTATGATCTATGTTTGTATTGCGTACCATATAATATTATTATAAAGTTTCATTAAATCAAACAAGATTAGGAATTTAATGTATCGTATACGAAAAGGCGAATGTAATTTCGTCATTTACAAATATCCAGGAGCCAGCGCCAAACAAGTCATAATGGCCGTTTTTATTCAATTACAGCAACACATATGCCCGAATTGACACGTAATATACGTTTTATACTGCCACGCATTTAAGTATATAAAAAATTTACGGAAAGTGACTATAATGTTGTATAGGTATCCCGCACGGAAACCCCGATTTAACTATTCCCGGGTATATAGCGAACAAGCTAAATTTCCCGTATGTGTATAATTACTTATTCATTTGTTTCTTTTCTTTTCAGGTAGTTGTATAGATATCCCGTACAGAAACCCCAATTTGAATATTCCCGGGTATATAGCGATCAAGCTAATTTGCCGTGTGTATATTATTCAATAACAGCAAAACATATGCCCGAATTGACACGTAATATGCGTTTTATACTGCCACGCATTTAAGTATATAAAAATGTACGGAGAGTGACTATAATGTTGTATACATATCCCGCACAGAAACCCCAATTTGATTATTCCCGGGTATATGGCGAACAAGCTAAATTTCCTGTATGTGTATAATTACTTATTCATTTGTTTGTTTCTTTTCTTTTCAGGTAGTTGTATAGATATCACGTACAGGAACCCCAATTTGAATATTCCCGGAAGCTAAACTTCCCGTTTGTGTAAAATTACTTTGTTCCTTCATTTTCTTTTCAGGTAGTGGTTTCTCTTTTCAAATGCAATAAATAAACAAAGACAAACCATATTTATATCAAAAACATATACATAATATGAAGTCTAAATAAATTTACTTAAACAGGCACTACAAAACAAAACAAATGGTCTTCTATGTAAAACCGAGAAATTAAAAATAGGGCTAAAATTGGGTGTCGTTAATATGCTTTTTCGTCATAATTTGGTTATTTATAATTAAAGTGAAGCCTCGGTGTGAATATTCTGGGGTATGTAGCGATTGAACTGAATTAGCCATTTTGTATGCATCTTATGTTCGGGTAATGATTCTGCATTCAAATGCGTGGTCAACGAAGAAAACCGTGATCCCCGTCATTTGATCTCGTGTATTCTCGGCCCTGTTTTTGTTACTATAATATAATAATGATTGGAGGTGGTGTGTTAGAATACATGGTACACACTCCCGGTTATAATAATTAAAAACAAAATTTAATAATATCATGAACACACTTTATCCACTTGTTTTATGTGGGAAAATAAAAATTCTCGAAGTAGAATCAATCAAATCTGGACACGTGGATTATTTACAAATTAAAAACTTTTCGTGCTATCATTTACAAATTAAAACCTATTTGCGCGTTCCTTGTTGGCTTAACTCGGTGTAACCTTGGACTACGATCAATTATTATAAGCTGTTCACTGATATGATCCATAACACGTCATTTTCTTTAGCATGCACCAATGGAATCGACAATAATATCATATTGATAAACCTCTTGCAGTTAACACCCTCTTTACACGTGTCAAATTTAACAATTTTCCCACAGCAATAATCCGCATTCACTTTGGTCGCAACAATCGAAGGCGACTTTTTTGTAAAAGCCCCATGATATGTCACTTCTCCGTATTCATTACGTTTGATGTGGACGATTTTCCTCTCCTCAATGACGTCGTTTTAAGACCTTACTGCACCAGTTTTTCTTTGACAACCATTGACACTGATTTTTGCCTTAGGTGCAGTAAGGTCTTATTGAAAATCAAAACGACGTCATTGAGGAGAGGAAAATTGTCCACATCAAACGTAATGAATACGGAGAAGTGACATATCGTGGGGCTTCTACAAACAAGTCGCCTTCGATTGTTGCGACCAAAGTGAATGCGGATTATTGCTGTGGGAAAATTGTTAAGTTTTATACGTGTAAAGAAGGTGTAATTGGCGAGGTGGAATGGTTGAGGCATCTAAAAAGTTATTTTTCCTAACCAAAGAAAATGTTAACTGCAAGAGGTTTATCAATATGAAATTATTGTCGATTCCATTGGTGCATGCGAAAGAAAATGACGTGTTATGGATCATATCAGTGAACGGCTTATAATAATTGATCGTAGTCCAAGGTTACACCGAGTTACATCAACAAGGAACTCGCGAATAGGTCTTAATTTGTAAATGACAGCACGAAAAGTTTTTAATTTGTAAATAATCCACGTGCATACAAAATGGCTAATTCGGTTCACTCGCTACATACCCCGGAATATTCACCCCGAGGCTTCACTTTGGCATATTTAATTATAATTAACCAAATTATGACGAAGAAGCATATTAACGACACCCAATTTTAGCCCTATTTTTAATTTCTCGGTTTTACATAGAAGACCATTTGTTTTGTTTTGTAGTGCCTGTTTAAGTAAATTTATTTAGACTTCATATTATGTATATGTTTCTGATATAAATTTATTTAGACTTCATATTATGTATATGTTTATGATATAAATATTGTTTGTCTTTGTTTATTTATTGCATTTGAAAACATAAACCACTACCTGCAAAGAAAGTGAAGGAACAAAGTAATTATACACAAACGGGAAGTTTAGCTTGCTCGCTATATACCCGGGAATATTTAAATTGGGGTTTCCGTGCGGGCTATCTATACAACATTATAGTCACTTTCCGTACATTTTTTATATACTTAAATACGTGGCAGTATAAAACGCATATTACGTGTCAATTCGGGCCTATGTTTTGCTGTAATTGAATAATATACACACGGCAAATTTAGCTTGTTCGCTATATACCCGAGAATATTCAAATCGGGGTTTCTGTACGGGATATCTATACAACTACCTGAAAAGAAAAGAAAGAAACAAATGAATAAGTAATTATAAACATACAGGAAATTTAGTTTGTTCGCCATATACCCGGGAATAGTCAAATTGGGGTTTCCGTGCGGGATATCTATACAACATTATAGTCACTTTCCATACATTTTTTTATATACTTAAATGCGTGGCAGTATAAAACGTATATTACGTGTCAATTCTGGCATATGTGTTGCTGTAATTGAATAAAGATAGTAAGCTGGCACTGCCAGGCAGGATACGCCCACATTTTCGAGAGATGGATAGAGAAAAAGCAAAACGAAAAGTGATTTTTCCTACAATCAAAGGCTATAATTCATTAAATTACAATTTGATATGCGCAAATATCGAAAAGAATCAAGATCTTTAGGATATAAACATGCATTTCAAGTTTCATCAAAATCGAATTAAAATTGTGACCTATACTGGGTCCACAACCTTGACATACCATATTTTAACACTATTAGCGTACAAACGGCGGCCATTTTGTCTGGCAATTATGGTCTGATTTCCCTGAAATTCAAACTCCTTCCGTATGCTGTAACGGTGATAGAGTCAAGCGGTTTTTTAAATCAGATAATAATCGTGACCTCCAGAGGGACCATAGGCGATTTTTCAGACAATCAGCGGCCATAATTCAGGAAGTTATGATCTGATATGTGCAAATAACGAAAGAAACCAAGATCTTTGGATTATAACCATGCATTTCAAGTTTCATGAAAATTGTGACCTTTTATAACAGTATTCGCATACACGCGGCAGCCATTTTGTATGGCAAATTTGTTCCGAATTTTTCCTAAATTCGAAGTCAACCTTTCTTAGGGTGTAGCGATGATATAATCAAAGGATTCTTTAAATCAGATAATAATTGTGACCTCCAGAAGGACCACAAGCTAAACAAAGACGATTTTGCGTATAATCAGGGGCCATAATTCAGGAAGTTACGATCCGATATGCCCAAATATCGAGAGGAACCAAGATCTTTGGGTTATAACCATGCATTTCAAGTTTCATCAAAATCGAATTAAAGTGTGACCTCTACAGGGTCCAAAACCTTGAGATACCATTTTTTAACAGTATTCGCGTACTAATGGCAGCCATTTTGGTCCAATTTTTCCGAAATTCGAACTGAACCTTCCTTTGCGCGTAACGATGATATACCCAAACGATTTTTTAAATCAGATAATAATTGTGACCTCCAGAGGGACCACAAGCTAAACAAAGACAGTTTTGCGTATAATCAGGGGCCATAATTCAGGAAGTTACGACCCGATATGCGCAAATATCGAAAGGAACCAAGATCTTTGGGTTATAACCATGCATTTCAAGTTTCATTAAAATCGAATTAAAATTGTGACCTCTACAGGGTCCACAACCTTGATATTCCATTTTTTAACAGTATTCGCGTACGAATGGCGGCCATTTTTTATGGCAATTTTGGTCCAATTTTTCCGAAATTCGAACTCGATCTTCCTTAGGGTGTAACGGTGATAAAATTTAACGATTTTTTAAATCAGATAATTATTGTAACCTCCAGAGGGGCCACAAGAAAAACCATGGCGATTTTGCGTATAATCAGGGGTCATAATTCAGGAAGTTACGATCCGATATACGCAAATATCGAAAGGAACCAAGATCTTTGGGTTATAACCATGCATTTCAAGTTTCATCAAAATCGAATTAAAGTGTGACCTCTACAGGGTCCACAACCTTGAGATACCATTTTTTAACAGTATTCGCGTACTAATGGCGGCCATTTTGGTCCAATTTTTCCGAAATTCGAACTGAACCTTCCTTAGCGCGTAACGATGATATAATCAAACGATTTTTTAAATCAGATAATAATTGTGACCTCCAGAGGGACCACAAGCTAAACGAAGACAGTTTTGCGTATAATCAGGGGCCATAATTCAGGAAGTTACGACCCGATATGCGCAAATATCGAAAGGAACCAAGATCTTTGGGTTATAACCATGCATTTCAAGTTTCATCAAAATCGAATTAAAATTGTGACCTCTACAGGGTCCACAACCTTGATATACCATTTTTTAACAGTATTCGCGTACGAATGGCGGCCATTTTTTATGGCAATTTTGGTCCAATTTTTCCGAAATTCGAACTCGATCTTCCTTAGGGTGTAACGGTGATATAATTAAACGATTTTTTAAATGGGATAATTATTGTAACCTCCAGAGGGACCACAAGAAAAACCATGGCGATTTTGCGTATAATCAGGGGCCATAATTCAGGAAGTTACGATCCGATATACGCAAATATCGAAAGGAACCAAGATCTTTGGGTTATAACCATGCATTTCAAGTTTCATCAAAATCAAATTAAAATTGTGATCTCTACAGAGTCCACAAATTTGATATACCATTTTTTAACAGTATTCGCGTACAAACGGCGGCCATTTTGTTTGGTAATTTTGGTCCGATTTTTCCGAAATTCGAACTCAACCTTCCTTAGGGTGTAACGGTGATATAATCAAACGGTTTTTAAAATCGGATAATAATTGTGACCTCCAGAGGTACGAGGAGCTAAAATAGGTGATTTTTCGGACAATCAGGGGCCATAATTCAGGAAATTACGTTCCGATAGGCGCAAATATCGAAAGGAACCAAGATCTTTGGGTAATAAACACGCATTTAAAGTTTCATCAAAATCGGATCAAAATTGCGACCTCTATAGGGTCAACAAGCTAAAAACGTGATTTTTCGTACAATCAGGGGCCATAATCCATGAAGTTTTGATCCGATACATGCCAATATCGAAAGCAGCCGAGATCTTTTGGAGATAATCCTATATTTTAAGTTTCGTTAAAATCGGACAAGAATTGTGACCTGTAGAGAGTCCACAAACAATTGTGGACGGACGGACGGACGGACAGGGGCGACGACATAATATGTCCACATGAAAATGTGGGCGTATAAAAACGGATATTATGACTTGTTTGGCGCTGGCTCCTGGATATTTGTAAATGACGAAATTACATTCGCCTTTTCGTATACGATAGATTAAATTCCTAATCTTGTTTGATTTAATGAAACTTTATAATAATATTATATGGTACGCAATACAAACGTAGATCATAGCGAGCAAACACGGCTGGCTAAAGACCCGTCTTAAAAAGACCTGCGTAAAACACACGGTAGGAAGATAAATCGCACGGTAAAACAGTTTTACTTCCCGCATTTTGATTTAACACGTATGTGTCAGATAAAGCCTACTGGTCCTTGATTATACTCCTTTTGGTGCAGTTATCGCAACCAGCGAGAAAACATGCCAATTAAACAATACACACTATTGACATTCATTTTTTACCGGTCGGTTAATTAACACAACTCTACAGAAAACGTACCATCGCACAGTTTTTCAAACCTACCGTTAATTAACTCAACCCTCACACAGTTTTCAACACTTGTTAATTAACACAACTTATTTACAATTTCAACCTGCTAATACCGAGAAATAGTCGGTTAATTAACTTTCTTCCGGTTCGCACAGAAATAACACCAAGGATAAAGAAATATATGGGGTTGGTGCACAAATGACAACCTTAGTGGATCTCAGTGAAGTAGGTCATCAATAGTTTTGTTGTTCATACTGGTTCTGGAGTGACTCATAAGTCTATTTAACCCTAGCAGCGCCCATTATAACATGCTGTAATGCCCATACAAAAACACACTAAATGGGTGTTAACAATAAAGTTCCTTTGCAAGTGAATATATTGCTACAAAGTGCAGATAACCATGTATTTTTTGTTAGCTATGGTCTCAATAAAGAGTTTGGTACAATTTTTTTTTTTAATTTCAAAAGTAGGTCACATGGTCAAAACAAAATGGCCGACATATTTCTCGCGCATATATACCTAAGTCTGTGACCAGAAGCCTCTAGAGTTGGGGAGAAACTCTAAAACTTTAAAGTAACAACCACAGGGCACCTTGTTGATCTAGTAACAACTCTGCCAAGTTTCATGAAGTTATCATGATCCATTCAAAATATATTGGAGTTTACATGGATGTTATCAAGATTCAAGATGGCCGCCTTTCTCCCCCAGTAGACCATTGAAGCAATGTAATTCATTCATAAGGGAATATATTACCCCAAGTGATACTAACTATGTAAATTTTGTGAGCTTATGTCCAAATAAAGAATTTGGTGCAAAAAAAAAAAATTTTTTTTCATAAGTAGGTCACATAAAAAACAAAATGGCCGACATATTTATCGCACGAAGATGTAGCAGTCTATGAATGGGGGCCTGCAGAGTTGGGGAGAAACTTTAACAATGTAATTTTACAGCCACAAGTCACAGTGTTGATCTAGTAACAGCTCTGCAAATTTTCATGACATTATAATTATCCATTTAAAATATATTTGGGTTCATATGGATATTATCAAAATCCAAGATGGCCGCCTTTCTCCTTCAGTAGACCATGAAGCCATATAATTTGTCATAAGAGATTTTTTGGCCCAAAAGTGCAGATTACCAAATATTCTGTTAGCATATGTCCAAATAACGAATCTCATGCAAATAATTGTAAAGTTTTCAGAAATATCACATGACCAAAACAAAATGGCCGACATATTTTTTCCACAAATATAAGATGCAGTCATCTATTACTAAGTATCTACAAGGGCCGGTAGATTAGCAGACAAACCCTAAAAACATTTCACATTGGACAATTAAGTTGGAAGGTTATTTTGAACAAATTAATTATAAAAAGACAAAACTATTTTGGTCAACTAAAAAATAATAATGCTGCCATTATTTATTATTTATAACAAGAAATAAAGAAAGATCACTGGAGCATATCTGCAACAATTAACAGTTCAATAAACAGTTCTTCATCACTAGGCCTACTCTTCAGCTTGTCGTTTACGACCAACTGCTGGCACACGCAGAAAATGTTCAAGTTTATCAAAGCATTTTTCATGCACCCCAACATCACACCCAGCACACCAATGACGCGTTCTTCGACGAATACCGGCTAGACGGTCACTGCAAATAACAGTCTCTTTCTTTCCTCCCTGGCAGGATTTTGATTCTGTGGCTTTTGTCAGTATCAATAGAAGCTGCTTCATTCATTTCACCCCCACATAATGACTCTACTATCTCAGCTGTGAAATCTTGACATGACAGGACCTTGTCAGTGTTTAACTTGTAAAGTTCATAGCTATTTCTACATGCCATGTCCATCATATTCCTAAATATCTTCACCCAGTATCTGTTGGTAGGTCTCTCAGCTGCGATCTGATATATCTTCCTGTCCATCATATCAACTCCACCCATTGACGCATTATATGAAATAATTGCCTTTGGTTTTAGTTTCACAAAGCCATCTCGTTGGGAAACATCGATATCTTTCGCACAACTTTCTGTTGATAGCAGCAAGACAGGTTTACGTTGTGACTTCTTGTCACGGAAGGACAAAGCAAGTAGTGGACCTTTTCTCATGTAAAAACTTTCCTGGGGCTTGAGTCGTCTTTGGAGAACTTCTTCCGGTAATCCTTTCGAATTTGCCCTAACAGTTCCAGTGAGCAAAGTTTGCTTATTCCACAAGTCCATAGCTAAACTTATCTTGGTGTAAAAGTTGTCAGTGAAAAGATGATAACCCATGTTGAACAAGTTAGCTGAATGTAAAAGAAAGTTAACAACTGCAGAACCCTGACCATCCTCTGATCTGATGTCAAAATCTCTACCAGAATAAAGCTCTGTGTGAAGTACGTACCCGGTTTTGCTGTCACATAACTCAAACTTTTTAATTCCAAATCTGTTGTGGCCTTTTTTTTGGCATATACTGTATGTAACAATGTCTGTTCTTCATTCCTACCATACTCTCATCTATTGCAATATTACGACCGGGTATAAAGTACTGTTTGAATGAACGATTCAAGTGGTCTAAAACTGTTCTAATCTTGAACCAGGGATCAAACCCAGCTTGTCCTCTTTCAATCTGTTTTTCTGAATTGTTCAAATGGAGCATACGGTTGATCAACATAAACTGGTTGTAGGACATGACCGATCGAAAAAATGGAACATCTTGGGACTGGTATTTTTTTCTCCAGTAGTGCTGTAAATTCTTCTTTTTTAGTAAACCCATATTTAAACACAGACCGAAGTACTTGAGGAGTAGCTGAACTGTAATATCCACCCAGCGATGAAATCTAGAATGCTTGTGAGCTGCCAAAACATCGGCTGTCCTCTCGAGAAAGGCATGAGCATACCTGAAAATGATAAAAAAAAAATCACATGTTAAAAATACCATAACTGTTTGCAAGCGTTTGAGTAAGGCCGGGATCATTTTCTTAATGTTTATATACGGTAGGGGCCAAATAAAGGAATGGAAATGATTAAATTTTTACTAGGAGCCATCCATGCAGTGGCAGAGAGATGCTTTTTGCCTGGACAGCAGCATTTCTGCCTGCTCTTCTGAGGATTACAACAGTCCTTGTAGGGTTCTTTTACATACACACCAATATTTAACAAAGTCATAAATTAAGAGCAAGACCAACAAAAGGTCAAGCTAAATTTATTTGAAAAAGGGGGGGGGGCTACATTCCTAGGGAAATCCCTGATCAAATCAGTCCTTCAGAAAATTTTGTAAAATTTCAGTGTGTAAAATTGGCCTATTTCAACACAATTTTAGTGGCAACAGCGATATATGACTACCTATTCTCAAAGAAATTACTTTCCTAGACTTTCTAGCCTACTGCAGGGATAATATTTACATTTGTCTTATTAGGCCTATTGTGTTACGATATATCACGACGCATCGACCGTGTTCTTTCTTGGAGTCGGTATATGTAGGCGCGATAGTCTCGCGGAGGGACAGAAATTGAAGAATATCATCATAGTATACTTTTTTGTACATAATCAAAATCAGTAAATATTCATCTGTTCATAAATGTTCAATTCTTAGAAGTCGATAGTTTAGTCTGGGAGAAAGAGTTACGACAAACTCCCAATAATTTGACATTCGCCATTTTCTCGCGTCGACCTGGCGACTATCCTAGCTCAATCCGTATTTATTTCTGAACAGCTGCACTGTACTGTACGTAATTGCATAATGATTTACCTGCTAAGCTCACATTATAATAATCGGTTTTAATTCATCAATTCAATTATCCTTGATTCAATTCATGACAAGGCCTATTAGTATTTGTATACAAACAAGTGAGCCGCGGGATGAAATTGACATGTCAGGGCCGTAGCACGTGCTGTATAGGGATTTCCCGTCTCTCATTGGTTGTAAACAGTGACTCACGTGCTCTGATTGGCTAATGAGGGAAATCTATGTCAGATGACAGTAAGTCGGACCGCCACCACTCAGCCTTCCAGGCTGTTTGCAAAATAGAAAAGTGAATAACCAAACTTCAATGCTAATCGTCATTTGCAAAATAAAAAAGCTAGTTATAGAGTTGCATGCCGAATATTTCGCTCATGTCGCCCGATAGGTGCGTGACTTGGCCGTCTTGGGCAAAATTCTAGAAGTAGACTGCGAGGAGGTGTGGCTTACCTGTTCGTTTCTCGTACTATTGTCGTCAGTATATCCATTGAAAAAAACAACCTGAAGTAAACAATTGGTGAGGAATTTCTTTCGGGAAGAAAGCGTGGACCAGGATTCCGGGCGGACACTAAATTGTGGAATGGTTACATCTCCTTCTTCTTCGTTCTTGACACTAGTCCAGTGACAATGGCTTTGAGACGGCTGAAGCTGAACGTCTACGGCATCACTCTCTTCAGAATCACTCGAATCCCCTGACAAAGTTTCATGATACGTATCAAAACCTTCAAAATCACTACCGTCACTATCTTCATTAATAATTCGCCATATCTCAGTTTCTCCTTCATCAATTCGTCGCTGTTCGTCGTCTCCGTAGTTGTCAAAAGCAGTCGCCATGTTGATGTTGTCTCGATGTGACAGCTAGCAGACGGCGCGAAATTGTGACGTTTCCCCGCTTATTTTTTGTGTAAACAAATACGATTGGCCAGTTTGGGAAATCTTTCTGGGTTTACTAGTATCTAATCCAATCAAAAAATCTGTTACAGTGTATTTTCTTGGACAAATGTCAACAAATAAGCCAATGAAAAATTAGGCCGATTTAATCGGCCGGGTCATTCTCAGAAAAAGTGGCAAATTGAGTGAAAAAAATGTCTTCAATTTTTTCACCTAATATTTTCTTGATTATCATAAATTTTATTTATTAATGTGTTGGAACAACATTTTATCTAACAGAAAAAAATTATTCAACCATATTAACTCCAAAAATAGACCTTTCACAATCTAATATAGACGTGAAATGTCCTTACCGTTACCACGTCCAGCTTTGGATTCCAAAACTTACGTACATTTTTCCAAGATGTGAGGAAACTGTGAATGTAAATCCCCACACATATCAATTCATTTGATATTGGTCTATTTCCATTCAAAGTCCCTAGTTGCTAGGGGTTTCAATGTAGATTTTAGGAGAGCCTCAATGCGTGTCCTGATTTTTTGTTTCAAAATGTCTTTACCGTTACCACACTGTATATTTCACAGATATCTCAATTTTATTCAACAAGGCTATGTTTAACCCCAAGGTAAAGGTCTTTCTCGGCCATGTTGGATTCCTGAAGGTCATAAAAGTTTACCAAGGAGGAAATTTCAAAGAAAAGAATCACAATTTTCACATGTCAGGGAAATTGTTTGTCTTTACCGTTACCTGAAGTAATGAGGCAAAGAACAGGGAAATATTTTAAATAATAATATATAAGATAAGATAACCTGTATTCTTCAAATTAAGCAAGAAAAAGATGAGAATATGTTGTTCTTTTTCTTTTTTACCAAGCAAAATATGTCTTTACCGTTACTACTCGATGTCTTTACCGTTACTTTTTCCGGAAATGGTAAAGACATTTGTTGGAACGGTAAAGACTTGTCCACTTACAAGTTAGACTGTGTGTGCTAGGGATAACAAAGTAAGACTACTCTGGTCAGCTCTGGTCAGGCATATATTGAATGTTTTCGGGGACATGACCTCGAAGCCAAACAGCCAAAACCTCACCATTTTATGGACTTACATGTATATCAAAATTAAAAACATATTAGAATCAGGGGTATAAAATAGAATAACTAAACAAAATTTATTACCCCTTTGAACTTTGGGGTTTTGACTATTGAAAAAAAAAATTATCAGTTGAGACGAATCTGATTGTCAATGTCACACACAAATCATCACGATTCTTGTGTATCTAGCATTAATTTCTTTCACATTTGTTTAATATCCAATCTTTGTTTAAAATTTGTAAAGACTATTTAAAAACACCATAAATAGTCTAATTTGTACAGTGTGCGAAATTAGCACTGGTCCGAACGCCTGTGGCCAGTACATTTTTGGTCCGGCCAGTAAAAATTATAAAAGCACAAGTCCGACTGGCTTGTGGAAAATTATAAAACCCTTCAAAGGTTTTTATTCCAAATCACTCGAGAAAAAAAGATAAATATACGCCCTTTTCTCGAAATATTATGTGGAAAACACATTTTCCTTTACAAGGTCACACTATCTGGCGTGAAACCATGATGGGTTTTTTTCGATTGAAAAATCCGTCATGGCTCGATATGTTCACCTATTTTATTATTTACTTTTCGCCGAGAGGTGAATTTTTACGTCTGACAGGTAGCAAGAAAACTTTTTTATGTTTAGTAAACTGACTTGAGACCACAATACTCACGCCTACGCCACATACATTTAATTATTCATTTCTAAATGCAAGAATTAAGCTCGGAAATACCGCGAAAAGCCGCCATTTGCATTGCGCAATGTCGTACTGTAGTTTCTCACACACTGACAGTTGGAAAGTAGCCAATTTTATAACAAAAAATTTCACACCAGCTACGCTTGTTTTCGTTTAATTAGCACTAGTTTATAGCATTATGTCTATTTAGTCATTTAAAACATTGTCCAGAAATAAAGGCTATGGATAATTTATTAGAAAATTTGACAAAAATTCCATATATAAATATAATTTGTAGCGTACCGTAAATATAGACATGATAAGAGAAAGGAATTCCAGGGGGCGTTACCTGTACTCCGCACACGGGGCATGTTAATATGCAGCCATGCACAGCCACAGGTGTCGAGTCGCGTTTGATATTAGATTAATTACGGATATTTAAGAATCTGAATTCTACAACTCAACGGTGTAGTATTCAATTTAGACAGAGGTTGGGCACCATGATACTTGGAGAAATTTACGTCGATACGGATTATAGAATTGCTTGAATATTACGCGCCGAGGCTAAGCCAATTCACGGACTTTCAAGAATTTTTGGGCATTACCATAGGTTTCGTATTACGATATTTATATGGAACAATGTACGTAAAGAGTGTTTGTGTACCTAAATGTTTGGATATGTGTGATGTGACTGGTCTTTGATAATTTAGAGTGACAGGTTAGTTACTGAAGCGACATGTATGAAGAAAAGCTACCAGTGCAACTAATGTTTTACTTTACCACCATTACCGGTACTTTACTTTACTTTTGTGGAGCCTTTAAATCACCATGTGTTTCGTGCTAATAATTTCCTTTTTTTTAATTGGCCTGTTTCAAATAAACTTTCCTTTCAATTTATTCCCGAATCCAGGATGTCATGTGCCCGAGTCTAAAATCGTCAAGGCATTCAAGTAGTTGTATTACTACTTTTGAATTTTTGGGCCAGTGAAATTTGGTCTGGGCTTGTAAAAAATTGTAATCTACTGGCCCGAATGGCTTGTGATTTCAAAACTTAAAGTTATTGACTGTTTGTACTTCTTGCCAGTTTAAAGCTGACAATTCAATTTTGATAATGAGTGTCAAATATATACAAGTGGGTAATTTCTCAAACACTGTTAAAAAATAAACAACCCCAGTTGATTAATGATGTATAATGATTAACTTTGGAACAGTTGAGAGGAAATTAAATACTTGTAAATTGGACACTAATTTATCAATATTAATCAGTCTGCCTTAAACTGGACACTTTAGAACAATTAGATGAATTTTGGTGATTTTAAATGATTTATACAAATTTTTGAACAAAGATTTGATATTAAACGAATGTTAAAGAAGTTAGTGCTAAATACACAAGATTTAAACAATATCTGGGTTACAGTTATGTATAATACTAAGACACTATTCCATTGTCCAGATACTTCTTCAATGTCAAAGACTTTTTCAAAGAAAACAAATGTGAGAAATCATTGACACCAGAATTGCTTTTACATGTTGTCTGATCGTTAATGATTTGATTGTCGTTTCTACGATTCTGACCTGAGCTGTTTTCTAGGTTTAATATTAATAGAGAAGATGTGCTCCAAATCTGTGATCGGCATTGTCGTGCAATGTCTGGTTGAGGAGATATCGTAGTTAAAATGTGTTTGATTTTATTTCATTTAATCAAATTTCTGTACACTACTGGAATATATCTTTGAAGTTTATTAATGCTTTAAAAAAAAAAAGTGTTATGAATTGGATTGGTTGATGGTAAATCATTTAATTAAATTTCTGTACACCATTGGAATATTTTATGAAGTTTATTAAACACGCTAACTCGGGCTGAATTACTGACATCCGAGAATGAATACATTACTCTACAAATGAGGCTACAGTAAAGCCTTTTATGCCACCATGCTGCATGCTCTGTAATCCGGGGTCCCCAGCCCCCAACATTAGAGGATGAAACATAAATCTAAATTGAGATTATTAATTGGTTTAATTAAATGTCTTGTACATTATTATGTATTTTGAAGTTTAAATAATATAACATATTAAAAAGCAAGATACCTAGTCAAAATTATTTAAGATTGTGATTATTCCCTGGATTTTAGACATGCCACCTCAGACGACTCGAATCAGAAAATCGGTAACGGTAACGGTAAAAGACATTTTTTTGAAGAGTTATAAATAACTCAAAATACATGAATTGTTATCTCTTGACCTCTGGACCTCTTGACCATGTTACAGGAATGATTCCCATTGCAGTCTGTAGACATAAAAGACCTGTGAGGCCTTAGTTCTGACATAATGAAAAAATGTCTTCACCGTTACTGTCGATGTCTTTACTGTTACCATTAGTAACGGTAAAGACAGAGATATTTTTTTTCGAAGGGTAATAAATAACTCAATAATGCTGATCATGCATTGCAAACATGATTTTGAACGACAGAACACCCTCTACTTCTGATTTATGACAAAAAAATACATAAATAGCCTCTTTTTCTGAGAATGACCCGGCCGAAGCATGACAGAAAGAACTATTGGGCCGATATAGGGTTAACATACTGATCCCCCTCTCAACAGTTGAACTAGAAATTGCTGTGGTTTAGATTATTTCTATAACTAGGATATGGGGAAATTCTGTGTGGTGATGCCTGAAAATTTGTTGCCATAACATAATGGAATTCTTGAAATGGTTAAACTTGGATGATACAAGTTTTCGAATCCCTCTCCATTCAACAAGTGCCATGTCTTGAGATTATTTGTGAAAGGAAAGACATGTTCTGAAGTGAGCTCCAATTCACTTAATTTCAGCTTTGCCATAGTCTGCATCTGCCGGGTCCCATTGGCTGTGGTCAGCAATTTTGTAGGCTTGAAAAATTGGTTCTTTAAAGGACTCTAATCTTGTATTTAGGCTATAAGTAATAGCTGGTATTAACTGAGCTTTAATTGTGTTAGCCTTAGCTTTGCCTCTTGCAACATTCTTAAGAGTAAACTTTTCTTTAACGACAGTGACATGCTTTTCTAATTTTTTTTCCTGCTTTTCGCTAAGTTTATTCATCTCTTTAAACTTCAAAGTAGCTGGCAAATCAGTTGATTCTGGAGTGATAACAACACCTAGTCCATCCTCAGTTGGTGTTGAATTAAAAGGTAGATCCTCTGTACTGAATTAAATCATTCAACTCATCGACTGTTGATTTGAGACCATGGATTATATCTGTAAGCAATGGAGTAGCATTTTGCTAAATATATGATAAATGGGCAGTCTGTTGCAGTGCTAAGCGGTATAAATGCATTGAAGCGAGATAACCATAATCCAACCACTGATTGATATAGCCTTGTAGTTTGGCCTTCTGATCAGCTTTACAGGATTTATCTGTTGAACTTATCATGTTTTCAGCAAAGAGGCAAAGTGGTAAGAAGTCGACAATTAGGACTTTAATGGCTCTATATTTGTGAAGAAATAATACAAGTTTAACATCATGTCATCAATCTTAGTAAAATCATCTATTGCCATGAATGCATCTTTCATTGCTAGTTCTATTCTGTGAGATGAACAATGAATAATAAGCAACCAGTCTCTATCTTCATTTTTCATAACTGTCAAGGCTCCAGTAAGTCTCCCCATGTTAACACTGGCACCATCAGCACATGCAGAAACCAAACAATTAGTATATCTATCACCAGCCACCCCATCCCAGTAAACGAAGTGACGTAAACTTTACGTAAACTTTACGTAAAAATGGTCAGTCAGTTTACCATCATTTTGCTCGTTATTTTAACGTACAGTTTACGTCATGAAATGACGTAAAACTAACGTAAAGTTTACGTCATTTTTACGTAAAGTTTACGTCATTTTCTGACGTAAATCTAACGTAAAGTTTATGTCATTTTCTGACGTAAATCTAACGTAAATTTTGCGTAAAGTTTACGTCACTTACGTTAGATTTACGTCAGAAAATGACGTTAACTTTACGTTAGATTTACGTAAAAATGGTCAGTCAGTTTACCATCATTTTGCTCGTTATTTTAACGATAAGTTTACGTCAGGAAATGACGTTAAACTAACGTAAAGTTTACATCATTTTTACGTTACATTTACGTCATTTTCTGACGTAAATCTAACGTAAAGTTTACGTCATTTTCTGGCGTAAATCTAACGTGAATTTTGCGTAAAGTTTACGTCACTTACGTTAGATTTACGTCAGAAAATGACGTAAACTTTACGTTAGATTTACATCAGAAAATGACGTAAATGTAATGTAAAAATAACGTAATAACATAACCATTGTGATGGAAACATAACCATTTAAATGTTATACAGTAATCCAATAACTAAAAGATATACACTCAATAGTGTTTTCAAATCCCTTCCCACTCAACAAACTTCGGCACTTAACACATGGTTCAATTTTAATTAGAGGACCTGGGAAAAAAACACATGACATTGGACAGACGACTCTACTCCTTGTCAGGTAGAACTAGGGAACTGGAACCATGCTAGTTGACTCAATGCCACCCTTATGATGTAACCCACAAATGCTAAAAATTTGGGTATTCCTTTTTCAAACTCAATTACAACAAATACAAGTTAATAAACTCTCGAAATTTTATTTAGAAAATAGATATAAAAAATATATTTTAAAGTATAACAGTACTCATACATATACATGAAATGGTGATAATTGAAAAAAATGGTTACAACAAAAAGTCTATATAGCACTATTAAAAAGTAAGATTTATTTTCTTTTAGTTTATGAAAATAGATTAGTCAACATATATACAAGAATACAAGCACTGTGCAGATGAAAATGAAATGAAATGGGGTTTAACATCTTGGGCTAATGAAGACAGGCATACGCCGTACAGTGTGTGCGGGAAATTTTGCTCAGACAGCATCGCTACGGCCTACAAATCCCAACTGCGAAGGGATCTTTTACATGCACGTCAATGTGTACCTAGGACCTTGGGCTTTCATCCCATCCGACATCACTGACAAGAAGGAAACCACGCCAGAAAATGTGGACGAACTTTCTCTGCCAACGCAGGGATCGAACACTATAGACATGGTGAACATATTTTTTTTATAACATTAAAGGACAACATTCGTTCCAGTCATTATCACACAATGTGATAGAACTGGTTGTACATGTTCCAAATATTATTTTATCACAAACATCATTACTATGATAGATGCTTAAACAATGTTTCATCCATCGGTAGTGAGGAACACCAAAGTGGGGGGGGGGGGACATGGAGTGATACCGAAACAAGCCAAAGGCTTATATAAATAGGCCTCCCAAAAGCAAGATACAAAGATAGTAAGCTGGCACTGCCAGGCAGGATATGGCCACATTTTCGAGAGATGGATAGAGAACGAGCAAAACCGAAAGTGATTTTTCCTACAATCAAAGGCCATAATTCATTAAGTTACAATTTGATATGCACTAATATCGAAAAGTATCAAGATCTTGACGTTATAAACACGCAATTTAAGTTACATCAAAATCGAAATTAAAATTGTGACCTCTACAAGGTCCACAACCTTGATATATACTATTTTTTAACAGTATTCGCGTACAAATAGCAGCCATTTTGTATGGTAATTTTAGTCCTATTTTCCCGAAATTTAAACTCAACCTTCCTTAGCTTGTAACGGTGATATAATCAAACGATTTTTTAAATCAGATAATAATTGTGACCTCCAGAGGGACCACAAGCTAAACGAAGGTGATTTTGCGTATAATTAGGGGCCATAATTCAGAAAGTTACGATCCGATATGCACAAATATCGAAAGGAACCAAGATCTTTGGGTAATATCCATGCATTTCAAGTTACATCAAAATCGAATTAAAATTGTGACCTCTACAGGGTCGACGACCTTGATATACCATTTTTCAACAGTATTCGCATACGAACGGGGCCATTTTGTATGGAAATTTTGGTCCGATTTTTCCGCAATTCGAACTCAACCTTCCTTAGGGTGTAACGGTGATATAATCAAACGATTTTTTAAATCGGATAATAATTGTGACCTCTAGAGGAACCACAAGCTAAACAAAGGCGATTTTGCGTATGATCAGGGGCCATAATTCAGGAAGTTACAATCCGATACGCGCAAATATCGAAAGGAACCAAGATCTTTGGGTTATATCCATGCATTTCAAGTTTCATTAAAATCAAATTAAAATTGTGACCTCTACAGGGTCCACAACATTGATATACCATTTTTTAACAGTATTCGCGTACGAACAGCGGCCATTTTGTATAGTAATGTTAGTCTGATTTTTCCGAAATTCGAACTCAACCTTCTTTAGGGTGTAACGATGATATAATCAAACGATTTTTAAATCAGATAATAATTGTGACCTCAAGAGGGACCACAAGCTAAACAAAGGCGATTTTGCGTATAATCAGGGGCCATAATTCAGGAAGTTTCGATCTGATATGCGCAAATATTGAAAGGAACCAAGATGTATGGGTTATAACCATGCATTTCCAGTTTCATCAAAATTGAATTAAAATTGTGACCTCTACAGGGTCCACAACGTTGATATACCATTTTTTAACAGTATTCGCGTACGAACAGTGGCCATTTTGTATGGTAATTTTGGTCTGATTTTTCCGAAATTCGAACTCAACCTTCCTTAGGGTGTAACGGTGATATAATCGAACGGTTTTTCAAATCGGATAATAATTGTGACCTCCATAGGACCAAAAGCTAAAATAGGTGATTTTTCGGACAATCAGGGGCCATAATTCATGAAATTACATTTCGATAGGCGCAAATATCGAAAGGAACCAAGATCTTTGGGTTATAAACATGCATGTTCAAAATTGTGACCTCTATAGGGTCCACAAGCTAAAAACGTGATTTTTCATACAATCAGGGGCCATAACCCATGAAGTTTTGATCCGATACATGCCAATATCGAAAGCAGCCGAGATCTTTTGGGGATAAACCTATATTTCAAGTTTCGTCAAAATCGGACAAGAATTGTGACCTGTAGAGAGTCCACAAACAATTGTGGATGGACGGACATCCGGACGGACGGACAGGGGCGACGACATGATACGTCCACATGAAAATGTGGGCGTATAAAAATGACATAAACATAACATATTATAACTATCAATATACATGTATATGGAGTGTTAAAGTACATATTATAGAGTAAGGTTACGGGAAGAATATAATCAAGTTTTAGCTATCATCGGGACCAAGAACAGGTCAATACTCAACTGCTGAGTTTTAGTTCGGTATTTCAAAATCATGGGCCGCTATTGTAACGTATAACCATTGTTATGGACAGGCGGGAGTAGCAGGGTTTCCATGTACAAAGGACGCCGAAAGGACTGAGTAACATCCATAATGAGACTAAATTTTTACAGTGCAGTTTTTTGAGTGGATAATTTTAAATTATTAAATTTCAAAGCGCTTGGATAATTTAATAAAATCATGGACAGCACATCTGATAAATGTTCTTTCGATCATGAGGCCTGTCAATGAGCGGGATATTCGGTCTCCCGTCCGATCAGGCAGGTTTCCCCCGGGTTCTTCAGTTTCTTCCTGCAGTAATGATCGAAATCATTCGCACGATCTGTGCCAAGGGCCAAATTTGAAAAAGGCCTCAGGCCTAATTTGCTACCCTTGTAAAATGACGTGATTATTAAGGATGTAACGGGTCAAAAAAATTTGAACCGGTTAACTGATGGACAAAAACCCGACCGTGACCGGTTAACCGCCGAGATCAACCTGGCCAACGATACTATAGCCAACGGCCCAACGATAAGCAGATTCAAGCTAGCCAACTATAAGAAATTAGCTGGACGACCGTGACTGCAATGAAAGCACGTGATAGGTACAGCTAATCCGTGCCTTCGCTTCGACAAATAAGATAAACTGAAAGTATAGTCTATTTTGAGTAATTAGGTTACTCATACTGTTGGACAGCAACCTATTTCTTTCGCAAACGACGAGCATTTTTCTCTTCTAAAGTACGTAATCAAGAATGTCCCAGGAAATAACTGATAGATACAAAGAGCGATAGAAACATACTTTCCAGTGATGTATGACACGGTGACTGGAATTTCTTATTAAGATCCGTACGGTATTTAAACATTTAAACACTCGAAACCGCTCGCTCGCTCTCTCTCTCTCTCTCTCTCTCTCAACCAGGGGTAGTACAATATGGTATGCTACCACGTGGTCGTCACTCGCGCAGGTATCACATGCCGTTGTGTGACAGATCGGAAAATTGCTTAAATATTATAAGTGTTCGACCCGTTATAAATATAGGAATATTCTACGGCCCCCTACCTCAACCTGAATATGCAGTGTTATAATCCATGTATTCCATTTATTCGCGCGCACAGCATTACTTTCATTTTCATACGCAATACCAGCAGTCAATAGTCAACCTGTAGTGTCCTGTAGTCAAGATTATCCAGCCCGAAGATCCTACAACGCAATAAGAAACGACGAAAAGATTATACCATTTGCCCATGTGCCAGAGGGACGATTTGTTCACGGCATAATTTTAGTACTACGTTTTCGATCAGTGAATACGGCCGTATTATTACCAGGAAAGTTTTGTATCAACGTGTAATATGAACAAGAGTAGAGAGCGTGGGCTAATGCTAGTTTACTACTAGTCGATATACACTGACGTTTTTTTTTTATATAGCGCGAGTAACGGTCAGGGGAATATCGAACCGGTCAGCTTGCCAAACTTAACCGTAACCGGTCAACCGAGTAACCGTTTACATCCTTAGTGATTATTATTATTATTATTATTATTAATGAGTTCAGTGACATGGTTTCAATCCCAAGTCGGTATATGACAAGTATAATTGTGTACATCATATGATACATTTGTAAGTAGTCGTCTAATTTCCTTCTTCTTCTATGGAGTTAACGTCCACTTCACTCTAGGGTGATATCGTTGACAATTCTAGCTTCCATGTACAAAGCCCTTATAAACCTGTTTATAACTTCCTCAATGGTGCTCAAATGTAGCATCTGTAAAAAAAAAAGCAACTTTAATATTCCAAAATTATAATAAAAATGAAATTAGTTTTATTTAACATACTTAACTACACCAATGTGTAGGGGGCTACAAAACAACTATGGATTTTCACAAAAGAACGTATTGGTTTTTTTATCTTATTTATTGATAGTATTAGTCTATTATCTTACAGAAGTCAGTTGATTTTACCGTTTTGGTAAATCGTGCATTCTACATAATAAATGGCGCAAAAATACAAACGAAATATTCTGTTTATGAATCGCAAAATTCTACATCAAAATAGTACTGAATCGTTACGATTTTGTGTCACATGTTGTGACAAATGATTCCTTTCGAATAATAAATAACAATTGCGTTGAAAAAATAGATAATAAGGACAAAGAAATAGTTTTACAACAGACGTACTATGATTATGAACTATCACGTATCTCACTACTATCTGTGTGGATGTACTTTCGAATCGCTGAATTTGTAGTCTTAGTAGACTCAGTATACATGTATATCAGCAGTCGGAGATATAAGAAGGAACTTACTTTCAAACACAATTTTTTCAATTTAACTCGTATAATCTATCGTACTCTCTCGTGTGTAATCCAAATAGCTGTAAATTGTACATGTCTAATATCCACAAAAGGCGCCATCTTGTTGAATTAACCTTCCCAGCATACCTGGTTTCCGGGTTGTGAAAAATTGTGAATTTGTGTACGTAAAATAATCTGAATTAGAATACCTTAGTAATCAATGTGTACAATGTACGGAAAAAGACAACAAACTTAGTCCACCTAACATTGAAATCCGTTAATACAAATAACATTTAATAATTTATCGATATAGACTGTAATTTGTCTCCCGTGACCTTGACCCCCTAGCCATGATGATGGCGCAATATATACGTACATTTATGAACACGGAGTCTATGAGACTATCAACTTTATAGTTTATACGGACTTCAATGTAGGCCTAGGCTATAACTACGTAATATTTTAGGACTATAACTAGTAAAATTGAAGAAACTATTATTTGATTTCAGAGGCCCTTTTTAAGCATGCACATATTATACATACATGTACGTAAAACAAGCCCTATTCGGATCATGATGCAGATAGTTTTTGTTGAAATAGATCGACACAGGCATCATTTTATTCAATTGTATCAAATTAAATAATCCCGATTTTTAAATAATATATCCATTACGAATATATAGGTCTCTAGGCTAGCATTAAGTTATGGGAATTGCTTTAAATTTTACTTTCCCAGACTTGAATTTATGTAGGTCAAACTACAACATATAGTTGTTCAACACATTCAAACGTGTGATAGATTCTGCTATAAATTGTACACACACAATTAAATAATATCTAAATTTCTATAAATTTTGAACGAATTTAAATTGGTTTGAAATGCCACACTTAAAGGAGCACAGTCTCTATAAATTATAGCTTAAATTTTATGTCTGGAGCCAGTCTTGCATCATTCTTTGTTTCTATCATCAATGAATTGGAATAAAAATTGAAAGAGAGAGAAATTGGGTTTAAAGTCCACTTGCCACAATCAAACGTGGGGTGGGTCTTATAGTTATGGTTCAATTTTTTTTTAATAATTCAGTTTAGCGTAGTGATTTTTAACAGCGAAAGAAAATCATGCAGATGACCCGCAGTTGGAAGCACGACGATCGGACTCGATACAGACAACCTTTCGGACTCGGTAGCCTTTCAGTCTCAGTACGACAGTTCGGACTTACTTAATCACTTGACAACAATTCGGACTCTGATTTGACTTGTTATTTTTAAAAATCTTTTTTGGCTTATTATAAATTGATTTGACGGTAATTGTGTTCTACCTTTTTTTTACAACTTATTCCCGAGTCTAAAGCTTCACTTCCCCAAGCCTGAATCGTCGAGGCCATATATTTTTGAGTCCGAAATGACATGTAATCCTGCAGTTCTGATGACATGCTGCGAATCCAAATTACAAAATTGACTGATGGATAAAATTTAAAATTTTTAAAATCTTAGCTGGTCTTGTGTGTAGTTTTTTGGGCATGCAGAAATGTTGCAGTCCAGTCCAAATTTCTTTTCATATGTTAAATTCTTACGCCTTGTCGTAAGAAAGCCACAGCATTAGAGAAAACCCATGAGGTTGGACAGGTGAATTTGTGTTCAATGTCATGTACAAAATTAAATGGGGGTTTAATGTCCTACCGTTCTGTTCTTACTTAGCTAGTGAAGATGTTCATTTGACAGGAATATTGCATGGACAGTGACTGTACGTATGCAAAAGGAATGTTTTACATGCACACCAATAGGTACACAATCCGAACGACTATGTATGGTTTTGGATTTAACCTCATTTTCTGAAGGAGCTGTGGTGACTTAGTAAGAAAATGGCTAGCTGATGAGGGGTTTAATCTCGGTGTTGGTCGAGAAAGTTCCCCTTGTTAGTGGTGTAGGATCTGGCAAAACCAGTGTCTAGTCATTTGAATAGGACAAAAAAACAATATCTTGTCCTCACACAGTTGTACACGTACAAGAACCCTTGACTGTTGGAATTGGAAATGAGAATAGGTCATTCATTTATTCATTTTACTCTTTGTGTGTCACCTACAGACCGCAATTCTTAAATGAGCTAAATCTCTATTCTTGGGCACTTGGAAATGAATAAAAATGGGTAGCAAGGCATGTAAAAATATAACATGAATGTATATAAATTTCTAATCGGTTAGGGGGTTGGGATGGCCTAGTGGTCTAGAGTGCCAAGCTTCGATCCCTAGCTGGCCTGCCTCCTCTGGCTTGCTGCTGTGGTTTCGAGTCATGGAGTTAGCATATGTGGCATGGAGATAGGTGCGCCTTATCAACCCCGTGGGTTTCCTCCTGGCACTCCGGTTTCCTCCCACTGCTAAAGACCCCTACATGCAAGCGAATTTTTGAAATAAAACTTTAAAAAAACATGTTAGTCCCAAAATGACCTAGTTGTGTTGAGTGGGTGCTAAACCCCATTTCTCTCTCTCTCTAATCGGTTATGTTCTGTGAAATATGCGATAAGTCTGAATTGACGTCTGATTATTCCAGCCTACAACAATAGTATTCTCCTGTGGGTTATGTTTAGCCTGGTTCATTGAGTTGCTTCATTACAAAGGACTCACAAAATCTTTCCTGCAGCCACACTCATTTTGATGTGTGTCTATAAACCCATTTCTTCTTTGTATGTCTGTGCACCTTACTTCTGCACCTAACCTAGCTGGACTAATTGAAGACAGTCATACAGTGTGCTATGAGGGAAATTTTTGCCCGGGCAGCAACTGAATTCCAACTGCCAAGGGATCTTTTACGTGCACGCCAATGTGTACACAGGACATCGGTTTTTCATCCCATCCGAATGCATGCTGTTCTGACTTAGCTAATGAAGATGTTCATTTGACAGGAATATTGCCTCGACAGTGACTGTTCTTACAGGCAAAAGGAATGTTTTACATGCACGCCAATAGGTATACAATCCGAACAACTATGTACGGTTTCGGATTTAACCTCATTTTCGGAAGGAGCTGGTTTTGCCAGATCCTACACCACTAACAAGGGGAACTTTCTCGACCAACACCGAGATTGAACCCCTCATTTGCTAGCCATTTTGTTTTGATGTCTTAGTAACAAAATGGCTAGCAAATGAGGGGTTAAATCTCGGTGTTGGTCGAGAAAGTTCCCCTTGTTAGTGGTGTAGGATCTGGCAAAACCAGTGTCTAGTCATTCGAATAGGACAAAAAAACAATATCTTGTGCTCACATTGCATGTACACGTAAAAGAACCCTTGAGAGTTGGAATTCGAAATGAGAATAGGTCATTTATTTATTCATTTTTCTCTTTGTGTGTCACCTACAGACCGCGATTCTTAAAGGAGCTAAATCTCTATTCTTGGGCACTTGGAAATGCATACAAATGGGTAGCAAGGCATGTAAAAATATAACTTGAATGTATAAACTGAATTACATTCAATCATTTACGTTTTTACAGTAACTTCTAATCAGTTATGTTTGGCGGAATACATGTATGCGAAAAGTCCAAATTGAATTGGCGTCTGATTATTCCAGCCTACAACAATAGTATTCTCCTGTGGGTTATGTTTAGGCTTGTTCATTGAGTCACTTCATTACAAAGGACACACAAAATCTTTCCTGCAGCCACACCCAATTTGATGTCTACAAACCCATTTCTTCTTTGTGTGTCTGTGCCCCTCTCTTCTGCACCTAACCCGGGCTAATTGAAGACGGGCATACACCATACAGTGTGGTATAAGGGAAATTTTTGCCCGGGCAGCAACTAAATTCCAACTGCCAAGGGATCTTTTACATGCACGCCAATGTGTACACAGGACATCGGTTTTTCATCCCATCCGAATGACTAGGCAGCTGTCCTTGTCAGGCCCTCCGTCTGCATCACTGACAAAGGAAACCACGCCGGAAAATCAACTTGAACTTTCTCGGACAATGCAGGGATCAAACATCCGAACTCCAGGTTTAGCGTCTGAATTGATTGTCTCGGAACTTGGTAAACTTTTGCTTAAGCATCTATTGATTTTTGATGCATGATTCGCACCCCTTGAACGGGCACACACACTTTTTTGTTAAAATCTTGTCTGTATTAACAGATTTTGTTCCATTTCGACATGGTCCACCCAGGTTGTACCTATTTATATTGGTCTATGTCCAATCCCACAAAGAAGTGGGCCATGTCCAACTTTTGTGCTTCTAATCTGCAGACTGCAAATCTGAATGGATCATCTTGTTTTACGTTATATTTACTAATGTTATATTTACGTTAGAAAACTAATGTTAGATTTACGTTAGAAAACTAACGTTAGATTTACGTTAGAAAACTAACGTTAGATTTACGTTAGAAAACTAACCATAAACTAACGGTTAGAAACCAGACATAAAATTTACGTTAGATTAACGTTAGAATTATCACCATGGATCATCTTGTTTTCCGTTATATTTACTAATGTTATATTTACGTTAGAAAACTAACGTTATATTTACGTAAGAAAACTAACGTTATATTTACGTTAGGAAACTAACGTTAGATTTACGTTAGAAAACTAACGTTAGATTTACGTTAGAAAACTAACGTTAGATTTACGTTAAAAAACTAACCATAAACTAACGGTTAGAAACCTGACGTAAAATTTACGTTAGATTAACGTTAGAATTATCACCAATAATACATATTTAATTATTATGACTGAATTCCTACTATTTATCAATTGTTATAATGTGCACACACTGGTATGGTTATTTAATCCAGAAGTATTGAAGCGAAAAAAAATGGTTATATAACCGTCATAAAATTTACGTTAGATTTACGTCATTTTCTGACGTAAAAGTAACCATAACCATTCTGACGTAAAAGTAACGTAAATTTAACCATACAATTTTACCATTATTGGACGCTAACCTAAATCTAACCATAATGACGTAAAAGTAACGTAAATCTAACGATCCATGTTAACTGGGATATGTCTGAAAAGCATCATCAATGCTACGCTTGATAGACGGTGCATCAACACCACCAAAGGCATTCATTTGCTGACATTTAAGAAGAAGTTCAATTGGCTTCCCACGAACTACAACTTTCACATAAACAAGTTCTTTTTCATCTCTGTTTTCCTAGCTTCTGTCCCATCTTGCTCACAGGAAAAAAAGTTAGCATTACCCAGTATCTTAGTAATGTCTTCTCTTATTGCGAGTGCCAAGTATTTAATAAACTCCCTGCATGAGTGGCTGTTGTTCTGGGCGGACATAAATTGAAGACCATTTTTCTTCTGTAGCTCAATTAAGTCCATATAGTCTGATATAGGCCTTTCTCTCATAACCACTGACAGTGCAGTGTTAAAATGGTTCCTATAATGAACTTTATTAGTTTTAACGAATTGTTGTGAGATGGTACTACTAGAGACGCATGTACTACTTGACGACGTCACTGTAACTGTTGAAGTTTTGTTCGAAATACAGACGCTCGATTTTGATTTATCATTGACAGTGTCAGTGATAGTTTTGTCTTCATTTTGTAATATATGTTGCCGTCTTTTAGCCCAGTCATGAAGCGACCCAGAAGCGACATGTCGGCTGGCATTACTTTTATGGATGTAGGTCACGCCATCCACATAGTTGACAATACCATTCAAAACGGTCCCACTAATTCCTCGTCTTTTGGCTTCCCGTCTAATTTCAGCGATATTACACGTACATATTTTGCATGTTAATTGACGTATCTTATTTTCTTCATTCACCTCGAAGTTGAAATCGCCGTGGAAATCCCACGACTTAAAAGTTTTAAGACTTACTGTTTCCTCGCCACGAGATCTATTTGTTGACGACGCTATGATGGAAACAAACTTGTGAAATCTTGCTCTCGTCGCGAGAGCGGGAATCAAAATGGCTGCGCCCATAGTAAAATACATTCAGAACCTCTCGCGTTTTCTGTAATCATTGAAAATATTCGAGGTTTAAATTTGGTAACCGTTTTATAACAAATTTTTTGTCGCGAACGACGGACCGTTCACATGTTTTCAGCACCTCGCGACCGGAACGATCGTTCGAGTGTTAATTCATACGCTGTGATTTCTACAGGGTCAACAAGCTTGATATACTATTTTTTAACAGTATTCGCATACGAACGGCGGCCATTTTGTATAGTAATTTCCGTCCGATTTTTCTGAAATTCGAACTCAACCTTCTTAAGGGTGTAACGGTGATATAATCAAACGATATTTTAAATCGAATAATAATTGTGACCTCCAGGATGTACCACGAGCTAAAATAGGTGATTTTTCGGACAATCAGGGGCCATTAACCAAGAAATTACGTTCCGATAGGCAAAAATATCGAAAGGAACCAAGATCCCTGTGTTATAAACATGCATGTCAAGTTTCATCAAAATCGGTTCAAAATTGTGACCTCTATAGGGTCCACAAGCTAAAAACGTGATTTTTCGTACAATCAGGGGCCATAATTCATGAAGTTTTGATCCAATACATGCCAATATCGAAAGCAGCCGAGATCTTTTGGGGATGAACCTATATTTCAAGTTTCGTCAAAATCCGACAAGATTTGTGACCTGTAGAGAGTCCACAAACAATTATGGACGGACGAACGGACAGAGGCAACGACATAACACGTCCACATGAAAATTTGGACGTATAAAAATATAATGTTTGTTCCTTTTTGGTGGAAAAAATAAATGGCTAATATATCAAAATGAAATATTGGCAAAAAAAATTAAACCCAGAGTGAGCACTGAGTGTGACAGACGGATTGACAGACATAGGAACGAAACCATTTTAATAGTCCTCTGCCTTAGTCAAGGTATTCATGTAAGGGCCATTCTCACGGTGCGACTTGTAGTAACTACTTGTGGTATCGACCATAGATGCAGCGCGAGAACACTCTAGTCGTAGCAACTTTTTTAAGCTCCCAACCAGTTGAAAGCACGTTGAGCGAAATAGAAACTTCCTTATTTCAGTCACCAGATCGTATGAAATTGACCAATCAGAGTTGTCAAGTATTAGTACAAACACAAGTGGACAAATATTATTTGATTGATATCAGTAGTGAAGGATGTTACGTCATCTAATGACATGGTGTCTCATTGATAGTATATTTATACTCTTTTTTGTGAAGATGTTTATTTACCTTTCTGACATTAAAGACGGGATCTGTACACATTTCACAATATCTTGGCAGGAAAAGTCTTTCTGTTATATCTTTACCCAGTAGTGGAGCCATTTTACTCATTAACTGAAATATAAAATAAATACCTTTAAAGCCCCAATAACACTCTTGTTGTAACTGAATAATGTTCCAATCTTTATTCTGGTCAACAATTGTACTATTTTACAATATTTCAATTAAAAAATGATACAAATTTCATCTTAACACACCTAATTTTAAAAATTTGAAAAATTCAACTACATGCCGTAACATGATTTGAAAAGCCTTACGTAAGCACTTTCAAATGCAACTTGGATTTAAACATATTTTCGAACCCTCTGGACAAGTAAGATAGGTTGTAATGGATAATTTACACAAAAAGTAGGACACTTAAAACATCTTGTAGTTAGAATAAGGCTAATTTTTTTTTCTGGACCCGTCAAGCCAGCCAGAGTGTTATTGTCCCTTTAAGCAGGGCTTATGTCAACTTTGCAACCCAAAGCAACCGAGGACAATTGGATGCAACTGAATTGGGAGCATTTATGTCGCCATCATTAACATCTGAAAATTGGCTGTCTTCATACGCCTGTAAAACTTCATAAATCCTGTACTACTAACATACATGTTATAACTCCCGCAATTGGCGGGAGAGTGCCGCTTTTACCCCTTATCTCCCGACCTCCCGATCGGGAGACAAATACTCCCGCTTTTTCATTTCTTGTAATTTTATTTTTTTTTGAGTCAAAATTCTAATCAAACGAGACAGAATTTTTTACGACAACCGTTCGGCAGTTGTGACTATAATTAGTAACACGTGTTTTCATATTTGGAATAGGCTAATACCATTTAAAAAACACGATAATTATTGTTTTTATACGAAATTAATAAAGTTTAGCAATAAGTTGATTTTAATTAAGTTTTTATTGCTCATTTCGAATTATTTATAAGAATGAGAGGTCGCGTATAGCGTGGGTGACCTGATACATTTCCGATGTTTTCGTATTTAATTTGGAACAATACTATTTTATTATAACGAGATAAAGTAGCCTATTTTCCGATTTCATTTCCATTCGTGTGCACATTAAATACTTTAAATTGGGCATGAATAAAAGAGAATTTATTAATTCAGAACATAGCACCACGTGTGCAAGTAACGCAATTTTTAATTGTTGAAAAATACTTGGTGTTAAGCGTCCAGATGTGCGTGGGCTGGGAGGAAACTTCCCCTCATCAAAAGCGCGCGAATATGAGTCACGTGATGTAAATATATCGTGGGCTCTCGAGTCCCGAGGCGTAAAAATAATGGAATTATGTCTTTCCAGGCAAGTCCTTTATTCATGTAACATAATGCTTACTTCATAAATGAACACTGAGTTGCATTTCGACGTAATTAACCGCGAATATGGGTCTGAGGAACTTGTAATTTTATTTTTGCTTCTCGTGTTGAAATGCCGTAATCACGATCACATCCTAAACTACGTTAATAATTTTCTAGAAAATTATCCATTGTATACCATTTTCAAGTGCTCGGCAGGCACACTTACCATGCTCCGATTTTGTTGATTTTAATAGCATCGAAACGACAATAAAACAAACTTTTGATCGGTCGGGAGTACAATATTGACAAATCGCCTCAAAAAAAGATTTCGTGAATTGAATTGTTCAACTTACAAAAAATGCCGGATATATCGAAATGCCAAGAAAGCATGAAAAAATAATATTAATAATAAAAATTTTCAGCGTAACGTCAAAAAACGGGAAATTTACGTTTATGAAATTGATAAAATGAACACACACACGCACATTATATCAAACCAATAAAAAGGACATCTGCTTCCAAAATATTTAAAAATTATTACACAAAATTAAATAGCCAGTGTATGACGTTACCGTTAATTTTAAAAGGGGTAACAAATAATATTTGAATATAAACATAAAGACATGAGTATGACAAATATATAAACAATGTAAATTAATTTGTCTTTTATTCATGGTGGGTGGGTAATTTTAACGCGCGATAAAGTCTCCCTTTTTTGACCTTAATCTCCTGACATTTTTACAAAAATCTCCTGACATTTTACCTGTGGCCAATCACATGTATGCTACTAATCAAAATATTGACAAGTTTATTGCCGAAAATAATGTTAATAACTTCATGAATCCTGTAAAACTAATCAAATTATTGATAAGTTTATTGCCGAAAATAATGTCAATAACTTCATAAATCCGTCTGTCAAACTGAGACTACCAAGCCAGTGTATAAAATTCGTCAAGAAAAGTTGAAGGCCAACAGGACCCGCTGGTAGATGCCATTTATGAAAGTTGTAGGTCCTAACATTAACTTGTGGGTCCAATAAATATTAACAAATTTTAAAACACACCTACACTACCCCACCCCAAATGCTTTAAATATCTAAATTCCGTAGGTATCTTCTACCTACAGCCATTTGTGATAGGTTTTAAAGTTAAAATTTGTATTCAATATTGATTGACTGGTACACATTACAATTTTAACTTTTGAAGGATTTTTAATGTTAATACATGTATAGAAAGAAAAAAATCATTCCACCCCTATTTTACCCCAGACTTGATATTTATTTTTTCTGTAATAAATAAATATTCACTTGTAATAATCTAAGTGCTAATTATAGGTCTACTTTATAGTACAAGTACTGATCGACAGTTTATCTCGAAATTCCATTCACATCGAAAACTAAGAATACGGACTGAAATTGCCCTTTGCGCTTAACTCATTGACCCCTAGAGCTAATTATGTTACTTACTGCTTAATCTGCTAAGCCAATTAACCAGACTATAGCCCATATCCCTAGTGTTAATTAAAGGATTATCCATTATTCTCACCTATTGCAGATAATACAAAGCCAAACAAAAACTATTTCTCCAATCAAAAAATGTTTATATTACCAAATGTAGAAATAAAAACAGGCTTTACAAGGATATTTTTTAAAATAAAATTACCAAATATTACCATAATTATTCTTTATTATAAACGAATAACTGTAAAATAAATAATAGGCTTCGTTTATGAATTATAAAGTTATATTTTAATGCTCCATGCATCAAACAGTAAGCACAATTGATTATTTTTTAATTCCACAATAAGTTTTTAGGATTAGCACTGTAAGTAAAGTTGTAAATCGCAAATTTCTGCAGCCGTTACGGCCCTTCAATTTTTTTTCTCGAACCTCTCAATCTCATTAAATTTCTCGGCGTTATATCCTATTGGTTTCGTCGATCAGCATTGCGAACATATTCAGTCCAAAAAATAAACTAAAAAAATAAAATTTGTTCTTCTTACGTTTTAATATGTCTGTTGGCCCTGGCTTCGGACATAAAAATGATTGGCATATAACAAATTCGGTGCATGTATCATTCTAGATAAAATCTCGAAGAGTCGAAGATTATCCGCCATTTTAGTTTAGCTATTTGGTAGCAGTCTTACTACTCACTCGAATTGTCAGTCAATTCGTTGTCCATGATACTATTATTGCTAATTTCTACGTCCAATATATGTTCCGGTAAGAAAATCCTTCGAAATCTGAGTCGGAATCACTTCCCATAAAGAAGAAATTATTAAAAAACAAGGCGTACAAATATTTACTACTAGTCAAAATGGCGACCATTGAAAAAAAATTCTACAGTCCGATTATTCATTCAGAAATTGTGATAATCTGTATGGGTACATGTTCATGACTTTTTCATACGTTCCTAATAATTTTTGTAATGAGAATTGCATTAGACCATTGATGTCAACATGGTAAATTAAGTAACAAAAAACAAACGATTGAAATTATATTACATACTAATTGATCTAATGTAAAACAAAATATGGCAGGTTAAGTCATGTTACCGTTCCAAATATGAAATTTTAATTTTGTTGTTTTCATATGATTATATAATTTGCATATTTAATTAGGTAATTTGCATATAACCATTATCATGGTAACATAATAAATTAGTACGTAAATTACATCAATATTGACATCAAGATAAAAACTATCATGTAATATATCAAATTAAAGCTCAAAATGCCAGGAATTTAAATATAAATTCAGGTAACTTGTAAGTTTAATAAGATTGCGTATAATCGTTGTCATGGTAACAGAAATTAAATTAGTACTTAAAATTACATCAATGTTCACATCAAGATAAAAACTATCATGTAATATATCAAATTAAAGCTCAAAATGCCAGGAATTTAAATATAAATTCAGGTAACTTGTAAGTTTAATTAGATTGCGTATAATCGTTGTCATGGTAACAGAAATTAAATTAGTACTTAAAATTACATCAATGTTCACATCAAGATAAAAACTATCATGTAATATATCAAATTAAAGCTCAAAATGCCGGGAATTTAAATATAAATTCAGGTTACTTGCATATTAATTAGATTGCATATAACCATTGTTTGAGTATTAGGCCTATACAGGGGAAGATGATAGGGCTAGGCTATCTTGGCCACATATTTATTAAAAAAAATAATATGGATGCTAAATTGCCACGGAAGTTGATTTTGTCTGGATTTATTTATTTGCATCTGGAAATACATGTAATTAACATCAAGGAAATTCTACCAATTGTCAATATACGATGTATGGGCAAATAAACAAATACACAAGCTATTTCTACTAATAAAATTATAGTGTTGCAATTCAGTGTTCAGGATAGTCGGTATTGTATCGCATTTTGCGATGGAAAATGGCCCATTGCAATAAACTTGTTCCGAGTTTCAGTCAAGTGATTCACTGAATTTTATTAACCGTTGTTATACCATGGACCTTATACATTATAAGGTCCATGGTTATACTCATGGAAGACGAAAACGATATGTCAACCTTCGACAAAAGAACACTTGAAGTGAAGTCATTCGTCGACTGCTGTGAGAGGAGATTCCGTGACGTGTACCATCGTTTATTGGTCAAATGCAGAAAACACCCCTGATTCGCCAATCATAACGAAGCTATATTTAGCCCGATGATGGGATTTTATTATTGAACGGCAAGCTACACAAATATTTCTTTTGTCATCAATTTCAAATTGAAAACAAAATATTTTAAAATTGTACCGCACACTTATCAGTTCTTTGATATATTAGCTTTACAATGATATGGCAGTACATGTTCGTGAACGATTGTATTTTTTTCATGCCATGCATTAACCTGGACCCTATGCGTAATGCCAATGGCATGGCAACCAAGTCGGCCTGTTTAATTACACTATTCGTTATAAATTTATTTACGCACTTTAAATTTAATCAGTTAACAGCGTGTCTGCATATTTTTTTAGATACGGATAAATTATTACTGCGGTTTTTAATAATTTGTTTAGTGATGCCAGTTGATAGAAATCGGTACTGGTACGTGAAAAAATAAACGTACACCGTACAGCCCGTGATGCTTATGCAAAACAATGACGTCATGACCCGCTAGGCGCTCTTAAAATATACTGTCTTATGACTTTGGATTTATCTCTGCAGTGGTATTTTTTATATTTAACTTGCATGAAACCGGTATCAATATAATTTTTTAAATTTTATTATAAGGGTTAGGCATTTACATTATAAGAATAGTGAGTATTTTCCGAGAATCTTGCGTCAGACTTCAACCATGTGTATCTCAGTTCGTAGTAGACGACGGAACTCCGGCTGTAGGGGTATTCCTTCTTTGATTGGTTGGAAAATATCGGATAATTCTGTTGTCATTCAATACTGCGGGATTGCAATGAAATGGGGTTCCCTCACTACGGACGTTACCATATTGACGTTATCGAGCTGCTGCGAGATGAAGTTTTGACACCGAACGGCACACCCGGTTAACTTGCTAATTGGTTCTTAATGAAATCATTCACAGCAATATAATGTATATCAATAAAAAGAATATTTAATTACGAATCCAACAATGCCGGTATGCCGTTATTTGAGCGTATGGTTATGTAGTTACAGTAAGTTGATTTCGTGAGCCGTTTCTTTTCGTTTACGCCCGCTATAAGCGTGTTGATGAATATTGCGTCATAGGGCGGGTGGCCATGCTAATAAATGAACTATTCTTATATTGGCTAAATTTACATTTGGAAGCGAATCAGTTTTTCTTATATAAATTTATTGCTCAATAAAACAGTGCATGAAGAAGCCGACCGCAGGTGTTGAACTTGAAAATTTAATCCATTTTTTTCACTTGAGTTTACGACCTAACACCTTGGTGACCTAAACATTTTATGACCCCAATCATTAGCTGACTTGACACTAGGTCTCATGACCTTCAACACTGTATAAATTTCAAGTCAATCTGGTATTAACTTTAGCCTCTAGAGCGTCAACAAGATTTTTTGAAGTAATTAAGGGCCATAACTCTGACAGTAATTATCGGAAATCGCTGAAAATCAACAGGCTTCTTCATCTCATGACCTTTAACACTGTGTATAAATTTAAAGTCAATTGGATATTAAATTTAACTCATCGGGTCCGACTGCTTAAATATAAGGGCCAATTAAACCCCTCTCTTATTAGCATTACCACATCCACTGTCAGCGCTGTGCGACACTCAGGCAGTGTATTGACTCGTAATAGTCGTATCCTACACTCCTCACGAACAGAGAGCTAAGAAAAAAATAAACGTTATGAAACTCATAATTTGAGTAAAGCAATTTTAACCTATATGACTAAAAAGCCCATTAAATTACCTTTTTAATGATATAGGTTTCGATTTTGTTCTTTATTGATAATGTACTCAAAACACAAGTTGAAAAGTACCGACGGCAATATTACGTCACTGACGCGCGCCATTGTTTTACTATTAGAAAACTAATTTGGGCTCAACGCACTCACGGGTTTTTGAGCGGTACATAGCTTAGGATTCCCATTGCTAGGGGAACCTCTTCACCTACGACATTGAAACTTCCAACCAATCATGTGGATATACCCCGCAAGCTTCCGCGGCAAATTTCATCAAAATCGCGTGTTTACTTTTTGAGAGGGGAACGTTTTAAAAGATTGATGCCATTTTTTTCCGAGATCCTATGCTGCGGCTTGAATTTTTAAATAGTGAGTACGTTAATGAAATATCGTAGATTATAATGATGCTAATCTCGACGGTAATAAAAAATATTTTCCTAGAATAATAAGCCGCAGAAGTTCATTGTCGATCGGATTTCTCGATCCGTGAAAAAATCTGTGGGCGATTCCATTCGTAATAAAATGGCGGCCCCTGATGACGCGTTGTATTTACATCCAAGATTGGTTTAGTTCCGTCTGATTGGACAAGTTCGCGTGACATTTCAGTTCTAGGGCTGGAAGGTGGAAATAACGGTTGTTTGACAGAACGTGGTCTTGAAACCGAAGACAAACTCGTATGTCTGACAAAATAAAGATATTAATAAAATTATTTAAAACTATAATTAAGCTTATTTACAAATATTTTCTCAACAATCAGGTAGACTACACATGTATCTATTCTCAAATAATCATTTTGATTAAAAAAAAAATGTAGGCATAACTCATTTTTAAAATATGAATATATATGATCTCTTTGCTTTGACTCTTTGAATGATCTTGACAAAAAATAAAATTTATAATATAATTGAATATTGTAAATACCATGTGGATAGGCTATCTGTTTATAGTTATGTCTTTATGAACAACAGTTGATAGTTTGTTTTTTAAGTAATAAAGTTATTAAAATAAAAAAAAAAACACAACCCAGTTTACATGTAGTTAGGGCAGTTAGGCTATATAAATAATAAATATGATGGGAAACAATCACTAATTTTTACATAGTACTAGTAGTACAGATTTTTGACAATTATTCTGTTATTGTTTTTAAACACAAATAATATTAATTAAAGGATCACTCGCAGGCAAGTCGCATATAGGCAGAACTTTCAGAAGCTAATAGTGGTCTCATTATCAATATTTATTGCTACAAATAGCTTTTAATTTTGAACAAAGCATCAACTAATCAAATTGCTTATCTCTGCTTACCCCTCCTTACCATATGCAGCCATAATCAGAAAATGTTCATCTCTGAACTCCATCTAGGCATTGACCTAATAAAAACCTAATATCTTTTTCTTTTTTTTCAGTACTTAATAACAAAAAGTTTTTTACAGCGGAAGATATGTTTCACAATGCTCTATTTCATTTTTTCAGTCTAATAACACACATTTTTTAATATATCTTTCATGGTGTTCTGTTCATTGAATTAACATTTTATAAACTTGTTTTTAATTTTTTATTATCAGTATTTTCTTTACACCAGCATCAGTGATCACTCTTGCTTTATTGTTTATCTATAGCTCAGGTTAATTGGTTTTCCATTCATAGTGTTAATACACTGATCTTTATATATAACAGCATTTAACAACAGATTTTCGTTGTGTAGGTTTAGTTCTTAATGGCCCCATAATCAAAGGTGTTAAGATCTAATTGGATCGGATTATTGGCTTTGTTGCATTATTATTCTTTGTTGCATATTCTGTATATATTTGCCCACACTCATATTTTGTATTATTTGCTTGATAAAGACGAGAGTATCCTCGTCGAAACGTCGCTTAGTATCAAACTCAGTAATTGTGTATCCATAAAATTGTACCTTGTGTTATTATGTTCAGTTACTAAATGGCAATCAAAGAAGTAGGAGATTTATTGTGTCCCACAAAGTGTGACAGACAGACGGACGAACCCATTTTAATAGTCCCCTTCGAAAGGCATGGGACAATAAAGAATTAAAAAAAAAATATTACAAACTATCATTATTTAACAAAAGTATCCAAGCAAGAAATTTATTTTAAATCGAAACAATGTTACAAATTATGTGCTGACACAAACAACATTTTGCGTGAGCAGTTAACTGCTCGCCATCAATTTATTTGTGGCCAGCCCTGCGCTTCTATCACGCGATGTTATTTCCTTTCCCAGTCCTTGAAATCAAGGATTTTCTATCACGGCACAAAAAAATGAAACATAGGTTGCCAGGCAACGAAACATTTGCCCACAGCAGCTAAATCGTCCGGGCAGTCAACAAGAGTTGTCGCATATTTTACTTTTTTCGGTAATGAAACATTTATAATACACTAAAATCTGATTAAAAGTAACAACTCATTATGTAATTATCAGAAAATCATTGGAATTTGTTTGGCTTTGATAAAGTTCTCCTCCATGCTGTTCAAGTTATCTAAATTCATTGAAACTCAATATACTTGTTCGTCTCATGACCTTCAACAATTTATATAAATTTTATTAACTTTAGCCTCTGGAGCGCCAACAAGATTTTTTAAAGAGATCAAGGGCTATAACTCTGAATGTAATTATCGGAAATCAATAGGCTTCTTCGTCTCATGACCTTAAACACTATGTATAAATCTAAAGTCAATCGGATATTAACTTTGGCCTCTAGAGCGTCCACAAGATTTTTTTAAGTGATCAAGGGCTATAACTCTGACAGTAATTATTGGAAACGCTGAAAATCAAGGCTTCTCCGTCTCATGACCTTAAACACTGTGTATAAAATTAAAGTCAATCGGATATTAACTTTGGCCTCTAGAGCGTCCACAAGATTTTTTTAAGTGATCAAGGGCTATAACTCTGACAGTAATTATTGGAAACGCTGAAAATCAAGGCTTCTCCGTCTCATGACCTTAAACACTGTGTATAAAATTAAAGTCAATCGAATATTAACTTTGGCCTCTCTTGTGGACGCCGGACCGACGGATGGACGGACAGGGGCGACGGCAATATACGACCACATTTCAATGTGGGCGTATAAAGATAGTAAGCTGGCACTGCCAGGCAGGATACGCCCACATTTTTGAGAGATGGTTAGAGAACAAGCAAAACCAACAGTGATTTTTCCTACAATCAAAGGCTATAATTCATTAAATTACAATTTGATATGCGCAAATATCGAAAAGAATCAAGATCTTTAGGTTATAAACATGCATTTTAACTTTCAACAAAATCGAATTAAAATTGTGACCTATACTCGGTCCACAACCTTGATATACCATATTTTAACACTATTAGCATACAAACAGCGTCAATTTTGTCTGGCAATTATGGTCCGATTTCCCTGAAATTCAAACTCAACCTTCGGTATGGTGTAACGGTGATAGAGTCAAGCTTTTTTTCAATCGGATAATAATCATAATCTCCAGAGGGACCATAGGCGAATTTTCGGGCAATCAGGGGCCATAATTCAGAAAGCTACGATATGGTATGCGCAAGTAACGAAAGGGACCAAGATCTTTGCGTTATAACCATGCATTTTAAGTTTTATCAAAATTTAATCAAAATTGTGACCTATACTGAGTCCACAACCTTGATATACCTTTTTATAACAGTATTCGCGTACATGCGGCGGCCATTTTGTATGGCAATTTTGTTCCGAATTTTTCCGAAAATCAAACTCAACCATCCGTAGGGTGTAACGGTGATATAATCAAACGATTTTTTAAATCGGATAATAATTGTGACCTCCAGAGGGACCACAAGCTAAACAAAGACGATTTTGCGTATAATCAGGGGCCATAATTCAGGAAGTTACAATCGGATATGCCCAAATATCGAAAGGAACCAAGATCTTTGGGTTATAACCATGCATTTCAAGTTTCATCAAAATCGAATTAAAATTGTGACCTCTACAGGGTCCACAACCTTGATATACCATATTTTAACAGTATTCGCGTACGAATGGCGGCCATTTTGTATGGCAATTTTGGTCCAATTTTACCGAAATTCGAACTCAACCTTTCTTAGGGTGTAACGGTGATATAATCAAACGATTTTTTAAATCGGATAATTATTGTAACCTCAAGAGGGACCACAAGCTAATTAAAGACGATTTTGCGTATAAATAGGGGCCATAATTCAGGAAGTTACGATCTGATATGCGCAATTATTGAAAGGAACCAAGATCTTTGGGTTATAACAATGCATTTCAAGTTTCATCAAAATCAAATTAAAATTGTGATCCCTACAGGGTCCACAACCTGGATATACCATTTTTTAACAGTATTCGCGTACGAACGACGGCCATTTTGTATGGTAATTTTGGTCCGATTTTTCCGAAATTTGAACTCAACCATCCTTAGGGTGTAACGGTGATATAATCGAACGGTTTTTCAAATCGGATAATAATTGTGACCTACAGAGGTACCACAAGCTAAAATAGGTGATTTTTCGGACAATCAGGGGCCATAATTCAGGAAATTACGTTCCGATAGGCGCAAATATCGAAAGGAACCAAGATCTTTGGGATATAAACATGCATGTCAAGTTTCATCAAAATCGGTTCAAAATTGTGACCTCTATAGGGTCCACAAGCTAAAAACGTGATTTTACGTACAATCAGGGGCCATAATCCATGAAGTTTTGATCCGATACGTGCCAATATCGAAAGCAGCCAAGATCTTTTGGGGATAAACCTATATTTCAAGTTTCGTCGAAATCGGGTAAGAATTGTGACCTGTAGAGAGTCCACAAACAATTGTGGACGGACGGACGGACAGGGGCGACGACATAATACGTCCACATGAAAATGTGGGCGTATAAAAATGCCGTGGCAGAATGGTACTGCTACGGCACCACAGCATTTTGTGTATTTCAAAATATTTAAAGTAACAAAACTAATATGACATTATGTAGGCCTAGCCTAAGTGGACTGCCATAATACTTCACGGCATACTTTACAGTATTTTAATAGTTTCTGCTTTCTTCGAAAGGCGGGGGACAACTAGAGTAAGACAGCATGGATGCAATACGACTCACGAGTGTCAAAAAGAGTTGAGGAAGTAAGCTACGTGTATCCATATGCGCGAAAAGTTCGTGAAATGAATTTAAAATTTATTGTTTGTTTGGCATATTACTGTTACAACGCTAAAACAGATCTATTTTATTTAATTTTGGTTTGAAAGAATAGCAAGAAAATAAATATGATTAATTTTTGGGCTCCGTAACATAGGGCGTTAGTAATTATAAACAAAGGGCGTGAATCGGTCCAGGTCCTTCGGTTGTGACACACAATTCAGTTAAAAAATACAAATGACGAGAATTATAACATTGTTCATGCATTAGCCAGAGTAACTTGGCAATAGTTCATGCAATGTATTCCTATTTTAGTTTATAATCGTTGAAAATAACACCACTGAAACGGTAAAGCATGGATTTGCCTACAGCACATGGGATAAGCAATAAGTGTACCGGTCGATATTCGATAATTGCAATATATTTGTCAGACAAAATGATAAACAAATATATGACGTTGGTACACAGTCAGACGACATCCTCCTGGTACTATTCTATAACCGGTACATTTAGTCATTATTAGGATCATAAGATCTACCACGGCAAAAAAAAAAGAATTATGCCGTGGCAGAGGGGGGTTGCGTCGGCTTTGCCGTTTGCATTGGTTACTTTCGAGGACTGCTTCCCCATGCAAATGAGTCGACTAAAATTGCAACAAAATAAAACAAGTGTCATAACTCTAGATGTAATATATGGAAATTGTTTCACTAATTTAAATAATGTGTATAAATTTCACAAAGTTCGGGTGACTACTTAAGCCATAAGAGAGCACTCACAATGTTCAAGGGCCGTAACTCTAGACATAATAAACAAATTTATAAGATAGTAAGCTTGCATTGCCAGGCAGGATACGCCAACATTTTCGAGAGATGGATATAGAACAAGCAATACCGAAAGTGATTTTTCCTACAATCAAAGGCTATATAATTCATTAAGTTACAATTTGATATGCGCAAATATCCAAAAGAATCAAGATCTTTGGGTTATATACATGCATTTCAAGTTTCATCGAAATCGAATTAAAGTTGTGACCTCTACAGGGTCCACAACTTTCCAGGCCTTGCTGTTTGTACAGGGACAGTCATGTGCGTAACACACCTTATTTATCTTCAGGAATGTGGATACCACACCTAAAACACACTCCTAAATTTTGGGGGGGCGTGTGCTTTAACAGTTATGTAAATTAAGGTGTGAATTCATTGAACATGTATCAGGTCCTCATATACATCAATTGCCAGTTCCAGAAAAAATGGCGTCTCACTGTGCATTGTGGGAGAGGAAGTGGTAGACTCCGGGGAGGCGACCATTGCTTTGCATGGGATTTCTCTAACCAAATTTTAAAAACGCTGATTTGATGTTAATTTTAGGGTTTTGGGATATTTCATATGATGTGAAAGGGACACAGACGGTTGATGCACGTAAAGAATACCTCAGAAAGCACATTCTGAAGTATACAGATCGTAAAAAGGTAAAATGAAAACTTCAAAACAAACAGCTGTCGAAATTTTACCTTTGTATCAATCTGCTAATCGCTGTCACTTTAGCTACCAACTCCTTTTTGCGGCCTGTACACTTAAGATTTCGCTTTCTCGGGTATTCTTTACGTGCATGAACCTTCCAGGTCTCTTTCACATCGTATGAAATATCCCACATCACTAAAATTAACGTAAAAATCGGCGTTTTTAAAATTTGGTCAGAGAAATCCTAAGTAAAAGCAATGGTCGCCTCCTCCCGAGTCTACCACTTCCTCTCCCACAATGCACAGCGAGACGCAGGGGCGGACTGGCCTACCTGTGCGCCTGTGCTTGTACAGGCCGGCTCCCACTTCCAAGAAAAACCAAAACAAGATGAAAAAATATGTTAATGTAAAAGTGAACATAAAGGGTTTAAAAGAGGGGCCCCATTTTGGCTTAAAAACTAAAAAATACACCAAAATTCAGTAAAAAGAGTGCTTTATTTTTGTCAAAATTGGGGGCCCACAGTCAAGAGTAGGGACCCACTTGCCATTAGTAAGTTGGCCTCTATTCGGGCCTGCCCTCTATTATGAGGGAAAAAGACCCTACAATATATATATATATATATATATATATATATATATATATATATATATATATATATATATATATATATATATATATATATAATAAAATATAGGTAAATACAGCTCCCAGCTAACATATATATAAACTTAATTAAAGAAAGACACCAAAATATTAATTTAACGGCTAGCGCTTTCTGTTTGTACTGAACATTATCAGACCGATTTTATTCACGAAGAATTACGTAGAACAATAGACGCAACGTCATGACGTTACTTTAAATATATCAAATACAACATAATAATATTTACATATATCTACATTTAGTAATTTAACAATAAAAAGATAATTATTTCATCTCTTCAGTCAATAACTTTAAGTTTTGAAATCACAAGCCATTCGGGCCAGTAGATTACAATTTTTTACAAGCCCAGACCCAATTTCACTGGCCCAAAAATTCAAAAGTAGTAATACAACTACTTGAATGCCTTGACGATTTTAGACTCGGGCACGTGACATCTTGGATTCGGGAATAAATTGAAAGGAAAGTTTATTTGAAACAGGCCAATTAAAAAAAAAGGAAATTATTAGCACGAAACACATGGTGATTTAAAGGCTCCACAAAAGTAAAGTAAAGTACCGGTAATGGTGGTAAAGTAAAACATTAGTTGCACTGGTAGCTTTTCTTCATACATGTCGCTTCAGTAACTTACCTGTCACTCTAAATTATCAAAGACCAGTCACATCACACATATCCAAACATTTAGGTACACAAACACTCTTTACGTACATTGTTCCATATAAATATCGTAATACGAAACCTATGGTAATGCCCAAAAATTCTTGAAAGTCCGTGAATTGGCTTAGCCTCGGCGCGTTATATTAAAGCAATTCTATAATCCGTATCGACGTAAATTTCTCCAAGTATCATGGTGCCAAACTTCTGTTCTAAATTGAATACTACACCGTTGAGTTGTAGAATTCAGATTCTTAAATATCCGTAATTAATCTAATATCAAACGCGACTCGACACCTGTGGCTGTGCATGGCTGCATATTTACATGCCCCGTGTGCGGAGTACAGGTAACGCCCCCTGGAATTCCTTTCTCTTATCATGTCTATATTTACGGTACGCTACAAATTATATTTATATATGGAATTTTTGTCAAATTTTCTAATAAATTATCCATAGCCTTTATTTCTGGACCATGTTTTAAATGACTAAATAGACATAATGCTATAAACTAGTGCTAATTAAACGAAAACAAGCGTAGCTGGTGTGAAATTTTTTGTTATAAAATTGGCTACTTTCCAACTGTCAGTGTGTGAGAAACTACGACATTGCGCAATGCAAATGGCGGCTTTTCGCGGTATTTTCGAGCTTAATTCTTGCATTTAGAAATGTATGTGGCGTAGGCGTGAGTATTGTGGTCTCAAGTCAGTTTACTAAACATAAAAAAGTTTTCTTGCTACCTGTCAGACGTAAAAATTCACCTCTCGGCGAAAAGTAAATAATAAAATAGGTGAACATATCGAGCCATGACGGATTTTTCAATCGAAAAAAAACCATCACGGTTTCACGCCAGATAGTGTGACCTTGTAAAGGAAAATGTGTTTTCCACATAATATTTCGAGAAAAGGGCGTATATTTATCTTTTTTTCTCGAGTGATTTGGAATAAAAACCTTTGAAGGGTTTTATAATTTTCCACAAGCCAGTCGGACTTGTGCTTTTATAATTTTTACTGGCCAGACCAAAAATGTACTGGCCACGGGCGTTCGGACCAGTGCTAATTTCGCACACCGTCTCTTACTATAATATACGTTTATTTAATACTGGTTTGTACTTTTTGATGAAATAATTTTCTTTACATTCAAGTAAATCATTGTTTAAAAAGTTCAATTTGTACAAGGGAAATACGTTGAACTTTCCACCTCCACACGTGTCGATGTGTGCACTAAAGGTATCGTTCGATTACTTGGAATCTTAATTTGCGATCTATGAAGGTTCATTCGAAGGTTTAGTTGACCTTCTGTTTTTCCAATGTATTTCCCTTCACAACCACAGCATACAATGAGATAAATTACATTTTTTGATTTGCATGTCATGCTTTGTTTTACATGAAAATCATGAGATTCATTTATTTTAATGGAGCTCGCTTCGACTATCACTTTACAAGTTAAACATCTTTCATCCCCACATTTAGAAACTATAGGTTTTTTAATTTCCGAATCAAATTGTGAGGAAGTAAGAATTCGTCTCAAGTTCGGGGGTTGTTTTAGACTGTTGATCACATTTGTTTTATTCATAATATATTTAAGTTTTTCACTTTTAAATAACTGTGGTAAATGTGATCTAATTATATCCATGCCCCGTTCTTGGGAAGGATTGTGTGTAGTAACTAAAGTCAAAATTTCACTTTGTTTATCTAAAACTTTAGGTTTTCTTAAAATTTTCTGATCTATTTTTAAGGCTTGTTTAATGCCATTTTCTATTAAACCACAAGGATAGTTTTGTTTTTGAAGGAATTGTTTCAATTCTTGTAATCTTATGAGTTTTTTCTCATCACAGGATACGATTGTACAAATTCTCCTCGCAAGATTAAACGGAATGTTTCTTTTTGTATGTGAAGGGTGACATGAATTGAAATCTAAATACTGATGCGTGTCAGTAGTTTTATAATATAGATCCGTTGTAATATCACCATTTTCAGATAATGTTATCGTTACATCTAAAAAATTAATTGCAATCATGTTCCCGTTTTTGATTACCATTATGTCTAAAAATGGTATTAACCATTGCTACAAAAGTAGAAGAAATATTTGACTTGGAGACCAGAACATATTTCGAAAAACAGTGGCAACGATACCTAGATGATTGTTTCTTCATCTGGCTCCAATCATTTGACAATCTTTTATTATTTCATGATATAATCAATAATATTCATCCGAATATCCAATTTACAATGGAAACTAGTGCAGAGAGAATACCATTTTTAGACATAATGGTAATCAAAAACGGGAACATGATTGAATCCGACATATATTATAAAGATACTGATACTAAACAGTATCTCGAATCCAATTCATGTCACCCCAAACCCATAAAACCCGCAGTACCATATAATTTGGCCAGACGTATATGTACCATTGTGTCTAACACAGAAAGAAAATTTCAAAGACTAGGGGAATTAAGAGAATTTCTATTAGCCCGCAAATATCCCTCCACATTAATTAATGACGGAATTCAAAGGGCTAGTAAAATACCGATAACGGAATTAAGGCAGGTAAAGATAAAAGATACTGATCACAATATAATTGCTTTTGTCACCACCTTTAATCCTCACAATCCTAATTTTTCCAACGTAATTAAAACACATTTCCCACTACTTAAACAAGATAAAAAAAATGAAAAAACTTACTAATGCACTAACGTTCATCCCTTCAAAAAGACAACCTAAAAACCTTAAATCACTATTGACCAGGGCTAAATTTGAATCCCTCAGTCCAATTAAGGAAATTGTAAAATGTGGAAGGGATAATTATGGCACGTGTAGATATTTAATTGAAGGTAAATCATTTATTTTTGATAGTGGAATAGAATTTTTTGTCAATGAAAGTATGAACTGTAAAGTAACTTATGTATTATATGTCATAAAATGCAGTGGGTGTGCCGAACTTTACATCGGTTGCACTAACAAGTTACAAAACAGAGTAACGGTTCATAGACAACATATCAGGGAACCAAATTTAAGGAAGATTCCTTTAAGTGAGCACCTTGATATCTGCGGTAAAGGCGAATTCAAAATATACCCTTTATTTTAAGATGCCTCATTCAGACCCCATGAAAATGAGATTGAAGGAACAATATTTTATTGACAAATTTAAACCCAAATTAAACATTTCAAAATAATTACAATATTATTAGCATTACCACATCCACTGTCAGCGCTGTGCGACACTCAGGCAGTGTATTGACTCGTAATAGTCGTATCCTACACTCCTCACGAACAGAGAGCCAAGAAAAAATAAACGTTATGAAACTCATAATTTGAGTAAAGCAATTTTAACCTATATGACTAAAAAGCCCATTAAATTACCATTTTAATGATATAGGTTTCGATTTTGTTCTTTATTGATAATGTACTCAAAACAGTTGAAAAGTACTGACGGCAATATTACGTCACTGACGTGCGCCATTGTTTTACCATTAGAAAACTAATTTGGGCTCAACGCACGCCCGGGTTTTTGAGCGGTACATGGCTTAGGATTCCCATTGCTAGGGGAACCTCTTCACCTACGACATTGAAACTTTCAACTAATTATGTGGAGATACCCCGCAAGCTTCCGCGGCAAATTTCATCAAAATCGCGTGTTTACTTTTTGAGAGGTGAACGTTTTAAAAGATTGATGCCATTTTTTTCCGAGATCCTATGCTGCGGCTTGAATTTTTAAATAGTGAGTACGTTAATGAAATATCGTAGATTATAATGATGCTAGTCTCGACGGTAATAAAAAATATTTTCCTAGAATAATAAGCCGCAGAAGTTCATTGTCGATCGGATTTCTCGATCCGTGAAAAAATCTGTGGCCGATTCCATTCGTACTAAAATGGCGGCCCCTGATGACGAGTTGTATTTACATCACGTGATTGGATTAGTTCCGTCTGATTGGACAAGTTCGTGTGACATTTCAGTTCTAGGGGTGGAAGGTGGAAATAACGGTTGTTTGACTGAACGTGGTCTTGAAATCGAAAACAAACTCTTATGTCTAGACAAAATATAGATATTAATAAAATTATTTAAAACTATAATTAAGCTTATTTACAAAATATTTTCTCAACAATCAGGTAGACTACACATGTATCTATTCTCAAATAATCATTTTGATTAAAAATAAAAATGTAGGCATGCCATAACTCATTTTTAAAATATGAATATGATCTCTTTGCTTTGACTCTTTGAATGATCTTGACAAAAAATAAAATTTATAATATAATTGAATATTGTAAATACCATGTGGATAGGCTATATCTGTTTACAGTTAATAGTTTGTTTTTTAAGTAATAAAGTTATTAAAATAAAAAAAAAACACAACCCAGTTTACATGTAGTTAGGCTATATAAATGATAAATATGATGGGAAACAATCACTAATTTTTACATAGTACTAGTAGTACAGATTTTTGACAATTATTCTGTTATTGTTTTTAAACACAAATAATATAATTAAAGGATCACTCGCAGGCAAGTCGCAGCTGTAGGCAGAACTTTCAGAAGCTAATAATAGGAGTCTCATTATCAATATTTATTGCTACAAATAGCTTTTAATTTTGAACAAAATGAACAGAATTTTAAAAACCAATTTCCTTATTTAACCCTTTCACTGCGTGTACCCGGTAGTACCGGGTATTATAAAATGTCGTCAAAATGCCCGTACCCGGTATTACCGGGTACTCAGTAAAGCCCTCACTACAATTAGCCCCGTAGCTGCAAGTGCCATCTATTGTATTTTCAATACACTAGAACATATTTCCACGTGTTTCAAAACGGCAAACAGTAAAATGGCGGAGTGCATAGTGACAACGTAGACGATGCAATCTCGGCGAAGTAGGGAATGACATCTTCGCTGACCAAGACAATTTTGAGGCGGGTATACTGATACACGTTATTCGTTTCCAGTATGTTGATAATACATAATAGTATTCAGGACAGTGATTGGTGGTATGAAGTGCGTGATTTGTTGCTCGACCTTCCGCCTATAGCTATGTCTCCCGTGCATGATGGACAAGCCCAATGTGAACACGATAGCCCTATTTAGTAGCCTATATGTCTTCAGTAGATTCTGACGATAATTCTGATGTTGATAATCATGCTGGCCTGCTGGATCGTAAAAGACGAAGGCTATTCATGAGTCCCGATCTATTACAGCTATTGGCTGACTATAGTGATAATGATAGGATGAAAGTGAAAGTGAAAGTGAAAGTCAAAACAAGGTATTGCAATCCGCACGTGGTCATGGCAGTGGGAGACGTGGTGCGCGTGTTCATGGTGACATTACTCGTGGCTGCTATTGATATTTGTGTTCATTTTATATATCTGTATCAAAATCCAGTGAAAAAAACAATATCCCATGAGTATTTCATGGAGAAAAATTCGTTTTCGTGTTAGTTTTAGTGAGAATTGAGAAATCCAAAATGGCCGCCATGACGTCACATGACCTCATGATAATGCAAATTTCCAAAATTCCATTTTTTCCTATTAGCCCAACCTCATGTCAATCCCAGCACACAAAAAGAATTTTCATAAAAGCTTTCATAAATATTGTTTGGCATCTAGTTCCAAACACACCTTTTTCCTCAAAAAAGTGTCTAGCACAGGCAGTGGATTTACGTCTAGCAGTGAAAGGGTTAAAATGTTATATTTTCTCAGGTGGTGATTGAGCAATTTGAAACTGTTATGTACTCTTCAATACCTTGAGTTTGATATATTACAACGCATTACCGGTATGTTGAGCACCAAATAAATGACAACAGACTGTGACGGAATCTGGCAAGTCGGCCATCTTGGATTCCAAAATGGCCGCCATTTTTCTTCGGAGTCATGAACAAGATCAACCTAACTTTATTGAGTGCAAAAGTAAGCAATTTGAATAACAGTGCAGTGTCATTTCCATCGTGGCTGCAAAATTTCAACTCGTTGCTCTTGATATTGCCAGAATTATTGTAGGATCTTTAAAAGACATGCTTTAGCTTCAAAATGTCTTATTTCGAGGGTTTGTTTTGCCTAGAGATAAGTCTGTCACTTTTTATCTCAAAAAAAACACCATCTACGCTGAGGAAAACATTCATAGAAAACTTATTAATGGACCGATTTTGAAAATTTAAAAAGTTTTTTAACCTTTGAAGCAGCCTGCATGCAGTAAAAAGAAGAAAAACACATTATCTGTTAAATAAAATTTTGATGTGGTAATGCTAATATTAGGGCTGCAACGATACGCCAGGTCACGATACGATGCGCATCATGATTCATTGCCTACAATACGATTTGTATCGCGATATAGAAAATAAATATAAAATATGATGTTAAATTTTGACAGTCTTTCTCTGTGAAAATTCAAAGGTCTGCTTGTATGATTTACTTTATATAAATGTGGTGTTTTCTAGCTAGGTCAACTGACCAGATTTATTTGCTGTCATTCTTAATAGAAAATCCTAAAAATGCCATACTTTTTATGTGACTTATGTTAAGGTGGATTTCGATCTCATTCATCTCAATATTGCTTTTGTCAATCGTGCGACTTCAATTTGGTGTATTCATTACAAGTCTAAAACAATAAAAATGCAGCCATATTAATTTTGCTGCGACGAGAGAGATCTCTGTAGGCGAGTTTAGATGAGATATGAAGTTGTCAAGGTATTTTCACCAAGAAGATGACACAATTATCATTCATGGAAACAAGATTTATCCTTTATAAGGTCCGTGATTTACCGAATAAACATAATAATTCATCTGTGCAGCTATGTTGCTGCAGCGAGAGGCGATCGGTCATATTACTTGATATTGATATAGGCGGCCCAGTTATTCAGACAGCGGTAACCGAAGAATTCCGAATGTATGGGCTGCTTATATCAACAAGTCAAATGACGACACATGATCGAGATTCAATTCAATGATTTCATTGTTTTTTAAGGGCTCTCGGATTCCAAAGGAGCGTTAATATGAACACGCCTGACATGACATTTGGATGCGCGAGCGCACACTTAAAAAAGCAAGTCCTGTCAGAATATCAGTCTATTTTTGTAAAATTATTATTTGGATAACGAATCGCGATGCGACCATTGTTTATATCGTGCATCGTCTTTTTTTTAAACATCGCGGTTCATCGATCCATCGATGAATCGTTGCAGCCCTAGCTAATATTATACTATATCTAATTCAATATTATTATATTATTGTGTGTTTATTCTTCCATGACGTAACGTCATTGTTATTGTTATTGTATGTCTTGACAAGCTCAGGCGAAACATGTAGACAATTAAACAATAGTACTTTTCAAAGGCATTTTCAACCTTTATTTATTTTTTCTATATTAACACTACTACGGTTTCAACTTCATACATATATATATATAAATGTAAACTAAATAAAGCTGCTCTCAGTATATAATATTTAAAAAAACACAATTTTTAACTAATAACGATTCATTAAAACTAAAAATTTATCACATTCCGCCGAGTACTTTCGACCGCTAGGTGTCTTCAGGGCGATCATAATGGAAGTGACAATACGTCGTCATAGCGACGTCAGTTACAAGGGATAGTAACTATTTTTAGCATTTTACATTTAGCTTTGCATTAAACATTTTTATAAAGCGGAGTTTTTTAAGTTCCAAAAGATGCATATCAAAATTGTTCAATTTATAAATGGGGGAAACTTTAATTTTCCTTTCCCACATATATCAAAATGTCTACTGACAGGAACTGTGCGGTTTTCCGGAATCTTAATGTGTGAGCAATGAAGGTTCATTCTCAGGCATAATTTTTGGTCCGTTTTTCTTATGTACCGCTCATTGCAGCCCCCGCACGTCACTATGTACACAACATGTTCTGACTTACAGTTCATATTCTGGCGAATATAAAAAGTTTTTTCGTTAGAAATCCGAATTTCCGATCCTTCTATCATGTCCTCACACAAACTACACCTTTTATCTCCACATTTGACGACTTTCGGGATATTTGTAGTCTGCCGCGCATCGAAACGTGATGTTAAAATCCTTCGTAGATTTGGCGGCTGTTTATAACTACTTATCATTGTTGTCTTTTGGAGATAGGTTCGCATTTTAGAACATTTTTCTAGAAATAACTTCGAATGATCTATAACATTCATCGGTCGGATATAATTTGGATTATAAGTGGATACAAATGTCACAATATTTTTCTCCAAATGTTTTTGTTTGGGTGTTCTCAATGTGGTTTGATCTAAAGATAATGCTTTGGTTACTGCATCCTGTATTAGTTTTGATGGGTACTCCTGCTTTTTAAGATATACTTTAAGTTCCTCTAGTCTTTGTTTTTTCCATTCCGGATTAGAAACTATGGTGCAAACTCTTCTAGCAAGGTTATATGGTATGTTCCTTTTTGTGTGAGATAGATGGCACGACTTGAAATTCAAGTATTAGTGGGTATCTGTACTTTTATAGTATAGGTCCGTTTCGATTTCCCCGGATGGATGTAGATGGACAGTAACATCTAAAAAGCTTAAATTATTCTTGCTTTTTTCCATGGTGAATTTTAATGACGGATCCAGAGAATTAAGAATGTAATGAAGATCTTCTAGATCGCTTCTTCTCCATTATATATGGTGAAACAGTCATCTAAAAAACGTTGAATTCTACAAAGTATTCCCTGGTAGTTGATCCAAATCGATCACCAATTGATTTGTAGAGTAGCGTCTCTAAATACCCAAGACTTAATGTTGCATAGGTTGGAGCTACCTTTGTACCCATCGCAACGCCTTTGATTTGGCTGTAGTAGATTTCATCAAAGTAAAATATGTTTGTGATGACTAATTCCAATGCTTCGAGTATGAAGTTAATTGAAAATCTAGATGGAATGTCATCACTATAGTTGGAGATCCAATATCTGATGGCCTTCATACCCATTCGGCAAACCTCGACAGATTCCGGTACTCTCCGTAACCTACATCTCGACTCGGATGTATGATAGTCATTGATATGTACCTACGACCATACATTTGCGATGCGGCTTATCGACTACCGATTTACTCTTACAGGAAAACGTTCCGCTTTTACTAAAAAGTCCCAAAATCTGGTTAAGCTGCCCACACCCGTTGGTGGAGTCGTCCACACGACTTAGTATAATTTCTGGACACATAATGTATTTGTAAATAGTATAGTTTTTCTGCGTGGTCACCCTTTCTCTCGGTAAATAAACAACAAAGTAAATAATTTCTGGATATTGTAATACGTTTTTTGGAGTCGTCCACACGATGTATTTTTAATTAGTATAGTTTTTTCTGCGTGGTCACCCTTTCTCCCGGCAAATAAACAACAAAGTAAATCGTTTTATTCCATTAACAAATTCATTAACAAATTTAGTTGTGGACGACATCACTAATAGTTGTTGACGACATCACCAATGCCTTGTGGACGACATCACCAATGCCTTGTGGACGACTCCACCAACGGTTGTGGACGACTTCGCTTGTGGACGACTTGACTGGCACCCATCTCCTGGGGGCAACCATTTTATCCGGGTCCTTTAAAATAGTTCCAAAATGGCGGACTTCATCATACAGCCGAGTCTAGATATAGGGCACCGGAATCTGTCGAGGTTTGCCGAATGCCTTCATACCTAGAGATAGGTCGATGTTGCTGTACAGGTTCACAACATCAAAACTAACAAGTGTACTACCCGGAAGCGTTTTTTGAGGCAGTTTACTTAGAAATGCAGTTCCATCTTTTAGGTAGCTTTTAACATGCTTACAGAGTGGCTTCAGTATAATTTCGACGAAATTGCTCAAACGTTGGGTTAGACTTTGTGGGCCTCCCACTATTGGCCGGAATGTTAGATCTTCCGGTTCCTCGATATAAATGACTTCAGAATTTTGATTTCTCACCTGTGTCTGTATTAACTTACTTTTGTGTACTTTGGGTAATCCATAAAAGTAGGCTGTTTTGGACTCGTGGATTGTGAGGTATTCTTTCTCTTTCTCTGTAAGATGACTTTGATATTTGTTCACAAATTTTATGATTTTTCGTTTCACTCCTTGTTCTTTTTGACAATTTGTAGCATTGTAGTATTCTGAATCATTAAGAATTTTCAGAATGTTGTTGCGGTAAAAACCAGTATTCATTATAACGATAGCACCACCCTTGTCCGTTTGTTTTATAACAATTTCTGCGTTGTTTTTTAATTGATCAAGTCCCGTTTTTCTACTTTACTAATATTTTTAGTAGTTTTTTGCTTGTGTAGAGGGGCGTTTTCAACATTGTTGCAGAAATCTTCGAGATGTTGATTTCTTCCTTTTCTCGGTTTGAAAGTGGATTTATTGCGGGCAATACTACCATCCTGTGTTTGGACTTCCATGTCATCTTCATCCTCATTAGCGAAAATCTCTGCTAGTCTGATTTTGCGAATAAACGCTTGAAATTCTGATCGTATTAGATCTTCATTTTCATCCGGTGTTGGGGTGAATCTTAACCCTTTCAGTAGCAGTTTTTTTTTATTATCCGACAGGTTTAACGATGACAGGTTTATTATCTTTGGATCTACTGCGGTTCGTTGTGATATCGTTATTAGTTAAAAATTGTGTTTTTTAAATATATATATATATATATGCAGACCTGGACTGGGACGAAGGGGCACCAACATAGTTATGATCGGATATGTGCAAATAACGTAAGGAACAAAGATCTTTTGGTTATAACCATACATTTCAAGTTTCATCAAAATCGAATCAAAATTGTGACCTATACTGGGTCCACCACTTTTTAACAGCAATCGCGTACAAACGGCGGCCATTTCGTATGGGCATTTTGATCATATTTCCCTGAAATATGAACTCAACTTTCCTTAGCTTGTAACGGTGATATAATCAAATGATTTTTTAGATCGGATAATAATTGTGACTTCCAGAGAGACCACAAGCTAACCAAAGGCGATTTTGCGTATAATCAGGGGCCATCATTCAGGAAGTTACAATCCGATATGCGCAAATATCGAAAGGAACCAAGATCTTTGGGTTATAACCATGCATTTCAAGTTTCAACAATTTTGGTCCGATTTTTACGAAATTCCAACTCGACCTCCCCTAGGGTGTAACGGTGATATAATCAAACAGTTTTTCTAATCGAATAATAATTGTGACCTCAAGAGGGACCACAGGCTAAAATGGGCGATTTTTAGGAAAATCAGAGGCCATAATCCAGAAAATTACGTTCCGATAGCCGCAAATAGTAAAAGCAACCAAGATCTTTGGGTTATAAACATACATGTCAAGTTTCATCAAAATCGCTTCAAAATTGTGACCTCCATGGGGTCCAAAAGCTAAAGATAGTAAGCTGGCACTGCCAGGCAGGATTCGCCCACATTTTCGAGAGATGGATAGAGAACAAGCAGTACAGAAAGTGATTTTACCTACAATCAAAGGCCATAATTTATTAAGTAACAATTTGATATGCGCAAATATCGAAAAGAATCGAGATCTTTCGGTTATAAACATGCATTTCAAGTTATCATCAAAATATGCCATATTTTCACACTATTCGCATACAAACGGTGGCCATTTTGTCTGGCAATTATGGTCTGATTTTCTAGAAATTCAAACTCAACCTTCCGTAGGGTGTAACGGTAATAGTCAAAGTTTTTTTTAAATTGGATAATAATCGTGACCTCCAGAGGGACCATAATTTATGAAGTTACGATCCGATATGCGCAAATATCTAAAGGAACCAAGATCTTTTGGTTATAACCATGCATTTTAAATTTCATCAAAATCAAATTAAAATTGTGATTCCACAGGGTCCACAAAATGGATATACCATTTTTTAACAGTATTCGCGTACAAACTACGGCCATTTTGTATGGCAATTTTACTCCGATTTACCCGAAATTCGAACTCAACCTTCCTTAGGGGGAAACGGTGATATAATCAATATTTATATCAGATAATTATTGTGACCTCCAGAGGGACCACAAGCTAAACAAAGGCGATTTTGCGTATAATCAGGGGCTATAATTCAGAAAGTTACGATCCGATATGCGCAATTATCCAAAGGAACCAAGATCTTTGGGTCATGACCATGCATTTCAAGTTTCATCAAAATCGAATTAAAATTGTGATCTCTACAGGGTCCACAACCTTAATATACAATTTCTTAACAGTATTCACGTACAAATGGCGGCCATTTTGTATGACAATTTTGGTCTGATTTTCCCAAAATTCGAACTCAACCTTCCTTAGGTTGTAACGGTTTTTCAAATCGGATAATTGTCACCTCCAAGCCTAAATAAATGATTTTTCGGACAATCAGGGGCAATAATTCAGGAAATTAGGTTCCGATAGGAGCAAATATCAAAAGGAACCAAGATCTTTGGGTTATAAGCATGCATGTCAAGTTTCATCAAAATCAACTCAAAAATGTGACCTCTACCGGTTCCACAAGCTAAAAACGTCATTTTTCGTACATCAGGGGCTATAATCCATGAAGTTTTGATCCTCTACATGCCAATATCGAAAGCAGCCGTGATCTTTTTGGGATGAAACTATATTTAAATTTTCGTCAAAATCGGACAAGAATTGTGACCTGTAGAGGGTCCACAAACAATTGTGTACGGACGGACAGGGGCATATGTGGGCGTATACAAACATGATTTTTCGTACAATCAGGGGCCATTATCCATGAAGTTTCGATCCGATACATGCCATTATCAAAAGCAGCCGAGATCCTTTGAGGATAAAACCTATATTTCAAGTTTCGTCAAAATCGGGTAAGAATTGTGACCTGTAGAGAGTCCACAAACAATTGTGGATGGACAGACGGACAGGGGAGACCACATTAATACGTCCCCATGAAAATGTGGGAATGGCAGGAACCACGACGTCACTCCAGGCGTTCCCGCAAAAAATTGAGAAATTCAAAATGGCCGCAATAAAACAGGTTATCATCCATAAATAAGTGCGTTGATTTCACTGATCTTGATTTCTATACCTATGTTTTGGAGGTCATGGAATTCAGTGAAACGCATACGAAGACTCATAATGTTCTCTTTTATAGTGTTTTCTAAAGATAGTAAGCTAGCACTGCCATATGGAGGGGGATCCTCGCCAAAACTCTCAATTTGTGAAAATACATTTGTCGATTTGTGAAAGTACATTCGTTAATTTGTCAAAATACGAAGTACATTTGTCGATTTGTGAAAGTACATTTGTTAATTTGTCAAAATGCAAAATACATTTGTCGAACCGACAAAGTACAAATTTTGAAATAACACAGCTTAACTTTATAGTTTCAAGAGATGTAATTTCAACATTTGCAGTTTCAACATTTGTAGTTTTAACAGTTGTATTAATGACACTTGCATTAATGACACTTGCATTAATGAGCCTTGCATTAGCAAGCCATGCATTAGCCAACTATGACCATATTTGGGTTGATGTATGGTATGGAAGCCTATGGCGGCCATTTCAGAATCTCGAATTCTCACCGCGGGCATAAATTCGCCTGTGGCCCAGATTTGACAGTCTAAAACATAGTCATTCATGTGGTTGTGTTTTGTATACGCCAACATGGGAATGTGGTCGTATATTGCCCTCGGGGGGTACAGTCACTGGCGCCGTCTTCCTTGTATGGGCCACATCCCCCCCCCCTTAAAGAAAATTTTGGGATATGGGACGGCTGCAAACACCTTTTCCTGCTATTCCAGCTTCTGAATACAGCATTTTCAATTTGGTCCAATATAGCCTACATGGCTGAACCGAATTGCAAACAACCAATCAATCGTGGCGGGGTATGGGGGCCTCACCCTCCCGGTTATAAAAATTTTGAAAATTTAACAACCGCAAACGCCCGTGTAAGAAACTCCAAAAGTATCTAATGGTTTTTGTGACCAAATTAAATAAAACCAAGTACGAACAATCCAAACCATTAGACAAAATTCGAAGTCTTTAAGAAACTGTAAGGGCAAAATAGTGTAATCAGCTGCATTCACAAATAATAATCGATGCAAAGTATTAATTCTTGGTATTCAATTAAAACAGGGACAGTTTTAGGGAAGTAAAATTAGAAATGCATGAAACAATTTCAGGTTTACAGACAGCGGCACCTTGTATGGACCCCCTAAGAAAATTTTGGCGTATTTGACGGCCGCAAACACTTTTTACTGCTATTCCAGTCCGTAAAATTAGTGTTTTATTAGATCTCGGAGACTTTTTTTGCCAAGTGGATGAAATAAACTTTTTCGCTTTACCCGTCTGCCCGAAAATCCAGCTTTCCGAGGCCTTTTTTTGAATTACGAACCATCAACAGTTGTTCTGGCGTATCCCCACAAACAGGGTGCAGGTGACTTAAGAATTAGTAAGTTTGCGGGCGACAGTGTCGGGTGAATCCGCTGAAATTTTAGGGTGAAATTCGGAATCCCCATTGCGGCCCACACCCAGCACCACCGGCATTGAAAGTCTATTATACCAGCCCAGTGATGACTTGGCGGCCCGTTAAAGCCAACGGCCACATACAACAGGATCGCCATCGCCCCATGGCCGGTCCAATAACCCCCCCATATTATGTTCGGCAGAAAAGAGTTTTATTAAGACGACCGGCCCTTTTCATTTTTTGTCCGACCGGCCCTTCGGGGGTGTCGCCGAATCGGCCAATCCGCCCCTGCTTATAATGTACGTCTTGCAGTGTGCTACGAGGGCCTACTCTTAGTTAAACTCCCACGGTAAAGGGTTCTTGTACCTGGACGTCAATGTATGCGAAAAAGAGGAAGAAAGAGAGAGAGAGAGAGAGAGAGAGAGAGAGAGTGGTTCACCGCCTCGGTTGGACAGACGACCCTAATCATTGTCACGTTCAAGCGGCAAATCGAAACCAATGTTTACACGGGGCCCCGTTATTTTGTCCCATCCGCACGACTACACGTTATCCGTTGCCAGACCCTCCGTCCTCCATCTACACAACAGAAAAAGGAAGATATCTCAAGATAAATTCCGATGAAGCTAGAGAGCAAACGTCCTATTCACTGAGCCACCGTGGCCTTCATTTCATTTTGATTCCTGACAAGGAACCTAGTTTTTTTATCTATAACATTCGAACGGCTATGTGTTGTCCCTTGCCAAGCCTTCCGCGCTATACCACTGACAAGCAGTTGACATCATAATTTCTAATCCCATTTGATCGACTATACGTTGTCCCTTGTCAAACTCCCCAAACGAAAGTACTGACAAGACCACGCATCAAAATATCCGATGAACGCTGTTGAAGTTGGAGAGCAAAGAAAGATTTGATTGAAGACTTAAAATCGATTACAGAATACAATACTATCTTTGCCAGAAGAGATTAAAATCATTTTGGACTATTTAAGTGTCAAGATTCTGAAATGGCCGCAATAGGCTTCCATACCATACAATAACCCAAATATGGTCATAGTTCGCTAATGCATGGCTTGCTAATGCAAGGCTCGTTAATACAAGTGTCGTTAATACAATTGTTGAAACAACAAATGTTGAAACTGCAAATGTTGAAATTACATCTCTTGAAAATACAAATGTTGAAATTTCATATCTTGAAACTATAAAGTTAAGCTGGGTTATTTCAAAATTTGTACTTTGTAGGTTCGACAAATGTATTTTGCATTTTGACAAATTAACAAATGTACTTTCATTAATCGACAAATGTACTTTCACAAATCGACAAATGTACTTTGTATTTTGACAAATTAACAAATGTACTTTCACAAATCGACAAATGTATTTTCACAAATTGAGAGTTTTGGCGAGGATCTCCCTCCATACTGCCAGGCAGGATACATTTTCGAGAGATGGATAGAGAACAAGCAAAACTGAAAGCGATTTTTCCTACAATCAAAGGCCATAATTCATTAAGTTACAATTTAATATGCGCAAATATCAAAAAGAATCTTGTCTTTAGGTTATAAACATCGAAATTAAAATTGTCACAACACAAGGTACAATTTTATGGATACAGGGTCCACAACTTTGATATACCATATTTTTACACTATTGGCATACAAACGGCGGCCATTTTGTCCGATTTTCTAGAAATTCTAACTCAACCTTCCGTAGGGTGTATCGGTGATAGTGTCAAATGTTTTTTTAAATCAGATAATAATCATGGCCTCCAGAGGGACTATAGGGGATTTTTCAGACCCCACTTAACGATATGATGTTAATTTTACGTAAAGTTTACGTAAAAATGGTCAGTCAGTCTACCATTATTTTGCTCATCTTTTTAACGATAACTTTACGTCATGAAATGACGTAAATCTAACATAAAGTTTACGTCATTTTCTGACGTTAAATTGTCATTAAAAGGATGAGCAAAATGATTTAAATCTAACCGACCATTTTGATGAAACTTTACGTTAGATTTACGTCAGAAAATAATGTAAATATAACGTAAAATTGACATAAACTTTACATTAGATTATCGTCATTTCATGGTGTAAATTGTCGTTATAAGGATGAGCAATTTAAATCTAACCGACTATTTTGACGTAAATCTAACATTAAATAACCATCATTTTCGAATGCAATTCAAATGTCAAATTTTGATATGCAGAGTGATGAAAATATAGCAAACAATTAGAAATGTTAATATAATCTATTATTTGCATTTGTAAATGTGAAATTCAGTCAACCAATAACGAAGTGTTATTTAATCATAGAAAGGGCTGGTTGGTCAAGTGGTCTGACATATTTACTTTGGATGATAATGTCTGTTATTGATAGCTAGTGGCCTAGTTTCGATACCAGGCGTCAACATGGATTTTCTTTGGGTCCTCCGTCTAATATAGACTCCTGGCACAAGCAGATTTTTAAACTTACGTTGAATCACAGGTTAGTCACAAAATAACAGTTTATGTCTATTGGACGTTAAACCACACCTCTCTCTATTCACCCAGACGTGATTGTGGATTTTACTTAACCATTAGTACCCGAAATGCCACAAAACCGGCTTGACGTTGTATAGCATATACCTGAAATGTCGGTTTTGCAGCTTTGGAATATGTCAAGCTCCAATTATGTTGACGTCATAACTCCTATGACATACTGTAAATCCAGGGAGAGACGTGCATCACCCCATGTATATTCCGAGATCTATTCTATTGTTCAAATTGGCATGCATGTTGGAAATCAGTATAACTGTAGGCAGTAGCACAACAGCTTGGACAAAATTTCTGTCATAGCACACTTTTTGTCTGTCTTCATTAGCCCAGTCGGAGCAGAACAGTATAATGTTGAACCCCATTTCATAAAGATCCGCAGTAGGTTGGCTATAAAAGGCCATAAGCTAAATATACCTTTAATGGAATTTCTTTGCTGCATATAGTCATTCGGATGGGACAAAAACAATGTCCTGTGTAAACATTTACATGTAATAAAAGATCCCATGGCTATTTGACATCAATTTTGCTCATAGCACATTGACTGTATGGTGTATTTTTATTAGCCAAGTCAGAGCTAAACAAAAGGTTGTTAAACCCAAATAATTTTTTTTTTTGGAGTATGAAGTTGCTTTTCACTTTTTTTTTCTTTTTTTTTTACAGATCCTATATTTGAGCACCATTGGTGGCAGTAATGTCAAAGAAGTTATAAAAAGATTTATAAGGGCTTTGTATATGGAAGCCAGACAACACTACTACTTGTCACAGACAAACTTCAGATCAAAACCATTCCACTAAACTCAGTGACAGACCTCATGATCAAAAGCACATGTATCAGAGCATTGTCCACCAAACCGCCCAAATGACACAAAAATAGACTTCTTAATGTATTGATATAAATATGTATCTATGGTAGCACCAAAATTCATCAGAAGCATGGCTCAAATAGTTTATGTGTGATCTTGTGACAGTCAATTATTCTTTTTTGAACAGTTTTGTTTCAATGAGATATCCTTACATTGCTCTCTACTGCAACCAGTTAACGACAACTTTTTGGGTCCTTACAAATACCGGTACTTCAAATTTTTGTGATGGATCAACCATAGCATAGTTCTGTGTTAAAATTAGATTGGTTATGTAATATTGGTGTAGCTTTCTTGAAGAGCTGTTTCCTAAATTGTCACCAAGTTAATGCTGTGGATAAACTGTTACAATTTATATGTCTGCTTTGTATTCTATTACATTATATATTTATCTTTTAAAATAAAGTATAGTTACATGTACTTGTAGTAGGGCTGGACGATATTCTCGATATCCCGATATATCGCGATGTCAAATTTTTTCATCGTCGACGATCTTTGGTCACCAAAAACATCGCGGTATAGCAATATATCGTTTTTTGCAGATTATCGTAAATACCGCGATATTTATTGACGATATATTGCTAATTATGTGCGAAATATGATATAATTTAAATCAATAAGAAGACATCGTCGATTATCTTTGTTGAAATGCATTTTTTGTCAATAAAATAGTCCTACTAGGGGTTTCACGTCACGTGACTTTAGGTTGAAATCGGGCCAGCCAGCAGCTGAAATATAGCCCACTTCAATCTACGATTCTGAATTACTAATTGATGTAAATGCATTCCTAACAATTGTATTGCAATAGTTTAATATCAATCTCGATATCTGCAAAGATTCGGGCTAAAAAAGTATCGATATGATAGCGAAATTACCGTTTGTTTACAGGAGACGCTAGCGGGAAAATATCGCTCTGACGTCACGCGGCCGGTAAATTTCCACTGACGGCATTGCTATGGCCCACTTCATTGGTGATTCCGATCGTTATTTTTCAGGGGATTTTCATATAGAACCAATCAAATGATAGAATAATAATCACAAAAATGTTATCTGAGTGAAACCTCGAGATCGGACAATTAGAGCCGTAGAAAATGGGATTTATCTGTTTTGGTGACTGAAAATTGCTAAATTTCGACTAAATATATAAAAAAATTCGTGAGGTTTCATCGAGATTATAAATATTTGACATATTATCATTCAAATTATTATGATTTTAATAAATCTTAGCTGATAATAACGATCGGATTTCAGTTTTAAAATTAGTACTAGCGATTCTGAAGGGGAAATACCGCTTACGACGTCACTCAAATATGTGACCCCCTACAACAAAACCAGTCACATGTCACAATTTTTGAAAACTGTGATTTGATGCTGATCTTAAAGGGAACTGGAACAGCTTTCTGTTGATATATAATATATGCAAATCACAAAAAAATTGGCTGAGTTATGGCCATCTGAAGTTTCAAAAGCTGCGGTGCATCCAAATACAAAATAATGAGAAATTTGCATTTTAAAACTGCCAAAAATAAATTCCATAGTAACACATATATAACTATTGCATAAATCAAAATAAAAGTTTGTGAAAATAATAATATGTGGTGTATCAACATTTGTACCAAATTTTTTCAACATATTCCTTTAGTAACCTATTTTTTTATATTTTTTTTTCTGAAATTTACCTTAAATCCATATTTTTCGAATTGGCTGTGTTATGGTCATGGCTACAACAAAGGCCTGGTTTCACGTTTTTAATATGGTTTATGCCACAAAAGATCATTTTGCACATCTTAATTTGTTTTGTTTTTTATGTGATGATACTTTTTGGGTCAGACAGATTAGCTTAGATTTGTGTTTGATATCTAAGAACTATAAAATACTGATTTTGGTTGGTTACCATGGCAACATTTTTCTAAAAAAGTAATTTTAATCATTTTGCACATCTTAATTTGTTCTGTTTTTTATGTGGTATTATTTCTTTGGTCAGACAGATTAGCCTAGATTTGTGTTTGATATCTAAGAACTATAAAATACTGATTTTGGCTGGTTACCATGGCAACATTTTTCTAAAAACATAATTTTAGTCATTTTGCACATATTAATTAGTTTTGTTATTATGTGAAAATATTTCTTGGGTCATACAGATTAGCTTAGATTTGTGTTTGATATCTGAGAACTATAAAATACTGATTTTGGCTGGTTACCATGGCAACATATTTCTAAAAAAAAGTAATTTTAATCATATTCAAAAGATGAAAAACGAACGAAACCTTGACTGACATAACTGGGCAAGCGAGGAAAATACGAGCGCACAAAGTAAACTCATATTAGGTAACTAGCAATATAATTACGCCATTTTAACAGTTCTTTTTTTTAACAGCCTCCACAAAATACCCTTTTTATGCAATTTTTTATTATATTTTCACAAAAACGACTGATTTATTGAAAAATAGATGCTTTTCTGAAGCGTATGGTGCAAAAAAAAACTTTTGGATAGTTTTGACCCATATAGTGTATTTTGCCGTGTATATAGAAATATAGCCGCACAACAAGCGACTGGTTTTGTGGTGGGGAGTCACATATGACTGAAAAGCACTTAGTTTGGTGCCGTGCTACGCATTGACGGTAAAGACAACATAAAACAATGATTTATACACATTTTTTAATAAAACATTACACACGTAAAAATATCGCGATATTTCAATATATCGTGAATATTTTTTCAAATATCGCGATATTTAAAATTGTCAATATCGTCCAGCCCTAACTTGTAGTATATTTTCTTATAATTATGTAAATTGTGCTGCTTTGTGACATTTAGTTGCTATTACATTTAAAATTCTGAATTGTTATTGGTAAATAGAGAAATGAGATTTAACGTCAACTCGGCTCACGCTAGGTCATTTTGTCACTAACATGTGGCTAAAATTATCGAAACCACAATGCAACACAATGCGTTAACCAATCGGGGTATCATGTGGGCAAGACGCTGTCGAGTGTTTGATCCCTGCATTGGCTGCGAAAGTTTATTCGTATCTTTAGTCATGGTTTCCCCTTGTCAGTGATGCATGCTGGAGGGTCTGGCAGCTGTCTAGTCATTAAGGTGGAATGAAAAACTTAGGTCCTGTGTACACATTGGCGTGCACGTAGAAGATCCTTTGGCAGTTGGAATTCGATATAAGAGTAGGAAGTATGGCCGCTCCCAGAGCAAAATTTCCCTCATAGCACATTGCATGGTGTATGCCTGTCTTCATTAGCCCAGTTTAGGAACAGAACCGTAGGATCTCAAACCCCATTTCATTTCTGTTAACCATTCCATCACGATCAACCGAACCCCTATGCGTAAATAGAGAGAGAAATTAAAATTCCAATAGACATAACCTACTATTCAATTTAATTCAGAAAGTTACAATCCGATATGCGCAAATATCGAAAGGAAAAAAGATCTTTGGGTTATAACCATGCATTTCAAGTTTCATCAAAATCGAATTAAAATTGTGATCTCTACAGGGTCCACAACCTTGATATACCATTTTTTAACAGTATATGCGTACGAACGACGGCAATTTTGTATGGTAATTTTGGTCTGATTTTTCCGAAATTCGAACTCGACCTTCCTTGGGGTGTAACGGTGATATAATCAAACGTTTTTTTAGATCGGATAATAATTGTGACCTCCAGAGGTACCACGAGCTAAATTAGGTGATTTTTCGGACAATCAGGGGCCATACATAATTCAGGAAATTACATTACGATAGGCGCAAATATCAAAAGGAACCAAGATCTTTGGGTGATTAACTCATTGACCCCTAGAGCTAGTGATGTTAATTACTGCTTAATCTCCTAAGCCAATTAACCAGACTATAGCCCCTTTCCCTAGTGTTAATTAAAGGATTATCCATTAATCTCACCTATTGCAGATAACAAAAAATAGAACAAAAACTATTTCTCCAATCAAAAAATGTGTATATTACCAAATGTAGAAATAAAATCAGGCTTTACAAGGATATTTTTTTTATTAATAAAATTACTAAATATTAACAAAGTTATTCTTTATTATAAAACGAAGAGCTGTGTAAAATAAATAAGAGGCTTCGTTTATGAATTATAAAGTTATATCTTTATGCTCCATGCCTCAAACAGTAAGCACACTAGAAATGGTTCCACTACTGTCGATGTCTTCCGCCCACTTCAGACGCAGTTTAAAGGTAAATGTATTTTAACTATCAGCACACTTGATTATTTTTTGTAGTCCTAAATATATTTTTAGGATTAGCACTGTAAATAAAGTTGTCAATCGCGAATTTCTGCAGCCGTTACGTCCCTGGAATATTTTTTTTTCGAACCTCTCAATCTCATTGATTTTTTTACTTCAGCCGCAGCGGGATATTTATTGGTTTCGGCGGTCACCAATGCGAACATATTCAATCCAAAAAATAAACTAATAAAATCAAATTCGTTCTTCTTACGTTTTAATATATCTGTTAGCCCTGGCTTTGGACGTACAAATGATTGGCATATAACCGAATTCGGTGTGTCATTCCACATAAAATCTCGAAAGATTATCCGCCATTTAAGTTTAGCTATTTGGTAGCCGTCTTGTTCCTCACTCGAATTGTCAGTCAATTCGATGTCCAGGATACTATTATTGCTAACTTCTACGTCTAATATATGTTCCAGTAAAAAAATCCTTCGAAGTCAGAGTCAAAATCACTTTTCATGACGAAGAATTTATTATAAAACAAAGCGTACGAATTAATCTACTACCATTTAAAATGGCGGCCTCGAAAATAATTTTCTACACAGAGTCAGAGTTCATGACCTTAACCCCCCAAATCCGGTCTTGTGTCGTAAATTTTATGACTTCAATAAAGTTCAATCATTAGTTGAAAAATTAAACTATATTTCTATTGGCTAATTCACTTTTGGAAAGCAAATCAGTTTTTCTTATGTAACTTTATTGCTCAATAAAACAGTGCAGGAAAGAAGCCGACCGCAAGTGTTGAACTTGAAAATTTTATCCATTTTTTTCACTTGAGTTTACGACCTAACACCTTGTTGTGAACTAAACATTTTATGACCCCAATCATTAGCTGTAACTATTGTTTTATAAGATTACAACTTTTGGAAAGTCAAACAGCTTTTGTCCATAACTTCTTGGTTCTTATTATTGATCTATAAAATAGTACTTAGCGGACAGCCGTCTAAAATGGCGACCGATATGAACAGAATTTTCTTGTGAACTCTCTACCTTATAGCAACTAAACTGTTGTAACGTGTACATTTTTTGATGCCAAACATAAGTTCAAACTATCTGTTTATTAGATGGCTATTTTTGGAAAGACAATTGGCAATTTTTTTATACCTTTATTGATCAATAAAACAGTACATGTGAAATGTCGCTGCGAGACGTTCAGCGGATGTCTGACTTTAAACTAGGTCAACGCCTGGCGGGGTAAGTCGGTGAGATTCAGTGCATAATTAGGTCGCTTTGACACGACTACTGGACCCAATGAGTTAACATGCATGTCAAGTATCATCGAAATCGGTTCAAAATTATGACCTCTAAAGGGTCCACAAGTCAAAAACGTGATTTTTCGTACAATCAGGGGCCATGATCCATGAAGTTTTGATCCGATACATGCCAATATCGAAAGCAGCCAAGATCTATTGGGGATAAACCTATATTTTAAGTTTCGTCAAAATCCGACAAGAATTGTGACCCGTAGAGAGTCCACAAACAATTGTGGACGGACAAGGGCGACAACATAATACGTCCACATGAAAATGTGGGCGTATAAAAATGTAATGTCGATAGAAATAATATAATATATACCGATCTATAGTGTAAATAAAAGTCCTGACCTTGACCTTGCCCCACACGAGTAATGTTTATTTACTCTAAAATAAATGGCGGCTCTAGCCATGCAAAAGCCAGCATATTTCTGATAAAAGAATCTATTCATATAATTATGTTTCTATACGCTTTACCATATTTTATATGGGGGTTACATAACTACGCGATATTGTTTAAAAGATTATGAGATCGGGGAATTTTACTTTTCAGAGAGAGGTCTTTTATCGAGACGTTTGCCATACGGCGGCAATATTTTCATAAGCTGTATTCATTCTAATAGTAATATGGCATGGTTTTACAACTTATATATTTATAAGTGCTGAGCTTTTAAATTTGAAATAATAAAACAACAATTACAGTCGAATCATGTTACTTAACCCTCTCGTCACGGGACAGCCCGAATGCGCCCGTTCACCGCTGTACGGGAGCGCCAGAAACCGCCCAACGTTCACTTCCTTCAAACTTTGGGGAATTTCCTTTGTTTAAGTCTCGCTATGAAAACGAGGCTTGGCGCATACCGGTATAAATAATTTATTATTCAAAATGGCTACTTAGAAAACTTTTCTTCAACAAATTATTTTGAGAAAATCGCAATTTACGGAATAAGAAATCAAAGATGGATTTCAACAGTGAGTCAGAATTTGAGGGGTTTGACGCTGAAGCTATTGATAAAGCTACAACAAGTTTTAGATCAAAATTTAGATCTTATTCGGAGGAATTAGACGATGAATCGGACGTTAAATGTGAGGCACTTTTGTTGGAACTTTCGGATTCGGACTCCGAGAACAATGAAACCGATTTTACGGACAATATAACCGATGTCGGCGATCTTTTTAGGATTTCGATTTTTGTCTGATGGTTTGGATCGTTTGGACCTTGTTCTATTTATTATTTTGATACAACTTTTTTTTAAAATTTACTGTTGAAATTGTTAGTGTGTTTATTTGTACAAAGAATATAGAATATGAAATAGAAGATATAAAACTCGTCTAAAAGGTATGCCTTTGTATTCATATGTTAACTTTGTTACTCAGAATCGATCGTCGGTCTGTTGATAACACAAAATTTCCTGTAAAAAAATTATTTTTAATCACAGAGTTATTATTTTGGTACCGTCTAAATGATAATTGAATTCTCTTTCTAATGAAATAAAGTGGTCAGATAAAATATTAATTTCATAACAGAAAGTTTGTCAAAAAAGATGAAAAAAAATTTTTAAATTTTTTTATTTCATGTTTATGTCTTGCATACTTACTAATTATGATAGATAAAGATTTGATTTTTATTTCATTAGAAGGGGAATTCAATTCTCTTTTAGAAAAACATAACTTTTATTCATTGAAAGTGATTAGTTTTTTAGATATGACCAATTACGTAAAATTGGTCGTTTTCTTGGAATTTGTCTTGAAATCTCCAGGACAGAATGGCATGTCTTTGGAATCTATTAGTACTGAAAGGGTTAAATCTATGTTTTAATTGACAGTTTCGACATTGATTTAAGTAGGTACAGATTTTATAAGTTCAAGCAAAATATTAAGGAAATTGGGTGGTTACCATAGCAACCACTTTATATTTTTAAAAAATGCATCATTTTCCGATAATTTTCTCATTAATATTAATTTTTATATTATTTTAAGTCAGTAGCTACTGGGGAAGATTGAACAAATAAATAATAACAACATATTTATATGCCATCTCTTTATATACTGGAAAGGGGTTCACTTTGAAAAAAACATTCCGCAATAGGAAATTGCCTAATTTTAGGCCTAAAAAAATATATGAAGGAATTGAGATTTTCAAGTGAAATTTTGTGTACAGCTCCAACAGTTTTAGATATTTTAAAATTAACATATCTTTACCCTTGTATATAATTTCATATAATGTTGTTATTATGTTATAGTAACCAAACTGAAAAAAAAAACCTCCAAAAATGCAATATTTATATCATTTTCAACGAATTTGGCCATAAAGATAGGTATTAAATATTTCCCCAAAATCACAATGAATTAAACATAATAAATAATTAGTTTAAGAACCGATATATAATGATAAAATATTGAATAAACTGTGAGTGGAACTTTCTTCTTTGTGACACTGACAATCAGTTATCTGACTGACGGACGGCTATTTTTATTGACTAACCACGGCACTAATCTCAAAAGGAAATATTGTAAATCGTCAACGGAAATCCAGAATTTGAGCGATTATTTAAATTATTTTTTGTTAGCGTTAATTTTTTTGAAATTCCAATATTATTTGGGTATTACAATGGTCAGAAATTATATTATTATAATATTATTATCCCTACCTACGCTAAGTAAAAGTGTGTTCAATTCAACCGTACGGGAAATGGTTCTCATCGTATCGTGGCGTACCGTGTTGATAATATTTTCCGATTTCATTTTCATTCGTGTGCACATTAAATACTTTAAATTAGGCATCATAACAAAGAATTTAGTAATTTAGAACATTGAAGTACGTGTCCATGTTACGCAATTTATAAATTGTCGAAAAATATTTGGTTTTAAACCTCCAAACGAACGTGCGATCTACTCTAGCTGAACATAACATGTGAGTTCCGACTAGAGCTATTTTTAACGTTGAACTTCGACCCAATGTTTTCGGTACGGGTCCTCTTATTGGACAATCCTTGTAAACATAATTATCATTGGTTAAGGTTTATTTTTTCGCGGGAATTTAGCTATTGCACTTTGACCTGCGGCTGAATAATAATAGAAATACCATATATGGGAGCAGTCACGTGGCACAACAGTGGCTCTGATAGTAGTACTCGAGGCGAGAATGAATTCTTACTTTGATTGCTCTAATTTATATAATAATAGTCATGATAAACCCTGAATTTTTTTGCAGGCAAGTCCTTTATTTATATAAAACACACCACGTCCCCTTGTTCACAACGTAACAACTCGGTCTAGACTTAGAGATTTTTCTCAACGTAACCATGCTTTTCTTTGACATTGCAGACGACGTCATGGCTTCCGATTGCGTTATTTTTCTATTCTGAAAAAATCACGTTGTATACCATTTTCAAGTGCAAAGTTTTTGAGCTTACTATGCTCCGATTTTGTTGATTTTAATAGCATTGAAACGACAATAAAACGAAGTTTCGATCGTACCTGGATGCGATATTGACAAATCGCCTCAAAAAAAGATTTTGTGAATTGAATTTTCAACTTTAACAAAAATGCCTGATATTTCGAAATGCTAACATCGCATCCAAGACCGATCGAAATGTCGTTCATTTGTCTTTCTAATGATATTAGAATGAAATAATAATATTAATTATAAGCTCTGCATAAAAGCACTTGAAGTGGGGTACCCCCATTTAAAAACGTGACAAAAAAATTCAGCGTAACGTCAAAACACGGGAAATTGACGTTTTTAAACTTACGTTTATGAAATTGATAAAATGAACACATACATAAAGATAGTAAGCTGGCACTGCCAGGCAGGATACGCCCACATTTTCGAGAGATGGTTAGAGAACAAGCAAAATCGAAAGTGATTTTTCCTACAATCAAAGGCTATAATTCATTTGATATGCGCAAATATCGAAAAGAATCAAGATCTTTAGGTTATAAACATGCATTTCAAGTTTCATCAAAATTGAATTAAAATTGTGATCTCTACAGGGTCCACAACCTTGATATACTATATTTTAACACTATTAGCGTACAAACGGTGGCCATTTTGTCTGGCCATTTTGTCAGGCAATTATGGTCCGATTCCCCTGAAATTCAAACTCAACCTTCCGTATGTTGTAACGGTGATAGAGTCAAGATAATAATCATGACCTCCAGAGGGACCATAGGTGATTTTTCGGACAATCAGGGGCCATAATTCAGGAAGTTATGATCTGATATGTGAAAATAACGAAAAGAACAGTATTCGCATACAAACGGCAGCCATTTTGTATGGCAATTTTGTTCGGAATTTTCCCGAAATTCGAACTCAACATTCCTTAGGGTGTAACGGTGATATAATCAAACGATTTTTTAAATCAGATAATAATTGTGACCTCCAGAGGGACCACAAGCTAAACAAAGACGATTTTGCGTATAATCAGGGGCCGTAATTCAGGAAGTTACGATCCGATATGCGCAAATATCGAAAGGAAACTAAGATCTTTGGGTTATAACCGTACATTTTAAGTTTCATGAAAATTGAATTAAAATTGTGATCTCTACAGGGTCCACAACCTTGATATACCATTTTTTAACAGTATTCGCTTACGAACGACGGCCATTTTGTATGGTAATTTTGGTCTGATTTTTCCGAAATTTAATCTCAACCTTCCTTAGGGTGTAACGGTGATATAATCAAACGATTTTTTAAATCGGTTAATTATTGTAACCTCCAGAGGGACCACAAGCTAAACCAAGACGATTTTGCGCATAATCAGGGGCCATAATTCAGAAAGTTACGATCCGATATGCGCAAATATCGAAAGGAACAGAGATCTTTGGGTTATAACCATGCATTTCAAGTTTCATCTTAAATCGAATTAAAATTGTGATCTCTACAGGGTCCACAACCTTGATATACCATTTTTTAACAGTATTCGCGTACGAACGGTGGCCATTTTGTATGGTAATTTTGGTCCGATTTTTCCGAAATTTGAACTCGACCTTCCTTAGGGTGTAACGGTGATATAATCGAACGGTTTTTCAAATCGGATAATAATTGTGACCTCCAGAGGTACCACAAGCTAAAATACGTGATTTTTCGGACAATCAGGGGCCATAATTCAGGAAATTACGTTCCGATAGGCGCAAATATCGAAAGGAACCAAGATCTCCGGGTTATAAACATGCATGTCAAGTTTCATCAAAATCGGTTCAAAATTGTGACCTCTATAGGGTCCACAAGCTAAAAACGTGATTTTTCGTACAATCAGGGACCATAATCCGTGAAGTTTTGATGCGATACATGCCAATATCGAAAGCAGCCGAGATCTTTTGGGGATAAACCTATATTTCAAGTTTCGTCAAAATCCGACAAGAATTGTGACCTGTAGAGAGTCCACAAACAATTGTGGACGGACGTCCGGACGGACGGACGGACGGACGGACGGACAGGGGCGACGACATAATACGTCCACATGAAAATGTGGGCGTATAAAAATTATATCAAACAAAAGCACAGGATATCTGCTTCCAAAATATTTTAAAATTATTACAAAAGATTAAATAGCCAGTGTATGACGTTAAGTTTAAAAGGGGTTACAAATCGGAAAAAAACGACTTTCTTCCAACGTGAGCAATGGAGCTGTGACACCTAATCAGGGGCCATAATTCAGGAATTTACGTTCCGATAGGTGCAAATATCGAAAGGAACCAAGATCTTTGTGTTATAAACATGCATATAAAGTTTCATCAAAATCGGTTCAAAATTGTGACCACTATAGGGTCCACAAGCTAAAAACGTGATTTTTCGTACAATCAGGGGCCATAATCCATGAAGTTTTTATCCGATACATGCCAATATCGAAAGCAGACGAGATATTTTGGGGATAAACCTATATTTTAAGTTTCGTCAAAATCGGACAAGAATTGTGACCTGTAGAGAGTCCACAAACAATTGTGGACATCCGAACGGACGGACGGACGGACGGACAGGGGCGACGACATAATACGTCCACATGAAAATGTGGGCGTATAAAAAGAAATATCACCCCAATTGAGGGTCACTATCGGCATTTTAACATTTCTGTCTTTCTTTGGATGACAGGAATGGTCGTCTTCTTTGCTTTATTGCGTCAAAAGTAAAGATAGTAAGCTGGCACTGCCAGGCAGGATACGCCCACATTTTCGAGAGATGGTTAGAGAACAAGCAAAACCGAAAGTGATTTTTCCTACAATCAAAGGCTATAATTCATTAAATTACAATTTGATATGCGCAAATATCGAAAAGAATCAAGATCTTTAGGTTATAAACATGCATTTAAAGTTTCATCAAAATCGAATCAAAATTATGACCTATACTGGGTCCACAACCTTGATATACCATATTTTAACACTATTGAGTACAAACAGCGGCCATTTTGTCTGGCAATTATGGTCCAATTTCCCTGAAATTCAAACTCAACCTTCGGTATGGTGTAACGGAGATAGAGTCAAGCTTTTTTTCAATCGGATAATAATCATAACCTCCAGAGGGACCATAGGCGATTTTTCGGGCAATCAGGGGCCATAATTCAGAAAGCTACGATATGATATGCGCAAATAACGAAAGGGACCAAGATCTTTGGGTTATAACCATGCATTTTAAGTTTTATCAAAATTGTGACTTATACGGAGTCCACAACCTTGATATTCCTTTTTATAACAGTATTCGCGTACATGCGGCGGACATTTTGTATGGCAATTTTGTTCCAAATTTTTCCGAAATTCAAACTCAACCATCCTTAGGGTGTAACGGTGATATAATCAAACGATTTTTTAAATCGGATAATAATTGTGACCTCCAGAGGGACCACAAGCTAAACAAAGACGATTTTGCGTATAATCAGGGGCCATAATTCAGGAAGTTACAATCCGATATGCCCAAATATCGAAAGGAACCAAGATCTTTGGGTTATAACCATGCATTTCAAGTTTCATCATCATCAAATTAAAATAGTGACCTCTACAGGGTCCACAACATTGATATACCATTTTAAACAGTATTCGCGTACGATCGGCGGCCATTTTGTATGGCAATTTTGGACCGACTTTTCCGAAATTCAAACTCAACCTTCTTTAGGGTGTAACGGTGAAATAATCAAATGTTTTTTAAATCAGATAATAATTGTGACCTCCAGATGACCACAAGCTAAACAAGACGACTTTGCGTATAATCAGGGGCCATAATTCAGGAAGTTACGATCCGATATGCACAAATATCGAAAGGAACCAAGATCTATGGGTTATAGCCATGCATCTCAAGTTTTATCAGAATTGAATTAAAATTGTGACCTCTACAGGGTCCACAACCTTGATATACAATTTTTTAACAGTATTCGCGTACGAACGGCGGCCATTTTGTATGGTAATTTTGGTCCGATTTTTCAGAAATTTGAACTCGACCTTCCTTAGGATGTAACGGTGAAATATTCGAACGTTTTTTTAAATCGGATAATAATTGTGACCTCCAGAGGTACCACAAGCTAAAATAGGTGATTTTTCGGACAATCCGGGGCAATAATTTAGGAAATTACGTTCTGATAGGCGCAAATATCGAAAGGAGCCAAGATCTTTGGGTTATAAACATGAATGTAAAGTTTCTTAAAAATCGGTTCAAAATTGTGACCTCTATAATGTCCACAAGCTAAAAACATGATTCTTCGTACAATCAGGGGCCATAATCCATGAAGTTTTGATCCGATACATGCCAATATCGAAAGCAGCCGAGATCTTTTGGTGATAAAGCTATATTTCAAGTTTCGTCAAAATCGGGTAAGAATTGTGACCTGTAGAGAGTCCACAAACAATTGTGGACGGACGTACGGACGGACGGACAGGGGCGACGACATAATACGTCCACATGAAAATGTGGGCGTATAAAAATAAATAGCTGATTTCTTCGACATATCATATTCCACGATATGCCTGGCAGTATATCATTAATTATCTGATTACATTTCGCTCTCCATATTATACAATTATAATCAGTAAAAGTGACAACGTAAAAATATGGAATAATGCCGAAGTCATGTGACACGGAGTGAATTTTCACCTCTGACCTATTACGTAAATACAGGAAGTTGATTACGTTCGCTAATGCCGTTGCCCGGTATGATGAATCCGCGAGTCGATTCACTGCTGTGAAACGACAGGTGCTTTATGATCGTTGTAATATTTTGGAGGAATATTTTTACTGAATCCTTCAGTTTATAAATTATAGCTTTGATGTGGTCGAGAACGGACTACCGTTCGCGTGTTTCTGGGTCATGGTAACCGATGCGTAACCTGAACGACCGCTCGCGACTTATTTCGTACCCTGATCAGGGCCGGCCAGCTAGAGGTCAAAGCGTGACACTCTAGACCACTAGACCATCCCACCCCCTCTACACCAAGATATGACCATTCTACTAATTCTAGCTCGATTAGAAGCAAAGTAATTGTGTCTGAAAAAGTGTCACGGGCAGGCGAACTCCTTTTACTAGTCCCCTTTACAAGCAAACAGCGAAGCTGATGACTCCAGCCGACATACCAATAACCGGGATGTAGCCAGACAATTTTTTGCCGCCCAGCACAAAGACAAGATAGGTTGTTTGAGATATTCAGGGGCAACGGTCAAATTAGATCATTTGCACTGAAAGTGAATGCGCAACCATTCTTATTTCATGAAAATATGCAATGAATGAATAAAATGGGGTTTAACATAGTGTTGGGCGATATACCGGTATTTCGGTATACCGTGATAAAATCATCGGCTATTTTATCATATCGGACTTTCTTAAAAATATCGAAATACCGGTATATCGTGACAAAAATAATATTGCGATTATGATAATTATCGTGTATAATCTAGTACTCGATTTACCGGTCTTCTGCTTACAATAGAAAACACTACTCCACTTTGGACATTCGGGTAAATCTATGGCTCAATGCCAAAAGATGGAAAAGAAGGTAGTATCTATTTGGTAGGAATGTATATCCAGACGCTTTTTATATGGCCACGACATAAATTTATAACGTATTATTTTTTTCAAATTTCACAATCAAAATATCTTACAAAACTAACGCCGTATCACGAAAAGTAGTTAATTTTAAAAAAAGATCACCCGTTTATTACTTATGTAATACAACCACTAATAAATAATTTAAAATAATAATCCATCGTGAATGCAGGTATGAATGCAAACGTCGTGGAGAGACTTGACAACCGACCAAGTTAATAATCTCTAACTCAAATGTCTCGAAATGTATATATCGTGATTATCCAGACGCTTTCTATATGACCACGACAGAAATTCATATCTTATTTTTTATTCACAATCACAATCAAAATATCTTACAAAACTAACGCCGTATCACGGAAAGTAGTTAATTTTTAAAAAAATCACTTGTTTATTAGTAATGGAATACAATCACTAATAAATAATTTAAAATAATAATCTATCGTGAATGCAAACGTCATGGAGAGACTTGACAACCGACCAAGCTAATAATCTCCAACCCAAATGTCTCGATACCATAACAAAACTACTGTTCACGGCAATGACGTATACGTCATTGGTTCACGGTTTTCGGATGGTACAAAATACAATTCGGCATTATTATAATTACGTACCGGCATGTCAAAGGTAAGTACCGTAAATATTCATTATCATCATGGCGTCTGCTAATGTTAGCAACGGTAAAACAGCAATAACAAACGATGATTTGCTGCCTAAAAAAAAATTCCTCAAGTCCCGTATGGACTTTCTTTGGGTTTAAGCCAAATGACGTAGACCAGGCCACAGTATTCTGCAAAGTTTGTACAAAACCAGTAATAGCCAAAGGTGGCAACACAACCAACCTCTATCACCATTTGCGAACACGACACCCAATCCAGTTCAAAAGCTTGAATTTGAATACGAGGCCCCCGGCCAACAGAAGTCGAGCTGCAACAAATTCATTAATAACTTTCTCAACTAGACCAGCCACTGGTTTTCCTTTGGAAAAGACTTCAAATAGATGGATAAAGATAACAGAGGCGGTAACCAAATACCTAACATCTGAAATGGTTCCGATTTACACGTTGGAGAAAGGGGGATTTATTTCCCTACTAAAAACCCTAGAGCCCAGGTATAACTTACCAAGCAGAAAATTCTTTTCAACTGTGGCTATTCCAGAACTGTAAAATAAAGTACACTGCCAAGTTTCAAGCCTATTGTCACGTACCGATTATTTCTCTGCCACAACTGACATATGGTCTTCCCAAACTATGGAGCCTTATTACAGTTACACTGTTCACTTCATCAATGATGATTGGGAGCTACAAACAGTTTGTCTCCATACATTATTCTTTCCACAAGATCATACAGGTGAAAACATCAGTGAAGGCCTGAAAGATACACTCCAGTCTTGGAATCTAGATGAGAAGAGGCAGACCTGTATAACAACAGATAATGGAGCTAATGTGGTAAAAGCATGCGCATTAAATGGATGGCCAAGAGTCCAGTGTTTTGGACATCGACTGCACCTTGCTATTAACCATGCCTTAAATGACGAAAGAATAGTTCGTGCTAGAGCAGTATGTAAGAAAGTGGTGTCCTCTTTTTCAAATAGTTGGAAGAAAAGACGCGAACTAATAAAACGACAGGGTGAAATGGGTCTTCCAGTACACAGTCTAATTACAGATTGTGACACGAGATGGGGCTCTTTTCAGGAAATGGTGGGCAGATTTCTGGAGCAGGAAAAAGCAGTTCGAGTTGTACTAATGAATGATCGTAAAAGTTCATTCCTAGTCCCTAAATGGCAAGATCTTGAGGTAATGGAGGTGATGAATAAAACATTAAAGCCCTTGGCTGAACTGACTGATGCTTTGAGTGGTGAAAAGTTTGTTAGTATTTCGTCTGTTCTTCCAATGCTAGATGTTTTAAACAAAGATATACTTGCCCCAAGTGAAGAAATAAAAGAAACGTCTTTAAGTATTGACATCAAACAAAAGATATTAGAATACATGAACAACAAATACGAAGAAGAAAATTGTCGCAAAATTCTAATCATATCTTCGTATTTGGATCCAAGGTTTAAAGCTAGATATCTTAATTCAGAAGAAGAGTCACAAGTTTTGAGATATATACACGAAGAAGCTGGACAGATTGAACCGTTGCAGGATACTTTTGAACCAGAGATTGAAAATGATAAAGAAGAAAATTCCTTTTTACCAACCGGTCCAAAAGTCATGAAACTTGGGAAAGTTCTTCAAAAACAGAGCTCCATCTGGTAAACAACCAACTAGTACTGAAAATACCATAGAAAAAGAGTTGAATCATTATCTGTTTTTGTCGTTGCTAGACTCTGAAAGTGACCCTCTTGAATGGTGGAAAGATCATTGTGTTTTCCTTCCTAGGCTGTCTAAACTTGCCAAGAAATACCTCTGCGTTCAAGCTTCCAGTTCGGCATCAGAACGTACGTTTTCCACCAGCGGAAATATTGTATCTTGCAAAAGAACAAGACTAAATCCAGAAAATGTCAACATGTTAGTTTTTTTGGCAAGAAATAAAAATATTTGTGTGTAGGATGATCAGGATCATAATCATAATGTGTTGTATAGTCAAACTCAAATCCTGAATTGTTTTACAGTTTATATATCAGTGAATTACTGTATTCTATGGTAAAACCTAACTTTTTATTTTGTTTTTCTGTGACTGGTCAGTGACAAAGAATTTACTAAAACTTAAGCAACAACTTTAAGACATTAAATCCTAAATGATTTCCTGGTGCCAAAAATTCCAAAACTCATAATTAAATAGGCCTATAGTATAGTACCTTACCGGTAGTGCCAAAGTGTGTTTTTATTTGTTATTTTTTGTTGATTGAATGTTCTTTTACAGGAGATTGCCAGCCGCCATGGTTGATATTAATAACATAATAAATACAACACAGGCCTATGTTTTTCTTTATTAGTATTTGATACAGTATGCACACAAGATGGGGGTCAAGACTGTCACAAGTATTCGAAAATTAGACTTTTATACACATGTAAAAATTATCACGATAATATCGTATATCGTGATATTAGATAAATTATTATCACGGTAATTTTTTTTCATTATCGCCCAACCCTAGTTTAACGTCCTACTGTTATGCACTTAACCTGAGCTAATTGAAGCGAGCATACGCCATACAGTGTGCTATGAGGGAAATTTTGCCCAGGCAGCGGCGCTACAGCCTACTCTTATATCGAATTTTAACTGCCAAAGGATCTTTTACGTGCACTCCAATGTGTACACAGGACCTCGGTTTTTTATCCCATCCGAACGACTAGGCAGCTGTCCTTGTCAGGCCCTCCTATGAAAATATGCTGAATATGAACGAAAGTTATCACTCTTTCAATAAAGATAGATACGCCCACATTTTCGAGAGATGGATAGAGAACAAGCAAAACCGAAAGTGATTTTTCCTACAATCAAAGGCTATAATTCATTAAATTACAATTTGATATGCGCAAATATCAAAAAGAATCAAGATCTTTCGGTTATAAACATGCATTTAAAGTTTCAACAAAATCCAATTAAAATTGTGACCTATACTGGGTCCACAACCTTGATATACCATATTTTAACACTATTAGCGTACAAATGGTGGCCATTTTTTCTGGCAATTATGGTCCGATTTCCCTGAAATTCAAACTCAACTTTCTGTATGGTGTAACGGTGATAGAGTCAAGCGTTTTTTTTAAATCGGATAATAATAGTGACCTCCAGAGAGACCATAGACGATTTTTCGTACAATCAGGGGCCATAATACAGGAAGTTATGATCTAATATGTGCAAATAACGAAAGGAACCAAGATCTTTGGGTTATAACCATGCATTTCAAGTTTCATCAAAATTGAATCAAAATTGTGACATATACTGGGTCCACAACCTTGATATACCATTTTTTAACAGTATTCGCGTACGAACGGCGGCCATTTTGTATGGTAATTTTGGTCCTTTTTTTCAGAAATTTGAACTCAACCTTCCTTAGGGTGTAACGGTGATATAATCGAACGGTTTTTCAAATCGGATAATAATTGTGACCTCCAGAGGTACCACGAGCTAAAATAGGTGATTTTCGGACAATCAGGGGCCATAATTAAGGAAATTACATTCCGATAGGCGCAAATATCGAAAGGAACCAAGATCTTTGGGTTATAAACATGCATGTCACGTTTCATCAAAATCGGTTCAAAATTGTGACCTCTATAGGGTCCACAAGCTAAAACCGTGATATTTCGTACAATCAGGAGCCATAATCCATGAAGATTTGATCCGATACATGCCAATATCGAAAGCAGCAGAGATCTCGTGGGGATAAACCTATATTTCAAGTTTCGTCGAGAGTCCACAAACAATTGTGGACGGACGGACGACATAATACATCCACATGAAAATGTGAAATAATTAATAAAATACAATATCAAAAAACCATTGTTTTATCCAACGTTTCGTTAGCAAAAATACCAACTTTGTCAAGGAAGAAAGAATCAAATTCAAAATGGCTAGAAGTCAGTTACGACATCATAGTAAGATATGACATCATGGGAATGATGACGTCATAGATACAATACACATGTTTTTTTGATATTGTATTTTATTAATTATTTCATATCAACCTATCTGAATATCAAATGCATCATTTTGACTTAGTTAAAAGTGATCCCATCAAATCGTCTGTATTTGGTTTGTGTTTCCCCTTTTCTATCAATTGAAAGTTTCACATGAAAATGTGGGCGTATAAAAATGTCAACTTGCTAAATTCACCTTTAGTCTTTGACGCCGGGGGTCAAAGGTGAAATTTTCTTATCACTAGGGAAATTTAAAGCAATAGAAAGTCAGTGTAAAATTTAAAAACTAAAGCGAAACCTGTTCTAGTTAAAAGTATTAGTAGGAACATTTATGTGGTCTTAGCACCGCACATTTACTTTGGAACGTCGAAAAGGATCTTGCATAACAGAACCAACAGATTTCGGAACCGGTTTCAAAAATACTCAAAAACTGTCAAAACAAAATCTCCCTGATTAAATATAACATTGGTCGTTATATATAATGATACTAGTTGTCCGAAAACTAATTGAATAGTTTCATGGTTAGGCTCCAGTCTGCAGGCCGCGTGGATTTCCAGGTATCCCAATCTCAGAAAACCAACGTTAATCTGTGACTGAAAAACACGTATCTGACGAGATTAAATGTTTGCAAATTTCTCCGGAATATTGACACCGATAAAACCAACGGATGCATTGTACATAATAGCTCACGGTATATAAACGTCGTATTGGTAAATGTTACTGGGAAAATGTTTGACTGCCTTTGTGACGCGGCCTGCAGGCTGGAATCCAACTATGAAACTATTCCATATTTTTTTTTCGACAACTAGTATCATTACGTATAGCATTAAGTGTAAAGTAATTGGAGAGATTTTGATTTGCAATTTTAACGTATTTTTTAAACAGGTTTTGAAGTGTTTTGGTTCTGCTATGCAAGATCTTTTTCGACGTTCTAAAGTAAAATTTATGTGCCAAGACCCCCTAAAGATACATTTTAAATGTCCCTATTATTAATAAGATCAGGTTTCGCCTTAGTTTTTATATTTTATGCTGACATTTCATTGCTTTAAATCTTCCAAGGGCAAAATCGGAACATTTCACCTTTTGACATCTGGCATCAATAAGTCTAAAGGCGAATTTAGCAAGTTTACATTTTTATTGAAAGAGTGATAACTTTCGATCATTTTCTGCATATATTCATGATACAAGAATGGTTGCGTATTCACTTTCAGTGCAAATGACCTCATTTGACCTTTGACGCCGAATATCTCGAAAACGCCCCAACGGTGGACTGATTACCACTCGGCATCGTATTTTACGCAAAATTTTACTCTAGAAAAGTTAGGTCTGGTTTTGTGCCCTTTTGGTGGACACCTCCCCACACTGAGCCTCCAGACTAAATGTCCAATAATTGTCCATACCGTTCTTTTAGTCAGGTGTACTACAGAAAAACTATTGTTATAATTGAGTTTTCCTTTGGATTGGACTATCAGCAATGAAGGGCACTATCCACGGGCTAGTACGGCTAAATAGGTCACTAGCCCGTAAGTTACTTTTGGTAGTCCCAGACATCGGGCTAGTGGAATTTTATGGCCCTGGCTTCTTCATCTCATGAACTTAAACACTGTATAAATTTAAAGTCAATTGGATATTAACTTTTTGTCTGTGATATCACTTAAGTGGAAGCAGACGTTAAACACCAAAAGAAGAAGAAGATATTAACTTTAGAATGAAATGGGGTTTAACGTCCTACGCTTAAGCACCGTACCTGGGCTAATTGAAGACGGGCATACGCCACAGTGTGCAATGAGGGAAATTTTGCCCGGGCAGCGGCGCTACGGCCTACTCTTATATCGAATTCCAACTGCCAAGGGATCTTTTACGTGCACTCCAATTTGTACACGGGACCTCGGTTTTTCGTCCCATCCGAACGACTAGGCAGCTGTCCTTGTCAGGCCCTCCTTCTGCATCACTGACAAGGGGAAATCACGCCGGAAAATCGAGATGAACTTTCTCGGCCAATGCAGGGATCGAACACTCAACCTCCAGGCTAGCGAACCAGCGCCTTATCCACTTAGCCACTATTAACTTTAGCCTCTAAAGTCAATTGCTTGTGGACGCCAGACAGACGGGGGAGACGGCAACAGTCTGAGCGCTAGCCGCTCCGCCACTTCGCCAATGGCGAGTTTTCATCATCTGTGGCGATAATTATTGTGAAAAAGTCGCCACTTTGGCAAAAAGGCCTATGTCATGTGGCCATGTTGGTTCATAGTTTCTCTCTCGTGCTTGCCTTTTTAACAAAAACAAACAACCAAGAAACCCATTAAAAATTTCTAAAATAATGTTTGACGAAAGCGTATAGACGGAAGGGATTGTACTGTCACCATTAGTTATCTTTGTTTTCATTGGCTGAATTTGTCATTATTCATGTATTGTCCAATCATGTCTCATGTACTGAATTACGCACGATTTACAAAATGGCTAGAGATTTCACATTCTTCGATACCGGTACCATAGATATCCTTCGTTTCAGCAACTAATCTATCACTCCTAATTATCCATGTCATACATTATCCATTTGCACACAATTCCTTATTTAGGTCCATATAAATATCGTAATTTTAAACAGTCCTATTTCTTCGACATCGGTATGACAAGAAATTAGCCCGAAGAGAAGATTCATCAAGCAAATTCACGTGGATTCCTCCAAGTAAAACAGCGGTACCCTACTGTCAAATCCAATGCCTTAAATTTAATATAAAGACGTTGAGAAATGCGTTGATTTCAGATTCTAAAATATTTGAAATTGAATATCAAAACACGACTTGATTCGCACCTATTATTAGACGACATTTATACAATGTGTAAGTATGGAGGACAAGTCACGCCCCCTCAAATTCCAACTATTCCGCTGAAAATTATGTTTATAAAATACTCTATTGACGGTACATAATAAACTTTATTTTCCAAAAAACTTAATTGTTGAAATACAGTCACAATACAAAGAATTGGCGCCTTTTCAATTCGAGCCACAATAATATTTATCGTGATACCGTTGGTAGAATTAGGTCGAATTAATGTGACAGGAAGTGTCTAATAATTATGTGTACATCTAGATACTTCATACTGTTTAGTTAAACAAATAAACGTAAGCCAATATAGGTTGTTATAAAATTGGAAGTAAAAGTTAATGTCTTTAAATTTCTGCTTGATGTTTTGAATACATATATAAGCACTTGCTTCTAGCTTCAAAATGTTACATCTCCAGATATAATTGACCAAGATAAGTATTGGTACAAACAACATTTCATGAGGTCAGTGGCTAATGATAAATGTATGTGGCTAATACTTTTTTCATGCATTAGCCACAGTGGCTAATGAATTTTAGAACCTAGCGCTAACACAGGACAATATACAACCACATTTCAATGTGGGCATATAAAAATCTAACAAAGCCGCCCAGTCATATTTAAACCCCCTTGACTTCGTCCTTCTCTCACTCAGTACACAACCTAACCTCAGCCCTCGAAATTTACCAGGCAAACAGCAAAGCCGTATGGTAACTACAAGCCCACGCAAACCATGTCTGCCCTGACATTATTTTTGTGTGCCGTAGTAGATCCTATCATCCCAAATTAGTTTAAAGAAAAAAGTATAGGTATTACGTTTATATTTAGAAGCTGTACGTGTAGATCTATTTATTTCACAGTTCTACGGTCTCTACTTTTTTATTTGTTGGAATAGGTCACCCGATTTTCATTCAACCATGTCTGCCAGGGCATTATTTATTTTTGTGTGCAAATTGCGGCCAAGAAAAATCACCGAACAAACAAATTTCACATTTTTGCTCAAATCAGATGGCTCTTTATTTCCTTGTAAAACACGACATAAAAAGTAAAAAAAAGTTTTATGTAAAAATTTAAAATTTCTAAATTTGACGTCAAATATCTTCGAAGATTAGCCGGAAATCAAAAGTAGCGTAGCTATGTGCGCGGCTAATGTCAAAATGTATTGAAAATTAAAATCAAATGATTGTTAAAATGACTGCAATATTTCTTAAAATAGCTTCGGTGATTTGGGACATTTCGCATTGTTGCAGAATGTTCAAAATAGCTTTATACTTTAAGTCACACCCACTTTCCCAGTAAAACCGAAAAAATCGTAACGATTCAACAAGCAGTTGCTGAGATCTACCTAAAACAAAAGAATAATAATAATAATAATTTCAACAAAAACAATAGTGAAACCATAATGACTAGCAGATTTCATACAGACTACACTTCAAACTTGGGTGCTCAAAAATAGCAGAATGTCATATCACACTGTCATCAAAGCTGGCTGTGATAGGAATTTATGCCACACCAATCACAACCACTTTGATGCTAGTGGAATTTTTGTAAGACAATATTATTATTCAATGTACAGGTTTTTGATCTACAACAATGTACCGGTAACCGGGCTTTGATTGTAGTGTCATGTGAAAAGTTTTAAGTCATTCTGACATCAAAGCTGGCTGTGATATGACCATATAAAACACATCACAGCCACTTTGACTTCAGGAAAACTTAATTCCCCCCCCCCCCACACATTCATTTTGTGTAAAAAATCTACATCAAGGACTCATGCAAACTGGCTGTGATATGATTAATATCTTTACACATCACACCCATTTCCAAGCTCTCCAATAAGATTTTTTTACCAGCATATTTCATATACTAAAACAATAGTAGAAGTATTATACCACTAAGCTCATCAAAGCTGCCTGTGATATGATTCAATTCAACAAATCACAAACACTTTGATGACTTTGTGAATAATAAAATTGATTGTCACAGCAATTGTACTCCAAAGTCTTGTTAGGATTGGTTTCCAAGTTGCTAGTGTCAACAAAATTTTGACAATTATACCAGCAAACTTTTTTTCTCGCCATCCTTTGTCAAATTGACTTCTCTACCAACCAGTCCCATCTCCATTTATTTAAGATTTACTATCTCTTGTGCACCTGTTAATTATGGACAGCTTTCTTCATTTACATTATAGATAAAGATAGGTTTCCAGGCAACGAAACAGCTTAATCGTCCGGGCAGTCAACAAGAGTTGTGGCATATTTTACTTTTTTGATGATGAAACATTTATAATACACTAAAATCTGATTAAAACTAAAAGTAAACAACTCTTTATGTAATTATCAGAAAATCATTCAAATTTGTTTTTCTCCATGCCAACGTTTCTTATACGAAACATTTAATATTCTGGATTTAGCTGTTCATATAACACTATCGTTGATAACAGATAACAGTTTCGTATTAAGGATTTATTTACATCGGGTATCGAAAACAGCTTCGGTTACATACATTCAACTAGGTGGAAAAGGTGATTTTGAGATTATGATTATAAATATGATTTTATTAGTTTTTCAAGTAGATCTCAACATTTTTTTATTGAGGCTCAAAGTTGCGATTTGACTTTTCGCAGAAGAAAGTTTTTTCTGAAAAATCATTTTAGGTGTTTTTTGTGAGACCTTATTTAACCCATTTTTGTCGGTAGCATACTGGCTCGCATCAAGTGCCTTGCATTAGCAAATCAACTCGCGGACAGATCATACCTAGCAACAGCATTTGGAACCCAAGCGCGAAATCAATCAACGTATTTCTATTGTTTCTATTTAATTAATTAATTATGATTAGGTAATAAAAGTAAATCCCATCATGAAAAGGAATGTTTAATTCCTTATTCATCCAATAAAAAACATACGTTTCAACAAAGGATCTTCCAGTATTTACGTAATAGGTCAGAGGTGAAAATTCACTCCGTGTCAATGGTTTTGGCATTATTCCAATTCTATTCCCATCGTCACTTACGGCTTATAATTTTACGGTATGGACAGTGAAATGGAATCAGATTTTTTATGATTTACTGCCAGACATTTCGTGGAATATTATGTCGAAAAAATCAACTATTTGCTATTTTTTTGACATTATGAAGCAGAAATAATTGATATTCTAGCCGAAGTCAAGCGTGATACCGCCATTTTGAATACGCAGGTTTTCAAACAGGAGAACACAAATCTTACGGCTAATAATTCTAGACGTTGGAAAACTAAATTGAATCAAAAGTTTTGGGATTTAATACAAGCTACATAGAGGAGTATTATATTGTCGAAGATTTCAATATATTTTTATTTTTAGCGCAATAAAGCAAAGAAGGTGGAAATTCACACTGTGTCAGTTGGTTTGGCATTAGTCCAATATTTTCCCCAAATTGTCACTTGGGCTACGGCTAATAATTTTACGATATGGACAGTGAAATGGAATCAGATTTATGATTTACTGCTAGACATATCGTTAAATATTATAATGTCGAAGAAATCAACTATTTGCTTTTTTTTTTGACGTTAGGAAGCTAAGAAAATTTGTATTCTAGCCAAAGTCAAGCGTGTTGCCGCCATTTTGAATACGTCACGTTTTCAAACAGAAGAACACAAATATTACGGCTAATAATTCTAGACTTTTGAAAACTAAATTGAATCAAAACTTTTGGGATTTAATACAAGCTACATAGAGGAATATTCTACTGTCAAAGATATCAACAATATATTTTTATTTTTGACGCAATAAAGCAAAGAAGACGACCATTCCCGTCATCCAAAGAAAGGCAGAAATGTTAAAATGTCGATAGTGACCGTCAATTGGGGTGATATTTCTTCTTTAAAAGTAAGATTTATATTTACTTTAAACACTGCGGCCAACAGGAGGGACTATATTTGTATTCTATTTTTAAAATAAATTATTAGGTGATAATTGTATATGTTATTTTACCATGACAAAGAAAAGTCATTATTTTAATGGAACTGACTTTTCAATGTTATTTATAGTAGTGTAATTTCTATTTTATACAATTGAAATTTATATCATTAGAAAGAAGACGACAATCTGTACATTTTTGTAACAGAGTATTTCTATGTATAGAAAATATTTTTGAAGTTATTTGTTATCTTGTAGAGGAGAGGGTATTAGGATTAACAATAATCCACTAATTGGCTTAGGAATAAGGGCCCTACTAATTTAATAAGCTTAGGGTGTCTTCCCATAACGCCGGCTCACCAGAGTTTGGAAAGTCGACCGCGGCACTCTGTGATGGGTTAAGAACGGATTAAAGGCGTTAATGAGGTAGGGACCAGTCATTATTAATATAGTTAACTTAAATTTAACTCACTAACTATAGTTTTCTTAATCTATAGTTTACTTTACTTTGTTCAGATTATTTAATATAGTTCACTTAAAGGACCTAAGTCCGTAACTCAAAATCCTCCAAAATCTTCGACATCGAAAACACGAATTATTGGTCAATTTAAATCAACATTGATGATGTAAACTTACCAGGAAAAGATGAGCTTCTGATATCCGATATTTAAGATAAAATAATTTTTCTAACATTGGTACACGAATCGTGTACCATATTGCGCTCCGGTCCTAGTTTTATTGAGAGACTCGAGGGACGAGGCTAGACACATTGCACTGTATCACACTGCATATGTGGACTGGAATAACCAGGCACTAAAAAAAATGCACTGGGTTGAGACTGAATGGCTTGTTTCGCCGAACATAACTGATATGAAATTGGAGTAAAACGGAAAGCATTTAATGTAAATCAGTTTATATACATTCATATTACAGTATTATATGAGTTTCGACCCACTTTTGTCAATTTCTGGATCCCAAATGTTAGCGATTTAGCTCCTTTAAACTCAACCCACTCATTAATTAATAAAATGATATAGGCTACGACAGTTCAACAAGAAGCTGACAAATGATCGAAATTCAGTTCATTGTGATTATTTCTCAAAATAGGTATAAATACGTAAATATTCCCAAGACATTTCATATACATTTCTTTCTACGATGACTAATGCACAGTTACAATCTAAGTTTCTTCCTACAGCAAGAGGTGGCAGTTACCTATGTGTTGCTGGGTAATAAATATAGATAATTTATATGTATCTTTCTTTTATTTGCAGATTGACGACGCATGGATTCAAATAATGGCCAAGGTACCAGATAATGAGAAATTTCAACAACTGGCCGACTATATGGTTACCCAGTGGTTAGACGGTCAATTCACTCAAGTACAATGGAACCGGAACCAAACCACGCGAAGAACCAACAATTCTGTATAGGGGTGGCACGAGCGTCTAGGAAAAATTAATTGGAAAAGCTCATTCGAATATTTTTGAAGTGATGGTATTTTTGAAAAAAGAGCAAAAGACGATCGAGATTCAGTTGTTGCAGTATTCGAGTGGCCAGCGACAACCAACATAAAAGGAAAAAAATACACAGATATCAACAGAAAGATCCAAGATGCAAAATATAGATATGAAGAAGGAGGATTGAATTTGTTAGAATTTTTTGACTATGTTGGACAATTTATGCGTGCCAAAAGTTAAAATTATTTACATGTATAATCATATGTCTTAGGTTGTTATACATCTTTTTTAAAAATAAATGCTCCCAAAATTATCGGCTTAATTAGTTTTATCCCCCAGCTTGGGTCTATTGTTCTTGGCCAGTCGACCCCTTAACACCGACCAAAATCGTCCCCCTAAAACTCGGTGAGTCGGCGTTATGGGAATAAACCAAGCTTAGGTGTTGATAGCTAATCTTTTAATTGGCTCTAGGGTTAAATGGGGTAATTTCATATCAAGACTATCAAAAACCTAGGTTTACTCAAAATTTCAATTTTACCAACACGATTTTGGAAAAAATTTTCATCAAAGATAGTAAGCTGGCACTGCCGGGCAGGATACGCCCACATTTCCGAGAGCTGGATAGAGGACAAGCAATACCAAAAGTGATATTTCCTACGATCAAAGGCCATAATTCATTAAGTTACAATTTGATATGCGCAAATATCGAAAAGAATCATTTCAAGTTTCATCAAAATCGAATTAAAATTGTGACCTCTACAGGGCCCACAACTTTAATATACCATATTTTTTACACTATTCGCATACAAACGGCGGCCATTTTGTCTGGCAATTATGTTCTGATCTTCTAGAAATTCGAACTCAACCTTCCATAGGTCGTAATGGTGATAAGATTCAAACATTTTTTTTAATTTGGATATTAATCGTGACCTCCAGAGGGACCATAATGGGTTTTTCGGACAATCAGGGGACATAATTCAGGAAGTTACAATTAGATATGTGCAAATATCGAAAGGAATCAAGATCTTTGGGTTATAACCATGCATTTCAAGTTTCATAAAAATCGAATTAAAATTGTGACCTCACAGGGTCCACAACCTTCATATACCATTTTTTAACAGTATTCGCGTACAACAGCGGCCATTTTGTGTGGCAATATTGGTCCGATTTTCCCGAAATTCGAACTCAACATTCCTTAGGGTGTAATGGTGATATAATCAAACTATATTTTAAATCGGATAATAATTGTGACCTCCAGAGGGACCACAAGCTAAACAAAGGCGATTTTGCGTATAATCAGAGGCCATAATTCAGGAAGTTACGATTCGATATGCGCAAATATCGAAAGGAACCAAGATCTTTGGTTATAACCATGCATTTCAAGTTTCATCAAAATCGAATTAAAATTGTGACCTCTACAGGGTCCACAACCTTGATATACCATTTTTTTAACAGTATTTCGCGTACAAACGGCGGCCATTTTGTATGGCAATTTTTGTCTGATTTTCCCGAAATTCGAACTCAACGGTGATATATTCGAAAGTTTTTTTAAATCGGATAATAATTGTCGCCTCCAGAGGGACCACAAGCTAAAATATCAAAAGGAACCAAGATCTTTGGGTTATAAACATGCATGTCCACAAGCTAAAACGTCATTTTTTGTACAATCAGGGGCCATAATCCATGAAGTTTCGATCCGATACATGCCAATATCGAAAGCAGCCGAGATCTTTTGGGGATAAAGCTATATTTAAAGTTTCGTCAAGAATTGTGACCTGTAGAGGGTCCACAAATAATTGTGGTTGGACGGACGTCCGGACTGACAGGGTGACAACATAATACGTCCACATGAAAATGTGGGTGTATAAAAATAGCCAGGATTGCCAAAAATAAAATCAAGGCCTTGCTTTTGTTCAGGTGTTTGTAATTCACATTCACATCAGTCCACTACCCTGGCTTTTGGCTCAAACTATCACCAGAGTTTAATAACTATTATGCAATGGAGTTGTGTGTGCCTTGCCGGGGGGGGGGGGGGGGGGAATTTCATCAGGTTCATAATATAGTACTAGCCTGTTGCTCTTCTTGCCCAAAAAAAAACATTAAAATGATGGATTTAGTTTCGAATTATTGAAAATAACCTTAGACTCACCTATTAATTGAAACTTAAAACAATTGTCTTACTAGTATTAGTATAAATTAATAAGTATATTTATTATTTCTCAGAAAAACAAGGAAAACAGTAGAAATTTTGGAAGCCGAGCATTCAGCACGAAAAAATTGATAGAATGAAACAGTTATCTGAAAGTTAAATAGGATATTTTATTTTTTTTTTTTTAAAAATCAATACTGTCACATAATTTTACTATAAATAGTGCCGCACATACATGATAGGCCTACATGCCTATGTAGTGATAGGCCTACATGCTTCACACAAGATAAAACTAAGCAGAAGTCTTAGTGAGAATATATAAAAAATTTCATGTAAAGTTACATATTTCAATCAAGTAATCTTTTTGTTACATTTTTAAATGTGTTGTTCTTTTCTTTTTTTTTCAGTCAATACAGCATGATCATGATTATTTAAGTACAATGAGAACAGGTAGACTGACCAATGCTATTGATAATTTGACTAGTCAATATCCCGAGTTTTCTACATTATTTATAAAATGTAAAAGATAATGACAATTTTTTTCGATATTATACGGATTTTCCTACTTTTTCAGTGTTTTTAGCCTTATTTAATATGATCAAGGGAGTAAAACCTACGAATATAATTTTTTTTTAGTAATCGGTGCAAACTAAAGGTTCCTGTTATATAAGATTTTCATAATATTGCAATTACTATAGAAAGTACATAGTCATTACTCCCATGATCAAGTAATGTTTTGCCCGATTTTACTCTTGTGTAAATATTATGTATTTTGCTGGATGTTATGGTACATTATCGATTTTTATTTTAACTTTGTTTTGTTTTTTGTTAATGATTCAATTGCATTAATCTCAGAATCAGTACAGCTAAGTAAAGTCATAAAGTCATGATTATTTGTATTTTGTCTCTAGCAATCGAGATATTTAGATTTTTTCAATATCGATTTTGGGGGTAATAATTCTGTGCATATATAGGCCTATCGATAATAAAAGATGGTAGGCTACTAATTCAACTGCATCCAAGTTATATATCCTTAAGATCGGAGGGTCCAAATGTTTGCAAGGGTTTATTATTTACGGGTCAGAATAAGAAGAATAAGTCTGTGAAAAAAAAATAGAAATGGATTGGTTTATCAATAAAAAAAAATTTGTGGTGTCTGTTTTGGAAGGGTAGGAGGTATATTATTTTAAAAAATAACTTAATTAGATTTTAAAACTTACAGCCAAAGCAGTTTTAAACAAGCCAACAGTGAGGCTGATGTCCCCCGCCAAAATGCCAAAAAAAATAGATGACACATATTAATTAATCGCACATTTATTTTTTTCAAAAGTATTGAGCAATCAAACAATACACTAAGTTTCATCACTCTCTACCACATAGAATCAGACAATGTTCATCATCGAACTCTATCAAGGCATTCACCTAATGTACGCCTACACCTAGTTTAACATTCTACCTTAATTAGAAGGAGAATTTTTGTGTTTCAAAGTCTAGACCTATCAGTTGCTTATCGCTCTGCTTACCCTCAACAGAAAATGTTCATTATTGAACTTAGTCAAGGTATCGATGAAATAAAACTATATACCAAGTTTCATCACTCTCACTTAATTACAACTAAAGTTATTGCGTCCCAAAGCATCAACCAATCAAATTGCTTATCTCTGCTTACCCTAAGCAGAAAATGACCATCTTCGAACTCCATCAAGGTATTAACCCTAATAAACACCTACATCAAGTTTGAATATCCTAGCTCAATTTGGGGAGAGTTATTATGTTCCAAAGTCTCGGCCAATCATATTGCTTATCGCTCTGCTTACCCTGAGCAGAAAATGCGCATTATTGAACTCGGTGAAGGTATTGATGAAATGAAACTATATACCAAGTTTCATCACTCTAACCTAATTACAACTCAAGTTATCGCGTCCCAAAGCATCAACCAATCAAATTGCTTATCTCTGCTTACCCTAAGCGGTAAATGCTCATCTTCGAATTTCATCACGATATTGACCTAATAAACACCTACACCAAGTTTGAATATCCTAGCTCAATTAGAAGGAGAGTTATTATGTTTCAAAGTCTCAGCCAATCAAATTGCTTATCGCTCTGCTTACCCTGAGCAGAAAATGCTCATTATCGAACTTAGTCAAGGTATTGATGAAATAAAACTATATACCAAGTTTCATCACTCTCACTTAATTACAACTTAAGTTATCGTGTCCCAAAGCATCAACCAATCAAATTGCTTATCTCTGCTTACCCTAAGCGGAAAATGCTCATCTTCGAACTCCATCAAGGTAATGACCTAATAAACACCTACACCAAGTTTGAATATTCTAGCTCAATTAGAAAGAGAGTTATTGTGTCCCAAAAAGTGTGACAGACAGACAGACGGACAGACAGACGGACGAACCCATTTTAATAGTCCCCTGCTTTCTTCGAAAGGCGGGGGACAAAAAAAATGTATTGAAAAAAATAAATGAATAGAAACAGTCTAACCTATTTATTTTTGTTTTTGCTTGTTTTTGTTTTTTTAAACAATACTCTCCAAATATGTCCAACATTCATTTCTGGAGTGGCGAAATATATTTAAGTTTGTTTTTAGGTTAAAAGAGCTTATTTATAAATATTAGATCTACGGTTGACAAGTTTTGTACATACATTACATGCATCGCATTTTCCAATAGGCCTAGGTCTATATTTATTTATGAACGGCTGATATGGACATACACAACACCAATTTCATATTTCGAATTTTCACCCAGCTCATTTTTATTTTTCGCAACTACTGGCAACTCTGAGCAACTGGCAACTCGAGGTCTCTCGTGTGCGCCGACTTGCAACATGACAGTACAGTGCTCACTGATTGGGTAGTTAACCAGTTGCTTGTTGCCTGTGGTCGGCTACCGCCGCAGACGAGCAATTTTGAGGCAACAAATGAACGATTTCTCGGCGACGAGCGATTTTCTGTGGTCGAATATCAAACATGTTTGATATTTGGCAACAAGAAGCAACTCTGAGCAACAGCAGGCAACTATTGCGAATTTTTCTTTAAACGACAAGCGATTTCACTGTTGCCCGAGAGTTGCTCGAAAAAGTTGCCCTTCTGCGCCTGGCTTTAGGGGCATACTAGCCGAATCGAATGAAGGCTATTTAGTAGACGGATCATAATGCTTCACTTGGGCGCAAAGAAATGGCATGACATGTTAGTTACTAAAAATAGCCCCATCGATCGTAGCATTTTATGATATGTTCCGACATAACAAAATTATGTATAATTATATTAACCCATTAGCTGCCAGAAGTTAAATTATTGATACGTTATATCAAACGCTTAGAATATATACATATGACGTAATAAATGACCTGTTTTGTTCATTCAACTACCATGAAAAAGTTATTGAAAATCATACATTACAACCACGTGTTATTTTATAGCAAATAAATTCATCTTTCCAATGGTGTGTAGTTTTTAGGGCACAGAGGTATATATTTCCTTAGAACGTCCGTCAACGCCTGGGTATGAATATCAAAACTACTACACTGAGATCTAAATCCGAATGCTCTGGATGAACATTCGATTCCTCGCCACTGCTTTCTTCAAATTCCGAATCTGATTCCATCAAAAGACCCAATGCAGTCGTAACATTCATTCGTTTACGACATGAGAGCTTGCCATGTTGAAACAGTCGAATATAGGTCACTAGTGATGAAGGTCAGAGGGTATAACCCAGCTAGCTAGTCAAATGACTTTGTCACCGTTATCTTCCGGTATCAAAGTTCACGCTTTGTTTACTAAGAAAAGTCGAATACAATGACCTGGTTTTCACACGTCGAGAATGTCGGCACGTGTTTTAGCTATCAAAGGAGCCGTTAATCAATGATATCAGTGCAGTAGTTTTAATACAGTGAATAATATTAACACTCCGGCGTTGACGGACGTTCTAAGGAAATATAGTACGGACGTTGGCGGACGTTCTGCGTGCTAATGGGTTAACTCATTGACCCCTAGAGCTAATTATGTCAATTACTGCTTAATCTCCTAAGCCAATTAACCAGACCATAGCCCATATCCCTAGTGTTAATTAAAGGATTATCCATTATTCTCACCAATTGCAGATAACACAAAACAAAACAAAAATTATTCTTCCAATCAAAAAATGTTTACATTACCAAATGTAGAAATAAAAACAGGCTTTACAATGATTTTTTTTTTTAAAAAAACACCACATAACAACAAAGTTATTTAGGATTAGCACTGTAAATAAAATTGTCAATCGCAAATTTCTGCAGACGTTACGTCCCTCGATTTTTTTTTTTCGAACTGCTCAATCTCATTGTTGAATTTTCTCGTGAACTCGCGACCTTATAGCACCAAAACCGTTCAAACTATCTGTTTACTAGATGGCTACTTTTGGAAAGACAATCGGCAATTTTTTATAACTTTATTAATCAATAAAACAGTACATGTGAAATGTCGCTGCAAGACGTTGAGCGGATATCTGACTTGACACTAGGTCATCGCCTGGCGGGTGTAAGTCGGTGAGATTCAGTGGCTTATTAGGTCGCTTCCACACAATAACAGAACCGAATGAGTTAAAATTGTGAAAAGGTACATTATTTATAGTTACATCATCAATTGAAAAAAACTAATTTGAAGAGGGGAAAGTTCAGTTTGTATGTATTGACTTAATATTATTACGACGTCAAGTTGTCGAGCGAAGCCACTAATATTGTAAACCATGTAAAGGCCCCTCAACTAGCGCCACCAGTGGGGGAGTTACCTCCCTTCAACAATGACGAATAGGTGAATAACTCAATTATATTTACCATAACACTTTAAAATGAGCAATTTAACATATTTGAAACCCATGTAATATCAACTGATATGGTTTGTATAAGTTTGAGTAAACATAGGTTGCTAGGCAACGAAACATACACCCACAGCAGCTAAATCGTCCGGGCAGTCAACAAGAGTTGTCGCATATTTTACTTTTTTCGGTAATGAAACATTTATATATAATACACTAAAATCTGATTAAAAGTAAGAACTCATTAAGTAATTATCAGAAAATCATTCTAATTTGTTTGGCTTTGATAAAGTTCTCCTCCATGCTGTTCAAATTATCAAAATTCATTGAAACTCAATATACTTGTTCGTCTCATGACCTTCAACACTGTGAAAATCAATAGGATTCTTAATCTTATGACCTTAAACACTGTATAAATTTAAAGTCAATCGGGTATTAACTTTAGCCTCTAGAGCATCCACAAGATTTTTTTGAAGTAATCAAGGGCCATAACTCTAACAGTAATTATCGGAAGTCGCTGAAAAGAAATAGGCTTCTTCGTCTCACGACCTTCAACAGTGTGTATAAATTTAAAGTCAATCGGGTATTAACTTTAGCCTCTAGAGCGTCCACAAGACTTTTTGAAGTAATCAAGGGCCATAACTCTGACAGTAATTATTGGAAATCGGTGAAAATCAAAAGGCTTCTTCGTCTCATGACCTTAAACACTGTGTATAAATTTAAGATCAATTGGATATTAACTTTAGCCTCTAGAGCGTCCACAATTGCTTGTGGACGCCAGACCGCCGGCCGGACGGGGGCGACGGCAATATACGACCACATTTCAATGTGGGCGTATAAAAAGTGAAGGAGTTTAGGTTTTTACCATAGCAACCGCATTTTTTCTTAAATTTTATTTTCTAATAATTTTTACATCGATATTTAATTTATTGTTGTAAAATTTTTAATTCCGTAGCTATCACGCATGAGTTAAAACAATAAATACAACTAGACCTGCAAGCAGCACTGAATCGGCTTTCAGGAATCAGACAGGAAGTATGTCATACAATAGCCCAAAACGATACTTTAATTGTTTTGATTAAGTGACACCGGACTGAGAAATGTTGATTTTTGCAAGAGTACCAATTTTTTACTGTATTTTCTTTCTTTTTTAAAAAATTTGTTTGTGTTTTTTTCCCAAATATCTGATATTTTTTCGACTACTTCTGGATTTTGGATCATTGTCGGGATAGTTTTAACAAGTTGTTTGGATAGATATCTTTCTGTACCAGAAGTGTCAGAAACATCTATTTAGTAGTTGTTTGTAAAAAAGATAAAGAAAAGAACATTTTCAATTATTTAACGATTTTTCAACTTTTTTCAAAGATTGAGGCCATTTTATGACACCTTAAATTATTTAGAAGGCGTCTCAAAAAGGGAAAATACTATATTTTCAGCGTAACATAATTTATTTACTAACCATCAAATCGTACCATTGACATGCCATATGATAGTCCATTAGTGGGGCAATCCAAAGACACTTTATTTACAGTGCTTATCCTAAAAAAAAAATTGTGCTTACTGTTTGATGCATTGAGCATTAAAATATAATTTTATAATTCATAAACGAAGCCTTTTATTTATTTTATAATAAAGAATAACTTTGTTGTTATTTGGTATTTTTATTTTTAAAAAATTATCCTTGTAAAGCCCGTTTTTATTTCTACATTTGGTACTATAAACATTTTTTGATTGGAGAAATAGTTTTTGTTTTATTTTGTATTTTCTGTAATAGGTGAGATTAATGAATAATCCTTTAATTAACACTAGGGATATGGGCTATAGTCTGGTTAATTGGCTTAGGAGATTAAGCAGTAATTAACATAATTACCTCTAGGGTTTAATGAGTTAATACTGGGAGATCCTTTGTTGAAATGTATGTTTTTTTTTTTCGATAACTAGCTAATATAACATTCCTTTTCATTGGGTGATTTTTTTTTATTACACAATCACCATTTATTTGAGAAATAAAAACAATAGAAAAACGTTGATTGATTTCTCGCTTTGGTTCCCTAATACTGTTGCCAAGTATATCGGTCGCGAGTTGATTTGCTACCGCCAGGCACTCTAAGCGAGCTGATTTGCTAAAGTCAAAAATTGATGAATTAGAACTAAGGTTCTCGTGTCCCAAAGCATCAACCAATCAAACTGCTTATCTCTGCTTACCCTACAACAGATTTGAAAATTCTAGGTCAATTGGAAGAGAGTTATTGTGCCTTAAGGGCTCGACCAATCAAACCACTTATAGCTCTGCTTACACTGAGCAAAAAATGTTAGTTATTGAACTTAGTCAAGGTATTCATGTAATTGAACTATACACCAAGATTCATCATTTTATTAAATTAGAACTTAAGTTATCGTGTCCCAAAGTATCAACCGATCAAATTGCTTATCTCTGCTTACCTGAAGCAGAAAATACACATTTTTGAACTCTATCTAGGTATCGATCCGAAGTTTAAACATTCTAGCTCAATTAGGGGGAGAGTTATTGTGTCCAAAAATGTGTCACAGAAAGACAGACACAGACGATAGGACAGACAGAAAAAACGATTTTAATAGTCCCCTGCTATCTTAGAAAGGCGGGGGACAAAAAATATACATTTCAAGGTGGTCGTATAACAAACATTTCAATACTGATGACTAAGAACTCCAAAAGCTCATCAAAGCTGGCTGTGATATGACAGAATATCTTAACACATCACAACCACTTTGATGCCTTCAGGTAAAGTTCCTGGGTAGCATCAAACTATAACTGTTTCGAGTAGAATATAACAATGATCTGTGCTGATCCAAGCAGGCTGTGATAAGATGGATAAAACTTATCACAACAACCTGGTCAGAAGAGACACGTTTATCACCAAAATATAAAGGACTAGCTGTACAATGGATGTGGCTCATCAATACTGGCTGTGATAGATCTACAAATACCACTATAACATCCAGATTTGACAACTCACGAACACTGTTAATATCAACACTAACCAATGACTTCTGCCGATGTAACTAGTAGAATCTGCCACACCTCTATGCAAAAGACAGAGTAGTAAGATAATATAACAACATCTCACTACCCTTGTCTTTCAAACAGCAGTAAGCAAATTATATATCATCTCCTACTACAATTTAAATCACATTCCTCCAACCTAAAATCCTTTGGAAAGCCGAACTACTTTTGAACTAAACCTGCTACAATTCAGTCAGAAGAGTTCACGCTAGGAAACCGGCTAATCATAACTATAATAGACTAAAATCTGAATAAGAGAAACAACTTATTACGAAATTATCAGGAAATCATTAGAATTTGTTTGCCTTCGATAAAGTCCTCCTCCATGCCGAGGTTTAGTATACGAAACATTTAATATCATGGGTTTAGCTGTTCAAGTAATCAAAATTCATTGAAAATCATAGGCTTCTTTGTCTCATGATCTTAACTCATTGACCCCTAGAGCTAATTATGTTAATTACTGCTTAATCTCCTAAGCAAATTAACCAGACTATAGCCCATATCCCTAGTGTTAATTAAAGGATTATCCATTATTCTCACCAATTGCAGGTAACACAAAACAAAAAGATAGGTTGCCAGGCAACTAAACATATGCCCACAGCAGCTAAATCGTTCGGGCAGTCAACAAGAGTTGTCGCATATTTTACTTTTTTCGGTAATGAAACATTTATAATACACTAAAGTCTGATTTAAAGTAACAACTCATTATCTAATTATCAGAAAATCATTTGAATATGTTTGGCTTTGATAAAGCTCTCCTCAATGCTAACGTTTAGTATACGAAACATTTAATATTCTGGATTTAGCTGTTCAAGTTATCAAAATTCATTGAAACTCAATATGCTTGTTCGTTTCATGACCTTAAACACTGTGTATAAATTTAAAGTCAATCGGTTATTAACTCATTGAACCCTAGACCTAATTAAGTATCTACTCCTTAATCTCCCTGAGCCAATTAACTAGACAATAGCTTATCTCCCTGCAGCTAATTAAAGGATTATCCATTAATCTCATATACTGTAGATTAAACAAAATAACACGGAAACTATCACTCCAATCAAAAAATGTTTATATTATCAAATGCAGATAAAAAATCAGGCATTGCAATGGTATAAAATTTAATCAATAATACAAAATAACAGAGTTATTATTTAATAAAAAAAAACATAAGTAAAAAAACATTCACATTACAAGATTATACATTTTGGCAAGTCAATAATTCTTCCTAAAATGTCTTTTTAAGTCAACAATTTGAAAAAAATAGTTAGTCCAAATATATATAATAATATTATAGGTTTACAAGAATATCAGTGTGGATTTAGCCATTTGGGATTTTAGTTCACAACAGATTATAAATGTTTAGCACTGAGTAAAATTCATCAATCAAGACGTCTGTTTACAACACTCACAATACTGTTGTTTTATTAAACCAGCAATTTTGTAATTACCTAAATAATAGTCTCGCGACCAATACATATTACTTCTTGGCTGCGTTGATATACTCATAAACACACGTAAAGCCAAAAATTCTCGAATTTCTTCCGAGATCACGTTTCTCCTATTCTTCTCTCCATTTTCATATTTTTAGCATTGTCACACGTGGTACCGATTCATTTCAGCAGCGATTAACGTGTATAAATTTAATCCGACAAACAAACTAAATAAATCAAACTCGTTCTTCCCCTCTTCTAATATATTGTTGGCCCATGCTCAGGCCCTAAAAATGACTGAGTGGTCACTTAATGTTGTTTGCCAAACTCGTTATACTGCAAGACGGGCCCCCACCATGCTGGTTTTCGCTGGCCGTTGTTTATATCAAGATTCTCGCCTTCTTCGCTCGAAATATCGGAAAAATCACTTCCCACGGCATTAATAATATCGATATCACCATCCAAAATATCTTCGGGTAAAAACCCTTCGAATTCTGAGTCCGTATCACTTTCCATAATGAAGATATTGTAAGAAAACGGAGCGCAGTAATAATCGATAATAATACGTAACAAAACAATATGGCGACCAGTGAAAAAAAATTGACCCGCAAAGTTCATGACCTTATGACCCCTAAATTTTTGTTGTGACGTATGCATTTTTTGTGGTCATTCGTTAGCCAAAACTATATTTGATTTGATAAATTACTTTTAGTTAGCCAATTGGCTTTTATTTAACAATTATGGTTCGAGGAAACAATGCATCAACGGGACCGCGAATTTAAGTCTCTCGGGTATGACACTAATAAGCAGTGGACCGTATATTCAAGCAATCGGTATTAGAGAGGGGTTTAATTGGCCCTTATATTTAAGCAATCGGACCCAATGAGTTAACTTTCGCCTCTAGAGCGTCCACAAGATTTTTTGAAGTGATCAAGGGCCATAACTCTGACAGTTATTATCGGAAATCGCTGAAAATCAATAGGCTTCTTCGTCTCATGACCTTAAACACTGTGTATAAATTTAAAGTCAATTAGAAATAAACTTTACCCTCTAGAGCATTCACAAGAAATTGTGGACGACGGACGGACGTACGGATTGAGCGACGCCAATATACGACCACATTTCTGATGTGGGCATATAACAAAAACTATTACTTCAATCAAAAAAATGTTTATATTACCAAATGTAGAAATAAAAACAGGCTTTACAATGATATTTTTTTTTAATAAAAATACCAAATAACAACAAAGTTATTCTTTGTTATAAAACAACTATGTAAAATAAATACTAGACTTCGTTTATGAATTATAAAGTTATATTTTTATGCTCTATGCATCAAACAGTAAGCACAATTGGTTATTTTTTTAGTCCACAGTAAGTTTTTAGGATTAGCACTGTAAATAAAATTGTCAATCAAATTTCTGCAGCCGTTACATCCCTCGATTTTTTTTTTTCTTTTCGAAACGCTCAATCTCATTGTTGAATTTCACAGCATGATATCTATTGGTTTCGTCGGTCACCAATGCGAACATATTCAGTCCAAAAAATAAACTAAAACAATCAAATTTGTTCTTATGTTTTAATATGTCTGTTGGCCCTGGCTTTAGACATAAAGATAGTAAGCTGGCACTGCCAGGCAGGATATGCCCACATTTTCGAGAGATGGTTAGAGAACAAGCAAAACCGAAAGTGATTTTTCCAACAATCAAAGGCTATAAATCATTAAATTACAATTTGATATGCGCAAATATCGAAAAGAATCAAGATCTTTTGGTTATAAACATGCATTTCAAGTTTCATCAAAATCGAATTAAAATTGTGACCTATACTGGGTCCACAACCTTGATATACCATTTTTTAACGTTTTCGGGTAGGAACGGCGGCCATTTTGTATACCATATTTTAACACTATTAGCGTACAAACGGCGGCCATTTTGTCTGGCAATTATGGTCCGATTTCCCTGAAATTCAAACTCAACCTTCCGTATGGTGTAACGGTGATAGAGTCAAGCGTTTTTTTAAATTGGATAATAATCGTTACCTCCAGAGGGACCATAGGCGATTTTTCGGACAATCAGGGGCCATAATTCAGGAAGTTATGATCTGATATGTGCAAATAATGAAAGGAACCAAGATCTTTAGGTTATAACCAGGGCTTCCACTTCAAAATTTTCACAACCGGTCATTTTTCCTGTGGAGAAAGTGATTGTATTTTTAGCATAAAATAAGAAGCCATAAAACATATTGAAATGCCGTTCGGGTTTAATTGGGTCAAGGACAGTCACAAAGAAATTTAATCCCACCCATCCCCTTAATAAAATAACACATGTAACCAATTATTATTTATTGATTTATATAATATAAAAATATAACAACAAGAAACATTCGCAAGTACACTATTTTCTTACTTTTTTTACAACATCACCCGTATAGGCTATACTCGTCGTATCTCAAATGGAACTGTTGTGGTATAACATCTTTAAATAGTCGATATTCGTGTTCATGTGACGTGTTATTGTCACTGGAGACAGTGTGCTCTACGAGAGCCGACTTTCTAAAATTTTGGGAACAATCACAAAACTATTCTTGGCGTTTCTAACAACGATCTTTTTATCAACCTGTTCGTATCCAGGACAAGTTAGACTGTTGACTATTTCTCCATACACGGCGAAAAGTAGTTCTGAGTGATTAATGCATTTAAATTATTAAAAGTCATTCAATGTACAATAATTAACATACTTTTTAAACTAATTAATATATTATTAACTTGTATCAATATTTGGGGCGCTCAAAGAAGATCGTTCTTGTATTTGCACTCGATAACATGTAAAGATTGATTCACAGTGTATCAAAATGGCGGCCAGCGTAAATAGTTCATTGTGTCAAGTAAAGTAACGACAATCAGTTGTTACATGAAGGAACAAGAGGATTAAAAAAACCAACCGACAATACATTTTTGTGTAGGAATATTAAATATTAACCAGGAATATTAAATCTTAACCACGGGAATGTTTGTGACAAGATTTTAAGACAAAATTTGTCTTCCACGTGGGCCGATGTTGAAAAAAGGCGGTCGGAGTCATTTGACGACAATTGTTATTCTGAAAGGTTTGGAATTTCAACATTTTGAAATGATATAAAGCATGCAAACATTTCTGCTTCATATATCATTAGATGCTTAACTCTAGTTATCAAGTGAAGACATCAAACTAGTAAAGTTTTTAATCTGTTTGATGTTGACATAGTAAATATAGCTGCACGAGCGATGAAAGTCGGCAAATATGCTGTAACAACAACTCGGTTTTAAGAATCTCACAAAGTACTGATTAAAAAATAAAACTCTGTTAATTTGATTAAATGTCAAGCTTTTAATCAGTTTGATATTAATCCTCCGTTGATTGTGAGTACAGCAATATACACAAGGACAATTGATTGGCAGTGGTGTCAATTCGCGGACTACTGAACACTGTTAATTTGATTATATCCGATAGTTTACATCACAACACGCACAGAGTTTCGTCCAGTCCAGGATTTTATGATTTAGCACAAAATATGCTATTTTTTCCAGCATGCAAAATGACCTACGGGTCTGATCGGGTGTAGGTCAATTTCCAGAGCCGTAGGTCCCGACCGGCATATACGGCCAAAATGGAACCCCTGGTTATAACTATACTTGGTCCACAACCTTGATATACCTATTTATAAACAGTATTCGTGTACACGCGGCGGCCATTTTGTATGGCAATTATGTTCCAATTTTTGTCGAAATTCGAACTCAACCTTCCTTAGGCGATTTTGCGTATAATCAGGGGCCATAATTCACAAAGTTACAATCCGATATGCACAAATATTAAAAGGAACCAAGATCTTTGGGTTATAACCATGCATTTCAAGTTTCATCAAAATCGAATTAAAATTGTGATCTCTACAGGGTCCACAACCTTGACATACCATTTTTTAACAGTATTCACGTACGAATGGCGGCAATTTTGTATGGCAATTTTAGTCCGATTTTCCCGAAATTCGAACTCAACCTTCCTTAGGGTGTAACGATGATATAATTGAACGGTTTTTTAAATCTGAAAATAATTGTCACTGCCAAAGGTACCATAAGCTAAAATAGGTGATTTTTCGGACAATCAGGGGCCTTCATTCAGGAACTTACGCTCCGATAGGCGCAAATATCGAAAGGAACCAAGATCTTTGGGTTATAAACATGCATATCAAGTTTCATCAAAATCGGTTCAAAATTGTGACCTCTATAGGGTCAACAAGCTTTTTCGTACAAACGGGGGCTGTAATCTATGAAGTTTCGATCCGATACATGCCAATATCGAAAGCAGCTGAGATCTTTTGGTGATAAAGCTATATTTCAAGTTTCCACAAAATCGGACAAGAATTGTGACCTGTAGAGGGTCCACAAACAATTGTGGACGGACGGACGGATGGACAAGGGCGACGATATAATACGTCCACATGAAAATATGGGCGTATAAAAAACAAAGCATACAAATATTTAATGCCACTTAAAATGGCGGCCTCTGAAAATTATTTTCTACAGAGTTCATGACCTTAATCCCCAAAATCCAGAGTTGTGTCGTAAATTTTATGACCTCAATAAAATTCAATCGTTAGTTGATAAATGAAAGTATATTTCTATTGGCTAATTTATTTTTGGAAAGCGAATCAGTTTTTCTTATATAACTTTATTGCTCAATAAAACGGTGCATGAAAGATGCCGACAGCAGTCGATGAACTTGAAAATTTTCTCTATTTTCTTCACGTGAGTTTACAACGCAACACCTTGTTGTGACCTAGACATTTTGTGACCCCAATCACTAGTTGAAACTATTGTTTTATGGGATTACAACTTTTGGGAAATCAAACGTTTTTTTTATAACTTTTATTATTGATCAATAAAACAGTACTAGCGATCGGCCGTCCAAGATGGCGACCGATATGAACAGAATTTTCTTGTGAACTCGCGACCTTATAGCACCTAAACTGTTGTTGTAACGTGTACATTTTTTGATTCCAATCATTAGTTCAAACTATCTGTTTACTAGATGGAAAGACCATCGGCAATTTTTTTTAACTTTATTAATCAATAAAACCATACATTTGAAATGTTGCTGCAAGACGTTGAGCGGATGTCCGACTTGACACTAGGTCATCGCCTGGCAGGGTAAGTCGGTGAGATTCAGTGGCTAATTAGGTCGCTTCAACACGATAACAGGACCAAATGAGTTAAACATGAAATATAACAAGGTGCACCTATTTTCTTTTACATAAGAATTTGAATATATTTTGTTGACACGCGTTTCTTAATTGTGTTTTAAAAACGTCTGCTTAAATTCTGATAAGAGTTATGCCCCTTTATTTTCGGGAAAAAAATGTCCGGCCAGATATTTTTTAAAATCCCATCACTGGTTGTCATGTTTAAAATGACCCTCCACAGACATAGCGGTAATATCATTTCATGGGAATTGATATGCTTTCATCTGCAACAATTTTGTTGAGAAGCGACATTCAGATGCTTTCTTCTTGATCAAACAGTTTCAATAATGAATGAAACCATATCCATTAGCAAAGGGAATAACTCTCATGTTATATTTCAGGTTGACACACAAATTAAAATAAAATGATTTCGGAAAAGTGCAATAAAATAATTTAAGTCTGTCGGCTTAGGCGAAACAGATATTTCTAAGGTCAGCCTTAGTCAAGGTAATGATATAATGGAAGCTATATTTTGAGTTTCATTGCTCTCACTTCATTATAACCAAAGTTATAGTGCCTCAAAGCATCAACAAATCATATTGCTTACTGGTAGTGGAAGAGGACAATTAACGCTTACACCAACTAATGAGTGCTTACACCAAGTGTCCTCACTCTCACTTAATTAGAATCAAAGTTACCATGTCCCAAAGCATCAACCAATCAAATTGCTTATCTCCGTTTACCCTAAGCAGAAAATGCTCATCTTGGAACTCCATCAAGGCATTTACCTAATAAACACATACACCAAGTTTGAACATTCTTGCTCAATTAGGAGAGTTATTGTGTTTCAAAGTCTAGACCTATTAAATTGCTTATTGCTCTGCTTACTCAGAGCAGAAAATGTTCATTATCAAACTTAGTCGAGGTATTGATGTAATGAAACAATACACCAAGTTTCATCACTATCACTTAATTAGAACTAAACTTATTGTGTCCCAAATAATAATAAGTCTTTATTCAAGAAAACTTCCATGAAGTTACATGAAGGGTATTAACAATAATAGGTTACAATAAATAATATTAAGATATATTTACATTGTATTATTGACATTGAAATGAACAGAGTATATTATACAATTTGATCATGTCCAGGATAATTACCTTGTTATTTAAAACGTCGGAGGATAAGTTTGACAAATTTACATAAATTTAGGATTTCCTTCTCGTTATTAAATAAGTTACACATCTTTAGGGTTGATGGTCTATTTACATATTTTGTAGCAATATATTTATTTCTGTCTGTTTTAAAGAATTGACATTCAAAAAGATAATGATATTTGTCGCCCAAGTTGTTGGAGTTACACAGATGACAAATCCGGTCTTCTCTGGCAATTTTAAGAAAAATACCTAATTCGATTGGTAACTTATGACTTCTACAACAAAATTCACATATTGGAATTATCAGGTTAGTGGGTTGGAGTAAATATTTTTCAAATTCAAAAATAGACTTAAAGATACGGTAGTTTGCACATTTAGAGCTTTCATTAATTTGACTATGCCATAGTTTTTGGTATTGATCTCTAAGTCTAGTTTTGAGATTTGATTTCAGCCAGTTAATATTACACTCAAGCCTGGACACAACTCAAAATTTTTTGCCTGACATGGCACAGGTTGTGACTGACAAACATATCGCTGTTGTGTTTCCAAGAAACGAAATAAAACTCAACTGTAGGCCTAGATGAATCCTCTCTGTTCAGTGTTTTAAGGAAAACAAGCCAACAGTGAGGCTGATGTCCCCCGCCGAAATTCCAAAATAATAAGATGACACATTAATTAATCGAACATTTATTTTTTTCAAAATATTAGTTTTAGCTCAAAATATTAATTATTGACTTAGTTAAGACATTCGCCCCTAATGAGTTATGTTCCAAAGTCTTGACCAATAAAAGTGCTTATCGCTCCTTAGCCAAAGCAGAAAATTTGCAACATTAAACTTAGTCAAGATAAAGATAAAAATGAATCTATACTCTGAGTTCTGAGTTACATTGCTATCACTTCATTACAACTAAAGTTATCGTGCCCTAAAGCATCAACCAATCAGATTTCTTATCGTTCTGCTTACCCTCAGCAGAAAAAGTTGATTAACGAACTTGGTCAATATATCGGTGTAATAAAGCTAAAGCTATACACCAAGTGTCCTCACTCTCACTTAATCAGAACTTAATAAGCATCAACCAATCAAATTGCCTATCTCTGCTTACCCTAAGCAGAAAATGCTCACCTTCGAACCCCATCAAGGTATTCACCTAATAGACACCTATGCCAAGTGTGAACATTCTAACTCAATTAGAACGAGAGTTATTGTGTTCCAAAATCTCGACCAATCAAATTGCTTATCAGCTATCTTACCAAGAGCAGAACATGCTCATTATCAAACTCAGTCAAGGTATTGATGTAATGAAACTACACACCAATTTCTTTATTTCACCTAATTAGAATTAAAGTTATCGTGCCCCAAAGCATCAACCAATCAAATTGCTTGCCTCTGCTTAAACTAAGCAAAAAATGCTCATCTTCAAATTCCATCAAGACATTGACCCAATAAACACTCACACTAAGTTTGAACACTCTTACTCAATTAGAATGAGAGTTATTCAGTTCCAAAGTCTCGACCAATCAAATTGCTTATCGCTCTGCTTACCCTGAGCAGAAAATGCTCATTATCGAACTTAGTCAAGATATTGATGTAATGAAACTATACACCAAGTTTCATCACTCTCACTTAATTAGAACTAAAGTTATCGTGTCCCAAAGCATCAACCAATCAAATTGCTGATCTCTGCTTACCCTAAGCGGAAAATGCTCATCTTCGAACTCCATCAAGGTATTGCCCTAATAAACACCTACACTAAGTTTGAACATTCTAGCTCAATTAGAACGAGAGTTATTGTGTCCCAAAAAGTGTGACAGACAGACGGACAGACAGACAGACAGACAGACAGACGGACGGACGGACGGACGGACGGACGGACGGACGGACGAACCCATTTTAATAGTCCCCTGCTTTCTTCAAAAAGCGGGGGACAAAAAAACAAAACAAACTCATTGCTTAGTTCTGAATGGAGTTGCAAAAAAGAAGTGTTTGTATCTTTAGAATAAAGGCCAATCGTCATTAAATGGCATTTAGTTTCAGCATGGTCAAATGGATTTAAGAGCGTGTCCGCGAGAGCACCATGCAGAGGGTGATAATCCTTGCGTCAGGGATTTGGACCAAATTTTTTCTGTGAGATGGGTTAGTACCCAGATACATCCGCACAAAATATTAGATTGATTCAGTTGATACCAACCTGGCAAATTGGAAAAATATGTTTTTAATAGAAAAATACTCAAAAATGGGCTAATTTGGAACTAAATTTGTATGATCTGTTATTTGTAAAAAAAATTGATTTGGACAGACGAAATTTTGGGCATTAGTAGGACTACCCAGACTCCTCCTACACACAGAGTTTTAAGTTTCTACTGCCAATGATATCTTGGTACTAGCCAGATACGCAACTCGCTCTTAAAATTTAATTTAATGAAAACCAAAGTTTAAGAGGCTATAGTTCGTTCTTGGCAGGGACTAGGACCAAAGTTGAGTGTTACCCACAACCAGCAACCTTCCTACTAACAATAAAAAAAATAAAAATGACCGGAACAGGCATAATAAAAAAAGCAGAAATAAATTAAAAACACTAAAAACTGGAATAAAATGTCCTGATTGTCAATATCCTAGATGAAGAAAATGTATGGACATCTTTACAAATTTAATATATTTAATATAAGTTTATGATAGTCGTGACAGCTCATAAATCTATACGATGATCTGCCCCTAAGTGCAGATCTTACCATGGACCCTGTATAGATGGACATGCAACGTCCACGAAGCTTTTAGAATTCTGTGCCGTGGCAAAAAGCAGACCTGACAATCGTGACTAAAATAACATTACAGCCCCCCCCCCCTCGTGCAATTACCAGTGTTAAGTTTAAAAGCAAAAAAAAACCAGAAATCAATTCATAATATTTCTATTAATCTTGCTAATCTTTTTTTTTCATCCTATACATAGATATACTACTGGTGATTGGGGTGTAAATATACCAAAGCATTGTCTTGCGTACTTCGGACTGCGTACACGCCCATGTAAATCCGAAAAAAAAACCATGTTGAGTTTTCGTTAAAAGCAAACCTACTAAAACACCCTTTTAATTTTTACTTCTGTAAAATTGTTCATCATTCGGGACATTATTATACCTGAACTCTGTTTTCATAATTTTAAAATCTTTCATACTAACGGGAATTTGGTTTATTAAAGTAAAACACAAAGGCTTACAAAACTACGAAAATATTGAAATCATTCATTTCACAATTTTCAACTGCTGCATTTGGAAATTTCAAAGTTCTAAACTGGAGAAATTTGTCACTACCGTACAGAAATACTAATTATTTGAAAAATTACCGTGTAACTATAAGAATACAGTAAAATCTAATGAGGGGTTCGAGAAATTACTCTGTATGAATTCCGCAATGTCTAGAATCACTTTGCTTGGTTTACCGTTGGCTGTCTATCTTTATACAGGCCATGATCTTACTAATCGTGGTCTGATCACTGCAAAATTATGCATGATTTATGACCTTCCAAACAGCTATCCAGCAAACGAACATGTTATGATTTTATACCAAAGTACCCTATTTGACAGGCATGTTCAAATAACGAAATATATAGTAGTTTTAAGTAGTGGTTATGATCAGTGGTCATTAAGAAATAATCGTTGGTCATTGGTTAAAAAGCGCTGCTTTGGTTAGATTGTGCTGATATAAAAGCTTGCCATGCCAGCCCATACACTTCCCTGCTCGTAACTAGAGAATACAAATGAGAATAATAGTTGTCTGATTCTGCAAAATTGTACACCAGTAATTTTACACCCCTCCCTACGATGATCGTGAACGTCCGATTTTGTAACCAAAACTTTATTATTATTACCAAAATAACATATTTGGTACGAGGAACGCTCAAATAACAAAATATAGTACTAATGTTGATAATCGATGGTCATTGTTACTCTTTAAGATAGTCGTCGATCATCAGTAAAAGAAAAATTGCATGGAAAATACTGATTTTTACACATTTTCAAAATATTGTAGCATACTAGTGGGTTTAGTTCCGGTCAATTTTTTTCTTCTGACATACTTGAACGAATGCCCTTCATAACCACACCCAGCAGTTCTAGGTCAGACCCGCCAAGAAGCCGCTACATGCATTTTAGGATGAAACAGTTTTCAACATACGTAAAATGACCACTTTAAGATAACTCACAGAAAATTCCACACGATCCATTTATTCCCAACCGACTGTAGGATTTTAAGTCGACCACTTGGCCTATCATACCTGACCAATATTAAAATTTTACGATCACGCCATTTCGAGAAGGAGCGTTTTGAAATTTGGGCAAAAAAATGGTCGAAATATGGCAAATTTTGACCCAAAACAACAATTTCCAGCTATACCGGAAGTTGTCATTTAATTTTTTTTTCACGGCATCGCTTGACTTTTGTCGTCTAGGGGTCCCCATAGACCAAGTACGATTGAAAATTGCTGACCCCCGGGGTTATCATTTTTTTCAATTTTTGCATGGTCCTCTCGCAGACGCGTTCTTAACAATCGAATGTTGCGTGAACCGTTTATCCATGCCATAGGCCATAGAGAAGTCACACATTGTTTTTATTCTACCGCAGTATTTCACACAAACTTCGCATTTTAACGAAGTTACAAGACCCCCCGTGTTCTTGAAGTAAAAACATAAATCTGCATCATACTTTGCAAGATCTTCTCGCAGCCATTTGCGCACCGTAGCTGTCTTCAAGGTGTGACTTTTATTAGAATTAGTAGGACAAGAAATGCCAGTTATAGGCCTACTGCGTGTATCATCCTCAAACTTTTTGAAGAAAGATGTTATTTTTTGCATAGTGCTAGCCTACAAATTTGGACCAAATTACGTGTTTTTATGTAAATATAGTAAATACAAAGACCGGGTGACCGTGATTTTTCGTCTGCTCGAAGCCGGGGACCTCGCTCTCGCATGAAATTTTTAAGTCTCGAATAAGCTGACCTATTTCTGTCGCACACATAGCACAGAGTAAAAATAACAGAATAACTGTCTGGGTTGATCAAGACTTCGGATTTCCGGATGTTTACAATCTAGAACATCATGGAAGTGGCTTCTCAGTTTATACATCAGTTACGATTCTACATTTCTTTTAAAAATATTGGGACGGACAAATTGACAGGAACAATAAAATTTGTGCCTGACATGTCGTAAAATTGGGACGGACAACGTCTGTGTCCGGCCGCTTGTGTCCAGGCTTGATTACACTCACTTGGATTAGTCCAAATGTATGAGAAACCTGACTCGTTCAACATGCGCTTAATATAACTAACCCATTCATTAGAACCATTAGTGCTTAGAGTTAATTTATACAACTTATAAGATAACTTGTTTTCACTTCCTGTCACTGTTTTAAGCCAAAAACAAACCATCCGACAATCTATTTCTATTTTCAAAGGATAAATACCCAGTTCGCCATATACCATGACGTTTGGGGTTGATAGTTTAACATTCAAGAGGATATTACAAAACTTAAGTTGAAGGCTTTCTAGGGGAGCCGTGTCAGAGTATCCCCAGACCTCAGAACCGTAAAGCATAATAGGTATAACTAGGTGGTTAAATAAGTATAATACAGTGTCTATGGTTAGATTAAGAACTTTGGCTTTCCGAATAATGTTAAACATAGCTTTACTTGCTTTGCAGTACAATAGTTTCTTTGCTTTGTGAAATTTGCCATTATAGTTAAATAAAATACCAAGGTATTCGTATTCGAAAACAACCTCAAATCAAATTGCTTATCTCTGCTTACCTTAAGCTGAAAATGCTCATTATCGAACTACGTCAAGGCATCGAGTCATTGCCCTAATAAACACCTACACCAAGTTTGAACATTCTAGCTCAATTACAAAGAGTTATGTGTCCCAAAAAGTTTGACTGACAGGCGGGGGACAATTATTACAAAAGATTAATTAGCCAGAGTATGACGTCAAGTTGAAAAGGGTTACAAATCAGGGAAAAAAAGACTTTCATCCAACGCAAGTAATGGAGCTGTGACACCCACTATAAATGAAAATAAATTTGAGGACGTTTTCATGTCAGTCCCAGGCAGGTAATACATTTTTACTTACAGCAACAGCTTCTGTTCTATGATCATCGAGACTTTCGGGACACGCCAATTCTAATATCACATGTACAACTTGTTCTTCAACATCACCTAAAACCATAAACATAGGTTGCCAGGCAACGAAACATACGCCCACAGCAGCTATTTCGTCTGGGCAGTCAACAAGAGTTGTCACATATTTTACTTTTTTCGGTAATGAAACATAATACACTAAAATCTGATTAAAAGTAACAACTCATTATGTAATTTTCAGAAAATCATTGGAATTTGTTTGGCTTTGATAAAGTTCTCCTCCATGCTGTTCAAGTTATCTAAATTCATTGAAACTCAATATACTTGTTCGTCTCATGACCTTTAACACTGTATAAATTTAAAGTCAATCGGATATTAACTTTAGCCTCTAGAGCGTCCACAAAATTTTGAAAGTGTTCAAGGGCCATAACTCAGTCAGTAATTATCGGAAACGCTGAAAATCAATAGGCCTCTTCATCTCATGACTTTAAACACTGTGTATAAATTTAAAGTCAATCGGATATTAACTTTGGCTTATAGAGCATCCACAAGAATTTTTGAAGTGATCAAGGGCCATAAATCTGACAGTTATTATCGGAAATTGCTGAAAATCAATAGGCTTCTTCATTTTATGACCTTTTAAACACTGTGTATAAATTTAAAGTCAATGAGTTATTAACTTTAGCCTCTAGAGAGCGTCCACAGGATTTTTTGAAGTGATCAAGGGCCATAAATCTGACAGTTATTATCGAAAATTGCTGAAAATCAATAGGCTTCTTCATTTTATGACCTTAAACACTGTATAAATTTAAAGTCAATCAGTTAAAATTTTAAGGTAGGCTGCCAGGCAACAATAGATACCTCCAGCAACTAAGTCATTTGGCAGTCAACAATAGTTGTCATTCTTTTATACATTTACAATGTACTAAAACCAGATTTAACTCATTCTGTCGTGCCATCGCCAGCCATCAACCTAATTAGCTACTGAATTTCACCGCCATGTGTAGCCAGTCAATGACAGCGGTCAGCCTCCTTGATCAGGGCATCATTTTTGATCAACGTTTGTGCGCTCGCGCCTGTAATCTTGAAAACACAGTGCAGGTTATAGCTCCTGCTAAAAATTCAGACAATTTCGCCTGTTTTATCAAGTAAGTCGAGCTTCAAAAGTTAAATAAAATATGTATCTGAAAATCGTGAACAGTTGTTTTATTATGGTATCGAGACATTTGGGTTTAAGATTCTTAGCGCAGTTGTCAAGTCTCTCCACGATGTTTGCATTCACGATAGATTATTATTTATTAATGATAGTACTACATTAGTTAGAAAAGATTGATTGTTTTTAAATTAAATGCTTTCTGTGTTAATGCATTAGTTTCGTAAGAGTTTTTGATTGTGAAATTTGAATAAATATAACATTATGAATTTCTGTCGTGGTCATATAGAAAGCGTCTGGATAATCAGGATACATACATATATATATATATATATATATATACAGTGCTCACTGTTTTATATAAGCATTAAGTTGCTTGTTACTGTATCCAATTTATTATATTATTCCATTCATCTTTGTATAAATGAACTCTGAATAAATACATTTTAAATCATACAGTGCTCACTCTGGGTTCCATTTTTTTTCCACCAATTTTAATTTTTACTCTTTTTGCCATATATTTCTTCCGCCAAAAAAAGTTAAAATTTTCAGTAATTTTTTAACCATTTTTATTTACATTTATACTGTACATAGTCTATCACAAATTACAATATCGTATTGGTTTTTAATGAATTGCGGTATTTGTTTTTTTATATATATAATGTGTCTCCTAATCCTCTTTCACGTTCTGCAGTTGTAACAGAAATTGTGAGCCAACGCTTACTAATATCACAAACAGTTTTGGAAATATGTCGTCTTAGGTTAAAGGCAAATTTACAAATGGCAGTAATTACTAATAGATACATCACATAAATCAGATAATTGAACATAATTGTGAAATGCCATCACTTCTTCGGACAAGTTAAGAGTACCTAATTTTAACAAATTCACATACTGGTAACTTCAGAAAGAAATATATCAAACAGTCGTCATAATTTCAAAAATCCCAAACTAATCGATCGAGGATTGTTCACCGACACAGTGTCCGCCATTTTGAATATATACAAACCATAAAAGATAGTAAGCTGGCACTGCCAGGCAGGATACGCCCACATTTTCGAGAGATGGTTAGAGAACAAGCAAAACCGAAAGTGATTTTTCCTACAATCAAAGGCTATAATTCATTAAATTACAATTTGATATGCGCAAATATCGAAAAGAATCAAGATCTTTAGGTTATAAACATGCATTTCAAGTTTCATCAAAATCGAATTAAAATTGTGACCTATACTGGGTCCACAACCTTGATATACCATTTTTTAACGTATTCGCGTACGAACGGCGGCCATTTTGTATGGTAATTTTGGTCTGATTTTTCCGAAATTTGAACTCAACCTTCCTTAGGGTGTAACGGTGATATAATCAAACGATTTTTTAAATCGGTTAATTATTGTAACCTCCAGAGGGACCACAAGCTAAACCAAGACGATTTTGCGTATAATCAGGGGCCATAATTCAGGAAGTTTAACTCCTGCAATCTCTGATTTTTCATGTCATAATTTGAAACAATTGTACAAATGCGTCTAGCTAGGTTATATGGGATATTTCTTTTTGTGTGAGACGGGTGTGACAAGAACTAAAATTCAGATATTGATGTGTATCTGTTGGCTTGTAAAAAATATCAGTTTCAATAGAGCCGTTAGCGTGAAGTATTAATTTCACATCGAGAAAATTTAGTGTTGTTTTACTCTGCTCAATTGTGAACTGAATACTGCCATCTAAATTGTTTAACATTTTATGGAGTTCAGAGATGATATCTAAAGACACTTTAAGGACCACAAAACAATCATCCAAAAATCGTTTCCAAGACATCCTTATTAGGTCACTGAAAACATTTCCATAAGTTATTGTCACCCTCTCATACCATATTTCCTCAAGATAACCTAAAGTAAGTGTAGCATAGGTGGGACCAACTTTAGTACCCATTGCGACTCCTTTGATTTGTGAATAGTATAGGTTATTAAAGGAAAATATGTTGTTTGACAGAACAATATCCAGAGCACCGAGAATAAAAGAATTCGAAAAGCGATCTGGTATCAAATCATTATGATTATTTAGCCAATATTCTATAGCTTTTAGACCCAGATCTTTAGTGATATTATTGTATAAATTTACTACATCGAAGCTAATGAGAGTGCTACTCGGTTCTACCTGTTTAGGCAATTGGTGTAAATAATCAATATCGTCAAGAAGAAAACTTTTAACGCGAGAACATAACGGTTTTAGAATAATGTCAAGGAAGTTGCTGAGTCGCTGGGTACTGCTGTTGGGCCTCCCTACAATTGGTCTGAATTTTAAATCTTCAGGACTCAATACTTGTACAACTTCATCCTCAGAATTCTTGACAGCTTCTTCTATCAATTTGCTCTTATGGACTTTTGGTAAGCCATAAAAAAAAGCTGTAGTTGGTTCAAAAATAACGAGATACTCTTTTTCACGTAGTACATTGCTGTTTTTGGTAATGTATTCAACTACCTTTTTCTTCACAGAATCATTTTCTTGGATGCTTGAAGGTCGGTAGTATTTCGCGTCAGTTAACATTTTTACGATGCTCTGTTCATAGAATAAGCTCTCCATAACCACTATAGCACCGCCTTTGTCAGCTTGTTTCACAATAATGTTGGAATTGTTCTTCAATCCGTTTAAAGCCTTTAATTCACCTTTACTCAAATTTTGTTTGTAAGGCATCGGCTGAATATTGTGAGATGCTATAGAAGTTACAAATTTGTCGAGATCTATATCTTTACCTAGTCTTGGTGTGAAGTTTGATTTGTTTCTGACTAGGCATTCCGATTCCGTTAGATTAGTTTCATTGGATCTTCATCATTTTTATGAAAGTGGTGTTGTAGTCTCAATTTCCTACAGAATTGCGATAGTTCTGATTGTAACGCACAGTAGTTTTCCGGGGTGTAGGTGTGAATTTTAGTCCCCGTTTGAATAGACTAATGTGATCTTCTGTTAATTGTACGCAGCAAAGATTAATAATAGGCTTTACTTTCGTTGATTCTTGAAACGGCTTCGATTTTTCTGCCGGCCCTGTCCTAAAAAAGATCTCCTGTTATCGTTTGTTTCCTCTGTAGTTTCTCGGAAATTTTGTTTAACACTCCGTGACTTTCGTTGAGGGCTGTATTGTCTTTTACGACGGGTTGTAACTTCCTGCCATTCATTTCTGGGGGGAGGTTTAACAGGATTTTTTATCTTGGGTTTACGTTTGTCTGCTATGTCCGGCAAACGTTTTTTATTTGTAACATACCTTTTATTGTCACTTCTAACAATGGATCTATTACGTACTTCCATTACTTCAGGATTTGTAAAGTTGTGCTCATCCGATTGTTTAGTATCGGTAGGTTTGAAGTAGTCTGATCCATACTTCTCAGAGTACTGGTCAAGCCAAAAATTGAAAATCCAAGGCCAAGTCATGAATTATGTAATATGTTATAAATCTGTTTATTGTAGATCTTTTTATTACTTTTACAAAAAAGATAGGTTGCCAGGCAACGAAACATACGCCCACAGCAGCTAAATCGTCTGGGCAGTCAACAAGAGTTGTCGCATATTTTACTTTTTTCGGTAATGAAACATAATACACTAAAATCTGATTAAAAGTAACAACTCATTATGTAATTATCAGAAAATCATTCGAATTTGTTTGGCTTTGATAAAGTTCTACTCCATGCTAACGTTTAGTATACGAAACACTTAATATTCTGAAAATCAATAGGCTTCTTCGTCTCATGACCTTCAATACTGTGTATAAATTTCAAGTCAATCGGATTAGTGCTGGCATAAAAAATCGATATATCCGATAATCGTCGGCAACTTATGGAAAATATCGATATCGATATTCAATTTCGTGATATCGATACACGTATGTATAAATAATAAAGGGGGTTTCAATAAAATGAAATTAACGGCATGTTTGCCATCAAATATTCACCGTTATAGATCATTCAAAACACGCTGAATCTAAAAACACGCACACCCTACAGTCCAACCACCGCGTCGGTAATTTTCGATGTCGCTTACAACAAAGACAAAGAGTAAGTGATTAAATTAGAGTTATTTACCTTGGGTGTTTTTTGCCGGGAAAATTGGAAAAACGATTGTTGTCCGTTACGTTAAGCTAGGCTTATTTCGCAAAAAAAACAGAACAAATACCTGCCGATAAATTATTGTTATCTATTTTAGTTATAGTATTAATACACGGTAATACTAATAGTCTTACACACAAGATGTCTCAAGAGAATCAGCCAATATTTGATTTTCCGGGAGCCAAAAGTAGTGTGTGGTCGCATTTTGGATTTTATAAGAAAACAAAAACTGATGGCGTTACTGACGAGTTAGACAAAACATACGCGATCTGCAAGCAATGTCATTCTAAAGTTAAATCAGGGCTAGAAATTCATCATTTTTTGCAAGAATCTAAGAGGATTCTCATATATGCAATCTGCGCGAATCCTCCGAATCTTAATTTATAATAATGTCTAAAAAACAAAATTGTGTTTTTTGTATTAATCTAAAACACCAATATACAACAATGATAAAAATAAAACAATCAGATAGAATTTTCGGTAAACACTTAAATAGTGTAAAAAGTGATATCCAGATAATGCCGTAGCCAAAATAAACTAATACGGCACCATGCTATTTCTGTATAACACAATGGTTAGTCTTTTTTCAATCACGTAACTTGCACAATTTTTTATTCATTCGTCGATGATACTATTCATAGACAAACGGTACAATGATCACGTGAAAACCAAAACTGCAATTGCTATAAAGTAAAATTCAGTAGGCCTACGACTAGGATATATCCTTCATTACAAAAATTAAGCATGTCAGCATGTGTATAAAATAAAATAATCAAAGCGGTACACGCAAATGTAGAACTGGTTAATTGACCTAATTCCTACCAAGATGTCACATGTTATTGGAATTCGAACACTGCGAGATTCCGTCGCGAAAATATCCACTTGTGTTACGTCACGATTATAAATTCTTGAATCGGTAAATCGGCCAGCTAAAAATCATATCGGTGCCGATTAATCGGATACCGTATATAAATTCTATAATGTCATTGTCATGGCTAATGTCATTGTTTTTACTGCGTTGATATGCGTGAGCACTGAATAGCTGACGGCTACCGTTTTAACTGCTAATTAGAAATTCAATACTGGCAAAAAATTACAATTCACAAGTACAACAATTCCCGTACATAAAATTTTAACATATATAGCGATAATCGTATTGACGAAAAACAACAAAAGAGCCCGCACAAGAGAGTACAAATAAAAATAAAAACCACGTGTCTTTAAAAATTGGCAACGTATGGCTAGGGAGGCGAATAGAAGAGCCTCCAAGCTGGTAATGTCCGATTGGGTAACGGTTATTCGTCATCTTGGACACAGTAACGTCAAATTCTCATTGTGAATATTACAACTGGATTTAAAATCCATGTATTATAAGGTCCGTGATATGTCTGTTATTGGTTGGTGTACGTGGCTGTTGACAGCTATTTCGCACCAAAAGCAATCTTTTTACACATTTCGTAGTAAGCCATGCCTAATATGGAAGGCTGCGAATTCCATGCGACATTGAGTCCGTGGCCGACCTTGACAGTGACAAAATAGAATTGGAATGACCCAATTTAACAACGGAATCAAATCGCCGTTCGAAAGGATACAATCATGGAACCCAAAACTATTTCGTTTTAAGGTTGGCATGCTAAAGTAGTTTCTTTTATTTTTTTAAGAAGGATTTAAATAAATAATAAGAAAACCGATAACTTTGTATCGAAACTGAAATATGCATAAATGCTCTACTTCTAAAACTAAAAGTCGTCGCCGTGTCGTGATCGTTGAAGTTTCCACACAATTTATTACATAACAAAGACAATTAACGGCCAGCCTGTAACTCGTCCAAATTATAAGTTAAAAGTAAAACAAAAACACAACAATTATTTTATTTTATTATACATGTAGTATGCTATAAAGTAAGTCATACAACTTTGATTCAAAACACCATAACTGACATTCAATAGTCGGACCTGAGATTTTTTTTTTTTTTTACAAAAGTTTTACGCGAATCCTTATAGATTCGCACGGTAAACTCTTGCGAGAATCCTTGCGCGAATTAGATTCGGAGATTCGCGTGAATTTCTAGCCCTGTAAATACATTGGTAACACAACCAACTTGCAATCGCATATTTCAAAGCACCATTTCACGTATCCCTTCAAGAGTCATACGCAACCAAAACTTGTAGATTTTATGAAAAAACTGCCCAACAACAGCCCAAGGCCATGGCATTAACTAAAGCCGTAGCTGTACATCTGTTCAGCGATATGAGACCAATTGCAACGGTAGATTCGTCATCGTTTAGAGAAATCCTTCGAGAGGCCGAACCCAAATACACCCTTGCCATCAAGAACATCTTTCAGAGAATCCATTCTGCCAAAGATGTACGATGACACGCGAGCTAAGGTCAAACACGAAATTAACAAAGCCATGCACGTATCTGTAACTACAGATTGTTGGACATCCAATGTTACCCAGTCTTACATGACAGTTACCGCTCATTTAATGTGTAACTGGCAGCTTCAAAATTTTGTGCTTCAAACTCGTGAATTGCCAGGCTCACACACCTCTGATAACCTGTATGATGATCTGGTGGAGTCATTTAATGAATGGGACATAAATCCAATCTGTATTGTTTCGGACAATGCCTCAAATATAGTATAAAAAGCTGTGTCTAAATTTGATCAAATGTCCACTCATCTTCCATGTTTTGCCCATACGCTCAACCTTGCCGTTAAAGCCGGAATATCCGCAACCAGACAGCTAACAGTGCTCCTGACAAGATGCCGACAACTTGTTGGTTTCTTTAAAAAAAAGCGCACTCGCAACAAACATGATGCACACCAAGCAAAACAGAATGGGTTATCCAGAACATCAACTAATCCAAGACGTTGAAACTAGGTGGAACAGCACCTACGACATGTTAGAGAGGGTGTTAGAACAAACAGTCCCTATCCATGCCACATTTACAGATCCTTCGATCAAAAAAGACGCAAGGTCGATTTTACTAGAAACCAGCGAACAAAGCCTGGCAGAAGACGTGCTTGCTATCCTAAAACACATGAAGGCAGCAACACAAATAGTATGTCACAAATCAATCCCGAGTATTTCTATGATTCTTCCGATTATTTATAAACTTACTTGTCATTTAAAAATTGAAGAGAATGATAGCACGTGCATACAGGATAATATATTAAAAGGGCGATCCAGGAAAATTTAAATAGGCGCTACCAGAATGCGAATATACGCAAGATTTTAGCTACTTCGTCGATTTTAGACCCTCGGTAAAACCACATGAATTACTTTGATGAGGGGGGAGTACAACGCGGCTGTGGAGGATTTGATATTAGTAAAATATGCCGTATATTGTACATGTAATAAAACACACGAGTCGGCGATGCTGTTATTTATATATTGATGACGACACCTGTAAGCGAAATTTTATACTGTGCATTGTACATATTTTTGCAGTCAGACTTTTACATACATGCTGATAATGTTGTTTTCGGAATCTTGAAACAATTTGACTTCTAAATTATGGATACAAGTACAGCGTAACAATACAGTGTACGCACGTGAAAATTCATCATATTCAATTTCACACTAGATACATTTCAATTTCCTCGGCGTTCTAACAAATCTACACTAGTCGGTGGTTTAGAAAATCCGCCGTGGTCGGTGATTAAGCAAATCCAGTGTGGTCCGCGATTTACTCCAATTCGCGGAGGAAATTTAGAGCGGATTATTAAACTGAGGTCCGCGATTTTTCATTTCTGCCCAGGTCGTACTTAAGCGAAATTTCATACTTCCGTATATAGTGTACAGTATTTGCATACAAACGGCGGCTATTTAGTATGGCAATTTTGGTCCAATTTTTTTTCTAAATTTGAACTCAACCTTCCTTAGGGTGTAACAGCGATAAAATCAAACTCTTTTTCAAATAGGTGATGTTTCGGACAATCCAGGGCCCATAATTCAGGAAATTACATTCCAATGCGCAAATATCCAAAGGAACCAAGATCTTTGGGTTATAAACATGCATGTCAAGTTGCATTAAAATCGGTTCAAAATTGTGACCTCTATAGGGTCCACAAGCTAAAAACATGATTTTTCGTACAATCACAGGCCATAATCCATGAAGTTACGATCCGATACATGCCGATATCGAAAGTATCTAAGATCTTTTAGGGATAAACCTATATTTCAAGTTTCGTCAAAATCGGGTGAAAATTGTGAACTGTAGACAGACGGATGGACAGGGGCAACAACATAATGTGTCCACATGAAAATGTGGGCATATAAAAATAGATTAGATGTTAATATTGGATCAATTATGTGTGTGGCTCTGTCCCTGGGGGTCGGACATGCACCAAAAACAATAGGGATTATCCTTAGGGTATAAGGAAAAGTATTTTCAAGTTTCAAGAAGATCACTTAAGAATTGTAGCCTGTAGGCGACACACAAGACACACACAGACAGGTGTGACAGCAATATACCTCCAACCCTAGCTTACTCGCCAACGGGTAACATAACTTGTATTCCACTAAATCAAAGAATCTTTACTTACCTTTATCCACCAATTCTTGCTCAAGTAAAACTAACAATGCTGCTTGACTGGTTTTGCGTACCTATTAGAATAAATAAACTAGACTTAGTAACCTTTACAACGCGTGGGTCCGTTTCTTCAACCTAATAAGCATCGCATACGTAACTAACGTGACAAATTTATTGTAGCTGACTTTTTTTTAGCACGTATCCAGTGAATGGCCATTTTGCTTAGTAATCCCAGCCAGAATTTGGCTATTTTTCAAAATTGCGTTAAAGTTTTAAATTTTTGTTTAGAACTGAAATAAATGAACTATTAGTCAATCTCCAAGCTCAAAACATTAGCAGAATTTATTGTGTTATGTACAAGAGATCTGACCAACGCACAAAATAGTGCCAATAGTGTGGCCTCCGCGTTTGTCAAATGTCCATTTAAACTTGCTAATTCTGTTAAAATCACATTTTCTTCCGGGTATTATTATTCAATCTCGAGTTGTGTCTGTGTTATTGCACAGACAATCCTAATACAACGCAGGTTTTCTGTTCGAAATCATTGTACTTTCGTTTGTTTACAAACTGACTTCTGTGCGTTGACCTCGCGACTTGTGACCTTTAGATAACGTCATGTGGATATCATGGCTGTTCAATGTGTCAGAGTCACTACTCTGCAGGTAGGGTGAGTCTGTCGTTCAGATTGCAATTACTCCTCTTGCATATCATCCTGTACAAGTGGAGGTTGTAGATTTGACAAATTCACACAAATTTTCCAGTTTTGACACGGAATGTGCCAAGGTATATCCCCACGTAAAATTCTTAAATTTTTTACTCTTTCCATCGCATGTTCAACATCAATGCGTAGATTAGCTATACGTCTTGTTTCCTCAACTTCCCTCTTTGAAAATCGCTTTGTTTTGAAGGATGGTATTTTCAATTGAATGCCAAGAAGCGTGGTCTAGTCATTTATAAGGAAGCCCTTGTCTGCCATGATAGCATCGCCAGCCTCACATAGATCTAATATACCGGGGGTCCGTATTCAAAGGATATCTTAAGTCTAAGATAGTAACTAAACTACTAGCTCTCACTTAAACACTAGGGACCAAGAATCTACAAGGTTTTACGAAAAAAGGTAATAAACTACCCTTATCTAGAATCTAATACACGTCAAAAATGTGCCAAATACCGTCAAGATTCATCAAAGATAGTAAGCTGGCACTGTCAGGCAGGATACGCCCACATTTTCGAGAGATGGATAGAGAACCAACAAAACCAAAAGTGATTTTTCCTACAATCAAAGGCCATAAGAAATAAAATTACAATTTGATATGCACAAATATCGAAAATAATAAAGATCTTTAGGTTATGAACATGCAATTAAAGTTTCATCAAAATCAAAATTCAAATTGTGACCTCTACAGCGTCCACAACTTTGATATATACCATATGACGTCAGCAGTCATAAATGTCGGTCTTAAGATTCTTTGAATAGCCGCAACCTATTGTTTAATTAATCCCCTAATGCAGACACATGGCCGGGTTTCATCCAAAACAACACCTTCCACGTTAATATGAATACGTACACTATTATTTAAAATAATTACCATTGTGCACTTGACATGGATTAACCTTGGTGTAATACTGGAACTACACTTTCGGCTTCAAATCAGTGTGGACTGTCGCCTAATGTAAGACAATTTTTCCCAAATATAATTAGACTTGCATACTCATACTATATATGCAGTGTTGGGATTTCGGCCATATATTCTGGACGTGTCCGATTTTTTTTTCCAAACGCACTATTGTCCGACCGTGAATATGCCCATTCGGACATCAAGGCATGGTGAATAACATTCAAAATTCCAAAATAAATATATAGTGTACTGACTAGTACTAAGAGTATAACTACCACTCGACCCGATTATCGTTGACAATAGGCTGGATTGATTAGGTATTTAAGTGATCAACGTATTTATCGTGTTATACCGACTATAAACCTACCTTGACTGATTACTTAATCTGCCTTGATTGACTGACTTAATCCTTTGTCTGACTATTCATCAAGTGTTTATACTTTTAATCTTCATCTAAACCACATGGTTTCTGCATTATCGGACATTTTAATCGCATTGATGTAAGCCGACAATATGTATAAATTAGCCATAGATGTCACATATTGTAAGAGTATACAACGCCCAGATCAATAGACAGTCATAATTCGTCTGCGATATCACTTCGGTGGAAGCGAGCGTTAAATAAAGCTATTTCACACACACAGATATCCGGAAAATACTAGTAATTGCTAACTTCGTTCTTATATTGTACGTGGTTACAGCTATCGGTAATCCTCGGCAGATACCGTCACTGACTCTACATCTAGCTTCAGCTGTATGACGGCAAGTCATATGTGACTGGTGACAGCATAATGAGTCTTAATGACCAAAAATTCAAAACAGAGTTATATATGCCATCTTAAAGAGAATGCCATAAGCTGTCTAATGATACCAAAATCATTGCCCTACTTTACTACATCGTTGAGATATTCAAGTTCAAAGTCCAGGAGTCCAAAAAGGCCTATTTCGAGAAAACTTTGTTTAAAGATTATGTTAAACATAGGTTGCCAGGCAACGAAACATACGCCCACACAGCTAAATCGTCCGGGCAGTCAACAAGAGTTGTCGCATATTTATTTTTTTCGATAATGAAACATTTATAAAACACTAAAATCTGATTAAAAGTAACAACTCATTATGTAATTATCAGAAAATCATTGGAATTTGTTTGGCTTTGATAAAGTTCTCCTCCATGCTGTTCAAGTTATCTAAATTCATTGAAACTCAATATACTTGTTCGTCTCATGACCTTCAACAATTTATATAAATTTTATTAACTTTAGCCTCTGGAGCGTCAACAAGATTTTTTAAAGAGATCAAGGGACATAACTCTGACAGTAATTATCGGAAATCAAAAGAGTTTTTCGTCTCATGACCTTAAGGGGGAACGAGGGGCGAAAAAAAAATATTTATATTTAATGTTATTTTGGGTTGAAACTTTGTATAAACTATAAAGACCTTTTAATTAGCTGATTTTTTTCATCAAATCCCAAATCAGACATCGGTTGCCATGGTTACCAACGAATCAAGAAAAAATGAGGAATTCGTAGGAATGCTGTATCTCTGTTAATAATAACTCTACAGTTCTGAAACTTTCACACCTTATAAACAATACATAAAGCTAGGAGATGACAGATAGACATTTGGAGTCCACTGTATTTTTATTAATTTATAAGCATTGATATAATTGTGTGATTTTTTTTAACGAAACATGAACTAAAAACTGAATTATTTACAAACATAAAAACAGTAAATACAAAAACTCTCTGTTATCTCATTCAAAAGACTCTAATCTATAACTGTTGCAAATTTCAAGTAAAAATATAAGTAACTTTTTGAGATCTAGTAATTTGAAATTGCATTTTCGTCCAAAAAATCAAATCAGAGAAAAATCACATCAAAGTTGCATTTTAGTTCAAATAAATTTACATACAATTTTTTAACCTTAAAATGCACCGGACTCATATGTTACTCCTTCCTTAGATAGAATACTTTCTTGTTCCTTAATTTTTTTAAGTTTTTTTGCTGTACGGGCATCCTTTGTTGAATCCTGGGATCTTTTTTCAGCTAATTTTATTCTCAAGATGTCAGATTTTTTGCGTATTTTTATTGTTTTGGGAGAAACTGGTAAACCCATGTGCTCAAACAGTTTTTCGTGTACCTTCAAGCCTTTGTTAAATTCAATGCTACCAATTGCTGAGGCCAGGGTAACTCTTTGTAATGAGTAAAAATTTTCTTTGGGACATTTAGCCCAGATTTTGGCATGTAAAGATTCATTACGATTTTGAGTCACACCTCCCAAGCACCTTTTTAAAAGTTCCTCACTTCCTAATCGTTCATACACACGTTTAACTTGCTCGGCTACCTCTAAACTCAATGGAGTTCCAATGTTATCATTGTGAGGGGGAACAGGACTGCCTTGTGCCAAGGACCTTTGGTAAAAACACCACGAGTTCATCCCTTCCGGACAATGGGTGTGATGTGGTGCCTCGTCTGTCGAAATTGCATGAAAAAAACTGGCATAAACAGCATGTCTCATATTAATTAAATTATTCGTATTATTTCTAATAGCATTTGAGTGATATACAGTTAATTTTTTGATTGTGCTCTGCGTCAACCGTCCGGAACCCTTACCCCCCAAAGTTACACCACATTTTTTGGATTCTGTAGATAGTTTACGTAAGGCTGTGCCCATACGTTTTGCCACGTGATTTATACATTCATGTTTTTCTATCATGTGGTCATCGCCATAAATATTTAATTTAGTTAGTTTATCAAATGACTTGGAGTCCCCATCACTTATTAAAACTTTATAGCGAAAACCGGATTCCATTGATCTCTTCCATAGAACAGTTGCTGCTTCGACCTCCATAGCATTGGAAGAACCCTTAAAATTGATATTACATTCCTCTTTACTAGAGTGTGTTTCAAACCAAGCATCAAATTCTTTTTCGGATGTCAATCTACTTTTTGCAAAAGTACATGCATGGCAAAATGTTGACACAACATGAAAATCTAACACATGTCCTGTTAGACATTCAATTATAAATGCTATGCCATATTGTGATGTGTGTCCACGCGTCAGCCAAGACGCATCAAAACTGACAGCTATGTCCATAGCAGCTTCAATGTCAACACTTGGGTCAAGTTGTTTATGAATTGTTCGGACAATGCTACCTGCTTGCGCAAAATAGCCCTCACTAATTTTTTTAGCAGTATTGTTAATTTCACTAACATGACTGAGATAAGTCTTGTGATGCATTGTGTCCATCCCCATAAGTCGTGATAGTCTGACAAGTCCAGCATGTCCTACCCCCATATCTAAGGTAGCAAAAACTAAACACCTTGACAAAATAAAAGCAACTTTGCTGCTGGTTTCATTTCTTAAACGCTTACTGGAATAAGTAGAATTTATAATATGGCCGCAAGACATACACTGGGTTATTAAAAAAAACACTAATCCTAAATGTTTATCCTGCACACGAACAGTTAAATTGGCACAATTACATTCCGGACACAATAAATTTTTAACTAATTCTTTCAGCATACACTCTTGCACAAATATAAAACCATGTTCATTAGAAATAATGGAATTATCACCATCAGAATTAGAACCAGGTAGATCATCATTATAATTATAGTCCACATTATCAGTGTCTTCCAACCCTAATTCAATTAAAATTGATTTATAATCTTCAAGTTTTTTTTTTGAAGCCGAGGTTTTAACATTGTCACCATTAATTAAAGATGAATAATTTACTTTGTTTACATCATTTACTATTGCTGTTGTAGTACTACTAGTAGTAGGATCACTCAACGTAGTAAAATTATTACTATTTTTAGAAATGACTTTCAGCTGACCTACATTTTCAACGTCGTTTTCTGAAGCGTTTTGAATGAAAACTTTATTAGATCTAGCCCCTGCTAACTGTGTCAGCCTATTTCTTTTATGTTTACCAAATGCGTGTTTGTTTTTATGCATATTGTCAATATATATCGTGAAATTTGGCAATAAAATCCGTAGTAGAAATATCGTAGTAATTTTAGGGCCTAGATCGCGCGCATAGTCAAAATTATCAAGTCTTAAAAATACTTAAAAGTAAAAGGTTTTATTTGGGTCATAACAAACAAGACTAAAAACAATTACCGGTTGACAAAGATGTACGGTCCAAGATGTACTCAAGACTATAAATTACGATCCCCATAAAATATTGTATTTTTTTAATCACGGTTTGTTAGAAATAATTTAATAAAAACCTATTAAATTTATCGGTAAATATCGCTAGATAAGCTTGCGGGACATCGATCGTAGTCTTGGACTTCTTACAAAGTAATATTGTTATACAAAAAAGAGTGGTTAACTGTGTCTATATCACGGGCGGTGACGTAATTCCGTTAGAATCCGTTAGGCCAATGAGGAGATGTCGTTCTTATTACGTCGTATATCTTGACCCCGCGATCAGGTCACCTAACCAAATAAGGAAATTCTCGAGCACTTTTCACGCTTAGAAAAACGAGTACACACGGAAACTGACGGGAATTAATAAATTATTTTTATTCCCATCATGCTGTTCTGTGTTTACTCTTTCCAACGATATATCAAACATGGCGGTCAATGGACATGCGGAGGCTTAAAATCGGGATTTTTTTAGACGTTATTTTATCAAAATTCGGACATGACAGCTTCAGAAATGTTTACCCATCGACAGAAAGAGTACCTTTTTACATAAATAAAATGAAATTTTTGATATTTTGCTTTTGGGGACTCAAAGGTAAGGCTTCAAACTTTCAAAAACTGTCATTACTTAAAAAGTGAAATTTTTTAGAAAATTCAATTTTTTTCGACCCGCGTTCCCCCTTAAATACTGTGTATAAATTTAAAGTCAATCGGTTACTAACTTAAGCCTCTAGAGCGTCCACAAGATTTTTTTAAGTGATAAAGGGCCATAACTATGACAGTAATTATCGGAAATTGCTGAAAATCAATAGGCTTCTTCATTTTATGACCTTAAACACTGTGTATAATTTTAAAGTCAATCAGTTATTAAGTTTAGCCTCTAGAGCGTCCACAAGATTTTTTTAAGGGATCAAGGGCCATAACTCTGACAGTTATTATCGGAAATCAATGAAAATCAATAGGCTTCTTCATCTCATGACCTTAAACACTGTGTATAAATTTAAAGTCAATCTGATAATAACTTTGGCCTCTAGAGCGTCCACAACAAGGCTTCCATTTCGGCCATATATGCCGGTCGGGACCTACGGATCTGGAAAATGACCTACACCCGAGCAGACCCGTAGGTCATTTTTGCATGCCGGAAAAATAGCATATTTTGTGCTAAATCATAAAATCCTGGACACGCCGAAACTCTGTGCGTGTCGTGGTGTAAACGGTAGGGTGTAAAATAAAATTAACAGTGTTCAGTAGTCCACGAATTGATACCACTGCCAATCAATTATCCTTGTGTATATTGCTGTACTCACAATCAACGCAATGGGGGATCAACATCAAACAAATTAACGCTCAACATTTAATCAATTTACATGTACTTAGGTGTGTTTTGTTTTATAATTAGTAATACCGTGATCATTCTTTAAATTGAGTTGTTACAGCATATATTTGCCGACTTTCATCAGCCGTGCGGCCATATTTACTGTTTCAACATCAAACAAATTAAAAACTTTTTCTTTTGATGTCTTCTCTTGATTAGGCCTACAAGAGTTAATCATGTCAACGTCGCGAATATCAGAAATGTTAGCATTCTCTATATCATTTCAAAATGTTGAAATTTCTCACCTCCCAAAATAACAAACGAAAGCGGGATGATGATATTTCCGTCAATGAATCCCACAGTTCCGCTTCAAAAAACAAAGTTAGTCGTAAATTCTCTGCTAAATGGTCACTCACAAATATTTCCCGTGGTTAAGAAATGATAATCCCACACAAAAGATGTATTGTCGGGTATATTTTTAATCCATATTTTTCTTTTACATCACAATTGATAGACGTCAATTTGCTTGAAACAATGCTCTTTCACGGTGTCGGCCATATTGAAATACGTGCTAATGTTTTTAAATGTTATAGAGTTAGAATACTAGCTCGATATTATTTGAGCTCACAAAATACCAATACGAGATAATATATTGATAAGTTTAAAAATTATGTTAATTATTGTACATTTTTATGACTTTAAATTATTTACATGAGCTAATCAATCGGAACTACTTTTTCCCCGTGTATGGAGAAAGTCAACAGTCGAATTTGTCACGTACGCTAAAATGTGATAAAAACCCAAGTTGCGATGTTCTTGGAGCATGGAAACCTTTGACTAACTAGTGAGGATATCTGCGGAGGGACTCAAACGTGCCGAATTTCAACCAGCACGGGCTTTACAGAAATGGAAATCGGGTAAAAAACCGCCCATTACATACGAGTGGTGTTGTAAATAAATTACGAAAATAGTGTCCTATCGATGAATAAATGTACATTGTTATATTTTATAAATGTATAAATAAATAAATGATAATAATTGATTACATATTATGCTCTTTTATTTATTATGGAGATGGGTGGGTGGTTATAAATGTCGATGTGAGATTGAATTTTTGTGTGACTGTCCTTGACATAATTAGAGCTGATCGACATTCCGATAGCATGAAGTTTTTGGCTTCTTATTATGTGCTAAAAAAAGCACCACTTTCTACGTGAGAAAAATGACCGTTTGGGAAAATTTTGAAGTGGAAGCCCTGGTCCACAAACAATTGTGGATGCCGGACGGACCGACCGACCGACGGACGGACGGGGGCGACGGCAATATACGACCACATTTCAATGTGGGCGTATAAAAATGTATGTTATTTTTGATGAAAGTCATGGTTAAAAATGCCAAATTTGCCACTTAACTTAGACACAATTGTTAAGAACATTAGATTTTAACATAGCCCAGTTATTTTCAATAAAATTCTGCTTTTGGGAAAGTTCCTATTTAACGTTGTCACAAAAATAATCCAAAACAAGATTGTTCCATTGTTGAACACTGGCCGATGCAGACAAGTCGCCATTTAAACAAGGGTGGTTAATGTACAGTTCTAAAACTACACAATTTTTTTTAAAAAAAAGTGACAACAGTTTTATTCATAACTTTATGTCTATTGACGAAAGACGACATCGCCAGAGATCAACAAATCAGACGTCGCGACGTCATCGCCAGAGATCAACAAATCAGACGTCGCGACGTCATTGACGTCTCCTGGTTACAACCTCCATGACGTCACATAGCAACAAGGCTGGTTTGTTTACTTTTTTGAACGCCGCTATTGGCTGAGAAGTGTGTTAAATATTAGAATGAGTACTATAAATAGAAAGAGGGGATTTTGCCTGTTGTTTTGGTATAGCTTACGTATAGGGCTTTCTTCGGCAAAATGGCTACATTTTCCAGCGAAATTGGTCAATTATGCCTTTGTTACAAGTAATTCTGACTTACTTTGAGTAAACTACTAATTGATCAATTTCTACCCTTTATCAACATTTTCTTGCTAGAAAAGTGTGCCAGGCTGAATTCTAACATAAAGTATTCAAAAATGGTCAAAACCAAATTTTGAAAATTTTTGCACTCAGACACAAATTAGCATATAATTAGAAATCTACTTCTGCGACTTTAGACTCATTTTGCTATCACCGGTCACATATGTCTAGGAACTTGACCATTTTAGAAAGAAGCGTGTTTAGAATTTTCAGGACAAAGTTTCCTTATTTGAACTAATTCTGATTAAACTTGACAGAAAAAAAGCTTGATACAGGTAAAGCCACTTGGCAGATTCCGTTACCCTACATTAGATGCGTAGAATGTGTCGAGGTTTGCCGAATGGGTTAAAGCACGAGAATTTAACCAGTATTAGAAATCTCGCTCACGCGTGGCACCCTAAAATAAACACCCTAAGAAATATTGAATATTTCTATTGGAATAACGTTATGCAGTTAATTGTTTTAGACGATAGCGCATGCTGCTAGACTGGAATGGGATTATTTAGCAGTTGTATAAGAGTGAAGTTTACCACAGTTCATGGCCCAAAAAATTTAGGGATGTCATTTTTTTACCTTCCGTATAAAATCGAAACGGAGTAGACGACAAATGCAGGACTTTGCTGAAAAATGTATCAACTTATGACAAGAAAAATACGGAAATTTGGGGTGGGGGTGGGTGGGGGGGAATATGAAAACGTAATGGATTGACAGTAGTCTGCATGCTTTCATCCTCTATGGTATTACAATGTCATGTGATTTTTTAGGAATAATATTGACATAAATTTGATTACCGTACGGGAATTAAACATAGAAAATAACGAGGTGCACCTATTTTATTTTATTACGTATGAATTTGAATATTTTGTTGACACATGATTCTTAATTGTGGTTTGAAAACGTCTGCTTAAATAACGATAAGAGTTGTGTCCCTTTATTTTCGGGGAAAAAATGTCCAACAGCTAAAATTTTGAAATCCCAACACTGTATATATATATATATATGTATTATAATTTTATGCTGCACTACGCAAAACACGGTATTATGTTGGTGCTTGGGACTGTCGACTTAAAAATAATTCCAGGTAACAATACAATAAATAGTATGCTTATGCAATATGCAAATATGGTTATTTATAATGTGTGTCGTTAGCCAATAGCTGTTGTAAATTTTCCTGCGTGTAGACCGTCTTTGACCAATGAACATTTGTTGTTTGATGCGCGTACAGCCATCATGGATATTATATGAATGAAAGAAAGAATAAAACGATGACGCAGTTGTATCAGTGAATATTTTGAAAATCTTTTTTTCTATTAATTGTAACGACATAAATCGTAACCACATATACGGCTCTCGGTAAAGTGGTAACTTGGAGTAAAATCTAAATGTCTTGTGTTATTATTAAACACTCTGTTCATTTCTCGACAACGTCCGAGAAAATAAGGTCGTATAAAAACTAAACCCCTTCCAAAAGTAGACGATCGATGTCAAAACTAGAACGTATTTCTAAATCTACACGGTAGCACAAACTGGTTGGTTTTTGATGAATCTGGACGGTATTTGGCACATTCTTGACGTGTATTAGATTCTAGATAAGGGTAGTTTATTACCCTTTTTCGTAAAACCTTGTAGATTCCCGTCTGGTCCCTAGTGATACTAGCATCCTGGTATCGATAAGTACTGGCTGTTGCATCAAAAAACTCCTTTAATCCCAAGCTATACACATTTAATTTGGTTTTATGATTAAATTATATATACTATTCAAAAAAAAGTAGGGGATATTTGATTTTGGGGGCATAATACTAAAATATGCAAGCGACTACCAAAAAAGTCACTATAGAACCTAACAGAAGAAACATTTCCAGTTACATGTGACGCCCAAACGCACCAATAGCTACCGCATGGAATGCAGGTGATGCTTGGGATCATCATGGGGGTCTAACCCAAGATTTGCACGACTCTTGACTTTGAATGTTACAGTCATTGTGGCATGGAATTCCTAGTCTGAAGGCTCAGTGCGGGGTGGTGTCCACCAAATAGGCACAAAACCAGACCCAACTTTTCTAGAATAAAATTTTGCGTAAAATACGATGCTGAGTGGTAATCAGTCCGCCGTTGGGGCATTTTCGAGATATTTGAGGTCAAAGGTTAAATGAGGTCATTTGCACTGAAAGTGAATACGCAACCATTCTTGTATCATGAAAATATGCTGAAAATGATCGAAAGTTATCACTCTTTCAATAAAAATGTAAACTTGCTAAATTCGCCTTTAGACTTATTGACGCCAGAGGTCAAAAGGTGAAATGTTCTGATTTTGCCCTTGGAAGATTTAAAGCAATGAAATGTCAGCATAAAATATAAAAACTAAAGCGAAACCTGATCTTATTAATAATAGGGACATTTAAAATGTATCTTTAGGTGGTCTTAGCACATAACTTTTATTTTGGAAGTCAAAAAAGATCTTGCATAACAGAACCAAATCTCTTCAAAACCTGTTTAAAAAATACGTAAAAACTGTCAAATCAAAATCTCTCCGAATTAGTTTTACACTGAATGCTATACATAATGATACTTGTTGTTGAAAAAAAATATGGAATAGTTTCATAGTTGGATTCCAGCCTGCAGGCAACGTCACAAAGGCAGTCAAACATTTCCCCAGTAACATTTTATACCAATACCACGTTCATATACCGTGAGCTATTATGTACAATGCATCCGTTGGTTTTTAATGTCTATATTCAAGTGAAATTCATGAAAACTCCAAAAAATTTGCAAACATTTAATCTCGTGGTCAGATACGCAATTTTCAGTCACAGATTAACGTCGGTTTTCTCAGATTTGGATACCTAAAAATCCACGCGGCCTGCAGACTGGAGCCTAACCATGAAACTATTCAATTATTTTTTGGACAACTAGTTTCATTATATATAACGATCAATGCTATATTTAATCGGGGAGATTTTGTTTTAACATTTTGTGAGTATTTTTTAAACCGGTTTCGAATTTGTTGGTTCTGTTATGTAAGATCCTTTTCGACGTTCCAAAGTAAGTGTACGGTGCTAAGACCACATAAAGATAAGTTTTAAATGATCCTACTATTAACTAGAACAGGTTTCACTTTAGTTTTTTAATTTTACGCCGACTTCTTATTGCTTTAAATCTTCCTAGTTATTAATCAGAAAATTTCACCTTTTGACCTCTGGCGTCAATAAGTCTAAAGGCGAATTTAGCAAGTTGACATTTTTATTGAAAGAGTGATAACTTTCGATCATTTTCAGCATATTTTCATGATATAAGAATGGTTGCGCATTCACTTTCAGTGCAAATGACCTCATTTGACCTTTGACCTCGAATATGTTGAAACCGCCCCAACGGCGGACTGATTACCACTCGGCATCGTATTCTACGCAAAATATTACTCTAGAAAAGTTTGGTTGGGTTTTGTGCCCATTTGGTGGACACACCCCGCACTGAGCCTCCGGTCTATCCAGGGTGGAAACATCAGTTTAATCGTTTAGTCACCAGAAAACAAATTTTGATATGCGTTGGCGTACCTCAAATGAAAGGTTACATGCCCTTGGCTTCAGATCGGCACAACACAGGCGGTTATGGCGCGGACGATGAATGTTTCTCAGTCTGTCATAAGCCATCTTCCTGAAGCAACATCTAACCCTTGCTTCAACACTTGGCTTTTCCTAAACTTTTACGCTGGTTGTGGTTACACATGACTAATAAGCATTCAAATCATTGTCCAATCAGAGGTCGTGGCACATAACGCACTCACATTGTAGCACGTGACTGTAGTAGACAAATATGGCAGCCTCCACAGAAAAAGAACGAGACAAGTTTACAGCCGTTGAAAGTTTTTTTTCAATTGAGAAACTCACAGAAAACCAAAACATAGGTTGCCAGGCAACAAAACATACGCCCACAGCAGCTAAATCGTCCGGGCAGTCAACAAGAGTTGGCGCATATTTTACTTTTTTCAGTAATGAAACATTTATAATACACTAAAATCTGATTAAAAGTAACAACTCATTATGTAATTATCAGAAAATCATTCTAATTTGTTTGGCTTTGATAAAGTTCTCCTCCATGCTGTTCAAGTTATCTAAATTCATTGAAACTCAATATACTTGTTCGTCTCATGACTTTAAACACTGTTTATACATTTAAAGTCAATCAGTTATTAACTTTAGCTTCTAGAGCATCCACAAGGGCCATAACTCAGTCAGTAATTATCAGAAACGCTGAAAATCAATAGGCTTCTTAATCTTATGACCTTAAACACTGTGCATAAATTTAAAGTCAATCGGTTATTAACTTTAGCCTCTAGAGCATCCACAAGATCTTTTGAAGTAATCAAGGGCCATAACTGACAGTAATTATCGGAAATCGCTGAAAATCAATAGGGTTTTTTCGTCTCATGACCTTAAACACTGTGTATAAATTTAAAGTCAATTGGATATTAACTTTCAATGTGGGCGTATAAAAAGAGCAATTAAAGCAGTTTTAGGACCTTGACCTTTTCATCTCGATTGTCACATAGACATTTTATTTAGAAGCGCGAGACTTGATAATAGTGACGATTTTTTAAAGGAAGGATAAATAAAATAAATTGAAAGTAGTCTTATTTTTAGTAACTCATTTAACGAAGGAATCTGATTGGATCACGGTTGGGGCCGGTACCCAATCAAATTTGGTGCCGAAAAATGTAGAGTGTTGAGTGAATGGCTTGATAAGCTGTATGTAGTTAAGGCGAGATCAAGCCGTCTATTGAAGATGGTCATAAGCAGGCTATGGTCCATCCTCCTCGCAGTGTTCCGTTTGATTAGAGCTAATCTGACTACTCCCTGCTGGACTGAGTGGGTATTATTGTCACTAATTATGACTGGCCAGTGGTCCTATTACTGACCAATCACTGAATTCGTTACAAAGGTATTACCTTTAAAACAAGACGTTTAATTAGGACAATTGTGTTTACGTAACGTTACGTCATGGCTGCACGTTTTTTTTATGCTATATTAACCAGCGCATAGCAGGATATTGCAGCAAAACTAATTGCGTGACAAACGAGGCTATCGGTATTGACGTAAAGTAAACACTACGGTATGGTAACGAACAGACTTTCAATGTTTTTAATAACTTAAATCATTGTCCAAAATATTAAGGAAGACCCAAGATTAAACGACGGAATGTCATGTTACTGTACGTAAGTAGTAGATTTGATTGAACGAGAAGAATAGACACATTTACTTAAATGTCAAGAATCCGAAGCGAATCCAACAATGGCCAGAGAGGGATTTCTCGGGCCGTTGCTTCAGGAATATGGCTATGGTCCAGATACATTGATACACAATCTGTACAGGACAGACCACGCTCAGGTCAACCAAGGACGACAACTGAAGCCCAGGATTGATTTATCCATACCTTGGCCTTAAGAAATCGTGTCATCACAGCAAATCAGATCAGCGCTCGTCTTCAGACACTGGTGTGAGAGTGAGTGGCCAGACCATTCGGAATCGACTGCATAGGGGTCACCTTCGCGCCCGACGTCCTGTGTGATCCCTTGTTTGAGAGATCATCACATTCAGGCAAGACGTCGTTGGTGTAGGGATCGTCAACACTGGGATAATCGACGCTGGAGCAATGTGTTGTTTTCAGATGAGTCAAAGTTCACTGTTGATTTTTTGGACAGACGTAGGCGGGTGTGGCGTAGTTGAAACGAGCGCTTCCAAGACGTTAACGTCATCAGACATGATCAATTTGGGGGTGGTTCTGTTATGGTGTGGGGAGGCATCACTGTTGCTGGAAGAACGGCTTTACATGTTGTTGCAGGGCGTGTTACGGGCCAGTACTACCGGGACAACATCTTGGCAGTCCATGTTGTGCCGTTCGCAAGACGTCATGGCGGCCGTTTCATCATCCAAGATGTCACAGGGCCAGAATCGTTACAGGTTACCTCCAACAACAGAACATTACCACATTACCTTGGCCAGCACTGAGTCCCGACCTCTCCCCCATCGAGCATTAAGTCAACAATGTCCTGCCAATGTCCAAGAACTTGCTGCTGCGTTGCAACAGGAATAGGACAATCTGGACCAAAATGACCTAAGACGTCTCATTAGGAGTATGCCACATTGGATCAATGCTTGTTTGGCAAACAGAGGAGGATTTACCCGTTACTGGCTTTGTTGTGATGCTGTGGTAACTTTGCTGTTTGACCCCGGGTATCATTTTGCCCTTATAATGGTCAGTCTGTGCCTTACTTTGTCTAACGATCATTTGGAAAAAATCGATGAACGTGAACTTCATTTCATTTTGTCATATTTGTTTCTTCGTCAGTTTCATTAGGTGACTTTAATAACACTTAAAAATCAAATATCCCCTACTTTTTTGGAATAGTATAATATACATATTAGTTTTGTTTTATGATTATATATATGGGTCACTTTTTGGTATTGGGCACTAAAGTGTGACATAATTGTTAGAAAAAAAACCTTCACTAATTTTGCTAAAATTTATCTGGATACAAAGAAAAATATGTAACATTTTCATATTTTAGAACGAAAATATAATGCAAGTTCAGAAAATAAAAAAATTCTGATTTTATGCCTCAATATTTAAAGGTTGCGCATGTTACACTGGACACAAATAGTAACTCAGGTTTTGTACAATTATTGAAACTGTACACAATTTTTCATGTGCTATATTAGAACTCAGTTCATCTGACCAAAAATATAACAACAGCAACCAGATTTTTTACGTTTTTAAGACAAAAATACTTCAAAACTGAAAACTACAACCTTATTGCGCGTACAGGTTTACTCACATTTTTCCATGGCCATAATATTTAATCTCTATTTATCAATTCCAGTGTTAAATAATAAGCCTTATAATGGACTCCAATGTTACTTGTTTTAATTCAAATTTGCCTTTCTTGGTTTCAAGAAAGTTAATCGGTTGCGTATGTTACATTTTTATGATGGACACCAAAATAGAAAAACACAAATTACATTTAACATTTTCTTTATTATAAAAAAAAAAACAACTCAGAAAAAGTGGTGCAAATAGTTTATTAAACAAATTTAAACAACTGAAACCGGTTACAACTTTTATTTTCCACAATTGCGGGGAAGGAGGGGGTGGACTGAGTATTAAGGAATAAACGCTTTCCCAACTTTGATCCGTCCTAAAATAATTGCTAACTGCTCCATCCCCCTTAATTTCCTCGATCCGAAAAATATAATTATATTTATTATGAGTTGATGGTAATAATATTAAACTCAAAAGGAAATCTAGCTTAAATTTTATTGATTTATTTTAACTGAGAAATAAAGATTGTCGCGTCCATGTAACATCGGTAGGTCTATGTAAGACTTCTGTCATTCCAATATTTTGATATTTTCGCAACATTACAAAGTCCCGTCTGTGCAGGGAAAGGGGGTCGTCTTTGAATCCTTTCTACCAACTAAAATATACAAGATTTATTTTATTTTATATAAGTAACAGAACCTGAAAAGGGTGATTTACCGACGTAACACGGAAGCCAAGCATAAATGTGAAATTACTGGAATATCGTTTGACGTAGGCTACTTCACACGGCTCTCGAACGGTGAACACACGTACGGTGAATTTCAGTAGCCTAGATAATTATCTTCCATCATATCGTCGGTTTTTTTCATAACATACATTGTTTTTTAATTTATTAGGCATTTGTTAATGTATACTTACAATTTTTACCGACGTTACATCTTTCATACATAGCGGGACACCACAGTACCAAAGTTAAAACAAATGCCGTTTATCGTCATCACGTGGTTCCAAGTAAACAAATATACGGCAAATGTCGTAAATATCTATTTTTAGTAACAAATGACCGTCTACAGCGATGGATGGGTGATCGAGGGAAATAAATGTTTTACCGACGTTACAAATGAAAATAGGACACGAATAAATGTATCAATGAATGACCTTTGTTTTTTTTCAATACATTATAATTTTGGCTTGTTATGCACAGGTATATTCTTTAGAACGACCGAATTCAACATTCTAAAATAACATTCGTAGGTTTATCGGGCCATGGCGGTTTCCAGCACAAAAACAATATTTTAATATTTTATGGACACGAAAGGTAACGTGCGCAACCTCATGGTCAGATGAACGTAAAAAAAAATCAACAAACAGGGGAGTGTCAAATATGGATTTAAATGATGATTTGAACAATTATTTATTTCATTAAAAGTCAGCATGCTTCATTTCTTTACCTGTAATACTGGCAATCATGGAATGAAAAAGTTCAGATTTCCATGTCACAATTTTGAAGGTTGAAAATAACGAATTTTGACAATTGTTGATAGATAAAAAAAAAAAATTTTTTTTCACTGAACCAGATTTATTAACAATATAACAGCAGGTATTGGTGCATGGATGGAAAGTAATTAAATATTTGATATATCAAAATTTTAATTATAAATGAAATTTATATTAAAGCATTCGAAAAGTGCCCAATACTGAAAAGTGACCCATATACATATCAAAGTAAATAATATGTATTGTAAATATTTATTTATATGGACAAAACGTAGTTGTCTTGAAACGTCTTTGGCCAAACACTGACTGAGCAATATTTTTTGCAAACTGACCCGCTACGAAGTGCTCAGAACAAAGACATGTTGTGTTTGAAGCCCTTTTTCACCAGTTAAATTCTTCGTATCAACGCACTTTTCACTCTAGCATTCGTAGGAAACCTATGCAACGTTACAATATTTCCATTTCAATTTTTCCCTCCATTATTGGGGCATACGGTACAATAATGTCGCTTTGTTGGTGTGGAATCGTCCATTGTAAGAATACCCCTCCAGAAGTTGTTGATATCTCAGTATAGTCCTTTATCGATTACTATTTGTAGAGAGTACCGCAAAGGGAAAAAAAAAATCAAGGGCAGATAACACCTTTCCGGACAGGTCTATATACAAAGTTTCAACCAAAAATATTGATTGCATACTTTAAGCCTGTGTAGTAAGTTACCTGATTATTGCTATCATTGAGATATTTCACCACCATAGGAAGAATAAATGTAGGAACAGCGGACTGGAAACGGGGACTACTTTCTCTACAATAAGCTGCCACGTGGGGAACTTGTTCCATTAATTCAGACCTTACTGAAGGTTCTGCAAATAATAAAACATAATTAAAACATCTAATCTTTGAGATCAGATCTCAAATTAATTCATTGCCACAATGCTTTTCAGTAAGGAATATATGTGACTTGTGATACACCTTATCAAGCCCTTCATGTAACAATCTGCATATTTCGGCAATCCGATTCCTGGGTCGTCACGAATATTAAGACTCAGTTTCAAGCTAAAATATATACGGTACCTGTGATAATCGCGTTCCAAAGTTAAAGTTTGTCCAATGTCAAGGTTTCCGTGGAGGTTGCGAATGTAACAACCTTTGATTGGATGCTACTGTTGACATGTCTGCAGATAATAAGGCTATTTTGTCGGGAATGGCACAGTATTGAAGCAATGATTATCAAACTTAGTCAAGGTATTGATGCAATGAAACTATACACCAAGTTTTATCAATCTCCCTTATTTATATATGAAAGCTTATTGTTTTTGTTAAGATTATTATTAAGTGTCATTCCATGAGAAAACCATGCAGAAGGTGATAAGGTGGGGGTCGGCCGATTCGGTTCATATTGTCAGGGTTTGGTGGTTGACCCAAGACTACTTCACAGCCAAAACGATTTGTTTCAAAATTCACTGGTTGTGGAGATACAGCATCCAAAGGTTTTTTACGCTATTTTCACCATTTTTTCGCTAAATTTTGGTCATTTTCCTCGGCGTTTAGTAAAATACTTCGGCGATTAGGCAAACGCTGATATATAATGACAGATAAGGTCTTCTTGTATGATCGATTGCAGCGTTTCAGTCCATAACATCATTGATGGGGTTGCCATTTAGTAAAATGTGAAGGGTGTCTATCAGGACTTCGAAAACACCCTAACTTTGAGGGTCAAAATCTCCACTGTTCCGGGGTTAGGGGTACCGATTTTGGTATATTCCGGTAGAGGAACACCACCCCTACAGATTTCAAGAATAAAAGTTCTGTGATCTATCAAGAAAATTGAGAAATAAATTCATGAAAAAATCAATTTTGGGTTATTTTTCGTTCAAAAATAGGTTAATTTCTTTCCAACAAACTGACCAATATCACTAATATCACTAATATACAAGTGCATTTCATAGTTATGTGTACCTCTGAGAAGAGCTAACTAATTACCCGAAGAAAAAAAAAGCTTGACTATTAAAGCTGAACTCAGATTACAAAACTTCAGAAATAATTAAATTTAAAAAAATAACCGCCATACTTGTTTTAGTTTGATAGAACAAGTATGGCGATTGTACGACGTATTATGAAAACAGAGACAGGCCACGCCCACATTCAGTGTATACTTTGTCAACCACACTATCAACATCCGGCTAGAAATATTTCAACCTCCCGGCTGATTGAGAGTTTTTCACTTACACTATCGGTTTGCTGAAAATACTATTTCACAATTATTATCTCTGATCAGGGTCATATCATTTTACTAATTAGACCAAATAAGTAAACCACTGTGTACTTTTTTTGCTCTAAAAATGAAAGAAAACTGCTTCGCCCCAAACAATAACAAGTCTACGAACAGCAAACAAATGGATGCTGTTGACACAACACCAAGGGAAATAACTAACTATGTCCCTTGATCCTCATAAATAACAAGATGAAGAATAAGTGAAAGCATACTTCTTTGATGGAGAGAACAACAGTTTTATTGCTGCTTTGGATATATTTTGGAACGATAATACTAGACTTTATAATACTAGAAATTATTTGGTGTTTATACGCTGATGTGCAAAACTTTTCAAGAAATAAGAGACAATTGGTTGGTGTTGGTAGAATTGTTATTGATTGGGGTAAGGTAGTTTTTCCCATATTTTTAGAGCAAAAATACACAGTGGTTTACTTATTTCGTCAAATAGTAAAATGATATATACCTGATCAGAGAAAATAATTGTGTAGCAATAGAATTTTCAGTAAACCGATAGTGAAAAACTTTCAATCAGTCGGGAGGTTGAAATATATCTAGCCGGATGTTGATAATGCGGTTGACAAAGTATATACTGAATGTGGGCGTGGCCTATCTCTGTTTTCATAATACGTCGTACAATCGCCATACTTGTTCTATCAAAACTAAATCAAGTATGGCGGTTATTTTTTTCTATTTAATTATTTCTGAAGTTTTGTAATCGGAGTTCAGCTTTAAGACCCTCGAAGCAATACTATTAGGGCTGAAAGACAATGAAATACCACACGTATATATTAATGCGTACTACTAGAGGGATATAGTAAACTACAGTATTTTCCTAAAAAAAACAAGCTCGACTAAGCTTAAGATCCTAGAAGTAAAGCTAGTATACAAGTGAATTATTACAATACTGCTCAGATTTCACTTTTTAAAAGAAATCTCCACAAAACTACTTTACAGATTTCCACAGTTTATTAAGGGGCCAGAGTACGTTCAAAATATATTCCGAGTTAGATCAAAAATAGATAAACACAACACTTTCAAATTGCTCAAATAAATCAAAGTTTCCAGCAAATTCAATTGGACAAATACAAAATAAAATATAAACAGTACTAGACCGATTGTCAACTGGATACAGTGACCAAACAGGCAAACCTTCCTGATTGATCCTTCTAACCAGTGACAGTCGGTACTAGTTATCGCTTTAAAACGATGAAATAAAATACAGGGGAGAAGATATGATGAGCTACATGATGAAAATTTGTCTTGGTTTGGAAGAGTTATGTATAATCCAACGGATAGATATTATAGGAACTGATTTACCGAGCTGAACTGAGCCAGTTAGATAATGCTGAGACCGATAATAGCTGTCCAGTTTGATCGCTCACTGCTGGCTTGGACTCGGTGATTTTGCGATTTTGATGCCCCTGCATTTATGTCAACTTAACAAAAGTCTTGTCATGCACAGTTTATGAGTTTGCAAAGTAAGACAAAGTAAAAGAACTACTATCAAAAAAACAAGGCTAACTCACTCACACATTTGTTTCAGCCAATCAGAGACAGTGTCCACGGAAGGATAATCATACCAGTTGAGAGTAAGATAGAGTGTCCAGTCTGTAACACAAGTCTCTAAATGGCAAAAAAGTTTTTTATTTTTTTCTTCAACGGCAGTCGGGTGTTCGATCCCTGCATTGGTCGAGCAAGTTCATATCAATTTTCCGACGCGGTTTCCCCTTGTCAGGGATGCAGACGGGGGGGTCTGACAAGGACAGCTGCCTTGTTGTTCGGCTGGGAGGTAAAACAGGTCCCGTGTACACATAAGCGTGCACGTAAAAGATCCCTTGGCAGTTGGAATTCAGTTGCCGCCCGGTAAAAATTTTCCCCATAGCACACTGTGTGGCGTATGCCCGTCTTCAATTAGCTCAGGTTAGGTGCAGAAGCGTAGGACGTTAAACCCCAATTCATTCATTCATTCATTTTCAATGGCACAACTATCTGTAACTTTGCGTAATGATGTCTACAGTTATTAGCAGTCTACTCTTGGTTATATATAGATCTGACTACACTTGATTCACCCTGGTGAAACAAAGTTCCCATTCGGTGAGGGAAATGTCCTGCTCCATGAGGAAACACACCAGCTCCACGCGGAAACACACCAGCTCAGTGACATTTCGAGGGAAACTGCCGACCTCCTGTGGTAAACACTTGTTGGTTTTAAATCATTTTGGGGTACCATACTCATGTTTCATTTATAGCTTATGCAGTAGCCAACCATGTGTAGTATCCACATACAGAGTGATAATGCCGACTTTCAGATATTTACAGAGGAGTATCATGGATAGCGAACTAACTCGCTATAAACTCACATCATACGCTTACAGTACATGAAGCCCTATACCTCACCGAGCTGGCTCACCCACGGCGGATAGGCCAGGTCAAAATCTGAAAGGATGAGATACTGTGAGTGTATGACATGATTTTATATCAAGTTAGTTCACTATCCTCGATACTCCTCTGTAATTAACTGAAAGTGAGAATACCACTCTATGTACGCATACTACACATGGTGAGCTGCTGCATTTAAGCTATAAATGAAACATGGTTACCTCCCAAACAATTTAGAATTGAAGACTGTTAACCACAAGATCGGCTATTTCTCCAAAATATCACTGAGCGGGAGTGTTTTCTCTCACTGAGCTGGGCATTCCCTCACAGAGCTGGAACTTTGCTTCACCAGGGTTTAATTTGGAAAACGTTGACTACACTAACCTAATCCTATTGGTACAAGAACAATATTTCACGGCTTGTATGATTGATATTTATATACGGTTTGGACTATTTGGTACCATGTAATGGATGCTGACAGCTTCTAGGACATTTCCATCTCACATCCAAGCGATATCGTTGTGTAGGACAAATCAGTTTTGTGTCCAGCAGAGGATTGTTCGTTTCGAAAAATCAGTTCCCACTCGGTTTAACGTCCCCACGTCGTATATGATTGCTTTTGAGATATCGTTTGATATCTTTCTTACATTCTTTCAAAAGTATTTTAGAGGTTTCATTCGGGTAGTCACGATTTAAGCCGCATTTTGTCGTTGAAAATTAAACAAATCCACAATCATCTGTGTCAGCCATTTTTTTTCGAAATTTAGGCTGGATACCAATCCTAATATACAATATTTTGTACGAGCGGGTCGGATTGGGAACGAAGCTTGGTGCAAGACATTAAACTAATACAATTCTGAATATAAAGTAACTCAAATAATGGAAATCTGTCTGTTATATCTGAAAAATGAAGTTGTGCGATGTTAAGATTTTACGATGGTATTTCGTCCTTTTCCTGGAAAAATCACAGAACTTTTATTTTTGCGATGCATAGGGGTGGGTTCCCTCTATACTAATATAACACCATTTTTCGCCCAGACCCCGGAACAGTGGAGATTTTGACCCTCAAAGTTGGTGTGTATTCATAGTACAGATAGAGAGAGAGGGACAAATGGGGTTTAACCTCCACTCGACACAAGGTTATGGTATTTTAATTTTCATAGGAATTTACATTAGAGTATATACTACTATTATAAGTCGGTTTTCATTTCATGGAAGCTATTTAAAACACTGTAATAAATCGACGAAAATTAACTAAAATTAGCCAAAAAAATGGCCAAAATATCCGAAAAATGCACATGGTGCCATATCGCTGGAACCGGCAAATTTTGAAAAAAACTGTTTTGGCTCAGAAGTTGTCAAGAGTAGGTGATCAGATCCTGTGAATATAAACTTGAAGTTCCGACCCCCCACCTTATCACTTTTGCATGATTTTGCATGGTTTTCTCGTGGAATGACACTTAATAGGTGGAAAGGGTGATTTTGAGATTATGATTATACATATGATTTTATTAGTTTTTCAAGTAGATCTCAGCATTCTTCTCACAAAACTTTTTACAGATTGAAAATCGGATGAAAATTTATTTTTTTATTGAGGCTCAAAGTTGCGATTTTTGACTTTTCGCGGAAGAAATGTTTTTCAACACATTGATTAGGTCATTTTTTGTGTTTTTTGCAATACCATATATAATTTCATATCAAAACTATCAAAAATGTAGATGTAAATTCATAAAATACAACTTAAGGCTAACTATATATAAATTTTCAAATTCGTGTAACAATTTTTCTCGTTTCCCCAGCAACTCCAAAATACCTAGGTTTTCTCAAAAATTCCATTTTGCCAACGTGATTTTGGTCAATTTTTTCATCAAAAATGGTCTTGTCCATGTTATATCTGAAATAATTAACCTGGTTGTTATGCATTTTAAAATCAGTAGCTCTATCAAGTAAGATAAACAGAAAAATAATTAGCAAAAATATCCATATGCCTTATCTCAAGAGCTAGATATATGTTCATTTTTGAACAATTGTCCGCGGCACACATTTGCCTAGTTTCGGTGCGTTTTGGGGCGATTAATAAAATAAGAAGGAATGGGGATACACAAGTGAAATTATGGGAATATGTCAAAAAGTTCGTGAATTTTTAAAATAACATATTTCCAATCTGCCATTTATTATCAATGGAAAAAATGCCATTTTTGACCATTTTCAACGCTCTTTACCTTAACCCAAAAGATGATCACCAGATTTAAAAATAAGCATTTTAAAATATTTGAAACCTGTGTAATGTCAAATGATACAGATAGTATAAGTTCAAACAAAATATTAAGGAAATTGGGTGGTTACCATAGCAACCACTTTATATTTTTAAAAAATGCATCATTTTCCAATAATTTTCTCATTAATATTAATTTTTATAATATTTTAAGTCATTAGCTAGCTACTTGGCAAGATTGAACAAATAAATAATAGCAAAATATTTATATGCCATCTCTTTATATACTGGAAAGGGGTTCACTTTGAAAAAAACATTCCACAATAGGAAATTGCCCAATTTTAGGCCTAAAAAAATATATGAAGGAATTGAGATTTTCAAGTGAAATTTTGTGTACAGCTCCAACAGTTTTAGATATTTTAAAATTACATATCTTTACCCTTGTATATAATTTCATATAATGTTGTTATTATGTTATAGTAACCAAACTGAAAAAAAAAACCTCCAAAAATGCAATATTTATATCATTTTCAACGAATTTGGCCAATTTGGGTTTTTTTTCTCATAAGTCATAAAGATAGGTATTAAATATTTCCCCCAAATCACAATGAATTAAAAATGATAAATAATTAGTTTAAGAACAGATATATAATGATAAAATATTGAATAAACTGTGAGTGGAACTTTCTTCTTTGTGACACTGACAATCAGTTATCTGACTGACGGACGGCTATTTTTATTGACTAACCATGGCACTAATCTCAAAAGGAAATGTTGTTAATCGTCAACGGAAATCCAGAATTTGAGCCATTACTTAAATTATTTTTTGTTAGCATTAATTCTTTTGAAATTCCAATATTATTTGGGTATTACAATGGTCAGAAATCATATTATAATATTATTATCCCTACCTACGCTAAGTAAAAGTGTGTTCAATTCAACCGTACGGGAAATGGTTCTCATCGTATCGTGGCGTACCGTGTTGATAATATTTACCGATTTCATTTTCATTCGTGTGCACATTAAAATACTTTAAATTAGGCATCATAAAGAATTTAGTAATTTAGAACATTGAAGTATGTGTCCATGTTACGCAATTTATTAATTGTCGAAAAATATTTGGTTTTATAAAAACATCCAGACGAGACGTGCGATCTACTCTAGCTGAACATGTGAGTTCTGATAGAGCTATTTTTAACGTTGAACTTCGACCCAATGTTTTCGGTACGGGTCCTCTTATTGGACAATCCTTTTAAACATAATTATCATTTTTTTATTTTTTTCGCAGTCATTTAGCAATTGCACTTTGACCTGTCACTGAATAATAATAGAAAGACCATATATGGGAGCAGTCACGTGGCACAACAGTGGTTCCGATAGCTATTAGTAGTCGAGACGAGAATGAATTCTTACTTTGATTGCTTCTAATTTATATAATAATAGTCATGGATAAACCCTGAATAACTTTTTGCAGGCAAGTCCTTTATTTATATAAAACACATCACATTCCCTTGTTCACAATGTAACAACTCGGTCTAGAGATTTTTCTCAACGTAACCATGCTTTTTCTTTGACTTTGTTCGCTATTACGCAGACGATGTCATGGCATCCGTTTGCCTTATTTTTCTATTCTTAAAAATCACGTATACCATTTTCAAGTGCTAAATTTTTGAGCTTAATATGCTCTGATTTTGTTGATGTTAATAGCATTGAAACGACAATAAAACGAAGTTTCGATCGTACGTGGATGCGATATTGACAAATCGCCTCAAATTCGCATCAACACTGATCGAAATGTCGTTCATTTGTCTTTCTAATGATATTAGAATGAAATAATAATATTAATTATCAGCTCAAAATAAAAGCACTTGAAGTGGGGTACCCCCATTTAACCCTCTCGTCACGGGACCACCCGAATGCGCCAGTCACCGCTGTACGGGAGCGGCCGAAACCGCCCAACGTTCACTTCCTTCAAACTATGGGGAATTTCCTTTGTTTAAGTCTCACTATGAAAACGAGGTTTGGCGCGTACCGGATGTAAATAATTTATTATTCAAAATCACAATTTACGGAATAAGAAATCAAAGATGGATTCCGACAGTGAGTCAGAATTTGAGGGGTTCGACGCTGAAGCTATTGATCAAGCTACAACAAGTTTTAGATCAAAATTTAGATCTTATTCGGAGGAATTAGACAATGAATCGGACGTTGAATGTGAGGCACTTTTGTTGGAACTTTCGGATTCTGACTCCGAGAACAATGAAACCGATTTTACGGACAATATAACCGATGTCGGCGATCTTGAGTGGACAGAAAACGCTAACAATGTTATTCTTCAAGAATTTGAAGGACACTATGGACCCACAAACTTGCCAGAAATCGAAGAAGAGGACTTGCCATCACCGTTGGTTTATTTTTTTGGACAAGTTAGGCCGGAGTTTTGGGAAAAACTTGTCAGAGAAACAAATTTGTATGCAGATCAAAAGGGACTGCTACAACTGTTTCGGAAATTTTTAATCACAGAGTTATGATTTTGGTACCGTCTAAATGATAATTGAATTCTCTTTCTAATGAAATAAAGTTGTCAGATAAAATATTGATTTCATAACAGAAAGTTTGTCAAAAAAGATAAAAAAAAAAATTTTAATTTTTTTATTTCATGTTTATGTCTTGCATAATCATGACAGATAAAGATTTGATTTTTATTTCATTAGAAGGGGAATTCAATTCTCTTTTAGAAAAACATAACTTTTATTCTTTGAAAGTGATTAGTTTTTTAGGTATGACCAATTACGTAAAATTGGTCGTTTTCTTGGAATTTGTCTTGAAATCTCCAGGACAGAATGGCATGTCTTTGGAATCTATATAGTACTGAAAGGGTTAAAAACGTGACAAAAAATTTCAGCGTAACGTCAAAACACGACAAATTGACGTTTTTAAACTTACGTTTATGAAATTGATAAAATGAACATATACATAAAAATTATATCAAACAAAAGCACAGGATATCTGCTTCCAAAATATTTAAAAATTATTACAAAAGACTAAATAGCCAGTGTATGACGTTAAGTTTAAAAGGGGTTACAAATCGGAAAAAAACGACTTTCTTCCAACGTGAGCAATGGAGCTGTGACACCTATTATTAATAGTCTTTTAGACTTTTGTCTGAAAGCCTATTGTGATTACTAAAATTATTATTAGGGTTTCACACTGCGTAGCTTGTGTGAAACACTATTGTTTTGGTTAAAATTATTAGGGTTTCACAATTATTCTTATTATTCTTATTCTTCTTTTGTTTTGAGTAGATCTCGGCAACTGCTTGGCGAATCATAACGATTTTTTTGGTTTTACTGGGAAAGTGGGTGTGAGATTCTGTGACAATGCGAAATGTGCGAAATCACCGAAGTTATCATTTTAAAAATATTGTAGTAATTTTAACAATAATCATTGGATTTTACCTTTCGATCCATTTTGACAATTGGGTACAATTTTTCAAAAACAAATATTTTTTTGAAAAATTATATGACTCAAAGTCTGTCCTTTAACCCTTTCATTACTAGCGAGTTTTAAAATGTATGACGCTAAATCCTGACAATATTCAGAAAAAACTTCGTACAAATATGACAAATGTTCATAGGATTATAGCATGGGTTCCATGTCTGCCGTATATGCCTGTCGGGACCTGCGGCTCTAGAAAATGACCTAAACCGGACCAGACCCGTAGGTCATTTTGCATGCTGGAAAAATAGCATATTTTGTGCTAAATCATAAAACCCCGGGATACAAAGAATCTCCGTGCATGTCGTGATGTAAACTGTCGGGTATAAGCAAATTAACAGTGTTCAGTAGTCCGCGAATTGACACCACTGTAAATCAATTATACTTACTGTACTCACAATCAACGGAGGATTAATATCACACAGATTAAAAGCTTGACATTTAATCACGTTAATTAACCAAGTTTTATTTTTTAATCAGTACTGTGTGACCATTCTTAAAACCGAGTTGTTGTTACAGCATATTTGCCTACTTTCATCGCTAGTGCAGCCATATTTACTGTGTCAACATCAAACAGATTAAAAACTTTACTTTGATGTCTTCATTTGAGAACTAGAGTTAAGCATGCGAATGATATATAAAGCAGAAATGTTTGCAAATGTTTATTAACCTACAAAAACGAAACAGCCTTAAACAACACGCACAAAGCAAACTTGTTAGGACAAACTTATGCTGACGGCTCTTGCAACAGCCAACACAGTGAAACATTCAAGGCAATTAAAAATACATTCCTACAAAATCAACCCCAAATAGTGCACGATGAAGCAGATAACGAATGCGATTTAAACAGTTCCATTAATATAGAAGAGCTGAAAAAAGCTCTGCGGTCTAAATCCGATAGTGAAGAGGGGCTAGACTGTGTGAAATATACAATGTTAAAAAATCTCCCCGAAAAAGCCCTATCGTTAGTCTTAGAAGTCTTTAACCTCTCTTGGACCAAAGGAAAAACACCGAAGGAATGGAAAACCGCCTCGGTCATCCCGCTACACAAACAAAACAAAGATAAAAATGAAACAGCGTCATGTCGACCAGTAAGTCTCACATCTTCTTTATGCAAAACACTAGAAACAATAATCACAAACAGACTAAAATTTCACTGTGAAAGCAACCAAATCTTAACAAGTCAACAAAGCGGCTATCGCACAGATCGCTCAACAAGACCATATCATTAGATTACAAAATGACATAAGCAGAGCATTCACAGCCAAACAATACCGTTGCGCAATCTTTGTCGATTTAACAAAGGCCTCTGATCTCGTATGGGTGGATGGTCTTTTACACAAACTCCACAATGCAAAAATTAAAGGCCGAATGTACAAATGGATAGAAGATTTTCTAAACGATAGGCATATCAGAGTACGCGTAGGAAACTGCTTAAGTAATAAATTCAAAATGGACAACGGAACGCCGCAAGGATCAGTTATCAGTCCAATTCTATTTAATATAATGATAAATGATCTTATTAGCTACGTAGGGAAAGGTACAGAATCCGCACTATTTGCTGACGACAGTTCATTCTGGAAAGCTTCCAATAACCTAGACATAATCAAAAAATCGCTCCAATACACTCTAAAACAAACTTCAAAATGGGCAAATGATTGGGGATTCAAAATTTCAGAAGGGAAAACAGTAGCAATACTGTTTCACCCAACTGACAATAAAAGAAAAATCGATTTAACACTTAATGGTTCAAAACTTGAATTCAAAAAAGAGGCAAAATTTCTCAGAATGACATTCGACTCTAAACTATCATGGAAGCCTCATATTGATGGCCTGGTAAGTCAAACATCTAAAACGCTCAACATGATGAAATACATCAGACGGACACAATGGGGCGCAAACAGAACTACACTTATGCTAATCTACAGATCACTCATCCGCTCGGTAATCGACGACGGATGTCTGGCCTATGCCAATGCAAGTGATACACAACTCAACAAACTAAACACAATACAAAACAAAGCTTTAAGACTTATAACAAGAGCCGCCATAGGAACCAAAACAGTTGCCCTATTACAAGAGATGGGAGAACTTCCGCTTGACCTCAGGCGGGAAGAACTGTCACTCAAGTACTGGGGAAAACTACAAATGCTAAAAGAAAAATGTCCAACATATAAATGCCTCAATCAATTTAGACGCATAGGCTCTAGGAAAAATACTCGTCCAATGACATTCGGGCAGATGTCAAATGACATCCTAAATAAGCAGTTTGAAAGGAACAATCATACAAACAAAATCCTATTCAGCCACGCCACCATGGCAACTAAGCGATCCTATCACTAACACACAACTAAGCCACACAACGAACAAGCATGTTAATCCCACAGAAGCTAGAGCACTAACAATGGAACTAATAGACACCAAATGGGCAGATCATCTCAAAATCTACACTGATGGACCCAAAAATACTACAAAGGGATCAACGGGTTACGGCATTCATATACCAAAAGCGAAGCTAAACATCAGGAAACGGTTACCAGAATACTGTTCTGTGTACACCGCAGAACTGATGGCCATTAAAACTGCAATAGAATGGCTAGCCACGCAAACACACCATGAAGCCGTAATCCTGACCGACTCCCTGAGTAGCGTTAAATCTATAGAATCAAATTCCTCAAAAAGCAGGCAGGAAATAAGTCAAATTAGGGATATTAATCAAATAATTATGAATTCCGGAAGAGAGGTAATCCTTGCGTGGATCCCCTCCCACATCAATATAATCGGCAACGAGCAAGCCGACAAACTAGCCAAAGAGGGGATGTCACTACAGGAATTAGAACATTTAGAATATAGCAATCAGGAATTTATAAGTATAGCCAAAAATAAAATTAAAAATTCATGGGAAAACCGTCTAAAACAAGAAAATACTCATCGCTATCAAATAGACAGCAATATTGTCGACAAGGTTTATATCAATCATCCCTCAATCAAAATATGCATATTAATCACTAGACTTAAAAACTATAAACGTAATTAAAGACTTCACCTATACACCAATTAAATGCCCGTGCGGACAAATCGCAACAACATCACACATACTAATCAACTGCAATCAGTTGAACAATGGACAACAAATGGTTAATAAACTGACAGAGAGGGGAGAAAACTCTCTCTGAAATCCCTTCTTTCTCCATCACCTGATGACAGATACTGGACTTCTCAGCTTATCTGGGACTTCATTGAAAACATAGGAATGAACAAACATATGTAATAAATAAAACTAATCAACCACATCACACTAAGTAGGGTGAAATCATTAAAACGTCCCCAACGAGGGAAGCGCAAATCACCCTATCCAAACAAAAAAAAAATTACATTTAAAATAAAATTAACGAAATTTTCACACAACGTAGGATGGCTGAGTAAAAAAGTCCTCACGAAGGAAGCCCAGCCATCCTACACATAATTCCCAAAATAATTTAAAAAACACTTGAAAATTGCACTTTGACCTGTCGCTGAATAATAATAGAAAGAGCATATATGGGAGCAGTCACGTGGCACAACAGTGGTTCCGATAGTACATTAGCAGTCGAGCGAGACGAGAATGAATTCTTACTTTGATTGCTCTAATTTATATAATAATAGTCATGATAAACCCTGAATAACTTTTTTTTGCAGGCAAGTCCTTTATTTATATAAAACGCATCACATTCCCTTGTTCACAACGTAACAACTGGGTCTAGAGATTTTTCTCAACGTACCATGCTTTTTCTTTGACATTGTTCGCTATTGCAGACGACGTCATGGCGTCCGAATCCGATTGCGTAATTTTTCTATTCTGAAAAAATCACGTTGTATACCATTTTCAAGTGCTAAATTTTTGAGCTTAATATGCTCCGATTTTGTTGATTTTAATAGCATTGAAACGACAATAAAATGAAGTTTTGTTCGTATGTGGATGCGATATTGACAAATCGCCTCAAAAAAAGATTTTGTGAATTGAATTTTCAACTTTAAAAAAATGCCTGATATTTCGAAATGCTAACATCGCATCCAACACCGATCGAAATGTCGTTCATTTGTCTTTCTAATGATATTAGAATGAAATAATAATATTAATAATAAGCTCTAAATAAAAGCACTTGAAGTGGGGTACCCCCCATTTAAAAACGTGACAAAATTTCAGCGCAACGTCAAAAGACGGGAAATTGACGTTTTTAAACTTACGTTTATGAAATTGATAAAATGAACACATACATAAAAATTATATCAAACAAAAGCACAGGATATCTGCTTCCCAAAAATTTTAAAATTATTACAATAGATTAAATAGCCAGTGTATGACGTTAAGTTTAAAAGGGGTTACAAATCGGAAAATAACGACTTTCTTCCAACGTGAGCAATGGAGCTGTGACACCTAATAATAATGTAATTTGTGAGACATAAGTCAAATAAAACAACGTGTTTTAATTATCAATATCTACCCGTTGTCATAATTCGTTGAACACAAAAAACAAAAACCATTTTAAGAATAGGCCTATATTAATTTCAAGTCAAATAAAACGCGTTTTTTAATTATCAATATCTACCTGTTGTCATAATTCGTTGTACTCAAATAAAACACAATACCGTTTTAAGAATAGGCCTATATAAATTTGAATATATAAATGGAAATTGATTTGAACTGAAACAAATATGCGTAAGACAGCAAATACTCTGAAAATACCCTAATAAGTGTTGAATTTTCATAAAAGACCACGCCCCCGCCCCCCTTCCCCATTTTTTTTTTCTTGCTGCGCTCGCACTTAAGATAATTTTTACCACTAGTCAAAGTTGGTCTTAAGAGTGTTAAACTAATTTTGAGCCCCGGAAAGGACAACTGCTTTCCCACCCTAGGCCGCCAAACCCCACAGCCTGCCTCCTCAAAAATAAATTTACTGATTCTAACCTGAATCCTCCGACAGTTTTGTCATAGCCATTAATACTGATTTGCAATCATCTTCATTGTCACATACAGCCCTCAAGGTATCCAACAATCCTCGGGCAACCATTTGTCTAAAAATAGCATTCTTCATTTCAAAATCAAATTTTCAAAATAATGCAACAAGGTCATTCCATGATAAAGTGGACCAGTGTTTGCAAGATATGTCCAGTTTGCAAGAGATGAATGGAGTACGGCTGTACATTTATATATACAGTTCCATACAAATAATATTATAATTTTGACGTTTGAGGGTTCACAAGGTTCTACAAAATGAAACAAGGACCTTAGATCTGGAAATAAACTTGCAGTTAATATTTAAATTTGAAAGGCTTTTAAATTTCATAATATAAATAATGCAAATAAATTTCATGCAGATATAGGGGGGGCAGCCTTGTCAAATGTTTCTTTATCACTTGATATTTCACCTAAACGGCTTGTTGAATGGGGAATGTTTACCATTTGCAGGATTCAATGTTACATCCAAGAAGTACACTATGGTTTTGTTTGCTTCAATTGTTGTTTTTAATCTTTTTTATTAGTTCAACCTGTCTTGGTGGAGGTTTGGTGATGCCTAGGCCATCATCTCTGTATAATCCAAATATGTATATAATTTTTTTTGACTTTAGTTCATGTACAGTACAACGATCGTGCAGGTTTGAGCAAACTGGATATTACCGTGTTTTCTATCGTGGAATTCCATGATTTACCAAGTGAATATCGTGGTAATATCGCGTGACACGATAGCACTGCCTCGGTGTTATAATTAAAACATGCATCTCATCGTTTACTTTAGGTGAAATACATGTAGCACTTTATAGATCAGTTATTACGTTGGCAGTTTTCCATTAATCACAAATATTTGATGGCTAGGTCGAAATCAGAACAGGATTAAACACATTGAAACCCAAGTACTATTCATTCTAAACAGAATATACCTATAGATACCAATACGTTATTGCTTCATTATTATGTTCGATATTTTTAAGACTTGCGTCAATCACTATTAAAAATTCATTCATATTACGGAAAAAATTATAAAATGCACACAAATCAATTATGGTCTTATCTGGGTGTAATTTTATCCTTCTAAATAGTAATTTACATACTTACAAATAAGTCACACGAAGCACACAGTATTGGTATATCACACCTCAACTATATGTTCGGGTTTAAATCACAAATGAATCAAAAGATATCGTGAACCGATACGAAGCACGCTTCGCAAGAACTCACCGTCAGCTAGGTTATGGAACTTTGCTGAATTCATGTACATGGACACATATCACTCCGATAAAGACGATAATATCATGATGACCATTTCATTTCGGCTCCATTGGGTCTGGTGAATGCAAACTGTCAATCAAGGTTCCATAATGTAAATTGGCAGTGTCCTCAAAAGAAACTGACAGAAAGACGCCCATTTTACATCAAATTGTTAGCCAGTTGTAGTCACCTTGTCAGTACGAATAAATTGACAGAAGTAAAAATTACAAAAAATGGTTTGACATCTTTTTTTTTTTAAAAAAAACAACAACAATGGTTTGTTCTTTGCATGACAATCATAAAGGAAATTTTCAAAAGAGAAGTCTTGTAACCCATGTTTATTACTCAAATATTTTCTCATTTAGCAGAATGTCAAAAAGAAAATTACTAACTACAAAGATATTCGTCGAAGTTTTCACTGGGTTGTTTGTATTTGGCTGGACACCCCCGCCCCGTCCCTAAATGTAATATCAATGCGTATTGAGAAATTGTGATAAATGTTTTACGGTAAAATACATGTTTTAGGAATGTGGATATGTGATTGTTCAATTATTTAAATCAGTGTATATGGAAGGCCACAGTACTGGTACAGGAATTTTGTCTGTGAAACTGAAACTGAAAAATCATTTTTTTCAAATAGATATTGATTGAATTTCTGCAAAATGATCCTTGTCACAACCTGGCTATGGTATTGGGATAACTTTTTAAGGAGAGAATGCTGTAGGCAACATGTCACAACCTGGCTATGGTATTGGGATAACTTTTTAAGGAGAGAATGCTGTAGGTAACATGGACTAAAATTCTATGTCAGTTAGCCTTACATTCCTTTAAAATATTAAAATATTGATTACTGGTACATTTAAGTTCGAAAGAGAGTGGTCCTGTTCAGTTTAAAAGCTTTACAACAACTCTTTCATATTTATTAAGTTTATTATTAACTGCACAAGGAACTGTATGTAACGAGGACACAATCTTTACTTTCATCATCTCTCCAAGACAACAGCATTATTTTAATCTTCAACAATATAAGAAATCTAAAAGTTATGAATGGTAAATAATTTTTAACATCAGAATCAAACCATCTCCGTAAGCCATTAGGAAATGAGAAATGATAAAACAGCATGTAACGTGGACATTTTATAAAAGGTGGAAAAAGCGTATGAAAACTGCTTATCCATGGAAAAAATTACATCAAAGAAGTCGGGAAATCACAGTCTTCCACTCTAAAGGCAATTTCATTTCTCATTGGAGAATTTTAATGTGGTGATGTATGTAACATGGACATTGGTGTTTCCATTTAAAGGGTTATTAGGTAAGATTAGGTAACGGGCTGACAGTTTTCGCTAAAACAGTTACATATAATAGATAATTAAAACAAAATATGCTGAAAATTTCAGTCAAATTGCTTCACTCTAAACCAAGATATTGAATTTTAGGCTAGCCTGGTCGTCATTACGGAGGTTGGTATGATAACAAATCCTCAATTATCCCTTTTTTACGTTAAATTATCCATCACAAAATGCATTCAGATTCAGTAAATATCGCAGGCTAAGGAAGGGACTGAGAATTGGTTATAACTTAATTAAAGTCCAATTAAAAATTGAGAAAAAATTTCAGGCCAAAGAAAGACTGGCAACACTCAGATTTAGCTCTTGTATAACGCATGTTTAAAAAGGTTGGTTTTTTTTTTGTTTTGAAATTGTTAGTTTTTGTTAAAGGACCTAAGTCCGTCACTCAAAATCCTCCAAAATCGTCGACATCGAAAACACGAATTATTGGTCAATTTAAATCAACATTGCTGATGTAAACTTACCGGGAAAAGATGAGCTTCTGATATATGATATTTAAGAAAAATATTTTTTTAACAAAAAAAGAGTATCTTCTGAAATAGTTTATGATTCTATGCATGGCTTTACCACATTGTTGTCATCAGAACCTGTTGATGAAAATGGGAGTGTTGGTAACAATGACTCAACAACTGCTCTAAGCAATTTTTGTTACCAACACAGTGATATTTAGTTATGTTTAGATATTATGCAATAAATGGATGTACTTATTTAATCTGCATGTACTGAACATGTTGAATATAAACATGCTTTCATGGGTGGACCCACTGAAAAAATTTCATATCAACGTTAGTAATATTGACAATGTTTCACATTTTTAGTTACCTACTTATACATATTTTTAGCCTGACTAAACCAAAGACTTTAAAATTTAAAATAATATTTACTCATACGCAGAATTTGAAAACTTATCCATACAAAAACTACTGGTGCTGATTGTTTTAATTTGGTGCAATTAAGATGGCGTTGGTAACATTGACTATCAAGTTTTTCTACCAGGACAGTCAATGTTTCCAACAACATGTAAATATATGGGAATTGTAGGAATTTGTATACATCTTTGTAAAATAATTCTATCAATTATACTCCTTTATTTACATACACATGAAAAAAGTTTTTAAAAAAATTAAAAGTAAATATACAAAGGTTTTGAAGCTGGTAACATTGACACATTTTGCAATTGTGAGTTACCAACTATTTTTTTATGTTACCAGACTAAACCAAATTTTTTAAAACTTTGAATAATGTTTACTGACAGATATAATTTGAAAACTTATTCAAACTACTGCCCTTTAATTTTTTGGTGCATGGACAATTAAGATTGTTTTAGTAACATTGACCACCATGTTTTTGCAACAGGTCTGTCAATGTTTCCTACATTATTTGTAAAAATATTTGAATTGTTGGAATTTGTATACATGTTGTAAAATAAATCTGTTAACTAGACTCATTTATTTTCAAACACATGAAAAAAGTTAAATAAAAATACTAAGTAAATATTCAAAGGTTTTGAAGCTGGTAACATTGACACATTTTGCAATTGTGGTTACCTACAACATTTTATTCAAAAATAATAATGAAACAACTAATGATTTTAAGCCTGCAACAATTCTTAACATCTGACAGCATCTGAAAGTTAATATCTTTATAGCTTTAGTTTCTAAACTTACTGGTTCTTAATTCATTGTTTAACTTTTCAGAACCAGGTGAACGAAAAAGATCTTCACGGAAATGTAAGCTAATGCCAACAATCTATAGTCCAGGAGCTAGCAAAGATTTAATTAGCATCTTGAGTACAAAAGGTTTGAGGTCCGATATCAGTAGATATATGATGGAGGCCTCCAAATTTGCAACTCTTAAGTAATGCTTTTGGGGATGGCAAAAGGGGGCGCTGTTCACATTTCCCCTAAAATTAGTTTTATAATACATATGGAGTACAATAATCAAATTGATGATAAATGGTTACTTGTTTATGTCGGAAACAAATTGATGAACTCTTAAGTGTCCATCATGGGGACAAGTCCATTTCTGAGTGACCTATAGGAGGCGCCCCGTAGGCCTTTAAAGCACATCTCAAGTACATCCATGAAACCTGTGTCAAAGTCTTCCTTGGTGTTCACTGTGATCATATGAATCCTTCTGAGTTGTCATTTATGGGGATTAATCCACTTCTGAGTGGGTCAAAGGTCGCCATGCGATGGCCACGCCCATTCGTCATTTAACGCACATTTCAAGTACAGGCATGAAATTGGTGTCAAACTGTTCTTTATGATCCTCTATGACATTATTAATCCTTCTGAGTTGTCATTTATGGGGATTAATCCACTTCTGAGTGGGTCAAAGGTCGCCATGCGATGGCCACGCCCATTCGTCATTTAACGCACATTTCAAGTACAGGCATGAAATTGGTGTCAAACTGTTCTTTATGATCCTCTATGACATTATTAATCCTTCTGAGTTGTCATTTATGGGGATTAATCCACTTCTGAGTGGGTCAAAGGTCGCCATGCGATGGCCACGCCCATTCGTCATTTAACGCACATTTCAAGTACAGGCATGAAATTGGTGTCAAACTGTTCTTTGTGATCCTCTATGACATTATTAATCCTTCTGAGTTGTTAATTATGGGAATTAACCCTTTCTGAGTGGGCCAAAGGTCACCATGGGTTGGCCCAGCCCACTCAAACATTTCATGCAAATGGTTGCGTTCATGCAAATATCAAGTGGCGTGACATACATATGTACATTTTAGATGGACGTCTTGGTGATTTATGGAGTTCTGGGCAGGTTTATATAGACAAATGTCAGGTTGTTAGTTCAACAATGTTAGTTGTTTACCATTTCAGTTGTGATACAGCAATTGGTGATTCACGCGCAACAAATACAAGTGAAAACACAGACATAATATTATATTAACTCTAAACATATAAATCAGTCCATGTCTACATTCTACGGGTAATTAAGATACAATACTTGTTATTCCACACAAAAGATATTTTGAATTCAGGATCAAAGAGCAAATATTCTGATCGTTTGTTTAGTAATTAAGGGTTATTTCTTTTTACACCTATTGAAGAGATTTACAACAGGAAAACAATTCAGCAGCCAGTGACTAATTTCACCCATGGTTGCTGTAAAAGCTTACTTCATGCAATACGTTTTTTATGTGGCATTTTGGTCACCTTAAGGTGAAAATGTAGACTTTGAGCATGGAGGTCCGCTTTGAGCATTCCAAGAAACCTGACTCATAGATAAGTATGCATAAGTAAGCTGATTAGCCAATTGTAAGCTACCTAGCATACAGATAGCAGCAAAAGATTTCATGTGGACTATATATGTGCATCAGACATTATTTCCAATCCCATTTTGATTCCGCTTTACCAAATTCGGAAAAACGATGCATTTGAACGAGGAATGAAGAGGTAAGATCAACCATTATTTTTACACAAGTTTAAATTATTAAAAATAAGAGCACAATATGAATGAGCTTGAAATAATGACTGATATGGTTAGGTACATGTATACATATGCGGAGTATTCGAGGCACATGCACACATTTTAAACAACAGTGCAACTATACCCCCTGGAAGTTTATGCACTTTATACGGAAGAAGAAAAAGATACATGTATATTTCAAGACTGTGTCCCTTATTTACCAGCCAACCCACGTTATGCATTATTCGTAACCTATGCTAGGCCATAATTTTGTCTCATCTTCTTTGCTAAATTTGATTGTTAAACTTAGTCCAGTGTGTTTATTGATTCGTGCCACATGTCCCAAGCCTTTTTCCTAATTTCATAATCAGCAATTAGTTTGGGACCAAAACTGAAAATACATTCTCTGCTTGGTGCCGGTTCATCATTAGTTGCAGTCGCTTCCATGTTATGTGAACCTGTAAGTGCATAAACTTCCAGGGGGTATAGTCGCACTGTTGTTTAAAATGTGTGCATGTGCCTCGAATACTCCGCATTTGTATACATGTACCTAGCCATATCAGTCATTATTTCAAGCTCATTCATATTGTGCTCTTATTTTTAATAATTTAAACTTGTGTAAAAATAATGGTTGATCTTACCTCTTCATTCCTCGTTCAAATGCATCGTTTTTCCGAATTTGGTAAAGCGGAATCAAAATGGGATTGGAAATAATGTCTGATGCACATATATAGTCCACATGAAATCTGTTGCTGCTATCTGTATGCTAGGTAGCTTACAATTGGCTAATCAGCTTACTTATGCATACTTATCGTAAGTCAGGTATCTTGGAATGCTCAAAGTGGACCTCCATGCTCAAAGTCATCATTTTCACCTTAAGGTGACCAAAATGCCACATAAAAAACATATTGCATGAAGTAAGCTTTTACAGCAACCATGGGTGAAATTAGTCACTGGCTGCTGAATTGTTTTCCTGTTGTAAATCTCTTCAATAGGTGTAAAAAGAAATAACCCTTAATTACTAAACAAACGATCAGAATCTTTGCTCTTTGATCCTGAATTCAAAATATCTTTTGTGTGGAATAACAAGTATTGTATCTTAATTACCCGTAGAATGTAGACATGGACTGATTTATATGTTTAGAGTTAATATAATATGTCTGTGTTTTCACTTGTATTTGTTGCGCGTGAATCACCAATTGCTGGGATCACAACTGAAATGGTAAACAACTAACATTGTTGAACTAACAACCTGACATTTGTCTATATAAACCTGCCCAGAACTCCATAAATCACCAAGACGTCCATCTAATATGTACATATGTATGTCACGCCACTTGATATTTGCATGAACGCAACCATGTGCATGAAATGTTTGAGTGGGCTGGGCCAACCCATGGTGACCTTTGGCCCACTCAGAAAAGGGTTAATTCCCATAATTAACAACTCAGGAGGATTAATAATGTCATAGAGGATCACAAAGAACAGTTTGACACCAATTTCATGCCTGTACTTGAAATGTGCGTTAAATGACGAATGGGCGTGGCCATCGCATGGCGACCTTTGACCCACTCAGAAGTGGATTAATCCCCATAAATGACAACTCAGAAGGATTAATAATGTCAGAGGATCATAAAGAACAGTTTGACACCAATTTCATGCCTGTACTTGAAATGGGCGTTAAATGACGAATGGGCGTGGCCATCGCATGGCGACCTTTGACCCACTCAGAAGTAGATTAATCCCCATAAATGACAACTCAGAAGGATTAATAATGTCATAGAGGATCATAAAGAACAGTTTGACACCAATTTCATGCCTGTACTTGAAATGTGCGTTAAATGACGAATGGGCGTGGCCATCGCATGGCGACCTTTGACCCACTCAGAAGTGGATTAATCCCCATAAATGACAACTCAGAAGGATTCATATGATCACAGTGAACACCAAGGAAGACTTTGACACAGGTTTCATGGATGTACTTGAGATGTGCTTTAAAGGCCTACGGGGCGCCTCCTATAGGTCACTCAGAAATGGACTTGTCCCCATGATGGACACTTAAGAGTTCATCAATTTGTTTCCGACATAAACAAGTAACCATTTATCATCAATTTGATTATTGTACTCCATATGTATTATAAAACTAAATTTAGGGGAAATGTGAACAGCGCCCCCTTTTGCCATCCCCAAAAGCATTACTTAAGAGTTGCAAATTTGGAGGCCTCCATCATATATCTACTGATATCGGACCTCAAACCTTTTGTACTCAAGATGCTAATTAAATCTTTGCTAGCTCCTGGACTACTACCTGTTGGATGTACATGTAGATCCAGATGAGAAGATGTCCACATATCAAAAAAAGATAGAGAAATTGAAGAATTCAGGAAAATATGAGGAGTTTAGGAAAGAGGAAAGTTTGAGGAATGCAGTGTATAGATTAGAGTTAAAGGGCGATCAGAAGACAAATTATAACAACAAAGCAAAGGTTAGGATGAGACGATATAGAGAAAGGCAGAAAGATAAAAGACATGAAAAGCCACTAACAAGAAATGAGGAGAAAAAGATTAAAAAGAGGAAAGAAGACATCAGGGAATACAATAAAATAAAAAAAAAGGGAATCAAGGGCAGCACAGTCAAGTCAGAAGGCAAGAAGATATAAAGAAAAGGATTTTGAGTATAAAAGAAATAAAAATAAAAGAAAAAGAAACACTGAAGAAAATGATGGCCCATCTTGTAAAGAAAGAAGAATGATGCCCAGTAAGATTAACGAATTTCTGCCTCCTGGTACTACAAACGCACCAAACCCTGATGTGTTGCGCTCTTCAGAAAATACATGTATTAGATCGGAACCTCTTTTTTTAAGCACAGCTAGTAGACGAAAAGCCATATCAAGAGTTAAGACAAGATTACCTTCTGACCCAAAGAAGTGGGTAGACACTATCAAAGGATTAGTGAAGAATGCCTCACCAAGAAAACGTAAGTTATTGCTTGAATCCGGTTTTACCATACCGAGTAATTCAGATCATAATGAAGACATGAAATCAACAGTAACTGAGAACATGTTTCTGAAATTGAATTCACTTAAGAAAAAACGTGATAAGAAATCTGCTGTTCTCCGAAACTCCTACAAGGATTTAATACCAAGAAAATACAAAAAACTAAGAAAAGATCAACAGAAAAAAATGAACCAGCAAAAGATCTCTGAAGAAGAGAAAAGAATAATTCAAGAAATATATAATGATAACGCAGTTTTTCTTCCAAACAGAAAATCGGTCAGCAGAAAAACATTCAAAGCCAAGTCTGTGTTGACCCGGACAGTAAAAAGTCTGTATAAGGATTATCTGAAAATAAATTGTAGAAAAGTTTGTTTTTCTTCGTTTGCTTTCTTTCGACCATCTAATATTTTACCAATATCCAACACACATCTAAATCAATGCTTGTGTGAAAAGTGTGCCAACTGTAATTTGAAGCTAACTGCATTGAACAATATTTCTTCTTCTACCAAAAACAACTTTAAAATAGATGATAAATATGAAGCTGTTAGTATAACTATGTGCAAAAAAGTGGATAATCAGAAATATCACAATAAAGAATGTGTAGATAGAAACTGTAAACGATGTGGACTGATGAAGAAAAAATTAGATACAATTGTAAAAGAAAAGGGACAAGACATGGTGACCTGGCGAGAATGGGGGATGAACAGTATTAAGGGGAAACAGAGAAAGTCCCTCTTGTTAAAATCAGGAACTGTAGAAGAACTAACTGACAAATTATGTATGGAACTGAAAACTCTCTCCTCACATTTATTCATAGCTGGATGGCAATATGATCAAGCCAAGGCATTGAAACAAAATTTACCAGGTGGAACTGTTTTGGTCGAAGCAGATTTTTCTGAAAATTACAGATGTGAGTACCAGGACGAAGTTCAATCTGCTCACTGGTCATATAATCAAGTAACTGTACACCCTGTTGTATGCCATTGTCGTTGTGCTGTGTGTGAAGCTATTATACGTGAAACTTTAGTTATAATAACTGACGATCTTTTACATGATGCTTCTGCAGTATGTACATTTATGGAACGTGTTCATTCCCATCTTACAGAACATAGAAATATTCAGAATGACAACTACATTCAGTTCACAGATGGCTGCGGTTCCCAATATAAATCTAAAGAACGCCGAAGATATGGTTTGTTTTTTGAATGACAACATGATAATACAATCAACAACTTGTTTTCAAGGCCACGTAAATCCACGTAGTTTTATTTTAGTTGACAAAGTTATCCGCAATGGTGAAATAAAACAAATGAAAACTTTACCAGGCACCCGGCAGGTGCATGCCATCAAGGGAATCAAATCTGGTAATGTCAAATACAGATCATTGACGTGCTACTGTGATTCTTGCTTGCAAGAACAGTACATCCAGTGTACAAATTTGGACATTGTAGGAAACTGGAAACCGTTTTCCCTTGGTTCACGATGTCAAACTGAAGCCAGTGATGATATTCAACCAAATCCTAATCTACTTGAACAGATGATTTATTAGAAATTTCTGGTTTATCGGCAACATTGGATCTGAGTTTCATTTTAGACGGCTTAGATAGTTCTCCTAAAACTGATGGTTTGATTGCTCCTCCAACAATGGCTACAACTAATCGTTCCCCCACAAAAGAAGATTCGGTTGCTCCTACAACAGATGGTTTGGCTCTAATTAATGGCTTTGTTGCTCATAAGCCTGATGGTTCCTCTACAACTGATTTGGCTGCACCTATTACTCCCAACAACTGATGGTTCCTCTACAGCAGAAGGTTTGGTTATTTCTTCAACAGATGGTTTGGTGGCTTCTTCACCTGACCGTTTGGGGGTTTCTTCAACAGATGACCTTATGAATATCAAGAATGATGGTACTAAAACTACCACATCAGAAAGGTATTTGATTTTCAATGTTATACCAGCTGCTCTTTATGGAAGCTTGCAACATGTCCAGCCTTGTAAGATAGTGCTATAATTTGGTCTGATTCGGGGGTAGGACATTGATTTAGAAAAATTCATCATTTTAGTTTATAAAATGTTTAATATTTCTTTTAAACAGGTACTGCCCAGGAAGATATGTTGCAGTATCACATGGTGCTCTTGTTTATCCAGCTGTAGTAAGTAATTATGTTCATTTGTTTGTGTTAAAAAATTAACCTTTATAATTCTTTGTCTACAATTATTTTGTTTTAGAAAGGCTAATTGTAATTGCAGAAACTGTGAAGGGTAAAATTTTTTGGGACATGAATACCGGTAATTGGGTTTTGAAATAGTATAGAATTAACCATGGGTTTCAATTTCTTTCCAGGTTGTTGATTGGCCATTTGTAAAGTACTTCAAACCTGCAGGTAACTTGTGGTTCGAAAGTGAACTGTTGCATTCCATCATTATTACAGACATCAAGGTTTTACAACCACCAGACATAATAATGAAAGGAAGTCGTGTCTGTTTCAAACTTGAGGTGATTTATTTTACTAAGTTACTCATAACTTTCGCTAATTATAAAACAAGCTAGTTGCATAACTTTCGCAAACTATAAAACGAAGCTAGTTGCAAGTCATAAGCCCTGTTTACACTTGACCATGATAAACATGCACAGTACTCAGTACAGCACACTTATGTTTGACCCGTTTACACTACAAAAATAAATATGCCATAATTTAATGTAATGTGTCAAAATTTGATTAAGAATAACAAATTGTTTTCTCTGTATATTTAAAAACGAGGTTTTATTTTATTTTATCTTTTCAGATGTAGTAATGGACTGGTTGATACACAGAACTTTTATATTATCTGAAATTATCTAGCACTGATTTTTTTTTTTTTTTTTTATTATTTGATTGTGAAGCTTTTATTTATTATGAAACATTTGTATGGCACTAGTTAGGCGATATCCATGGAAACATACAATATTTTCCTTTCATTGTTATGTCCAGAGGTTGTAAGACTTTCATGATGTCAGTAATAGTTTACTTTCCAACCAAAAATTCCCTGGAATATTCACTCGACACTTTCTAGTCAATATTATTATTTCTTGTCAATATTGTATTTAATGAGCTGGTTCAAACATAGATCTATATAGCCACAAAAACTTACTAAACATGTTGTTGATTACAATTTTAATTTTTAATATTATTGTAAGTCTTTTAGGTCTGAAATGGTTTCTAAATTATTTAACATATGTATACATTATGCAAGAGCTAAATCTGCCTATTGCAGGTCTTTCTTTAGGCATGAAATGTTATCTAAATTATCTATTAGATATTAATTAACATATCCAGACCATAGTCAACTCTTGATCGCATCGCTAACCTGTGATCTTTGGATTGTGATATGATTTACTGCATAGTTATCCTTCTCGATTAAATTATTAAATGGATAATTGAGACTGCGTTAAAGTTATATTTGGAATGTATTTAATCGCGTAATAATGACTAACACCGATATTGTCCTTTAACCGGCCAATTTAATTAATTAAATCTGATGCTTTATCTGTCAAATTAATTTACCTTTATTTTCATTTCAATTGTTACGCCATATTTATTTTAGCTCAATTATTATTACAAATGTTATATCTTAGCTCAATTAAGGGGGTGGACAGTAGAAAATTTCATTTTTTTTAATAATTGAGGTAAAGTTATCAATTTTACACATCTAAGAACACATCTATTGAGTAATACAAAAACGGCCGAAAATTTTTCCTGGGGGTAACTGTTGCTATGGAAACGGCGGCCATCTTGGATTTCTGTATATAACTTTAGTCATCCAGTTTCTCAGAAACTATTCAACAGAATATTGTCAAATTAAGCACAGATGTTACTGACATGTTCATCTGTGCAATAGGCAAGTTTCATTACAAAATATTAATTAGAAAGCAAGTTATACACATTTTAATGTTAACTTCGAAATTATTTCCCGTGTCACTGTTGCTATGGCAACAATATATCAGGAACTATTGTGAAGATTTACAAAAAAATCTCCTATTGCATAAAGTTATTATATAGGGAGTTACATTCCAAATTTCAAGAAAATCTAACCATAACTTACAGAGATATAGCGTGACTAAAATTGGTAACTCTAGAAAAAACTGTTTTGAGAAATCAACCACTGAAGTTCAAGTATAAACAGTGACAGTACAGTAGGCCTACCTGGTAATGGTATTGCTATCAGTACCACTAATAGGTCTAGCAGACGAATATTCATCTCCATTTTGTTTATTATGAGTGTGTCATACTTATTTAGTCATCTAAACCATTTCAAAAGCATCATTTTATTTGAAAATCTTCAAAAATATTGATAAACAATGCCGTATGGATCAGTCTTACAGCAACCATGATTGATATAGGTCACTAGCTTAGTGCGCATGCCCATTGAACTGACCTAGAGTAATAGTACCCGCTTCTGATTGGACACTTCGCCATTGACCTATGTGACCGACCAATCAAATAACATATTCTCGAGGGAAGCTCATTACTTATGCAAAACTTGTTCATGCTTGCTATTTTTATCTACCTACAGAGGAAAGGTTTCAAGACACCCCACAAAAACGTCATTTCCTTTCAATAGGGGAAATCCCAAGCTTTCTAACCATATCCAACATGGCGGCAGTTTACCGATCGGAAACCCGGTATTTCGCGTATGAAATGTCTATTGTTTTTAGTTTTTTCTCAATAGTTTTAGCAGAAATAGGGCCAAATAAAAAAGGGTGGGTTCATTCAGAACCAAATTGTGTAGAAATAAAGAATTTAGTGAAAAAAATGATTAGTATGTGTTCCTAGATAGTATTACTCACAGATAATCATAAAACCTCAAAAATGATTTTATTGTTAAAATTCATCAAATGAAGTGCGAACGACGGCCTTAACTTTTCAATTGTTACGCCATAATTATTTTAGCTAAATTGTTATTTCAATTGTTACGCCATCATTATTTCAATTTCATTGTCATCTCAAGTGTTACGCCATATTTATTTTGTATTGTTATTTCAATTGTTACGCTATATTTATTTTAGCTCAATTGTTATTTCAATTGTTACGCCATCATTATTTCAACTTCATTGTCATCTCAATTGTTACGCCATATTTATTTTAGGACAATTGTTATTTCAATTGATACGCCATATTTATTTTAGCTCAATTGTTACGCCATCATTATTATAACTTCATTGTCATCTCAATTGTTACGCCATAATTATTAAATGGATAATTGAGACTGCGTTAAAGTTATATTTGGAATGTATTTTATCACATAATAATGACTAACACCGATATTGTCCTTTAACCGGCCAATTTAATTAAATCTGATGCGTTATCCGTCGAATTATTTTACCTTTATTTTCATTTCAATTGTTATGCCATATTTATTTTAGCTCAATTGTTATTTCTATTGTTACGCCATAATTATTTTACCTTCATTGTCATTTCAATTGTTATGCCATATTAATTTTAGCTCAATTGTTATTTCAATTGTTACGCCATATATATTTTAGCTCAGTAGTTATTTCAATCGCTAGGCCATATTTATTTTACCTTCATTGTCATTTCAATTGTTACGCCACATTTATTTTGTATTCGTTTTAAACGGATGTTACATGTTGAATAGTAAATGAAATATTAAATCATAATCATATTTCCAGAGTCGTCACTTATTTTATTGATGGTTGTTCGAGAGAGATGGACATTAGCGGTCACTCCACTCGATGTTATTTCAATAATTGGCATGTGCATAGGGTTTTACCAGTCCTTGGCAACACCCACAACCACAAGGTTAGACACGTGACCCGTGTGCTTGTCACATACATGACTGACATCCACATTATCATTTGTATTTTAATGTGATAGCTCCTTGTGATGGTTAAAACAATTTTTAACCCTGATTAGTTTACAATATATCACGATCCCAAATAAATTTAATGTGGTCAATGTTACCAACTCTTTTTACCCAGGATATGTAATTTTTTTTTTATATTACATGGTACAATCAAAAGGTCAAAAAAATGTACAAGGCAAATAGATATACAATATAAGGAATTGATTTCCAAAGGAATTTGATGGGGTCAATGTTACCAACTCTTTTTACCCAGGATATGTAATGTTTTTTTTTTAATAGATGGTAAAATCAACTGGTCAAAAACTGTACAAGGCAAAGAGATGTACAAAATTAGGAACTGATTTCGCATTTTTTTTATGAGTATTGTTTTACAGAACTTAAATGTGTGTTTTGGGGCATTGTTACCTGCAGACTCATTTTGAGATATGATGTAAATAAATTACATCTTTTTACATTTTGATACCACCAAATGATAGACACTTTAGCCTTGAGTACTGAGTTGCCTTTGATCATAATTTATTTATCTTCACAGGAAGAAAAAGTGGACAATATTTTGTCAATGTTACACGCATTCATTTTAGCATTCATTTTAGTATGTCGGCGTTTTTACAGAAAATTGTAAAGTTTTAACTTTTTACCACATTGGTACATCAGGTGACATTCAAAACAAAACAAACAAAGTGTTATTTACTCTCTAAATACATTTTGAAATTTTAATGCCCATGTCACACTTTGGGTGTCAACTTCATGGAATGACCCATCTTCATTCCTTCGCATTTTATTAATGTCCCCAAAACGTTCTAAATATAGGCAATTGTGTGCCGCGGACAATTGTTAAAAGATAGTAAGCTGGCACTGCCAGGCAGGATACGCCCACATTTTCGAGACATGGATAGAGAACAAGCAAAACCAAAAGTGATATTTCCTACAATCAAAGGCTATAATTCATTAAATTACAATTTGATATGCGAAAATATCGAAAATGATCAAGATCTTTTGGTTATAAACATGCATTTCAAGTTTCATCAAAATCGAATTAAAATTGTGACCTATACTGGGTCCACAACCTTGATATACCATTAGCGTACAAACGGCGGCCATTTTGTCTGGAAATTTATGGTCCGATTTCCTTAAAATTCAAACTAAACCTTCCGTATGGTGTAACGGTGGTAGAGTCAAGCGTTTTTTTAAATCGGATAATAATCGTGACCTCCAGAGGGACCATAGGCGATTTTTCGGACAATCAGGGGCTATAATTCAGGAAGTTATGATCTGATATGTGCAAATAACGAAAGGAACCAAGATCTTTGGGTTATGACCATGCATTTCAAGTTTCATCAAAATTGAATCAAAATTGTGACCTATACTGGGTCCACAACCTTGATATACCATTTTATAACAGTATTCGCGTACACGCGGCGGCCATTTTGTTCCGAATTTTACCGAAATTCGAACTCAACCTTCCTTAGGGTGTAACGGTGATATAATCAAACGATTTCTTAAATCGGATAATAATTGTGACCTCCAGAGGAACCACAAGCTAAACATTTTGCGTATAATCAGGGGCCATAATTCAGGAAGTTACAATCCGATATGCGCAAATATCGAAAGGAACCAAGATCTTTGGGTTATAACCATGCATTTCAAGTTTCATCAAAATCGAAAATTAAAATTGTGACCTCTACTGGGTCCACAACCTTGATATACCATTTTTTAAACAGTATTCGCGTACGAATGGAAGCCATTTTGTATGGCAATTTTGGTCTAATTTTTCCGAAATTCGAACTCAACCTTCCTTATATAATCAAACGATTTTTTTAATCAGATAATAATTGTGACCTCCAGAGGGACCACAAGCTAAACAAAGGCGATTTTGCGTATAATCAGGGGCCATAATTCAGAAAGTTATATCTGATATGCGCAAATATCGTAGGAACCAAGATCTTTGGGTTATAACCATGCATTTCAAGTTTCATCTTAAATCAAATTAAAATTGTGATCTCTACAGGGTCCACAACCTTGATATACCATTTTTTAACAGTATTCGCGTACGAACGGCGGCCATTTTGTACGGTAATTTTGGTCCGATTTTTCCGAAATTTGAACTCAACCTTCCTTAGGGTGTAACGGTGATATAATCGAACGTTTTTTCAAATCGGATAATAATTGTGACCTCCAGAGGTACGACGAGCTAAAATAGGTGATTTTTCGGACAATCAGGGGCCATTATTCAGGAAATTACATTCCGATAGGCGCAAATATCGAAAGGAACCAAGATCTTTGGGTTATAAACATGCATGTCAAGTTTCATCAAAATCGGTTCAAAATTGTGACCTCTATAGGGTCCACAAGCTAAAAACGTGATTTTTCGTACAATCAAGGGCCATAATCCATGAAGTTTTGATCCGATACGTGCCAATATAGAAAGCAGCCGAGATCTTTGGGGGATAAACCTATATTTCAAGTTTCGTCGAAATCGGGTAAGAATTGTGACCTGTAGAGATTCCACAAACAATTGTGGACGGACGGACGGACAGGGGCGACAACATAATACGTCCACATGAAAATGTGGGCGTATAAAAATTTATATTATTGTTCGTCGCAAGCAAGACCTTTAACTCTGTGTTAGGATGCCCCGTGCTCTACAAAAAGTTGGTCTTGACACGGCAACGTGCACGCTTGGGTGGCTGTGTCTCGAACTATGATAATAGGTCAGCGCCGGAGTGTATGAGACTATAAATAGCCACGGCATGTGCATTTCTGTACAAATATTTCAGCTATTAGAGCCCTAAAAAATCTGTTGTTGACGATTTCGAATAGCAGTAAAATTAGCTTCTTTGTTATTACAGAAGGTTTAGAAATTACGTTTGTTTTATTTTTTAAATTGCTTTATTATAAACTGTACCGTTAGGAGTGCTATCGTTTGGTTTAGTAGAAATAATATCTCTGAAACGCTTGGTTTAGGCCGGAACATGATACTAGCTTTACTTTTACAATGAATGAATGAATGAAATGGGGTTTAACGTCCTACGCTTAAGCACCGTACCTGGGCTAATTGAAGACGGGCATACGCCACAGTGTGCAATGAGGGAATTTTGCCCGGGCAGCGGCGCTGCAGCCTACTCTTATATCGAATTCCAACTGCCAAAGGATCTTTTACGTGCACTCCAATTTGTACACGGGACCTCGGTTTTTCGGCCCATCCGAACGACTAGGCAGCTGTCCTTGTCAGGCCCTCCTTCAGCATCACTGACAAGGGGAAATCACGCCGGAAAATCAAGATGAACTTTCTCGGCCAATGCAGGGATCGAACACTCAACCTCCAGGCTAGCGAACCAGCGCCTTATCCACTTAGCCACCGTGATCCCCTTTACTTTTACAAGTTTCTTAAAACAGGTGTTGAGTTGACAGACGTGCTAATTTCTAAATTCAATTTCTTGTTCCAGCTTTATTTAAAGTTTCGTAAGAAATATAGTCTTGATTATCCCGACATGTCAATCAAACGTAGAATGATTGGTAGACTGGTTAAGCAAGACTAAGGTCAAAACAAGGGCAAGTAACCTGTCTTTTACTCAAAAAGTGCTGGATGTTATGGACAACACTTGGAACCAGTTTTCAGTCTAGTATTTATATGATTACATGATCATTAGCTTATTAAGTACAGCATGGTTGTTTATTTAGTGACTATAATTGTGTGGAACTGATTTAAGGCTTGGTATATATATATATAAATATTGTTGAGTAATTGTCGAGATATTTATTTATGGTTGGGCACCCTATCTGTGTTTCAATCTAAAGTGAATCGGATGTTAACTTTAGCTTCTAATAGTGTCCACAAGAATTTTTGAAGTGATCAAGGGCCATACAAAACTCAGACAGTAATTTTAGGAAATCGCAGAAAATCAATAGGCTTCTTCGTCTCATGACCTTAAACACTGTGTATAAATTGAAAGTCAATCGGTTATTTACTTTAGCCTCTAGAGCGTCCACAAGATTTTTTGAAGTGATCACGGGCCATAACTCTGACAGTAATTATCGGAAATCGCAGAAAATCAATAGGCTTCTTCGTCTCATGACCTTAAACACTGTGTATAAATTTAAAGTCAATCGGTTATTTACTTTAGCCTCTAGAGCGTCCACAAGATTTTTTGAAGTAATCAAGGGCCACAACTCTGGCAGTAATTATCAGATATTGTTGAAAATCACTAGGCTTCTTCATTTCGTGACCTTTAACACTGTGTATAAATTTAAAGTCAATCGGATTTTAACATTAGACTCTAGAGCGTCCACAAGATATTTCAAAATGATCAAGGGCTATAACTCTGGCAGTAATTATCGGAAACAGCTGAAAATCAATAGGTTCTTCATCTCACTCATGTAAACAATATATATCAATTTCAAGACAATCAGGTGATAAATGTAGTCTGTAGAGTGTTCACAAAAAAATTGTGGACGACGGATCGGGCGACGCCAATATAGGACCACATTTCAATGTGGGCGTATAAAAAATTAAAAAATTAATTTTCATCCGATTTTCAATCTGTCAAAAGTTTTGTGAGAAGAATGCTGAGATGTACTTGAAAAACTAATAAAATCATATGTATAATCATAATCTCAAAATCCCCTTTTCCACCTACTATGAGCTTTGTAAAACAAAACAGCTTCAAAAGGTGTCATGGCCGAAGTCATACGTAATCCGGGTACTGGAAACTAGTTCCAATGGCAGACTTTGTCATACAGACTAGGCTAAATGTAGGGTATTTGAGTCTGCCAAGGTTTTCCATGTGGAAGGATGACCTTATGTCCACAATGAAATATGGGCTTATAAAAAAATGAAGCCATTATTTAACATGCCTACCGGTTAAAAATGTTATCACTTTCCAGATATTTCTCCAGTCTTTGGAGTGGACCAAGACTATCATCTTCATCTCCATAGCCATCATCAAATCCATATCCTGAAAGACATCACTTCAATATAATCTTGTTCATGTGATTGCAATCTGATTAAAACACATCCTATTTAGTTTTGATATTTCTAACTAATCAATGAAGGGATTCCCAGACACAAGATCAGAATTCAATCGTCGCTATGAAATGAGATACAATTAGTTGAAGCAGGGCTCCGGCCCACTTCAAAATTTTCGCAAAGTAAATTCATATTTCATGTTTTTATACGCCAACATTTTCATGTGGACGTATTATGTCATCTCCCCTGTCCACACTCTACAGGTCACAATTCTTAACCGATTTAAACGAAACTTGAAATATAGGTTTATCCCCAAAAGATCTTGGCGGCTTTCGATATTGGCATGTATCGGATCAAAACTTCATGATGCTTTGTTTCCTCGAACCATAATTGTTGAATAAAAACAATTGGCTAACTAAAAGTAGGTAATCCAATCAAAATATAGTTTTAGCTAACCAATGATCATAAAAAATGCATACGTCACAGCGAAAGTTTAGGGGTTATAAGGTCGTGAACTTTGTAGGAAAATTCTTTTCACTGGTCGCCATCTTGTTTACATATTATCGATTATCATTGTGCTCTGTTTACTTATAATATTTTCATTATGGAAAGTGATACGGACTCAGATTTTGAAGGGTTTTTACCTGAAGATATTTTAGATGGTAATATCGATATAAGTAATGCCGTGGGAAGTGATTTTTCCGATATTTCAAGTAAAGACGGAAGATATTGATATTATAACAGCCGACGAGAACCAGCATGTCAGCCCGTCTACCAGTAATGAGTTTGTTTGGCAAACAACATTGAATCCAGTGACCAGTCCATCATTTTTAGGGCCTGAGTCTGGGCCAACAGATATATTGGAAGAGGAGAAGAACGAATTTGATTTTTTTGGTTTGTTTTTCGGACTGAACTTATGCAACTTAATCGCCGATGAAACGAATCGGTACCACGATGTTAAATATCCAAATGGCGAGAAAAATTGGAGAAACGTGACCCCGGAAGAAATTCGAGATTTTTTGGCTCTACGTGTATTTATGAGCATAACAACGCAGCCAAGAACTAATATGTACTGGAGACTATTATTTCGGTAATTGTAAAATTGCTGATATAATGACCAGAGACCGGTTTGATAAGATATCCGAAAATTTTCATACAAATGACAATGCAACGAACCCTGCCAGAGGTGAAGTAAACCACGATAAATTACATCATGTAAGACACATTTTAGAACATGTTTTAGACAATTGTGGGAAACGATACAATCCACATCAGAACACTTCAATTGATGAAGCAATGGTTGCTTTTAGAGGCAGAATAGGCTTCAAACAGTATATGCCTGCGAAACCAGTAAAGTATGGAATAAAGGTGTGGGTGAGGGCTAGGGCTGAAACAATTCACCGGTGAATCGGTGTACCGAGATTTTTTCTTCTGTCACGATAAACGATATTTTTTTAGTGCGAACCGGTATATCTCGATTTATTTTTTTCTTACGATTACCGATATAATTTAGTACAAATCACGATACATTAGTTTAAAAATAAAGTGACTTGCATAATAGTGCTGTTTCTTTCAATTAAAACTTTTTTTAAACACTGATGGAAGCTAATTTTCGTGGTTTACAAACACATATATCGGACAATAATAAAGTCGCCCGCTGGCCGCTGTGGTCTAGGAGTTTACACTATCATCCAGACGTTTCAGTGTGTACAGCCTAACAAACCGGTACATGTCCTAATAATCGTGTATTACGTTTATTGAAAGAACGCGTTTTATTGGATAAATCTAGCAATTCATCCAATCAGATTTAATATAACATAAATTCGTCTGCTAAGAAACCCGTGCATGGCATCGTGCTCAGGGATTGAAAATAAACACCACGGTGAAATTTACTACTTTAGTACGACGTCCTACTATGGCAGGTTCAAGTACGTCAACATTAGGTGCTTTAGAAATAGAAAAGCCTCCTGCCCAGTTTAAGTCCAAAGTGTGGGAATACTTTGGTTTTCCCGTCACGTACAAAAATGGTAATAGAAAAGTAAACAGACGTTTCTGTTTGTCGGTCCTGTCATGCGTAAATACGCTACACAGGGAATACTACTAATATGAGCACCCACATATCTCGGCACCATGCCGTTTACTTAAATCTACCAAATCAACAAACCAGACCCAGTAATACTACTCCTGGTAATAGTAGGCCTAGTAGTAGGCCCAGCTCAGCAGACTCGAACCCAACAAAAAGCAGCAACACTTCTTCACCGGTAAACACAAATTTGACATTTGTATCACTTGTTGAAACCAATGAAGGTACTGGACAAAAGGAACAGACTCAAGTTGAAGGTGTAGGACAACTTCGCATGCAAACATTTTTGCAGAATACTACTCCACTGCCACCAGGTTCTGCAAGGTCACATGCTATTACTAGAAGCATTGGTTTGTTTATGGCGCATGACATGCGACCCTATTCTGTGGTAGAGAATGTCGGATTTCGACGAATGATATGCACTTTAGAACCCCGGTATAACATACCTTCGAGAACCTATTTTGCTACAAATGTTGTTCCCAAGCTTTACAGTGAGGGCGGACCCGAACAATGGTTTTGTCAATGAATTCCAAGTGTATACTGGCAAGGAAAACCAAACTGCAGAAATTGGACTAACATCTCGTGTTGTTTTAGACTTAACCAGAAAAATTCAATTCCAGAATATGATTGTAAATGTGGACAACTTTTATACCAGTGCAAACTTATTTAGAGAATTAGAAAACGTTGGTGTATATGCCCGTGGAACGTGCAGGACTAACAGAAAGAATTGGCCTAAAAATCTGAAACCCAACGACAAAGACGTCAAGAAATGGCCAAGTGGTGAATGTAAAATAATGCAAGCCTCAAATTTGACAGCCGGCATGTGGAAAGATAAAAGGATTGTTAATTTTTTGTCGACTGCCGATTCACCTCTGTCCACAGTTGAAGTACAACGGAAGCAAAAAGATGGTACGTTAAAAACTGTCAAGTGCCCAATAACAATCAAAGAGTATAATGCTAACATGGCTGGAGTTGATAGGTCTGACCAGTTACGGATGGAATATCCAACCTATCGAATGTCAAAACCAGCGGCTGCCAGGCAGGATACGCCCATATTTTCGAGAGATGGATAGAGAACAAGCAAAATCGAAAGTTATTTTTCCTACAATCAAAGGCTATAATTCATTAAATTACAATTCAATATGCGCAAATATCAAGAATCAAGATCTATAGGTTATAAACATGCATTTCAAGTTTCATCAAAATCGAATTAAAATTGTGACCTATACTGGGTCCACAACCTTGACATACCATATTTTAACACTATTAGAGTACAAACGGTGGCCATTTTGTCTGGCAATTATGGTCCGATTTCCCTGAAATTCAAACTCAACCTTCCATATGGTGTAACGGTGATAGAGTCAAACGTTTTTTTAAATCAGATAATAATCGTGACCTCCAGAGGGACCATAGGCGATTTTTCGGACAATCAGGGGCCATAATTCAGGAAGTTATGATCTGATATGTGCAAATAACGAAAGAAACCAAGATCTTTGGGTTATAACCATGCATTTCAAGTTTATCAAAATTGAATCAAAATTGTGACCTATACTGTGTCCACAACCTTGATATACCATTTTATAACAGTAATCGTGTACAAGCGGCGGCCATTTTGTATGTCAATATTGTTCCGAATTTTTCCAAATTCGAAGTCAACCTTCCTTAGGGTGTAATTAAAATTGTGACCTCTACAGGGTCCACAACCTTGATATACCATATTTTAACAGTATTCGCGTACGAATGATGGCCATTTTGTATGTCAATTCTGGTCAATTTTACCGAAATTCGAACTCAACCTTTCTTAGGGTGTAATGGTGATATAATCATTTTTTAAATTGGATAATTATTGTAACCTCCAGAGGGACCACAAGCTAAACAAAGACGATTTTGCGTATAATTAGGGGCCATAATTCAGAAAGTTACGATCCGATATGCGCAAATATTGACAGGAACCAAGATCTTTGGGTTATAACCATGCATTTCAAGTTTCATCAAAATCAAATTAAAATTGTGATCTCTACAGGGTCCACAACCTGGATATACCATTTTTTAACAGTATTCACGTACGAACGGCGGCCATTTTGTATGGTAATTTTGGTCCGATTTTTCCGAAATGTGAACTCAACCTTTCTTAGGGTGTAACGGTGATATAATCGAACGGTTTTTCAAATCGGATAATAATTGTGACCTCCAGAGGTACCACGAGCTAAAATAGGTGATTTTTCGGACAATCAGGGGCCATAATTCAGGAAATTATGTTCCGATAGGCGCAAATATCGAAAGGAACCAAGATCTTTGGGATATAAACATGCATGTCAAGTTTCATTAAAATCGGTTCAAAATTGTGACCTCTATAGGGTCCACAAGCTAGAAACGTGATTTTTCGTACAATCAGGGTCCATAATCCATGAAGTTTTGATTCGATACGTGCCAATATCGAAAGCAGTCGAGATCTTTTGGGGATAAACCTATATTTCAAGTTTCGTCAAAATCGGACAAGAATTGTGACCTGTAGAGGGTCCACAAACAATTGTGGACGGATGGACGGACGGACAGGGGCGACGACATAATACGTCCACATGAAAATGTGGGCGTATAAAAATGGTGGCTTTATTTGTTTTATTTTTTATTCGACTTATCTATTTCGAATGCCTTTGTCTTGTATAAGGAGTCACCACACAAAAAAAACAAAAAACGGCAAGATTATGCCAATTTTATTGCTTGAATTTAAACTGAATTTGTTCAAAAAAAATGGTGTCAAACAGCAGAAATGGAAGAAAAAGAAAAAGAATTGTATCTGGAGAAGATGCACCCACAGCGCCAGGTGGACACTATCCAATGAGAGTGGCAAAAAGAGCCAGGTGCAGACAATGCAGCAAATCGAAAAAACGCGTGGAAACTAACTTACAATGTGACAATTGTTTGGTGTATTTATGTGCAACATGTTTCAGAGCATATCATGAAGCCTAAAAAAAATTATAGTAACAGTGCTATTGGGTCATTCCGTGTCAAATCACCCCAAAAAATGTAAAAATTAAACCGTACCCCCTTCGATTTGGCTGAAAATTTGTGTATATGCTGATTAGGGCAGAAAAAACTGATATTCCAAATTTTAGCCTGATCCAACTAACGGTTCCCGAGATACGGCCGTCTCAATTTCGGGTATTTCGGTCAAAATGGGCGTGGCCGTCATTATTTAAATGACCATTACTCAGCAACCAATTGGTCAAAATTGCTAAAATAAGTATTGCTGAAATGGTAATTCAACGAGGATTCCACATGGGCAAATTTTGAAGTGCAAAGACCCATTGAGTTTGAATTTGACCTTGAATTTGACCTTGAATTTGACCTTGTGGTACGCGTGACCTTGAGATTAACGTTCGTGAAAAAGTTAGCCCAACAGGTTTTCTACACAATATAAAAAAATTGGAGGATTAATATTTTTAATAAGCCTGTAAAATCATCTCATAGCACTGATTACCTATGCCAAATTTCAGGAAAATCTGTGTAACGGTTTTTGAGAAATTGTGTCCTCAAAACTGTATTTCAGCGTAAAAGTCTGATTTGAGAAATAGACAACCGAAAATTCATCCAGACAAAGAACCCTGATATAACAGAATTAACATTATTTTTTGTTGTTTTAGTTGAAATAAGGATATTGCAGATGTGAATATGATACATTACACCTATATTTCAGAAAAAAAAGGTTGGGACAAATTTTGGTGCTGTGTCACATGTGGGTTCGAGTAACATACCGGTACTCAAAAAGGGCTTGTGTTTGAGGGGATAGGTGCCCGGTTCCTACAAAATTCTTAAAGTAAGCACAAAGTAATGCTTCACTTTTACTTACGTAAGAATCTTATAAAAATAGGGAGGTCAGTGAAGCAATAATATGACCGTCATGCGCAGTTGAATGCTTCTTACTTTTCCCAAATTTGCCCATTTTAAACCTGCTTGTTTGAAATATTTACTGTTAAAATCTTTGAAGTTTTTGTTGATTTTCTAAGATTAGATTGTGTAAAATTGCACAAAAGTATTTTTTTATCAGCCACTGTTATTTCAGTTGGCAAAATATTGTTTCCGTAAGTGTTGTTTCTCTCGAACGTACGGCGCAAGACGTCAACATTACGGGATATACCTTCACGAAAATGAAAATTGGACACTGGTTCCTCAGTGGTCTGGTCACTAGCACGAATTACGTATCATATTGAAGGGAATTCCCTGAGGAATATTGGGATGTCAGTGAAAATAGAATTTTCTATTGTTCTGGGACCCAATTTTCCAATTTTTTGAAAAAAACATGATTTTTCCGCATGGAATTCACAAAAAATTAATTTTTCCAGATATAAAATTCCAAAAAATGATAAATCAACGCCCATGAATAAATAATAAACCTTTCTTCCCTATGATCATATCAGAATAATGTAACTTAATACTCGAGAACCGGTGTCCAAATTCAATTTGAATGACCATCCATGAATTCGTTCGCTGCATATTAAATAGAATATGCAAATTAGGTAAGCTAATTTGCATATAAGCTTATATTATTTGGAAAGGACATCAAAACCATATTTCTCCACTTGTATGACAAATGTCCATCTTTTTAGAAACATGGAAAAAATTAAGACCATATTACGCATAATTTATGCAAATTAGGTCATTATATATGCACATATTTTAACTAAATTTATATTCATTATCGTCATGGATACTTGTGCGATAAATTTTCCAAATTTTATTGTGATCATATCAATAATAAGAAAGTTATGAATAAAAATGCATTAAAAGTTGATTAAAAATATTGCATTGAAGGGGTATTGTTACAGTGGTAATTCTCCCGTTACTTTACTATTGACTGTGCATGGACATTATTCCCAAAATGTTGAAAAAATGACTGACTATTTTGGCTGCGAATCGAAAACTACTTAAAATGGATTTCAATATTTTTTTCGGTGAAATGTTCCAGTAAATGAGAACAAAATGACTAATGCAATTGTTTTCATAAAAATTAAAGTCAAAATTTATCTTGACCTCCCTAATAAAAATACTGTCCCTAGAAAATTCTCAAGACCATTCTTACGTAAGCACAGGTCAAGTATAAGTCTAAGCATATTGCTCTTTAGCGTCATAAAAACAACTTTGGTATGCGAATTACGCCATGAATTTGTCGTCTGCTTCAATGTGGTTGATTTAGATGCATTTGCCATGTCCCCTATACACATAATTATAAAATGTGCTATAAAATAAAAAAAACGCAGACACATACAAACTAACTGAAAAATAGTGAGAGCGCCTGATCTTAAAGCAGCCTGTGTGTTTGTAGCCAATTGTTTACTAATTGGCAAAAAAATTAATAGGTTTCAGGGTAGGCCTAGCTAGGCCCTAGATAGATACGAAACTTTCTATAGCAATTTTAATTTCTTTTGGAGAAGGATTTTCTCTGTCTTGTAATTGTGTCTTAGGTATCAAAATGTGTCGGAAATCCGTCGAATAACTCTAAGCACGGCCTTGTGCTTCGATTTTAAGTAGACTTCATTGTAAGCACAAGAACGTTATTATGCGTTCCAAGATAAAACTTAAGCACAACTTCGTTCTTAAACATAGCCAGTCTAAGCACAAGTCCCAAGCAAGGTATAGGGCTTGCTTACCAACCTTAAGTCTGTTTCTGCTTCAAATAGATGGCTGACGGCATTTCCGGCACCTTTTAATACCAAAGAGACAATTACAAGACAGGGAAAATTTTTCTCAAAAAGAAATTTTGCATCTAGGGCCTTATAGGCCTTCCCTGTAACCAATTTATGTATTTGCCAATTAGTAAACAATAGGCTACAAACACACAGGCTGATCGGGCGCTCTCACAATTATTCAGTTAGTTTGTAGGCCTATGTGTCTGCGTTTTTTTAAATATATTTTGGCACATTTTATAATTATGTAGGCCTATACAGGGGACATGTCAATCAAAATCTACCACAATGAAGCAGACGACAAATTTATGACGTAATTCGCATACCAAAGTTATTTTATGACGTTAAAGAGCATCGTAGTCTCAGTGTATGGTAAGCTTTACCAGTCACAATGTGCTTAGACTTGTACTTGACTTGTGCTTACGTAAGAATGGTCTTGAGAATTTTCTAGGGACGGTATTTTTATAAGATTCTTTCGTAAGTAAAAGTGAAGTATGACTTTGTGCTTACATTAAGAATTTTCTAGGAACCGGGCCCTGGACTCTTAAGAGTTGCTTAAATCAAATTATATTATTTCCTTCTGACAAATAATAATTTACAATAAAAGAAATCAAAAGTCAACTTTCAAAACACCATAGTGGTTTGTATTTGTTGATGGGGTAGGGTGGGGTGGGGCTTTGTGGGGAGATACTTTATATTATATACTCTGAAGTGCAATATATACATACTTTACATTATAGAATCCACTTTCATTTATAAATAGGCAGGGGAAATCAACTTAAGGCATTTTATTTCAATAAGCAGAATATCTGACAGTCACAGAATTATTGTTTAAAATTCAAGACAATATTGATGGGTTTTTTTTTATTTGGGGGGGGGGGCACTTATAATAGGACTCTAGGAGTAGGAGTAGCAGACTCATTTCCATTTACATTTTCTGTATTTTGTTATGCCGTTTTTATGATATAAAATGTGTAATCAGGGATCGAAATGCAATTATTTCTCAGTGTGCCTTAAGGCACCCAATTTAAAATTTATGTGTGCCCTGACCAAATGAAGTGTGCCATCAGAGCATGAATACTAAATTAAATAAATAGCATTTTCTTTTTGAATTTTGCGATTTACAGACCACTTTGAAACAATGTCATTTAGTCTACCGGTAGGCCTACCTCTCAAAATACGTGTAGTTAGCATTATTCACATTTCTGTCTACATAAAGTAGGTGTTACAGCTCCATTGCTCACGTTGGAAGAAAGTCGTTTTTTCCCGATTTGTAACCCCTTTTAAACTTAACGTCATACAATGACTATTTAATCTTTTGTAATAATTTTAAAATATTTTGGAAGCAGATATCCTGTGCTTTTGTTTGATATTTTTATGTATGTGTTCATTTTATCAATTTCATAAACTTTACGTAAGTTTAAAATTGTCAATTTCCCGTGTTTTGACATTACGCTGAAATTTTTTGTCACGTTTTTAAATGGGGGTACCCCACTTCAAGTGCTTTTATGCAGAGCTTATAATTAATATTATTATTTCATTCTAATATCATTAGAAAGACAAATGAACGACATTTCGATCGGTCTTGGATGCGATGTTAGCATTTCGAAATATCAGGCATTTTTGTTAAAGTTGAAAATTCAATTCACAAAATCTTTTTTTGAGGCAATTTGTCAATATCGCATACAGGTACGATCGAAACTTCGTTTTATTGTCGTTTCAATGCTATTAAAATCAACAAAATCGGAGCATAGTAAGCTCAAAAACTTTGCACTTGAAAATGGTATACGTGATTTTTTCAGAATAGAAAAATAACCCAATCGGAAGCCATGACGTCGTCTGCAATGTCAAAGAAAAGCATGGTTACGTTGAAAAAATCTCTACGTTGTGAACAAGGGGATGTGGTGTGTTTTATATAAATAAAGGACTTGCCTGCAAAAAAATTCAGGGTTTATCATGACTATTATTATATAAATTAGAGCAATCAAAGTAAGAATTCATTCTCGCCTCGACTACTACTATCAGAACCACTGTTGTGCCACGTGACTGCTCCCATATATGGTCTTTCTATTATTATTCAGCGAGAGGTCAAAGTGCAATTGCTCAATTCCCGCGAAAAAAATAAACCTTAACCAATGATAAATATGTTTACAAGGATTGTCCAATAAGAGGACCCGTACCGAAAACATTGGGTCGAAGTTCAACGTTAAAAATAGCTCTAGTCGGAAATCACATGTTATGTTCAGCTAGAGTAGATCGCACGTTCGTTTGGAGGTTTAAAACCAAATATTTTTCGACAAATAATAAATTGCGTAACATGGACACGTACTTCAATGTTCTAAATCACTAAATTCTTTGTTATGATGCCTAATTTAAAGTATTTAATGTGCACACGAATGAAAATGAAATCGGAAAATATTATCAACACGGTACGCCACGATACGATGAGAACCATTTCCCGTACGGTTGAATTGAACACACTTTTACTTAGCGTAGGTAGGGATAATAATATTATAATATGATTTCTGACCATTGTAATACCCAAATAATATTGGAATTCCAAAAGAATTAATGCTAACAAAAAATAATTTAAATAATCGCTCAAATTCTGGATTTCCGTTGACGATTTACAACATTTCCTTTCGAGATTAGTGCTTTAAATAGCCGTCCGTCAATCAGATAACTGATTGTCAGTGTCACAAAGAAGAAAGTTCCACTCACAGTTTATTCAATATTTTATCATTATATATCGGTTCTTAAACTGATTATTTATTATGTTTAATTCATTGTGATTTTGGGGAAATATTCAATACCTATCTTTATGGCCAAATTCGTTGAAAATGATATAAATATTGCATTTTTGGAGGGGTTTTTTTTCAGTTTGGTTACTATAACATAATAACAACATTATATGAAATTATATACAAGGGTAAAGATATGTTAATTTCAAAATATCTAAAACTGTTGGAGCTGTACACACAATTTCACTTGAAAATCTCAATTCCTTCATATATTTTTTTAGGCCTAAAATTAGGCAATTTCCTATTGCGGAATGTTTTTTTCAAAGTGAACCCCTTTCCAGTATATAAAGAGATGGCATATAAATATGTTGTTATTATTTATTTGTTCAATCTTCCCCAGTAGCTACTGACTTAAAAAAATATAAAGATAGGTTGCCAGGCAACGAAACATACGCCCACAGCAGCTAAATCGACCGGGCAGTCAACAAGAGTTGTCGTATATTTTAACTTTTTTCGGTAATGAAACATTTATAATACACTAAAATTTGATTAAGAGTAACAACTCATTAAGTAATTATCAGAAAATCATTACAATTTGTTTGGCTTTGATAAAGTTCTCATCAATGCTAACGTTTAGTATATGAAACATTTAATATCATGGATTTAGCTGTTCAAGTTATCAAAATTCATTAAAAATCTATATAATTGTTCGTCGCAAGCAAGACCTTAAACTCTGTGTTTCAATCTAAAGTGAATCGGATGTAAACTTTAGCTTCTAATAGTGTCATAATCCTTATAAGACATATAGAAATAGAATGCACTAAAAATAAACACACTTAATGGATATACTACTTCTGAATTTTATTAACATGCTACGTTTCAATACACATACAGGTATCGTTATCAAGCAAATTACGTTTCAATACACATACAGGTATCGTTATCAAGCAAATAATTATTTGCTTGATAACGATACCTGTATGTGTATTGAAACGTAGCATGTTAATAAAATTCAGAAGTAGTATATCCATAAAGTGTGTTTATTTCTAATAGTGTCCACAAGAATTTTTGAAGTGATCAAGGGCCATAAAAGTAATTTTAGGAAATTGCTGAAAATCAACAGGATTCTTCGTTTCGTGACTTTCAACACTGTACGTATAAATTTCAAGTCAATCGAATATTAACTTTAGCCTCTAGAGGGTTCACAAGATATTTTAAAGTGATCAAAGGCCATAACTCTGGCACTAATTATCAGAAATTGGCTTCTTTGTCTCATGACCTTAAACACTGTATAAATTTTAAGTCAATCGGATATTAACTTTGGCCTCTAGAGCGTCCACAAGATTATTTGAAGTGATCAAGGGCCATAACTCGGACAGTAATTATCAATATAGCTGAAAATCAATAGGCTTTTTTGTCTCATGACCTTAAACACTGTGTATAAATTTAAAGTCAATCGGATATTAACTTTAGCCTCCAGAGCGTCCACAAGATTATTTGAAGTGATCAAGGGCCATAACTCTGACAGTAATTATCGGAAATCGCTGAAAATCAATAGGCATCTTCGTCTCATGACCTTTAACACTGTGTATAAATTTAAAGTCAATCGGTTATTAACTTTAGCCTCTAGAGCGTCTACAAGAATTTTTTGAAGTGATCAAGGGCCATAACTCTGACAGTAATTATCGGAAATCCCTGAAAATCAAAAGGCTTCTTCGTCTCATGACCTTAAACACTGTGTATAAATTTTAAGTCAATCGGTTATTAACTTTAGCCTCTAGAGCGTCCACAAGATTTTTTGAAGTGATCAAGGGCCATAACTCTGACATTAATTATAGGAAATCGCTGAAAATCAATAGGCTTCTTCATCTCAGTCATGTAAACAATATATATCAATTTCAAAACAATCAGGTGTTAAATGTAGTCTGTAGAGTGTTCACAAGAAATTGTGGACGACGGACGGACGGACGTACGTACGTACGGACGGACAGACGTACGTACGTACGGATCAGGCGACGCCAATATACGACCACATTTCAATGTGGGCGTATAAAAATTAATATTAATGAGAAAATTATCGAAAATGATGCATTTTTAAAAATATAAAGTGGTTGCTATGGTAACCACCCAATTTCCTTAAAGTGCACATAAGATCATAATTTCCTATTACATAATATAATAAACAATGATTACTAAATCCATATTACGGAAAGTTCAAATCAATCTGATTAAAATTAACTGAGCTATTTACGTTTTAGTATAGGACAGCCAAAAACGGTTTTCAAATTTTCATAAACGACCTTAATCCGGTTAATTGGCTGATGACGTCACAGGCGCTACACATAGTATACACATTATCTATCCAATATATATCACTGCCTGTATAATATATCACTGTATACACAACACCACCAGTTAAAAGTGTGTATTGTCGGTAATCATTAGCTCGTAATTATCACTATGAGGGACCAGGTATCGTCCAGATATTACGAAAAAGCAAAGATACTACCTTTACCATCCAGAATCTAATACATTTGTCCAGTCAATAGATTGCCGTCTAGAGTGTGTTGAATGCCGCCAGCATTCATTAAAAACCGCCAAGTTTGTGTTACCGTGTAGATTAAGTTTTACCGATATCAGATATTGACAGCAACATATACCGGCCGGGTGCCAGTCAAGTCGTCTACAAGCGAAGTCGTCCACAAGGCATTGGTGGTGTCGTCAAAAACAATTAATACTTGAATAGAGTCGTACACAACAACTGATTGGTTAAGTCGTCCACAACTAATACTTGAATCGTACACAATTTAAAATTTAAATGGAATAAATAAGTTTTACTCGTTGATTTTTGGTGATTACCCGTAACAAACGAGATATGTCCCTCGCTGTATAATCGTATTGTTATTTTATTGCCGATATGATTTTAGATATTAGATCAGTTCACCGATGTTTTTTGTAATAAAATATATTTAGACAATATTTAATTGACTTGATATGAAATCCGAATATAAATTATTCGATGGATAAATGTTTGTGATAAGATTAGTTTATTATGACAGACATGGTTTATTTTACAAGTAGGCTACATATTGCCATCTAAATCACTCGCCAAAATACATCACGGACTGAACGCCTAATAATTAAATAATCAACTATAAATAGCGCCGAGGTCACTTTTAGATAAGACAAATTAGATTGATATTATTTCGGCACTAAAATTAAAATAATATAGCGACAAGTGAATACATACTTTATTTACCCAGTAATTCGTTAAATTGCGCCGGAGCCCTTTTAGATAAGACAAATTAGATTGATATTATTTCGGCATCATAAATAATTTAAAAACTAATCGTTGATTTAATTTCCGTACACGAAATGGAACTAAAAGGTTCCAAATTTAAGAATTCCGTATAAGAATCAATTTAGAATACCAAAATGCGAATCGTAACACATTGTGGTCTACACTGTGTAGTAATATATTATAAAATAAATCATAAATCAATGAAATATGTTGTAAGGTGGACACTGCATGCTTTGCTTTAATACTGACCTAGTATTTGTGGCTACGTGCAATTTTATTCTTCGATCTGTTAATATCATTGTTCCGACCCGTCAATCACCGTAAAGAGATTGACCAATCAGAGAGCCCGATGATGGTGGATATAAAAATATTACACATTAAAATGTCTCAAATCGCATGATGATCTACGTAGATATTTGTCTTTATTAGTCGTTAAACGCGTGGTACTATTTTACCTCGGCGAACGTCTTTTTGAAGTAATAAATTTGGGTCACGGTTCCTACGCAATCACAAATATACTCCATTTATTATGAACTTCGTGTAATGCCGAATCATTAATGAATGAAGTAGAGATTATAGTAATATTAATAAACTATGTTCTATATTATAAGTTTATAAGTTATTATTTGTTGATACGAATTATGTCTAATTTTTAAAGTAGCCTAGCATAACAATGCAAATCACTAAATTATTTCTCTCAATTCTTATCGGAATCACGTGACATGAAAGGGAAATCCTCGCTTTCATCTTTCATTTCAGTCATACGTAACCCGTGTGATATTTCCCCGCCTTTCCTACATGCTGTTAGCCAATAGCTACTGTAAATTTTTCCGCGTTGAGATGGTCCTACCCAATGAAAAATTAATTATCGTTGTTGGTGCACGAGGTAATGGGATATGAATAACAGAAAGAATAAAACGATGACCAAGTGGTAATTTGACGTAAAATCTTTTAAACACTGTTCATTTCTCCACAACGTCCGGGAGAATAAATGTCTTGTCTAAAAATAAACTCCTTCAAATCTAAATGGTAGTGTTCATTTTTAAAATCGCCCCGAGAAACTGAACGGTCGTAAAGTGGACGACCGATAACAAAACGATGTTTTTTGATCTACACGGTAGCACACAAACTGGGCGGTTTTTGATAAATCTTGGCGGCATTTAACATATTCTAGACGGCAATCTATTAACTGGATACATGTATTAGATTCTGGGTGGTAAGGTAAGTTTATTTCCTTTTTTCGTAAAATCTTGACGATAACCGGTCCCATGTAAGCTACATTTTTGGTTTACGGTGTGCTTATTCTGATTAAAAAGACGTGGGGAATATGGCTACAGCAACCGGCTTTATAAAACAAATTCTAAATTACGAAACAAATTTATTCTTTATTGTTTGAATGGCATTTAGTAAAACAAATTATTCCGTAGTCAAGGATTAAGGAATCGGTCAAGCGTTAATGAATACACACACCGACTGTATATAGGTAATTGAGGAATAAACATTCCGAATATGCATTTGTACACTGTGACGTCACTAGGGACTGAGGGGATTAAGAGTGTTTTCGATAATTGGCCAAGTCGTTTTTACGGGAGGTCTATATTTGCGACTTTGAGTGAAGATAGCTGATTTATTTTTAATCAGATTGATGTTAACTTTCCGTAATGTGCATATAATAACCACTGTCCATCACTACGCCGAGTTTCAATTTGTCGTCTTATGTGCACTTTAATATTTTGCTTGAACTTATAAAATCTGTATCATTTGACTTTACACAGGTTTCAAATATTTTAAAATGCTTATTTTTAAATCTAGTGATCATTTTTTGGGTTACGGTAAAGACCGTTGAAAATGGTCAAAAATGGCATTTTTTCCGTTTTGCCAAAATTGATAATAAATAGCAGATTGGAAATATGTAATTTTAAAAATTCACAAACTTTTTGACATATTCCCATAATTTCACTTGTGTATCCCCATTCCTTCTTATTTTATTAATCGCCCCAAAACGCCCAAAAAATAGGCAAATGTGTGCCGCGGACAATTGTTCAAAAATGAACGCTTTAAATGATCACAAAGTATTGTTCAATTTCGAAGGATTTCTCTCGGAGAAAATCGGCCTGTCGTCGATGGCTAACTTTTAGACGTGATTTTTCAGGCGTGCCCACAGGGCACAGCTGTTCAATTTCATCCATGCCATATCAAATTTACCTGTGCCCTCGGCACGCAAATAAGGGGTATTTCGATCCCTGGTAATCTTAATCCCTATTCCACAATCAGGTTAACTATGGTATGTAAACCATTGTCACTCGTAGCCGTAATTATCAAAATAATACAATATTCATCGACATTCATTCATGTCATCGGCGGAGAATATAGTCCGGGTTAAAATTGAGGGAGATTTTGGCGGCCATTTTGAAAAAGTGCCCTTACGGAAAATGGCTCAGGATTTGGGCTGTTTACCTCATATATTCTTGTTTAGAACAAAAAACTGGTCTAGAAACACCACATGAGAATTTCTACCTCTCCAGGTGGCACCTCCCTCAATTTTAACCCGGACTAATAGGGGCAGTGCCGCAGTTCACTGTTGTTATTGGGCCTATTTGGGATTTGGTTGCAGCCTAAAATACCTGATGTCATACATTATGAACGTCGAGATAGTTTACGCTATACAAATGTATTCTTGGTGGGGTTTTTTTTGTTTTGGTGCCAAACTATCGAGTAAATTAAAATTACCACGATAGTAGACGCCATTTTTTTAGGATCACATGATCTCTCACGTGACGTAATCGACCACTGCGCACCTAATTAAAATACCATTCAGCCAGTTCAGCCAATGAAAATAGACAAAACGTCACAAGGTCAAGGGTTACTACCAAATAAGGACAATTGGGTCGAAAACACCCCACAGATCGCGTGCCACTGTCGTTAACAGTATTGCGACCTATTGAAATAGGGGTATAGGACTTGAATTCTCCTTTCCATTGATACCAAGCATGCTGGGATTTCTTCCGCCATCATGGCGACAAACGTCCGCGAAATACGAACAATTTCAGGGAATAATTTAAATTTTAGCAACAAAACGACAAAGATAGGGTTATAAAATCATCTAAAACACAATTAAAAAAAAGAGTTTGATAGAAAAATAAACTGGTATATGAAAGTAAAGATATTTCTTGATTCAAATACAGCTATTTAAATCTCAATTTCTATAAAAATAATGAAATTTGTCATTGTTTACACTGAACTCGAGTCGTAGGTCCCCATAAATGTATTGTTGCATGCATGACTTTTCTATCACTGAAAATACATTTAATCATGATACTGTTTGATTTTTTTTTTAAATTCTAAGTTATATTTATTTGTCTTGTCTGTTATTACTGTAATGGTTTAAGAAGTGCAAATGTGTTATTTTTGAATTGCTGTTTAGATTTGCTTCAGTTTTTGGACGCTGGTGGCCATCTTGGATTTTCCGTCACCTTATTTACATATTTGCATTACTATGATACTTATTTGGTTAGATATTGTATTAATTGTTTATTATTCTGTAAATGTAACTGGAATTTGAATATAAATATTTACGATTTCAACAATATTACGCCTTTTTTGTCTTTAATTTATTCAAAATGGCCGACATCGTTGTTGAACCATGGTTTTTTTTCGTCGTACTTGAGAGTGTCGATTGGACGTGCGTTGTGCCAATTTTCAGCAAGATCTGATATTTGTCCAGGTATTCAGGCCTTCAAGTTTAAGGGGAGCTTTTGCTACTGCTCCCCTGGACGCACCTTGACCTTCCTTCGCGAGAGTCATTAAAGACTCCTGCAAATTACCTAAATCGCTCTCCTAAATATGGAGATTAATAAAATACTTTCAGGTTTTGTTTATTTTTAAACTGAATACATGTTAACCCATTTAACCCTAGAGCCAATTAAAAGATTAGCTGTCTACACCTAAGCTCATTAAATAAGTAGGGCCCTTATTCCTAAGCCAATTAGTGGATTATTGTTAATCCTAAAACCCTCTACAAGATTACAAATAACTTCAAAAATATTTTCTATACATAGAAATACTCTGTTACAAAATTGTACAGATTGTCGTGTTCTTTCTAATGATATAAAATTCAATTGTATAAAATAGAAATTATATTACTATAAATAACATTGAAAAGTCAGTTCCATTAAAATAATGACTTTTCTTTGTCATAATGGTAAAATAACGTATACATTTATCACCTAATAATTTATTTTAAAAATAGAACACAAATATAGTCCCTCCCGTTGGCCGCAGTGTTTAAAGTAAATATAAATCTAACTTTTAGAAAAGAAATATCACCCCCAATTGACGGTCACTATCGGCATTTTAACATTTTTGCCTTTCTTTGAATGACGGGAATGGCCGTCTTCTTTGCTTTATTGCGTCAAAAATAAAAACATATTGTTGAAATCTTCGACAATGTAATATTCCTCTATGTAGCTTGTATTAAATCCCAAAAGTTTTGATTCAATTTAGTTTTCAAAAGTCTAGAATTATTAGCCGTAAGATTTGTGTTCTTCTGTTTGAAAGCGTGACGTATTCAAAATGGCGGCAACACACTTGACTTAGGCTAGAATACCAATTTTCTTCGCTTCATAACGTCAAAAAAAATAGCAAATAGTTGATTTCTTTGACATTATAATATTCCACGATATGTCTGGCAGTAAATCATAAAAAAATCTGATTCCATTTCACTGCCCATATCGTAAAAAAAATAGCCGTAGCCCAAGTGACAAATTGGGGAAAATATTGGACTATGCCAAACCAACTGACACGGTGTGAATTTTCACCTTCTTTGCATTATTGCGCCGAAAATAAAAATATATTGTTGAAATCTTCGACAATATAATACTCCTCTATGTAGCTTGTAATAAATCCCAAAACTTTTGATTCAATCTAGTTTTCCCAAGTCTAGAATTATTAGCCGTAAGATTTGTGTTCTCCTGTTTGAAAACGTGCGTATTCAAAATGGCGGCATCACGCTTGAGAACATCAATTTTCTTCGCTTCATAACATCAAAAAAAATAGCAAATAGTTGATTTTTTCGACATTATAATATTCCACGATATGTCTGGCAGTAAATCATAAAAAATCTGATTCCATTACACTCTCCATACCGTAAAATTATTAGCCGTAAGTGACGATGGGAAAAAATTGGAATAATGCCAAAACCATTGACACGGAGTGAATTTTCACCTCTGACCTATTACGTTAATACTGGAAGATCCTTTGTTGAAACGTATGTTTTTTATTGGATGATTAGCTAATTAAACATTCCTTTTCATGACGGGATTTACTTTTATTACCCAATCATAATTAATTAATGAAATAGAAACAATAGAAATACGTTGATTGATTTCGCGCTTGGGTTCGCTAATGCTGTGGTCAAGAATGATCGGTCCGCGAGCTCATTCGCTAACGCCAGGCACTTAGCGCGAGTTGATACGCTACCGTCAAAAATGGGTTAATCTGTATAATTGTCATGTTTCATTCTTACTTTTGCTTATATGTGTGACGTCACTTCCGCCCGATGGGTCTCGTAAGACGCGAGAGACGGAAGCGGGATTTGTTAGTTGTATAGTTGGCAACCAGAAATAAAGATGTCTGAAATATGAGCCATGGTTATTTATCAATTTTAACATGGTAGCAGAGCGAAACAATTTTTTTTTAAGAAGACATGATAATATAGACCTGTGATGGCAAGTAATAATTATAAAAATCCACCTGTCTTCAGTTCCGACACGAATTATGACTCGTGGAAAGCAGAGTTGGAGATTTGGCGCCTTGTCACCGATCTCGACAAAAAGAAGCAAGCTTTAGCAGTTTGTTTGACATTAACCGGCAGAGCACGTGAGACAGCGGTTGAAATACCCAAGGAAGACCTTAATTCTGACAGGGGAATTGAACGATTATTAACGAGATTAGACGGCGTTTTTAAAGAAGAAATAAAAGATGCAACGTATCACGCATACATGTCGTTTGAACAGTTTCGCCGACAGAGTGATATGTCAATTGATGAATATATTGTCCAGTTCGAGGCCTTAGAAAAGAAGATCAGAAAATATCAAATGAATTTACCTGATCCTGTATTGGCATTTAAGTTGTTAGACAATGCCTCTCTTTCAACAACTGAGCGGCAAATGGCCTTGACTGCAACTGGTGAGTTAACATTGACAGATATGAAATCTGCGTTAAAGAGAATTTTTGGTAGTACGTTTAATAGTGCCAGACAAAATATGAACCAAGACGACATAATAAAGCATGAAATTAATGCAGTATCTTCTTATGGTAGAAAACCATCCTATATTCCTAAGCACAGAGAAACCGGCAACAGTTCACATTTACCAACAGATCAACTCATTAAAGGCACTAACCCTTTAAATAGATTTGGGAAACGTTCTAGATGCATTATTTGTCAGTCAACATATCATTGGGCAAAAGATTGTCCTCATAAGCAAGAATCTGCTAATTTCGTTGAAGATTGTGACATAACTTTAATGGTTGATGGTGATGAGTCAAAATTTGAAAAATCGTGTGTTCATGAAGATCTTAATGTATTTGTTGTGGAAGCTAGTCATGCTGCTGTTATTGACACAGCATGTACCAAAACCGTATGTGGAAATTCATGGTTCGAAGATTATATACGAACATTAGATGCCCAACAACAATCGGTTGTTCAAACTTTTAAAAGTGACCGGACATTCAGATTTGGGGATGGTGCTACTGTACATTCAATGAAGATGGTAAAAATTCCTGCATTTTTAGGTAACAAGAGCTGTGTTATCGAAGTAGAAGTTGTCAATGCCAGTATTCCGTTGTTGTTAAGTAAGTCTTCTCTCAAAGAATTTGAAGCTGTTATTGATTTAAAAAATGATTCAGCAACAATGTTTGGCGTTCCTGTAAACTTGGAATACACCTCGAGTGGACATTATTGTGTTGATCTTGGTGTTTCCAAGAAAACATGTAACGAAAACATTGATAATATTCTGATGGTTTATGACATCAATATGTCTAAAATAGATAAACATAAAATATTATTAAAACTTCCATCGACAATTTGGGCATGCTTCATGCGAAAGACTTAAAAAACTTTTAATTTCGTCCGGTTTATATGATAAAGAAGCTTTTGAAATATTACAAAACATTGTAGATAAGTGTGATATTTGTATTCAACACAAGAAAACACCAGTTAAACCAGCAGTTGGGTTACCGTTAGCAACTGAGTTTAAAGAAACAGTGGCAGTCGATTTGCATGAAATTGAACCTCAATTATGGTACTTGCATATAATTGATCAATTTACCCGTTTTAGTGCGGGATGCATACTGCATAATAAACAAGCTACGACGTTTGTAAAAGCCTTTATTCAGAACTGGATATGTGTTTTCGGTTCACCCCGTAAATTGTATTCCGACAATGGAGGTGAATTTAATAACAAAGAAGTTCAGGACATGGCCGAGAACTTTAGTATTGAATTAAAATTAACCGCAGCATTTGCACCCTGGAGTAATGGTACTTGTGAAAGACACAATCAAACATTAACAGAAACATTAATGAAAGTCAAAGATTCTGAAGATTGCAATTGGGGGACAGCATTAAGTTGGGCTATAATGGCAAAGAACTGCTTAATAAATAATTATGGTTTTAGTCCCTATCAGCTGGTATTTGGTCATAATCCCAATTTGCCAACGGTTCTTAATGATTCTTTGCCTGCTCTAGAAGGTAGCTCTATTAGTAAGGTTGTGGTTGAACACTTGTCATCTTTACATAAAGCTAGAACTGCGTTTACACAGTCAGAATGTTCTGACCGAATACGAAGAGCAATTAAACACAACTTGCGCACATATAATGATATAATGTACTCTTCAGGCGATAAGGTGTATTATAAACGTCCAGATTGTAACAAATGGAAGGGCCCAGGAACAGTTATTGGCGCTGATAATTCTCTTATCTTTGTCCGACATGGTGGTACATATGTCAGAGTTCATAAAAGTAGACTTATGAAAGACATACATGTACATCAAGATAGTGATTCTACTAACAGTAATAAAGAGTTCAGAGATGATATTATTGAAAATGATCATTCAACATCAACTAATAATAATGATGTCAATACTTCGGAGAATGATGAAGAATCAACTCAGTCTGATCATCATATTAATGGTGCACATAGTGATAATCTTACTAATAGTGAACATACCTGTAGTGATAACGATACAGGTCGTGTTAAGAGTTCTAACACTAGTGGAGTAACGCCTCAAATAAAGCCTGGAATGTTGGTAACATTTAACGAAAATGACGATACATTTATTAAAGCACGGATTTTAAGCCGAGGAGGGAAATGTTCAGGAAAATACAGTAACTGGTATAATTTAGAGATTTTAGTGCCTGAAACTGAGTTTGGTAGTATGAAAGCTGTAGACCTATCGAACGTAAAAAACTTACACGAGTGTGACGTAGTAGATAATGAGTGTGTTATGATTTTAAGCGACTCTTTAGTAAATAAAGCAAAGCAAAAAGAACTCGATAGTTGGAAAGAAAATAATGTTTATAAAGAAATAAATGATAATGGACAAAAATGTATATCCACTAGGTGGATAATTACAAATAAAGAAACTGTTGATGGTTTTATTCCCAAGGCCCGCTTGGTAGCACGTGACTTTGAAGAAATAACAGATAATCTTCATAAAGATTCGCCCACGTGCTCCAATGAAGCTTTGAGAATAATACTAACTATAATGTCTATTAAAGGGTGGTCTCCGCATGCTATGGATATTAAAACTGCTTTTCTGCAAGGTCAAGCTATTAAACGTGATATTTATCTTAGACCGCCTAGTGAAGCTAATTGTAAGGGTATTATTATTTGGCATTTACAAAAGTGTGTTTATGGCCTTAGTGATGCTTCGTTACACTGGTATCAAAAGGTTAAAAATGTTATGTGCACTCTTGGTGCCAAAATGTCAAAATCAGATCATGCAGTATTTTATTGGCATGATACGCAAGGAGAATTAGTCGGAATTCTGGCATGCCATGTTGATGACTTCATTTGGTGTGGTAATCCAAATTTCGACAGTATTATTAATGAAGTCCGAAAGCAATTATCTGTTGGAAGGGAAGAATGCAAAGCATTTAAATACCTTGGTATTGAACTTAGTACTACTAATGATCAACATATTTATTTAAATCAAAACCAATATGCTGAATCTTTGTTGCCTATTAAATTAGATAGATTACGTTTATCTCTAAAACAATCTGAATTGTTTGATTCAGAAAAGGAATTATTAAGATCCAAAATTGGTCAAATTTTATGGATAGCTCGACAGAGTCGACCCGATGTTTTATTTGATGTCAGTAATTTAGCATCAAGTTTAAAAAATGCAAAGGTTAGCGATATTATTAATGTCAACAAAATTGTCAAGCGCATAAAATGTGATACATATTTCCTTAAATTTCAAAAGTTAGACTCTCCTTTGTCTTTAATTGTATATTCAGATGCTTCTTTGGCCAATTTAAGTAATGGGGGTACGCAGGGAGGACATATCATTTTTTTAAAAGGAGAAGGTGGTAAATTCTCTCCTATATGTTGGTCCTCGAAACGAATTAGACGTGTTGTGCGAAGCACACTTTCCGCTGAAGCTTTAGCCATGGCTGATGGCATTGATAGTGCTATTTTTGTATCTAATTTGTTCAGGGAACTCACATCAGAGAGCATTCCCATTGTATGTGTAACTGATAATAGTTCCTTGTATGATGCCATATATTCTTCTAAAAGTGTTCAAGAAAAACGTTTACGTTTGGAGTTATCAGGCATTAAGGAAATGATTGAAATGGGCAACATTAGTAAAATCATTTGGTCAAGTTATCAGTTAGCAGATTGCCTTACGAAAAAGGGAGCATCTTCTATAGAACTTCTTAAAACTTTAGATCAAGGTCTCTTGAACATGTTATAAAATAATAACATCTAATCTTGATTATTGTGGAGATTGTTAATCTGTATAATTGTCATGTTTCATTCTTACTTTTGTTTATATGTGTGACGTCACTTCCGCCCGATGGGTCTCGTAAGACGCGAGAGGCGGAAGAGTGATTTGTTAGTTGTATAGTTGGCAACCAGAAAAAAAGATGTCTGAAATATGAGCCATGGTTATTTATCAATTTTAACATACATTCGAGCTACCAGTTCCCATGATAATAATTCTGATGCTACCATATTCACATCATTTTATAAGACTAAAGCATAAATACAATTTGGCTCTCCTTAAAAATAAAGAAGAGTTTTTTTTACGGGAGCGGTTTCTCATTTTTGAAATTGGCAAGAGCTTTTAATGGCTCCCGCACAATTTTTTAAAATTTTCGTAGTGGATACATAGCCGTAAACGGTACCCTATTTACTAACGCTATTGCACCGTAAATCGCAATGACGTATATGGGCAAGGCCACAGTACTGGTACAGGAATTTTGTCTGTGAAACTGAAACTGAAAATTCATTTTTTTCAAATGGATATTGATTGAATTTCTGCAAAATGATCCTTGTCACAACCTGGCTATGGTATTGGGATAACTTTTTAAGGAGAGAATCAGTTATTGAATGATTTCATCTGCAATGCTGTAGGTAACATGGACTAAAATTCTATGCCAGTTAGCCTTACATTCCTTTAAAATATTAAAATATTGATTACTGGTACATTTAAGTTCGGAAGAAAGTGGTCCTGTTCAGTTTAAAAGCTTTACAACAACTCTTTTATATTTATTAAGTATATTATTAACTGCACAAGGAACTGTATGTAACGAGGACACAATCTTTACTTTCATCATCTCTCCCAAGTCAACAGCATTATTTTAATCTTCAACAATATAAGAAATCTAAAAGTTACGAATGGTAAATAATTTTTAACATCAGAATCAAACCATCTCCGTAAGCCATTAGGAAATGAGAAATGATAAAACAGCATGTAACATGGACATATTATAAAAAGGTGGAAAAAGCGTATGAAAACTGCTTATCCATGGAAAAAATTACATCAGAGAAGTCAGGAAATCAGTCTTCCACTCTAAAGGCAATTTCATTTCTCATTGAAGAATTTGAATGTGGTGATGTATGTAACATGGACATGGGTGTTTCCATTTAAAGGGTTATTAGGTAAGATCAGGTAAAGGGCTGACAGTTTTCGCTAAAACAGTTACATAATAGATAATTAAAACAAAATATGCTGAAAATTTCATTAAAATTGCTTCACTCTAAACCAAGATATTGAATTTTAGGCTAGCCTGGTCATCATTACTGAGGTTGGTATGATAACAAATCCTCAATTATCCCTTTTTTACGTTAAATTACCCATCACAAAATGCATTCAGATTCAGTAAATATCGCAGGCTTACGAAGGGACTGAGAATTGATTATGGTCTAAATAACTTAATTAAAGTCCAATTAAAAATTTAGAAAAAATTTCAGGCCAAAGAAGGACTGGCAATACTCAAATTTAGCTCTTGTAGGTTGTTTTTTTTTTTTTTTGAAATGGTTAGTTTTTGTTAAATATTACCACACCGGTAATAAATATAAATGTAAAACTTTAAATAATTTTGATTAATGTAGATTGAATTTCGTCAAAAAAGGGTAATAGCCTACACAACACCAAAGTAAAGTCTAATAATAGTAATATCCATGTTACGTGCCTGCTTCTCGCATGTTTCAGAATGGACAACTGTACGTCGATCCTTCGGCTGAATGTGTTTGGGAATACGTTTTTTCACTTGGAAACCCACTATGATAATTAAAAACTTATTTATTTGTATTTATATATCTAAAAATGGTAATACAGCAGAGCATAATTTTACAATTGTCCACGTCACATGCCTGCTTCTCGAATGTATCGGAATGAAAATCTTCACGTCATTCCTCCCGCTTAGTATCTTCTGGAATGCGTTTTTGCACTTGGAAATCCACTATGATAATTAAAAACTTATTTATTTGTATTTAATGTATGTAAACAGGTACATAACAAGACCAATTTTGGTAGTATGCACGTAACATTTCCGCAACGCCTGTCCAAAAAAAATTAAACCACTCGCAAGTCTGGTTGTTCGCGTACATTTCGCCATAAACGGATCTAATAGTAGCAATTAGGTCTATATTGTTTATTGAGGTCATGAATTGTCGTAAATATCAAGCCATGTGTTTGGAAAGCTTCGGTAAATTTTGCCGTACGTAGCTTAATATTGGACACGAAATCAAGTACACGTGGGTTGGCATTCAGAAATAACGGCTAATGAATATCTTCCCCACCCGGATTGTGCAACAAAGTGCGTTGACTTCGTACACATTTTACAACATAGTTGCGGCTTCAAACCAACCGTCTGTAAAGTTGAAAACTGATGGAGAACGTACGTTACAGCGTTGGACATGAAGCCGTTACGTGCGATACCCGCATTTATTTTGCTCAAATTTTTAGAAAAAATAAATGAAATGAAATTGTGGCCATTACCTGTAGAAAGCCTATTTATACTACTCTGACAAAAATCAAACATACTATTTTTTAAATGAAAATTAACTGGTGTAATTCGATTATCTGTGAGTGATGCACTGAGATTTGCAAAATATTTTTTACAAAATGTGGGAAATTAGTGATGGACATAGATAATTTTTCATTTAGACTTTTAAAGAAACACTTTATTCTAGCATCTGTTATCTCTGCAGGGTGTTTTCTAAATATACAAATAAAAAAAATCCAGGTAATACTACATATATATACATTTTATAAAGGTTTTGCTCAATGTAGTAACCTGTGTACCAGTACTGTGGCCTTGCCCATATATACATCGTGTGTGATTGGTTAAATAATAACTTCCGTTCATGCACAGTTGATATATTCCACAAGAACGGTAACTTCGTCTTTCAAGTTTGGCGCAGAAGCACGGTTTTACGGAAAAAAACGTAAACAACTGACCGTCTTGGTACTTAAATTAAAAACCAAAATCCACAGAAATAAGCCCTTGACCAAAATAGAATAATTTTCTACAATTTACATTTATTATTTTATTTTCTTCTAAAACTAATTCATTGGGTTCTACCGTAGAAATCCAAGTAAGGCTATTTCGTCCTATATAAGAAACGGAGAAAGTAGTAAGGTTAGACAAAGAACGATTGGTGGTTATGGTTAGGGTAAGGGTTTGGGTTAGGTTTTGGGGTTAGGTTTTGGGGTAGGGTCATGGGTTCGGGTTAGGCATCATTGCTAAAACTGCTAAGTCCACGGATCAGAGAATTGCGCATGTCAAACGGAAGTTACGGCGATATAGGAGCTTTTACGGGTTTCCGTTTTGACGTCATTTTCGGTCATGCGCAGACACTGGCCGTGTTTCTAGACTGAAACTCATAGCCATTGTGTGTTTTTTTCTGAAAATACCGTCGTACAGTAAGCTTCTTTTACCTAAAATGGAACCGACCTCCATTTCTATAAACGTGTAAGGTTTACCGACCGATGCCTGAAACCGATATTTACAGAAACTTCGTTATTAGAAAAGATACGGCAAGTTTACCTGACCCGTAATGGCCGTATGCAACTGAGGAAAACAGTGGATGACTGATTCGTGCTCATTGCTCGAATTAGTATTTAGTCAAGTTTATTGCGCATTTTACGACCAAACAGATGCTATCTATTACTTACAGGACTATTAATTAACATAATAGATTTAAATTGTCTATCCTATTTACATTCAACTGCCGACTGGACAGTGTAAACGTACGCGGTTAATACTTGATATATCGTCTGCTAGCGTTGCATGCTATACTCTTACACAAAACACGGTAGGGCCTACTATGTTGGTCCTTGAGGCTATCGACTCAAAAAATAATTCCAGCTAATAATTCTATAAATAGAATGCAATATGCAAATAAATTGTTTATGCCTGTTGTATAGCCAATAGCTACTGTAAATTTCCCCGCGTTTAGACGGCTCTATAACCAATGAAAAATAGTTGTTTGATTTACGTGGTAAAACTCCAGCCATTTTTATAAAATTTTCTCTTGATGGAATATGAATAACAGAAAGAACAAAACGATGATCAATTGGAATCTATGAATATTTTTCAAAGCTCTTTTTACAACTACATAAATCGTCTTGGCTCAGCGTTTGGCAGCCATTGAAATTTTAATCCAGTCAGTTTATCTCCACTGTCGCAACCAAGAATAGAAAACGATAGATTTGTGTCTATTTTATTAATTTCTAATTTAGTATTTGGTTCGGAGAACAACTGTTGAATGCAATAACTGGACTGGTGCATTATATACAGAATTATTTTTTACAGCGTGATTATTATTTGTCATCATTTTTAGACTTGTTACGGTCGTTCTTAAATTTTAATATCGTCTTGAATAATTCTTTCGTGGAACCGCAGGGCACCACTCTATAATCCATATTGTTTACTCTTATGCTCTATTTAGTGGCATTTTACAAACAAACAGATGTTATTTATTATTTGTTTGCAGCACAAAACATATTAATCGTCTGCATACAACAATATCTGTGAAATGCTTTTGCGTACGGCCAACTGGATGTTAGTCTCGGTCACCCAGAACTTCCGGCCTAGTCTTCAACATACGGAGAATATTTATCTTGATTATAGAGATTATTGAACCGTGCGCGAGCTTGGCATATCGTCTGCTACAACGCAGTATATCGTCATTAAAACAAAAATATAATAATAGTTAGTGCAGGGGGACTGCGCCACATATGATTTACAAAAAGGACAAATACAACGACAAGACATCATACTCCGAAACAGCAAACGAAACAAACAATAAAACAACAATTCAAAAAAGAGTGAATGGATCCGGGGGCTAGCCGTAAGCGTCCACTGCGCTGTACAGTCCCGGGTCTGAAGCAACTCAGACTTCACTCAAGATTGAACATATTGACTCGTACAAGAAAACGCACAAACAACCCAACACAATGAAGCAAATAAAATGTAGACCGCCTCGGGAGGCAGTCGTCTGCTAACTGAATGGTGTGACGTAAATACGTCGTAATGTTATCAATGACGTCAATAGAATTTCTTAACAAAAAGGGCGATAATCAAGATTTAATAATGCTAAAAGCTATGAGTTTAAACAACCAATTAGAATTTTTAAGTTGTATAATTGCACAAAACATAATACTAAATACCCCATACAAGCAATGCAAAACAGGAATGTAGAAGAAAGCATACAATGTAAGTGTATTTAAGAAGTAATAAAATAATAACAATAAGGGCGATAATCCAAACATGGCTACGTAACTATACAAATTAAACTAAATTAAATTGGATAATTATCCAATATGTACTCGGTTATATACTTATAAGAAATGTTAAACTTGGTATATTGATGAAACGGAAGTTTCAAAATTTCTTTAAATATGCGTAACTGTGTACCACCTTTGGCAGTGCATTTAAAAAACAGGGATTTTATTCGGGAAAGAAACAGTTCTTTGTTGTTACATACGGTCAAAAATCGTAATGCCTGTGAATAGAAAACATTATATAGTGTTGTATCTGGTATGTTACTATAAATTGACGGATATTTTACTACTTCAAAACCGAATTTGTCCGTTTTGTCGAAAATACCAACATTAAATCTATTGTTAATGATATTGATGTCCAGGTCAAGAACAGATGCAATTTGGGTGCCGGAATTTTCTTTATTTAATATTAGTTCCGGGGGATATATTTCACTTTTATATTTATTGAAATTTCCATTATCATTGATGGGTGTTATGTCATCAATGTAACGGAAGGTGTAGTTGAGACTTTTAGCTACTTTGTAATCTGTTTTTCTTTTATGGTCCTGAAAATAGAATTCATATTTATGTAAATGTGCATTTGCCATAAATGGGGCGGGGTCAGTTCCCATTGGTAAACCAATAGTTTGCTGTATTATCTGATCCCCAACCTCAAATATGGCATTGTCAATGAGAAAATGTATTATGTTTTGAAATTTTTCTTTATCAAAATTTACAGTTTCGGCATTGCGAGGTTTTATAATCCATCTAGCATCTTGAGAGTAAATGGCCATCAAGTTTCTGCCTTTTCCGAAAGCTCCATTAAAGGCTTTATCTACAAACCAATCCAAATTATTTTTAAGATCTGCATGTTGGAGCATAGTATACAAAGTAGAAAAATTGAACGTTTCTATTGTTTTTGCATTATCTTTATTATTGATTTTATCTATAGTCTCTACTATAGGTTTATTTTTATCAATAATGAAAAAACTATTAATACCAGTGTAATTTCGAAGTGTTTTGCACCAAATTGCATGTTGGGTTTGGCATAATTTAAGGCCTTTGGTGATGGTCTGCGCTAGAGGTTTTGTCTGGCAAACACTGGAGGATATTATATATCTAAATTTTACTGGGTTTTTATGAAATTTGGGTATCGAATAAATGTACGGTAGTGCATCTATTTTCACATTGTCTTTAATATTATTACTCCTGTTAAAAGAGTATTGGTTGTGCAAGATATCTTGTTTAGTTAAATCCGTAATGCATTTATAAGTGTCATTATTTGTGTTGGGCCAGAGTCCAACTTCAGTCAGAATATTTTTAATATAGTACTTATTACAGATAAAGGCAATGTTATTACTGGCCTTATCCACAGGTGTTAGAACAAATCTCTCTTGGAGAGTGGTAAGACACTCAACTGCAGATGCATTTTTTAGAACCTCTGGTGGCGGGTGTCTTGGTTTAAGTTTGATATATTTGATTCTTTTTGACAAGAGATCAAACACAGCATTTTTCCACTCTCCAAAAGACTCAAGAGGTGCACGAAATTTATCAGACCAGGCTACAATGCATTTCCTAATTTGGGATTTGAGATCATTATGTAATTTTTTAAAATTAGTCCTATTTGGCTGTTCCCGAAATTGTGGTCCCAATCTGAAGAGATTTCTAAGATTTTTATCTTCGATAATGTCAAAGTTTCCTGTCAGTATATGGTCATGAAATGTATCTTTAAAGGGAGAGTTGGTGCATTGACATGTAGTATTATCGTAATTTTCAATAAATTCTTGTACGTTTAGGTTTTCGATAGTTTCATGGTAGTTAAATATTTTATTACGGATAGGAGGTAAAAATTTGTATACGACTGTAGGTGAAATTTTAGGAATAGTACCTGGTATAGATTTTATAACTGAACGGTCTCTGAAGATTCTATTCAGTCCAATGTCTTGTATATGTTTATCCGTGAAAAGGATTTTACATAGCACATCAGGTTTTTTCTTATGCACTTTATGAGGCTGTATCGAATAATTGGGTGAAAATTTACTGTTTATCAAATCGGTAATAACATCGTAGTATTGAGGAAGAAAGCGTTCATCAAGTTGATTAGAATGGATGATGTCCTGTATGAGGACACCAAGTTTTTTAGCTGTAGATTTTTTCAAAGTGTGTACAATTTGTCGGGCTAAATTCATTACACAGGCAGCACAGGAAATTTTTCAGAAGTATGGCATTGGCATACAGAATACAATTCATTCAAAATACTTTCCGGGTCTTTTTGAAATTTCGACTTTTTTATTGAACGTTTTTTTATTATGAAAATTATGGTCAAGTTTTTTGTAACAATTTCTGGTAATCAAAGTGTGATTTGAAATCAGTTATTTATTACGAATGCTACACGCAACTTACAACAAGAGTGGAATTAAAGAATATGTTTTATATAAAGAGAAATAGAGAGAAAACCCTGCTTTCCATCGCATTTTCCATGTTAAACTGCGGGATAAATACGGCCAGGCTTAAAATAGAAACCCGAAGTGCGTCACACGAAAAACCTCCTATAGTAAATAGAGTAAAGTGCCGTTTACGGTTGAATATCCACTGCCTAAAAATTTAGACAAAAAGTACCCTGATTCACCGAACATAAATGTCCATATCTTGGCTTCTAAATAATGGAGATATCTTCAATCTGTAAACAATTTTATGCTATTTAAATGTAGCTTTATCCTATGAAATGGCTTATTTGTAAATAAATCCATTAATAACTCAATTTTGCATTCATATAGGGCTATGAATGTCATGACGTCATCGTGGCTAATTTTCATGGATAACGTCAAAATCCTGGACACGAGTTACAAAACTCTAATTTGTTAACAGATGTCTGTACTTAAAATTATAATTATTTATATCGTATGAATCAGAATTGAATTAGCCTTTTAATGGTGTTATTTTTATTTTGGTACTCCAATTACCAGCCGAGAAATCGTCCGTTGAAAAGCATTTACGGCTTTTTGGCAGATGTTTTCGCCTTCGTGAAAAATGGCACACAGATTTTGACGTTTTTCTAATTTTGTATGCTATTTTTATTCGTTTCGTCGCCGTTGGTGATACGATACACAAAGAAATATTCTGTCCAATCAAAAAGAGGAAATCCTAAAATTTATTATTCCGCTTGCGGCCAATTTATATCGTAATTAGAAGCCGAGATATATCTTTTTAAAGGAAAGATTTGCTTTTTAATAATATTTAGAAAATAATTTTTTTTCACGTGCACTCTGATTTGTAAAGACGAATATGTGTTCTACCAACTGCAAAAAAAATTAGACTAAAATATTCATAAATAAATAGCGACGACCGTGATATGTGAGAAAGGGTCACTCGTCAATTCTCTTCGTATATCCAGGGGGCGTGGCCCTATTACGCCAAGACGGAAGTGTCTTCGATTCGAGAACGTTCTAAAGAAGATGATTTAGATAGTGCAAGTTTGCAACAGAAATGTAAGTATGCAGAACTCGTTTAAATCAAACTTATTCGCAAAACGATGTTGGAAATTTATTTCTCCACTTTACAGAGCCGTTTCTATTGCGTTGGCTTGTGTGGAATGACTGTGTGTGGTATAAATTGATACGTGATTCAAATTGATGAACCGTTACGAGATTTCGTAGCCCTATTCATCCAGTATTATGACACGTATGTCTGTCTTCAGTAAAAAAAAAATGTCTGGATGGTACGGTCTTCCGTTTTTACTTTCACTTTTTTATTTTTACTGTTAGGCCCAATTTGTAGTTTGAGTTTGACCAGTGCAATAAAAATACATGTTAATGTTATATTTCTTTTTAGCTTCAAGTAGGTTAGGTCTAGATCTTTTTATTGTCAGTTTTGTACAAGGTTAAGTGTTGAAGTTGGTAAGTTTACTATTTAGAATTTAGGCCTACTATTTCTATTATTAAATAATTAGCCTATTGCTATTGTGTAGTCAAGTGGAATTTTTTAATATTGATATATTTAAATTTCAATTTGAATTAAAATATTTAAAATTCAGTACAGCACTTTGTACAGCATCTACATGTACCATAGAATAGTAGATCTACCTATTTTTATTTGTGTTGTAAGGGTAGGCTATAAGTATAAGGCCTAGCAGATTTGCAAAAAAATATGGCTTCACCTAATTTTGATAAAATTGCAGTGAACAATTTCATTTGAAAATTTTCCTAAAAGTTAAATGTTTCTACAAAAACTAGCAAATTACAAATTGAAACTGTTGATTTTAATCAACTAAAAATTGGCTTTATTATTGAACTATTACAGTAGGCCTAATAATATTGATCAATGTAGGGGCCTACTGATAATTTAATGACAAAATTTGGATTCTTTTTGTTTCATAAACAATATTTTATTCTCAGAAAAGGAATTGAGGAACATGCTAGGCCGCTAGGCCTATATTACCTCTCTTGGATTCTTTCAATGTTGAATGCTTGACGATGAAAATTGGACGAAAATTGGACGGGTGAATGATAAAAGTAATGACTTGAACTTGAAGAAGAAAAATATTGCTACATATTTCAATCAATATTTAGATTCTGTGTTTGAACTGATGTAATAGGCCTACATGTATGAATTGCCTGTATATCCAATAACATGTATCTTTTAGATAGTAATATGTTTCTCTGTATATCATATTTTTCAGATTAATCATGGTTAAAATTGGTATAATTGGTTCAAGTTTATTGGCTCGTATAGATAAGTGTTGTTGTTCTAATTTATGTGTTCCTGGTGATGTGAGTTTTTTTTGGAAAAGGGGATATGAAGGCAACAAACCTGTCCCAGTCTCTTGTTTCTAGCCTTTTGTGGCAACAACATCTGTGTTTCATTGTCCCCAGTAACCACATGCTATTTTTCAGAATTTGTGTGCACTTGTAGTAAGATACTAAGAATATGTGGGAAGTATTCTTGAGCGGAACAATTACTTAAAATCTCCCGATCTTACATTTGACATGTATGAATCCAAAATAAAAGCAATTAACCGTGTTTTGTATCATCGTTTCAAGTCTTCAGGATGATTTTTGACAAACAAGATCCATTTTAATGACAAAGGATTAAAAAAAGTACTACCATCTTATACGTCGTGTGTGTTTATCATCATAAATATTTATTATACCGTGTGTTATGTAATTGGTCTCGTGTGTGTGTTGTCCTGTTTATATCCGTCGTGGCCGGTCCCAAGCCCGAGCTGTGAAAGGAGGAGGGTTGAGAATAGGACTACAAATACCTACTAGGTCAACAAATTAAACAGTTAACTAAAGGATATATTGCAAATACTTATGTGAACAAATAAGTAAAATAATCATTAGTGTGATGCTTTGATTCAGTACTATTTATACAGCACAATATTATATAAATATCAGACTTTATAATTACATGTAAAATTTGTTTGCTAGTGGAGTTGTAAAAGCTGTTGATTTTCTTCCATGGGAAGAAAAAAAAACACAGCTTAATATTAACTTTATCCTTAATTTCACAATTATTACTAAAATGCAGTACCGGTAAATAGGATGACTGATATTGTAAATATTTTAATTTGACTGACAAAAAACAGAATTTAAATGATTATAATGTTTTGTAGAATAAAATCACATCTGTGGTCTAAGGGGAGATAATTGAACTCTGCACCTATTACCTCCCTTGGATTCATAAATATTTTGTTGCATGCATGACTTTTCTATCACTGAAAATACATTTAATCATGATACTTTTTTGATTTTTTTTTAAATTCTAAGTTATATTTGTCTTGTCTGTTATTACTGTAATGGTTTAAGAAGTGCAAATGTGTTATTTTTGAATTGCTGTTTAGATTTGCTTCAGTTTGATATATTGGATGATAACATTTGTTCAGTTTTTTTTTTTGGTTTGCGATAAAATAGTTTTTGGACGCTGGTGGCCATCTTGGAATTGTGGCAGCCATCTTGGATTTTCCGTCACCTTATTTGCATATTTGCATTACCATGATACTTATTTGGTTAGATATTGTATTAATTGTTCATTATTCTGTAAATGTAACTGGAATTTGAATATAAATAGTTACGATTCCAACAATATTACGCCTTTTTTGTCTTTAATTTATTCAAAATGGCCGACATCGTGGTCGAACCGTGTTTTTTTCCGTCGTACTTTATAGTGTCGATTCGACATGCGTTGTGGCAATTTTCAGCAAGATCTGATATTTTGTCCAGGTATTATGCATTATTATGTGCTTCTGATCCATTGTTAATTGCTGAATTTTGTGCCATTGACCCCTGTGACCTTTCAGTCTAATTTGAACTGCTAGAGACTTTCTCTATATAAAATTTTAGACAAAAAGTACCCTGATTCACCGAACATAAATGTCCATATCTCGGCTTCTAATGGAGATATCTTTAATCTGTAAACAGTTTTATGCTATTTAAATGTAGCTTTATCCAATAGGATTATTTGTAAATAAATCCATTAATAACTCAATTTTGCATTCATACCCCTAATTCATACCCCTACTAACTATAGAATAGATCAATATTACTATTGTATTAGCTAAAACAAGTGACTCAAAAATTAAATAGGGCCTATTGGCTATATTGCGGACACATTGTCGAAATATAACGTTGGTTTTTAAAAATAAATAGTACTTTGAAACGTTAATATTGACGTGAAACCGGATAATACATTTCTTACATTCAAACGCGTTAGCTGCTGGCGCCAAACTGAGAGCCAAGTTCAAAAGGTCAGCAGGAAACCCCTTTTGGTCACATGACCTACCATCATGGTCTGAAAAAATCTCTCAATCGTGTGATACGTTTGAGATGGGAACCTAATGTAAACATGCTTTCGCAAAAATAGAGTATCCATCTTAACTACTTTCACGAAAAATAATTATTTTTAAATTAAATTACCTTAAATTGTAATCATGTGACCGTCGCATTGTTCGGTAACAATCAACGGCGCGAAACGACATACTTTTATCATTCGGGTAGAAATTAGAAAGCACATTTTCATCATTGCCCCACGTTGTTTCACGCGACAGTCACTAAACGAAATAAATATTTTGTCACTCACCATCGTCTGGGTTTTCATCCGCATCATCCTGATAAAAGTCTATGTCTGAAATAAAAATAGCTTACATCAGAAATGGCGCAAAACTTCAAATTTACAGAAACAAAGTAAGTAATCTGAGGTGTACTCACCCGCCATCTTGTAAAAACCACGAGGTATGGATCGGAGGATATGGTTGGTTGTTTGGGTAATGTTAAGGTAATCTGATTGGCTGGAATTAAAATGTTTTCCCCTTGTCTTACGGAAGGTCCCGAATTACATTACGAAAATGGCCGATGAGTCATAAAAACTATTATTTTCTTGTGAATGGCATTACTAGTTTACTACGTTATTTGACAATCCACTATTTAGTAACCCGAACCTTGTTGTATTTCAAACATCCACAATGAATGAGAATATAGGCCTAGTTTGCCTTCACATAAAGCTGAGCTTTTGGTTAACCGCGTTTAAAAGTAAACGACGCAGAGGATAATTTTTAAATTGGAGTGTCTTTAAGTAGAACAAAGAACTCGCCTCTGTTCGTTTCAGAGCAACCACGCGAAGATAGTATTGGCGAATACACACATGGCCATCCGTCATTCATAAAAATTTTAATAGCAACTAAAACGTTTTTGATACAAATTCAATGTCAGGAAAATGGTTTTGGATAGGCCAAATTCTAGCCAATCTAATGTTGCCTGTGTATTAATAATAATAATATTAGAATAATTGCTACGCAGTGCTGGATCTAGGGGAGGCAAAGTGGGACAAATGTCCCGGGCCCCCCACATTTAAAGGGGCCCCCACAATTCTGGCCCATGCTAATATTTTATCCCGGGCGGAGCTAAGGGGGCGGATTGGGGCCCTAAAATAGGTAGTTAGGGATATTGTGGGCCAGAGATCGGTTGGGCCCTAAAATTAACTAAATTACATAATTTAGATGTTCTATCAATCAATGGTTCCCAACCAGTCCCGGGAAATTAACGTAATCATAGTAGAAGTTCAGACAACAAAGTTTAATGTTTTATATCATCTAAAATAATTTCACTAAAATAAAGTAAATGAAAACATCATGAGAGAAAGGTTTAAAATACTCAAATTTTCACGAGTTCTTAACGTCAATGAAATAGCTGCCTAAATTGTATCAGATGCACTGAAATTAATCTTTATTTTAAACAAATACACGCTGGAGGAAAACACCCCGGCTCTCAAGGGGGCGGAGTAGGCCTATATACTGGTACGATCCGCGGTCAGTACGAACAATTTGAAATGGGGCCCCGCACAGGTGGCATGTCCCCATAGGCGTACGAGGCGGGGGGGCCCTGCCCCCCCCCCCAAATATTTTCACGAAAAAAAATTAGAAATCTAAAATAGGCTCAGAATTGTGAGATCGGTCATTATTCGAGGAGTTTTTGAAAATGAGGTGGGGTAGGGGTATGGCTTTGTCGGGAATGGTCATGGTCTTGTCGGGAATGAATGCTCAGTTTGTCGGGAAGCGTCGAGCCGTCTGTCGGGTTTTGAATATTTTTAATAATATGGAAGCGTAAAGAAAGCAGGCTAGTCAATGTAGAACACGTACGCCATCTGAATAAAACTAGCACGTACCCACGACCTTTCTCAGTTCTCGAATACTGTGTTCCAGTATATTGGATGACAAACTTAAAAAAGTGTCGTCGATTGATTAATGGATTCGGTTACAGTACAAGATTATTCTAAATTTTGCCCATCGTCTTATAGTAACTCATTAATCTCCTTTTCAATTTTCTATGACTTTGTTTAACTAATCAATTTCTATAGTGAATTAAGTTCTCGCGCGTTTTTTGTCAAGTTAGTTGTGTGCGGTACCGTGTTTATACAATCAAGGGACACTTGCTGAGAAAACTGTCTGAATTTGTAAAAAACTGTTTGTTGTCAAAACTGTTGGGATTGAATCGAAGTAAAGTCCATATTTAATTTGTTGTCAGGGCGGACGCACCGCTTATATAACTCCAATGATATGAGTGTACACTTTCTATTGCTGATATTTAATATCAATTCGATAAAAAAAAATCAAAACTATTTTCAGTACTGATTTAAATACTGCTAGCATATAGAAGATTACTAATGCTTTAGCAGTACTAAAATCAGTATTGAAGATTTGAAAACTTTCTGCAGTACTGCCGTGAAAATTGAAGGAAACTTATCTACTATGGCGTCACAGTCAAATAACCGAAAGAAAGATCATGGCGGCAAAATACAATGTACGTCCTCAAAGGACACTTTAAATTGTATTCTAAAGATGACTTTTCACCAGTTTTTATGCCGCAACTGACATAATTTAGGCTACTACCCACTCCAAATTACTAGAAAGTATTCGAAATGCCTGGAAAACGCGTCTACGGCCGTCTGCTTTTCAAAATTTTCTGGGGGAGGCCCCCCAAACCCCCCGTCGAGTGCTTCGCAATGGACTTGTTCATGTTTTCGTAGTAATAGAGTTTGTATTTTAAAGATGATTTTTCACCAGTTATTATGCCGCAACTGACATAATTTACTACCCACTCCAAATTACTAGAAAGTATTCGAAATGCCTTGAAAACGCGTCTACGGCCGTCTGGTTTTCAAAATTTTCTTGGGGAGGCCCCCCAAACCCCCCGTCGAGTGCTTCGCGCTCGCCTTGTTCATGTTTTTGTAGTAATGGAGTTTGTACTTTAAAGATGATTTTTCACCAGTTTGTATGCCACAACTAACATAATACCCACTCCAAATTACTAGAAAGTATTCGAAATGTCTGGAAAACGCGTCTACGGCCGTCTGTTTTTCAAAATTTCTGGGGGAGTCCCCCCAACCCCCCCCCCCTGTCGTCGAGTGCTTCGCGCCTGCGGTGCTCGCGGCCAGACGGCTTCACCGCCCGCGGACACTAAAGAAATATATTTGTCGGGAAAATATGCTGGCCCCCCCCAAACAAGTTCGGTCCCGTACGCCTATGTATGTCCCGGGCCCCCCACAAGGTTAATCCGACCCTGTTGCTACGTCATCTAACATTTTATTTATAAAAAAAATTACGTCTACCCAATGACGATGATATGATCTTTCAAGTTACAACTGCTAGTGCTAAATCCGAGACAGTGTCACTGTCAGTAGACTGTACTAGACACTTCAAGCTAAACAAAGGCGATTTTGCGTATAATCACTATCAGGGGCTATAATTCAGGAAGTTATTTTCCGATATGCGCAAATATCAAAAGGAACTTACCAAGATATTTGGGTCATTACCATGAATTTTAAGTTTCATCAAAATCAAATTAAATTGTGACCTCTACAGGGTCCACAACCTTGATGTACCATTTTTTAACAGTATTTGCGTACAAACGGCGGCCATTTTGGTCCGATTGGCTAGGAAACGTAGGAAAATGAGATGAAATGAACTGGATTTAAGGTCTAACTGAGGTCCCGTGTATACATTGGCGTGCATGTAAAACATCCCTTGGCAATTGGAATTCTATATAAGATTATAAGAGTAGGCCGTAGCGCCGTTGTTCCGGCACAAAATATCCCTACACACTGAATGTTGCAAACCCGGATAGTGGCGCTACGGCCTACTCTTATATTGAATTCAAACGGTCAGGGGTCTTTTACGTGCATGCCACCCAAACGACTGTATGTTATTCATTGTCACCCCCCCCCCCTGCACCAATGTCAAAGACGAATCAGTCCGGAAATGGGGTTTAATGTCCTACTTCTCTGGTCCCTCTGGAGGTCACAATTATTATCTGATTTAAAAATTCGTCTGATTATATCACTGTTACACCCTAAGGAAGGTTGAGTTTGAATTTTGGGAAAATCGGACCAAAATTGCCATACGAAATGGCCGCAGTTTGTACGCGAATACTGTTAAAAACTGGTATTTCAAGGTTGTGGACCCTGTAGAGGTCACAATTTTAATTCGATTTTGATGAAACGTGAAATGCATGGTTATAACCCAAACATCTTGGTTCCTTTCGATATTTGCGCATATCGGATCGTAACTTCCTGAATTGTGGCCCCTGATTATACACAAATCCCCTATGGTTAGCTTCTGGTCCCGCTGGAGGTCAAAATCATTATCCGATTTTAAAAAATCGTTTGATTATATCACCGTTACACCCTAACGAAGGTTGAGTTTGAATTTAGGGAAAATCGGACCAAAATTGCCATACCAAATGGCCGCCTTTTCTGAGCAAATACTGTTAAAAATGGTATTTCAAGGTTGTGGGCCTGTATAGAGGTTACAATTTTAATCGATTTTGATGAAACTTGAAATGCATGGTTATAACCCAAAGATCTTGGTTTCTCTTGTTTTTTGCACATATCGGATGATAACTTCCTGAATTATGACCCCTGATTGTCCGAAAAATCCCCTATGGTCCCTCTGGAGGTCACATTATTATCCGACTGTAGAGGTTACAATTTTAATTTAGATTTTGGTGAAACTTGAAATACATATTTATAACCTAAAGATCTTGATTCTTTTCGATATTTGCGCATCAAATTGTAACTAAATGAATTATGGCCTTTGATTGTAGGAAAAATCACTTTCGGTATTGCTTGTTCTCTATCCATCTCTCGAAAAAGTGGGCGTAATCTGCCTGGTAGTGCCAGCTTACTATCTTTATTTAATTTTCCTACTTTTACGAATCAATCGGACTATTGAAGATAGGCATATATGCTGAGTGATATGACAGAAATATTCAATAAATCGTGGCATTTCTTCATCTTTGAAGAATTATTTTATATGTACGCCAATGTGTACACAGAATGTTTGTTTTTCCATATACAATACTTGCCCACAGAGTAAGAATAACCAGAGTAGCGACTCGCATTACTCCCTATAGAAACACTCCGATCAGGGGCGGATCTAGGAATATCGAAAAGGGGAGGCTCGATGCTGAGGTGATTTATTAATCTTGTGCGAGCGTAGCGAGCCAAAAAAACATTTTGGGAGGGGGCGTGGTCATTTATGAAAATTCATCCATCATTGGTGTATTTTTATACGCCCACATTTTCAAACTAATATTAATGTATAAAATTTTAAATCAATTTACTCCCGACTATTTATTTAAACTTATTTCTTGTAATCAATCGTATTCATACAATCTACGAAACCAAAACAAATTACCAGATTATTTTTGCCGAACAACTCTCTTCTCTTCTTCTTTCCATCAACTATTAAAGAATGGAATACACTTGATAATGCTACCAAAAGCGCACTTACAATTTATTCTTTCAAATCAAAATTACGATCTACAGACAACTCTGTTCCGCCTGTCTACTACATTGGTTGCAGGAAAAATCAAATCCTCCATTTTCGCCTTCGACTTTTTGGCAGTGATTTAAATGGACATAAATTTCTAAGGCATATTTCGGACATTGCTACATGCGATTGCGGTCACATTTCTAAGGCATATTTCGGACATTGCTACATGCGATTGCGGTCACTATTTTGAAGACTGAACACTTTCTGTTAGTTTGCTCCTTACATTCAAATGCCCGTTCTCAAACTATTTTCAACTAGAAACAGAACATCCCAATATTAGGCAACGCAGTCTATGGTTTTCTTGACATCTCCAAGAGGTTTCAAAGTCATGAATTTTGAATATTAAAACTATTGTGGCTGTGTAATTTGTATATAATGTAAATAGCCATCAAATTTCAATTATCTTGTATATTTATTACAATTATTTTGTATTTTAGTGTTTGTATTTGTATACTATGGAGAGGGGTCAATAGGCTAAGCCTGTTCCTCAATTAAAAATTTTCTGAATAAAATATTGTTTTAAAAAATAAAAACTGTTGGTGGTGCTAGACGCATCGGGCTCAGTCGCAATGTTTTTTATTTTTCTCTGTTTGATATATCATATATCACATTTTACAATTCAATAAAAAATATAACATACAAACAATAATGGGATAAACATCAAGATAAACAATGAATTGGTCAAAATTAAAATACCTTATAAAGACAGTGTAATGTGTGCTGAACATTATTCATATTATATTCAAGTGTAATCATGTTGTCATAAAATTCATCAATTTAACGATTAGAGTGAGTTCATCTCACCAATCATAACACTGAATATTTAGTCACGACCAGTTTACCTATGTAAATGCAGGTGAGCTGTAGTACACATATCAGTAGCGTCATCCTCGGTTACCCAGTGCATTCATTCCGTTCTACTCCACTATACCATGGGTTAATCTATAGGGCTTCCACGATTTCAAATTGCTAGAATGTAGCTATACTGTACGAGCCAATCAAAAAACAGTTTACAAACCAATCGTTTCGCCTACGTTTTTATAAGGGTAGATAACCATATCCATGTCCATTTACTGATTGATTTATATAAGTATTGTATATATTAATAATTTATTTATATTCAATTGTATTATTATCAAAATCTGAAGTATGTGTTGTTGATTTCAAATATGTATAACATATATATGTTTCACTTTTGTTATCATTATTACTATACGTTCTTTGTTTGAAATAATATTAATAATATGCCGTTTTGTTATGTTTATTATTAATGGAAGTATACTCGTTAATTTTCACAGGTACTTATCTAGGACATCACGTGTACATAAAATTCGCGGAACGGACACACAATTCTCGAAAAAACTAATTACTCTACATAAATAAATGAACGTTTTATCTTAAACAATAAAACATATAATTACGCTATAGAAAAGGCCAACTCCTAACACTGTCGGAAGAGAGTAACGTCCCTTTGGTCAACTTCCTTTTCAAATAACAGTTTGTGGGATTGGTCGATAAAAATAGCACAAGCATCAATAGTGGATAACTTGAAAACGTGTCTCCCCCATAGATTAACCCAGGGTATAGTGGAGCAGAACGGAATGAATACACTGGGTAACCGAGGATGCAGTAGCGTACGTAACAAACGTGACGAGAATTAAATGGCAGCTGGCTCTTTATTTCGCATGTATACAGTGAAAGGCCATTTTGCTCAGTAATCACAGTCAGAATTTGGCTATTTTTTTTAAAATTGCGTTAAAGTTTTAAATGTGTGTTTAGAACTGAAATAAATTAACTTTTAGTCAATCTCCACACTAGAAACTTTAGCAGAATTGATTGTGTAGGCCTATGTATGTCAAATGTCCGTTAAAACTTGCTAGTTCTGTTAAAATCGCATTTTCTTCTGGGGATTCAATTTTCAATTCCAAGTTGTATCCGTGTTATTGCAGAGACAGCCCTGATATGACATAGGTTTTCTGTTCGTCGAAGTCATTTTACTTTCGTTTGTTTGTTTACAAGCTGAATTCTGTAACGTCATGTGGATAGCATGACTATTATTCACTGTGTCAGAGTCACTTCTCTGCAGGTAGGGTGAGTCTGTAGTTCAGATTGATATCAGGAGATATACAACTGGTGGTAGTTTTTTCTTTGATGTCCATAATAGTTATATCTCAGTACTGGCCACGATAATTAATCTCTCGATTGTTCCCTCGTTCACGCTTGTTAAACATCTAATGTTCCTCGCCTGGATGAAACTGGCTTTACTTAGAAAAGTGGGCACACTGGCATGCGACCGGTGGTACTAAAACTACATTTGAGTAACCTGTAAATCTAACCCGCAATCACTGCATATCGCACAGCACAGACGTTATCGAAATCACCTATTGCTTAAAATAGATTAGATTTTAAAGGGACAATAACACTGTTGATGGCTTGACAGGTCCAGAATTTTTTTTTAGCCTTATTCTAACTACAAGATGTTTAAGTGTCCTACCTGTTGTGTAAATTATCCGTTACAACCTATCTTACTTGTCCAGAGGGTTCGAAAATATGTTTAAATCCAAGTTGCATTTGAAAGTGCTTACGTAAGGCTTTTCAAACCATGTTACGGCATGTAGTTGAATTTTTCCAATTTTTAAAATTAGGTGTGTTAAGATGAAATTTGTATCATTTTTTAATTGAAATATTGTAAAATAGTACAAATTGTTGACCAGAATAAAGATTGGAACATATTATTCAGTTACAACAAGAGTGTTTTTGTGGCTTTAATATTTTATGAATTATGAGCGTGGCTCTTATGGCGGGGTATCGGATTCAAAATGCGATCTAGAGTAAAAAGTAGAAAATCAAAAGTAAATAGAGAAAATTCTTATCCGAAATGGACATTTTCGTGTGGGAAACATATACCGCTCGTGGTTTTCAACCTAATACGTCCACCTTTTCCACTTAAATTCGTAAATATTCTACTTTAAACAAAATAATTTCTACTTTCAATAATAAATTTTTGACATTCGACTTTCAACTTCAGATTTTCTACTCGAGACTTTCTGTAAAGATTTTCTCCATGCATATTACGGAAATAAATATGACTTTTGATTTTCTAATTTTTACTCTAGATCGCATTGTGAACCCGATACCCCGCCATAGGCTCTGTCCTTGGTGGTCGGGCATGTACCAAAAACAATAGGGACCATCCTTAGGGTATAAGGAATAAGTATGTTAAGTTTCAAGAAGATCACCTAGGAATCGTGGCCTGTATGCGAAAACACATACATACATACACACACGTATAAAACATGGTAAAATTCAATGGTAATCATTAGAGTGCCGCATGCATTAGTGGTTTGGTGTAATCCCCAGAGCCTTCGTCGCATTGCCTGGGCAGAGACAATGCTAAACCAGTTTATATCATCAAAGCAGATACACTAGTCTGGCTGGGGCTGAGGGGTGGGGCGTGCCTGTACATGATTTGAAAAGATTTACGTAAACCTTTTCAAATGTAACTTAGATTTAAAAAAATATTTTCGAACGCCCTGGACAAGTAAAATATGATGTAATTGATAATTTGAACATCAAGTAGGACACTTTTAAGTATGTAGTATACTTAGAATAAGGTTAGTATTTATTTTTTGGCCCTGTCCAGCGAGCCTGAGTGTTATTGTGCCTTTAATATAAGAGTACCAGCAAAAAGGATTAATCTCAAACTATTCAATATTTTGGTACAAAATTTGAAAAAAGAAATTTATTTAATGTAAATATCACTTGCAATACAAAACATTAAAAAAAACCCCCAAAACATAGGTTTCCGAAACATATGTTCTGCCCACAGCAAACAATTTGTTCATGTATTGAACGAGAAATAAACTATTATCAAATTCCTAACGAATTGGTCATGTCTGCCTAGTGTAGATCTTTATTTGAGTCTGAAATGTTTTCTAAAGTATTAATTAGACATTAATTAACTGATCCAAGCCTTAATCAACTTTGGATGGCATCAAATTTCTCCGATATTAAACAGATTAAAACGGTTCAGCGATACTTTGATTTAATCAATATGGCGGAACCGAGACTTAGCTTCGATCAACCAGGACCGTGGTTGAAATTATTGCACACGTCTGTCAAACCTCCAAAGGCCAATAGAGTAATTTGAATGAAATTTTCAAATTATTCATTTTACATCATTTACTTTTGATCTACTATAGCAAGAATGGCTAGTTCTTTTCTATATCTTACATAATGCCCCTTTAAATAATATGTATAGTTTTCATAAGATATTGTGGATGACATACGGACAGGGGCAATGACAATATCCAACCACAGATTTCCTTGTGGGCATATAAAAGCATATATTTCTATGAAGTTTTGGGACTTTTTCGATCTCAAGGTAAAGGGCCTGGCCAAAGGTCAAGGTCCCATTCGGAAGGTCAGTGAATTGTTCATCCAATGTAATGACATTTGATTTGCCGTGCGGACCCTGGACCCACCATGTGTCCGGGAGCACCAAAGTCTGTAGATATTTTGGTGACCTTGACCCTTGTAGATGACCTTGACCTACCGAACTCGCGTTGGCCGAGTTGTCAAGGTCCAGTGGTCCTGACTTTAGATGGGCCCCTAGGGGTTAAAAATAAAAATACTTCCGGTGCCCCTAGCGGGTCCAGGTCACGATTTTGGTTAACAATTCTAAAAAATGAAGAACAGATATGGGGGGCGGGAGGATTGGAAGACATTTTTGGGGCGAATTTCCCTACAAAGTCATATAGCTGAGCATTGAAGCGATGTGGTCAAAGGGCAGATAACTCACCCAAATGATTTTTGCTTTTTTGTAAGGAGATATGTATCTAGTACCCACAGAAAAAAATCCACCGCAATCTACCTTGGGCAATTTTTTTTATGGACGATTAAGTTTTGGTTTCCGACCTGAAAATTAATGATCCTTGTAAAAACACATTATTTAGATTATCCCCAACTTTACGCACTTTAAGTGTGTTATCAAATTGCAAGTAACCATAAAGACACTCAAGGCGGTGATTTTTATTTTAAAAAATAATATTAGCGCAACTATTTATATCCAACATACTCGATGAACTGTCATTAAATTGTGTGCTGACGCGGATGGGTGATGGCTCAGTTTTTGTTGACTTTGTGGTGCTGAGTAGCAGGATTTGGTTAAATTTCGAAAACAATTGTTTGAGATTGCATTATGTGTATGATAAAGCACGAGACTGGGGTTATTTTGGGGAAAGAAAGACTGAAGAAAATGACCAGGGATAAGAAAAACCGAGGTCGACAGGCCAAGGTTTTTCTGTCGAGGTTTTTTTGTGAAGTTTTTCTTCCCAAGCATAACCGAAGTCAATGACTTTATCTTGCTTATACATCGTCTATGTTTACACGCAAAATGAGAATATCCCAGAATTCACATAAGAAAAACGTATTTTGACATTGAATACCCCCCCCCCCCCCATATTCTTAGTAATAGAGTTTAATACCTCCCAACTTCGATCGTTCTGCAACATTATATCTGGAATTTGTTATTAAGACACGTATTTAGACCTTGAATACCCCCCCCCCCCCGTAATCACGGTAATAGAGTTTATAAACACCCAACTTTGATCGTTCTGTAAGCGATATAAATGTGAAATCGTTCTGTAAGCGAAGTAAATATAAATGTGTCAGAAAATTATTTATATATTTGAAAAGAGCAATGAACGTGCTTTTCAGTGATATGTAACATTGTATCTGGAATTTGTTATTAAGACACGTATTTTTACCTTGAATACCCCCTCCCCCGTAATCACGGTGATAGGGTTTATGACCACCCAAATTTGATCGTTCTGTAAGCTAAGTAAATATGTATGTGCGTGAAAATTATTCACATATTTAAAAAGAGCAATGAACGTGCTTTTCAGTGATATGTAACATTATATCTTGAATTTGTTATTAAGACACGTATTTTGACATTGAATACACCTACCCACTCCATAATCATAGTAATAGACTTTATGACCACCCAACTTTGATCGTTCTGTAAGCTAAGTAAATATGAATGTGCCAGAAAATTATTTACATATTTGAAAAGAGCAATGAACGTGCTTTTCAGTGATATGTAACATTATATCTGGAATGTGTTATTAAGACACGTATTTTTACCTCGAATACCCTCTCCCCCGTAATCACAGTAATAGAGTTTATGACCACCCCACTTTGATCGTTCTGTAAGCTAAGTAAATACGAATGTGCCTGAAAATGAATTACATATTTGAAAAGAGCAATAAACGTGATTTTCAGTGATATGTAACATTATATTGGGAATTCGTTATAAAGACACACTTTTTACCTTAAATACCCTACCCGTAATCACGGTAATAGAGTTTAGTACCTCCCAACTTCGATCGTTCTGTAAGGTAAGAACATATGAATGTGCCTGAAAATTATTTACATATTTGAAAAGATCAATGAACGTGCTTTTCAGTAATATGTAACATTGTATATGGAATTTTGTTATTAAGACACGTATTTTTACCTTGAATACCCTACCCGTAATCACAGTAATAGAGTTTATGAACATCCAACATTGATCGTTCTGTAAGCTAAGTTAATATGTATGTGTCAGACAATCAGGCCCGAAGTCAGAAACCAAAATTTAGCCGACATAGGGGGGCGAGGAAGATAAATTTCCGACAACAAAAAATCAATGAACGAAGGTCATCGCCGACTGCCGTAAGCAGGAGGGGAGAGCACGAAAATTAGAAGCTGCATGTGAGAGTGAATTTAGGCCTCTATCACATTTAGGTGGCGAATGTGTCGGAAATTTAAGAGTTTTCAGCCGACATTAACTATCTCTCGGCCGGATTTGAGAGGGTATGTGGTACTAAAACTTTCTCTCGCCGAAAATGCGAGCATAGCTAACCAGCGATTTTTTTTCCGATGCAGACAGAAAAATTCCGACAGGAACGGCCATGGTGGGGCGACTCGCCCCCAGCCTCCCCCCCACTAGCCTCGGGCCTGCAGACAATTATTTACATATTTGGAAAGAGCAACGAACGTGCTTTTCAGTGATATGTAACATTATATCTGGAATTTGATATTAAGACACGTATTTTTACCTTGACCCCCCCCCCCCCGTTATCACGGTAATAGAGTTTATGACCACCAAACATTGATCGTTCTGTAAGCTAAGTAAATATGAATGTGCCAAAAAATTATTTACATATTTGAAAAGATCAATGAACGTGCTTTTCAGTAATATGTAACATTGTATATGGAATTTTGTTATTAAGACACGTATTTTTACCTTGAATACCCTACCCGTAATCACAGTAATAGAGTTTATGAACATCCAACATTGATCGTTCTGTAAGCTAAGTTAATATGTATGTGTCAGACAATCAGGCCCGAAGTCAGAAGCCAAAATTTAGCCGACATAGGGGGGCGAGGAAGATAAATTTCCGACAACAAAAAATCAATGAACGAAGGTCATCGCCGACTGCCGTAAGCAGGAGGGGAGAGCACGAAAATTAGAAGCTGCATGTGAGAGTGAATTTAGGCCTCTATGACATTTAGGTGGCGAATGTGTCGGAAATTTAAGAGTTTTCAGCCGACATTAACTATCTCTCGGCCGGATTTGAGAGGATATGTGGTACTAAAACTTTCTCTCGCCGAAAATGCGAGCATAGCTAACCAGCGATTTTTTTTCCGATGCAGACAGAAAAATTCCGACAGGAACGGCCATGGTGGGGCGGCTCGCCCCCAGCCCCCCCCCCCCCACTAGCCTCGGGCCTGCAGACAATTATTTACATATTTGGAAAGAGCAACGAACGTGCTTTTCAGTGATATGTAACATTATATCTGGAATTTGATATTAAGACACGTATTTTTACCTTGACCCCCCCCCCCCCCGTAATCACGGTAATAGAGTTTATGACCACCAAACATTGATCGTTCTGTAAGCTAAGTAAATATGAATGTGCCAAAAAATTATTTACATATTTGAAAAGATCAATGAACGTGCTTTTCAGTGATATATAGCATTGTATTGAATTTGTTATCAGCATACCGAAAATTGTGGATTTTATAAGTCGAATGGACACGAATACCAAGATGTCTGTAACTTTTTTTGCCCAAGGCGGATTTTGGAGGATTTTTTTTCCTGAAGTTGTACTCATATATAACCCTTTCATAAAAATCATTTGTTTCGGATTTTTTTCCCCAACTTACCAAAATCTGAAGTTCTCCTACCAGCCTAATATATCAGATTAAAAGCAGCAACCATTGTGGAAGTTGAGGAAGGAAACCTCTCGCGCCATTTTACTGCTACGAGAATGGGGTGGCCTTGGCCTCGTGCGTTGTATTTTACCACGTGAGAGTTTACGGAATTCTGATGGGATTGCTCCTTTTTTCGCGGCTTGAAAGTAGAAACTACTCGAACTCACTTTTTCGCCGAAAAAAGAGCCAGCGAAAAGTGTGGCGTCGCCTAAAATTATACTACACATGCCTATACTCGAAAAAAAAATTTCGCACGAAATAATTCGCCTACTGGAAAACCGGCTTTAGTGTGTGACTCTTGAGCGGGATTGAAAGGAGTCTGTTGTTGGACGCTCTCGTTGGAATGAAGAATCGAACGTGTATAGCCTAATAGTCGAACCTGAAGACATATCGACATGATCGCTGTTACGTATTGCCAGTAGGCCTAGGCTACTTGATTAACATTTTTATGCAAAAAACGATTGATTTTTATAATAAATTTATATACGGCAGTGACTTTTATGTCGCAAAGTTGATCGATCCATCCATTAATACCGGTGATTCCATTATGCAAAAACCTTAGGCTAAAAATAATTTTTGATCACGGCCGACCACATATTCGAATAGAACATGAAAAGCATCAATTTTATTTCGATAAATTCATATAATATCAAAGTTACACCATTATTGTAGAATGACCCACAAGGTTAGATTAAGTGGCGGTTACCGCGAGGACTAGTTCCGGGTACGATAGGAAAAAATAATGATTGAAAATAGAACCATTGGGGGCCACTAGCCCCGTGACTAGGGCCACTGGAGTTCTGGTTCCGGAACAAACAATAATTAAAGTAGGCCCCTACTCAAATAAACTATAGACTATCGCGAGACTAGATTCTCGCTATCTATCGATCTATTACTGTATAGAAATGAGCAATTTGGGACATTTTGGCTGTTTTCGGGACTTAACGAATTTTATGCGGGACGGGTGGTCAGTGTGGTCACCACTCACCCTGTAGGCGAGGCCTATAGGTTACCGTGTTTCGCCAATAAAACTTTAAAATAGGCCCTGATTAGATGCTTGTTGTTTTTACATTTAATTTTTAACGGGTAACTATTGCAAAACTTACAATAATTGTTTCTCCCCTACGTTACACCGATCACGCGGAATCGCGTCTATAAATTTATGATATTATATAAAAAGAAAACGCTTTTAGTCACACAACAATATGCCACGCGCGCGAGATTCAATCAATAGTTGAAGCGCGGTGAATTGTGGGATGTCAATCGGTAAACGTGATGTCAATGTATTGTGACTGTTACTGTTAACATAGTCGAGAGAAGAAGATATTGCTATACAATTGTGTATGCTAGTCGCCCTACCAGTGTGTCCAGTACATAGGTGGATAAGCCATGTCGTCAAGAAAGAGTACCTTTGTGCCTAATATATCAGTGGAAAAATGTGCTGCCTGTGATAAAACGGTTTATGCAATGGAAAAGACAGAAATTAATCAAAATCCATATCATAAAGCCTGCTTGCGCTGCTTTCAGTGCAAATGTCAGTTGACACCCAAAAATTTCGCGGCAAATGAAGGCGTTATGTATTGTACCAGTCATTTAACACAACTGTTTAAATTGAAAGGAAATTACGATGAAGGTTTTGGCAGACATCAACATAAAAATGAACTAAAATGGTCTAGTAAATAATAAAAACAACCGTTTATTATTAATTAGGCCTATTTATTTAGGCCGACAACCACCAGTCATTTGCTGTGCAGTACAGTCAACAGTGTGATAAATTCTCTTTATTGTTGTTGATAGGCTTGGCAAAACAAGGATTTATCTGGATTTCAAATAATTTAATATTGACATGGATATAGTAATTGTTTTTGCAAACCCAAGAATGAAATCAAAGGTGTTGAATCAATGAATGTATTGTGAATAAATTTTAAGCCTTCAGGACCATAATTGTCCATAGCCATAATGCAAAAAAGACCTTGTGTTATTCACCGTATTAAATCCGTGATCATTTGTTTTCGAATTTTAAAATTTTATAATGGCATCAATAAATTTAGAAATGTAGAAGCATAACAGTAGGCCTATATATTTATCTTGGATAAGCTTTTGATACAAATATTTATTTTTGTGTCAAGATGTATTATTCTAATCCAAAGAATAGGCTTTAATTTGGTTGTAAATAATTGTTAAAAGAAATCATTAAGATTATTAACATGAAGAACATGCTTTTACTTTTTGAATATGATCTGTAAGTTTATTGCAGTGTTAATTTGGTGAATGGGTGTATTTCAATTAGTTTCATAATCATAGATGTATAAATTTTCAACAGAGTAGGCCTAAGCCAAAGGGAGATTCACAATAAGTTTACTGGTACAAAATTATGGATCGCTATACTATATAGCACTAATACTATATTTATACAAAAACTTTACGTCTGATTCCTTCCCATAAATCATCAAAAAATGTCATTCAGTAAAATATATCCATTTGTCTGGCTGTTAAAAAAATATACATAGGGAAATAGTCAAAACAAGTCATAACATTGAACATTTTTCAAAGTCATTCATGATTGGATTGGAGTATTGTGCTCTTGTTTGGAAATAAGTGGCTAGGTGACTAAGATCTGAGGTCCTGTGTAATTCGATCCCTGTGTTGGCTGAGAAAGTTGATAGGTATATTCTGGCGTGGTTCCCCCTTGTCAGTGGTGCAGGATGGAGGGCCTGAAAAGGGACAATGTATAGGCTTTGAGATAGGACAATAAAACAAGGTCCTGTGAACACATTGGCATGCACATTAAAGAACCATCCATCCTGACAAAATATCCCTCATAGCATATTGCAAATCTTTTGATGGGCCCATAGGCTTCAGCCTGGTCAGCCTTTAGGATAGTTAATTGGGCGCTCTAGACCTGTCTTTATTGACTTAGTTGGTGCAGAAGAGTACATGATGTTAAACCCCATTTCATTTCAATTTGCTTGGATATTAGTTGCACTTAACTGTGACCTGGCTGACTGATGCTCCAGGATTATCAACACATTTACAGATAGCTAGACAGAAAATTGATTCAGCATATCACGAGTTAAAGAATTTTGTAAATGACTGGAAAGCTTACTCATTCATAACTTGCTTGAGGCAGGATATTCTGAGATAATAATATTCTTCTCTATAAAGGTGCTGCTCCTTACAGTACAGTTAATAAACAGCAAATTACACAATAATCCAAATGTAATTGTTATACGCTGACATTGAAATGTGGTCATAAATTCTTATCGTCCCCGGTGTCCACAATATCAAACTTTTAAATTTATACACTGGGATTAAGCTCACGAGATGAAAAATAATATTGATTTTCAACGATCTCCGATAATTACTGCTTAAGTTATGGCCTTTGACCTCTTCAAAAAATCTTGTGGACGTTCTAGAGGCTATTAAAGTTTATATCCAATTATATAGTGAGTGTTTATGATCATGAGGCAGAGTAATGGCCCTTGACCACTTTGAAAAATTCTGGACGCTCTAGAGACTAAAGTTAATATTCGATGTTTATGATCATCATAAGACAAAGAAGCATATATATAGATTTTCAACGATTTCCAATAATTACTGCCAGAATTCTAAAAAATCTTGTGAATACTCTACGAAAAAGTCTATTGATTTGCAACGCTTTCCTATAATTAATGCCAGAGTTATAGCCCTTGATCTCCCTTTAATATTCTTGTTCACAGCTAAATTCATGATATATTAGCATGCGTCAGAATTTGAAGCCAAACAAATTTTAATGATTTCTGATAATTACTTGATGAGTTGTTACTTTTAATCAGATTTTTGTGTATGAAATTTATATGCATTATTTAAATTAGTGAAACCAAGATTCCTAGGTTGAATTTCACGAATATCCATTAATAATGTTTAGAGTAATTGCCCTTTTTTTTGTTTGCTGAACCTCGTGAACACTCAAACGGCATACATTATCGTCCGATCTGTACGTAATTTATGTACATTGTCATTATTTAGATTGGTACAACAAAAATGTCTGTTGATTTCAACAATTTTTGTAAATTACTCCCCTAGTTACATGTAAGTCCCATTTTTATACGCCCACATGGAAATGTGGTCGTATATTGCTGTTGCCTTGTCCGGAATTTATTGTGAACGCTCAAGAGACTAAAGTTAATATCCGATTGACTTTAAATTTATACACAATGTTTAAGGTCATGAGACGAAGAAGCCTATTGATTTTCAGCAATATATCTGATATTTACTGGCCGGTCCAAATAACACCCCCCCGCCCCCATATTATGTTTTGCTGCCAGAGTTATGGCCCTTGATCACTTTGAAAAATCTTGTGAACACTCTAGGGGCTAAAGTTAATATCCAATTGACTCTAAATTTATAGTGTTTAAGGTCATGATTTTCAATGATATCTGATAATTACTGCCAGAGTTATGACCCTTGATCACTTTGAAAAATCATGTGAAAGCTCTAGAGGCTAAAGTTAATATCCAATTGAGTTTAAATTTATACAGTGTTTAAGGTCATGAGACAAAGAAGCCTATTGATCTTCAGCGATATCTAATGATTACTGCAAGAGTTATTGCCCTTGATCACTTTGAAAAATCTTGTGAATACTCTAGAGGCCTTAGTTAATATCCAATTGACTTCAAATCTATACATCGTGTTTAAGGTCAAAAAGAAGCCTACTGATTTTCAGCGATATCCGATAATTACTGCCAGAGTTGTGGCCCTTGATCACTTTTTAAAATCTGAACACCCTGGAGGCTAAAGTTAATATCCAATTGATTTTAAATTTATACAGAGTGTTTAAGCTCATGAGACAAAGACGCCTATTGATTTTCAGCCATATATGATGAATAATGTAAGAGTTATGAACGCTTTAGAGGCTAAAGTTAATTGACCTTTTTATTGATACAAACTGTTAAAATTCATGAGACGAAGATGCCTGTTGATTTTCAGCGATATCCAATAATTACTGCCAGAGTTATATCCCTTGTTCACTTTGAAAATCTTGTTAACGCTCTAGAGGCTAAGGTGAATATCCGTCTTATCCGATTGACTTTAAACTTCTACACAGTGTTAAAGGTCATGAGACGATGAAGCCTATTGATTTTCAGCGATTTCCGATAATTACTGTCAGAGTTATGGCCCTTGAACACTTCAAAAAATCTTGTTGGTGCGCTAGAGGCTAAAGTTAATAACTGATTGACTTTAAATTTAATCACAGTGTTTAAAGTCATGAGACGAAGAAGCCTATTGATTTTCAGCGTTTCCGATAATGTTTGACAGAGTTATGGCCCTTGATCACTTTAAAAAATGTTGTGGACGCTCTAGAGGCTAAAGTTCATATCCGATTGACTTTAAATTTATACAGTGTTGAAGGTCATGAGACGAACAAGTATATTGAGTTTCAATGAATTTTGATAACTTGAAACGCATGGAGGAGAACTTTATCAAAGCCAAACAAATTCAAATGATTTTCTGATAATTACATAATGTGTTGTTACTTTTAATCAGATTTTAGTGTATTATAAATGTTTCATTACCGAAAAGTAAAATATGCGACAACTCTTGTTGACTGCCCGGACGATTTAGCTGGTGTGGCCGTATGTTTCGTTGCCTGGCAACCTATGTTATTAATATATAGGGAATAACTTTAATGTATGGGTTAGAGAAGTGGGTAAACAACATGCACGATACTAGATCTTGGTTATCCGAGAAATATCTGTATGTGTTGATACCCACAATACTAACCCTAACTCTTCAGAATACTTTTAGCCACAATCCACCGTTGTTTCAGCTTCAATTTGTATGTTTGGCATGTAATTTATAAACCTTACCCTAACCCTTGGGGAAAGATATTTCTCGGATAACCAAGATCTAGTATTGTGCCAACAATATGCGTTGTCGGACATTTTGTATACATTGTCGTAAGTTAGAAGTTAGAACAACTTTCGGCACATGGTAAGAAAATATATGATGTTGTAAATATTGTCGTTAAATTGGAGTTATTTCCCCTAATAAGTTGATGTAACTCTTAATCAGATTTTGGTGTTTTTAAATGTTTCATTACCTAAAAAAGTAAAAATATGTGATAACTCTTGTTGACTGCCCAGACGATTTAGTTGATGTGGGCGTATGTTTCTTTGCCTGGCAACCTATCTTTGAATTTGTAAAACCTACGAAAATTGAAAACTGATCTAAATGAAATTACTTACAAAGTATAAATATGCGACAACTCATCTCGACTGGTGGGCGAATTAGCTGCTTTGGGCAGTTTCTTGTCTGGCAACCTATCCTATTCAGATTATTTCCCTTGAAATAGCCGCTAGAAGGCAAGCAAAAAACAGGATGTATGTGCATGTTTGAGCAAATTATCATACATCGCAATGCGGTGTACTAGCACTGAAAGGGTTTACATCCCCTCACTAATGGTAATATCGCAGACAAATTGTCTTTTTTTATTATGCTTAGTGGACGCACAGGGGTATTTCCTGTGGGAGGAAATCTGGATAAACCAATAAGGATGAGAAGGCACTCCTAGATGTTGCATCTCCAAGCCACACCAGTGATCGAAACCATGGCTGCTGGTCAGCCAGAATCATTCGGCAAACCTCGACAGATTCCGGTGCCCTACATCTAGACTCGGCTGTATGATGAAGTTCGCCATTTTGGAACTATTTTAAAGGACCCGGATAAACAATGGCTGCCCCCATGGCCATGGAGATTATATCAATAAACTAAAAAATGGCTGCCCCCATAGAGATTATATCTAGAAAAGGCGCCATTTTGGGACTATTTTGTGAAAGCGGCATGTTTTCCTGTTGAAGTAAATCGGTAGTTGACTAGCCGCATCGCAAATGTATTGTCGTTGTTACATATCAATTACTATCATACATCCGAGTCTAGATGTAGGTTACGGAGAGTACCGGAATCTGTCGAAATTTGCCAAATGCAGCCAGAGCATAAAGAGCTGCACACTAGGACATCCCAATTCCCTTTGTGGAAAATATCACTTGCTTGGCTATTTATGAAAAATCATAAATGCATAGAGCTGTTATCTACATGTATAATCACTTACTTGATTTGCATTGACAATGAAGATCTGTGAAGGCTTCCTCAACTATTATTAGTAGAGTTCAAATTTTCTGTGAAGGCTTCCTCAACTATTATTAGTAGAGTTCAAATTAAGCTTTGTGGGGCATCCAACATTTAGCATAGCTTAAAAATCAACATTTACCTTCACATCCAAATCACAATCAACACTTCTCACACTTTTATTTTTTACTTGATCAAGTAAAATGAGGTTTACAAACTTACTGTTCTCATCCAACCGGGATATTGAAAAATATGTATTTTTTTGCGGCCCATATGAACAACTGGATTCTGTACCTTGGCAGACTCTCCGTTCTGCACCACTTACAAAGGAAAGCCACATATTTCCTTGGTCAATATCAGGAGCGAACTTGAGACCTGCTGGTTAGTGTGCCTATACATTATCTTTGAGCTCTACAATGTACCACGCCTCCCCAACCTGATCAAGCTTTTTTTTTTATCATATTATTTTTATCAGAATAAGAAAGATTAATATACAATGATACTTCATTGGTGAATATTATATGGACTACACAGTCCAGTGTATTGTATTAAAGAGCAGTTGTGTTTGTTTAAGATAGGTTAAACATGTGAAGTCACTGTAAAGTAAATGGATGATAATCAAATTTTATGTCATTTAGTTCTGTAATTAAAAATCGACTGGGTACTATGTGTTGTAATTATAAGTACATGTATGATGTAGCTGTAATAATGAGCTTGATACTTTTAAGTTCATAACATGTATGTACTTGACATTCATTGACTATTGAAATGCTTAAGGAGAATACTAACGCAAAAAGTTCTTTTAATATGAAAAATAACGTTAATATTAGAATATTTTTGACCCTGCGAAATTTTAAAAGTTACTCTAAATATTTTTACAAAGGAAAAATATACCAAAAAACACCCAATTAACGTTTATATCTGCAGCCTCGTTTTGATTTTTTCCGTGAATGACATAATACAATGGTCGATCGACTTTGTGAATTTCCCTACAGAACAGGCTATTGAAACTGAGCACAACATGCCGTCAATTTGACTAACTGGAAGCATAAACATAGACAATTGCGTTGCTCGGGGATATACTAATAGCACCAACAATAAATCGGAAAGCGTGTATAATTTTTAAACAAAAATTTCCAAGCGAGACAACACGTAGAAACGGGGCGGAAGCTCTCACCCGGATTCCAGCACCCGGATTCGAGATCAAGTTAGCAAACATATTATTCTCGCACCCATAACCTGCACCCGGATTCGAGATCAAGTTAGCACACATATTCCTAGCGCCAAGAAAATAATTGTTACCTTTGTATTTATTAGAAAATAAAATTTTAAAACATATTAATGCAAAATATATAAGTAATAGATCCCCACCTCACCCCACACCCCAAAATATACTATTACTATTACCGTAAACATACTAAAATATCGCACATTAGAGGCTAACTAATCGAGCATGTAATAAAAGGGGTACGATAATTTTGTATCAAAAAGCACCCAAACCAGCTTTGGTGGGAAATTGTTTTTTTGTTTTACGGAATCAAGAGATGAATAGACTACTAGAATGCAAAATTTCAGAAGGCTCCTATGTAGGCGTTTCGAGATATATTGCCGTAAACATATTAGGGGAATCGGGATAGGGTAGGCTCACTATACACCCAATAACTTCTAAACTAGCCTTGGCGGCATCAATATCTTTATTTCGCCAACTGCACGGGTGCACAAGGCATCAACATGCCAAATGTCAATAACTTTCTATTTTGGCGTATCGAGTTATACCACCGCAAAGTTCCCAGCACCCGGATTCGAGGCGGAGTAGTGCTGTATTCGTTTCCGCTTGGAAACATGGTGTTTCCCACAAGGGAATAGTAAATACCACATTTGTAGTGTTCGGGTGCATAAGTGGGAAAATCAATATGGCCGTCATTTTTCTTTCAAGGATTATTAAACCCCTAATCACCATTTTTGTGAAATTTAAATCACTAAAAGGAATATCACCCTAAAGACGATTCAGTTCGGTTCAGTATTTACAAAGATATGATGAATTTTAATTCCAGTTGAATTCAAGCTAGAAAATATCTATATATACCGTTGATGGTCTATATTGGTTTAGTTTTCTTTATTAATTTTTTTTAAAATAATCAATCTAAGAATAATTTATCGAATCAAAAACCGTGACAAATAAGATAAAGGATATTGCCGATGAGCGGCACGGTCAATTTAGCTTAGCATGTGCATAATTGATTGTTACAATATGTAGACATTTTAAATTCAAAGAATCATAGAATGTTAGTCCTGAAAAGAGCTAGTTTGTGCCTAGTGGACGTTAAACCACAGTTACTGGAACATTGTGTTGAAAAAGACTGTACCGTCCTAAAGTCTGAACTGCCGTACGGTACAATAACAAGTTAGTAGCCTACAATATGAAAAGACGGGTATTTTTCTCGTTTTCTGTTTAATGTGTTTCTTGTCATTGTTCAGGAAATGTAATCCGATATGTAATATTCTATAAATACGTATTCAGATCGGCATGTGCATCCACAACAAACATATAACTACAAAAATAGTATATTATCGTTCAAAACTTTTATTTTTGTAACTTTGGCTGCCATCTTGTTACGTCATATGTCGTGAACTCGATATATATTTAGCTACCCCAGTTCTCCAGTAGAAATTCTACTTCCCAGACAGTTTTTATAGTTACGAACGCTATTTACCAACTCGTTAGTCGTATTTTCCATAAAACCGAGGAGTAACGAATACAGCATGTGGGTTCAATAAACAACGGGTACGCCTACGCTGCATCAAAAAACGGCCCAAACCAAATTTGGTGGCAAAATTATCTTTATTTCGCCAACTGCACTGGTGCATAAGGCATCAACATGCTAAATGTCATTAACTTTCTATGTTGGCGTATCGAGTTATACCACCGCAAAGTTCCCAGCACCCGGATTCGAGGCGGGGTATGTGGGTTCAATAAACAACGGGTACGCCTACGCTGCATCAAAAAAACCGACCCAAACCAAATTTGGTGGCAAAATGATTTTTATTTCACGGAATCAAGAGATGAATAAACTACTATAATACAAAATTTTAAAAGGTTCCTATGTTGGCGTTTCGAGATATATTACCGTAAACATACTAAACATATGTGGGCAATCGGGTTAGGGTAGCCACACTATACACCCAATAACTTCTAGACTAGCTTTGGCGGCATCAATATCTTTAATTCGCCAACTGAACAGGTGCATAAGGCATCAACATGCCAAATGTCCTTTCACTTTCTATGTTGGCGTATCGAGTTATACCAACGCAAAGTTCCCAGCACCCGGATTCGGGGTGGGGTATGTGGGTTCAATAAACAACGGGTACGCCTACGCTGCATCAAAAATACGACCCAAACCAAATTTGGTAGCAAAATGATTTTTAATTCACGGAATCAAGAGATGAATAAACTACTAGAATACAAAATTTAAAAAAGGTTCCTATGTTGGCGTTTCGAGATATATTACCGTAAACATACTAAACATATGTGGGAAATCGGGTTAGGGTAGGCTCACTATACACCCAATAACTTCTAGACTAGCTTTGGCGGCATCAATATCTTTAATTCGCCAACTGAACAGGTGCATAAGGCATCAACATACCAAATGTCATTTACTTTCTATGTTGGCGTATCGAGTTATACCACCGCAAAGTTCCCAGCACCCGGATTCGAGGCGGCGTATGTGGGTTCAATAAACAACGGGTACGCCTACGCTGTATCAAAAAACGACCCAAACCAAATTTGGTGGCTAAATGATTTTAATTTCACGGAATCAAGAGATGAATAAACTACTAGAATACAAATTTTCAGAAGGCTGCTATGTCGGCGTTTCGAGATATGTTACCGTAAACATACTAAACATGTGAGGGGAATCGGGTTAGGGAAGGCTCACTATACACCCAATAACTTCTAAACTAGCTTTGGCGGCATCATTAACAAGGGGTACCCAGAATAGTCAAACAATAATAGATTATATATATATATACAAACTCTCCCGATACGGTTATAGAATTAATTATTCCAGTTTATGGTCTTAGTGACCATTATCCAGTTATTTTTATCATAGGAAATGATGAAAACACCAGGCGGCACTGTCATCTTGAAATCGAATACAGAAATTTCAAACATTTCAATGAATATGCTTTTTTAAATGACCTTTCACTTCAACGCTTCTCAGATATTGAAACTATAGATGATCCAAATATGGCATTGGAAGTATGGTATAAATTATTTAATGGTATTCTTAATCTGCATGCTCCGAAAAAACGAAAACGAATATAAAATCATAAACAACCAGAATGGTTTAATTCAGAAATTAATATAGTTCGAAAAACAAGAGATTTTTACAAGAGAAAAAATGATCATATCAACTACAGACTTTGGCGAAACAAAACCAAAAACTTAATAACAAGTTCTAAGACTAAATATGTCAAAACTGTCATTCAAGAGAACAAAGATTCAAAACATATTTGTAAATTTTTTTAACAATGCTACCGGAAATAAAAGGAATTGTACCTATCCGATGTCTTTTAAATCAGACAATAAAGAATATGATGATTTATCAGATATTGCTAATATTATGAATAATTATTTGACTAATGTCACTGATGATATTAAGCCCGTATATAACCAGGGGCGGATTGGGGCCGGGAACCGGCCCGGGGTCCCGTGTCGGAGCGGCCCCATTTACTGACCGCGGAGCTCGATGACAGTTGGGGGGGGGGGTAGAATTCGGGTTACTACACCGGAGCCGGTCTTCTATGTATGGAGACCCCCCCCCCACCACACCAAGAAGAAAATTTTGGAATATATGACGGCTGCAAACACGTTTTTCTGCTACTTAAGCCTGTGAACGAAGCAACTTCTAAGTGGTCTAATATAGTCTAATTAAGACGGATGACACGAATTCCATTAAATCGTTCACAGTCCAATATAGCCTTTACAGAAGATGGGGACCGTTTGGAGAAAATTCCAGCCTTTAAATACAGCAACTTCAATTTGGTCCAATATAGCCTACCTGGCTGACCCGAATTCCAAACTACCAATCAATTGTCGCCGGGTATGGGGCCCTCAGCCTCCCGGAGAAAATTTTGAAAATTTAACCACCACAAACGCCCGTGTAAGCAACTCCAAAAGTATAAAATAAAACCAAGTACTAGCAATCCAAACCAGTAGACAACATTCGAAGTCTTAAAAAAAACTGTAAAGGCAAAACAGCAAACGGACTTTTTACAACTCTAAATGCCAACCATCCAATCAGCTGCATTTACAATTAATAATAATCCATGCTAAGTATAAATTCGTATTATTCAATTAAAAAAGGGAAAATTAGTGTTTTATTAACGCTCGATGACAGTTAGGGAGGCAAAACTAGAAATGCCCGATAAAATTCAGGTTTACAGACAGCGGCACCGGTTTTCTTCGAAAGGTGAAGAAGCAGAGCTGACCTTGTATGGACCCCCAAGGAATTTTGGCATATTTGACAGCCGCAAACGCGTTTTACTGCTATTCCAGCCCGTAATATTAGTGTGTTATTAGATTTCGGGTACTTTATTATGGCAAGTAGATGAAATAAAAAAATGTTTTCGCTTTACCCGTCTGCCCGAAAAGTTAGCTTGCCCGACTGTAGGCCAGAAAGTCTATTATACCAGCCCATACCAGACTTCAGTGATGACTGAGCGGCCCGTTTAAAAATGCCACCGGTCACATACAACATGATCATAATCGCTCCATGGCCGATCCAATACGCACCCCCCTCCCCTATTATATTCAGCAAAAAAAAGTTTTCTTTAGACGAATTGGGAAAAAAATAATAAAAAAATTATCCGACCGGCCCTTTTCATTTTTTTCGGACCGGCCCATCGGGCGATCGCCCGATCGCCCGATGGGCCAATCCGCCCCTGTATATAACCCCCTTTCCAATAAATATTGTGAAAAGATTGATAAATTTGTTCAAAAACAAATTCCTGCCGACAAAGAATTTACCATAAATTATATCTCATGTGCAGATGTACACAAATATATAAATACGCTCGATCCAAGTAAGGCTACTGGTATTGACTCTACAGGACCAAAAATTCTAAGGATGTCGACAGACTATATTTTTAAATCATTAACTTATATAATTAATTTATGCATCTCAAAAAATATTTTTTCTGAACAATTAAAATTTGCAAAACTTATCCCAATCCACAAGAAGGAAGACAAGGATCTACCAAATAATTATAGGCCAATTTCTGTCTTACCAACTATATCAAAAATAGTTGAAAAACACATTAGTTCTCAAATTACAGAATATTTTGAAAAATACAAACTATTTTATGAATTTCAATCTGGTTTTAGAAAAAATCATTCATGTTCAACAGCTTTTTTGAGAATTACAGATATCTGGCTGAAAGAAATGGATTCGAGTAATATGACCGGAGTTGTTTATCTCGATCTTAGTAAGGCTTTTGATCATAGATTAATCCTCCAAAAATTAAAATTATACAAATTTGACTTAAAATCGCATGAACTTATTTCATCCTATCTTTAATTTCGAAAGCAACAAGTAGTCTTAGGGGCATGTTATTCAACTGTTACCGATGTGAAATGTGGGGTCCCACAGGGATCCAATATTGGTCCATTACTTTTCTTGAATTTTATAAACGATCTCCCACTTCATGTTCGTAAATGCCATACTGATCTTTTTGCTGATGACAGCACCCTTCACTTTTCTAGCAACAAGCTAGCTAATATAGAGATTGCCCTTCAAGAGGATATACTAAATGTATTTAATTGGTGTAATGATAATGGTATGGTAATTAATGCTAAAATACCAAAACCATGCCAATAGCTTCAAAACACCAATCAAACACAAACTGCTTATCACTAAAAATTAATGGAGAATCATTAGAAAATGTATCTGAAGCAGTGTTATTAGGACTTACTGTTGACCAAAATTTAGATTGGAATCTCCAAAGTAACAAAATTTCCAAAATTAGGTCCTCCAAAATCTACCTCCTGACAAAGTTAAAACCTTATTTACCACACCATCTTCGAATTTTATTTTTCAACGGCTATATTTTACCATACTTAGATTACTGTCCCGCAGTTTGGGGTAATGCCAATAAAGGCAAACTAGAGGTCTTGTATAAACTTCAAAAGCGTGCGGCAAGGAGCATTTTGGATGAAAAACCTGATTCACATTCGGCACCTTTGTTTGGGTCTCTAAATTGGCTTACAATCTACCAACGCATTCAATACAACCAAGGAATGCTCACCTTCAAAATTCTAAGAGACAAATTACCATCATATTTATATAACACATTCTGTGAAAATTCTTAATTGACTGAAACTACCATGACATTGAGATCAGAAAGTCAACTTAAATTAGCAATTCCAAAAAGTAACAAAAAGGCAATGACCAGAACATTCCAATATACCGCCTCTGTATTTTGGAATACACTACCTCAAACTGCGAAACACGCGTCTTCAGATTTTATCCTCAAAAAGGAGTTAGTAAAATACGTTAAATCTTTGAACCCTTGCTAATTACTGTTCCTCTGAATGTATGTTTATTTGCCCTTTCTCCTTTTTTTTATTGTTTGTTTGTTTGATAGTTCTTTATTGTAAGCTTATATAATTATGATATATATGCACCTTGTAAATATTATGACTGTGTAGTTGCTAGTTTTATAGAGTAGGAGGGACATGTTGAAAATTAGAACTCATGTACTAAATATGTTCACTCAGAAAATAAAGTCATTATTATTATTAATATTAATATCTTTATTTCGCCAACTGCACAGGTGCATAAGGCACCAACATGCTATATGTCATTAACTTTCTATGTTGGCGTATCGAGTTATACCACCGCAAAGTTCCCAGCACCCGGATTCGAGGCGGAGTATGTGGGTTCAATAAACAACGGGTACGCCTACGCTGCATCAAAAAACGGCCCAAACCAAATTTGGTGGCAAAATGATTTTTATTTCACGGTATCAAGGGATGAATAAACTACTAGAATACAAATTTTCAGAAGGCTGCTATGTTGGCGTTTCGAGATATATTACCGTAAACATACTAAACATATTATATTATGAGGGGAATCGGGTTAGGGTACACTCACTATACACCCAATAATGCTACCAGAAATAAAAGGAATTGTACCTATCCGATGTCTATTAAATCAGACAATAAAGAATATGATGATTTATCAGATATTGCTAATATTATGAATAATTATTTTACTAATGTCACTGATGATATTAAGCCCGTATATAACCCCCTTTCCAATAAATATTGTGAAAAGATTGATAAATTTGTTCAAAAACAAATTCCTGCCGACAAAGAATTTGCCATAAATTATATCTCATGTGCAGATGTACACAAATATCTAAATATGCTTGATCCCAGTAAGGCTACTAGTATTGACTCTACAGGACCAAAAATTCTAAGGATGTCGACAGACCTTTATTTTTATACGCCCACACTTCATGTGGACGTATTATGTCGTCGCCCCTGTCCGTCCGGACGTCCGTCCGTCCACAATTGTTTGTGGACTCTCTACAGGTCACAATTCTTGTCCGATTATGACGAAACTTGAAATATAGGTTTATCTCCAAAAGATCTCGACTGCTATCGATATTGGCATGTATCGGATCAAAACTTCATGGATTATGGCCCCTGATTGTACGAAAAATCACGTTTTTAGCTTGTGGACCCTATAGAGGTCACAATTTTGAACTGATTTTGATGAAACTTTACATGCATGTTTATAACCCAAAGATCATGGTTCCTTTCGATATTTGCGCCTATCGGAACGTTATTTCCTGAATTATGACCCCTGATTGTCCAAAAAATTACCTATTTTAGCTCGTGGTACCTCTGGAGGTCACAATTATTATCCGATTTGAAAAACCGTTCGATTATGTCACCGTTACACCCTAAGGAAGGTTGAGTTCAAATTTCGGAAAAATTGGACCAAAATTGCCATACAAAATGGCCGCCATTCGTATGCAAATACTGTTAAAAAATGGTATATCAAGGTTGTGGACCCAGTATAGGTCACAATTTTGATTCAATTTTGATGAGAAACTTGAAATGCATGGTTATAACCCAAAGATCTTGGTTCCTTTCACTACTTGCACATATCAGATCATAACTTCCTGAATTATGGCCCCTGATTGTCCGAAAAATTGCCTATGGTTATCCGATTTTAAACAACGCTTGACTCTATCACCGTTACACCATACGGAAGGTTGAGTTTGAATTTCAGGGAAATCGGACCATAATTGCCAGACAACGCTAATAGTGTTAAAATATGGTATATCAAGGTTGTGGAATGTGGACCCAGTATAGGTCACAATTTTAATTCGATTTTGATGAAACTTGAAATGCATGTTTATAACCTAAAGATCTTGATTCTTTTCGATAATGCGCATTTCAAATTGTAATTTAATGAATTATAGCCTTTGATTGTAGGAAAAATCCCTTTCAGTTTTGCTTGTTCTCTAACTATCTCTCGAAAATGTGGGCGTATCCTGCCTGGCAGTGCCAGCTTACTATCTTTAAATCATTAACTTATATAATAAATTTATGCATCTCAAAAAATATTTTTCCTGAACAATTAAAATTTGCAAAACTTATCCCAATCCACAAGAAGGAAGACAAGGATCTACCAAATAATTATAGGCCAATTTCTGTCTTACCCACGATATCAAAAATATTTGAAAAACACATAAGTTCTCAAATTACAGAATATTTTGAAAAATACAAACTATTTTATGAATTTCAATCTGGTTTTAGAAAAAATCATTCATGTTCAACAGCCTTATTGAGAATTACAGATATCTGGCTGAAAGAAATGGATTCGAGTAATATGACCGGAGTTGTTTATCTTGATCTTAGTAAGGCTTTTGATCTTATAGACCATAGATTAATCCTCCAAAAATTAAATTATACAAATTTGACTTAAAATCGCATGAACTTATTTCACCCTATCTTGAATTTCGAAAGCAACAAGTAGTCTTGGGGGCATGTTATTCAACTATTACCGATATGAAATGTGGGGTCCCACGGGGATCCAATATTGGTCCATTACTTTTCTTGATTTTTATAAACGATCTCCCACTTCATGTCCGTAAATGCCATACTGATCTTTTTGCTGATGACAGCACCCTTCACTTTTCTAGCAACAAGCTAGCTAATATAGAGATTGCCCTTCAAGAAGATATACTAAATGTATTTAATTGGTGTAATGATAATGGTATGGTTATTAATGCTAAAAAAACAAAACCATGCTAATAGTTTCAAAACACCAATCAAACACAAACTGCTTGTCACTAAAAATTAATGGAGAATCATTAGAAAATGTATCTGAAGCAGTGTTATTAGGACTTACTGTTGATTTAAAATGTATTTATTCAGAGTTCTTTCATACAACGATGAATGGAATAATATAATAAATTGGATACAGTAACAAGCAACTTAATGCTTATATAAAACTGCTTCCAGTACATGAGTTCTTATTTTCAACATTTCCTTCCTACTCTATAAAACTAGCAACTACACAGTCATAATATTTACAAGGTGCATATATATCATAATTATATAAGCTTACAATAAAGAACTATCAAACAAACAAACAATAAAAAAGGAGAAAGGACAAATAAACATACATTCAGTGGAACAGTAATTAGCAAGGGTTACTGTTGACCAAAATTTAGATTGGAATCTCCAAATTAACAAAATTTCCAAAATCATATCCTCCAAAATCTACCTCCTGACAAAGTTAAAACCTTATTTACCATACCATCTTCGAATTTTATTTTTCAACGGCTATATTTTACCATACTTAGATTACTGTTCCGCAGTTTGGGGTAATGCCAATAAAGGCAAACTAGAGGTCTTGTATAAACTTCAATAGCGTGCGGCAAGGAGCATTTTGGATGAAAAACCTGATTCACATTCGGCACCTTTGTTTGGGTCTCTAAATTTGCTTACAATCTACCAACGCATTCAATACAACCAAGGAATGCTCACCTTCAAAATTCTAAGAGACAAATTACCATCATATTTATATAACACATTCTGTGAAAATTCTTAATTGACCAAAACTACCATGACATTGAGATTAGAAAGTCAACTTAAATTAGCAATTCCAAAAAGTAACAAAAAGGAAATGACCAGAACATTCCAATATACCGCCTCTGTATTTTGGAATACACTACCTCAAACTGCGAAACACGCGTTTTCAGATTTTATCCGCAAAAAGGAGTTAGTAAAATACGTTAAATCTTTGAACCATTGCTAATTACTGTTCCACTGAATGTATGTTTATTTGTCCTTTCTCCTTTTATATTGTTTGTTTGTTTGATAGTTCTTTATTGTAAGCTTATATAATTATGATATATATGCACCTTGTAAATATTATGACTGTGTAGTTGCTAGTTTTATAGAGTAGGAAGGAAATGTTGAAAATAAGAACTCATGTACTAAATATGTTCCCTCGGAAAATAAAGTCATTAGGCTTTCAGACTTTCGTCTGAAAGCCTATTGAGATTACTAAAATTATTAAGCTTTCATATATTTATATATGAAAGCTTATTGTTTCTGTTAAGATTATTATTCTTCCTATTATTAAGCTTTAATATGTTTATGTTAAGATTATTATTCTTCCTATTATTAAGCTTTCATATATTCATATATGAAAGCTTATTGTTTCTGTTAAGATTATTATTCTTCCTATTTTTTTTTTTTTTTTTGGTGTTTTATTCACAAATCGGATTTCTCAGAATCTACTCATAGGATCTTTCTGAAACTTTTACCAACCCCCCCCCCCCCAAAAAAAATGGGTGGTGGCTGTTGGGAAAATATATTTTCAAAACGTTTTTCGCATCCGAAATCACCGAAGTTTACGAACAAATGCATTTGACCTACTTTGCTGTAACTTTGTGACTATTTCACCTATTTTACTAATTCTTTTTTCTTTGAATACCTTGACTCCTTGCAATTTCGGATTTTCGAACTTCGAAATAACAACTTCTTTAATAGTTGCACGATTTTCATGATACTCCTTTGTTGATATTTTACTTACAGACAAGGCAATTATATTTTCCGAATCCTTTTAAAAAAGCCGAATGACTGCCGGGAATAGAATTTTGATTTTTGGCAAATGATGGACGCCATTTGAATTGAAAATGAGAACAAGTCGAATGCATTTGACCAACATTGCTGTAACTTTGTGACTTTTTGACCTATTTTATTAATTCTTTTTTCTTTGAATACCTTGAAACATTCACTTCAAATCTGAAATTTCGGATTTTCGAATTTCGAAAATTCGTCGATGTTATTTCGAAACCAAAAGTTGAGACCAACTTGACAACTTCTTTAATAGTTGCACTATTTCCACGAAATTAGGTATGTGAGTAGATCTTATCGATACGACTTGAAAATTATCATTAGAAATTTTCTAAATTATCTCCCCTTTTCAAAAACATCGACGAAATATAGGTCAAATTGCCTTGAAATTGTTTTTTGTAATAGCTACGACACTATTGATTCGTACACAAAAAAATTGGGTTTGTAGCCCAAACCGGAAGTGCAACCATCTTGAAATGTGCAAATCGATAAGGCTTTGTTGATATTTTACTTACAGACAAGGCAATTATATTTTCCGAATCCTTTTAGGAAAGCCGAAAAACTTTCAGGAATCGAATTTTGATTTAGGTCAACTGCTGGACGCCATTTTGAATTGAAAATGAACAATGGTGAAAAATCGGTTCTATTTCAGTAACGGAAGTCACAGAGACTTGAAATTATCAGGGGGATGGGAGATCGGCTAGCAATGACCTCACACTAAATTTCAGCCAAATCGACCAATAACTATGCATTTTACCGACCTTAAGCTTCCCACGAGAGATAAAATTTTGCCGTTCGGTGCCATTTGCAATTGTTGACTCTAGACTCGAATAACAAGACACTCAAACAAACTCCAACACTCGGCACTTCGTGCCTAACGCTGCAGTTAATAATAATAATAATAATGATTTTCGTATATTTTAATTATACACCCACATATTTTAATATGAAAGCTTATTGTTTTTGTTCAGATTATTATTCCTATTATTATTTTTTTTTTTGGTGTGTTTTATCCACAATTCGGTTTTCTCAGAATCTATCCATAGGATCTTTCTGAAATTTTTACCTACCCCCCCCCCCCAAAAAAAAAATGGGTGGCGGCTGTTGGGTAAATATATTTTCAAAACGTTTTTCGAATCCGAAATCACCGAATTTTACGAACAAATGCATTTGACCTACTTTGCTGTAACTTTGTGACTATTTGACCTATTTTACTAATTCCCTTTTCTTTGAATACCTTGTAACATTTACTTCAAATCTGCAATTTCGGATTTTCCAATTTCGAGAATTCGTCGCTGTGAAAGTTAAATCAAAATGACAACTTCTTAAATAGTTGCACGATTTTCATGAAATGTAGTATGTTAGTAGATCTCGCTCATGGGACTTTAAAAATGTCATTAGAAATTTTCTTAATTATCTCCCCTTGGCGATATTAAGGATTAAAGTTTTCATAAAAATCGACGAAATATAGGTCAGATTGCCTTGAAATTATTTTTTTTACTAGCTACGACACTACTGATTCGTACAAAAAAAATTGAGTTTGTAGCCCAAACCGGAAGTGCAACCATCTTGAAACGTCAAAATCGATATTCCTTTGTTGATATTTTACTTACAGACAAGGCAATTATATTTTCCGAATCCTTTTAAAAAAGCAAAAAAAAACTGTCGGGAATAGAATTTTGATTTTTGGTAAATGATGGACGATTTCGAACCGGAAGTTAAAATCAAAATGACAACTTCTTTAATAGTTGCACGATTTTTATGAAATTTAGTAAGTCAGTAGATTTTGCTCATGTGACTTTTAAAATGTCATTAGAAATTTTCTAAATTATCTCCCCTTTGAGAAATTAAGGATCAAAATTCTCAAAAAATCGAAGAAATATAGGTCCGATTGCCTTGAATTTTTTATTTTTTACTAGCTACGGCACTACTGATTCGTACACAAAAAATGGAAATTGTAGCACAAACCGGAAGTTCCACCATCTTGAAATGTGAAAATCGATATTCCTTTGGTGATACTTTACTTACAGAAAAGGCAATTATATTTTCCGAATCCTTTTAGAAAAGCCTAATAACTGTCGGGAATAGAATTTTCATTTTTCGCTAATGATGGACGTCATTTTGAATTGAAAATGAGCAATAGTGAAAAATCCACATTCATTGGCTTGAAAACATACACAATTGGTCGTGGCTTAGAGAATTTGTCTCTTATGTATATAATTAATACATTTAAGGATAACCTGGCTCATGGTCGAATGATTGGTTTTTGAATATTTCAAAAATTCGAATAACCCCTATGATGTTTTCCGTGCCGACAAGGTTGTTTTCGAGTTAGCTTGTTTTGACTTGGCGCATGCGTTACGCTGGAACCAAAGGCGAGGAACTTTTCACGTTAGTACCTAGGTACCCTGAAATTTTCAAGGCGATACGTGCATTTTTCCAAGTCGTTTGTTCGTGGCACACACCGTGCGTCATGACTTCGCGCATGCGCTACGCTAGAACCTAAGGTACCATGAGTACCAAATTCTGGCGAGGAACTTTTCACGTTGGTACCTAGGTACCCTGAAATTTTCAAGGAGATACTTGCATTTGTTCAAGTCTATTGTTCGTGGCACCTACCGTTAGTCGTTTTTTTCTATACATGTATAAGTAAATTTACGGAAAAATATTGATTTTCGGAATTTAAAATTGGTTTTAATTAATTGTGAAATTGCAAATGCAAAGTGATTTTATCGCCTCTTCCATATCATCTTCATTAGAAGGCTTGATCTCGCCTTAACTACATACAGCTTATCAAGCCCTTCACTCAACACTCTGCATTTTTCGGCACTAAATTTGATTGGGTATAGGCCCCCAACCGTGATCCAATCAGATTCCTTCGTTAAATGGGTTACTAAAATAGACTTCTTTCAATTCATTTTATTTATCCTTCGTTAAAAAAATCGTCACGATTATCAAGTCTCGCGCTTCTAGCTAAAATGTCTATGTGACAATCGAGATGCAAAGGTCAAGGTTCGATTCATCGACGTTTAACATTTACACCGGCGTTTTTAGTTGTCAGTGAGTTAGCGGAAAAAAACATTCAACGGCTGTAAACTTGTCTAGTTCTTTTTCTGTGTGGGCTGCCATATTGGTTTACTACAGGCACGTGCTACATTGTGAGTGTGTTACGTGCCACGACCTCTGATTGGACAATGCTTTGAATGCTAATTAGTCAGGTGTAAACACAACCAGTGTAAAAGTTTAGGAATAGCCAAGTGTTGAAGCAACGGTTAAATGTTGTAAAACTTGCGTCCGTTGCTTCAGGAACATGCTTCCATGTTTGATAGGTATGAGTACTTAGATCCATTGCTCAGAAATATAAAGTTATAAAAATTGATAAAAAAAACGACTATTTTTAATCAAAACAACTTTGAAGGATGGGGTCGGTTTTGAATTTATTTTCAACGTTCTTTGAATCTCACACTCTTCTATTTTTAATATGTGAGGTACAATCGATGCAAATTTGAAGGTAATCGGACCTTCGGAACGTTGCCCGGGCGGTGCGAATGAAACCCGTAACGGAAATTTGTTCGTGTGAAATAGCTTTATTTTACGTCCGCTTCCACCGAAGTGATATCGCAGACAATTACATTTTATACATATATGGTGATAATATTTACAGTGTGTTTAGTGGAATAATAAGGATAATTTATATATATATATGTACAAACAAAACATGATATAATAAGGTGCGGAATTTAATGAGGTGTAAGTTGGGACAATCACAGACCTAACATATGACAAGACAGACATGGACGCGGACAAACATTTACATAGACATTTGACAAAACAGACATGAAGGTGGACAAACATATAAACATATTATGTACATATATATATTTCCGGTCAATTTGTTCGTCTTGTCGTTCTGTCCGGTTGAATGGCAGGGCGGTGCAACTCTTCCTTGGGGCTTGTTGGTGAGTATAAGTCCTGGTCCATTTTTCCTTCCATTTGCGTTTGTTGTCCGGTATGGTGGTGTTGATTCATCTTTACTTCTATAATTCATTCCTTTTGTTGTTGGTTTTCTGAAGGAAGAATCCAGCACCTGAAAAGAGAGAAAGAGAAAAGAGAGTATCTGGGCTTATGGTGTTTTGTGGTTTATTTCGTCTAGTAAGGCTTCTGGGGCGGGGGGGGGGGCAAAATAATAATAATAATAAAGAAAAAAGAATAATAATAATAGTAATAAAATAAGAGTGATATAGGAATAATAATAATAGTAATAAAAGAATAATGATGTAAGAATAATAGTAAATTTAAAGGTGAGGCTTTGCATTTATGACATATGTATCAATAATAGTATCTATAATATTTATTCGTGTGACAAGTTTGTTAGTTTTATTTTAATGTAATTTGTTTGTTTAATTAGGGTGATTTGCGCTTCCCTCGCTGGGGACGTTTTTACGATTTCACCCTACTTAGTGCGATGTGGTTGGTTAAAATTTGTGTTATTTATTACATGTGTTTTATTTTTAAATGTTTTTAATTATTTAGATTTATTTTGGAATTATGTGTAGGATGGCTGGGCTTCCTTCGTGAGGACGTTTTTACTCAGCCATCCTACGAAATTTCGTTAGTTTTTATTTTAAATGTAATTTTTTTTTGTTTAGATAGGGTGATTTGCGCTTCCCTCGTTGGGGACGTTTTTTACGATTTCACCCTACGTAGTGTGATGTGGTTGATTAGTTTTATTCATTCATTCACATATGTTTGTTCATTCCTATGTTTTCAATGAAGTCCCAGAAAAGCTGAGAAGTCCAGTATCTGTCATCAGGTGATGGAGAAAGAAGGGATTTCAGAGAGAGAGTTTTTCCCCTCTCTGTCAATTTATTAACCATTTGTTGTCGTTCATTGTTCAACTGATTGCAGTTGATTAGTAGGTGTGATGTTGTTGCGATTTGTCCGCACGGGCATTTAATTGGTCTTTAATTAGGTTTATAGTTTTAAGTCTAGTGATTAATTTGCATATTTTGATTGAGGGATGATTGATATAAACCTTGTCGACAAGATTGCTGTCTATTTGAAAGCGATGAGTATTTTCTTGTTTTAGACGGTTTTCCCATGAATTTTTAATTTTATTTTTGGCTATACTTATAAATTCCTGATTGCTATATTCTAAATGTTCTAATTCCTTTAGTGACATCCCCTCTTTGGCTAGTTTGTCGGCTTGTTCGTTGCCGATTATATTGATGTGGGAGGGGATCCACGCAAGGATTACCTCTCTTCCGGTATTTATTTGATTAATATCCCTAATTTGACTGATTATTTCCTGCCTGCTTTTTGAGGAATTTGATTCTATAGATTTAATGCTACTCAGGGAGTCGGCCAGGATTACGGATTTATGGTGTGTTTGCGTGGCTAGCCATTCTATTGCAGTTTTAATGGCCATCAGTTCTGCGGTGTACACAGAACAGTATTCTGGTAACCGTTTCCTGATGTTTAGCTTCGCTTTTGGTATATGAATGCCGTAACCCGTTGATCCCTTTGTAGTATTTTTGGATCCATCAGTGTAGATTTTGAGATGATCTGCCCATTTGGTGTCTATTAGTTCCATTGTTAGTGCTCTAGCTTCTGTGGGATTAACATGCTTGTGCGTTGTGTGGCTTAGTTGTGTGTTAGTGATAGGATCGCTTAGTTGCCATGGTGGCGTGGCTGAATAGGATTTTGTTTGTATGATTGTTCCTTTCAAACTGTGCTTATTTAGGATGTCATTTGACATCTGCCCGAATGTCATTGGACGAGTATTTTTCCTAGAGCCTATACGTCTAAATTGATTGAGGCATTTATATGTTGGACATTTTTCTTTTAGCATTTGTAGTTTCCCCCAGTACTTGAGTGACAGTTCCTCCCGCCTGAGGTCAAGCGGAAGTTCTCCCATCTCTTGTAATAGGGCAACTGTTTTGGTTCCTATGGCGGCTCTTGTTATAAGTCTTAAAGCTTTGTTTTGTATTGTGTTTAGTTTGTTGAGTTGTGTATCACTTGCATTGGCATAGGCCAGACATCCGTAGTCGATTACCGAGCGGATGAGTGATCTGTAGATTAGCATAAATGTAGTTCTGTTTGCGCCCCATTGTGTCCCTCTGATGTATTTCATCATGTTGAGTGTTTTAGATGTTCGACTTACCAGGCCATCAATATGAGGCTTCCATGATAGTTTAGAGTCGAATGTCATTCCGAGAAATTTGGCCTCTTTTTTGAATTCAAGTTTTGAACCATTAAGGGTTAAATCGATTTTTCTGTTATTGTCAGTTGGGTGAAACAGTATTGCTACTGTTTTCCCTTCTGAAATTTTGAATCCCCAATCATTTGCCCATTTTGAAGTTTGTTTTACAGTGTATTGGAGCGATTTTTTGATTATGTCTAGGTTATTGGAAGCTTTCCAGAATGAACTGTCGTCAGCAAATAGTGCGGATTCTGTACCTTTCCCTACGTAGCTAATAAGATCATTTATCATTATATTAAATAGAATTGGACTGATAACTGATCCTTGCGGCGTTCCGTTGTCCATTTTGAATTTATTACTTAAGCAGTTTCCTACGCGTACTCTGATATGCCTATCGTTTAGAAAATCTTTTATCCATTTGTACATTCGGCCTTTAATTTTTGCATTGCGGAGTTTGTGTAAAAGACCATCCACCCATACGAGATCAAAGGCCTTTGTTAAATCGACAAAGATTGCGCAAAGGTATTGTTTGGCTGTGAATGCTCTTCTTATGTCATTTTGTAATCTAATGATATGGTCTATTGTTGAACGATCTGTGCGATAGCCGCTTTGTTGACTTGTTAAGATTTGGTTGCTTTCACAGTGAAATTTTAGTCTGTTTGTGATTATTGTTTCTAGTGTTTTGCATAAAGTAGATGTGAGACTTACTGGTCGATATGACGCTGTTTCATTTTTATCTTTGTTTTGTTTGTGTAGCGGGATGACCGAGGCGGTTTACCATTCCTGTGGTGTTTTTCCTGTGGTCCAAGAGAGGTTAAAGACTTCTAAGACTAACGATAGGGCTTTTTCGGGGAGATTTTTTAACATTGTATATTTCACACAGTCTAGCCCTTCTGCACTATAGGATTTAGACCGCAGAGCTTTTTTCAGCTCTTCTATATTAATGGGACTGTTTAAATCGCATTCGTTATCTGCTTCATCGTGCACTATTGGGGGTTGATTTTGTAGGAATGTATTTTTAATTGCCTTGAATGTTTCACTGTGTTGGCTGTTGCTAGAGCCGTCAGCATAAGTTTGTCCTAACAAGTTTGCTTTGAGCGTGTTGTTTAAGGCTGTTTCGTTTTTGTAGGTTAATAAAGGAATGTTTTGTCTTACTGTTTTACCAGTGATTGCTGATATTTTGTTCCATACTGCCTTTAGATTTGATTGATCATTTAGGGAGCTACAGAAAATTTGCCAGTTTCCTTCCTTGGCTTTTTTGATTTCTATCTCTGTGCAAAGTTTAGATTCAAGGTATTCTGATCTAGTTTCTTCATTTGGCCTACGTTTGTATTTTCTTAGCGCCGTTTTTCGTGTGCTAACTAGGGTTTGTAGATTATCTGACCACCAAGGTTTGGGTGATTTCCTATTAGTTTCATTTGTACGGGGGATAGATTGCTCTGCTGAGCTTTTTATAGCTTTTGTTAGATTATCTGTGAATGTGTCTATATTGTTGATTTTAATTAATTCAAAATCCCAGCAATTGCACAAATTCCTGTACAATTCCCAGTTTGCCTTATTTATCTTCCATTTAGCCTGACATTTGATGTTTTCTGTGTTGGTTTCGCAGTATATGGATGTATGGATAGCTACATGATCGCTGCCTAAAGTTTCGTTTCCTATTTCCCAATTGCAATTTGCGTAAAGTTTATTCGAGACTAGTGTTAGATCTATATGTATTCGTATAATTCTTTCCCATCTGTGTCATTTTCTGGTGATCCCCATGATGTGTGATGACAGTTGAAATCCCCGCATATAATTATGTTGTCACCCGGAATTTGTTTAAGAATCTTATCGTAGTCTTTGCTTTTTAATTTGTTTGTTGGTGGGTTGTAAATGTTTATTATGCTCAGAGATTGGTTGTTTCCTATCACAATATTAATTGCCATTAATTCTAATTTGTTTGTTGGATTAACTACTAATCTGCTAAATGGGATGCTATTTTTAATGTAAGTGACAAGGCCACCCCCGTTTGATTGACCCGGTCGATCACGCCTAATCATTGTGTAGTTATCTAGATTGATGTCATTATTTTTGGGAGTGAGTCGTGACTCTTGTAGGCATAGTATATCTGGATTGTTTTGATAGACATATTGTTTAAGTTCAATTAAACGAGACCGCAGCCCATTCACATTGAGTAGAAAGATTGTGAGTGGTTTCTCCATTGTAAATGACACTGATTTGTTTATTTTAGGTTATTAGTGTTTTATGATATATCTTCCCTGCTTGTACTACAATTCCGTTTGTTTTGATTAGTAATTTCGGTGTTAATGATCATTGGATTATCCCCATGTCTGAGTGAATCGTTCTCTTCTTCCCCTACAGAATTTTTCTAAGTGCCCTATTCTTTGGCATTTTGTGCATTTCTTGACTTTTGGGATGTAGGGGTGAACCGGCCTTCTCTCATATAACATGTAGATAATACCCTGCGGGGTATCATCTTTTTTAAAAGTTAATTGCACTGTTCTTATTGTTTTTCCTTGTCTTATCGGGTATTGGTATATTGCCAGGGGATTGTATCCCCCCAGTCTCAGATTGCCCAGTATTTCCTCGTCCGAATAGTCCTTGGGAACGTTGTATATTATCACCCTATCTGTTTGGTTGAACTCCGACATAGAGATTTCAACCTTCAAGTTGCTAAGCATTTTTATATTTGTTGCCAATTGGGCGTCCTCTATGTTTTGGAATCCTAATTTTAAATTGCCATTTGACAGTATTCTCATGTCCGGGAGAGCAGCTGTCCCCCATTAATTTTTGTGCCCTTGAAGGATTTCCCCTCTTTGGGCGTGCATAAGACCATATACTTGTATTCTTTCATTATTCGTGTTGTTAGGTCTGGTTTGGGTAGTTTTGGGGAGTTAACCAAGACATTCGAAAGTTCATGGCCATGATGATGCAAAACAAATAAAAATGTAATGGAGAGAAGAGAGAAAAAAAAATAAAAATAAAGTATAGCGAGATAAGGAAGGGAAATTAGGTTGTAAAACAAAGGAGGTGGGTTAGGGAATAGGGTCGAAAAGTGACGAAAGTTTGAAGCCTAACATTGTAGAACAACTTAAGATTAGCCCGCCCGCTAACTTGAGTTGTTCAGATGACGAATTTAATTATCTATTTAAAACAAATTACAAATAACAAATAAAGCAAAGAAAAGAATAGAATAAGTATAACTTACAGCATAGAGTAATCCTAGTAATCCAATAATCCACTAAGCACAGCTAGGTGTTTACTCGCTAGAAGCTAATTTGTTCATTCTTCAAAGCGTTTTATATTGTATTATGGCCGCCACCTTAGATCCGCCGCCATTTACCAAACAACTCCAAAATATACCCCAAATTCTCAAATCGACCATAATTTCTTTTAATTTCAGATCATTTTGTTTTTGCCCGGGTGCAATGTTTCTAACTATATTTAAACCTGTAACTTTGCGAGTTTTTGACCAATTTTAATACTTTTTTCTTGATACTTGACATACATGTAAAATCCACATTCATGGGCTTGAAAACATACACAATTGGTCGTGGCTTAGAGAATTTGTCTCTTATGTACATAATTAATACATTTAGGGATAACCTGGCTCATGGTCGAATGATTGGTTTTTGAACATTTCAAAAATTCGAATTACCCTTATGATGTTTTCCGTGCCGACAAGGTTGTTTTCGAGTTAGCTTGTTTTGACTTCGCGCATGCGTTACTCTGGAACCAAAGGTACCATGAGTAACAAATTCCGGCGAGGAACTTTCCACGTTAGTACCTAGGTACCCTGAAATTTTCAAGGCGATATCTGCATTAGTTCAAGTCGTTTGTTCGTGGCACCTACCGTGCGTCATGACTTTGCGCATGCGCTACGCTAGAACCTAAGGTACCATGAGTACCAAATTCTGGCGAGGAACTTTTCACGTTGGTACCTAGGTACCCTGAAATTTTCAAGGTGATACCTGCATTTGTTCAAGTCGTTTGTTCTTGGCACCTGCCGTCAGTCGTTTTTTTCTATACAAGTCAATTTACGGAAAAATATCGATTTTCGGAATTTAAAATTGGTTTTAATTAATTGTGAAATTGCAACTTCAAAGTGATTTTATCGCCTCTTCCATGTCATCTTCATTAGAAGGCTTGATCTCGCCTTGAGTTGAGTTGAGGGGGGTTTAACGTCCACTTCCACCTAGGGTGATATCGTAGACAATTGTTTCCTAAGGAAACTTGCCAGAGGCGGCCACATGTGAGGCCAGGTCCGGCGTAATCTAAACGAGACATAGTGTCTCTGCAGGGAGCGCCCAAGGTTTCATCCAAATGAAGCGTCCGGGTATAGTTGGAGAAAAGTGGTGGCGAGCGGGCGTTAATCTTGCCCGCTTTGCCATAATGCCAGGATACATGGGTAGATGGGCCTGTCAGTACGGGGGGCCCGAGGGCCCAGCCCGTGTCGGCCCCTTTCAAAATAAGAGATGGTTGGGTGGTTAAGAGGCCCAATGGGCTCACCTCCTGACCTATCTCATTGGAAACTAAGTAATAAGGTAGATGTCATTACCGATCCAGGTAGTACCAGCAGCAAATAAATTATCATTCTCCAGCCAAGCGTTAAAACGGTCCCATGGTGTAAGACCTTCCTTCACGTAGGTTGGTCCGTCTCCAGATATCCCTCGGGTGATCACTTATGGATCCCGGCCGTTGGGTCCTGGGGTAAGCCCCCAAATCTTCACAGAGTAGAACACTCTTTTTGGTGTATGACCTCCCTCCACGTTGGGGGTCCGTCTCCCGTTGTCCCTCAGGATGATCACTTATGGATCCCATCCGTTGGGTTTCGAGGATGGGCCTCGAGTCGTCACTGAGTAGAACACTCTATTCGTTTCAATGGGGTCACACAATCATGCCATGTATACCTATCTCACACACGAAATCATAGATTAACTCAAAGATCTCGTGTTTGCTCACTCTTGGATAGAGTAAGTTAGGAACACTAAGGGCCATGTTAAGGGTGCTCAGTTTATCCGTGAGAGGTTTCCGTTCGGCTGTGAAGCGATCACAGTCGACTAGAATATGTGCTGGCGAAAAGTTCCGTGCCGCAACTGCACCTTATAGGCTTGTAGGTACGATGTCTTAACGTCTCTTTTACCTTCAGCTTTGTTATCAGCCGGCAGATTCTCCTGCGGGGATGGTTGACAACAAACTTGGCGATCAAGGATTCATTACTTCTGAATCTGTATGTGTTGAGTTCCACGAGGGAATTCTCCCATTCAGATCTGACGCGGAGCCCAACCATACTTTTGACTTCGTACAAGCTATAAGGGAGATCGACACTAGGTTCATCCAGCTGTGACCCCTTAAGGGCGAGCCTCTCCGCCTCTTCGTTCCCCCTTAGGTCCACATGCGAGGGGACCCACGTAAGTACTATCTGGCTGCCTTTTGCCAAAGCCACCTCGTAAGCCTGATATATCTGGGTCAGCAGTTCGGGACGGGCGTCCGACCTCTGGTTCCTTATAGATTCTAGGCTACTTAGAGAGTCGCTGAGGACTGCATATTTAGATTTCCTTTGGCTGGATATCCACACTACGGCTTCCTTGATCGCGTACATTTCCGAGGTGTACACAGAGCACATGTTTGGCAGTCTATTTGCTACCTGTAACTCCTTCCCCGGGGTGTAAATCCCGAAGCCCGTCGTACCGTTTTCGGGGTTGTGCGATCCGTCCGTGTATATGTGAGTCCAATTAGGCCAGTTATCTTCGATGTGAGCTAACGAGAGAAATTTGGCCGCCTGTGGGTTGTTCCCTTTATCCACCTTCAGAACGAGGGAGGTATCGACCGGGGGTACTGGAAGGGTCCAGGGTGCCCTACACGTATCCTCTACACCGTGTATGATGAACTTATCGAGGCCATAATCTCTGACCATTTTGCCAACTGCCTGACCGTACGACTTTTTGGTGTCGTCCTTGGATGCTCTAAACTTTGAGATCTCTTGGGAGGTAGGACACCTTTTTCCCAATCGGGTTAGTTTAGCCCAATGTCCTAGGGTCAATTGTTTCCTTCGTAGTGACAGAGGGAGTTCACCTACTTCCTGTAGTAACGACTCGCGCTTGACTCCCATGCCACAGCCTGTGGCAACGCAGAGGGCCTTATACTGGATGGTGTCAAGCGATTTGAGTGTGCCGGGTTTTGCATTTAAGAAGGCCATGCATCCGTAGTCTAGTACAGGACGTATTAGGCTGCGGTAGATCATCATGAGGGCAGATCGGTTTGCGCCCCATTCCTGTCCCGTGGTTTTCCTCATAAGATTCAGAGAACGTTGGGTTCGGCTTACTACACTCTTGATATGTGGTATCCATGTCACTTTCCTATCAAAGATTACGCCAAGGAACTTGGTTTCGTCTTTGAATTCAATTGGCCGACCGTTGAGCTGCAGGGACATCCGAGAGACCTCGGGATCCCTGCAAACTAACATTCCTACCGTTTTTGGAGACGAGATCTGGAAGCCCCAATCATTTGCCCAATTGGTAAAACCGTCCAAGGCTCCTTGCATACGTTCCTGTACCAGTGAATAAAGGTTGCCCTTGGTCCAGAGGGTACTATCATCCGCGAACGTAGCAAGAGATATACCTTTGCCGAGATAATCTTTAATGTCGTTTACCATAATATTGAACAGAGTTGGGCTTATAACGGATCCCTGGGGGGTTCCGTTATCTAATCCGTTCTCCTTACTTAGGTAATTACCGATTGCGACCCTGATTTCTCTGTCCGAGACAAAACTCTTGATCCAATTGAGCATGTTGCCATGCACACCAACCAAGGACAGCTTGTGAAGCAGTCCTTCTGTCCAGACTAGATCGAAAGCCTTTGACAGGTCAACAAAGATGACGCAGAGGTATTGTCCTCCTCTCATGGCTGTCATCATGGCATGCTGAAGCCTGACAATGTGATCGAAGGTAGAGCGGCCTCGGCGAAAACCGCTCTGGTTAATGTCTAGCAGCTGGTTACTCTCTAGGTAGTAAGTTAACCTATCGTTCACCAGGGTTTCAAGAGTTTTACACAGCGTAGAGGTGATGCTTACCGGGCGGTAAGACTCCGTGGATCTCAGATTTTTTCCCACTTTGGGAATGGGAATCACTGTCGCCGTACGCCATAGACGTGGGATCTCACTCGTGCGCCAAGATTGGTTAAAGAGGTCAAGGACGACTAAGGCGGCATTGTCAGGTAGATTCTTCAGCATAGAGTACTTGACCTGATCCGGCCCTGAGGCACTGTCCTTTTTAGAGGACAGGGCTTTAATGTATTCTCTCAGGGAAAAGGGGGTGTTCAGAGTTGACCACCCCACAAGTTCTCCGCCTTTCGGCTTAAACTTTACTATTTGTGGATCGAAGTTTTTCTTCCTTATGCTGAATTCAGGCGTAATGTTGCTATTGCTGCTAGCAGCAGCAAAGGTTTTTGCCAGCAGTTCGACCTTTTCGTCACAGTTCTGGGCCACTTCTGCTTTGTAACAGAGAGTCGGTGGGCAAGAAGCTCTAGTCTTTCCATTCATAGCATTTATCTTCTGCCACACCTCTTTAGAGTTTGAATTGTCGTTCAGGGACTCACAGTAGGTGTGCCAGTGATGGGATTGGCATTGTTTAATGACGTCTCTTGCCTCGTACTTAGCCCGCAGGTAAGCATCCCAGGAGGTCGGGGAGAGGTGGCGTTGGCATATTCGTAACTGCTTGCGACGTTCCCTTACTGCAACTTGACAAGATTCGGACCACCAGGGTTTTCGTGACTTGACAGATTTACTTCCTGACTTAGGTATAGAGGCCGCGGCGGCCTCTATTATGGCACTGGTTACGTTCGTGGCATACGTTTCCGTATCCTCCGCACCCAGAGTCTCCTCACTCCATTCTCGGCAATGGAGGTTAAAGCTTCCCCAGTGAGCCTTTTTAATAAGCCATGAAGTCCTTCTATCAGTACCGTCACGATACGGAGATAGGCCGAGAGTGATCGTAATCGCTAAATGGTCACTCCCTAGCGTCTCGCCGAGCCCAGTGGTCCAGTCGCAGTAATTGGCTTTAATGGGGGTAGCCAAAGTGACGTCTATGTGAGATGGAGAGCAGCCCCTTCTAAAGTAGGTGGGGCTGCAATCGTTCAAGGTGCAGAGATCATTGTCTTCAATGAAGCTGTTAAGAACCATACCCTTACGATCGGCTTTAGATGAGCCCCACGGGGCGTGGTGCGCATTAAAGTCGCCACTAATCAGAATACGAGTGTATTTGATTTGATCGTAGAGGTTTTGAAATCCGTTGTCTATTGCCGAATATGGGTGCACGTAGACATTTATTACAGCTAGTTTGGAGCCATCCGACATATGAATTACTACACCTTGAGCTTCCAACTCGGTTACATTGAGAGGTAGCTCCTCGTGAGCCACGCCTTCTCGAATGTAGATTGCCAGGCCACCTCCTCCACATTTTGTGACGCCAGGTCGGTCTGAACTTAAACAAGAGTACCCAGGAAGATTAACGTTGCCGTTATTTGGACCTAGTTTCGTTTCCTGTAGGCACAGTACATCGTAGGTCCCATTGCTAAGAAAGTGACGTAGCTCGCTTGCCCTGGCCCGTATGCCATTTAGATTCAATTGAAGTATCGTGAGTTTGCCCTCCATTGCAGAGCCGGAGAGATACCCTCAGATAGCTACAACGTTCTAATTTTTTTTTTAGCAACCCGCACCCTTTATGCTGACCATGGCCTCAATAGGTTGAGGATTACCCGAAAGGGTGGGCCCTTTCGGGGTAGACGTCACCGTCACTTCGAACCGCTTTCGTGCCAGTTCCGTACGAACCATGTCATTAGTGCTTTGACTCCGGTGTCGTTGCACTTTGCTGGGCGTGCGCAGAGCAGGAGTACTCGGCGAGTCGTGCGAATCAGATTCGCTTTCATTGCCAGACAACCTTTTCTTACGCTTGAGTGATTTAGAGGCACTCGCGGGTTTTTTAGGCGGGCTCGGAACCGTTAGGTTCTTAACGTGCTTAACCATGACTTGACCCACGGAGGTCGAAAGGTCATCTTCTTTGGTGTTGCCTTTCGCGGCCAACACTAGTTCCATACAGAATTATATGAACCCACGTTCATCCTTAAAAAGAGGGATAAAACCCCTATTTTTAGGGACTTTTGGGACCTTCGAGGTTACCGGGGGTGCCAAAGGCGCCTGTGATGCTAGTAGTAAGGGTGTAACTAGAGTACATATTTTGTATTAGTCTCAAAATGACCCTAGTTGTGTGGACGCTAAATCTCATTAAACACTCCTTCTATTGTTCTATTAATAGATTTGAATAGAGGTATTGTTGTGCAAACAATGGGGATTAGTTATGGATATGAATGGGGGTTATTGATTTTTAAGTTGCACCTGTGACCTTCGTTTGACTCGGTGAGGTTTGGGGTCACGTATTGTTTGGAGGGGTGGGGATTACCCTATTTGTTTAGGCTTGGGTTCATCAAAAGTTTAGTAGAACGCGCGTGCGTTTTAGGCCATAAGCGTCTATTTGACCAAACAATGGGTATTAGTTATGGATATGAATGGGGGTATTGATTTCTAGATCGCCCTTTGACCGCATTTGCCTTATGGTAATGAGGTGAGGTTGGGGTCGCGTATTGTTTTAATTGTTTGGAGGGGGGAATTGCCCCTATTTTTAAAGACACGGGCATGCATTCGGACCCCCCTCTCCTCTCGCTTACTATACCCATCCCCTCAGTCCGTTGTCGTGACAACCAATCCTCACGTGTATTTAATACAGTCTACGTGTATTTAATACCCTTACACGCTTCAATTAGAGCCAAAGCTAAGAAACTAACAATAGCCTTATTTACAATATTTATTTCCATTTTTTCATTAAGATTATTTTTTGGATTATTTTAAAGAAAATATCAGTATAGCTACAGGGGTAGCCATCAGGGGTTGTGGATTATGTACATTCGTGTTTCCGCCTCAGACTCAGTATTTCATTCCAATCCGCTGCGGATTGGCCTTTTAAATCCGGGGTTGGTTTCTTCGATCTATACCGCCCCCTCCTCTTCCCGCACCCAAATCTAATGAATGAATGAAATGAGAGGGGTGGGGGGCAAGCTGTTTGTCTGTTTTCGTGTAGGAATACGATAAAAGTAAAAAAAAAAACACTACAAAAAACCCACATTTACTAGACACGTATACTAATAAAACAATAATCAATAAATAAATACATTCCAATACATTCTCGAATTATACACCCCCCCCCTCGTTTTTTTCTTGTATTATATCAGAAAACTTTATCGAGCTTATTAACATACACACTAAGCACTTACTAATACGGGGAAGATTTAGACAATCACATTGTAGTACCTCTCGCGATACTTACGACAATGGTTGAATCACGCGTCGTAATTTGAATGATGGATAGCGGCGCCGTCCCCCCACCCTTTGTTCATATGAATATGGGTTCGCGAAATGTTTTATTTGTACAGCATATGTCACCCGCGTCGCCACGCCCACGCGTCGCCATACAACCCGTGTCTTTTTTGGTCGTACCATACCCCAAACCCCAGTCCTACATCCCTACCAGTCCATGGTATATTGTTCATGTTGTTTTGTTATTTTAAGTGATTACTTATAATTCATTATTCATAATTTGCTTTTTTTTCTCAATTATTTTGATTCATTTCAATTTGGTGAAATTACTTACCGATCTGATGGTAGATTTCAATCCGTCTACCCCACAAAGCTCCACCCCTTTCATTCAGTTAGATCGATATTATGAAATAAAGATTTTTTTTTCTCCAAATTATTTTTTTTAATTTTTATTTTTACAATTGAAGTAAGGTGATTAGTTGTTTATAGGTGTCTCCAGTACCTACCATCATTCTTAAGCATAGTAGAATGTATTCGAGGTACGTTAACATGGATCAAAAAAGGACAAAACAAAATACATATGAGTTGAAATTTAAAAACGAAGTAATATAAATATTTAAAAAAAAGTATTGTACCTGGAAGGGAATCCTCTTCGGCGAAGGTTAGGTGCAGAAGCGTAGGACGTTTAGCCCCATTTCATTCATTCATTCTTTTCTCTTCGGCGAATTGAACCGGGTTAAATTAATGAGACGTCAAACCGTTACACGTTAATGATCGAGGTATAGCAACGCCCCCCCCCCTCGCCCCACCCTAATTGCGAACGGCATGTGTTTTATTTTTAAATGAAAAAATGAGGTTTAGCGTCCTACTGTTATTCATCTATATTTGGGGAGTTTAATAAAGTGGGGAGGGGGCATGAGTCGTAATTTTGTCCCTGACAGCGGTACTTTGACTTACGTTTATAATGAATTCTAACCACCAAGAACACTTTTTACGTACGTGCTCTATCTATACACGGTCGCCCTCGGTTTTTTCGACACGTCCAAAATAGCAAGCTGTCCTTGACAGTCCCATCGCCGCGTATCCCGTACCGGGGAGAACCCTCGTCGGATACTAGTACATTCTTGGCCTATAGAGTGAGCTTAACCACACAGATAACGGGGCACGGTCAAGCGATTTCAGGGGGGTTTTCGACGTGTACGTGTGGCCCTAGGCACTCGGAATATACAGACACCGCGTGTGTTTTATTATGGACCCCGTTTGACAGAAACATCGTGAAGTGTATAGCACACGTGAGCGCCCCAACATGAATGTGTGACATGGCGAAACGATAATACAATTATCGAGAGAGCATCTTCAAAAGGCTCAACTCTCAAAGCCTTTGAAACAATGGTCGCGATAGCTGTTAATTGTTGATTAAGAACATTTTTTTGTTATTTCAACACATAAGTATATTACGTATCGAAATAATTATCACTGAACCATAACGCTATATAATCGACGACTTACTCTAGACTTTTTTGCTTTCTTTTTGACATGTAACTGGAATAATTTACCAGAACATATCAAATCGTCTTCTACTTTTACAAAACCTTTTAAAGCTCAATTAACTAAGGGTGATTTTTTATTACCTAGATATTTTTTTACATCGGGAAATATAAGCCCGCGTTTCCATAAAAGTAGCATAAAACTACCGGAACCTCTGGTAAATATGTATATAAAGACGTTTCGGGTCAAATTTTGCCGATGTTAGATTTGAAAACTATAAAGAAATGGTCTTATATTTTATTTACAAACTATATCTATTGTAAAATATTAGTAAAATCAATTACGTGCTCCGTTCAAACGTGTTTGAAACTTTCCAACATCATATAAAACAAGAGGCAATGCGTTAAAAAGCGGCAATAACTATTAAATTTGCATAAACGCTTTATAATAACTATTGAAATTATATCGTACGGCTTAACGAATTTTGAAGGGGTACAAATTATAGTTATACTGAGTAAGGCTAATTTGAATGACAATTATTGCTTTAAGACTAGGACGCGTGCTTGACGGTTCGTTCAACTTGTGGAATGATAAAAAGGGAGCACTCAACCAAACAAAACACCACCTCACCCACACGTACACACACAGACACACCGAAGTTATTTTTTAACGGCACAGCAAATAATATCTTTTTCATAATTGTTCATTACAAAATGTATATAATTCTTCACTGTTTTTTTATAAATATTTATAACATTTTATTTTTTTCAGAAAAATGGTGATTAGAACGTGCCTTTACTGGTGTAGTTCTCTTGATGTATTTTCATTATCTATTTGAACTTTTTTTTTCGCCCCGAAACACGTAAAGTATTATATTCTTGAAATATCACTAGTAAATGATATAACCATATGTTAAAGCTCTTAAAAACATGTTATGATATATTTTCATATTTTAAGATATCGTTTAAACCAATAAACCCCCCCCCCCCCCAAAAAAAAAAAATAATGATAGTATGTTATGTGAAAGAGAACGACACAGTTTTTTGATTGCTTATGTATGGTTTACAATAGTTAAATTAAGAGGCTTGCGATAAAGTATCGAGTTATCAATTTAGTTTGATTTAGTTATACTTTGGAATCGATAATGCTTTTATTTTTAGTTTTTACTAAGTCAATATATATTTATTAGTCTGATTTCTCACTCTATCTAAAACAAAAAGTTTAGTTTCGAGTTATATTCCGTTTGAGGTTTTTTAAAACATCCCGTGAAAAATATATAAATACTAAAACAACCGATTGTCCATTAAGAAATATGTTTTGAGTGTAGAAAGCAAATTTATCAATAACTTTCACGAATTGAACCAAATTCGATAAATATCAAAATATATAGAAATCATAAAGTTTTAATGTATTATTTGATAACATATTCTCATCAGATATCTTGCAAAAGACGGCGATAACTAAACAGAATGTTAATACTGACCTCTATATATGGAAAAAAAGACATATATCTCATATAAATACTAAAATCATAGACCAAAAGTAGCATATGCGTGAGTTTATAGATAACACGCCACAAGTTCTTAATGAGAAACTTTGCAATATTATAATTATTATCTACCTGAAATATACATAACATGGAACATAACGATTCTTATGGTCTGGATCTTGCCTGTGCCGTTTAATACATCGAGCAAATAATCGTCAAATAATGTGTTAATTCCGTTGAGACTAAAATATCTGCAGTGTTTTCGGGATGACGAAGGCTATTTTATCCCGTAAAGGTAACTCCAAATCGACGAAAAACGACACACGTCTAATCACAAACACAACTTACAAACTCCAACACACACACACACAACCCCCAACCATACAGTTTGAAAGGTGTATTATCTGTTTCGATATCAAATCAAAGTACTATAAACGCAGCGGTATGTCGAATGTACAGGGGTTGGGTCTGTTATCATCAAAATTGTAACCCAAGCATCCATTTTTGTTAATGCGTTTTTTTAAAACTTAATATATAGACGACCCCTCTAAAGAAGTTAAAAACAAAGAATTCATTTATACAATTATAAAAACCGAATTTACAGAATAAAGAAATAAGAACTATTCTACAAAAATAAATATTCTACCTAAAAATAAAATTTTGGGGTTTGTTGTTTTTATACAAAAATAATTATATTTTTTTTTTTACAAAATTAATTATATTTTTTTACAAAATTAATTATATTTTTTTACAAAATTAATTATTATTTTTTTACAAAATTAATTATATTTTTTTACAAAATTAATTATATTTTTTTACAAAATTAATTATATTTTTTTACAAAATTAGTTATATTTTTTTACAAAATTAATTATATTTTTTTACAAAATTAATTATATTTTTTTACAAAATTAATTATATTTTTTTACAAAATTAATTATATTTTTTTACAAAATTAATTATATTTTTTTTTTACAAAATTAATTATATTTTTTTTACAAAATTAATTATATTTTTTTTTACAAAATTAATTATATTTTTTTTTTACAAAATTAATTATAATTCTACATTGTAACATGTTTAAGAAGAATTTTGCGATTAAGCACTGTCGATTGGTCAATAACGCCCCAAACTTCAAAATTAGTAAAAACAAATCACTGTGTATTAATATGCGTACTATTTTTATGGAGATAACCAAAATTACAAAATTATTTTCGAGAATGGAAAAGGCCAAAGAAAAAATGGTCATTATCATTGTGGAAACTCTATTGGCGTCCAGTTCGTGCGAGGTTGTAATTTAAAACCATTTGCGAATGTGTTTAATCAATTTATACCGACAATGCCAAACACACCTCACCCACTATCATTTGAAATTAAATCTTTGATTTCTTACTTTCCCGGCAATCCAACCATGTTGTTCTTCGAGCGTCACTAATTGGCGTTTCCGAAATACGCGTTCCGGTGAATACGTGTACTCTGCCAGAGCAACTAAAAGTATACTATCACCTTGCGAAAACATCTTCCATCCGGGGTTTTAAGATTTACATAGCAAGCGGTTGACGTGCAAAATACGCCCCCTCCCCCCTATTTTCCAAGAGGTACGGCGACTTTTCGTACAATAAAGGGGCCATCACCGAGGAACTCACGAGCCGATATATCAACGTTATCGACAGGTGAGTTATACTTTGTTAAGTTTCATCAAATCAAATGACAATATTGTGACCTGCAGAGTGACCACGTGAAAATGGTATAAAAAATTTGATTTATTTAAATAAAAAACAAAAAAAAAAGTTTTTTGGATGGTTTTGTCATGATTGCTCTTAGAAACACTCCCGTGTAACGTAACACTATATAAATCGAACAATAGTGAGCAGCTAAAATATGATATCACCTTACAAAAAACTCAACAGCTTCTAGATATGCACTTAGTCTTCGTTGTTTCGTTAGTAACCGTGAACAGCCCGTGTTTACAAGAAAACTAACGCAATGTATACTTTGAAATGCTGTCTTTATTACATACATTACAGTATCAAAACACTAAAACGAAAAGATTATGTCGAATATATAAAAAAAAACATATCTCACATTCCAGAATGACAAATGTTTTGTTTTGAACTCGTTTTAGGTATAACACCATAGAATCCTTTGGCTTTTGTAATGGGTTTTATTATCTTTCGAGGACGCGTTGTCTCAGAATCTCCATTTTAAGTTTATGTTCATTCACAATAGCATTAATCCTAGCGTTTAACAATGTCAACCTCAGATCATCAACAGTTGTCCTATTATTCACAATGTATGGTTCAGAAATGGTGCTTGGACGGTCCTGGTTGATATTGTTTCTTTAGCATCTGGAAAAAGACACCAGAAATTAGTCTAACAAGGACATATTAATGCTTAAATACGGGGAATAATTTATGCTGCAGTGTATTTAAATCATTTATGCACAAACAAAAGTATTCACCGTCGATGCAACTAACATCGCGTTCCAACATGGTATATTGCTCCTTTTTTTTTTAAAAGTAGGTGTTTAATCGCTTACCAAAAGATGTCTCATTTTCTACGCTTGCACTCGGCCTTTTAATTGGTCTTTTCGCTAGCTTCATTTCGTTCCTTTTAAGATGACGCCAGTAATTCTTTAAATGAGTCGCGCTTCTAACCGGGAAATTGGGCTGTGCACAGAAACGTTTTTCAATTTCTTTCCAAGTCTGTTCTTTGAGAGAAACCGATTCTACATCCCTTCGTTTATTATCAAGTATATTTATGAATTCTTTTACCGTGTTCGATAGGAATTGTTTCTCGAAATCGGACATCGAAGCTGAGCGACTCCTCGGGGTATCCATCACGTACCAATTATGTATGTTGTACTAGGGAAAACTGTTCACAACTCTACTTTATAACTTATCACAATAATACAATAATAGTAGTATCGCAACCAACAGTAATTGGCCAGTGTGTAGTACCAGCGGTAGATGTGTACACAAGATCTGCTACGTCGCGCAACACCTTTCAATACGACTTTTCCGACAACGCTTCCATTTTCGTTCACGTCGTAAGCTATTTCTTTAGGCCAAATTTTGTGTTATTCGTTTTGTTTTTTAACTACGTGCATAGGTCAGCGTTTAAAAGGGGTTACCTTCAGATGGCTGGCCTTAGACATATCCCCCACCTCTCCCCATCACACACACACACACACACACACACACACACACACGAACACACACGCACACCCACAGACCAATCTGAATGACAGACCCACCCTACCTGCAGAGAAGTGACCCTGACACAGTGAACAGCCATGTTATCAACATGCCGTTATCTAAACGTCACAGGTCGCGAGGTTAACGCACATAAGTCAGTTTGTAAACAAACAAACGACAGAACAATGATTTCGACGAACAGAAAACATGCGTCGTATCAGGGTTGTATGTGCAATAACACGGACACAACGGGGTGGCACTATTTGCACTATTTTGTGCTTCGGTCGGGTCTATTTTTTAAAAAGTAGGTGTTTAATCGCTTACCAAAAGATATCTCATTTTCTACGCTTGCACTCGGCCTTTTAATTGGTCTTTTCGCTAGCTTCATTTCGTTCCTTTTAAGATGACGCCAGTAATTCTTTAAATGAGTCGCGCTTCTAACCGGGAAATTGGGCTGTGCACAGAAACGTTTTTCAATTTCTTTCCAAGTCAGTTCTTTGAGAGAAACCGATTCTACATCCCTTCGTTTATTATCAAGTATATTTATGAATTCTTTTACCGTGTTCGATAGGAATTGTTTCTCGAAATCGGACATCGAAGCTGAGCGACTCCTCGGGGTATCCATCACGTACCAATTATGTATGTTGTACTAGGGGAAACTGTTCACAACTCTACTTTATAACTTATCACAATAATACAATAATAGTAGTATCGCAACCAACAGTAATTGGCCAGTGTGTAGTACCAACGGTAGATGTGTACACAAGATCTGCTACGTCGCGCAACACCTTTCAATACGACTTTTCCGACAACGCTTCCATTTTCGTTCACGTCGTAAGCTATTTCTTTAGGCCAAATTTATTCGTTTTTGTATTCATTGGTCATTGGTTCAGCAAATAAGCTTCGAAATCATGTGTTACGGCTGGCATGTTGTCTATATCCCACTGTTTGACTTTATCTTCTTTGCAATTCTACTCCGTCAGGAATAAATAGGCTCTACCCATGCTATCAATAAAGCTAAAGTCTGCTTTCTTAGCAGCGTCTAAACATTCAGCTTTACACATGTACAACACACGGGAATGTGCCAATTGGATGACTTTTCCGGCTAGTATTCCTTTGTATTCCCATCGGTAACCACCACACAAAGCCCCTTTAATCATTCTCATATAGATGCAGTTTGGTTGATATTTAGCGTGTTCATGTAATGGATCGTCGAATGGCTGCCAATCCCTCAATATCAACTTACAACTGAAACATTGTACACGGTCATTATCACCGAAGTACACAAATCCCGATTCACTTAACTTGTGAGCGGATGGATGATCGTGGGCCCATCGGTTGTCAAACGTAGCTAGTCGATTATTATACTCGATGTACGCAGACATGACCGTCTAGTTATGATGGTTGGAGAGGTGTGTTGTGTGGGGATGTTTGTGTGGGCATGTGTGTGTGTGCGTGTCGTACGTAACTAAAGTGACGAAATTTATGGTAGCTGTTTTTATGTTTCGCGCGTATCTAGTGAATGCCCATTTTGCTCAGTAATCCCAGTCAGAATTTTGCTATTGTTTTAAAATTGCGTTAAAGTTTTTAAATTTTTTGTTTAGAATTGAAATAAACTAACTATTAGTCAATCCCCACGCTAAAAATATTAGCAGAATTCATTGTGTACATGTGAAATAGACCCGACCGAAGCACAAAATAGTGCAAATAGTGCCACCCCGTTGTGTCCGTGTTATTGCACATACAACCATGATACGACGCATGTTTTCTGTTCGTCGAAATCATTGTACTGTCGTTTGTTTGTTTACAAACTGACTTATGTGCGTTAACCTCGCGACCTGTGACGTTTAGATAACGGCATGTTGATAACATGGCTGTTCACTGTGTCAGGGTCACTTCTCTGCAGGTAGGGTGGGTCTGTCATTCAGATTGGTCTGTGGGTGTGCGTGTGTGTTCGTGTGTGTGTGTGATGGTGTGTGTGTGTGTGTGTGTGTGATGGGGAGAGGTGGGGGATATGTCTAAGGCCAGCCATCTGAAGGTAACCCCTTTTAAACGCTGACCTATGCACGTAGTTAAAAAACAAAACGAATAACACAAAATTTGGCCTAAAGAAATAGCTTACGACGTGAACGAAAATGGAAGCGTTGTCGGAAAAGTCGTATTGAAAGGTGTTGCGTGACGTAGCAGATCTTGTGTACACATCTACCGTTGGTACTACACACTGGCCAATTACTGTTGGTTGCGATACTACTATTATTGTATTATTGTGATAAGTTATAAAGTAGAGTTGTGAACAGTTTCCCCTAGTACAACATACATAATTGGTACGTGATGGATACCCCGAGGAGTCGCTCAGCTTCGATGTCCGATTTCGAGAAACAATTCCTATCGAACACGGTAAAAGAATTCATAAATATACTTGATAATAAACGAAGGGATGTAGAATCGGTTTCTCTCAAAGAACTGACTTGGAAAGAAATTGAAAAACGTTTCTGTGCACAGCCCAATTTCCCGGTTAGAAGCGCGACTCATTTAAAGAATTACTGGCGTCATCTTAAAAGGAACGAAATGAAGCTAGCGAAAAGACCAATCAAAAGGCCGAGTGCAACCGTAGAAAATGAGACATCTTTTGGTAAGCGATTAAACACCTACTTTTTAAAAAAAAAGGAGCAATATACCATGTTGGAACGCGATGTTAGTTGCATCGACGGTGAATACTTTTGTTTGTGCATAAATGATTTAAATACACTGCAGCATAAATTATTCCCCGTATTTAAGCATTAATATGTCCTTGTTAGACTAATTTCTGGTGTCTTTTTTCAGATGCTAATGAGAACAATATCAACCAGGACCGTCCCAGCACCATTTCTGAACCATACATTGTGAATAATAGGACAACTGTTGATGATCTGAGGTTGACATTGTTAAACGCTAGGATTAATGCTATTGTGAATGAACATAAACTTAAAATGGAGATTCTGAGACAACGCGTCCTCGAAAGATAATAAAACCCATTACAAAAGCCAAAGAATTCTATGGTGTTATACCTAAAACGAGTTCAAAACAAAACATTTGTCATTCTGGAATGTGAGATATGTTTTTTTTTATATATTCGACATAATCTTTTCGTTTTAGTGTTTTGATACTGTAATGTATGTAATAAAGACAGCATTTCAAAGTATACATTGCGTTAGTTTTCTTGTAAACACGGGCTGTTCACGGTTACTAACGAAACAACGAAGACTAAGTGCATATCTAGAAGCTGTTGAGTTTTTTGTAAGGTGATATCATATTTTAGCTGCTCACTATTGTTCGATTTATATAGTGTTACATTACACGGGAGTGTTTCTAAGAGCAATCATGACAAAACCATCCAAAAAACTTTTTTTTTTGTTTTTTTTAAAAATAAATCAATTTTTTTATACCATTTTCACGTGGTCACTCTGCAGGTCACAATATTGTCATTTGATTTGATGAAACTTAACAAAGTATAACTCACCTGTCGATAACGTTGATATATCGGCTCGTGAGTTCCTCGGTGATGGCCCCTTTATTGTACGAAAAGTCGCCGTACCTCTTGGAAAATAGGGGGGAGGGGGCGTATTTTGCACGTCAACCGCTTGCTATGTAAATCTTAAAACCCCGGATGGAAGATGTTTTCGCAAGGTGATAGTATACTTTTAGTTGCTCTGGCAGAGTACACGTATTCACCGGAACGCGTATTTCGGAAACGCCAATTAGTGACGCTCGAAGAACAAAATGGTTGGATTGCCGGGAAAGTAAGAAATCAAAGATTTAATTTCAAATGATAGTGGGTGAGGTGTGTTTGGCATTGTCGGTATAAATTGATTAAACACATTCGCAAATGGTTTTAAATTACAACCTCGCACGAACTGGACGCCAATAGAGTTTCCACAATGATAATGACCAATTTTTCTTTGGCCTTTTCCATTCTCGAAAATAATTTTGTAATTTTGGTTATCTCCATGAACATAGTACGCATATTAATACACAGTGATTTGTTTTTACTAATTTTGAAGTTTGGGGCGTTATTGACCAATCGACAGTGCTTAATCGCAAAATTCTCTTTAAACATGTTACAATGTAGAATAATAATTAATTTGTAAAACAAAAAATAATTAATTTTGTAAAAAAAATATAATTAATTTTGTAAAAAAAATATAATTAATTTTGTAAAAAAAATATAATTAATTTTGTAAAAAAAATATAATTAATTTTGTAAAAAAAAAAAAAAATTAATTTTGTAAAAAAAAATATAATTAATTTTGTAAAAAAAATATATAATTAATTTTGTAAAAAAAAAATATAATTAATTTTGTAAAAAAAAATATAATTAATTTTGTAAAAAAATATAATTAATTTTGTAAAAAATATAATTAATTTTGTAAAAAAATATAATTAAATTTTGTAAAAAACATATTAATTAATTTTGTAAAAAAATATATTAATTTTCTTAAAAAAAATAATAATTAATTTTGTAAAAAAATATAATTAATTTTGTAAAAAAATATCAATTAATTTGTAAAAAAATATAATTAATTTTGTAAAAAAAATATAATTAATTTTGTAAAAAGATATAATTAACTTGTCGTAAAACAAAAGTATAAATTAATTTTTGTAAAAAAATATAATTAATTTTGTAAAAAAAATAAATTAATTTTGTAAAAAAATATAATTGATTTTGTAAAAAAATATAATTAATTTGTAAAAAAAAATATAATTAATTTTGCTAAAAAAATATAATTAATTTTGTAAAAAAATATAATTAATTCTTGTAAAAAAATATAATTAATTTTGTAAAAAAAAAATATAATTAATTTTGTAAAAAAAATAATTTAATTTCTTATTTTTGTATAAAAACAACAAACCCCCAAAATTTTATTTTTAGGTAGAAATATTAATTTTTGTAGAATAGTTCTTATTTCTTTATTCTGTAAATTCGGTTTTTATAATTGTATAAATGAATTCTTTGTTTTTAACTTCTTTAGAGGGGTCGTCTATATATTAAGTTTTAAAAAAACGCATTAACAAAAATGGATGCTTGGGTTACAATTTTGATGATAACAGACCCAACCCCTGTACATTCGACATACCGCTGCGTTTATAGTACTTTGATTTGATATCGAAACAGATAATACACCTTTCAAACTGTATGGTTGGGGGTGTGTGTGTGTGTGTGTTGGAGTTTGTAAGTTGTGTTTGTGATTAGACGTGTGTCGTTTTTCGTCGATTTGGAGTTACCTTTACGGGATAAAATAGCCTTCGTCATCCCGAAAACACTGCAGATATTTTAGTCTCCACGTAATTAACACATTATTTGACGATTATTTGCTCGATGTATTAAACGGCACAGGCAAGATCCAGACCATAAGAATTATAGGCTGGAATGATCTATATCTTTCATTCACAACTTTTTGAAACGGGGGGTGAGGGTGAATATCATTTGACAATTGTCCTTAACTGACATTCATTGATAAATCTTTTCTAAATGTACTTTCATTGACCATAACTCGATACATCGGAACTCCAGTTTTTAAATTGGGGTATCTGACTGGTTTATTATGACGGTTTAAATAATAAACACGCATTATTTTCCTAGGCGTATTCACGGCATAATATGTAATATGCACACTGGCCATTTAAACTTTAATACATGTGCAATTATCGCAATATTCCGTTACCAAGTTCAACACATACGTGTACTTAAAAACACGTGGTTTAAGTCAAGCCAGCTCGACAAATAATCGTTTATTAAACATGCATTATTCAAGAACTAAATCTGCCTAGTGCAGGTCTTTATTTGGAGCATGAAATATTTTCTTAAGTATTAATTAGACATTAATTAACTGATCTAGGCCTTAATCATCTTTGGATGACATCAGATTGCTCCGATATTGAACAGATTCAAATGTTTCAGTGATAAATCAAATATGGCGCGCCTAGACGCTTCCAGTCTTAGCTTTGATCAACCAGGACCGTTATTGCACACATCGGCCAATTCTTCAAATGCAGAAATCTTCGCTTGCAATAGAGTAATAGTAATTTGAATGAAATTTTCAAATTATTCATTTTACATCAACTACTTTCGAACTAGTATAGCAAGAATGGCTAGTTCTTATCTATATCTTGAATAATGTAACTTTAAATACTGAAGAGAGTATTTAGAGTGCATCCCCTTACTTCAGGAGACAAAAAAAAGGTAAATCATTATACGTGTTTTCGTGGTATAACTTTCTCCGAGGATACATCTATGTTGCTGGTGTTTTATCTCACCGTTGGGGGTGGGGGTGGGGGTGGGGGGAGGGGGGGAGGGGAATCGTTATGTTCCATGTTATGTATATTTCAGGTAGATAATAATTATAATATTGCAAAGTTTCTCATTAAGAACTTGTGGCGTGTTATCTATAAATTCACGCATATGCTACTTTTGGTCTATGATTTTAGTATTTATATGAGATATATGTCTTTTTCCATATATAGAGGTCAGTATTAACATTCTGTTTAGTTATCGCCGTCTTTTGCAAGATATCTGATGAGAATATGTTATCAAATAATACATTAAAACTTTATGATTTCTATATATTTTGATATTTATCGAATTTGGTTCAATTCGTGAAAGTTATTGATAAATTTGCTTTCTACACTCAAAACATATTTCTTAATGGACAATCGGTTGTTTTAGTATTTATATATTTTTCACGGGATGTTTTAAAAAACCTCAAACGGAATATAACTCGAAACTAAACTTTTTGTTTTAGATAGAGTGAGAAATCAGACTAATAAATATATATTGACTTAGTAAAAACTAAAAATAAAAGCATTATCGATTCCAAAGTATAACTAAATCAAACTAAATTGATAACTCGATACTTTATCGCAAGCCTCTTAATTTAACTATTGTAAACCATACATAAGCAATCAAAAAACTGTGTCGTTCTCTTTCACATAGCATACTATCATTATTTTTTTTTTTGGGGGGGGGGGGGGGTTATTGGTTTAAACGATATCTTAAAATATGAAAATATATCATAACATGTTTTTAAGAGCTTTAACATATGGTTATATCATTTACTAGTGATATTTCAAGAATATAATACTTTACGTGTTTCGGGGCGAAAAAAAAAGTTCAAATAGATAATGAAAATACATCAAGAGAACTACACCAGTAAAGGCACGTTCTAATCACCATTTTTCTGAAAAAAATAAAATGTTATAAATATTTATAAAAAAACAGTGAAGAATTATATACATTTTGTAATGAACAATTATGAAAAAGATATTATTTGCTGTGCCGTTAAAAAAAAACTTCGGTGTGTCTGTGTGTGTGTGTGCGTGTGGGTGAGGTGGTGTTTTGTTTGGTTGAGTGCTCCCTTTTTATCATTCCACAAGTTGAACGAACCGTCAAGCACGCGTCCTAGTCTTAAAGCAATAATTGTCATTCAAATTAGCCCTACTCAGTATAACTATAATTTGTACCCCTTCAAAATTCGTTAAGCCGTACGATATAATTTCAATAGTTATTATAAAGCGTTTATGCAAATTTAATAGTTATTGCCGCTTTTTAACGCATTGCCTCTTGTTTTATATGATGTTGGAAAGTTTCAAACACGTTTGAACGGAGCACGTAATTGATTTTACTAATATTTTACAATAGATATAGTTTGTAAATAAAATATAAGACCAGTTACATGTCAAAAAGAAAGCAAAAAAGTCTAGAGTAAGTCGTCGATTATATAGCGTTATGGTTCAGTGATAATTATTTCGATACGTAATATACTTATGTGTTGAAATAACAAAAAAAATGTTCTTAATCAACAATTAACAGCTATCGCGACCATTGTTTCAAAGGCTTTGAGAGTTGAGCCTTTTGAAGATGCTCTCTCGATAATTGTATTATCGTTTCGCCATGTCACACATTCATGTTGGGGCGCTCACGTGTGCTATACACTTCACGATGTTTCTGTCAAACGGGGTCCATAATAAAACACACGCGGTGTCTGTATATTCCGAGTGCCTAGGGCCACACGTACACGTCGAAAACCCCCCTGAAATCGCTTGACCGTGCCCCGTTATCTGTGTGGTTAAGCTCACTCTATAGGCCAAGAATGTACTAGTATCCGATGAGGTTTCTCCCCGGTACGGGATACGCGGCGATGGGACTGTCAAGGACAGCTTGCTATTTTGGACGTGTCGAAAAAACCGAGGGCGACCGTGTATAGAGCACGTACGTAAAAAGTGTTCTTGGTGGTTAGAATTCATTATAAACGTAAGTCAAAGTACCGCTGTCAGGGACAAAATTACGACTCATGCCCCCTCCCCACTTTATTAAACTCCCCAAATATAGATGAATAACAGTAGGACGCTAAACCTCATTTTTTCATTTAAAAAAAACACATGCCGTTCGCAATTAGGGTGGGGCGAGGGGGGGGGGGCGTTGCTATACCTCGATCATTAACGTGTAACGGTTTGACGTCTCATTAATTTAACCCGGTTCAATTCGCCGAAGAGAAATGAATGAATGAATGAAATGGGGCTAAACGTCCTACGCTTCTGCACCTAACCTTCGCCGAAGAGGATTCCCTTCCAGGTACAATACTTTTTTTTAAATATTTATATTACTTCGTTTTTAAATTTCAACTCATATGTATTTTGTTTTGTCCTTTTTTGATCCATGTTAACGTACCTCGAATACATTCTACTATGCTTAAGAATGATGGTAGGAGACACCTATAAACAACTAATCACCTTACTTCAATTGTAAAAAAAAAAATTAAAAAAAATAATTTGGAGAAAAAAAAATCTTTTTTTCATAACATCGATCTAACTGAATGAAAGGGGTGGAGCTTTGTGGGGTAGACGGATTGAAATCTACCATCAGATCGGTAAATAATTTCACCAAATTGAAATGAATCAAAATAATTGAGAAAAAAAGCAAATTATGAATAATGAATTATAAGTAATCCCTTAAAATAACAAAACAACATGAACAAATACAATTAACTATACGATTGACTGGTAGGGATTGTAGGACTGGGGTTTGGGGTATGGTACGACCAAAAAAGACACGGGTTGTATGGCGACGCGTGGGCGTGGCGACGCGGGTGACATATGCTGTACAAATAAAACATTTCGCGAACCCATATTCATATGAACAAAGGGTGGGGGGACGGCGCCGCTATCCATCATTCAAATTACGACGCGTGATTCAACCATTGTCGTAAGTATCGCGAGAGGTACTACAATGTGATTGTCTAAATCTTCCCCGTATTAGTAAGTGCTTAGTGTGTATGTTAATAAGCTCGATAAAGTTTTCTGATATAATACAAGAAAAAAACGAGGGGGGGGGGTGTATAATTCGAGAATGTATTGGGAATGTATTTATTTATTGATTATTGTTTTATTAGTATACGTGTCTAGTAAATGTGGGTTTTTTGTAGTGTTTTTTTTTTTACTTTTATCGTATTCCTACACGAAAACAGACAAACAGCTTGCCCCCCACCCCTCTCATTTCATTCATTCATTAGATTTGGGTGCGGGGAGAGGAGGGGGCGGTATAGATCGAAGAAACCAACCCCGGATTTAAAAGGCCAATCCGCAGCGGATTGGAATGAAATACTGAGTCTGAGGCGGAAACACGAATGTACATAATCCACAACCCCTGATGGCTACCCCTGTAGCTATACTGATATTTTCTTAAAAATAATCCAAAAAATAATCTTAATGAAAAAATGAAAATAAATATTGTAAATAAGGCTATTGTTAGTTTCTTAGCTTTGGCTCTAATTGAAGCGTGTAAGGGTATTAAATACACGTAGACTGTATTAAATACACGTGAGGATTGGTTGTCACGACAACGGACTGAGGGGATGGGTATAGTAAGCGAGAGGAGAGGGGGGGGGGTCCGAATGCACGCCCGTGTCTTTAAAAATAGGGGCAATTCCCCCCTCCAAACAATTAAAACAATACGCGACCCCAACCTCACCTCATTACCATAAGGCAAATGCGGTCAAAGGGCGATCTAGAAATCAATACCCCCCATTCATATCCATAACTAATACCCATTGTTTGGTCAAATAGACGCTTATGGCCTAAAACGCACGCGCGTTCTACTAAACTTTTGATGAACCCAAGCCTAAACAAATAGGGTAATCCCCACCCCTCCAAACAATACGTGACCCCAAACCTCACCGAGTCAAACGAAGGTCACAGGTGCAACTAAAAAATCAATAACCCCCATTCATATCCATAACTAATCCCCATTGTTTGCACAACAATACCTCTATTCAAATCTATTAATAGAACAATAGAAGGAGTGTTTAATGAGATTTAGCGTCAACACAACTAGGGTCATTTTGAGACTAATACAAAATATGTACTCTAGTTACACCCTTACTACTGATGCTCCCTGAGCGGGCACAGGTGCTGTGGTCTGTCTCGACATGGGGGTCGAGGCAGGGGCCGGGGCTGCTACTCCCGGCGGCGGAACTGTTTGGGGGCAGAGCCCTGCCCCCTCCTTTTCCTCTTCCGGCGAGAGGTCTTCGGTTTCTTTGCGCTCTTTTCTAGTTCCATTAGGCCTTTAACTTTGGCTTCCGCCTCCCGGTAACCGGTCCCATCCGTGGCTTGCACTTTAAGTGCCCGCCTCGTCAGGACAATCTTTGGGCAAAGATTGGAACTTGCCATGTGAGCACCCTGGCAATTCCTGCATTTTGCGACTGTCCCCGGACACTCGGAACTTTTGTGGCCCTTCCCGCAGCGACCACAAGCAACCTTTGAGGAGCAAAACTTCTCCGTATGCCCTAGTTTCTGGCAGTTTTTACACTGTCGTATATTCGGGACATACGGGTGTGTTTGTCTACGTAAGTAGACGATATCGATGGTGGCCGGGGATTTACCCTTCGGAAAGGTCAGGACGACCGTTCCGTGTTGGTGGCCCTCCTTGACTCAAAACCTATGAGTCTCTTCGACTTCATATCCTCGCAGTTTTAAATCTTGGAGGATCTCCTCCCCGGTATATTCCACCGGAATGCCGTGAACCACGCATTTCTCAGAGCTGAGAGAGCGTGGGGGGGGGGGGGGAATCGACACCCTCACACCCATGAGAGTATCGAAGGAACGGGCCCGTTCCATATCGGCCTGAACACGGAAGGCAAGACGAATTTCGCCCGCCTTCGTGATCGAGATCGTAGGAAGGCTGGACACCTTCCATACCTCTTTTATCTCCCTCCCAAGGACGGTCGCTTTCTTACCCAAGAAAGTAGCCCCGTCCAGGGGCCTCACTACCAACGGGTGTTGATGCGTCTAAATCTTGCCGGTAAGGGCCCCGTCATGAGGGCGTCCTTAAACGAACTGCTGAGAGGCGAGACTGGCGGTGAGAGGGCCCCACCGTCTTCAAGGACCTCTATGCCGGCGATTCCAAAGCTAGTTTCCGCCATAACTGCCGGGTACCAGATTCAAGAATAATAAATAAATAAATATGTGACTTAGAAAGCCAAACGGGTCTAGCCAGGTCAGACACAGAGGTCAGGCGGGAGTTGGGAACAATGTTATCCTCGTTATGTAAAAATAGGAGGACCCCCGTAAACACTCGTCTAAGATCTTGCCTGAGAATCGAAAAGTAAAACTTTTCTTCCGTCACCGACCTGAGTTCTAAGTCAAAAAAAAAATAAATAAATAAATAAATAATATAAAAGTGCAAGTCCCCACTTGCTTGAGAACGAAAAGAGGGTAAACCAGCAGAGAAAAGTTACAATGTTTCCAGATAATGAGGATCAAAATCTGTACTCAATTTGTAGGTTTTTCAATATGGCTGCCAAACCCACGCCAAGTCGAACTCCGTACAATAAGAATAATAAGGTATAAAAATTATTAAAAACGAGTACCCACTCGCTTGGAATTGAGAAGAGGGTGAGCCACAGTAAACTACAATGATTTCCAGATAAAGAGGATCACTAACTCTGCTAGATCTAGCAAAGTTCGTTCAATATCTGTACTCAAATTGCAAAGTTACAAAATGGCTGCCAAACCCACGCCAACTCGCTTCCCGTACAAAAGTATGAAATATAAAAATATAAAACAATATCTCGGCCGAGAAAGTAGGTTAAATACTAGATCAGTATTCAACGCTTACCCGGCCGGTATATCACTCAGCTTATGGTCCAAATCACAGTGAAAATTCAACACACAAGTAAGAAGAAACACAAAGGCAATCTAATACTCAGAGAGAATTCACCAATTTCACGAGCTTACAATGAGACGACTTCCGTTCACAACTTCAGCTGTCTCTTAACTACATACGGCTTATCAAGCCCTTCACTCAACACTCTGCATTTTTCGGCACTAAGTTTGATTGGGTATAGGCCCCCAACCGTGATCCAATCAGATTATTTCGACTACTTTCAATTCATTTTATTTATCCTTCGTTAAAAAAATCGTTACGATTATCAAGTCTCGCGCTTCTAGCTAAAATGTCTATGTGACAATCGAGATGCAAAGGTCATGGTTCGATTCATCGACGTTTAACATTTACACCGGCGTTTTTAGTTGTCAGTGAGATAGCGGGAAAAAAAACATTCAACGGCTGTAAACTTGTTTAGTTCTGTTTCTGTGGGGGCTGCCATATTTGTTTACTACAGGCACGTGCTACATTGTAAGTGTGTTACGTGCCACGACCTCTGATTGGACAATGCTTTGAATGCTAATTAGTCACGTGTAAACACAACAAGTGTAAAAGTTTAGGAATAGCCAAGTGTTGAAACAACGGTTAAATGTTGTAAAACTTGCGTCCGTTGCTTCAGGAACATGCTTCCATGTTTGATAGGTATGAGTATTTAGATCCATTGATCAGATATAAAAAGTTATAAAAATTGATAAAATACGACTTTTTTTTAAATCAAAACAACTTTGATGGATGGGGTGGGTTTTTGAATTTATTTTCAACGTTCTTTGAATCTCACACTCTTCTATTTGAGGTACAATCGGTGCAAATTTGAAGGTAATCGGACCTTCGGAACGTTGCCCGGGCGGTGCGAATGAAACCCGTAACGAAAATTTATTAATTCTTCAACGCGTTTTATATTGTATTATGGCCGCCACCTTAGATCGGCCGTCATTTACCAAACAACTCCAAAATATACCCCAAATTCTCAAATCGACCATAATTTCTTTTAATTTCGCACATGCCCCACGATGTAACCAATGTTTTCAGATCATTTTGTTTTTGCCCGGATGCAATGTTTCTAACTATATTTAAACCTGTAACTTTGCGAGTTTTTGACCAATTTGAATACTTTTTTCTTGTTATCTTCTTTAAGATACTTGACATATTTCATGACACGTGACGATGAATATGAAAGCTTTCATATCTGCATGGGACAGTAGCAGATCTAGTTATTCTTATTTTTTTTGTGTGTTTTATCCACTTTTCGGTTTTCTCAGAATCTACCCATAGGATCTTTCTGAAATGTTTACCTACCCCCCCCCCCCCAAAAAAATGGGTGGTGGCTGTTGGGTGAATATATTTTTCGCATCGGAAATCACCGAATTTGACGAACAAATGCATTTGACCTACATTGCTGTAACCTCATGACTTTTTGACCTATTTTACTTATTCTTTTTTCTCTGGGTACCTTGTAATCTTGACTTCAAATCTGCACTTTCGGATTTCGAATTTCGAAAATTCGTCGCTGTGATTTTGAACCGGAGGGTAAATCAAAAAGACAACTTATTTAATAGTTGTACGATTTTCATGAAATTCAGTATGTTAGTAGATCTCACTCATCCGACTTTAAAAATGACATTAAAATTTTTAAAAATTATCTTCCCTTGGTGATATTAAAAATCAAAATTTTCCCAAAAATCGACGAAATATAGGTTAGATTTCCTCGAAAAAAAAATTTTGTACTAGCTACGACACTACTGATTTGTACACAAAAAATGGAGTTTGTAGCACAAACCGGAAGTGCCGACATCTTAAAAGATGAAAAAACCCTAAGGCTTTTTTGATATTTTATTTACAGACAAGGGAATTATATTTTCCGAGTCCTTAAATTTAGGCCGAAAAACGCTCGCGAAAAGAATTTTGATTTAGGTCAACTGATGGACGCCATTTGAATTGAAAATGAACAACATTGAGACCAACTTGACAACTTCTTAAATGGTTTCACGATTTTCATGAAATTTAGTACGGAAGTAGATCTCACTTATGCGACTTCAATTATCTCTCCTTGGAGAAATTAAAGATAAAAATTTTCAAAAAAATCGACAAAATATAGGTCAGATAGCCTTGAATTTTTTTTTTACAATTCGGATTTCTCAGAATCTACCTATAGGATCTTTCTGAAACTTTCATCTACACCCCCAAAAACGGGTGGTGGCTGTTGGGTAAATGTATTTTTAAAACGTTTTTCGAATCCGAAATCACCGAATTTGACGAACAAACGCATTTAGCCTACATTGCTGTAACTTCGTGACTATTTGACTTATTTTACTAATTCTTTTTTCTGTTGGTACCTTGTAACCTTGACTTCAAATCTGCACTTTCGGATTTTCAAATCTAGAAAATTCGTCGCTGTGATCTCGCTCATGTTACTGTAAAAATGTCATTAGAAATTTTCTAAATTATCTCCCCTTGCTGAAGTTAAGGATCAAAATTTTCGAAAAAAAATCGGCGAAATATAGGTCAGATTGCCTTGAATTTGTTTTTTTACTAGCTACAGCACTACTGATTCGTACACAAACAATGGAAATTGTAGCACAAACCGGAAGTGTCACCATCTTGAAACGTCAAAATCGATATTCCTTTGTTGATATTTACTTACAGACAAGGCAATTATATTTTCCGAATCCTTTTAGAAAAGCTGAAAAACTGTCGGGAATAGAATTTTCATTTTTGGCAATGATGGACGATTTTGAACCGGAAGTTAAAATCAAAATGACAACTTCTTTAATAATTGCACAATTTTCACGAAATTAAGTATGTAAGTAGATCTTACCAATACAACTTGAAAATTCATTATAAATTTTCTAAATTATCTCCCCTTGGTGATATTAAGGTCAGATTGCCTTGAAATTTTATCTTTTACTAGCTACGGCACTACTGGTTCGTACACAAAAAATGGAAATGGTAGCACAAACCAGAAGTGCCACCATCTACCAATTTTGAAAATCGATATTCCTTTGTTGATATTTTACTTACAGACAAGGCAACTATATTTTCCGAATCATCTTCGAAAAGCCGAAAAACTGTCGGGAATAGAATTTTCATTTTTAGCAAATGATGGACGCCAATTTGAATTGAAAATGAGCAATAGTGAAAAATCCACATTCGTGGGCTTGAAAACATGCAGAATTGGTCGCGGCTTAGAGAATCTGTCTCTTATGTACATAGTTAATACATTTAAGGAAAGCCTGGCTCATGGTCGAATGTTTGGTTTTTGAATATCTCAAAAATTCGAAAAACCCCTGTGATGTTTTCCGTGCCGACAAGGTTGTTTTCGAATTAGCTTGTTTTGACTTAGCGCATGCGTTACGATGGAACCAAAGGTACCGTGAGTACTAAATTCCGGTGAGGAACTTTTCACGTTAGTACCTAGGTACCCTGAAATTGTCAAGGTGATATTTGCATCTGTTCAAGTCGTTTGATCGTGGCACCTCGTGTGTCATGACTTTGCGCATGCGCTACGCTAGAACCAAAGGTACCATGTTTTGACTTAGCGCATGCGTTACGATGGAACCAAAGGTACCGTGAGTACTAATTTCCGGCGAGGAACTTTTCACGTTTGTACCTAGGTACCCTGAAATTTTCAAGGCGATACCTGCATTTGTTCAAGTCGTTTGTTCGTGGCACCTGCCGTTCGTGTTTTTTTTCCAAGTCAATTTACGTTTTCAAACTATATTTAGATCCGTAACTTCGCGAGTTTTCGACCAATTTTAATATTCTTTTTCTTGTTATTTTCTTTAAGATACTTGGTATAATCGATGGCAATCAATTTATAAAGCTTCCATGAATATTTTTTGCCCTTGTGCAATGTTTCTAACTATATCTCGCGAGTTTTTGACCAATTTTAATTGTTTTTTTTTATTAGTTTGTGTGGAGTGGACGTTAAACATCTCTCTCTCTCTCTCTCTCTCTCTCTCTCTCTCTCTCTCTCTGTGGATGAACTTTCTCAGCCAATGCAGGGATCGAACACCCGACCTCACGCACTTAGCCCTGCTCCATTAGGGACCCCTGCGTGCACTATATCATAAAGTCTCTATTATCCCGGTTTAGGATCAGAACAGTAGGACGTTGATCCCAATTTCATTTCATTTAGTTCTATGCTATCAGGGGGGGGGGGGGTCACGTGTCTAAGTTGGTAAGGTGCTGGCCCGCTAGGCTGCAGGCCGGGTGCGCGATCTATGCGTTGGCCGAGAAATTTCATCTCGATTTTCCGGCGTGGTTTCCCATTGTCAGTGATTCAGACGGAGGGCCTGACAAGGACAGCTGCCTAGTCGTTCCGATGGGACGAAAAGCCGTGGTCCCGTGTACCCAGTGGCGTGCACGTTAAAGAGCCCTTGGCAGTTGGAATGCAGTTGCTGCCCGGGCAAAAATTTCCATCAGAGCACACATTATGGCGTATGCCATTGTCCGGCTGCAATGTTTCTAACTATATTTAGACCTGTAACTTCGCGAGTTTTTGAACAATTTCATTTAGTTCTATGCTATAAGGGGGTGTTGCGTGGGTAAGGTGCTGATTCCCTAGCCTGGACACCGGGTGTGCGTTCCATGCATTGGCCGAGAAAGATCATCTCTATTTTCCGGCGTGGTTCCCCCATTGTCAGTGATGTAGACGGAGGCAAACATTTCCCTCATAGCACACTGTATGGCGTATGCCCGTCTTCAATTAGCCCAGGTTAGGTGCAGAAGCGTAGGCATTAAACCCTATTTTATTTATTCATTCTATGCTATAATAAATGCCGACAAATCATTTGAACTTGTTACACAATACCAGTCTCACACGCGGCATTGTTTTTACATTTCGGTTTGTGTTTCATTACGAAACGATTCCTCACCTCGTGTTTTTGATTAATTGTTTGCCCGGGTGCGGTGTTTCCAACAATATTTAGACCTGTAACTTTGCGAGTTTTTGACAAATGTTAATACTTTTTTCTTGTTATTTTCTTTTACGAGCAGAACAGTAGGACGTTAAGCATTTCATTTAGTTCTATGCTATAAGGGGGGTCACGTGGCTAAGTGGGTAAGGTGCTGGCTCGCTAGCCTCGAGGCCGGGTGTTCGAATAGGTTGTAATGTAGAATAAAGACTTTGTAAGGAAAGATCAGGATCATTAAATTCATAAACATAAAAAAGAGCATTGTCTACATCCTGCAGGAACGCCTCTTTATTAAATGATTTAAAAGAGCGATAAGTAACAAAGGTGTGACCAATTTTAGTGATTTTACTACCTTTCTTAGTAGAATAAAGACTTTGTAAGGCAAGATCAGGATCATTAAATTCATAAACATAAAAAAGAGCATTGTCTACATCCTGCAGGAACGCCTCTTTATTAAATGATTTAAAAGAGCGATAAGGAACAAAGGTGTGCCCAATTTTAGTGATTTTACTACCTTTCTTAATTGGAGCATGTCTGTCTATAATAGGTTGTAATGTAGAATAAAGACTTTGTAAGGCAAGATCAGGATCATTTAATTCATAAACATAAAAAAGAGCATTGTCTACACCCTGCAGGAACGCCTCTTTATTAAATGATTTAAAAGAGCGATAAGTAACAAAGGTGTGACCAATTTTAGGGATTTTACTACCTTTCTTAGTAGAATAAAGACTTTGTAAGGCAAGATCAGGATCATTAAATTCATAAACATAAAAAAGAGCATTGTCTACATCCTGCAGGAACGCCTCTTTATTAAATGATTTAAAAGAGCGATAAGTAACAAAGGTGTGCCCAATTTTAGTGATTTTACTACCTTTCTTAATTGGAGCATGTCTGTCTATAATAGGTTGTAATGTAGAATAAACATAAAAAAGAGCATTGTCTACATCCTGCAGGAACGCCTCTTTATTAAATGATTTAAAAGAGCGATAAATAACAAAAGTGTGACCAATTTTAGTGATTTTACTACCTTTCTTATTCCATGTACAGCATACTGGAAAGTGATCAGAATTTGAATAGATTGGAACAGAGGTTTCTATTATATTTTCAGGACAGGAAACAAAAATGTGATCAATAATAGTAGAAGATGAATTGGTCATACGAGTTGGTGTAGTAATTATTGGATATAAACCGTAAAGTGAAAGTAGATCAGGCCAAAATAGGTTTTGATTATTACTTATATCAATATTTATATCACCAAATAGTAAAATTTCATAATCACAATTCCAGGCATTTTCCAACATAATAGTAAAAGAATCTAGCCATTGTCTAGTTGAAGAAGGATGTCTGTATAAATAACACAATAATAGTGGTTTAGAATTAGTGAAATGTACTTCAAACCAAATAGCTTCAATATTACAGTTTTCTAAACCATCCCTTCTTTTAGTGGAGAGGAAATTTTTAATATATACTAAAGTTCCAGAATGACCTGAGTTACATTCATCTTTTCTATAAGGTAAACTAAATCCAGATATAGCTAAATCAGAAGTATTAACATCTAAGTTATATAAATGAGACTCTGATATTCCAAAAATATCAAATTGTTGAATAAAAATACTAAGTTCAGATAGTTTGTTTACAAAGTGACAGACATTCAAATGAGAAACATGTAGTCCTTTCTTAGTAAGATCTGTATTCATAAATAACTAACTGTAAAGTATATAATATAACAAACACACAATAAGAACAGTTATGGACTAGACACAGGTAATACAGTAATTACTAATTAATAATGAAAATTACAATTTTAGGACTGCTACGCTATGTAAGAACAATAAAATATAATGCAAGATACCTACAAATTTCAAATGTGGAGAGAATAAACAAGTGTATCATATGTCATAACTGTAATGAATGAGAGGGATCAGGTGTACATGTGCCTTTTACATACATATAATATACTTGTTAGAATTTTAGTCATGGATCGATGTGCATATCAATAGATATGTATGCTTATTCAATGATATACACATAGTGTACCATGAGCCAAGTGTACAATTACTTTTGTACTTGTACATTTTAATCATATGACATACATTTGTTAATCTGCGTATATTTAGTTTATACATTGATTTAATAGATAGATAGATTTTATTACATAATGAATGAATGAAATGGGGTTTAACGTCCTACTGTTATGCACTTAACCTGAGCTACTTGAAGACAGGCATACGCCATACAGTGTGCCATGAGGGAAATTTTGCCCGGGCAGCGGCGCTACGGCCTAATCTTATATCAAATTACAACTGCCAAGGGATCTTTTACGTGCACTCCAATGTGTACACAAGACCTTGGTTTTTCGTCCCATCCGAACGACTAGGCAGCCGCCGTCCTTGTCAGACCCTCCTTCTGTATCACTGACAAGGGGAAATCACGTCGGAAAATTTATTACATAAAACACCCTTTTCGGGCAGCATGTAAATTATACATTACAGTCAGCATTCTAAATATATTATATAGTGGATCGAAAAAATACATGAAAAAATATATATTATTCTATATAAAGCTTTAGTTATAAATTGGGCTAAAAAATGTCAATGTAGGTTGATACTTGATACAATCTTCACTGAGTGATTAGTTTGTTCTTGCTATAGGTGAATAAACCAGGCTGATAATTAAGACACAGATAGATGTCTTTACTTCGCTTTTAGTCAGCATATAATACAGGTATTATTTATAGATCAGTCTAGAATTTGGCACAAAAGGTCTGTATGGACCCAGGACCCATGTATATATAGGTTTAAAACTTTGAATGTTAGGCACAGATGGATTAAATCCAACCTATTGTATTTATATTTAGCACTAGTAAACTTAGTCTAATACTTCTTTACTAATTTGGCACCACAAGTTCAAAACATTTGTTTTATATATTTGCCTACTATTTAAGTTTGTTAACATTTCATATATGCGGAGAGGTTAATTACGGCTATTTGTGTGATACCAGTTATGTAGTGGATGTAGTTGGCTAGGCCTTGGTGATGGATAGAACGGAAATGGTGGCAGTCGAAACAGGTCTGATGGTGGCGGCGGAGGCAGGTTTATATTACTAGAGAGATTCTGATATCCCGTTTCCGAGATCGGCTCCGGCTAAGCAGAGCGTCACGTCATCAAAAAATGCCGTGACGTCATCGATTTGGTGTGTTATGAAGCTAAGCCGTTCCCGTGTTCCGAGATAAATCGCTTCTGAGACGTAAGTGTAAAACGGCGTAGGTATTTTCTAAATTTCTTTATTTTACGATTTTAGTAAGATTAGCATATGGAGACCTTCATGAATCGGCCGTTGGCGCAATTATTTCCCTGTAAACTCGAATAATTTGGTCGTAAAGCGAAGTGCCGTTTTGTACTCCATGACAAGTAGGCCTACTGAAGTAGGTAACGTAATAATATAGGTCACATTGTAGGCCTAGTGTGTCAAGCCAAGGAGAGACTTACTGCAGTTTGTTCCACTTTTCTACATAAAAGGCGTCCTTTCCATGACCTTATCTAGGCTTACTTATTTATTTGGAAACATACAGGGGCGTAGCCAGGGGCCGGCAGGGGGAGGGGCACCCAACTTGACTGTTCTCCTTGGCTCAGATGAAAAAGGGGTGGGTGGGACATAATATTATAACTGTTATTTATAAAATAATAATAAATGTAGAACCTAATTGTATTTTCCCGTTATAGTTCTACACATGGGGTAGGGATGGGGGTCTAAGAGAAATCCAGGGACATGTAAAGTGACTCTAAAGTCTTAAAGGGGTGAGGGTAAAGTGTTGACTTTCTCGCCTATTGTGTGATACAATTCACTCTTTTTCAGCTTTATTTCATTCTCATCATCATCATGGCGGCAAAGAGATTCATACGCTACACACCAGGGGCGGTATTTATAAAAATTCTAAGAGTTGGAACCAACTCTTAACTGTCAAAAACCTATTTATAAAACATTTTACTTTAAGAATTACTCCTAACTATGACACATATTTAGGAGTCCTCCTGTAGCACCTCTTACTTGTTAAAAGTACTCTTATCTTTGTTAACATGGCCGTCCGTGTACGCCGCCTAAGAGAGTTTAAAACAAGAAGAGATTTCTTAGTGGAGTACAACAATGACGGGTTGATAAGTAGATATCGAATGGACATGGGTGGGATTCTTTTTGTGACAGATTTAGTTCGGCATCTACATTTAGTTAAAAGTAACTCTAAGACCTTTTATAAATATTTCCAAAGAGTAACTTTTAACTTAATGTTGTTTTAGGAAGTCTTAGAGTAAAAGTTATGAAAACTCTAAGAATTTTTATAAATACGACCCCAGGAATTGATATCATATTTCTTAAAGAGATTGTCGCCACCAATCCGTTTTCAGATGCCACCAAGTGGGTTGGTGTTGCTGCAAAAGTTAACCAGGCAGTCCAAGGTATCAGGCCAGACGCTAAAGAATTTAACGAAAGATCGATCAAAGAAAGAACGGGTGTCCTTCTTAATGGTTTTATAAAAGAGGACATGGCATCTCTTAAAAGGTGAGTATTTGTAGGCTACTTTAAAACCAATAAATAATTTTCGGGTTCGGATGCGTAATGCCAAAAACAAATTAAAGGGACAGCCCCACCCCGGCTGTAACTAATAAACATGTCAATCTGATTAATAAACTCTCCTACTAAAATGCTAGTTTATGTTTATGTGGCTGGCGTTGTACACAGGGCACGGTATGCTTACCATTTTCGGAACACCTGATACCACTTGTCATGCCATATGGAAAGTCCACGTAACTAATTTTGTTTATTTTATGTATGTGTTTGTCTTTTTTACTGATTTGAACAGTTTACTTTGTGTGTGGATATTTTACTTGTATAATTATTAATTAATTGTATATTGATTAATTAATTGTATACTCATGAATCAATTGTATAATTATTAATAAATTGTAAGTTAATTCAATTTATTGGTTCTATATATTTTATCTAAACCAAACTATTTTAAATTGGAAAAATTCATGTAGTCCAATAGTCTAGAAATTTAAAACTAAACGAGAGGCTAGCAAACGGAGAAGTCGCTTTAAACTGTCAGTAAGGTTTAAAATTATCAAAGACTTCAACCAAAGGTAGTGCATTGTAGATTCATAGGGCCTGACACTTGTGCACATAACATGAGGGCATTTGTGTGTGGAATTCCTTAACTTTGATTATTCTAAAAATTTCAGATCTGGTGCTGAGGAGGAATACACCGAACGTGATATTTTACTACAAGAGATCCGAGAATTAAAAGATGAAAGTGAGGGTTTAAAGAAAGAGAAGAAAGCAGAGGCTGCAAAGAAGGCTGAAAACATTGAGGCATTAGGGGAGGAGGTCCGTCAGAAGGCGATGGAAGGGATGTCCAGTAAGTTTGATTATTTTTAGCAGCAATCATAATTAATACTAAATAGAGGGACTATGTTTTGCGCTGCTGCGTCAGACCCGCTGTTTGTTTGCTCTAAACGGTGGCCCAAAAAGAGGTTACTGCTTTAGTCTCTCATATGTTTCAGATTTTTACAAGGAATTGAGGTAATTTATAGTCTCATCCTCAATTCAACATATACATTATTTTCTGGTCCACCCTGTAGGCCTACATCTTGCTTAAAATTAATTTGGATAACAGTTTATTATATTGATTTAATTTCAGAAGAGCCAACACCAACTAAGAAACCGAAGTTTGATGTAGTTGCGTATCTAGAAAAGAAGACTGAACTTGAGGAAAGGAGGCTTGTTTTGGAGGAGAAGAAACTTGAGGCGGAAAGGGAAGAAAGGCGTGGCTTTATGGAATCTCTTACAACCAAAGTACCAAAAAATAAATACATGTGTACCTGTAGCTAAAATAATAAAATTTTAACACCATACAAATTGAAACTTTTATAACATTTTAGGGACTGTAGCATAAGTATATAAAACCCAACTTCCCATGCTCCCCCCTCCCCCACACATACACCCACATATATACTCCCCGTCCTCGACGAGTAGCTGGTGTAAACGGTATGACTGCCCACCCCCCTCCACTTCACAAAACACAAAAAAATGACATATTTCTTAGTTTCGGGCCAAATTTAATGACCATATATTTAGTCAGATCAGCCTCTCATGGCTTCAAATATTTCTGCTACAGTCTCTTATGTACAACTTTCAAATTCATCCAACGGTTTATTTTGTTAAACTCGAGTACAAATTGTAATTTTTGAAAAAAATAGACCATTGGATAAAATTGGCATGCTACAACAATGCGTTCCTGTAGTTTATACCCTCCTATGTGTCATCACGAGGATGGCTAATTAAAATGACAAGTAGTCCTCTAATGCAGGAGGCTCCATACCAAAGTACATTCCAGTTTGGGATCCATAAATGCATGTATGACTGTTTGCCAGCAATGCCCCCACCATATAAAGCTTCCCCACAGGCTGAAGATAAAGTTTTAAGTTTTTCTCAAAGTCAAGGACTATCTTGCCAAATTGCCATTCAACGCTCTGTCTTACAGAACTCATTCTTTTGTAGAATATCTTCTGGTCATCTGTTAGCATAGCTCCCTTAAATGGCCCAATCAAATGTTCTCTCAGGGGATAAGCAGGATCCCCATACAAGCATATTGGTGTTCTGTACGCATTGTTCATCCGGTAGTCCACTAATGCGAGTTCCGGAAGCAGATTGCCCATCCTGAGCATAGCCGAGTCATGACGCCTTCCCTCTACTGGGCCACAGAGGTTAACGATCAACCCATTTGGGACAACTACTGATTGAAATTTTATACAATGGTATCTTTTATGGCCACTGAAACAGATTTTTTGGTTGTATTTTGGTCGACATATTTGCCTTGGCGTTCCATCTATAAATCCCCAACAGTTTGTTAAAGGTGCACCCTTCTCATGCACTGCATTTGCAAATTCTTGCAGTTTGTCACTGTCCGCGCCCATCCATGGTTGTTCGAGACGGGAAAATTTGGTGTGAAAACGGGAATAAATGTCCTCAAGAACAGTATTGATTATTTCTGATAAAACACTTTTGGGCCGTCCGAATTCCTTCTCTAGCTCAAGAAGTCTGCTGGGATACACAAGTCTACGCAAAAGCATGCATAGACCATCATGCCCACTTACAATACATCTATATTTACATTTGTATACAGGTGGAATTACAAGTGCATCGATAAGTCGACCAATATCGCCTTTATTGAACCTAAACATAGCTTTACACTGCTCATCATTAAAGTTATTGATATTAAACCTTTCAAAACTAGGATCAAACGTTGATTCTCTAGTACCTTGAGTTGTATCTAGTACGTATAACAAGAAATCGTCTTCATCTGCTAAAGCTGCCAACTCAGCCAATCTTAAATCGAAAGCCATTTTTACTTTATATACAAGGCTGACATCTGTCGGTCAAATCTCCAATTGCTCCGCCGTAGCAGAACCAAAATATCACGTCTCGTCTCCGAGATCGGCTCCGGCTAAGCCTATCTCGGAGCCGATCTCGGAAACGGGATAGCAGAACCTGTCTATTGTGGATAGGTGACCACCTTGGTTGGCGAACTTGTATCCTAGCTGGTGATGGGTTAATAATGGAATCTGTGTGGCTGTTTAGTACACTTAAAGGAGAATACTAACGCAAAAAGTTGTTTTAATATGAAAAATAACGTAAATATTAGAACATTTTTCACCCTGCAAAATTTTAAAACTCTCTCTGAATATATATACAAAGGAAAAATATACTAAAAAACACCCAATTGACGTTTATGCATATCTGTAGCCTCGTTTTGATTTTTTTTCCACGAGTGACGTAATAGTCGATCGACGTTGTAAATTTTCCTATAGAAGGCTATTGAAACTGAGCACGGCATCCCGTCATTTTGACTATCTGAAAGCATTAACATGGTAAATTGCGCTGCCCGGGGTTGTGATAAGACCAACAACAAATTAGGAAGCACCTGTCATTTTTTTTAAATTTCCAAGTGAGGCAACACGCAGAAAGATCTGGATACAGCGATGTCAACGAGGCGAGAGGGGCTGGTCGCCATCAAAACACGCTTCTCTCTGTTAGGAGCATTTCGTGTCATCGGCTTATGAACGTGATCCAGCTCGAGTCAAGGAACTCATGGGGTATGGAAACGCTAGAGCAAAACTCAAGCCAGATGCTGTGCCCACGGTGTTCTCACTAAAAACATTTGCTCAGTTTGACAGTACAACTGCGACACGAGGGGCTTACAGGAAGCGACGTGCAACCGAGGTAAGTAGCCTACTATATACAAACGAATTGTAAACAATACAGCTATGAAGCCTAAAAAATAAATACTGCTGTCATATACATACTTAATTAATATTAATGATCCTCTTTTCGAAGCGTTTTAATTGTTGCACAATAATGACAAAGAAAGTAGGCTAGGCCATACCGTAATTATTATTATTTAGTTTAGACTTTAGAGGCCTAACCTAGCTCAGTAGCTGGGCCATGGCTAGAGTAAACTTATTTTTGGAATTAGTAGTTATTTTCTCTGATGTTGCACTCTGACAAAGAAAGTAGGCTAGGGCATATAATATCGTATAACCCTGTGGCGAGGGTAAACTGATTGGAATTAATAGTTTTTATCTAATAATAATTAATAGGCCTAATATTAAATACCGTCGTAAGCAATAATGCTGTCGCCGATGAACGAAGCGTGAACATTAAATTATAACTGAAAAGTTATGGATAGTCGAAGGACTGTGGACGCTTACGGCTGGCCCTCTGGTCCATTTACTTGATTTGATATTTTATTTATAGTTTCTATTTTCTGTCTTGTCCGCAGGTTTTTCTCGAATTTTTTTTATTTTGCGTGTAATGCGGTCCTCTAGCCCGTACTTGTAATCCGAGCACAAAGAAGGTCGAGTTTTGTCACGATCGCCCAGTACCAACTTTCTGTTGTTGTCATGCTGCTAAATCAGTTGTTTAACACCAAGCGCCCCCTACAAATGTTAAGCAGAGGTAATCTCCTGAATTCTGCTGAAATTCTTGATTTATGAACTATAAATACAATCATGTATGGTAGTTCAAGCATAGTTTTGACTCTAAACAAAAAGGGATTATAAAGTATAAATATTATCGATTACATCCCACTTATACCTCGTTGCCAGTGGCAACCTTTGATAAAAGTGGCCTGTTTATTTCCAATACAGGCTTAAGAGTATCCGTGTATCAGAAATGAACAGCACACTTTTTAAAAAGAGTACTGTTCTTTCCCGACAAACGAACACTTCTACACCGTTTGAGATACCATTCAAGCAATAAGTAGCGGACGTTTAGTCCGGCCCAGATCGCAATGATAACGATAGCTCTATTCAACATCACACCAGACAAGTAGTCAAAATCACTGTAACAACACAAACCGGGTGGAACAAACTGGCAGTTCAAAAATATATACAATATTATTAAATTAAAATAAAAACATATTACAAAAATCAATTATTATACATATCAATTGGCATCTATTCCACAATTTGGTTTGATTTATATTAATATGCAAAACATATAAATTAGAATACTAAATAATTATATCAATTGTGAGGATAGAAGGCGCAGTTCTCTTGCTGGACCCTTCGCAGGCATTCAAAATAAGCAGGATGAAAAAGAAACGCCTAGAAAGACATACACTTTATTACAAATAATTCGCTGATGCATACTTTCACCAGGAATGACCCACGTTTCGCATTTCCTTTACACTACATTTAATAATAATATTATTAATATCGCAGTCCTCTTCGCCATAGACAAGTTGTTTTGACGATGTGGTCTAAACAAACACGTGATAGTTTTACTCCCGGCGGTATACCAATACGCACGTGTAAATACTATTCAGGTCACCTCTCCACTGCGCAATCATTCTACCATGAAATGTAACGTGAGGCTCAAAAAGGGATAAATGAAAGAGCATTTGACACGTTTCGGTTGAAACGACTCGATAATAAATACTATTTTCACATTTTCCTTCACAATACTCGATAGAAATGTGATGTAAGTCAGTTATTAGCACCTTTCCTCGGTGTATCGGTGAATATCAGGACAGTTTTGGTCGGGGACCGCCTCGGCTTCGCCTCGGCTGAACCCCCGACCAAAACTGTCCTGATATTCACCGATACACCTCGGAAAGGGTGCTAATAACTACTACATACATAATTAATGTCGGCACTAGATACTTGTAATTGTATTGATGTGAATACTAAACTGACACGTTTACAGTATTTAAATCAGTTGGTGATTTGCGACCGTGCAGATCAGATGAGATATTTTTTTAGGTTAGGTGACTGTCAAATGTAACGGTGCTACATAATATATATAACACTGTTCCTTACTTTCGTGATATTAGTGTAATGAATTCCTCTTGGTGTGAAAGCAGTGATTAATTATTTTTTTTATTTGACAGGTACTTGAAGAAATCCTTGCAGAAGTGAATGTCAACATTGACTTGACTGACAAGCAAGAGGAAATGGTGACAGGGCATGAATTTTTTATTGAAAATTCTACACCGCCACTACCGTGCCCGGACTACCTCGAGCGGAAGACCACGTCTACCTTGTCAACACAGACTCCGACTACAAAGTTACTCACACAAGTGCCACAGCGATCAAGGAGAATCCAGGTGAATACTCTATGTCCATGCCAAACTGTAACCAAGGCACCACAAGGTATCCAGTGTGATCTTGTACCGTTACCCCCACTAACCCTACTCAGTTATACACATGATTCTAGAGCTATTTCAACAGCTTGCGATGATGAAACAGCTAGTGAAAAGGAGTATTTGCCTAGTAACTGCGACAGTAGTGACACTGACAGTGCCGTAAGTGATGCTTCAGCAGATCCGTTGGTGGAAAGGCATTTCGTTGTCACAGAATCTCAAATGACCAAACTCTTTGAATTCTGCTTGACAAAAGTAGGCTCTGGTTTATGTAATATGCCTTGCCAGGTTACCATCAAAAGCCAGCAAGGTCTGATGATTATTGTCAAAGCAGTATGTCCAATGGACCATGTAACGGAGTGGAATAGCCAACAAATTCATAGGACTATGCCTTGGGTAAATTTGCTAGCAGCCAGCAATAGTTTGTTTACTGGTGGGAATGTTTCCCAATTCATTAGATTTTTCAATCTTATGAAAATTCCCATCTTCAGCATGGCGACATTCATGAACATTCAACAATGTTATGCAATACCTGCCTGTGTGAGTGTTTGGACAGAGCAGCAGTCAAAGCTTCTACAGAATGTTTGCAACAAGAGACTGGTGTTAGGAGGAGATGGAAGATGTGACAGCCCTGGCCATTCTGCAAAGTATGGCACCTACGCATTGATGGATCTTGAAGACAGAAAAATCCTGCACATTCAGCTTGTTCAGGTAACTATACACAAATGATTTATGAAGCTGTATGCTATCAGTACGAACACTGATATCCCCGCCCCCCACAAAATAGCTTTACCTGCTTATAATTTAACTTCCATTAACTATGGAGCAATGGTGGCTCATAAGAGCCTGGTTGCTGGGATCAGGCAAAAGTCAGAGGTCCTGTGGAGACAAAGGTGTGTATGTAAAAGAACCCTTGACACTTGGAATATGAAATAAGAGATGGTTGTAGCGCTGCAAAATTTCCTTAATGCACACTGCAAAACAGAGGGATGTTAAAAACGTCATTGATATTTTTTATAACAAAGACATTTTTAAAGCAAATATACATTAGAAAAGTTTTAAAGATTATGAGTGTATTGACAGATATTCCTGATATTTTCAGAGCAATGAGGTAAAGAATTCCCACCACATGGAGCTTGAAGGACTGAAGAAGGGTCTAACATATTTGGAGGAGGAGGGAGGATGCTGCATTCAGCAATTAGTGACAGACAGACATGTTTCTGTGAAGAAGAGGGAAGAGCACCCCGATAAGAAACATTACTTTGATGTGTGGCATATGTCAAAAGGTAATTTAAGCAGCTAGTATAAATGAGCTTATCTTCAATAAAAGGCTTGATCTCGCTTTAACTCTGTAATCAATTCCTTCATGTAATAATTCATTTCAACCTACACCTCTCCGACTCCTTGATTAAAAAACAATATCATCTCAAATACAATCCCATGTCGTGCTTTCCAGCTGAATGTCTACCTGTGATAATCGAGCTGCAAAGTTTAAGTCCATTCAACGTCAAGGTTGCTGGAAATCACCGGTACATAATCATAACAAGATACTTGCTGGCTGTCTTTACTTTCTAAAACAAATTTGATTGCTTTTTCATGACTTTTTCAATTAAAAATAAAAGCCAAAAAGTGGTTGGAGTGCCCAAGTTTAGATTTGTCATTTGTCAGACAATATTTCTAAATCGTAGTGCTTTGTTTCGCCTAATAAAATACATGTACCACAAGAATCATCCACCCCTTGACATTTCTATTTTGATCTTACTTTCAAAATGTTTCTTTTGTTTTGACAGACTATGCTGATGATCTTCGCCGGGCAGTTGTTGGGCGCCGATTATTTCATAACAGCTATAACAAGGCCAAGATGGATGTACATAGATTATACGACCAAATGCCACAGCCACTAACAAGATCTTTTAAGTCATTTGTAAAGGAAGATTTGGTCGCGAAAGTACAATCGAGATTCTGTCAGAGTTAAAGGAGAATACAACAGCATAAAGTTGTTATTGAAAATTTGAAAAATATGTTAATATTAGAATAATTTTCGCCCTGCGAAATTTTAAAATTCACTCTGACACAAAGGAAAAATATATCCAAAAACACAGAATTGACATTTATGCATATCTGCAGCCTCGTTTTGATAGATGACTTTTTTAATGTCTGATAGTGATAGAATTGTTTTCAGCGATAGGCCCTGGTGTAACCTGTTTTAAGCAGCATTCTTGTATCTAGTACAGGGCATGCAATACCGTAAATTATAGTTTTTATCTGAATTTTTTTATCAACCAAGCCTGATCATCAAAAGGGCCCAAAATGAAGCGCATAGTTATTGAGAATCGAAGGACTGAGTGATAATACAAGGTGTCTACGCTGTTTAGTGCCTATTCTTTTTTTACCATTCCTCGTCGCTAGAAATGGTAGAATGATCTGAACACTATCGTCACCGTTGTTCCTCGCATTTTTCATTGGCTCGTACTGATACGGAAGAACATTCGAGGCGAAATCAATCTCTGAGAAGCTGTCATATTCTATCGATGGTATATTGGAATATACATTAACTGCTATCCGAGTGTCGTCTCTTACGTCATGTCACATGATTTAGCTTCAGCTTTTTAATTGTCGAGTGTTTCTGTAATTGCAGAAATCTGTAACTGTTATTTAATGTTATTTTTTAATAATTTATTTTTGGGAAAAAATAATTCTGAAATGTGTTACACAATTAAATACATGCAAGTAAATGATAAAATTAAACTTTAAGAGAACACCAAGAAATAAAATACTCCAGTCTTTTTTATTGTCTCTTTATTGCATATGCACTCATGGCCTTGCATACTTAAAGCCAATGTATGATTTGGATTCTTCTGGGAAGGCTTCAAGTCTTTTTTTGACAACACATGAGGGGTGTACTTTCCTGCACTTCTTTGGAAGCCGCTGGTATGTAAGTCTGGCAAACCGTCTATAGGCACAGTAGCGGTAAGCTCTGAAATAAAAGAAAGGTTTTTCATATTTTAGTTGTTTACTGCATTTACAACTTGCCAAGTCATCTATACTACACCACTGACAAGGGAAAGCCGCAATGAACTTTGTCGGTCACATAGTGCCCTGGCTCGTGACCCGGCTCGATAGATAATACCAGTTAAAGCTTACCGGAAAAGCTTTATAAATAATAGCAAATATGGACTGGCAAGTGGATTTATTTTACTGTTAGAGCCTTATATAATATGGATTGTTTCTTCTAGTCTATATTTCTATAAGTTTACATCTGGCGGGTAACATTGCATTTGGGATCTTTTTATACTTTTATGGAAATGTATAATATATTCATAATATTATCCACATCGGAAATAATTTTGTATGCAGTGCTCCTCTGGGTTGCTTCTACTATCTATAATCTAAAGTGATATCAGAGACAAAGTAGGAGATACGAAGCTTCTATTGTTTTATAGAATATGATTTTCCGATCCTTACATTTACAGTCTTACACCATGTCCATGGAGTGATTTTGTGGGAAGTTCTTCCCTTTTTTCTTTTTTTTAAAACCCAACAACATACAAGTATAGTGATATAGTTTGATAGTTGATCAACAGAGTTGTGTAGGCCCCTTTACTTTGTATTTAACCATTAAAATTGTGGAACCATCATCATGTTTACTACAGGTCACTTACTTGTTGATCGGTTCATTGTCATCCAATGGCCCATCGATTTGGACAAACTCTAAAAGAGAAACCCAAATGACACCTCTCCGAAGACAGTTGTCTATAAAGAATTCGTGATTGGTGATGCATTGTATATCTGCCTCGTCACACATATGCACAGATTCTTGGATTTCCTGGCAGCACTTGCTCTCACGACCCGTTGTCATGGGAACGCATTCACCACAGTCGCACCTATAAAATAACACACACTTATTTCAAGAGAACAGGTCAGAGAAAATGTTTAATGAAAAGGGGAATTGAGAAGACCCCCCTCCCCCCCCCAAAAAAGGAAGAAAAAGTCAAATTATAGAGTCTTCAACCTATTTGAGGAAGTTGAAGTAAATAAGTATAAAGAAATCAATAACATAAGTCATGTCTATAGTTTATATAGTACTATAGTAACTACTACTAGTACGTAGTAGGCCTCTTGCTATTCATCCTCGGGGGAAAATCAATGTCTGACAAGCTGTCACTTTCTGCCGATTCCATATTGAAATATACAGCGACTTCTAAATGTTGGTCGACTATTACGTCTTGTCACGTGATTTAGCTTCAGCTCATTAATTGTCGGGTGTTTCCGTAATTACGGAATTCCGAAAGTGTTTTTTAACGTTTTTTGTTACTAAAACATTTTTTTTACAAAAAAATAATTCTGAAATGTGTTACAATGAACTAAGCAAATGATTAAATTAAACTTTTACTATAGCATTCTCCTTTAAGGTGAAACCAGGTGTAACATGTAGTGACAAGACATCTTTTAACAAGGATGCTAATTTAGCAGTACCTTTAGTGCGGTTCAAATGTGTCCCATCTCCCTGGTACAACGAGTTGTTTATTGTGCCCTCAACATTTTGAAATATACTATCTGATTTCACAAAACAGCATTTTAGGCTTTCACAAACTTGTCGGAGGCTTTGGTTCAGTCGTTTAATATTAACATTTTCTGTTTGTTTACCTCGAGGTAAGAGCTCAATGAAGTGGACAATTGCTGAAGGAAATTTCCACTTTGTAAGTCTTACTAGATCACTGTACTCCTCTGAACACCTGTCGATATTCATATTGGTTGAGGAGTCATCAGAGCCAATAAGGTATACAATATTCCGTGGTATGAAAGATCGGTGAAACCTTTCCACATAGTTTATCATATCTTTTTATTCTGGCACCACTTATAGTCCTTATACCAGTAGAAAAGGACTTATCAATTCGTTTCAGATCCAGATATTTAAGAATTGACGATCCAAGAATCATATTTGGTTTAGGACGGATAATTCTTGGCAGGTCTTGTGGGGTTTGTTGGGATCTGGCTTAATTATTAAACGTAAAATTTTGTTGGCTAAGTTTCAACAGACGTTGGTTAATAGGAGTAGGGGTATTTGTTGTAGATGTATAAGTGGTGGGACTTTTAACACCTAAAAAACTTTTAGATATGGTTGGTATCTGTTCTTCAATATTTTTTTTATACTTGTGGCTAGTAGAGGGAGACTGGTTACTTTGTTGGTAGATTGTTTAATGGTGGTAATTTCATTAGTCAATCGTGTAACCTCAGCGTGCAGTGACTTGTTCTTACACTTAGATATATTGAGCTCGTCAAGCATGGCATCATGAGAAGCAGACTGTTCATTATATTTGAGTGTTAAGTTTTCGATTTCCTGGATTTGGTGCTCAGACAGTAACCGATATTTTTCTTCTTGGACATATAGTGCCTGAGTTCAAGTCTGTAATGTGCTTATCTAGAGATAATCTTACTTTTGAGTACTTTGAGGATATTTCTTCGTGTTTCTGGTTAGAGGAAATCTTTATCTGATTAATTTCATCTTTGAGCTGGGTTATTTCATTATAAGATGTAGCGTTTTCCCCCTTTTCTTTAGCCAGCTGATTAGTTAAACTCTCAAGCTAAAGCTCTAGGTTTGTTCTGGCGAGTGTTAGGTTGGTTATTTCATAAGGTGTTGATTTAGGTGTAGTAGTTTCTGGCCTTGTTTTGTTAGTCTTAAACTTGGATTTTAATATATTTACAAGCAATCTGGGTTTAGGGGCTGACATGTCTAATCTTCGCACTTTTGAAGCCTGTTGTAGAAGCGGTGTAGAGTAGCTTACATTTGCATTTTCTGTTAGATTACTCAACTCCTCTTCTGATGATGATGGGGATGCCCCGGATATATTGGATATTGAGGCGTCGGTGTGGTTATTGGTTTCAGACTGGGTATCTGTCATCAGCTTAAGTGTTGTGAGGCTGTCATCATGCAGGGAGCATGGTGTAGATGTTGTTTCAGGTGTGTCTATTCCCCTGATTTTCGATAGGGTGTGCGTATTTGAGCTTGGTGTATTGTTACCCTGCTGTGACATTATCGGTGTAAACTGATCGATTGGTTCAGGAGACGGGATGGGTGTTTCTTGAATCTTGTTTGCAGAAAGAGAGCCTTGAACAGCTTGGTTTAATGAGATAGCTCTATTTTCATCTATAAGATCTAAAATAGTTGGCAGGTGATCATTATAAAATATGTCAATGTTTGAGCCATTTATAAGGACACTGCATGTGGTGTGATACATGTTTAAGACGTAGCGCCAAGAAGCCTTACTTTTGTTTGCCCAAACACAAGTTGAAGTTGATTCAGAGATGTTTCCCTTGTCACATTTATCAGTTACTTTGGTTTTCAATATGTCGTTTTTTCTCTGGTTTTTATAAAAAAAATATCTGCCACTCGACGAAATTCTGCATAATATCCTGCATTCCAAAATATACGTAGGCCACCTCCCGTTTGTTTCATCTGGAAATCATTTCGATAGGTTGCCTTAAGCTGATTAGCTAGACATTTACTTATTGAGAGATTATAATCCATTGATCTCAAGTGCCAAGTGTCGCTTATATTATCTTTTATGTCCTTATTCATATTTCTAGTAATAGGCCTACTGTGGTAAAGTTGATCGACCATCCCACTGGGTTCACTGGGGTCAGCCATCTTGATCAAAATAAGAAAAGACCGCGAAAGACACTCACCGATTTTAGTTGGTTTTTTTAAATAATAATGGCATTAATGGTGTATATGCTTTGTTCATTAGGGTCAGTTGGTTTGTTTTACATACATTTTAAGTTCCATCTCTCCAACTATTGACTATTTTGTAGGTATTTGCATTGTATTGACTCAGAACTCCATTTGTTTGCTACCGACTTCAACGCATGCGCATTTGAAATGACTTCGTTTGTCCTACGATAATACTGGCTAACGTAACCTTTTGTGTAAACAAAAATAATAGGCCAATCCTTTTTAATTGACTAGCCTACCATAACCCACATTCATTTGTGCCTCTGCAAGGATCGCGTAACGGTAATAACACAAACAGCAAGAGTCGCTTACCGATGATTTGATATAGGCCTATCCCTATATACTATTAAACGAGCGTAAACTTTACTATTAGGCCTACTACTTCTAGTACTAATCAGTCCTACCGACATCTTTTGTTAAATATAACAATTTTTTACACAAAATTCGGCTTATTAACTGAATACTCTAGCCTACCTGTTTGACTACGGTGTTTGATAAATATTGCCGTGTGTGGATATATTGTGCTTGACGACCTAATAATATAGCCTAAATAATAACGCGTACGAGCCAGAGGTCAGGGGGGAGGGAGGCACCTGCCCCCCTAACTTTCGGGCAAGCTGACTTTTCGGGCAGACGGGTAAAGTGAGAAAAAAAATTATTTGGCAAAATACAGTGCCCAAATTCTAATTTGAAATTACGGGCTGGAATAGCAATAGGCTAAAACGCGTTCGCAGCCGTCGAATAGCCTAATCCAAAATTTTCTTCGGGAATCCATACAAGGTCAGCTCCGCTTCCTCGCCTCTCAAATAAAACCGGCACCGCTGTCTATAAACCCGAAATTTTTCGGGCATTTCTAGTTTAGCTTCCCCAACTGTCATCGAACCCTAATAAAACACCAATTTTATTTTTCCTTTAATTGAATATCACGAATTTGTTGACTATGGATTAAAACATTTTATCTGGAGCAACTCGACTTTATGCATCATTTTATTTTTCGGGCATCGATTATTATTTGTGAATGTAGATTCAACAGTCTGGTTGGATGGTTTGAATTCAGAGTGGGATTTCGGCAACAAAACCATTGGATATATTTGGAGTTGCTTATACGGGCTAGAATAGCAGAAAACGCATTTGCGGTGAGGCCCTCATACCGCGCGACGATTGATTTGTTTGGTTGTTTGGAATTCGGGTCAGCCAGGTAGGTTGGAGGAGGGGGCTGCGGGTCCATACAACTACAAGGTAAGCTCCGGCGGTGCTGTGTGTACTGTAAACCCGAAATTTAGGGTTCTTCCCCCCTACCCGTGTCATCGAACCATAGGCATACGTATGAGTATGATTTGAATTGATTATTTTTTTATTTGAGTAGGCTAATAATGCCCCACTTTTGTTCTCTTTTCTCCGACGTTTTTTTAGCCCCACCCTTCGGGCCTTCTTGAATCAGTTAGCCCACATAACCGGACTAATTTTAGGGAAGTTTATGGGGGATTTGGTCCAAATGATATGGTCATTCTTTAGAATACATTGGCAACATCGCACATGCCATTTACAACAGGAGTATGAAGATGTGAACGGTAGGCCTACACCCGGATCTGTTGCATAATCAACGTAGAAGTAATACTATTTTACTATTAGTACTATAGTAGGCCTATAACTACAACTTATACCGTGTAGTTAAATAAATGATGCCCAATTACAACCAAGATGAAGAAATAAACATTATTTGTTCACATTAAAACGTTATTAAACAGTATCAATATTGGTCAAAACAATAAAAGTTATGAATATGCAGTAATGTGAAAAATAAAAACAAAGGCAATCATGTAACTTTATATGAAATGTAATGGTTTAGTCAGGACGTCACGTGATGTAAACACCCATTTCAAGTCACGTGACTTCTTAGCTGAATCGACTTTCCGTAAAGGTATATATGTTCGACGATGCAAAGTGACAGAAACGTGGGTCGACAATGCAAAGTGCATAATGCAATGTGTAAAATGTAAAAAAAAAATTCATTCTTTAGAATATAAGGACTTTACAAATGTACTTTGTATTTTAGAACTTATACTTTGCATTTTTACACTATGACATTAGTACTTTGAAACATTGAAAAATGTATTTTGAAACGTTGACTATCTTCAGACTTTTGGCAACGTTATACTTCCAATTTTTTTTTAGGATTTCAAATTTTGTCTAATGGTTTGGAAAAAAACTTAATTTTTGAATAGTCTGTACACTTTACATAACTTCTATATTATTGTTTGTCTGTATAGTCTGGTTAAACAAACTCCAAGATGACATTTTAAAAAGACTATGGTCAATCCATTGATGTTCTATATAATCCATTAACTCAATTAGTTGATCATTGGTGGTTTTACCCTGAAGTTGGTAAAATATGTCATGTATGTGTGACTTTGGCAAAAAGGGTAAACTCATTAGTTTTTTTATGAAGCTATGGTGCCACCATGGACTTTATATTTATTCTGAAGAACATAAAATTAGAATTATCATATACATATGCATACACTGTATATAATTGTGAAAAATATTAATAAGATCCTCATTATGGAAAATGCACCGTATACATTTATTTAGATAATGTAGGCTAAGTAAATTTACCTGTAACCCTAACTCTTGACAGTGTCTCCGTATGGCTTGTGTAAAATGGAAAAGGCAACCACGAACATGCACCTGTGGAAAGACTTTACCAAAAGCTTTCCATGTTGCAGCCTCAAAGTCCATAACAACAATCTAAAATTCTGGGGGATTTGGTAGCAAATCTTCAATTTTCTTTAATATGGCAATGTAATCTATTGTTCTGCGTCGTGACATCAAGGCAAAAAATAGAGGAACCAATTTTACCTGTCTGCCAGAACGTACAAAACCATGTATTGACATTAATTGGTAAAATGGTTTCTTAACAATTTTGAATGTTCTGTCCATGAACCATTGTCTGGATATGGACAGTTGTTGTAGTTGTTGTAGTTGCCTCTCCGTTGCCAACAAAATGTGTCGTTCTCCTTTCACTGTTAAGTCTGCTTGAAAAAAGCCCTCGGGTATAGCTGATTCTACAATCTGTAAATAAAGGAAATATAACAGCATAAGAAGTAATAACATTAAATACTCATGTCATTATTAATACTACTACTACTTACATTAAAATTGAGATCTTTGAGATTTTTGGGCCTGTTCAATTGTCGGACTCTATTAGCAGCTCTAATGTAATTTCTGGATTATTTCTACTGCTAGGAGGCATATCTGAATCTAGTACTTCTTTTGACACTTCTTCAACTATGGCTCTAGCTGACATGAAAATATTGCCTAATGCAGAATCTTTGACCTAGAGAATATTAAATGCCATATTTAACCAACATACATGTAACTGGACATCTCAGTTAAACATCTAGTATTCACATAATTAAAGCGCTAGGCTAATTTATGGAATGATTGCTGGAAATACCTACTTCTCTACGGACTTTCCAGCTTTCCAGGTTGCGTGGGATGACTGTTTGCATTCTTTCCATATTCAAACGTTCTGTTCTCCAGATTGTCTTTAACCGATGCATTACATTTGATCTTATCTGTTCTCTTGCTACATCTCCAGTATACATTACCCGAATTAGAACCCTGAAAGACATCAATACATTTTCAAATATCGTCACATTGTGATAAAGATATGTGACATCTTTGTTAAAACTACTTTTTACATTTCGTCTGGGTAGATATCAACATAAAAAGGAGAAACCAAGAATTGATTAGGATAAAAAAAGGAAATCATTGTACCACATACAATTGGATTAATCGCTTAATTACCTTTATCACATATGTGTATCCGTTAGCATCAACCAATAAGGGTTTGCCCTTCTGTAACCCCTTTTCTAATTTTGTAAAGCCAGTTTCTATTACATTGTCGTCAGTATTACCTACTACATCTTCTTCCATCGATCTGAAAACCATCCATAATTAGACAACTCTATACAAACACTTTAATGTCAAAAGTAACATTTGCTCTATTTTAGGCCCATCGTAACAGTAGGGGATATTAATTAACAAAAACATACCTTTCTTGTACATTTTCATTGTAGCTAATATCAGCTGTCGGTGTTTCAATATTAGAATTATCCTCAAGTTCATCAATTGATCTAAATATAAAAATCAATAAACCAAAAATTAATCTAATATAAATTTAAAATTAGATAATAATGAATTTAATGTAAATTTGATAATAATTAAATATTGAAGTTCTTCATTATATGGGAATCTAAATAAATCAATTGATAAAACATCTGAACCTACCTTTCAGAAGACGCTAATAGTGATTATTCAATTGTTGCATTTAGTGAAAACTATCCAACAGGGACATTGCAGACACAACACGTAAAACTGATAGTCTGGTCTTGGGCTCGTAGGTAATCTTCCTTTGAGATATTTGTATCACATAATCTGGGTCCAACTGCCACATACACATGCGCGGATCTAGGGGGGGGGGCAGGGTGCCGTGCCCCCCCCCCCCCCCTTAGCCAAGGCGAGACTGGAAGTTTTGCTTTTTAATTAATGATATAATCATGATTTTCGCATTGTCTTTGCCCAGGCAATGCATTAAGGCTCTGGGGATTACACCAAACCACTAATGTATGCGGCACTCTTATGATTACCATTTGTTACAATGTATGCCCCCCCCCCCCTCGAAAAAATCCTGAATCCGGGCCTTCATACATCACAAGAAATAGCATGCTGATTTTTTATAACAGTTTTGGCACAATAAACACTCTTCATTATGATACAAGAGTAGAGTCAAGCATCCGATCTTAGAAAGTATAGATCAATGAATGATTCAGATTCACTTCTTCTTCTTGTTGGTATTTAACGTCTGCTTCCACTTAAGTGATATCGCAGACAAGACATAGGAGAGCCGAAGCTGCTTCCTGTTTTTTAGAATATGATTTTGCAATCTTTCCATTTTTGGCCTTAGGGAATGGCTTGGTTTAGTGGGAAGTTCTTCCCTTTATTTAATAAAAAAACATATCGTTTGGTAGATGGTCTCTTTTGCTTCTGGATTGGTAGATGTCATTTTTGTGGGATTAGTTTTTAGGTGCCAGGCCTGTATTCTCGTGACCTCCCCTTACTCCACTATCCCACTTTATAGGTTTGGTATCTGTTTTTTTGGCAGAATAGTGTTTAGATGTCGAGCTCGTCTGATCATGACTCCCTCTTACTCCACTATCCCGCCAGTTATGCAGATGTTATATTGTTATTTTTGTTAGTATAAATAAATTAAAAATAAATAAATTAAAGGAAATAAATTGAAATAAAAGGAATAAAATGAATTTAAAAAAAATAAACTACAGTAAATAAAATAAAATAGGTAAAGTAAAGTAAAGTAAAGTAAAGTAAAGTAAAATAAATAGATTAAAGTAAATAGATGCAAATTTAATAAATTAAGAATATTCATAATAATAGATAGAAATGAGTTAATTGAATAAGTAATAAGATAAAAAAAAATTGTAGGATGGTTGGGCTTACTTCGTGAGGACGTTTTTACTCAACCACCCTACGTTGTAAGAATAAATTTAAGAGAAAATAAGTAAAAAATAAAGCGATAAAAATAGATTTGTAGGATGGTTGGGCTTCCTTCGAGAGGACATTTTTACTCAGCCTTCCTACTTCACTATTCTACCTAGTCGTAAAAATAAATTAAGAAAAAGAATAAGTAATAAATAAAGCGATAAAAATAGATTTGTAGGATGGTTGGGCTTCCTTCGAGAGGACGTTTTTACTCAGCC